>OX463758.1:72026595-73450473 GCA_949824845.1 Rhingia rostrata | reverse complement strand
GGTTTTTATTTGTCCTTGGGCCAAATCTTGATATGCATGAACTCTAGCAAAATCTTCAATTGGTTTTGTTTTTTCTTAAATAATTGTTTGAAGATAAGATGTTAATATAAATTTTATTTGTTTAAATTGTTTTTATCACTAATTACAAAAAAAACATTTAAAGATACTTGTATATCTTTCCGTTATGGCATTTGTTGTAGATAGTACATTTTCGTAATCAAATGCTTTTGACATTAGGAAACGTGTTATTTTCAAAATAAATTGGTTTATTTGGATGTATTTTCCATCTTCCGAGACAGAAGATGTAAATTGTGAGTCCTTTGAACAAAAATGTTTGGCAATAATTTACCTTTACAACTGAAATAATAAATTTCTTAAATTATTTATTTAAGCTAAGTACAAGCTGAAATTAAGACTAAATTAACTTAACTAAATTTAATTATTAGAAAAAGGGAAACGGGGTGAAATGGATATAAGCGAGTTTCGTAGAGCAACAGTCCGGAATGAACCTGGGCCTCAACCAACATGCCTCTCCAATTAGCCCGGTCCTTAGCTAACTGACTCCACTTGCGCGCTCCAAGTTGGTTGAGACGCTTTTGAGACTGTCCATGCTTCAGCGCCGTAGAGCAGGACTGGTATGATCAGGGTCTTATATACGATCTCCTTAGTAGTTCGAGTGAGGCCTTTACTACTGAATTGCATTCTTAGCCCGAAGAAACAGCGGTTGGCATGAGATATTATTCGTTTAATTTCTGACGAGATATTGTTGTCAGAGTTAATAGTGGAACCGAGATATATGAAGTCCCGTACTACCCCAAAGTTATATCTGTCAATGGTGACGTTCTGCCCAATTCGTCGATGTTGTGTGTCCTTTCGTGTTGACAGCATATACTTCGTCTTGCCCTCATTACTTGGTAAACCATTTTTGCCGCTTCCTTCTCTTTACTAGCAAACGTGGCTATGATACCACGTTGGATCCTACCAATGATGTCAATATCGTCGGCGTATACTAGTAGTTGTACCGATTTTTGGAAAATTGTGAATCTGGTGTTGGCTCGTGGGTTTTGCACAATCCTCTCAAGAATCAGATTGAAGAAGTCACATGACAGGGCATCGTCTTGCCTAAATCCTTTTTTGGTATCGAATGTGCCGGTGAGGTCGTCTCCGACCCTGATGGAGCAGCGAGAATTCTC
The DNA here is from genome assembly GCA_949824845.1 of Rhingia rostrata. Taxonomy (NCBI): domain Eukaryota; kingdom Metazoa; phylum Arthropoda; class Insecta; order Diptera; family Syrphidae; genus Rhingia; species Rhingia rostrata. The sequence continues at coordinate 73,449,280 of OX463758.1, read as the reverse complement.
CATCGTCATCTTACACAAACGGACGAGTTTGGGCGGTATACCAAAACTATACATGGTTCTGTATAGTTCGTCTCTATAAATGCTGTCGTATGCGGCTTTGAAATCGCTGAATAGGTGGTGGGTACCGATTTGGACTTCTTGGGTTTTTTTCCAGGGTCTGCCGAAGTGTGAAGTTTGATCAGCTGTGGCCTGGCCTTAAACCACACTGATAAGGGCCGATCAGGTTGTTGGTAAACGGTTTCAGGCGTTCACATATTTCGGTAAATAGGATTTTTTAGGCGATTTTGAGGAGACTTATTCCTCTGTAGTTGGCGCAGTTTAGAGGGTCTCCCTTTTTGTGGATCGGGCAAACGATGCTTAGATTCCATACTTTCTTCCGACCATATTTGGCTTATGAGTTGGTGGATGTGACTTACCAAGTCATCTCCGCCGGCTTTATAAAGCTCGGTGGGAACGCTGTCATTTCCGGCAACCTTATTAAGCTTCAGTTTAGATATTGCTATCCTCCCTTCACTCAGGTCGAGTGGTTGACAGTTTTCGCTGTCGTTGCCAATATTGAATGGAATGTTTTTCGTCATCGCCGTTTAACAGTCTGCAGAAGTGGTTCTGCCATATACTCAGCATCGACTGTGTCTCAGCTACGATATTTCCTTTTAATCTCGACAGGATTCTTTTCGAGACTGTATCCTTGGCTTTGAAGTTTTACACTTTGGTAAAACTTGCGAACATTGTTTCTGGAGTGGCACCTCTCTATAGTTTGCTACAGTGAAAATCAAAGCAGCTATGCCCATTAGCCAGGCGTAGTATTCTAGTCATTGGCTCGTAGCTGGTTCGGTGGAAGTTGAGTAGGAAGAGGGGAACAGATCTTAGATTGATGTGGTAATTCAACTCCTGGGGCCCTACTCTGTATTTCGTTACGAAAGTAAAATTTTCCGAAAACGAATATTTGGTACCCGGCAACACGCTTCCTAATGTCAAAAGCATTCGATTATGAAAATTTTTTTCTACAACAAAGCCGATAACGGAACGTTTTCAGGTGCCTTAAAATGTAAGTTTTTTTTTTTAGGATACCAGTGATTTAAACAAATAAAATTTAAATTAAGAGGGAATCTCCAAATAAAAAAATTCATACAAAACAAAAACAATTTGAGATTATGGTGGAATTTATGTGTGCACATCCAGATTTGGCCAAAGGAAACTTAAAAATTTGTGGAAAAGGCTGGCGTCCGATTTAAATTTAGAAGGGCCACCAATGCAGGATGCAGTTGCTTGGGAAAAGGGTAAATAAAAGCACGGAAAGGATTGTAACAGTAAATAAAATAAAAATATTTGTAGGTATGGACAGATAATAAGACCTACATTAGATCAAAAACGAGAAAAAACAACACAAGCATTTCTGGAACAGGAGGTGGACTTGCTTAGTATTGCTCTTTTACGCCTTCAGAGGAGTTCGTGATAAATTTGCTGAAAAAAGATGAATCGCTAAACGGTATACCAAAAGCTTCAGTTTTCGGTGTTCATGCTGAAAACTCGACAGGAGCAAGAGATTTACAGAGCGTTTTATTTCAGTTTTCGGTGTTCATGCTGAAAACTCGACAGAAGCAAGAGATTTACAGAGCGTTTTATTTCGCTCATTTTGAATTGTTTTGTGTTTTGGACACAATATTTTTTCTATCGCTCTACAGACCTCTGCAATAGAACTTGATGCTGTTTGTTGTGCCATGCCAATGTAGTAATCATGTCCTATTTGGTGCTGATAGCCTCCTTGTGCTAAAAACTTAAGAGTAGCAGCTACTTTTAATATTGCAGGAACTGCAGTTGGTCTCAAAGGAGCAGTAAGTTCAACTAGTATGTAATTTAAAACATAAAAAAGCATCCTTTGACAGACGAAAGTTCTGAACAAAACTCAAATAAGAAATAATAGTTACTGGTGATATGAATCCTTACTACCAATCGAGTTTTATTTTTTATCACTTATTTCCATAATATTTGCTTTGTCCCGTATAAATTTCCGCGCATCCGTTCTTCACGATTTCTTTCGTCCATCCATCATAGCGCAACAGAATCCATTTTTTTTCTTTTATGTAAAATTATTTCTTTATAAATCAAAATTTTTCTTTTTCCACTCGCACCTACTTATATTTGTATTTGATTTATTTATTTGACAGTTCTCAATAGAAATAAATCGAGACTCGACGGAAGAAATCCGTAAATGAAAAAAGCATCTAGTAGTATTTTTTTTTTACATTCCGAAAGTGTTACAGAGTGCCAATTCAAAAGTGAAACGAAAAGCAATTTCGAATAGGATTGACTTTCGGAACGAAATACAGAGTATTTCAGCCATAAAAATACCGTTTGCGAGTCAAAGAACATTGCGATTGTGTCGTATGGTAGTATTCTAATTGAAATCAATAAATTTTCACGCAATACCGCATATAGTCGATTGCCAACCAACACTACAATCAGATCCAAAATGATTTCTTGTCTTTTTTTCGAAACCAACCTACATATACACCTAGATTGTTATGATTATGATCACCTCAAAAGATAAAACCGTTTATTAAATCGCTTCCAAATTTGTTTCCCATGCCTCACATTGGGCGCCACTCACTCTGTTAATAACAAACCTTCTCCCTCTCGTACCGAATTCACATTCACTAAAACCGATCTATAAAAATTCCAATTAAATAAAAACGAACCCATACCTTTATTTAGTTGTTTATTTTCGGAACAATTTATCAATACAAAGATTATGATGATACAAGTTCAATAAAAAAAGAAATGAATTTTGTTGTTTATTTATATTTGTGTTGTGATTAATTATTATAATATATACTCAAGTTCAGAAACCATATCGTATTTAAAAATAATTAACAATGGATAATCTTGCATATGCTAGCACATATAAATGAATGATTAAAATATATATTAATATAATTGTTGTTGTTTAAACAATACAAATGATTATAAAAAAAGATAGAAAAAAAGAAAAAAAAAAGAAAACTTTTGCAGACATCAGTAAATATTTTAAATTTTTAAATTACGTTTACTAGGTTAAAATACGAATTAAACGAAAATACTTTATTGTTTGTTTGGAAAGAAAAAACAATTTTATTTGAATATAAATTAATATTTTGTTGATGATTATATGGAAAAAAAATTTTAGTAAGAAAATTTATCAAAAAAAAAAAATTGAACTCGATACTGTTAAAGGTGACGTAAAACAAAAATTACTCGGATGATGCACAAAATATTTCCTAAGACTATTTATTTATTTTTTTGGATTTTTTTTTAATATTTTTACGAATTTTTTTTTTAGTTTTTTTTATTTTTTTAAATACGATATAGCACTCCTTCCGTCTATAGATTACACTCTTGTGATATTTTTTTTTGTTGTTGGGTAAAATTCAATCAGACACTAGGATGGCGATTGTGTTTGAAACGAGTTTGTTTTTGAAAAATATTTGTTGTTGTTTGATATCCTGAACACTTTATGATGACAGTTGTTTGGTTACAAGATGAAGACATCTGATATTATTTGATGCTGGGAAATGCTTGTGACGAATGTTAGGCGTTTACTCCTCGATGTTGTAGATGAGGAAGCAATTGTTGTTGTCGACCTTCTCCGCTGGTGGGGCGAATGGAGACTTACGGGACAACGGTTGGAAGCCAAGAATCAAAAAGGTTTGCAACAAACGAGAACGGTCTTTGCGATCTTTGCGCATGCAGAGTACAACCGCATCGACGTCTAATTTTTCGTCAGCGAATTCCAACAAAGAGATGAAGGATTGCTTGGAAGCTTCTGGTGGAAGTACTTCCGGCATGACGACGTACAAGATGTTATTTTTTGGATTTAAGACCTGAAATGGAATAGAAAATACAAATTAAGTCAAGAGAATGAGTGGAAAATGTTCTTGAGGTGTAGACATAGAGGCTAGGTATGGTTGGGTTAGGTTAAGTGGCTTTCAGGGATTAGCCAGGGGTTTTCTTCTTCTTAATAGACAGTGTCCAGTGATGACACCTATGGTGGCACTAATGTATGGTCTAGCGAGTGGGATCAGTCCCTATGATCTTCTTAAACGTAGCTTGTGCTAAATTTATTTGATATTTGACAAGTCGTGCCAGGACTCCAGCTGAGATTTGATTTGTTATTTTCATGCTGCGCTAGTTAGATTTTGCATGTAGCGATAGGATTACCAAGTGTCTTGCGATTTCAATTAAATGTCACTATGGAATTTCACAGGCACCCGGCAGAGGTGAATGTAAAACTGCTCTGCTATCTCTTGGAGAAATAAGCAGCAATCTAGGATTGTTTTTGAGATAGATGGAATCAGTCTTTCAGGAATTTGATGGCCGATTAGCTGTCCGAGAATATGCTTATATCCTTAGAAGATATTACAATCTCTTTCAGCCAAGATAAGCCTTCTTTGATCGACATGAGTTTCGCCTGAAACACGGTGCAATGATCAGGAAGAGGGACAGATAGGCTGAGGTTTAGCCTTGCGGAGAAGACACCAGCACCCATTCCGTAATTTTTTTGAAGCCATTGGTATAAAAATGGATCGAGTCATTTTGCACAGGTTCGGTACTTCCCCACGACGATCTGTCTGGGATTGTGACCTGGAAACTTTTATCAAATTTTAACCTGGCATGGGTGTAATCGGTGTTTTCAGGAATATTTGAGTACTCGTTTAAAATTGTTGAGTGGCCAGTTTGAATGTTTTAAAAATCTTGAAAGTCTTTAACTCGGATGGCTGAGTAAGCTGCCATTTGCTTGCCAAAAATCTCAAGGGATAGAAGGTGAAAAAGCATGACAAGTGCTGCTGAGGATGTTGTACGAAGTACACCACCGATGCACAGGCACTCATATCTTTGCACCATGTCAAGATAATTGCTGTTGATAGCTATCTCTAGCGCTGTCCACCATACTACTACTCCATAGAGAAGTATCGTTCTTATAACGGATAAAGAATAAAGTGCTACGCCCAGCGAAGACAACTTTGTTTACACTTTTTGTTAAGTTCGGCCTTCAGCAAAGCTTCATGCCCAAAATCAGACCCAGGTATTTTGATCTGTCTGAGAAGGTTACTCCGATTCCGTTTAGTTACGGAGGGAACGTAGAGACAAGACCACTAACCACATTTATTCAGCTAACCAAGTTAGCGTAACTATTTTGACATTTTCTGATGGATTGTAGCAGCTAACCATTGGTTAGTGTAATCAATTCGTTGGTGCAAGTGACCCTCAGCTGGTGTCAATTCATAAGTCTTGTGAGAAGCAGAAATTTATTGCTGCTCTCTTCGGTATATTGCCAAGAACTCAAACTTCTGTGAAAGAAAATGATGGAGAAGTTTTGCTACTCCGTCAAGATTGGCAACGACCTTCCCGATACATTGGATAATAAAAAACGTAAAAAAAATTCGCGAGCAAATTCTGGGCAAATATTACCATACGCAGAGGAAACACCTCATGGTAACACTCAACGAGATATCACTACCGCGTTGCGAATGTACAAAAGGAAGCGTTTAAGGTTGAGCTGAAAACAGAGGTCAAATTAAATGTATGTCGTCACCAAAATGGGACACACTTCAGCGAAGAATTGGACAGAATGTCACAAGAGAAAGCTACAACTTTGAGCTAGTAGGTGACTTTTATGTTTACCTCGTCTAAGCTATTTACTTTGACAATGACTTCTCATCCGAAGAAGAACACTTGACAACCTCTGTTATTCCGAGCCAAGTTAATTTAATCATAAAGCCCTAACTCTAGTTCTGAAGTTCCTAAACAAGACCCTTCTCCATCTCAGTACCGAAACATACGTAAATCTTTTTAAAAGCGGATAAAAAACAAATCCTTGGTCGTTTTTAGCGATACTCCTTCGGAAAATGTTTGATCCCGTTTTGAGTTGGCGGGCTATGAAAAACTTTTCTATCAAGTAGTTAAAGGCACACAGGCATATACCTGGATCGCATTGGGCGATTTTGATGACTAGGACATGTAAACTGAATGGAAATGGACTCCTGCACATAGATCTGGATAGCCATATTTTGTTTAGGCCCTAATTGACCACGGACTTGAGCGCCAGAGCGAGGGATATTTTGTTGACTAGAAACTCTTCTTGCAATGCAGTATTGCATGCCAGATTGGGTTAGCCAGCCGTATATGCACGTGCCATCTAAGCAGAAAATCCTAGCATAGCACAAAGAGGAAGTCTGGTGTACTCAATTACATGGCATCTGAATAAAGAAAATGCTTTTATCCATCAGCACATCACATTAGCAAGCAGGAACTCTTTCATGTCGTTCATCCGTGAATACGCAAATTTCTCTCATAATACATTCTGCGTCAATCGATAACCCCCCCATTGGCTTTCTTTAGATAAATTCTCCATCATTGGCATAGAATCACTCGTTCCGACAATAACCGTTTCCTAAGTGCAAGCACTTAGTCCACCTATACCCACTTTAACGTTTATGCAAGCTTTCGATAGTTGCCATTGCGCAAGAAGAAATTCCTAAACAAAAAAGCAGCACTCTGGCACGTCCTCAAACTAATGTGAAAACCTGACCTCTGCACGTGACCCTACCACATCCCACTTATCTTCTGTTCAACTTGTCCCGTCGTTGTTAACAATGTACGAGTACATATTTGCTTATAATTACATAACGGACGTGTATCTCTTACCGTATCCCATTTGGTGTATTTGCTTTCAGTTACGTGCAACTTGATGGTGATGCGCATTGGTCGCTCATGTTGAAGGATTTTCTTGACAACCTCCTGGCAATCATCATCGGAGCAAGTTGAAATAACATCATCAGGTGTCGAATCAGCAAAATCAATATCAGAGAATTCCGAGGATGTAGTGGAGATGTAGCTTCCAGCAGAGCCTACGGATATTTTTCTATTGTAATCTAGAATAATAGAGAGAGAGTGTGTAAGAGAGGATTAAAAAATGTTAAAAGGCTAAGTTGAACCACAAGACTACTTACCAGTTAAGAGTGCCGCCCTATCGTGATCTGTTCTGTGGTGGGTAGGAACATCAGGACCACCACAGAGGCCCTACACCGAGAGAGAAACAGTATGACTCACTCGACATGGAAGTGGCGTTAGAAGAGGTAGACATGGTGCGAGATTTGCCGACGCAGCTGTTACTTGAACTTGGAAACTCTCTTCTACTACTGCTACTACTAAACATTGGATCACTGAAAAGGAAAAAAAAATTCAAATTCAAATTAATACGTGACATATGTATGGATATTTGTGTATCAAGAAATTCGGAATACCATGATTGGAATCGAGAGAGACAATTATTGTTTCAATTCTTGGTGGTTGTCTGGTTGTTTCTGTAAAATTTCATTTTCCAATCGTAAGAGTTCGTTATGTTTATTCTAAATTTGAGATTTAAATTCATTTCCCCTTAAGTAGCCGGTATCTTCTCCTTCTCTTCTCCTTAATGTATGCCATCGCTGTGCTCAACCACTAAATGGGTATACATCGTCCTTAAGCGCACAATGTGCGATAATAGATAACGCATGAACATGTTAAGCGTTAAAGCGTCAAATATAAATTACAAATAAATTATAAAGGGTATCCTACAATTCACTTTGTAATTTAGGCAACAAACACTGGGTTAACATGTCGCATTAAGGAACGCCATTAATTATTGCTGCCTGAACAGCCGCATTTTCGAAGAAGAATGGTGCATTGTTTTTAAAACATTGCTCAGGAATAAAATTGCGTTTTTCTTTCGTTTCGGGGCTCCATTTTTACTAGCCCCGAAATGTCAGCTGTCACATTTTTATCTTTTTCCCGTTGGCAACAAATGCCACGAAATTCAAATTGTGGAACAGCTGGTAGATCACTACACCGTCGATGACGTATAAAAATTATCGTCCGTACATCGTTCGTCAACATTTTTAACCGTTTTAGTTAAAAATCTCAGAATTTTCGCCAAAATGTTTCATCACACCATAGGCAATTTTTGCAAATGGAGGCAAGTGACTGTTTCGTTTTGATATTTTTGAAGTAAAAAGATGCAAAATACAGCAATGAAATGACGAATCTAAAAATCGCAGAATATCGGATAATTGGTCAGTGATAATTGGCCAATGTGAATTTCCTGGTGATGCCAATATTCATCTGAGTTTCATAAACCAACAAAATTTGACGTTCTGGGGAGCAAAACATATTTTTTTGATCCATTTCAAGTCAATTTTTTTTTTTCATTTTGAAAACAAGCAATAGACTCTGGAAGGTTTCAAAGAGAATGGGTGAATTAATAAACGTCATTCTGACAAAAGAACTGCATTATCCGGTTTCATTACTGTAGATCTATTTTTCGAACTAACAATGAATTTAAAAATGTTCCAGTTTGGCAAACATGGGGTGTTTTCATAAAGGTCTGCGTAACTAAGATCTGCGTTAGACGTGTTCATAAAGTCAGATTTTTGATAAAACAGACCCAGATGAAGTCCAGAAGACATTTTCCTTAACTTCATAGTTGTCATCAGCATCTGGCAGATCGTGCATACAAATTTGTTTGACTGCAGAAAGCGCAGGAGATAAAGAAAACAAATTTCAAGTTCGAAAATAAAAGTATTATTGACAATTTCTTAATAAATTGTGTCATTGCAATAACATTTATCTTATTTTAAGGGAAGAAGAAGAAAAAGGTTGATCCGTTCTTCTCTTTTGTTATTAATTAACAATTAAATTTGTGAACATTCGGTGACTACTTAAAATTGTACTTAAGCAGGCCTACATCCGTTCTACAGAATGAGTGTGTTCATTAATGCAACAGAAAGACGATTGGACTAGCGCAGATTTTCGACGTTTATGAAAACACCCATGGTTCGTTGAAGTTTATGAACGATATTTACATAAAGATTATACTAACTTCGACCTTAACGTTGACTGCACAAATTCTGCGTTGTAGGAGTGCTCATAAACACTTATTTTTGACGATTTCGAGCACACCCAATATATGACAGAAGTTCTTGCAAAAACAATTAAAAAAAAAGTGGTAAACCATTACCATCTTCAATCAAATCGTCTAATTAATTATCTCAGTCTATTTTCAATATGGACGTCCCACAATGGCGTGTGGCCTAAATGTGTAGTGTGTGTGTTTGAAATTAAGCAGTTACTGTCAAAAAATCTAGCAGAGAGTAAATTTTCACATTTATAATGACGATGTGTGTTAATCAGAGATAAACACACGGATGATTACTGCGCAGTTTGCAGGAATAGTATGTGGACGAAGAGGGATTGCGGATACTTGTGACTGCCCATGAATGCATGTGTTGTGTACTATAAAGCAAGTCTCGCTGCGAGAACATATGCGTTACATGTCCACGCAAAAGATCTGTTGCTAATCGGAAAGGATACTACCACGGCAGAAAGATCTTCAATTTGTTTCGTAGTATTATGTAATTATATTATCAATTTCTTAAAAACAATAGTAACACAGAACAATATAATGGTTGCGAAGCAGAAAACTCACAAGTAGCGAAGGTCTGTTAAGTAAAAGTAACAAAAGCGTTACATAGGGTCCTTTAGATATAGTAAATAAATTTCCTTTAGGTGCTCCGTGAGTCCTTCACAATGTTGATTGAATATTGGAATTGAAAACTTTATACAGAGCTAGTTCGTAATAATGACGCATAATCCTACATTCGTGTACTGACGTCAAAGGTAGAAAAAAATCGCGCGTTTAAGACGTATATACATGATGTATCCCCTGCGTGTTCAACCATTGTTTTCGCATTAATATTCATGTAGTTAAAAGCGTTTAAAATTAGACGGTATTTTGTCACACAAGAAAGAATAAATGTGTTCATGTCAACAAAATTTGAAAAATTGAAAGCAAATCCGTGATTTTTTTTTTGGGCAGCCCTGTACAAGAATAACAATATGTTACTGAACCAACCTCCTGGCATTTTCTTTCAACACCAACACCATTATACATCTTCATTGCCCTCGTTTAATAATTCAATCAATTTAAAAGTTCTTAGCCATTGCTTTTCCATGGATAAGAACTAATGTCCCAACCCATGTGTATATTAGATGTTTTTCTTCATTTGTTATGATTATACTTTAAGCAGGTACACAATAGGTGTCGCAATTTATGACACGACACAAAACGCTTTACAAGAATGTAAAATCACTGCCGTCTAGACCCATTTAGCATGGCATGACATGCTATATACAAATTCAATCTAACGCTGTAGGCATGGCTTCATATAAGTTGTTTTAATAGGCCGTTTACTAAGACGTCGTTGGTCTAGTATACAGTTTAATTTAATATCCAATCCTTTTCTGCTAACGTCATCCGGAATCATGTCAACAACTAAGTCTTACGTAACACAGGCAATATGCCAATTTTTTGTTTTGCTTATCGGTGGCATAGGGTACCTGTCACGACAAAACAAAATATTTCCACCATTTCAGTTGCGAGAGAATCAATAATGGATCAATAAACTCACAGTTGAAGCCATGCAAAAACTTTGCCCCACCTGCAACCCTAATTGCTAAGTAAACCCCACCTAACTTGTGCCAACATTACAAAATGTACACACCGCTTTAATGGCAAATAATTGGCCGAAATAGATGTTCCTTTCCTACATTAAGGTGTACACACAATAAAAAAACAAAATAATTATAATTTGAATGTTACTTGTTTATTTTCTTTGGCATTGGTATTTTCATTGTCTCACGAGCGCACAGACTTCGAAAACAATGTCAGTACACGCAGAGTATATTTATAGAAGAAAACAAGCACTTTCCTTGCAAATTTATTGCTTTTTCTTGATCGCCTCCCCAAGTAATGTACTATTTCGAGGTAAATAATATACAATATGATATTCTGGAATGTGTTTTCTTAAAAATAAGCATTATGCATGGAATAATCTTGGTGGTGAAATATCAACTCAAGGCCATAAATTGTTTCATTCTAGTCTTTGTATAAATAAAAGAGAATTCTCAAAATTGAATTATGTTTCTCATTTCCTAGATAAGTATGATAAGATTAGGTAATAAGATGTCACACGTATTGTTGACGTTTATCATTTCTATTAATCGCAAACAGAAACTAGTCGCCTAAGGGATTGTAAATAAAATTAATGGTAAGGTAATGTCACCATTTACGATTTTAAATGAGTTTACAGTATTTTAAGTAGTCATTGTGGGCAAATTAATTACATATCAACTCAGATTACAGCAAGAGAGATTATTGAGGTCTTTGAATGTGGACCCATACCTATGAAATAATCTGTGAAAGCGTGCAGTCATTTTGATAAATGTCAATATTAACAAACAAACAATTTACCAGTATTTCTCAATACGGTTTGAGCCCTTTTTGCAAATGAAGCGAAATATCTCATAATGACACTCAATGCATAATTAAGATGAAAGTTGCATGTAAAAAAAAAAAATGCGAAGAATTTAAAAATAAATACTGTGGCTACATTTAAAGGGCATTCATAACCCCTTGAGTGCGTTTAAAATTATAAAAAAAATACAGAGAACTGTACTGGTTACGTGGAAAATATTTGAAGCTAAACATTGATAACAAGCTGCTATTATACAAGCAAGTGCTAAAGCCGGTCTGGACACATATGGTATACAACTATGGGGTTGTACCAGTGAAACGGATCTACACATTCAACAAACTTTTGAAAACAAAATGTTAAGATCATTCGTCAATGCGCCGTGTATAAAAGGAATGAAGATCTACGCAGAGATCTGGGTATTCCCGCGGTTATAGATGAAACTAAAAATTTTGAACGAAAACATAAAAAACGTTTATTGGGACACGTCAAAACAACGGTCCTCCAAATTCTTGACGAAACAAATTTATTGTGGCCCTAAGCCCTTAGATTTGGCTTGATAATAACGAATCGCGCAATAAATAGCGGAAAAAGCTGGAACTCTCAAAGGAAAGTCACCTGCCAAACATTCATTACTCGTGATAAAAAATTGCTAGACAAGTCGCATACTTAGTAGCAATACAAATACAAAAAGGGTGGTGGTTTTACTGGGTTAAAGTCTCACACTATATAGGCCACCTGTTCATCGTGTCTATTGAGATTTACACCATCCCACGGAAAACAAATATATATTAACAAAATTTCCGAATTTATATTCTATTAACTGACTTATTTAGGTTTATTTCAGTCGATGCAAATATTATTTAAATAAATTAAAGTATTTGACCACCTTTTGGTTTTTTTTCTTCAATTATTAGACATTGACGGACACTATGACGTTTTTGATTGGTAAAAAATAAGTTTTTGTAAGAGTTTTGCAAAAGTTATCAAAAACTGTCAAAACATGAACTCTTGAAAGCAATTTAAAAAATAATTTTAGTTATAGAGAAGAGGCAGATATCGTCCGATAACATGTGTTTACCAAAAACGTCATAGCCTCGACACATGCCTATCAAATAGGTGGGTGGGTTTTTTTGTTAATCTCAATAGAAAATAATGAACGTGCAAAAAAACACCTTAATCATTGTTGATTTAATAGACTACTAAATAGAACATGCACTGTCAAACAAATTCATAGCGATCGAAAACTGTAATCGAAAAGATGGCTGCCAGTTCGACATCCTGTAAAAAATATTCCTACAACAAGATTGTAAATCAATTTTCAAAAGGTATTTCATGTGTTATTTGTAAAATCAACATCAATCAGTGTAGTGGACAAAAAAAAAACATTCGATTGCCAAACTAAAAAAAAATTAAAAGTGTGGCCATATTACCGACTGTTTTTTATATTAAATTTATGACGCACGTTTCATAAACGCACAATTAAATTATATTTTTGTATATTTTTTATCAACACGAATTTTTTCATTTGTTCTCCTTCGGTTTTTGGTAATTTTCTAAATTTACCACTTGTTTAGATTTTTGATACGACAAATAAAAATCATATTATCGTTTTAAATGTTTACTATCTGAGTATCGATATCATGTTTTACTGATTCTTACTGATTTTTACTTATTGCAGTGTCCGTACCCAAAAATTAATAAAGATATAGCTTATGCCTTATTAGAGTAAAAAACTACCCCTCCATACAAATCTGCAATTTAACTTCTCTTGTATGTTAGTGAAGTGTCAGATGGTATTAATAATTTACAAGTCGTTTGTTATGACATAGTTCTTTACCTCACATCACGAATGATTTTGCTGCCAAATCCGGTTGGATGCGACCAGTACCCGATTATTACCACTTGGAGGTTAAAAATAAGCAGTTTATGTGTTTTCAGAGTTACAACCACTGGACATTGGGCAGTTAATGCCATTCAGAGTCTACCCTCGTTCTACAAAACCCAAGCATCAATGTGCTTAAATGCGTTGCCGTAATGTTCAGTAAATTTGCCCCTTTCTAAGGAATTTTACCATTTTCAATTGTAAAAGTACGGAAACAGAACTATTGTTGTAATATAAACATATATTCACAGTCCATTAACCAAAATGTAAATTTAACAAAACAAATGTTTTGAAAGACGGATTAAAAGTAAAAACGTTGTTAGTTGTCATTTAAATTGCTAGCTGTCACATTTATTTTTATTCAAGTGACACTTTTCTTTTCAAAAACTGAATTCACCGGCGTTTGTGTATGTTTTTCTTACAAATACATCTGAAAAGTAGAAAGCTTTATAAAATGATATGTAAGTTTAAGAATCAATTGCCTTAAAAGAAATTCAAATCAAAATATTCAAAGAAACAGAATAAAACCACTGTATAATCCAAACCTCGTTTTAGTTTTCGAAAAACCGCAAAAGAAGTATTGAATAGAAAAGATAAAATATATTTCTAAAAAAAAGGACGCGAGAGTTAAAAAATATCTAATATCTACAAAAATCTAAAATTTCGAATACGAAAAAAAATTATTCAAATTCTGACTGAAAACGAAGAAACGGAATTATCTAATATTTTGCTTCCAACTTAAATTTTTTAAATCGACAGACAGGATTTCGACAATTTTTATTTTACTTATTTCAAGAACGACATAACAATGTATAACAACCAAACACTGTTAAACATAATGACATGGTTTTCACACCGAACTTGACAGACATAATTTTTCTAACAGTGGTTGGAGCGAATACACCCTTTGACTTTGATGCATTCAACAATCAAAAGAATGTGAATTAAATGGCTGCCTTCCACCAGCCACATTATTATTGTTCTCAACGGAATCAGTATTTATTTGTTTACACTTAACATTCGCTAAATAAATACAACTGTCATAATAAATAAAGATCCCGGTCACCCCTACTAAATACATTTCGCTTTATCTGTAGCAATTAAATGATGTCAAATGTTTATGCGCCAACATGTCGTCCCTAAAAACTCACTCAAACTAGCTTCGATTAAAAGCATTTTCGAGTCATCTGTCCAGTGCACATGTAACTTACCCCTCGATAAAAAAAAAAACTGTGTACTCAAGCCCGGATATTCTAAACAAAATAATCCTTATCAAGCACAATTTTGATAAAAACAAATGTTTTTGCATCAATGTAGGTTGTTTATTTTTTTAGGAGTAAACCATAAACATAAACAAAAACCGATAACCATTTGAAACGTGACTATGCTGTACAAACCCGTCACGAATACATATATGAGAAGCCAACGAGATAAATAAAAAAAATCTATGTAGACATTAAAAAGGTTATTTTAGCACATTTGGTATATCCACATCATCAACTGGTATCTTTTTTTAGAGATAAAAATATGCAAGCCATGGTAGATATCAGACGCTCAACAACAACAAAGCATTTGCGAAACCTACTAAGCTATAAGGTGAGTGATTTAGTTTTACCCGTTCAAGCAATTTGTATGCGCATATTGTGTCTGATGGGATGAATTTTTTTTTTGACTACAAGATTTATTCAATTCTTTTAGGCACCTTAAACAAGTTCATCGTCATAGGTATGTCATCGCAACTGTCCGGCGAGTAAGCACCACTATTGATTAGGCTAATACATTCCTACATTGGTGCTTAATCAATTTTGTGTATGTATTTGAATTCAACATTTCGCTTACACCTTCTATTTGAATGATGGAAAAATCAAGAATTTATGTAAACATGCTTACACAATTATAAAAGAGCTTGTGTGTGTGTGTGTACCCGTTGGCCTAGTTTGAGGACATCAAGTAGTTTAATTAAACTTTGATCGTGTGCCTCGTTCTACAAACAACAAGTTTTCATTTTGTAAAGAAAAATTCCAATTGAATCTCTTTTTTTATCACAAAAAATTGTGTACGTGAGCAGAAGCACGTTTCATTTAATTAACGAAAATTCAAAGAAAGACTGCAGCGACAAATGCACTCGAACGTTGCGTGAAGCATTTGGATTGTAGGCTGGAAATGGCGTATCTACATTTGAAAGACGCTTTTAATTTGTTTTCCATTTAACTTTGTATTTATTTGAAATCCGTCGTAGACGACATGTCAATGTTGCATACATGCACATGAATTCACAATGATTGCATGGAGTTTTGCTATTATCATATTTATATTTAAAAATGATGATTGTTCAAAAATAAACAACAGAAAATAATTTAAAGCTGATTTTTAAACACTTTGCACCCGTAATCACTTATAATAGAATTGCCTGTTATTTTGTTAAAATTTAACAAAATTGGGCTGTTTTAAATTAATGTCATTAGAAATGTCAACAGAAAATTTCAAAGTTCACTGACATTTGACGCCATTTGCAAATTGTAATGGTACAATATTAAAATTATGGCACTCAACCCTGTCGAGGTATCCTTTCGGAAGAATTTTCGAAACGAAAGTGAGGGACTAAGTTTTGGAAGAAATTCAAAACGTGGCTGTCAAAAATGGATGACTTAACGCATTATAATGCTTTATGATACATTTCTTCGGAAGATCTATTCGAAAAACTAATAGAAAATGAAAACTCCGGTTAGATTTCTCGAATTTCAAAAAATTTCTTAGAATGCGCCAGTTGTCGACTGTTTTTTTTTAACCGCGACAAGAGCAAATAAATAATTAAATATCTGACATTAACAATTCTATCAGTGCTTAGCTTCTTCTTCTGATTATATTATTTTTGGGCAAATTAACTTACGGCGTTTTCCATTCGTATTTTTTTCAGTTCTTAAAAGAAATTCAGAAGCGAAACAGGGAACTGTCAGAATGTACAATTAGACAGTTTAAGCTTCAGAATTTTCAAAATTAATGTGTGTGGCAATCAGATATTTATTAAATAAACAGTCGGCCTCACAAAATCACTGACACACCTGGCGGACAATAGCCACAAGGTCTGACACGAGTAACATATCTCTCTCGTACTCATTCGAAGCCAGCCATCGGTAATGTGCAGTTTATGTAATTAATGATTAATAAAAGTTATTATTAAATAAATAAATTTTTAGTCTGTTTGAAGAATACAAAAAAAAACATATGAGAAGGGTACAATCCACCGTGTGGATCGTTTTATACCCCATCCTATTCTTAAAATAACTGTACCCAGTATTTCGTCTTTATGGCAATGAAATGTTGAAAATTATACTGTCACAACATATTGTTTATCACATTTTATTAAAATATTTTATTGTTCAACCGAAATTAACGTTGTTCTCCTGCATATGGTCTGGGGTAGGTTATACAAATAGTTTCTGTAGGAAAACTCCTTCAAAAAGTAGGCGAGGGTATATATGATATCTAGACGAAATATTTATTTTATCATAACCAAACATTTTGCATTAAAAGTTTATCGGAACTTTTTAAAATTTTACCGAAAAACGTTTTTATATGAAAACGCCTGCTCAGTCACTTTTTCAAAATTCCATACAGTTTGGCCAAAAATAACGTTCTTTTAAAAAGTGTGCGTGGCAATGGACGGATTTTGAAAATGTTTAAACTTGTTCGAATAGCACGTACACGGATCACATGTATTTCATTATCCTGGCTCAAAATTTAAGGCCCAAAAAACCGGTGACCTACAGACGGACGGACGGACAGTCATGGCTTTATCGACTCAGCTATCGATTCTGAGTCGATTCATATACTTTAAACTGTATCTAGCTAAATTATTTCTCTATGTTACAAACTATGCATCAAAATTAATATACCCCTATGGGATAGGGTATAAAAACCGGACAACGTAATTCGAAATTACAAATTCAACCCAATCATGAATAGACATTTCGCGAGAAGTTGTTCATTTTTCACTGCTTTCCTATTCTGAATAATATGACAGCGGGAAAATCTCCTCTTTTCACTTTTCCCCCCATACTAAACAAACTTCGAAAAAGTGGGATAAAATCCATGGGACAAACGTCAAAAAACAAAACGGAAGGCGTTTGCATTTCCGTCGGAGCGGACGCATACTTCGTCGGAGGTTCAAATTCCTTTCGAGGTATATGTCATCGGAGGTAAAAATCACTTCACTACTATTCGTAAATAAGAAGAATTTGTGTCGGAGGAAATCGGAAAAAGAATTGCACTTAGCTGTCAAAAATTGCTCAAAAAATGCTCCTAAACGCACTTAAGCGCAATTCGCCGGGATGCTTTGCAAAATTTCCAAGAAATAATACCTCGAAGCTAAGCTCCTCCGAATCGTACGAAAACAGAGAATTTTCCGCTCCGACGGATACCTCGCTAGGGCTGAATATAAGCGGGAAATTCGTAAGTTTTATATTTGTTAATAAACATTTGAGCAGTACAATACATTTAATTTAAAATTGTAATGTCGAAAACTGTAAACAACATCAGAAACCAGACATAAAGTGATAAATAAAACAATTTTTCTCCTCTGGAAAAAAATTCTGAATTTTTAGGAAGTAGGACAGCATTTGTATGTGAAATCAAAATACGAACGCATAAGCATTTGTACTCATATGTCTTGATGTAATACCATTGGATTGGAGCTTTCCCTTGAACTCCTCCTCTTCTGAACACTACTTTTTGTTCTTTTGACAGAATTCGCGAATTGCGTTAAATGTTTATCCACTTGATAAATTTTAACATTAGTATGGTGACTAGAGACTTCAAAATTTTAACCTGCTCAACAGCTCGCTAAAATGTATCCAGTGGCTAATTTTTGACATTTGATATACCTACTGAGATGACAGAGATGGAAGCACCTGCAAGAATAAGCCAGAGGATAACGTTTAACCCCAATTTTAACGCAGATGACTTACGGCCTTATTTCGCATAAACAGCTGCTTTTGAAACAAACGATTTTCCTCCTCCCTGATTCGAAGTGAAAAAAAATTTCAGTCGATTCAGATATAAGAGGAATTAATTCAAGAAAAAAATAAATTCAGTGTGAAAAAATTTCCCGCTAATATTCATAATCAGTGTGATTATGTATACAGAGTTATAAAAAAATATTTAAAAAAAAAATTTTTTTTTTAAATAATCCAAATCGGCGCCGGCAGGTGGTAACTCTTATAATTCAGTATCATCTCACTCTTTTACTTCATTTATCTGCCTTATATATAATTATAGAATAAAATATTAATAGAGACTTAATTATTATTTTCATTCTTAATTGACACCATTTTTAGTAGCATAAAATATTTATTCACAATTAAGCACACTATAAAAAAATTCACAAAACATTCTGGACCAACTAAATTTACCAAATTCGAAATCATGTTCGAAATTTGTTTAAAAACAATTCATATCAGCTGCAGAAAAAGATTCATACACATATAATTAAAACAACCACAAAGAATTCACTTCTTATCGAAAACAATTTAATTGAATTATTTTTTTCCTCATAAATCAAAGAGATTAAATTTATTTACGTGGTAAAAATATACACCTACCACGCCAGCCGTCGTTATTCTCTTTGTTTGTTTTTTTTTAAATGCTTTTTTTTACTTGCTTAATCGTGTTTCTTTTTCAATGTTAAGAATTTTCATAAAATGTTTATCACAGTATTTTAATATCACAGATATGTTCGCGAAATTAGTAGAATATGTTCTTAAATCTTGCCGGTTGAACCGCGCGAGCTCATTAGGTGCAGACTAATGCCAACTGCAGACTAAAGACTCTTCTTTTTATAATGTGTAAGCAGTACTTCCCTCGACTATATACAAGCGAAAAAGAATGTTTATTTCGCAATATAGCATTCGACAAACGGCAGCAACAGCGCTAACAAACGCAGTTGGCATTAAATAAGAATATTTATTCAATCAATTCACCCGGCAAATTCACAAAATACAACACGCCACTGCACTAAGGGATGTAATTGTGGAAATTAAATCAACAAAAGAGATTCAGTTCGGCTTTAGTAGGCGCAATACGTTACGTATGCAAAAAAAAAGAAAAACAACATGTTCTAAATATAAAAAACCGATTTTCGTTTTGCATTTCAAAGAAAATAAAATATAATCCATAGACATCTCCACAAGTAGGTACATAATTTCCACCCTGAGGCTAGCTATCTTGCGACTAATGCGCACAAGTGAGAGAATTTTAATTTTATTTTTAATGAGCCAAAAATATTTAATAATAAGAATAACGATTAAATAAAAATACACGTGCTGTTTCGGTAGCAGAACATGAATAAACAGAATTTGGAAATGCTTAACTTGTGGCTTGGCTCTTGCAGGCAATGGAATCAAGGCTGTTTTGTCGATGGGATTTTTAAATATTATCTGTTTCAAAATTAACTTCCGGAGGAGATTTTGTTAAATTTTTCATTTTTATAATGCCATACCAGGCTTAGGTTGGTTTACATTCAAAGATTTGTTTGTTCGAACATATTTTTAAAATCGAATATATTTTAGGAAGTTTTTTATCAAGTTTTTTATATATGAAGAAAATATTAAGGAATTTTTTTTCGATAGTAATATATCATTGTATGTATCAATTTTAAATATATTTTTAGAGTTTCACAAAAATGACTCCTTTCCTTCCCTAGCCTATCCCATTCAATCACAAAATTAAAGCGTTGACCAGAATGTGAATCTGTAGCTTATATCGCTGTCAAAAGAGAATGATACACGCCTATCTGTTAATCGACTGCTTGTCAAAAAGTGAATCTCTATCAGCTTTTGTGTGTATTTACTTCTCAAATATGCATTTTGAAAGCAAGCACTACAAATATAAATTAAATTTCACCTTTTATGGTTGCAGGGTTTATTTAAATTCGACGTTACTTATTAATAATCAAAAGCAAATGTCGAAAGTAGTAAGTTACCAGATTATTTAATAATGTACAGTTTTATTGAAACCCTACCAATAATCTAAACCCATAACTAACTAAGTAAACTCGACTCCTCGATGGAATCTACTACATTTTCTATCAAATTAACTGTCACAGCAATATCAATAGCAACCATCGATTTTCTTAGCAATCATCGCAGCATTATTCATTCTACTGCCGAGTGTCTTACCGATGGTCTTACTTATGACATAAGAATTTTTTATCTTCTGG
Organism: Rhingia rostrata; assembly: GCA_949824845.1. Classification (NCBI taxonomy): domain Eukaryota; kingdom Metazoa; phylum Arthropoda; class Insecta; order Diptera; family Syrphidae; genus Rhingia; species Rhingia rostrata. Next base: position 73,428,852 of record OX463758.1, on the reverse strand, counting down.
GTCATATTGCTTTAACAATTTCTTTTAGGTTGTTACTCCATAACTTAAAGAAAAAAACAAATGTATGCAAACGATAAACAAAATTCCCATGACATATACCTGCAAAATGGTGCTTCATACACAATTTTCTCACTACTATACTACTTAAATGTGACTTTGTCTACATAAAATAATTAACCTATCCCAAGCCCTAATCTGTGATGTAAATTTATTCTTAAAGGATTTTTGTAAAGTGTGGAGATTATCGTTAAAATTGTTGCTTAAAGTGATTATTAGTAACGCCGATTATGTATGAAAATATTTCAAATAAAAAAATGAGTGCATACATTTACTTTAGCTGCCATTCACTTTTTGCACCTTTTTTTTTAATCGATTTAATCAAATATAAGTTTTTAAAAATTGTCGCTCACTTTTAGTTTAAAAGTTATTGATAAAATAAAATTGCACTTTTATGGCTATAATTTCATACAAATGGTGTGTAGTTTGACATTTGGCAGCATTGCCATGTTGAAAAAAAAAAACATACTAAAAAAAATAATTTAAACAGAAAAAATTAAAAAAAATTAAGTACTTTGGATTTGAAGTTCCGAAACATGAATAAAAACAAAAATTATTCGTTGTTAACTTTTTTTTTTTAATTTTTTTTTTGGGAAATTTGTTGTCTTAATTTTTTATCTGGCAATGCTATATTTTAATGTTTTTCTTCTCATTTATCACTCAGCTATGTGTGGACTGTCAAAAGTAAGTAAGTAAGAAAAGGTTAGGCAGCGAATAGTAAAAAGTGGCCTGAGTGCAAGAAGCCCTGCTGGTATACCGGAGCTGACGATATAGCGAAAGTGACGTCGAATTGAATTTGAACGCCATCATAAGGATTGGACCGAAGCCAACTGGGGTGCTGTTATTTTAACTGGTCGAGTCCAGATTTCGTCTGCGCTCAACAAGCATAGATGCAACATGCCCTTCCAGAGACAATTAGTGACTTGAAATCTGCTCCGAAATTATTGGAAAATTTCAAGGTAAAAAAAAACAAAATGCTAGCCTTATCACAATGCCCATTCACTCCGTATTTAGAGTGTCCAAAGTAGATTTATCCTTTTTTCTCTACGCGGTCTCCCCTGGGTAGATAGTTTTAATTTACCTGCTTTTGCAGCTAGTAATGTGCTCAAAGAAATCGAACGTAGTCATCGCTCTTAATTTCATTGTTTATGGTGTTAAACTAAAATTAAAGTGTATGTGTATGTGTATGTATGTATGTTAAAGTGTATGTATGCTTTTTATGGTCGGGTAAGAGTTCATGCGACAGTTGTTCCAAGGTAACATTGTACGTCACGTCACTCCAATTCCCCATACACATCTGCGATATTAATATACAATTGTATTTCTCACACATAAATAGAACATTTGAACAGAATTAACCCTATCTCTGGGGGTTGAGCATGAGATAACCTTTTAAAATAACTAAGCTGTCTACCAAAAAATGACATCAACCTCGTAACTAATGCCCTAGTAACTGAAATATCATCCAGTCGCCCTTAACCTAGAATAAAAACGAATAAGGTGTTGTCTATTGAACCCATTGGGAAACACCATTTAGAATACGTAAACGTAGGGAAAACAAGTTTTTTTTGATGAATCATCCACTTAGTGATGTATTTACTCAAAATTAACTCAATCTAAAATTCAGTAACGAGTCGAGTCGGTATGTGTAGGCTGTCAGTTGTACTTGCTTAATTTAATGACAAACACGTGACTGCCACACGACTCATTTTAATTCGTTAAAATAGTCTTTTACAGTAGAGGGGACGACTTTTAAATTAAAAACAAAAAAAATGAAAAGGAGAGCTGGAGGTAAGGGAATAAAAAAAATGTAAATATACATGAACCAGTTTGTTTAAAAGGTGACATTATTAAAATTGTGTTTAGTAAGATTCAACTAATTTAAAGGTTGACGTTTCAATAGAATTGGCTTGTCAAAAGCAGCAGATGGGCTTCGACATATCATGTCACTTTTTCATTTCCTTGAAAATAACCGTTGCTTAAATTTTTTTTACGTTTCTAATGAAGAATAATCTATGTGAACAGAAAATAGTTACTAAGTATATAGTAATACGTATGAAAAAACATATGAGAAGGATTATAGCCGTGCAGATCGTTTAATACCCTATCCTATCCCAACCTTAAAAAAGAATATATTTAAAATGTCGGCTTTATGGCGATGAATCATAGAAAATGCCATTGTCAGAACATAATGTGCAGACAGTTTATCAAATTCCTTTAAGGTTCGACAAAAAACAACGTTTTTCGCTGGTTATGCTTTTTTTTTATATGAAAACGCTTCCAAAAAGTTGGCGTGGGTTAAAAAATGATATATGGAAGGAACGTTTATATAAGCATAACCAATGATTTTGCATCAAAAGTTTTTTGGAAATGTTTAAACTTTTACCGTAAAAGGTAACTGAAAACGCCCAAAAAAGTAGGCGTGGCAGAACACTTTCTAAAGACAAAATATAAACATTAGGATTGTCTAGATATCTTGATCAGACACTTTTTCAAAATCTTTAATGGTTTGGCCTAAAACTACGATTTTCTAAAAAGGGGGCGTGGCAATGGGCGAATTTTAAAAATGTTTACATTTGTTCTGCTTCGTCGGATCTATGTACCAAGTTTCGAAACTCTAGCTCAAAATTTATGGCCCGAAAATCGGAGACACACAGACGGACGAACGGACATGGCTAGATTGACTCAGCTAGCGATTCTGAGTTGGTCCATATACTTTGAGGTATATCTAGCGATATTGTTGCTCTATGTTACAAACTTAATGTCAAAACTAATATGCCCCTATGTGATAGGGTATAAAAAGAATGGAACTGCAAAATTCAGTAAGTTTGACGTCTGCTTGATAAATAAGGTGAAAAAGAGTAATTTCTCTCTAAACAGATATAATCTGCTTTTCCGAATAGGGCATTTGAATACTTTAGACAGATGTACGTATTGAGTTTGTTTACTGACGAAAAGAAACACCTTAATCGGGTTTTCATTTACTTAGTCAGTTACCCCCGTATTAATAAACGCTGATTAACTAATCAGTGACTAACTTATGACATTTGCGCGGATATTTCTTATGGGAATTACTGTCGTGCAAGTGATTGATAAGCTAATCAGCGTTTATACGGATAATGTCTTAAAGTTTGTTATCTACATTGCAAAAAAACGAATTCTATCAAAGAAAGACAAATTTACGAAAACGTAAGGGCACACTGTTAAGTAAAATAACCGCGTTTCCGTTTTTTACGGAAATTTTTCTCTCTTTGAGGGAATTTAGCCGCATTTAAAAAATTTTACTTCAAAAGTACGGGAACGGACCTAATCAAAACTGTCAAAACATAAACCGACGCAGACATTGTTTGACATTCAAACAGATGGACTCACTTATATGTAGAACATGTTTGAAGTGCAAAAATATTTATTTATTTTATTTATTTCTGTACTTATCTGCACGGCTCAGACTGGGTAAGCAAACCTATTATTTTGACGAAGTTATAACCTACGTCATCTTCAATGTTTTCATGATAATCGTGTTTATTGCGAATAATTGGTCGTCTGATATACAGCAACACTGATAACACAAAATTGCAGATATCTTAAAAGAAACAAGTATAAGATCGAATGACGCAATTAACATGTCATTCAATTTGTATTCTTGATTTAGAAGTGAGAGCACCAGAGGCATGGATGATATAAATGGAAGGGATAAATTGACGAAATAAATTTATGAACTGGGAGATGTACAATCGATCAAATAGATAATGATGTTGATTTGTCGAATTTGATTATTCAGTCATTTTGATTTATCGTAGTATTAAATAGCGTATTATACGTCCTAGATTTTTTAATGTAATATATACATAAATGTTTCGTCAAGGTGGTGCCTTCGCTAGGAAGATAAATTGGCACTACGTTTCTAGAGACACCCGTTTTTATGTAAAGAAAAAAAATATCCCAAAAAATGTATCAGCTAAAAACCAGTCATTCTTTTTAGAAAGCACAGAGCTAATAACCAGTTCATTCGACCGGCAGGCTATTGCAGTGTCTTTCAGCCAGCGAATAAGCCTATATATGGTGGAAACATATCGAGCAAGAATTATTTTTTATGTCAATCCTTCAATTTAGGTGACCTGGACTAAAATAAGTGGACTGACCTAAACAATTTGGTCCTTGACCTTGTTCGATGTATTTATATCGATGGGACTTACATTAAATGCAGACTTAGTCGCAGTTATTGTCCACGGTGAAAACGTAGTCTTTGACATTTCATGGCAATGTAACAGATGTCTAGTGAAGTATAGATGTTAGTTCTGCACTTAGTCTTGTACGGTGTAAGCAGAATACTCTGAGACTAGAATATGCCAGCCCTAATATAGTCTCCAGTTCAAATGTAACCAATACTTATTGTTCGCTTATAATTTTGATGAGCGACAGAAAGATTTTTGCAGTTTATGTATCTGTCAAAAAAAAACTGAAAATTGAAAATGTTTCAATACTTTGTCCATTTACAGAAAACACTGAATCCAAAAAAGAAGTGTTGGATATCAGCAGCCCAAATATTACTAGTTAATCGGCGTCCAGATTTTTCTTGGTTAATTAACCAACAAACAACTAACCATAGATTAGATGGTTACTAGCTGGAATAACTTTTTGTTGTGATTACTGATTCCTGATCACAATTCCGTTGATAAGCAATATGCGCACAACTATGTCAAAAGTATTGTCATAATATAAATGTGAAGGCATTTTTGATAATGGCGTCAAGTGCACTTGAGCTTTTGACATTTATTTTTTCATATCTATAGGTTGTTATTAATTGTTACATATTCAGAACAATTTTCGTTCATCAGACATTTAATTATGATTATTAAAAAAAAAATTGTGGCGCAACAGGCCCGTTAATACATAGGGCCTAGCTTTTTCTCACAACTATTCATGTGTGCGTGTGTACTTCTTTGCACGATGGCGGAACCTCCTGTTTTATGCCGAATCCGAACGGCTTAGTTGAGATAAGCTTTTCATGACAATTGATACTACTCGGATGATTTGTCAGATCATCACGAGAGCAGGGCCAGTGAAAGATCATTTGGTGTTGCTACGGCTGGGAATCGAACCCAGACCTTCTACGCGGCAGTTCGTCGCACTAACCATCGCGCCACTGAGCCCGTCAATATTGATTATTAATTAAAATCAAAAAAAAAATTCGTTACAGGTCGAAGCTTAATAAGCTATTTTACTCTTATTTGGGTATTCAGAGGAAATGTCTGCCATGTTTCGTCAGGCATTTGTTCTCAAATGTCATTTAATAAAATTGTACAGTGAGAGGTCGACTAATATAACGGCATGTTATGAACATGACATTAAATTTTTCCCACCTCACATAAAATGCTCATGTAATAGAATAATAAAATTTAATTAGGATTATCCGGAATTATTTTTCCCACGAAATTTTTCCCATTCAGCAATCAATTTACATTGCTGAATGGGAAACGAAATTTTTCCCATTCAGCAATCAATTTACATTGCTGAATGGGAAAAATTCCGTGGGAAAAAGAATTCCGGATAATCCAAATTAAATTTTGTTATTCTATTACATGAGCATTATACTCTAATTAAATTTTATTATTCTATTTAAATTAAACCATTTTATGTTATATAAAGTAATAGTTTGGTACCACAAAAAGGTGATGCCACAAGGAATTTTGTAACTTATCGAGGTGCCAGAATTAAAAAGAGAAACTGATTGATTCGACTGTCGATTTTGTACAAGAAAAACTTGTTAACAAGATTAAATTACAAAAAAAAAAAAATTCCAAGAGTTCGGAAGAAATCCAATTACAAGTTCTGAAGAATTTTTTATTACGTTTTGCGTTTCCTATTCATAACAAACAATGAAGTCACGGAAGTGTCACATAGGGCTATGGATTGTATACCAGTAAACGCGCTTTGCTGTTATTAATTTTATGACATGTTATTGACTCTTATCTGAATAAAAACCGACTGCAATATATGGCCTAGATAGTTGACAATACATACGTTTACTATCCGGCGAGTTATATTACTACGCACTATGCAAATTATAAGGGTAGATCACCCACTTTTAAATATCTATTCCATTCCTATTGCCTTTGAAGTGAAGATGAAACATCAATATCAATTCAAAAACCCAAATGCAATCTGTTTTCCATTATCATGTGACGTTGGATGCATCACAACCACCATTTTGTTTTCATTGGCTAAATTGTTCGCAAACAAGTTTTGGGAATGTTAATGAAAATATTTAAAAATGATTTATTATTGAAGTGGTTTAGCAATTACCATTTATTAATGAATTTCAATGAATCAATATGGTTGTATACAATGAAGTCCTCTTATATGTACATATACTTTTTCTTTGTTAATTTATTGATAAAATGGCTTGATGGAGGCATGATAATAAAATCACTTAACTAATATACGTTATCGATGTTATCGATTGTCTGTGTTGCTGTCGTATTATTGAATTGTTCGAATTTTTATTGCGTATCAGTTATTGGAAACCAAAGGAAGAACTAAATTAATAAAGTGTCAGATTTAATGCTATAGTGAAAATAACAACAATGTTTGGTTTTCTGTCAGTTTCAATGAGCTAGGCACTTAAAGGTTTTTTTTATTTACATTATCTCGATCACCAAAAAGATGGTGAAAGAAAGACCTAGTGGAGCAAACAATCGGTTGGTTGCTACAACGTCGTTACTGCAGCACAAAAACCAACGAATCGCTGCTTTGGTCGTGTGACGGGGTTTCTCATTGGTTAATCGAGCATTTTTAGTCACGTGACATGGTCGATTGACCAATAAGAACAGTGCATCGGCAAAGTTAACTTAGTAAACCTAAAACCCGGAACACTGCCATTGTTCGCTGACTTAAGATAAATGTCGAAATTCTACGTTAAGTTTTCTTCAGCTGTTGAAGTGAGCAAAAAGCTATTATGGTCGTACAATATAAATTGCATGTGTTCGCACAGTTACGGAAGTGGTCGTCCGCAACCAACTTCTATTACAGTTCCGCCTTTAAGCTTATGCTACTTATTCAATACGCTTTATTCTAACTATGAATAAAGTTTTTGACATTTAAGTTCCACCTTTAAGCTTATGCAACTTATTCAATACGCTTTATTCTAACTATGAATAAGGTTTTTGACATTTAAGGTTGGAAGTTCATAAATTCAATCAACACTTTTCGGACAATTAGTACAAAAACATTTGTTTGTTCTTTTTCAATATTTATTAACATTTAATAATATATCACATAAAGGTTAATCACATTTGCAAGAAAAATAAACAAGCTATTAAGAGATTGTACTACACTTATGGAATTTACCCAGTTATCAGCGCAGTTGCTTATTTGTGTGTCAACACATTTGTACTGTGCGACATTAATACCTGTGTTTTGATTGTAAATATATCTTATCATTACAACTTTTACTCAAACAGTATAAAATTTTGTTTTGGTTAAGTATCTCAGCAAAAACGGATTAGTTTGTGAAATTTATTACCTAAATAATGTGTAAATATTAGAATGGCATTTAAATTGCCACCACGAGTTTTATTAACCACCAATTATTATCAACGTCACGTCACCATCACTTGGCAAACATCTGGAAGTTTCATCATAAAACGTCATTGTTTGTAAATGAACAACGTTATGAAGATAATAATAAATTGTGCAAAATAAATTGTCGACAACACAATTGATATAACAATGAAAGCATTTGACGTTGCCACAGAAATCAAGGAAGATATCATTCACGACAAGCATTTGGTAAATTAAAGAATTAATTGATTTCAGCTAAAACCGGTGTGTTCTTTGATTCGATGGTATTCTAATAGAATTTGGATGATTTCGTCAAGAACGAAGTTTATTTGCTGTTTCTAAATAAGGCGTTAGCGTTGGGCTAAAAATATATAAAACTAATTATTTGGCAGCACTATAAATTTATCTCAATTTACAAACACATATATCTCCGTTTAAAATGATCCATCGGAAGGACGCGTGTTATGGCAATGGCAATTTAAAATTAAGGTGGGCATTTCATTGCCGGCAATATCCAATTGTCAAATGAAATTATGGCATTCAACAACAAACGTGTGCGTTCCCTCCGAGCATTTAATTTATTAAAGGTTATCAAAACAATTAAAAATATGGAAAAAGAGGAAAAACAATTGAAAATATGGAAAAAGAATAAAAAAAAATCGTATATTTTGGGCAAATGCGTTTTTACATTTTTTTATTTTTTCTTTTTCAATTTTTTTCAGTGAATAATAACTTTCCGCTCAAAGTTTTCACACACGTTCTTCCCTTTAGTTTCCGCCATTTTAAAACTTTGAAAAGTCAAATTTATTGCCTTTGCGATGGAAAGCAATCATTGCCTTCCATCTGGCGGGCAATATAGCCATTACCATTGCTTGAGCGTCTACACTTGGAAATTTTAAGGCAATGGCAATGGCAATTTATTGCCTGTGGAGACGCTGTGTAAGGCTTCAATCGTGTTCGGCTTGTCCACATTGACCTCCGACTTTACATTGAATCGACTTTAAAACACATGATCTTGGCGGCCAACTCACAAGGGCATTTCGAGAGATAAGCTGCTCATCCTTCAACATTTCCATTGTTTCACGAGCTGTGTGGCAAGTGGCACCGTTTTGATGAAACCGCATGTCAACCAAGTTCAACTCAGCCAACTGGGGCAAAAAAAAAATCTCGTATCATGGCTCGATATCGTTCGCGTTGAGACGACAACGTTTCTCCCACGGTCGTCTTTGAAGAAAAATTGACCGATGATGCCACCAGCCCATAAATCACACCAAAGTGTCGTTTTTTTTTTGGGGGGATGCATTCTTGTATGGCATGTGGCTGTTTATCACTCCAGATGCGACAGTTTTACTTATTTATGTATCCGTTCAGCCAGCCTCATCGCTGGTCACTGGATTTTCAATTGCTATTTGTCAACTCATACTACATGAAACGTTTGTCACCACCAATGGTATTTATACCACCAAAGTTTCAATGGTAATACAGAACTTCATACTCAATTTGTATAAGAGAAGCTTCTCGTGTCACAAAAAACTGTGAAATGAGCTTTTCGGTAAAACAAAGTATTGAAATCAATGTTTTCTGTTATACATTTTGATTACAGACAAAACTACCCTGAAGTGTCAACGATTAAAGAATCTGAACTAATGGCAATTAAATGGACAAAAGCCAAAAGGATTTCTGATCGCAACTCAACCTTTTGATATGTCAAGAACATTCCCATAAACTGTTTGGTGGACATTTACCCAAATATTTGCTAAATTTGTAAGTCTATGAATGAAATGTTCAAATACGTACGAACTTGGGCGACCTCGAAATAGTTGCAAATTTTATTCGACAGAAAAGACGTCGTAATATACGTCACTTGTCAATAGGACCCAACAAGCTGGTGCGGTTATAAAAAAATAAAGCAAACCTAGTTGATCTTGTGCCAATCTTTTTAAAGGTGGATAGCATAAGGTCAGATAAAAAGAATTAGCTTTTTATTTGTTTAGAACAATCATCTGTTATTGAGGCTGACAGCACTAAGAAAACTTGACTAATAGCCGCATATATTTATGTACTATGTTCTAACGTATCTTAGTAAGTGACAGTATATTCAAATTTTTAACATGAATGAGAGCATAATGATTGATTGCCAATAGGACATTCATTTCATTTCGTTGATTGCTGTTGTTTTTTCTGGTCTAAGCCAATTTTTCGAGAAAACTTAAAATTGTCAATAATTACATTTTTTATGTTTTCACAAACCACTTTGGACCCGATGTTTAGCTGTATTTAGAAATAAATAAATGGCCTCATCGATCAATTGACCAATCAAACAAATCTTACCAAGCAGAAACGTCAACCTGTGATCTGTCATCAAAATGTGTGCGTAAGCGTTAAATTTTAATCGACCCAAATACCTTACGCAAACGTCTATCAAACCGTTTCAAGGAGGTTACGTTCTAACTTAAAAACTCAAAATGTATGGAAAAATTCAGTTTTTGATGAAGGTTTATGCGAAAACTCAGTTTTTGGTTCGCTGTAAAAGCTGTTGATTTTGCTTCGACCTGTCTTTTAAGGAAAAATACCTTACGCAAACATCTGGCAAACTGTTTCAAGGCGGTTACGTTCCAACTTAAAAACTCAAAACGTAAAATGTATGGAAAACTTCAATTTTTGACTAAGGTTTTGGGTTTTTGCAAAAAATCAGTTTTCGGTGTGAAAGCAGTTGATTTTGTTTCGACCAGTCATACAAACATTTGCGAATATGTAATCGAAGAAATTATGTCTGTGTGTTGATCATTTATATGTTTTTAAAATTTGTCGTTCACGTTTAGTTCAGAAGTTAAGACCAAAATAAAATTGAGTGCATTTTGACATTTCTGTTTTTTTTTTTTTTACTGCGAAGTAATTCTATTGATTGCAGTGGTGTATACACTTGTTGTAAAAAAATATGGTGCTTTATTTTATTTTTCCTCTGGCAATTTTACATTAGACTGTTTTTTGTTTAAGCATCACTTAGCTATATGCGACCTGATATATGTTGTTGTGCTAGCTATAGGGAATTTTTAAATAACTGAGAACAAAAATATTCAAAAATAGCCAAATTATTAGCACAATTTTGTGAATGCAATAATAAAAAAGTGCTTTAATAAAAAAAAGTGAATTTGTTCTTTGTTAATAAAAAAAATCACCTATCTCTCAGGTGCAGATTCGAATTCTAAGATGTAAAGGAATAATTGCGGTATACTGACCAAGAAAGTTCAAAGCCCTTCACTAAATTACGGCTCAATAGTAGCTTTACATAAATGTGTATAAAAATGATTGCTTGTGTAAGTTTTTTAACCCTAAAACGTAGATATTACTTTTTATGTACAAAGGAATTTCTTCGTCAAGGTCTAGAGCTGTAGGAATCATGAGAGCAATATTAAAATAAACTGAAAAATAATAAATGCTATTTGCCGATTTACAAAGAAAGTGCGTCTATGGTAAAACGTCAAACGAATACTATTGGCTTTGGTGTAAAAGCGTCAAGTTGATTTACAAAAACTCACGCTTTCGGCTTGCTATGAACCCCGTCTTGGGGCCAAAAAAAAATATATGCCATCAGCTGGAAATTTTAGTTTTGATTCGCATTCCGTTAACTTTTTTTAATGTAATAAACATGAATAAGTGGGTTTATGTTATGCTTATTTATGTCAAATGGATATTTAAAATGCTTTGTTAGTAGTTTTGTGAGTATGTATTGATTAATTCACAAAAAAAAAAAAAAAAGTAGGCAAACAAAAAAACTGTCATATCACCATGATAATACAAACAAAGAAAGATGATTTGCGCTCGTTTCTTTTGGGTTGAGACATGAAAAATCTTAAATTTGTGAATAAAAACTGAAAACTCCAATCAAACAAGCTATCTCCCTACTAATCATTCTCGGAATAGAGTTTTATGACGGCAGTAAGCCATTGTCCTTTTTGACTTGGGAGTAACAAAACCTGGAGTTGGAAAAAATCGTTTGCTCGTCATTCTATCTATCAGCACAAACCAAATAGTTTCATACAAGTGGAAAGTACCGATCACTGGAAATCTTATCTGGCTACAGGACTTATGGAGTTTGCCATTTGTAAATCTTGATTTCGATCTGAAATTTGGAAAACGATTTCAAATTGATTTTGTTGTTGTCTTTGTTTTGTTTTAATTTAATGGCTGTGAAATTAGTGTCGATGTAGCTGTCGGTGTTTCCAGTAACACAGGTTGTTTGTTTTGATTTAATTCATATTTCACATCAAACTGCTACAGTTTTAATGGTTAATATGGTTTTTCACAACCAAAATAATCTTAAAACAAAACGAAAATCACTGTTATCAGCCTGACAGCTATTATTTTTATTAGTGTTAGTGCAAGGAGGGGTAAATCTGCTGAAAAATCCAGATCTGCAAAATTGATCTGAGATCAAAAAAACACCTTTGTTGGTCCAATGGAACACAACAACTGTCAAAATCGGCATTTTGACAGATTTAGATCAAAAATGAGATTGATTTTTATACTAATGGAAAACGCTATTAGTTTAGAAGTTAGGATTGAAACAAATTTTCACTTTTTGGGTTAAATTTCCATACACATTTTGTGTAGTTTGACATTTCTGTATTTTTTTTACTAAGTTGTTAACGTGGCTTGCCATGCTAGAAAAACAAAATAAAAATATTATCGTTTGGTAGTGGATGAGTTAGGTGCAACAACGATTCTAACTCTTAAGGGAAACCAGCCCCTAGCAATTTCTGTTTGAAATTTTTTTGCCGATTATCAATTGAATGATCGAAATTACAATAACTTGTGTACAGAGAACCGTATTTTGGTTAGAATTATAGCTATTTCGGACATTACGAAGTTTCCTCATCACAATATATTAATTTAAAAAAAATTGACTAAGGCGCCTGCCTGACGACTTTTAAAAAAATGCTAAATTATCAGCATAAAATATTTAGTGGAATAAAAAAAAGTGAGTTCGTGCTAAAGTCAATTTGTTCCCGAATTTTAAGTGCGAAAATAAGTTTTATCGCCAATTTTTTTTTAAATTGTGTATTTACAATAACATTTCTCTATATTTTTTTTTTTTTTATATATTTTACACGTACTCAAGGGGTTATGAATACCCTTTTATATGTTACCATAGTACGAGCGTTCGAGAAGGGGAAGAAAGAGAGGATAGGAAAGATTTTGGATGTAGTGGAGACTTAAACTCCATGGGTGGTGTCCGAACTAGCTTCGGGGAGTCACTTAAGGGAAGTATTTAAGGGAAGAAGAAGCTGCACTTTGGTATGTGGCGAAAACTAAGCTATTAATTCGTAAAAGAATTCTGATGGAAAAACAAATTTTGGTCCATTCTCCTCCTTTGTTATATTAACTCACAATTAGGATTCAGCACAACTTCTTCCGCGGTTATTTCTAATTTTTGTCTGACGTTTATGAACATTCAGTGACTTCTTAAAATGTACTTCAGCAGGCCTGCACCCGTTCTGCAGAATGAGTGTGTTCATTAATGCAACAAAAAAGAAAGACGATTTGACTAGCGCAGATTTTAAACGTTTATGACGTTAACCATCCATGGAGTTCTAGGCTTTCTTATTCATGGGTATAGGCTTCTGAGAAATTAACAGACTGCACTCATTTTATAGGGAGGAGTGATGTTGGCATTGATGTTTTGTTCTGAACATAGATTATCCGAGTTTTAGGTACTTAAACATCAATGTATAGTAAATCAAAATCAATGTTTTGAGAACATCCATGAGCATTGCTCATCTCTTCTCTATGATCGGTCATAAGGCGCTTGGTTTACAAAGCATGTAAACCTAACAGCGTTTACATGTATTGTTTAATGTATGTATATAACAAAACCTTATTTCAGTAATAATGGCACACGGTGTTTCGCCTGCGCCTATCTATAAATTGAATGAATTGAAAGCTAGCATCCAATGACATATACATATTCAAGGTATCTCATGACTTTATACAATTGCATTTAATAAAGAAAACATTGCACTTAAGGGATACGCATATATAAAAACATAGATTGTATGTATCAACGACGAGACATCATGTATTATTAGCTATACCGATATTTATGGTTTACAAACTGGTTTGCTTACCCAAGTACATGCCTCTTTATCGATTGTAAACATTTTGTTTGCCAACAACAATGCCATAGCAACTGCATGTATAAAAATGCTCGTCTACCATTTGCTGGAAAAACAACGGCCGATTAAAAGATTACTCACATCCTACGTTTTTGTTGTTATTTCATATTCATCACCGACCTTCGTATATCAACTCAAAATTGCAAGCCATTCAGTAAAGAAAAAAAAATGATTTCAACCAACGTCATCGTCGAAACAGAACGTTTTTTTTTTTTGGTAAACAACTTAAGTGGCTCGTTTTCTTCAGTGGAAGCGAATGGCTTTCATCAAAAGCGTATATAGCTATCTCAAGTATATATCTGAAGATTTAAATGGCTTGAAGGCGCATGAAATGTTGGTCTGCCATAATTGCTTTGTTTTTGCTGCAATTCTACTAAGAAGCAAATGGCTATTCCAATTTCAAATCAATAAGTTTCAATTGTAAAATTGAAATTTAAGACTTCGGTTACCGATTCGTTTTGAAAAAACAAAATACCATCCAATCTCAATTTTACCAATGCTAACACCTACAGTACAACAGCATCATCACATTCAACGGAATGGCCGTCCACGATTTCCTGTCCAGACGGGCTAACAATAAATTTAAGTAGATACAAACAAACGTTTCCAACTAAAATACAACATATGCTAATTTCTAAATATAGGTACACGCCAACTAATCGTAAACGCGTCACGTGCTACAAAAAAGGGTTATATTTCTAGAAAAGTACCATTAATCGTGCAGAAAACCAGTAGGTATATAATATATACATAAGCTTATCCCATATTACTTCCAACTAAAAACCCACTATCCCCTTTGTGAACGGGTATAATTTTCCCATATGCTTTGCTTCCTCCTTTTTCGAAATTCCAATATGACTTGGTCCGTTTGTCGAAGCTGAAGCTGATATGAAAAAAAAATGGCTGCCAAGCAGAAATTTCTCCTACTTTCCGAATAAACGAAATATAAAGAATAAAAATAAAGCAAAAAATTATATCAAAACATAATTCAAACCACATAATAAATTCTGTTTTGGAAATATATTTTTTACTTTACTTACAACTACATCAAGTATAGTCCATAGGTAGGAAGAAAAAGAATTATAATTTTATTGAATTCCATTAACTGTGAAAAAAGTGGGAATTCCTATAAGAAAATGTATTGCCCTCTCCCTTTAACACCCACCACCAAGAATCGAAAATTTTTTCACAAAACTTTTTTCATCTCTAGAATTCGATTCTTTAATCATCACTTATCCTTCTTTTTTTATATATCACACTTTAAATAATTTACTTACAGCTTATTATTCATGTTAGAAGGCATATTTAAACTTAATGATTGCAACTTCACTGAACTTAAAACGGGAATTGTTGGAAACAGAAATGTGAGTTTTAAACGATTTGGGAACTTTTTTTCTTTGTTTAAACAAAAAAAAACTTTCGCGAGTTTATCCGCTTGCGACCTAGGTGCACTGCTTTCCGTTAAGAAACTGATATTCCAATTTGCAGTGACGATGGGCATTTATAACTGAACAAGTGCCAATGGAAAAGTTTGCTTAACGGGAATGTTTCCAATGTTCCAGTACATATTGGAGTGTGTAAAAGTGATGCCAAATTCGTAGGAAAAGTCATTAGTATGAAAGTTTGGCTATCTGCACGATCGAATTGGGCTACCTTCACTATCAACACAGAAAAACATATCAAAAGTGTCAAGCATATAGAGCGAGGTCAGTGTCCAGTTATCCAGCTATCATTGAACAAAATCATTAGAGCACAAAAAATTATGGAACTGCAGCTTTACTTGTCATTTTCAAATTATTGTTACAACAGAAAAAATCATTTGAAAATGTTATAACAGAAACAATCATTTGAAAATGATGTCATTCTCTCGTCACAGTGGAGGATGTAACATACCTGAGGATAGGGTTGATTATACAAAAGACTAGTGACAGAACTGGTGGTATAAATATCATGACACTGATATCATTATATTGGCAATACCTTGATGGTTTCTCACGCTTCATGTAGTATGAGTTGTATGGTACTTAGAAAGAATTTGCGACTAAATCGGTAGAATTCTAAGTATACGACGCTTAACTAACAGTTATTCTGTAAGACACTAAAATTCAATTTCCACAAGCAATTATTTCTGTAGGCCTTATATAGTACTTGTGAGCGTAGGTTAAGCATTTTCGCAGTCGATTGTTTGGGTAAAAGCCTCTTTAAGATATTATACAGGAAAATTCACAAGCATAAACGAAGTTATGATGGTATAACCTCTGTAAGGTTGTTTTTAAGCTTCCGGAGATGTGTATAAATGTAACATACGTTAAGATGTTTCGGTAGAACTTCGCAAGAAGTTAATCCGAAACAAAGCACATATAGACCTTACGAATGAAGGCTTAAAAAAGCTACGGTGAAAAGATTGGAAAAAAGATGAAAAAGATGTCGGCACAATAGTGAAAAGATCGGGAACCTACCAGAGAATGAGTCAACACGATTCAAGTACTTCGTTGTACTAGCTGTTCTTTAATATTCCAGAGTGGACAGCGTGTTGGACTACCGTGCGAGCGAACGCGAGTTCGAATCCTAATAAGATAAGTGTTTTTATAAACTTAAGTAATTATAAAGGATTGAAATTAATAAAAGTATATACCATAATTAAATGTAAAGACAAAAAGGAAATAAAAACAGAAATATTTATTTTTCAACTTCGAGAAGGCTTGCAAATATTTTCGGAAATACTTTTTTGAAGCCTATATTATTTTTCTATAAAGAATTTTACAGCAAACAAAGTTTTTTCTGTAAGGCTTTTTAGTGTCTAAAGAAGTCTTATAGAAGTAAATTGCTTCCTAAAAATGCGCTAAAAATGTTTTTCCATAAGGATTCATAAAGGTAATATTGCTGGGAGCGAAATTAATGGTTGTAAATACCAAGATATGTTCAAGTGACATTGCAGTAGTATTTGCTGACACCACCAAAGGTAGAAGTTATGCCGACATATTACATTTGAATCGGCATTTTGCTGGGGGAGAAGTCATATCATCTGAGAATTTAATAAGTAGAGTTGTTTATTGGATTTGTACTCTATCTGAAGTCCATAGTTTTTGCTAACCCGGGGTTTAACTGGGAAGTGAGTTTATGTGTTCCCCGGCACTGGAAAATACAGATATACGATAAGTGAAAAAGAGGAAACAACAAGTTTGCTTTAAACGCAATCGTCGGCGCAAGGTAAAAACATATCCAACGATAGCAATTGTTTGTGTTCAATCTTTGAAGCAATTTTTAAAGCTGAGTGTTATAACAGAAGCCACTGCACTGCAAAAACAAAAAAAAAACTTACAGGCTCTGTTCAACCATCAGACGCATTTAGGATAGTAATAAAGTAAGGGGGAGATATAAAACTTTCGTACTTCTTCCCTATTATCAACCTATGTCTTACGTACGCGTGTCGTTTTGACAAATAAATTAGATGCGCTGCAAGCAAGTGTGTGTGAAACTAGGAATATGTGATTGTGGTTGGACCGTGGTGACTGGTGATCTATTTATCTATCAAAATCCTGTAAAAATCTAGAATTAGCTTGTAGGCAATACGTTAAGTACTGGAAAGTTCCTTATCTCTTTTTACTTGATTCATGGTTAAGGATTTGCAGCTTTTATTGAAAGTTGTATAAGTTTTATAAAACACAAAAACATTAGCGTTTAAAAGTATTATAAGGACTACATAACTTTATACACCCCTATTTAAAAGAATAAAAATAGCATTATTTATGGGGACTTGTTTCAAACAACCTCTCAACATGCCCGCAAGATTAAACCTACTATTTCTAGCCATACTACTGCTGTAAGATTGATGACCACATTTGTTTTAATTTATGAACAAATACCTTCTACTCCTAGGGTACCTTTTTGCGTGTACAAAGTAAGGATAATAAATGAAGAATAAATCCAAAAGTACAACTAGAAAAATTCGCTGTATTTGCAATAATTGAATGATTAATTATTTTTTTTAATTTTTTCAATAACAAAATGTGATTTGACAGCTACGTGTAAAACACCACCTTTTACCTTTGAACCATTTTGTTTTCAACTTAAAATTGCACCATTGGTAACCCTGAAGCTCAACCAAATAACCTTGTACAGGCAGCTATTAAGCTATCAGACGCATTTAGGTTATGCAGCCTATATTCAACATTGTATAAGTCTTATGAAAATGGTTTTGGAGCTTAGAAGCATTTTAAGGAGTGCATACATCTGTGTATTCTGTGTCAGTGTATAGAAAGCCGCGTGTCGTGTCAATTACGTTGAAATTTTAGCTGTATATGCTGAATTGAGAATTCAAAATTTTAACCTGCTCAACATCTAGCTTAAATTTGTCCAATGGCTAATTTTTGACACTTGGTCTACCAACTGAGGAGGGACAGAGATGGAAGGCACGCTCATGGATTATTCCACGTTGCCAGTTTTTACATGTGGCAAAGGCAAAGAAAAAATGAACTTAAATTGGATTTTTAAAATAGATGTTTTCGAAAATGTTATGTTTACATTTTGTATAATATGTTTAACACGAGCATAGTAGGGTGGATGTCTTTAATCATGAGCACAATATATCTTTTAGTGATAATAATTAATAATTAAGGGGTTTATGATGATTTTTCTGAAACCTATTCGGTATTTTTTTATTAGAAGAAATTAGAAAGAAGAAAATTTTGTTTTAATTCTATTGGGAAATTATTGAAAGAGTACATATAATAAAATCCCATTTAATACAATTGACACAGAAAAAACCAACTTTTTTTAACACCTGCAGAAATGTCTTAAATTAGCCTGTGGATAAAATTAAACCACAATAGAGTTGTTCAGGACAACGTCAGTGACAAACTGGCATCATCTGTATGAAAACAAACTTCACTTTTCTAATTGAAATTGCATTTATATTCCCACTTTGCAATGATACTTGTCATGAATTCCACTCCATTTATATCAATTTTATGATTTAACACACTCTCGTTGTATGTTGATAAGTTATTAATTTGTGTTTCAAAGTAAACAACTTATATTTTTATATTTTTAATGCAATAACCACATAAAACAGCACTACCACCATTTAATTGTTTTCCTCCAAATAAAGAAAACGCCACTTGCGAGAGAGATAGTGTGACACACGGCCTAAGAAACTTAACAGCTAGGTTTTTCGTTCCATCTGTGAAAAACCTTGTGAGCAGTTTATTATTTCTTGGTGATGCCACCTGAAAACTAATTTTAAATCAATTTCCACCGTGATCTTACCAATTTCCAACCAAAATTCCAATAGAATTCCATCAGTCATGTGGTTTTGACAGTTTTTATCACAAAAAAGAAAATATTCTTCAAGTGTAATCGGCATATTTTTTTGTTTACCTCCTGAAAGTGAAAATAAAAACCTCCTTCTCTAAAAAATATGTTTGGTTGTAATCCAAAAGATTACGATCTAAAAATTGAACTCGCCAAATGTTGCAATGGCCTGGCAACAGTTTATTTATCTCAATACCTGCCGAACTCTCACCATGTCGTTGTTAAGAAATATCGCATGGACAAGGCCAGCAAGGAGGAGACCACCATGATCCGAGACGAGATACTCACCATGCGTCAATTCAATCATCCCAATATTTTGTCATTCCATATGGCTTTTGTGAACGGCGCAGAAATGCATTTGGTTGCTCCACTTATGTGTTTTGGCAGCTGTAGGGATACAAGTCGTAATTGCTTTGGCACTGGTAGGTTGTGATTGGAGTTAATTTAATGATTCTATCTAATATTTGATGGTTTAGGTTTTCCAGAGATATTCGTCGCGCTTATACTGCGCGATGTACTTGCCGGTCTGGAATATATCCATCGGAAGGGGTTCATCCACCGATCGATACGCGCTAGTCATATTTTACTGAATCAGACGAAGGCGGTTATAACCGGATTTCGAGAGTGCACAAGTATTGTCGCACACGGAGAAAGGGCTAAGAAATTACATAATTTAGCTCCGTTTAGTGGGAAGAGTTTGAATTGGTTAG
Source organism: Rhingia rostrata (assembly GCA_949824845.1). Classification (NCBI taxonomy): domain Eukaryota; kingdom Metazoa; phylum Arthropoda; class Insecta; order Diptera; family Syrphidae; genus Rhingia; species Rhingia rostrata. The sequence goes on along the minus strand of OX463758.1, from coordinate 73,409,033 downwards.
CGCCGGAGGTTTTGGAGCAGAATTTGATTGGATACAACGAAAAGTCTGACATCTATAGTGTGGGGATTACATCAATAGAGCTGGCGAACGGCTTGGAACCGTTTGCTGATGTTATACCCACACTTATGTTCACGGAGAAGGTACGAGGAAATGTGCCGTCCCTAATGGATCATTCGACGATCCCAAATCCAGATATGTTGAGTAAGTAAATGTTTAGGGTATTTTGGATGGCTAAAGGAGTTTAGTTTTTGTTTAAGGCGTTAGCAATATTGACAATGACAAGGCTCACATTTACAGTCAACGGGTGTTTAGTGATGAATTCCATCACTTTACCGAGAGTTGTCTGGATAAACGGCCGGCGAATCGCAGCTCCGCCATGCAATTACTTAGCCATCCCTTCTTCAAGCAGTGCAGATACACCAGCATTTTGGATCAGCTGACACGCTTTGGATTAGAGACATTAGACTATACGCAATTAAGAGGTAAGTTTGAGCTTTTGGAGAGTTTTGATGAACTTATGACTATTTCACTGTCAGTTATTAAGTAAATAGTTCACGACAATTTTCTTAATGTAATAGTGGGGGAATGTGATTAGTACCCTAACGGGCTAAATGAACCAAAACCCAAATAAATTAACAACAGCAAAGCAATAATGGCAAAGCCAAAATCATGTGATGTTGACATTATGCGGAAGATGTGCACGCACATGCAAAATCCAACAAATCGGTTCTCTTATTTCTTTATCAAGATGCGCGTTTTGGTTATGTGGAACTTAAGTTTTCTTTCTTCAGCGACGATTATTGCTAACCTTATACCAGCAGAGCCATTTACATATTTAGTAACATAATTCCACTTAGGTGTTTAGCAGGAGAGAGTTTCCCAGTGAGGCCAATTATTAGCTGCATTTTTCGCATTGTTAGCAAGAATGGCACTGACTTCCTACATATATTTGCTCGTAGTTTTGTCATGTTAAATCGTACCATGGACGACTGTACTTGTGACAAACCCAGGAATCAACGTAGGCTCTTACCGGAGAAACAGGAACCGATATAGAGTCTGCGGAATTCGTATAAACATGGAGCATGGTTTTTACTGTGCATATGGAAGATTTCTTCAGCATTCTACAAAATATCTACAGTAGAGTCAAAGATTATAAAGTTATACATATGAAGCATTAAGAACAATAAACAGAAACTTTTGCTCACCAGCTTCATGGTACGGGCGGGCGGTGTGCACGTGAACACATGAGAAACGAGATCCAAACATATGACGGGCTGAGCCAGTACGACCTGCCATAGAACAATTTTTCGTGTATGCAGTGCGTCATCTGTATGATTTTATAATCTTTGAGTAGAAAACAGAGCGCTCTGTATTTTTCTTCTCATCCCAGTTTAGACAAAAATGTGAGTTAATGTGTTCGAACAGTTGAAGATATTTTCGGACAAAAACTGCGTAAGAGAAAATCGTGCACTTTTCTTGTTCTTTATTCTTCTTTCTTTCGAGGATATAGAGAGGTGCCGCTCCATGAACGATGCGCGAAAGTTTTACCAAAGTGTAAAACGTCAAAGCCAAGGATACAAGACTCGAACAGAATCCTGTCGAGATGAACAAGGAAATATCGTAGGTGAGACACAGTCGATGCTGAGGATATAGAAGAACCATTTCTGCAGACTGTTAAACGGCGATGATGAAACATATTCCCCTGTCAGCCTGAACGAACCATTCAATATTGGCAATGACAGCGAAATCTGTCAACCACCCGACCTGAATGAAGTGAGGATAGCAATATCTAAACTAAAGCTTAATAAGGTTGCCGGAAATGACAGCGTTCCCACCGAGCTTTATAAAGCCGGCGGAGATGACTTGGTAAGTCATATCCACCAACTCATAAGCCAAATATGGTCGGAAGAAAGTATGGAATCTAAGCATCGTTTGCCCGATCCACAAAAAGGGAGACCCTCTAAACTGCGCCAACTACAGAGGAATAAGTCTCCTGCACATCGCCTACAAGATCCTATCTGCCGTAATATGTGAACGCCGTTTTTAACAACATGATCGGCACTTATCAGTGTGGTTTTAGGCCAGGAAAATCCACAACCGATCAAATTTTCACATTTCGGCAGATCCTGGAAAAAAAAACAAAGAAGTCCTAATCGATACCGGCACCTATTCATCGCTTTCAAAGCCGCATACGGCAGTATATATAGAGACGAACTATACAGAGTCATCTCTTGTTTGTGTAGGATGACAATGGAGAATTCTCGCTGCTCCTTCAGGGTCGGAAACGACCTAACCGACACATTCGATACCAAAAAAGGATCTATGACTTCTTCAATTTTATTCTTGAGAGCAAAACTTCCGAGCCAACACCCGAGGCACAATTTTTCAAAAATCGGTGCAACTACTAGCATACGCCGACGATATTGACATCATTGGTAGTACTCAACGTGATGTCATAACCACGTATAGAGAAGCAACAATGGGTTTAGCAGTAAATGAGGGTGAGGCTAGGTATATGCTGTCAACACGAAAGGACACACAACATCGACGAATCGGACAGAACATCACCATTGACAGATATCGTACGTAGTACGGGACCATCTCGTGAGCAATTAAACGAAGAATTTTTCTTGCCCACCGCTATTTCTTTGGGCTAAGAAGGCAATTTAGTAATAACACCCTCACTCGAACTACTAAGGAGATCCTATATAAGACCCTTATCATCCCAGTCCTGCTCTACGGCTCTGAAGCATGTACCGTTTCAAAAGCGTTTGAGGAAATCACTGGTCGATTCAAGAGGAAACTTCTTCGTTCCTGTTTGCTTTAATGGGCTATGGAGACGAAGATTCAACGAAGAACTATACAAGCTGTACAGCGACATGCCTCTAGTGAAAAAACTCCGCACGGCTAGGAAATGTAGAACAAATGGACACTAATACTCCGGCTCGTAATACTCTGGACGCAGTAGAGGAAACACGCAGAAGTAGAAACCGACCTCAACCAACTTGGAGTGCGCAACTGGAGGCAGTTAGCTAAGGACCGGGCTAATTGGGGAGACATGTTGGTTGATGCCCAGTTTCATTCCAGAGTGTAGCGCCACTTAAGGAAGAAAGGAGTCGTGGTATTAAAAAGTCACATAAGTGCTACTTGGGTTCAATGCTGAACCGCCAACTCTACCTAACTGTTGCCCTTAGCATGTTACTTGTGGCAACCTAGAGCTCCTTAGCTCAGTGATAATCCTCCTTCGACATTTCCTCACTTTTATTGTCTCTTTTTAATTTTGTCAGTTTTTTTTACCCTGTCCATCCCAATTTGCTTTCAACTTCTTACCTCACCCTTATTTTCTTTCTTTCCAGATGAAAGCCTCGCCCTGTGCAATGACCTCGCCGACATGAACATGAATGGCAATTTCGAATGGGATTTCTAAAAAAAACGGTTTCATATGTACATAGTGCCTATTTATTTAAATGTCATTCATCTGTGTCCACACAACAATGCGCTCCGTCAGCTGTGTCATCAATTTTTGTATCACCTCTTCTTAGCTCGTACTCTTATAACCTCAAAAAATCAAACAAAACTTCACTTAAATTTGTTTTAAAACATATTCTCTTGTTTTAATCATTATTTTGTGTTTCTTTTAATTATACAAAAACATATGCATAGAATTAAATATTTCAACAAAAAGAATTGCTTATCGTTGTTCCTTCATTACAAACGAGTGGATAATCATGGGGAAGGGGGGGAAATTATAATACTACTACCCAACAGAGTTAAATTTTAAATACTTTGGAATAAAAAAAATTAAATAGAAGGAGAAAAGACGAATGTAAACGACGACGCTTGGTGGTAGAAAAATGCGTTTGGATTCTGTTTAACCGCTCATCACCATCCGGACAAACTCCTCGTAGTTGACGTTGCCCTGTGAGTCCTCTTGGTTGGCAAGCAATTGCTCGACTTCCTCGTCGGTGAGTTTCTCACCCAAAGTGGTCAATAAATGCCTCAACTCGGCTGTGGAAATGAAGCCGCTGGCATCCTTGTCAAAGTGACGGAGTCCCTCGATAAAGTCATCGGCGGTGTCTCCGGAACGAGCCTTGGAAATCGCCTGGTAAATGGGTAGAAACACCTCGAAGGAGATACGTTCGTCTGGCTTCAGCTGGTGGGTGCACTTCTTCACATCGGATTCAGTGGGGTTTTGGCCGAGGGCACGTAGACATTCGCCAACTTGGCTGAGCTGGATCTTACCATCTCCACGGTTGTCGAAGAGGTTGAAAGCTTCTTGGAATTCTGAAAAAAAAAATAAAATAAAAGCAATTGTTGTAGTTTTAGGAAGCAGTTACAGTTGATGAGAGGAGGTTTTTAACTGAATAACATCAATGATGGTTGGGTGTTGTAGAACGAGGGTAGACTCTAATTGGCTTTAACTTGGGAGTGCCCAGTGGTTGTAACTCTGACTACACATCAAGTGCTTATTTTTAACCTCCAAGTGGTAACCATCTGGTCGCATCCAACCAGATTTGCTTTGCTAAACGATAAGCGCGAGTGTTGAAAACACGACGAAAAACAGCAACGCTATAAACAGCCAGGTCAGAATGGCACGGAATGAATACGCGGCCTGCTGTCCCAGGCGAACCTAGACAAGCTGCTTCGACATATTCGGACAACAGGTTGTCTAGGAATTTCAAGGGTTATTCAGGCCCCTTGAACAGATGAACCGAAAGCCAACGGCAGCACTCAATCCCGAAGTGGATACTGATGGCCCCGTGTCCTAGGGGTATCTAAAAAAAATTGGAACTGGTATCCAAGTTGGGAGGGCCAGTTTTGTTGACCCTGCTAAACAAAAAAAAAAAAGGACAACGAAGCCTTAAACTGCTAGGAAATTCGATGGGATGGTCCGGGCAAAAACAGGATGAAAAACTGACATCTACTACGGACCGCGTTATAGTGAGCAGAAACAGCGACTATTCGGATGCGGATTTGTTATAAATGCCAGACTAAGGCAGGAAGCCTTATGTTTCGAAGACATAAGCGAACGCATTGCAACAATCCGCATCCAGGCCAATTTCGCCAACATAAGCCTTACATGCGCTCAAGCCTCAACGGAGGAAAAAGATATCTAAGGACTGCTTCTATGAACTCCTTGACAAAACCTATGAGTGACTACCGAAGTACGATGTTAAAATCGTGCTGGGAGATTTTAACGCAAAGGTAGGAAAAGAAAACATCTTTAGCAGTATTGTCGGAAAACATAGCCTACACGACAATACGTCTGGTAACGGACTTAGGCTAATTGACTTCGCTACGGATCGAAATGCTACTATAACCAGCATATGGTTTCTCACCTCGATATCTATAAGGGGACATAGCGGTCTCTAGAACAACGAAATGTCAACCAAATTGATCACATTGCGATAGACAAGAGGCACGCATCAGTATTTTGGATGCCCGAACATTCCGAGGAGCAGCATCGACTCGGACCTCTACCTTGTTGCAGCCAAGGTAAGAATGCGGATCCACCACACCACAACAATCCAAAAATACTGCGAAGACCTTTGCACAACGCGTATTCCGTAACCTCTCGATTAACACCATACCACCAGTATCGAATGTCGAAGAACAATGGCAACGATGACAACAAGCCATTAGATAAGCGGCAACTGATGTGCTAGATTTCTCGCACTAACCAGCAAGAAACCCCTGGTTTGATGAGGAATGCCGACAGATGCTCGCAGCCAAGAACAAGGCCTACAAGGCTAATCTGCAGGTGAAGCCGAGAGCTGCCGTTGAGCTCTATAGGCAAAGAAGAAGGGAAGAACACCGGCTTTTCAGAAAGAAGAAAAAAGAGCAAGATGTTCGCATGTTTTAAGTGTAAAACGTCATAGCCAAGGATACAAGGCTCGAACCGTATCCTGTCGAGAAGAACAGGGAAATATCGTAGTTGAGACACAGTCGATGCTGAGGATATGGAAGAACCACTTCTGCAGAATGTTAAACGGCGATGACGAACAACATTCCGCTGTCAGGCAGAATGAACCATTCAATACTGGCAACGACAGCGAAAGCTGCCAACCACCCGACCTGATTGAAGTGAGGATAGCAATATCTAAACTCAACCTTAATAAGACTGACGGAAATGATGGCCTTTTTGCACTAACTGTGTATTTAGCTAGCGTTCATTACGATGACACAAGTCCACAAAAACTAAGTCAGCACGGTCATTTTAAAAAATTGTCAACCCTACATCGGGCATCAATTAGAATTTCGTTTTGAAAAAAATCAAGTGGCAATAGGGTGAATTACAACAAACATCGATTAATAAACTTTTGTTGATATTGTGTTCCAAGAAAGCTAGCAGCTGTTTTTATTCTGACGATCCAATTAAAATGTGTCACGGATAAATGTTAAAAAACGGATAAGAGAACGCCATACATCAGCCGTCAGTTAGGTTCGCTGCCAATACGTTACGAATGTCGATTACAGCTTGTACCTAGTAAAACCGAACTATAAGCTCTTCCAACTTGAAGGCTATTACAAAAAAAGTACACGTTGCCCTTCTAGGGAAAGCTTGTCAGCCGTTGGCGATACTTTGAAAATCTAATTTGATTGATGGTGGTTATGTGAAAGCAACAATCGATAAAGATTTTCTTCGGGATCCCAGAGTTCTACACTTTCCTACCTAGACCGGACTAAATTTAAAAAAAAAAAACGAAAGTAAGTCCTACCGCCGAACCACTAAAAAACGTTCAAAATAAAAGTTGAAGTAACGCACCTTCTACGGTAGTGAATGTATTCTTGCTCGGTGGCTCGTACATGTACATGATTACTTATTCACTTTGCGGACGTTGAGGGAATTCAATTAGTTTTCTTCGAATATTTCCGATTTGAACACAAAATACGTCTAAATACGCGGCGACACAACCTCTCAATAAATTTAGTTCTCAACAACTGTGTAACACAAAACGAGGTCTTACGTGAACAACCGCGTAAAAAAATCGCTAAATGAAAATAAACGAAACATCATAAAGGAGAAGTGAGTACAGATACAAAAAAAAAAAAACAGACGATAGCTGCTGTTGCAGTATAAAGAAAAAATAGTACATGTGACGAGCGGACTTAAAACCGCGATATGTGTGCGTTGGGGCAAGTGGTGGTGGTGACTGGGATGCATTAAATGCGATTTTTAATAGAAAGCATGATAATTGGTGAGGGGAAGGAAGACCTGTCAAAAGGATTCGACGCTGCACACAGTTTAGGGTGGAAGTACAACGTGGTTTAAGAGAGCAACAAGTGGCGGTTAGTTTGTAGGACTTGGCAGAGGGTGTAGAAGTTCTTGTGAGTTACTTCTTCTTATAAGTTAATCTTACTTCTTTGGTAATTAGACATCAACTAAATGCACATTGATTTCACGTGTCTACGCATCCAATTTAGACTTCTTGGGTAACAAAACAGCTTGAATGTTTTGAAGAACACCTCGCTGTTCAATAGTAACACAAGAGAGTAATTTGTTCAGTTCCTCGTCATTACGGATGGCCAATTGTAGTTGGCAGTGAAGGATTCTGGTCTTTTTGTTTTCGCGAGCAGCATTTCCTGCCAACTCCAAAACTTCGGCAGCAAAATACTCCATTACAGCTGCTAAGTACATTCATAGAACTATGCAAATCTGCGCCAGCTACCGAGACAGATGTATCCTCAATATCACTTACAAGATCATGTCTGTAATATTATGTGAATGTCTGAACCTGAACTTGACTTGTTTACAGCCAGAGAAGCTACCCTATCTGATCTTTCTTAAATAAAAATTGATAATGGATCTTCGGTGTCGCTCTCTATATTGGCAGGATTTATCAAAGTACACACGCGCACATGGATGGTTGTTATAAAAAGGTAGGCCATAGGTAGTAACAATCCTGGTGGTTTCCATTTTCGTAAGAATTCCGCAACAGTTTTTAGTCGAAGAAATTCAACGCGTAGCTGTCGAAAATTGTTGACTTAACGCAATAAGCCATCGCGCGATTATATGCGATGCATTTCGTCTGCTTGAAATGCAGAATATCTGCTTGAAATGCAAATCCAACGGATACCTCGGTACAAAATTCTCCGATATCGAATAAATCATAGAAAGTTTTGTTCCAAACGGGTACCTCGATAGGGGCGCTAGATGTTAGGGCGCGTTTCTGTATTTCTTGCCTACGCCGTTGATCCACAGCGACTTTGCTTAAATTGTCGTATGAAATTTCCAGCGTTTTGTCTACTATTGCCGCATAGCCCCGAGGCTGAGACAGAGTATACGTCTGCGCACATCTTATCGTCGAATTAAGACACGTTTCCCCGGAGCCGTGTAAAGATTCATCAGTACCGGCCGATTGGTTTAAGTCGAGATCCATTACTGAGGCCCCAACCATCGCCAACTTATCAGCAAGGGATAACTCCACCGGCTCAAGTTAGTTTAGCCCAGACTAAACGCTCGTCCCTTGTGTGGCACATCGAGAAGTTTAACCCCAGTTGCATTGCATTTGCTCCCCGTTTTGCCATCCTATCAGCAAGGGGTTGCTACCTCAGTTTCTCAGACGACACGACGTTTTCTTGGTAGGATCTTGATGGTCCGGAATTTGAACCCTCAATGATATCGTAGTCTCACAACTTGCAAAATGTATTGCTTGCTTACTGTAACTTGAGATTGACTTGTAGTCATTCAAATTCAAATTTTTGGAGCAACAAGCTTGTTAGTACCCAGGGCCGATCTTTCTCACAACCATTCATGTGCGAGTGTACTTCTTGAGCGATGGGACTTCTTGCACGGCGAATTTGAGACAAGATTTTCTTGACAATTGATACTACTCGGATGATTTGTCAGATCATCACGAGAGGAGGGCCAGTGAAAAATCATTTATGGCTGGGAATCGAACCCAGAACTTCTGGGCAGCAGTTCATCGCGCAACTAAGCCCGTCTTTTAGAGTTCTTCCTCCATCAATCTAAACGCAGCTTCATTCTCAGTGGCGGATACCATTAGTCCACGACCACTAATGAGGAACTTGTTACCGTCAGTCAAATGAGCCTGGTCACCTTCTAGACAGCTTGTTTAAATGGGATTCTAAGAGAGAAGCCAGAGAATTGATGGGCACATTTTGTGTTGACAAAAAGAAGATCTCGATGACAACGCATTGGCTTCTCTAGAAAATCCGTAATCCTGACATTGAAATTCTGGGCGATCCTTTAAATACTTCACGTTCTTTTTATTCATCGACTCCATTAGCTGTGCACGTTGCACAATGTGGAACTCATTTCCTTGGAACAATTAGAAGACAAATGATTCTAAATTGCAAGCTTTCCGTACACAAGGATTTTGAAAAAGAAAAACGTGGAACGTCCAAGGAATTTGTCACCGATATGGGTGGCGAAGTAACTTCAGTTGTAGTTTGGAAAGACCACAAAATATTCACACACATGTCAACATTTTATCGACAGTTGCATTTTTCAAATGTAAAGCTCTTCAATAAAAAGAGAATAAGGCTATTGGGCTATTGCACGAATTTAGTAAGGGAGTATAACAGGCAGTTGGAAGAAGTCGATCTCCTTGACAGGATAATTGGGCGATATAAAATGAACATGGTACCTTCGACTTTTATACCAACTGCTTCATATGGAAACGACATATTCGTGGTTGCTCTCTCGCACTTTTTGCAATAAAACGAAAAAAAAGAACAAACCTTTAGCAAAATTTCGGGCTGGTGTTGTATACCGCTTGTGCAATCAAGGAATTCAGAGGTGCAGCCAAACAACTAGCAGAAACTCAGAGCTGCTAAAAAGCAGACATATATTACTGTCATCCAAGATACGATAGGATGGGTTGGGCAACAACTCTGACATCTGTTATAGTGAACAGAAACATTGACTATCCGGATGTGGATTTGCTATAAGTGCCAGACTTAGGCAAGAAGCCTTATTTAACGCGAAGGTACAAATAGAAAATACCTTAAGCAGTATTGTCGATATATATAGCCCATACGGACCACGACTGGCAACGGACAACTAATTGACTCCGCTGCAGCACACGGTTTCCTCACCTCGATATCCATAAGGGACCTGGCGGTCTCCAGACCAACCAATTAAACCCCCTGAACTGGCCAACTACAGAGGCAAATGTCTCCTCAACACCGCCTACAAGATACCATCTGCCGTAATATGTGAACGCCTGAAACCGTTTACCAACAATCTGATCGGCCCTAATCAGTGTGGTTTTTGGCCAGGAAGGTCCACAACCGATCAAATCTTCACATTTTGGCAGTCTTGGAAAAAACCCATGTAGTCCAAATCGATGCCCACTGCCTATTTATCGATTTCAAATCCGAATACGACAGCAAAAAGAATTATACAGAGCCATGTCTAGTTTTGGTATACCGCCCAAACTCGTCCGCTTGTGTAGGATGACGATGGAGAATTCTCGCTGATCCATCAAGGTCGAAAACGACCTCACCGACACATTCGATACCAAAAAAGGATTTAGGCAATGCGATGCGCTGTCATGTGACTTTTTCAGTTTGATTCTTGAGAGGATTGTGCAAAACTCCTGAACCAATACCAGAGGTACAATCTTCCATAAGTCGGTGCAACTACTAGAATACGCCGGCGATATTGACATCTTTGGTCTTTGGTTAGAGAAGGAAGCGGCAAAAATGGTTTTAGAAGTAAATGGGGGTAAGACTAAGTATATGTTGCCAACACGAAAGGACACACAACATCGATGACTTGAGAGAGCGTCACCACTGGCAGATATAACTTTGAGGTAGTACGAGACTTCGTCTACCTCGACTCCGCTATCAACTCTGACAATAACATCTCGTCAGAAATTAGACGAAGAATTACTCCTTGTCAACCGCTGTTTCTTTTTGCTAAGAAGGCAATCCAATAGTAAAGCCTTCACTCGAACTATTAATCAGATTCTATCTACTGCGATGAATCGTGGATTGTGTCAACAGTGGGTTAAGAAATGCTTGGTCGATTTGACAGAAAAAATCTTCGATCCCGTTTGCTATAGTGAAGAAGATTCAACCAAAAACTATATAAGCTGTACAGCGACAAACCCTTAGTCAACCGACTTCGCATTGGACGTTTGAGATGACTATTACATGTAGAGCAAATGGGCACCAATATGGATCGCAGTCTTCGATACATAGCCAGTTGTCAGACGCAGGAGAGGAACATCTCGCTATAAATGGCGCACACAAGGTTGAGGTCGAAGCAACTTGAAGTGCGCAACTGGAGGCAGTTAGCCTTGGACCGGGCTAGTTCCACAGGCATGTTGGTTGAGGCCCAGGATCATTCCGGACTCCGGCTCGCAAAGTCTTTGATTCCCAGCCAGTTGTCTGACGCAGTAAAGGAATACCCCGCCTTAAATGGCTCGCACAAGATGAAATCGACCTCAACCAACTTGAAGTGCGCAACTGGAGGCAGTTAACCTTGAACCGGGCTAGTCCGACTGGCATTTTGGTTGAAGCCGAGGACTGAAGCGCCATTTAAGTAAGTATACGAGGAAGGCGAAGGAAGAAAATAACAGCTGTACCAAGATCTGGACGTACACTAAATAAAAAAAACACAGTCAGGCCTATCGCGAATAAATTTTCGCGGGAAACTTTCCCATGCAGCAATCTGATTTATATTGCTGACAAGGGAACAATTTATTCGCGATAGGCCTGATTAATTCGGCAGCTGTGAGAATCTTCGAATGTCAGCCTTCAGGTCGTTATCGGCTCGAACCAAAAGGCTATATGATTGCTAATACATGACTGAAAGCAACATGCCCGAGATCGAAGAGGATAGAAGGCTACCTTGTCACAGACAGAAATCGTCGCTTGGTTGAGAGACCATTAAGTAAATGCTTGCTCAAGAGCCTAGCGTTATTGCTTCAGTGTTGTGGATTCTCTGAGACAATTTTTAACAAATTAGCTCCGAAAAATCGGATTCAAAAGAAACTCCTAACAAAGTGAAAAGCGGACTAAAAAACTATTCACTTCAACACTTGAATAGGTTACTTCAAATGGTTGCTCAACTGTATATAGAATTTTATTTTTTATAACAAAATTTCTAAATTGCAGGCCAATATTGTCATTCTATCGGTGGACTTATCGAATTTAGAACTTTAAAGAGATTGCACTACCCTATCGGTGTCTGAACTAAGTCCAAAGAAACATTATTGGCAAAATCTGAAGAATAACTTCAAATCCTGCAAAGCTTCAATGTCGGCTTTATGTGCTGTAGAAAGGAGCATATCCCCTGGTAGATTTGAAGGACTACATTGCATGCGAAGCATGAGGGTTTTGATTTAAGCGGAACTATAAGCCTGCGTTAATAATTGGGAGAATTGCTTTTACCAAAATATCAACTGGGCATTGTAGTTAGGCATTCCAACCCCACTTTCAAAAAGATTTGAGCTCTTGGAAACAACAATAAATAGTTTTTGCGCCGATAGCATTTCAATAGTCGTATTTTTTCCACCTCAAACAAGCAATCAGTAAAAAATAAAATAAAACACTACTACACCTTAGAACAACCCAACGCATTACCTCATTTCCCGCATTGACGTGATTTTAATCTATAAGTTGCCGATAAGCTCTTTCATAATCAACTCGAGTTTATCATGACGAGAATGCCTTATTTCACCCATCTACAGCGACTACATTGGCAATTAAACAAGTCAAATCGATTCCTAAGACAAACGCAATAAATTTATGAAATATTTCCAATGCTCTTCCAACGTACGTGCAAGCTATTCGCTTCGACTAAACCACACGACACAGAATAAATACTTGTCGCCAATAAAAGTGGACCAAACACTCCCATATTTGGTTGTAATAACAACCGAGGTTACACAAGCCTAAAACAAATAAACAAAACAACAAAAAAAAACACAGAAAAAGAAGTTTTCTCCGTATTTAGACAGAAATAATCATTCTCCACACAGATGGGCAGAGATGGATGTTAGATTTAGATGTTGCCTGACTCCAAAAAGGCAACTAGAACTCCCCGAGTTGTACTTGTATCTACAATTGCGAATATCGTTTTTTTATTGTCTGTTTAATTTATCGAATCGGTTGCAATTTTTTTTATAAATAGCTCGGTCAGAGCTGCAATCCACTCTAACCAATTCCAGACGAACGATCGTACTGTTGGATGGTAGCGATTCGTGTGTAAATTCAGCACAATTTCAGCCAAGATACTTGAAATTTTGTCCACTTTGTGTGTGATTTGTTGGCACAATTTCTTTTTGGACATATAGCTTTGTAATTGATGAATAATTCTGTATGGGTCGTAACTTTTGTATGTGGAGTTGCGACGACAATGAGTTCGTACTCTGTGTGTCATCGCAAGACGTGTTTGTGCAGTGACTCACCACCCAGCGACGAAGATAAGATTTGAATTTCTAACTATAAATATGTGATTTTGGGGTGTGGATGGACAGAGTTGTAATTAAAATTCGTTAAATTTCACCGATTAATCATATGAATTCAGTGGAAACATGACGATTGGTATGAAATTTGGGATGGGTTTATACAGAGATGACTTACCAGCCAGTTGGTCCTCAGTGTAGTTACCCTATAAGGAAACAAAAATAAACACAAAATTCACAGATTTACTAATAATTTTGAAAAGCGTACATTATTTGATGTTAGAAATTACCATTTTCTTTTATAAAATTGACAAATTTCACGGGATTTGAGATAAAAAAAAGAATGTCACCGATGGTTGATGATGATGGTGGCCGAACAATACAAAAGTTCACCGTTTTCTCGAAATAAATGGCAGTGCCGAAAGTCAACTTCGAAATAAACTTTCGAAGTTTACATTTTTGACAGCGAATATTTAACAGGGTTGTTCACTGCTCAGAAGTTGATGGAAATGATAAATTTAAGGAGTTGCTCACATTATGTTTCAATTTGCAAGATGCCATGCATAGGTGAAGTAAAATGCTTTGTAATGTTGTATCGATTGGATAAAACAAAAATAAATCTGTATAGAGTATTCCTCTTAAAAATTCGACTGTTTTTTCATTCGATTGAAAACGCGAGATATATACGTACTCACATGACCCGGGCGCATATAACTTATACCCCCGTACTATGAAAGTCTATGGATGATCGGTATGTACTACTTTTAGTACTTTAAATACAAATTTTCTATTAATAAAATGTTTTGGAAAAATCTGAAAAATTGAAAGGCAAGCGGGACCCCTGCCCTGAATTCCCAAACAGAAGACAGCTTTTGCCATCGGTACTTTCTTCATGTAAAAAAGTTTGTTTTGAATGTGTTGTTACACTGATATAACCAGAGAGACAACAAAATTATTTTTGACCTACAATGAGTTACTCAAGGTTTTGTAAGTCATGCCAAAAAGTGTCTTGCTTTTTTTTTTAATTGCTGGGAGTTTATTTTTGTGTTATCGATAGGAGGGATAGACTCCATAAAATACGCATGCATCTATGGCTTAATCCAGTGTTGCCGTTTCTAAAATTTCTTAGGCAGTATAATTTGATTCTTTTGGCCTGTACTGGGCAGTAACGGGCAGTACACTACGGAAGCGAGAGAAAGTTGTAAATGTTAAATGTTAAAGACAACTATAGTTACTCAACCTTATTCATTAACTCATTATAAGAAGTTCACAGAGTTATTAAATTGCCTCTGAACGCAAAAACCTTATTCTAAATTTATACAACCTTGAATAGAGGCTGCATATCCTAAACGCGTCTGATGGTTGAATAGTGCCCGTATAAGCGCATTTAATTTTTTTATTTCTGTATACATAGGCGGCTGAGCATCAGGGTTGCCAAAGGTTCAATTGTTAGTTTATAAAAATCGTCAAGTGTATTTTTTTATTTTAGCAGTTGTGTTTCACGGTTTAATTTATTCAAATGGTAATTATGGATTTCGCAACCATAAAAATAATCCCTTGGTAACTCTGCCAAAAAAAAAACACACAATTGTAATAGATTTCCCTCTTTTTGGTAATTTATTTGACACAAACCCCGTATAACTATTATGAATGGGAAAATATTTCGTGAATAAGAATTTGTGCGACCCTGGATTAAGGCTATATAAATACCTATGCACTGTATAACTATACAAGTGTTGAGATGTGTTTTAGTGAATTCTAACGGATAAGGTGAACTATGTATATTCCTACATGTTATAAAAAAAGCATCATTTTTTTGCATCATGTTTTTTGTAACGGGTGGGCCCAAATACAAGTTTATTTTTAAAAATGCAACAAAATGAGTAAAATTAAATTTTGTCTAAGTGTTTTAATTGCTTTATTAATAAGAGCAAGTAATTAAAAAACACAACGTCGTTCAAGTTGGCTTCAAAATAGTGCATTCTGTCATTCAATTTTCCAACACCATGTTGATGGTTTCGGCAAGCAGCTTTAGGATTGCTTGGATGATATTGGCCCTAACATCGGTTCCCTACCAAAAAAAAAAGTCCAAAGGGGTCGAATCGCAGTTCCGAGGTGGCTAAGTGATATAGCCAAGACGGCTGAGAACACGATTTGTGAATTGGGTGAGCAAAAGTTCCATTTTGGTATGGGCTGTGTGGCATGGCGCGGCATAATGAATGAATCAGAGGTCGTCCAAATTCATGTCTTCTTTCAGTAAAGAAAAAAAGTCGGTTAGCATTGTTCTGTTTCTGTAACGGTCACCGTTGACCGAAAGTCGTTTTCGAAGAAAAATGGTCCAATGATACCATCACGCTACAATCCGCTACAACTGTCACTCTCTTTTGATGCATCGGCTTCTCGACAATAACGTGCGGGTATTCTGAGTCTGGGCCATTTTCTTTGTTAACGTAGCTAAATAAATAAATAAATTTATGGCGCAACAGGCTCGTTAGTACCCAGGCCCAGCTTTCTTCTCACAACCAGTCATGTGTGCGTGTGTACTTCTTTGCACGATGGCGGGAACTCCTGTTTTATGCCGACTCCGAACGTCTAAGTTGAGATAAGCTTTTCATGATAATTGATACTACTCGAATGATTTGTCAGATTATCACGAGAGGAGGACCGGTGAAAAATCATTTAAGTGTTGCTACGGCTGGGAATCGAACCCAGACCTTCTGCGCGGCAGCTCATCGCACTAACCATTGCGCCACTGAGCCCGTCAACCCGTTAACGTAGCTGCCGAGATCAAAATGCGCCTTGTCAAAAAAGGTGTTTTTTCGCCCAATATCATTGTCCAATTCAAGCTGTTCTAAGGCAACAATTGCGAAGCGATAACGAAGCTGATGGTAATGCGCCTTCAATTGCTCAGTCCATTGGACCTTCAAGCTAGTGAGTAAAATTTTGACCTGTTGTGATCGATGGAGAACTGATGTTCATGAATTGAGTCTTCCACTTTCGGCTACAGCAGCCACATTGTAGTCTGTACGCACCATACGACGGCGCTTCATTTCGCCCAAAACTTTTTTCTAATAAGCACTGTTTCGCAATTCGTTCGGTGCAGGTATGATACTGACTTTCTGCCAAGATTTCGAGCGGTAAACAATTATTCCTCTATAAGGTTTTGAAATTTAATTTGCACAAGCAATTATTTCTGTAGGCCTAGTACTTCTGCGCGGAGGTTGGCCATTTTTGCAGTCGATTGTTTGGTTAGAAGCCGGTTTAAGATATTATGCAGGATGCGATAATGCAAATTCACCAGCATAACCGAAATTATGATGGTATAACCTCTGTAAGGTTGTTTTTAAGCTTCCGGATGTTTTGGTAGAACTTCGCAAGAAGTTAATCGAAAGCATGTATATAGCTTACGAATAAAGGCTTACAAAAGCTAAGGTTAAAAGATCGGGAATAAACGTGAAAAGATCGATAAAAGGTGAAAAGATCGATTGAAGGTGAAAAGATCATCGGGAAAAGGATGAAAAGATTGGGAACCTACCGGAGAATAAGTCAACACAATTCAAGTACATCGTTGTAATTACTGTTCTTCTGGACTACCCCCAAAAGAACTCGAGTTCGAATCCGAGTAAGATAAGAGTTTTTATATAATTAATTTAATTGCATTATTGCATCATCAATTTGGCTTTCAAAACATGGAAATTCGTGAGATTTAATAAAATCCCTGATAAATCAACAGGTATAAAATCAGTCTAATGACCAGAAACAATATTCCCACTTTCTTCCGGTCTTTATCTCTCTGTTGCTCGATTTCAACCTAATTTTCTATTTACACCAACATTTACTCTTACTTAACTACTGACTTGTAGTTATACTTACATTTACATTTACTTAACTCCCGACCGTTGAGGGTCTCTATCTAAAACGCAGAGCATCTTTCAATCCTGGGAGCGTTGCTTTCAGTTATTTAACACTCTGGCATCATCGATTACTTGAACCCTAAACCTGGGACCCAGTCTTCCTTGTCTCTTAGAAACAGTGGGGTGGGACTAAAATATTCTTTTGTCAGTATCTACATTGGCGAGCCAAATATCTGTCTACGATATAAAAGCAAAAATTAAGGCACATTCACATGAAATTTCTTATAACTCATCTTGTACCGGTTCCTAAAAATGGTAATATAGTAGTTGAACACCATTTTCAACCCTTTAAATTCATTTTCAGATGGAAATGTTCATATCGTGTCAAAAAAAGAGTTCTTCGTCACTCATACCCCGTCAAGTATGACATTGACATTAAAACGAGAACTCACAAAGTACTCCTAAAAGAACATTCATGTCTAAAAAAAAACACCGCAAAAAAAACAGAAATGTCAAACTACACACAATTTGTATGGAAATTTAATCAAAAACAAATGAAAAGCACGCAGAGATGAATCGGTTAATAAATAAAAGTGAGTGCAAGCTAAAAGAAATTTATGAAATGAATCATTAAAAGCCATCAGAAAGGAACATTTTTTTCTCTTTTGAAACCCATCTTCACTAAAAGAAAATACAAATGAACCTGACTCAGTTGGTTAATTCTATCAAGTATTTTCTCGTTAGAGCCCAAAAATTACTTCACTTTCGCAGAAAATCACTTCTTATTTTTCACAGATCAAGATATATTATTGTGATGCCATGATTGACATTCCACCGAAATGAAACGGAATTATCCAATAATTCCTATAAAAAGCTATGGCGATGACAATTCAATTCCATCATATTTCAAATAAATTTTTCAATGATAGCTATAACTGGGCCCTTAATAACAATTCAAATGCAATTCAAATCGAGATAATACCTACATGTTAACATGTTATATATGGCAATCAGCTAATTCTAAATTTCCATCGCACCAAAACCACTAACAGCCCTGCCTCTCAAATGAACTCATGCAATTGCATGCGCGATGAATTCGTCTTGAAATGAATTCATCGCCCACTCAACAGACCACAACAACAAAAATATTGCTGAAAAAAAAAAAAAAACAGAGACGTTCGGAAAAACTTTCTTAATAGCAAAAAAAATCCAGAATAAGTACAAAAGCAATTTGCTTCGTTGTGATACGGATAATTAAAATAAATATTTTAATAATTCCGCCGTAATTCTTTTCAATTCTCCCACAAAACATAAACTTGTCAAAAAAATTGCAAAACCCGATCAAAAAAAAAAATCAAAACAAAAAAATTGCGAAACAAAAATCAGCATCGCGGTGTGCAATCGCAACAAAGTAAAAGGAAAATGAACTGAATAAAGTGCAATAGCAATAAAAATTGAATAAATCGCGTTTTACCGTGCAGAAAGGAGGTAAAATCATAAAAAAGAAATCAAATTCAATTATACTAGTGTCATTGAGAAAATTCCCAAGGGGACGTAAAAAAATAAAAAAAAAGAAAACAAATTAAATAAATTCGAATTATATGTGAGTGTTTTGGTTTTTTAAAGAAATACCTAGGAGAAGAAAAGTTTTCTATGATTTTTTGATGAAAAATTCATTTTCATATTGGCAAATGTGACAACGACGACGGTGGTTTGATTTGTCAATTAGACAACGTCGACAAAATCCAAAAAGGAGGTTTCGAAAAGGCCACTCGTGAATTGAACGCTTTTCCGTTTCTTTTTGTTTTTAATTGTTCAGCTCAGTGGAAATGACAAATTCAGGACGAAATCGATATGATGTAAGTATTTAATTTTCCTTTCTGTATTCATTGTTCCATTGCATTTCGTGTGTGACATTTTGTGCATCGTCGCAGCGCCATCAAGGGGGCCCGACACTGGGTTGAGTCGGTTCGTTAAGCCTGCATATCCCAACAACCACACTCAGACCACATTCGAATTGACAAACCATCAGTCTGGGATCATTTTTTTTGTACTGTTATTAAAATAATTGTTTTGGTGTTTTTGCTGTGTGTGTGTGGTAGGGTGAACACACAAATTTGACAAGAGAAAGGGGTAGTTTAGTTCTATAGACGCCAAAGGCTGCGGGGGAGGAAGGCTGGGCGAAGAAGAAGAAATTCCACATCGAAAATTCCAAAACAAAAACAAAAACAAACATTTATTGCTTTTTGGTTCGTGTTTTGCCAGTCTATTCGGTTTACTTGGGGTTTTTTCTTGGATGGCGAGAGTGTGTGCGTGTTTGGCTCTCTGTTTTTATTTTGCTTCTTCAAAAAGCGAATGGCTGTGGCAGAGGGAAGATTTCTCTTTAAGTGCGTTCCTCTCTTGCTGTGGTGGGGGATTTTTTTTGGTTTGATGCTGGTATTAGTGCGGTGCGATATCAGCGTATTCAGCGACAGATAATAACTTTTGGGTTCTACCAGTGGTACAACAAATAGAATTTTAATTATTTTTTTTTGTCGGTTTCTTTAGGCACGCAAAGTATTAACAACGGTATATTTGGTTTATTTTTTAAGTTGAGCGAGCGGGGGTGAAATAGATAAACATGTTTTATTTATTTTTTAGACACGAATGTTCTTTTAAATTTGTGTGTCCTCGTTTCAATGTCAATGTCATAATAGATAGATTTGACGGGGTATGAGTGACAAAGAACTCTTTTTTGACACGATATGGAAATTTCGATCTGAAAATCAATTTGAAGGGTTGAAAGTGGTGTTCAACCATTATTGATGTTGCGATTTAGAATATTTAGAATCGAAAAAAGTGGGCGTAAAAGTAGGCATGATAAATTGTTTCTTTCCGTAAAAACCTAAGTTGGGTTATGAGTATGACCAAAGATTATAAAGTCATACAGATGACGCTCTGCAAAGAATAAACATATTTGACGGCACCACCCGTACCATGAAGCTGGTGAACAAAAGTTTCTGGTTTTTTTCCCCAATGCGGCAACTGTATGATTTTATAATTTTTGGTTATGACTAATATTAAAAAAAAAGAAAGCCAAATCGGTGCTGTCGTTCTCAAGGACGCGGTTCTGAACGAACGACATTTGATTTTTATAGAAGATAGATTGAATTTGTATACCCATAAAAAACACTTAAACACCCTTTACATATAAAATATATACATAAGTGTCTAAGAGCTCTTAATTTCAGCTGAAATGCTATACAATTTGCCATACAATTTCACATTCCAGAATGCTGAGTTTGCCTGAAACGCAATTTACAGTCGACTACAAAATTACTATTTTCCCCGTTAAAGAAGTTTTAAAATACTGACTTACGTACTTTAAAGACTGAAATCTCTACAAAACCAGTCTAAGTAGCGGGTGGTTTTTTAAGAGTTTAGTTTTCAGGTTGACATCACAGGCTAGTTATGGCGCCCAAACATCATCTGTCAAAGTGAATAGTTTTCAGTATACTCTGTCATTTAATCATGAAAAGATTTTCAAACGAGCGACGATTGCAAATTATTAAAATTTATTATCAAAATTCGTGCTCTGTGAAAAATGTGCACCGTTTGTTACGACCATATTATGGTCGTCATAATCGACCTGGTGTATCAACAATTCGTGCTGTTATCAGCAAATTTCGCACCAAATTAATTTTGTTGGACATTGAACCGTCTATTCGCATTGTACAGTGCGTACCGGAGAGAATATTGCAGTCTTAGCGTCCAATGTTAATGAAGATCGTGAAATGTCAACTTGTCGCCGTTTTACGTGTCGATTTTGGTTTGAAAGTCTATGAAATTCAACTTGTGCAAGGATTGAAGCCGAATGACCTACCACAACGTGTAATTTTTGGTGATAGCCTTAGAACAGCTCCATGGAAATCCGCTGTTTTATCGAAAAATTAGGCTCTTATCTGGCTTAAAATAAGCAAAACTGGCGAATCCCGAAAAAATTACGGTTTGGTGTGGTGGCATCATCGGTCCATTTTTCTTCAAAGACGACCGTGGAAGAAACGTTACCGTCAACGGCGAACGATATCGAGCCATGATACGCGACTTTTTTTTGCCCCAGTTGGCTGAGTTGAGCTTGGTTGACATGTGGTTTCATCAAGACAATGCCACATGCCACACAGCTCGTGAAACAATAGAAATGTTGAAGGATGAATTTGGTGAGTAGCTTATCTCTCGAAATGGCCGTGTGAGTTGGCTGCCAAGGTCATGCGATTAACGCCTCTTGATTATTTCTTGTGGGGTTTTGTAAAGTCGTTAGGCTATATACACGCGTTATTCGTGGAATATAGTACGAAATGCTCAAAAAAGTGACGCAAAATTGGACCTTCCGAATGGACGATTTAAAACGGAGCCGCGTACAACATTTACATGAAGTTGTCTTTAAAACGTAAATGGCAAAGGTCTGTTTATCGATCTTAATGCAAATTTGAGTGTTTTATTCAATTTATAAAAAAACACGCTTAAATTCAAAAAAAGAAAAACCTGAAGATAATTCTGCAACATTTTTGAGGATAATAACGAATCTGCCAAGTTAAGGAAAATACCGTCAAAAGAAGCAAGCAGCTCGAGTTTTCTGAAAGTCTCGGAAAAAATGGACTAAATCCAGCGCTGAGACACTATACTTAGGTACTCTTAAAGATCCACTTTCCCAGCTGTCACAAAGTATCGGATGTGGAAATAACAGTACCTAGATCCGAACTGCATATATGGAGACAACTCCAGTGTAGATACTCTTATATGTAAGGAAAAAATTATATGGGCCATTAACACCTTTGAGCCCTATGAAACAGCATACCAACAACATACCAACAGCAGGAAAATGCAGCCATACAACTGCGAAAGACTATGCTGCCAATAGTCTAACACCCCTGCGGGTGTTATTTCCATTTGAAATTGGAATTTTATTCAAGTTTGGTGTATGCAATGTTTGAATGTGAGTGTGGGAGGCATGCTTCCCCCCTGCTTGAGCTTACAGTTGGATTTGGGATTTGTGCGAGATTGGATGCATGAACAGGAAACAAACCCTATAAGTAAAAGGCAGCCGCGGGACTTATTTCCATTTCCAAAAAGAAATAAGTCCTTCAGGGGCTGTTTCCTTTTTGTTGGGAATTAAGTCATATGGGGCTTATTTCACTGCACCATGGTTATGTACAACCATTTTCAGACCATTTCTCACGTATGGTTGCGTAGTCTGGTGAAGTGCCATGAAAAATACAAAGCACATCAGTGCACTGACAAAGGTACAAAGAACAGCAGGCATACTCAGGAGCTATACGCACCAGCCCCACAGTAGGGTTAAAACAATCCTAAACCTTCCACCAAAGAGGCAGGTAACCCATGTATCGACCCTACAGTCATAGCATACTGTTGCAAACGAGAATATGATATCTGACATAAACCCATATCACGATTCTTACATTGTCTGTGTTTACACCGTGGACAATAACTGGGACTAAGCGTATATTTGGTGTAAGTGTCATCGGTTTAAACATATCGAGCAAGCACTAAACTGTCAACTTTTTTAGGTGACCTGGACTATAATAAATTTAACACTTTATTCTAGATGTCACTACAAATTCAACTAAATTGGTACACTAACTGGTATAATAGCGTAGATTTTTCTACTTTGCCACTCGTCATGGTTATTTTCCACGGTGAAAACGTTGCCATTGGTGCTGGTCCTGGGAGATCTGCATTTAGTCATGTACGGTGTAAACAGAAAATTTCTGAGACAAAAATATTCAGTACCACACCAAATATAGTCCACGTTGTCAACGTAGCCCTTAACAAAGAGTATAGAACTACACAGAGTGCGCATCTCATAAAACGAAAATTTTCTATGTGGGGTACTGATATTGATACCCCAGTGCTTACATTTTTACAAACAGCATAGCCGACGCATATGATCGACGAAATTTCCCCTTCGCACTTACTGCCGGCGCGCGTCTGGAACGGCTACAGCATTTTTAGCTGTTGTCAAACAATATGTTACACATATCACTGAATTAGCAATTTACACCGGTGGGTCTAAAATGGAAATGGGAGTGGACTCTGAGGCTTACTCTGATGATCGTCGGATTCTGCTGTATATCGGGAGGAGCAAATATCTTTTCGAAGCAGATGGAACAGCACCAACAATATACTTTTTTGGTAGTTTTTTACTACTCGACCAAGGGTATCACAACGGGCCAACGTAGGCCTATGCGAGTTTGTCGGCTCACTCGACCGTCAACAGCCCATAAAACCTACCTACCCCAAAATCATAAAACCTTGCTGACGAAATATGAAACAAGAACTCAACGCCGCTTTCCATTCTGAAAATATTCTACACTCGCATTTGTGTGTGATTTGAGTAAGGGCCATCAGTTCTGACAAAACGCACTCACATTTGTGGGCTCTTTGGCATTTTTTAGTTTTAATGTAAAAACGCCCAAAATAAGCAAAGTGACGTTTTCCTGATTTTGGATATTTAACACGGTGCTTGCCAAGAAATAGATATTGCTGCAGCTGCATGGGTTGGATGATCTCTAAAAGCCGTTCGACAGGTAGTAGGGGCTTAACTTGATAAATGAGAGCCGTTGCCGTGAGGTAATGCCGAGCAAAATAAGGCCAAATTTGAAATCCAAAAAATGTAAAATCACTCCATACTAGATATTTGATTTACCTACAAGGAGCACAATCTTTTGAATCGATAGCAACCGACTGTCTAGAGTAGACTACAAGACATGTTTTTGAAACGTCAATTCAGTAGAATTTTAACCAATCTCTTCATACCGAAACAACGCGCCGAAATAGTGATGCGCTGTACATTGAATATATTCCTTCAGTTGTGTTAACTTTGTTGACAATGCAACGTCTGACAACACTATTAGCCGTTTGGTGTCGAATTTTGATGAGCACGTGACAGTGGGAAATTGTTGACATGCCGTTCATCAACGCCCCAGATGTTTGGTTGAAGCGGTAAGAAAGTTGCCGAGAATCCTCACATGTCATGTCGTCACTGCGTTCGGCATTTTGGAAACAGTGGAACCACCTTCCGGCTCATTTTGAAGTGTGATTTGGATTCGTTTGCGTATAAATTGCAATTGAATTAAAGCTCGAATGGTTGAAACTAAACCTGATTTTTGGATGCAAATTTTGATAACCAACGAGGCCCATTTCACACTCTCTGTCACTTTTAACAAGAAAAATTGCCGCAACATAACACAATTGCTCGGGTGTCTGGGTGGCGTTTGCGCCAAAACCATCATGTATTTGATATTCACATACCGATATCAAAGATGGCGCACTTTATAGTCAGTTTCATGGCGCACCTCATAGTAAGTTTCATTTTATTATTTATGTTTAGGGTTTTTCAATAAGAACTTTCTCTCTTCAAATTTAAATTAAACCAAAATCAGGCTGAATTTGACCTGATTTTGATATGTTAGCTTCAAGGACCGCTGTGGTTTTGTTGCTTATTTGCATAGTCCTGCGACTTAAGAAAACCCTACAAGAAAATGTATGACGGGGTCAAATCGCACGATCTCTGCGGCAAGTTCACATCCCCTCCACGTGAGATGACTATGCCCTCGAATGACTCGTGCAGAATTTCCAATGTGGCGTGAGCTGTGTGGTACCAAAGATTATAAAATCATACGGGCTGTGCCTGCACGACCCGCCATTGAACATTTTTTCTTGTATGCAGTGCGGCATATGCATGACTTTATAATTTTTGGTGGAATGTAGCGTCGTGCAGTTGAAACCACATGTTTTTAATGCCCATATAATCTAATTCAGGTAAAAAGAAGTTGGTAACCATCGTTCTAAGCGATCGCTGTTGTCGGTGTTGGCTTGGGAAACGTCGTTCTCGAAGAAATATGGACCGATGACGACGCCAGCTCAAAGTCCACAACTTGCAGTGACTCTTTCGTGATGCATAAGAAGCTAAGTGCGTCATCTGTATGACTTTTTAATGTTCGGTGGTACGTATCTTCGTCCTGTTGAAACCACATATCGTTAATGCCCATATCATCTAATTCTGGCCATTAAAAGTTTGGTAACCATCGATCATAGCTCTCGCAGTTGACGGTGATAGCCTGGGAAACTTCGTTCCCAAAGCAATATGGACGTTGACACCGCTAACCAAAAATCCACAACTGACAGTGACTTGTTCGGGATTCATTGGAAGCTCTTGGATCTCATGCGGATTAATATCGTCCTAAATTTCTGATTGAATGTAGTTTTAATGTAATTTTGTATTTTATTTCGTTAACAAGACCTCTTCAGCTTTATAATAAGTGGTCGACCATCAGAATCGGTTGTCGGCCATTTTTCTTCCGAAAAGACGGTGGGAATTAATATCGGTGAATTTTATTTGATGTTGGGTGATTATGTCTGCCACATATGTAAAAAAAAAAGGTCTGCCGGGTTACTGTTCTCAACAAGACAATGCGCCATGCCACTGCAAATCAAAACAATGCAGTTTCTGCTACAAAAAAAATCCTGGACATGTGCTGTCAAAAACTGCCAACCATGGGCCAAATTCTGAAAGCGTGAGTTTTATTTTCCTGTGTACACAATTCACAAAACTCACAACTGAATTCATTTTCATTACACCGTGGTGAATAATATTTTCTGTTCGGGTATTTTTTTCACGCTCCCTTTATTCACAGACAAAAAATGTTTGAATAATTTTGTTCACTGTGAACACGATAACTGTCTCTCACTTGCACGTTTGCGGAATCGGAACAAGACAGTGTGAACATTTTTTCGTGTACACAGAAAAACTCAATGTTGCGGAATTCGGGCCAATTGGATATATCCGGACTTATGTCTTGGGTTTTGTTTTTAAAACGAGCCTCAGGTACCATGGACGAGCTCAAGGCAAACATTCGTGAAGAAATCATCGATATGCCGCCTGAATGTTCGAAAAAGTTTTTTGTTTGGTCTTTTGTTCATTTTAGTCTATATATCTTCTGCAAGTGCAAGTCATGTTGCAGACTTGCCAATCAGACCGTATCCTGGTGACACCTATGCAGCCATATAGAGGTATTCGTTCGGAAAATTTCAGAATCTAAAGTCAGTTCCAATCGGAACTTAAGGCTGAACTATGATAGATGATGGTTGCGGACGACCACTTCCGCAACTGTGCGAACACACGCAATTTGTATTGTACGACCATAATATTCGATTCGATTCGTTCAGTTTTCGTTCGGTTTTGCTCACTTTTCACTTTTGCTATTTATTTTTCGATTGTTCTTCTATACAAAAATTTGACATTTCACATCAACAGCTGTATACATTTCAATTTTTAAGTTCATAAGCAACGAATTTTTATTGGCAAAACGACTGCTACTCTGACAATCACTTCCATTCACAAAAGTCTATTATGGGCAACTTGAGTAATTGACAGTACTGAAGAAAACTTAACGTAGAATTTTGACATTAGCTTCCGATCCAAGTCATGTTGCAGACTTGCCAATCAGACCTGGTATCTTGGTGATACCTATGCTGCCATATCCGAGGTATTCGTTGGGAAGATTTCCGAAACGAAAGTCAGTTTCAAATGGAACTTAGTTTTGTCATCGAGGTATCAGTTGCAGAACAAAGTAAATAAAGCTTACAATCCCGTTCGATAGATTCCATATCAATGCTTCGTCGGACAGCGCGATCATGTGCGATAAATTTAAAAGATAAGGGATAATCGGACCGAAAACTTTGGTAGGGAATTTTCCTACTTCGAAAAAAATCGATGTTCTCCAATTTGTTCGAAGTAGGAAAAAATTTCTTCCTGGCGGTTACCGAAATAAACCTGATTGTCAACTAACATGGAGTATATCAGTAAGATCATGATTGATTTTAAATCGGCAAGTGGTTCAAACTGTCGCGACGTAGAAACATAAATGCGATGGAAGAGCGACTTGGCGTGTAAAAACTAAAAATTCACGCGAATTCTTTATTTTTCATTCAAAACAAAGCCGAGTTTTGCCATTCGGTATTTTTTCGGTCAGAGTAATTAAGCTGCATATTGAGAGTGGGAAGCATCACAATGTTCCAATATCATTTAGCAGCATTGTTTGTCATCTCAGTATCTCACTGAATTTTACTCCGTCTCGTATTTTTAACGCAAATAAAATAAAAAAACCTTTATTCTGTACGCAATAAAGTGATGATAATCCGCAACTGTGTAATCAATCACTCAACTCTAGAGTGTTTCAAGATGATTTAAAAAAAATCCACTGATATACGATTGCAAACACCAGCTTGCTACACTGCTTATCTATCTATCTACCCCTATCTACGCGCTTATCTTGTTGATGGTTCTCGTTTAAATGGAATACATGCAAATATACGAACTGCACTTATCAGAGAGCAACAAGGTGACCACAATGAGCACATCCAAAACAAGGTCCCAATCCCAAATCAAACTCATGGTTCACAACAAGGGGTTGATTCATCGTTCTCTTAAAAAGCTCTTATCTCAAGTATATAGAATGAGAATCTATTTTACTGGTTCTCTTCTAAAACAGCTGTGTTCTCTCTCCCGAATGTGATGAACAAGTGCGCGAAAACAAAAACTGGTAAAACAGATGCCCCCATCCCGCAATCCCATTCGTAATTCCCTTGCAGTTAAGGAAAGAGAGCTTCTGTTGCTCGCTGTTGTTTATTCTTTGTGTGTTCCGTTTGTGTTCGTGCATTAATCGGACGTAGATACGTATTTTCCATATCGCTTTGACATTTTCTCCCGATTTCATTCGATGTTTTCTCCTCGAAAGTAATAAATACCCAAATCAGCTGTTGGTTGGAAAAATAAAAATGTCTTCATATTTCTGCTCTTGAAGTCTTGACTACCCGTGCGAGAAGTGAGTTCAATGCGTGTTAAGATACGTGCCAACAATTAACGCGAACGCATCAAAGTATTCCAAAAAAAAGAAATCAAAAAACCTTTGAAATTGTTTTCTAATTTCGAACGAGGTATATGTTCTCTTTTTCGAATATTAATTATCTACGCAGGAAATAAATAGATTTTCAAGAATTTTCGTGTTTCGTTCGCTGTTGCGCTAGTGCCGTCCGTAGTGGTTAAAGTGTTACGTTACGTGCTTCCTACGAGTGTCGTGTGCGATTTCCAGCTAAAAAAAAACACTAATGCCACAGGAATGACGTGGAAGGAGCATTGCGTGAAAGTAAGCGTTTGCATTTTTAAATAAATTATTAAATATTTGGATTGAATTACCGTTAGTAGTAGTTGTATCTCTACGTTCCACCTACACCTCGGCAGGCACCGTTATAAATGGAAAAGAAGAAAATGTGTGTATACAATTCACTTGCATGGGGTATCGCTGTGTATCCAAGTGGGTATTTCCATTAATCCACTTATTTGTCGAACGTGCTGTTTCCAAGTGGCATAGGTCTTCGTCGATGATCACAAGAGTGCATCGCTTCCTAAGTGCTTGCTATCAGAAACTGGAATGTGAATATAGTTACACACAGTTTGCAGGAGTCCTTGTGTGTACATTTAAGAGTTAACTCTATTGGCATGCAAGTTTTTTTTATTTTTTTTTGTTTCCTTTGTTCGTACTTATTTGCGCCCTGAATATTGCATAAATGTTGCTAATAACTCGTGTATTGCGAACGTTATTCGACAACTAGAACGGGGTCATAGGCAGGGAATTCACCCTAACCTATGGAAGGTGGGTATGATGAATTAAATATTTTTCTCGTTCATGCTTGTCTCTATTTCTCTTTTGTCCAAGGTAGTTGTTTCGAAAAAAAAAGTTAAAAAAAAAAACAGATATCCATTACATTTGCTAAGCCAGTGTTGTGTGTAGTTACCTACAAAGAAAAGTTCAAAAACTAAGTCTGACAGTCAGACGGAAATAGAAATGCAATGGAGGAGGCATGCACCAATTCATAGGTAAATGCAGGAATAACAAACAGACAATTGAGCACAGTCAGCAGCTGAAACAAACCAGCTGTGCATGGAATGAAGTGCAATTTGAAGTATGCACGGCATCAGTGTTGCCATTGACAAGTATTTTTACTTGGAATATTTATTGTGGGTCTGGGATTTTGTGCCTCTTTCGGGTTGTGCATGCATCTCATATATTTAAGCTAAGTACAAGCTGAACTTACGACTATATTAAATTATTAAAAGAATGGTTGTAGATAAGGAGGACATAAGGGAGTTTCGTAGAGCAAGTTTGCTACAGTAAAAATCAAAGGAGCTATGCCCATTAGCCAGGCGTAGTATTCTAGAACAGATTTTAGATTTCTGGAGTTTGAGTTGGCGTTGGGGGAAATCATGTCTTGCAGAGCAGGGCAATTAATTTTACCTGCTAGAAGCTGATGTGTAAAAAGGCTATTTCAAGACGCTTTTGTAGTGATTGAAGGTTTAATAATTTAAAACGATCCTCGTAAGGGGGTAAATAAAAACTTTCTACCCAGGGGAGACCGCGTAGAGCAAAACGGATAAATACTTGGCTAGCATGTTCAAGGACAGGTCTAACAAATGTGAAAAACAGAGTTTTGTGACATAGGGGTTCGAGAATTCCTTAGACCAGCGTTTTACAAACCCCGGAGTTGGCTCTGCTGATGATATTATCAATATGAGAGCGAAAGTAAAGTTCTCTGTCACAGATAACACCCAGATCACGGATGAAAGGCACATTAGGTACGGGCTCAACAAATATTAAATAGGATCTTGCGTCTGATGAGAGACGCACGCTTACGGGAGTATGCCATGGTCTGGCATTTGATGACATTGAGCTCCAGGAATTTATTTATGGCACCAGGCATAAACAGACGACAGATTTGTATGAGTTTTTAATGATACTGTCAAAGTCATTGATAGACAAAATAAATATCAAGGGACCAAGATGGCTCCCTTGAGGCATTCCGGATGTGGCTAAAAAGGGGTCCGATACAGATCATCTAAACAGAACTTTGTATTGGCGTTCAAGGAGATAGGATTTAATCCAAGCAATTAGACGCGGTGGATAATTTTTGACATTAGTATGGTGAATAGAGACTTCAAAATTTTAACCTGCTCAACAGCTCGCTAAAATTTATCCAGTGGCTAACTTTTGACATTTTGTATACCTACTGAGAAGTGACAGAGATGAAAAGCACGCTCATGGATTAATCCTAGTTACCAGTGTTCACATGTTGCGGGAAATCGGTACACCATTCAGATTATTAAATAAAAATCAAACAACATGATCGGAATATGTAGTGAAAGTTAAACGAGTGGTGGGTGCACGACTGGGTCGTACGCAACTTTCTCTTTCACAGCGAGTTAATCTGACGTTTTTAATAATTTGGCCAAAATGCGCAAAAATATTTGTTTAAACGAATGATGCTAAAAATGATTTAAATAATGTCGAAATGTGATTATACGAACGTTTATTCAATAATTGAAAGAAATCGGAGTCCACATGAATAAAAATGGTTTTCCGTTTTTGGCCAATTCCGTTTGGGGATAATTGGGCCAAAACCAATTACATATGTGAATTTCATGAAAACATTACTAGTAGTATATGAATAAAATTTCATTAAATTTGGCCTTATAGTTTGCGAGAAATTGACAATTTTCTTTATATGACCTATATGCAAAAATCCGTTATATAGATTTTCTCGAAAAAGCTCGGTACGCAGTTTTTAATATGCTTATAGTATAAATGAAGTTTAATCTAAATCGTTAGAGCACTTTTTGATAAAGTAAGGGTTATGTATAATTTTTATATGGCAGATGTCGTAAAAACATGGCGAAAAGCAAACAAAATAAAATGGCGTAGAGTTCTATGACCAACAAAACGCTGGATACGAAGTTTGAAGAGACATTTACGCTGGAGAGACAAACCAGTACTGACAGACGAACCTGATTAACATTGCTGATAAGGGAAAAATTTACAGGAATTTTTTTTCGCAATAGACCTCAATATCTTTCTCTTTGTAAGCGTATTATAAAAATAAACTAACATTGGATTTTTAAAGATGATGGTTTAAAAAAATGTATGATTACATTTTTTTCGCTATATGTGCAAAAAAATGTACAAAAATATTTTTGTAACTAATAATAACAAATAATCAAGGATTTTTGCTGATCTTTCTGAAATCTACTTGGTATTTTTTTAATACAAACAAATAACAGGAAAGAAATTTTGTATCAATATTTTTGGGAAATTATTGAAAATAGTACTAAAATAAATTCCCATATAATCCAATTGACACAGCCAATTTTTTGTTTACCCCTGCAGAAATGTCAAAAATTAGTGAATAAAATTTAACCCCCATTTTAACGCAATTGATATACGGCCTTACTAAACAAATATGCACGCACATTTGGTATAAATTTTGCAAATTAATTCGCAATTTACTGGAATTTCCATACAAATTCAAATTTCGTAATATGGTAATGCCATCACATTTATGGGAAATATGGTTGTTATTTGTTAATATTGTAAAATAATCGGTCAAACAGTCGAAAAAACCGGATTTAAGTGGAATGTGAAGTTGAAATTTATGTGACAAAATAAAATTTACGGTTATGGTAAGAATGTTCCCATTGAAACTTTCAAACTGAGTAGGTAATCATTTCATTGAAATCCGGCACTTCTTTCTGCTAAAAAATGTTCTTCGTGGTCGCAAATTATACAACAGTAATTATTGATGGTACATTTACTGTTCTGTATGCAACGGGTGTTTTTTTTGAGGTTGATTTTCGAATAGAGATCAAACTGACATTTTGTGGTCAAATCGGGCAACTCTAATGTTATTTATGTTCAGTTTGGTTTGCAATTTCATCATGAACAGGTTGACAAATAAACAACGCTTGCAAATCATGCAAATTTATTTCGAAAATATTGGTTCAGTTCGCGAAGTTTACCGCAAGCTCCGTCCATTTTATGGTCGACATAATCGTCCATCAGAGCAATTAATTCGGTTAACCATCGATCGTTTTCGCACTGCGTTTACTCTATGTGATAATAAGCATCCGAAGAGACATCGAAAAGTGCGCATTGAAGAAACAGTTGCCGCTGTAGAGCAAAGTGTTGAAGAGCACCCGAATGAATCGATTCGCCACCGTGAACAGCAATCGGAGCTTTGTCCATCAACTTTATGGAAGATTTTGCGCAGAGATATTAACTTACGACCTCTATACGACGTGATTTTGGTGTATGGGTGGATAATAAGATTGATTTCGATGCTGAGATCAAACATTTTTTAGTGATGAGGCTGATGAGGTTGAAAGGCTACATTAACAAACAAAATTTCCGCATTTGGAAACAAAATGACTGTTTGTTGTGCTCTATGGGCTGGTGGAGTCATATTTCTTCTGAAATGATGCTGGAGAGCCAGTTACCGTTAATGAAGACCGGTATAGAGCCATGATAACCGACTATTTTGTTCCCGAATTGGCTGGCATGAATGTGGATGAGATGTGGTTCCAACAAGACGGCCCTTCATGCCACATAGCGCACATCACAATCGATTTATTGAAGGAAACATTCGAGGAGCCCCTAATTTCGCAGAACGGACCTGTCAATTGGCCACCAAGATCGTGTGATTTAACACCATTGGATTATTTTTTTTGGGGATATCTGAAGTCGCTCGTCTACGCCAACAAATCAGAAACGTTAGAGGACTTGGAAGTCAACATTCGTGGCATTATTGCCGACATACGGCTCCAATGCTCGAAAAAATGGTTGAAAATTGGACCACAGGCGGCCACATGTCCGAAATCATTTATTCATTCAATTCGAAGTTCTATACCTCTATAAAAAAAACACCCTATACATACCTTCATTTAGAACCTCATCGCAGTTACTAACTTACTCAAGTGGCGTCACAATTTGGAATGAAAATGTGCCTAAACAACCATGCCCCTCCAATTAGCCCGGTCCTTAATTAAATGCCTCCAATTGCGCCACTTACCGCGAGGTCTTCCTCTACTGCGTCCGACGTATGGTTCGGAAACGAAAACTACGAGCACGAGAACTTTTGTCAATTCGCTCTTCATGTCCTAGCCATCTTAAACGGCCAATGCGTAATTTGTTGGCTAGGGTATGTCGCTGTACAGCTCTCATAGTTCTTGGTTGAATCGTCTTCTTCATAGCCCGTCAAAACAAACGGGGCTTAAGGTTTTTCAAAGAATTTTTCTCCCAAAACGATTAAGTATAAGTTTTTCTTAGTCCACTTTTGACAAGGTCCATACTTCAGCGCCGTAGACGAGGCCTGGGATGATAAGGGTTCTTTATAGGATCTTCTTTGAAATTCGAGTAAGAGTTTTCGTAACTTAATTCCATTTAAACAACGGTTGGCAGAGTGGGTTATGAGGTATCCTTAAAAAAAATATTGGGTGGTTACGTCAAAGATTACAAAATGGGTTTGATCCAGTGCTTTCGACCTCGCCGCGTGCAAAACGTCTTGGACCAGTGTTTTCATGTTTAAGTTGATCTACTCTGTTGCTTAGGGATGTAATTAAGGGGTTACTCTTATTATTACTATTGTGGAAAATGGCGCTGTCACACGCCTTGGCTCTCCACTCAGTCTACACACCATGAAAATATAAATCTGTTACCTCTCAGACAGACAAAATTACTGCGGGCTCTTGGTTTATGACATTCTGCACAATTTTTAGATGTTCGGTGGCCTTTCCTGTTAAAAGCAAAGCATATACATGGTATTACCCTCATTTACAGCTAAACCCATTTTTGCAGATTTCTTGTCTATACTAGCAAACGTGGCTATGACATCACATTGAGTCCGACACACGATGTCAATATCGTCCGCTTATGCTAGTAATTTCATCGATATATGGAAGATTGTGCCTCAGGTGTTGGTTCGGGAGCTTTCCACAATCCTCTCAAGAATTATATTAAGAACACCCTGATGGAGCAGCGAGAATTCTCCATCGTCATTTAAATTTTGAATGCTGTGGCTGTTATATGCGGCTTTGAAATCGATGAATAGGTGATGGCTGGGACTGTAAAGATTTGATGAATTTGTCTTCGATGCGGATTTTTGAAATTAGTTTGGCAATGTCTTAAAGTCGTAAAACTTATATGAAATCCACATCTGAATAGTCGCTGTTTCTGCTCACTATAACACGGTCCGTAGTAGATGTAGACATTATACCGTTTTTCCTATTTTGGTCGGCCCATTCCATCGTATTTTGACATTTAATTCAAATAACGCCATACAAAGAAATACACTTTTGTTAAATCACATGCAGGCCTAGCGAATAAAATTTTCCGGGAAACGTTTCGCATTCAGAAATCTGATTTACATTGCTAACAAGGGAAAAATTCCCGGACATTTTTTTTCGTGATAGTCCTGATGGTCTGGTAGCCAAAATATAATCATCCAAACGTTAGAAGAAATGATCAGGAAAATTCTCATGCAGTAATTGAATTGTTTCAAGGACTAAACATACTTTTGACTCCATATTGTTGAATATTGGGCATCCCGCCCACATTATTATCATGCAATTCATACAAAAATAACTGTTGTGATATCGAGCACCAGAAGAAGTAACCTTTTAACCAGGCTTTTTTTTTTGAAGAAGTATGGCCCAATGATCCACCTAGCTCAAAAACCCGTCGAAACAATTACACGCTGTCAAACTATTACTTCGCGTTGGCGTAAAGCCAAGAGATATGGTGAAGAACTTTTCTTTAAAGTCTGTAGCTAGTGACATTGTATCTCATTTTGTTTTCTTTATATTTCTTGTTTTAGAAAGATGTTTTCCGTTTCTGTTTTTCTTGCCAAAATATTTATGCCAAACACTGTCTGTATTCTTAAAATTAACCACTTTTGATTATTTGACTTTGTTGTCGTCTTGCACTTCATTGGCTTTTAAAATTCGCGATTAAAATTACTCATATAGTCTCTCAATGATTTTTACTAATCTACGCAGTAAAGCTCACATGTAGTACCGTCACTCTAGGGTCAATGCCACAAAAATTCACACTCACTTGATAGATCTAAATTATTCAAAAAGGTAGACAAAAGATTGTTTACTTCAAATCAGAGAAATGAAAATTCCATAATTATCTGTAGACATGTTAAATAGATTATTCGGACATTGCATTGAACCTTTCTTTTAAACACGCAATTAAAAAGTGACATTGAACTTAAATATGTAGGCTACGAAGGTGTAGCCGAAAAATTTATAAAATTAAAAAAACAAAAAAAAGAGAACTTAAGAGGCGCGAATCATTTAATACCCTATATCCGATCTTATGCATAAAATAACCTGAAAAGTAGGCGCTGTTCAAAATTTAAATTTAAGCTGGTTTGACGCCATTTTTAAGAAAAAATTAGCATTTGGGTCTAAACTAGAGATTAATTACTTCATCAATGTTGGCTTTTAAGGCCAGGTTTTTCAATGCAGGATTATCCTAGTTTCGAGATTGAACTCTTCTAAACTCGATAAACTGGGTTTTCTGTCGCGATAACACCTCTGCAATGCCTGAACTTTCAGTAAATTTCAATGCAGAGTTTACTTCGGCTTAAACCGGCATGTTTGGTGAGCTAACCCTGGATTAAGCGATAAAATGTTTTCAAGAGATGATAAAATAGTAAGCAAACAATTATATTTTTAATTTCAGTTATATTGATATTTTATTAAATTTAAGATTTATTCAGATTTACGCTCAGCGGTTAAGAGTTTGAAATGTTGAGTTTAATTTTGTTATGAAGAAAAATACTTGTAAGATAAATGAAGCCAAACAGCTGATAACTGAGCTTTTTCAGATTCTATACATTTCGATAACTTTTTGACAGTAAAATCGATAATCCACGAGGGCTGCCATATTTAATCACCAATCATGTCAAATTTAATCGTGCACTGAAAAATTCAATTCCGTGTTAGTAGAATCTTTGTCAATTCAAAGTTTACTCAACACTGAAAAACCGGGCCTAAGGTTTTTAGTACTACAGAGAAGTAGTAGTAGAACGGTGTGGTAAAATTTTCAGTACCTAGAAAAACAATCCGGAAATAGGTGTGTAATCCCTCAGAGAAGTTCCTCCTCTTCCTCAGCTGATATTTTTTATTTCCTTATCAGTGTGGTTTTAGGCCAGGAAAATCCACAACCGAACAAATTTTTACACTTCGGCAGATGTTGGGAAAAACCTATGAAGTCCAAATCGATACCCACCACCTATTCATCGATTTCAAAGCCGCATACGACAGCATTTATAGAGACGAACTATACAGAGCCATTCCTAGTTTTGGTATACCGCCCAAACTCGTCCGTTTGTGTAGGATGACGATGTATAGTTCTCGCTGCTCCATCAGGGTCGGAAACGACCACATCGACACATTCGATACCAAAAAAAAAGGATTTAGGCAAGGCGATGCGCTGTCATTTAAAATCTTCAATTTGATTCTTGAGAGGATTGTGCAAAACTCCCGACCTAACACTAGAGGCACATATTTCCACAAAATCGGTACAATTACTAGCATACGCCGACGATATTGACATCATTGGTAGGACCCAACGTGATGTCATGGCCACGTTTGCTGGTATAGAGCAGGAAGCGCCAAAAATGGGTTTAGCAGTTAATGAGGCCAAGACGCAGTATATGCTGTCAACACGAAAGGACAAACAACATCGATGAATTGGACAGAACGTCACCATTGACAGATATAACTTTGAGGTAGTACGGGACTTTATCTATATCGGTTCCGCTATTAACTCTGACAACAACATCTCGTCAGAAATTAAACGAAGAATTACTCTTGCCAACCGCTGTTTCTTCGGGCTAAGAAGGCAATTTAGTAGTAAAGCCCTGACTCGAACTACTAAGGAGATACTATGATCATCCCAGTCCTGCTCTATGGCGCTGCATGGACCTTCTCAAAAGCGGATGAAGAAATCCTTGGTCGATCTTCGAAAAGTCTTCGATCCTGTTTGCGTTGATGGGCTGTTGAGACGAAAATTCAACCAAAAAAAAACTCCGCATTGGACGTTTAAGATGGCTACGACATGTAGAACGAATGGACACTAATACTCCGGTTCGCAGGGTCTTCGATTCCAAGCCAGACGTCGGACGCGGTAGATGGAGACCTCGCCTTCAGTGGCGCGCACAAGTAGAAACCGACCTCAACCAACTTGAAGTGCGCAACATGAGGCAGTTAGCTAAGGACCGAGCTGATTGGAGAGGCATGTTAGTTGAGGCCTAGGTTCATTCCGGATAGTAGCGCCACTTAAGTAAGTAAGTAAGTTTGGTGTGCTTTGTGGGCTTGTGGAATCAACAACCCGTATTTCTTCAAGGGCGATGCCGGCCAGAATGTTACCGTCAATATAGACAGCGCTATAGAAACATGATTTATGACTTATGAATGGCATTGACTTAACACAACAGTATGCGCAACATGTCACATTCCTGCAAACATTTGCTGAATTATTACTTCGCGTAGTGGTCCTGTGCACTGGCCTCCACAATTCTGTAATATCACACCTTTATATTACTCTCTGAGGGGCTACGTGAAGTCTATGCAAATAAACCAAAAAACGTTGGATTGGACGATCTGAGAGTCAACATACGCCGTGTTATTGCTGGTATACGGCCCGAGTTGTCCACATAAATAAAAGGTGGGCCAAAAGCGATAACCCTAGTGGAAGACGCTCTAATTTTTGCAAATTGCCGCAAATGTCAAATCTGTTTTGACATTTGTCGATTAGACAGATGTAGAATACAAGTGAAAAAGCCATGGAGTGATACACTCCCCAAGAACGCGGAATAATCGAAGTGGACGATTTTTCGACTAAAAGTAGGAATCGGAATGAAATAATGAGCGATGAGGCTCATTTCCACCTCAGCGGATAGGTGAACAGCAAAACTATCGCTTCTGGGGCACCGAAAATCGAGTAATGCACGAGAAGCCATTACACCCACTCAAAGTTACTGCATGGTGCGCTGTTTACGCTGGAGGAGTCATCACCATCACCATTTGTTTCGAGAACGCCGCTGGTCAAACAACAACAGTGGACGGTGCGCGCTATATTGCCATGTTAACCGAGTTTTTTTTTGCCGAAATTGGACGAATTAGGACTGGAGGACATGTGGTTCCAACAGCACGGAGCACACGACACACACTGCGCGAGCCACAACCGATATTCGGAAGGCCAAACAACATCGGATGACCTTCTTTCGGCCCACCTTGTAGAAAGCCGCAAAATAGTCACTTAAGGGCCTAGTTATAGCCATCATTGAAAACACTCATCTGAAATTTTCTTTTACTTCTTGCGGCTTTTTATTATTTCAATCAATGACAAGTTGGTGTCAAAACAAAGCATATTATGAATTTTAGAACATGATTATCCAAAAATATTTCAATTTCTCATTATAGGTGTTAAGTGAAGTAATGATTGCGATTTCACCGAACTGAAACGGAATTTTCCAATAATTCCTATAAGAATCTATGGGGTGACATTTCAATTCCATCATGTGTTGTGTTCCATTGAAGTTGTTCAATGATAGCTATAACTGGGCCCTAATACCGGCAAAAAAGCGATGGCAACACTCCAGTGTTCCATTAAAAAGTAAAAGAAAAAAATTTTTGGGGAAAAATAAATTCCAAAAGAAAAACAAAAGTGCTCACAGTTACCGCACATATTAAGTTAAAGGTACAAACCAGCCAACCAACACACACATTCCGATTCCAACATTCGCCTATACCAAGGTGGAGCAGAGAGCCATAGTCGTACAGAATATGGAACTGCCTCTGGATTGCACATTCCGTCTGTCTGTCCATATGTTGTTCGCGACTTGCTTGCGTTGTGCTGCAGCACACCCCCCACCAACTGGCTGGCTCTTGGCATGAGGCAGTATTGTGCTTGTGCACTATTTTCAACATTCAAGTAGTTTTCTTCAACTTCTCGCTCGCGCATTTTTATTCCCCTGCACACCACACCGACAACGTGTGAGTGTTCACAACAAAGAAACTCGCTACGATGTCGAAAAGATGTAGATACTTTTTTTCATTTTTGCAAAGAGTTGTTAATAGTATTTATTACGACAGAAGAAACAGGAAAAAAAAACGAAATAAATCCAAACTCAAAAGAAAGGAAGACAAAAATGTAAATACAAAAAAAATGGCTCCTCTCTCCCTCTTCGTCGTCGGTCCGCGGTTGGTTGGTCGTCGTCTATCTTTGTATCTGGTCTGGTCTCTGGTATACTGGACTGGGAACGATGAAATGGCATTGAACTCGATAGAGAATTTATAAGTCTTTCTTGATATTCCATGCACAGGCAGAGAATAGAAACACCAGTCTCCAGTTAGTCGACAACGCACGAC
Organism: Rhingia rostrata; assembly: GCA_949824845.1. NCBI lineage: Eukaryota > Metazoa > Arthropoda > Insecta > Diptera > Syrphidae > Rhingia > Rhingia rostrata. Next base: position 73,369,470 of record OX463758.1, on the reverse strand, counting down.
TGTCTGTCGACTGCGACAAGTGTATCGCGAGAGAGTGGGTGCACTTTCTATTACCTTTTCTAATCTATCTCAAGATAGATATAGATACTCGTACGTGTAGGAGTGTGTGCAATGCACATACCTATATAATTTAAATTCTTTCACTCGATTACGATATTATTGCGACGTAATACCTACCACAGTCTTTGGATTTGGCAAATGTATGATTCTCCGCTCTCATATCGTTAGTTCATTCACTTTGGAGATGTTTTCTTTATTTTTTTTGTGTTGGTCAAAGTCGATTTTGTGTGCTGCGGGTTCAACATCCTCCTCTGGGTAATAACTTTTAAGTTCGATTGGAACAATTTTCGCCGTGAACTGTTTTTTTTTTTATGTAATTATTGTGAATTGTCATCATCACATCATTCCGAAAGAATCAATCAAATTCATCACAATCACCATCACAGACCACCACCGTTCTTCTCATCACAGAGACTCAGTATATATATTTATACATGTGTTTTGTTTGTTTGTTCTTCTCTTTTTATTCCACATCTCTGAAGGGGCATTCACATTACTGCAGCAGATAACAACAGCGTCAGCCAGAGTCAACATCAATACCATCATTCAAAGGGACAGTCTTAGGAGACACCACATTCTTAAATGTACGTCCGCCAAAGTCAAATGCAGAGTACAACGACTTGGATCAACCGAGTGTAGACAAAAGGATTAAACAGACAAAAAAAATCCCAATTACAAAAAAAAAAACAACCGAAATACATATATAAACTGTGTGCGTGTCAAAATTGTGTGCTCATCTTCTTCGTCTGGAAGAGCCAGTGTTGAGTTTCAGTTTCAATCTCAGTTACCGGCATAGCGGTTGTATTTCGCCGGTCGGTCGTCGTCGCGAGTGTCAACAAAAAAAAAAATTACAAAAAAGATACATTCCCACCCCTCCCTACATACATCTATCGATCTATCTCTCTCTCTCTCTCGGTGTGCGGTGGTGGGTGGTGATTTTAATAAATGTTTATCAAAAATAATTCACACCTAGATAGCGAGCTGTTTTGCAGCAGTGGCAGCAGCAGCACAAACAGCAACGGCACCGACAAGTATCTACGCCAGTTACAACAACAACAACACCAGCCGACAATATCCACAACAAGTGTATTGAAAACGTCAGCACTACGTGCAGCAACAATACCAATTGTTGCAACAACGGTAATAGCCCATCACACGACAACTGCTGCATCCAAGGGTGGTAGCCCCTCAACAGTAATAAAATTAACCAAAATGGATGACGATTCTATGGAGGAGGAAGTACCTGTAAATATGCAACTAAAATTTTTTTAATTTTTTTTTTCACTTTTATTTTACTTTTAATTACATTTTTTGTTGTTTTATTCCGTTTGGTGTTGACATTTCTTTGTGTCGTGAATTTTTAATATTGAAAAGTGATTTGCCGGGTTGCACTTCCGTCTGGTTTATGGAGTGTGTGTATAATTTCATGAGCCACCCCCTTATAAATTGCATGTGTGTGTGGTGGTGCAGTGGCGGCGGATCCGCTCTTGTGGTTGTGATTATAAATTTTTCTTTGTCCTCCTTTGTGTGTGCGGATTGCAAAAAATAAAACGCGAGTGCCTCAACAAACAAATGTGTGTCTACTTCCTATATTTGTGTGTACGTACACCAGACTATCTTTAAAAAAATTTTTTTTATCTTTATTACTGGAATTTTTTTGTTTTTATTTATTTGGACACATTTATACCGTCGAGTTGTAGGAATTCTGTTTTTATGGCGAAATTTTTGTGCCACCACACAAAGGGATTTGTTTACATTTGGTTGCTGCAGTTTGTTGGGTGTATTTCTACGCTTAATCCGTTTTTGAATTTCGTTTCGTGAATCTAGGGCGGAATAAACCAGAATATGTCGAACTGGTAATATGACACTGGTCGTGGTCAGTGATAATTATTGGTTACGAGTGAACCGAATCGAATATATGTCGTGATATCAAATTGTAAATAGAAAAACATGTCGCTACCTTTGATTATTTTTATTTTGTTTAGGCACACAATGTAGCTGTTGAATTGTTCTGATTTGAGATTGTCGGACTATCTTAGTACGGTACCTATCTGCATGTTTACATTTCATGGGAAAAGGCTTGTTTTCTTTTGCTTGATTAGGATTGTAGATTAGGCTAGTGTTGGATAAAGACTGAGTGTGGTTCTGCATCGTGCGCATCGTTCACCGAAATTGTTTGAGATAATCAACAAAGGCATAGTTTTTCATTGCTGAGTTAAATCTGCGATTGCTAAGTCGGTTTTGAAATTAATCTAGAGTTAAGTTTTGAAACTGATTATTTCAATATTTATGTTAACACTTTTGTCAGATTATGCCTAACCCCCCCCCCCCCCCCCCACACACACACACACATATTCAAACTTTTGCAGACACCCAAACTTGTAATCGGATGTATACAAAGTATGAACCCCTTTGTTTGGACTTACTGTTTGATTTGGTTTAGGTGCGAAATTGGATGTACCTATGCAATGTTTGAATATTTCAAAAACGAAATATTGCCAGTTTTTTTTTTAAATTTGGGTTTATTTTACTAGGCCTTGCCTGAATTACAAAACGCAGTAGTTCTGCATCAACTGCGCAAACAAAAGCGAAAAGATCATCGGGAATGATTATGATGCATAAGTGCATAACATATGCGAAGTAGCGCAAAAGCATTCCTAACCTGCCATCAGAAAAGCAGTGTGCATTCACAATGCGCATTTTTTTGACGTTTTGTGGCGTGTAGTAGACAGGATATTTCACAATGACAATTACTCAAACAATTTAGCTGAATGAGTTGTTAAAAACCAGCGGAGGAGTGAAATTGCAAAAAAAAAAAAACACTTTGATCCTTTTGAGGAGTTGCTGAAAGCAGTTTTTTTTTGTGTATGGAGATTTGCAAAACGGACAGGGTGTCCGCCGGGAAGGTATACCACTTTGTTTGTTTATAATTTTTGATTAAATGAAAGTGAATGGATCTTATATTGATAAATGCATTATTTAATGTCGGCAATTATGTATTGAATATAATTTGAGCACATTTTTCATTACATTCTCACACAATTCACAAGGTATTTCATTAATTTCATCACGAAAATTTTGTTTGAGTTGCTCAAGCGTTTCTAGTTTGCTTGCATATACCTTGCTTTTCAGATATCCCCACAAATAGAAATCCGGAGCAGTCAAATCAGGCGATCGTGGAGGCCAATCAACATCACCATATCTTGAAATAACTTGTTGTGGAAAGAGGCCTCGCAGTAATTCCATTGTAATCCTGGCTGTATGCGATGTGGCACCGTTTTATTGTTACCACATGTTAATCAAACCCAAAGCATGCAGTTGTGGTGTTAAAACGTTTTCAATCATATCGCGATATCGCTCCCCATTAACAGTTACCGTTACGCCGTTTTCATTTTCAATGAAGTAAGGTCCAATGATTCATCCTGACCAAATTGCACACCAGATTGTAACTTTTAATGGATGCAAAGGTGACTGATGAATAATTTCGGGGTTTTCCATTGCCCAGGACCGACTATTCTGTTTATTCACACATCCATTCAAATGAAAATGTGCCTCGTCACTCATTATGATTTTTTCATGAAAATCTGTAACATCCTATTGGCATAGGTACGGCGGTGTAAATGGTCTTGTGGAAGAAGCTCTTGTGTCAACTGAATCTTAAATGGAAACAAATGCAAATCCTTGTGCAAAATTGTGGCCAAAGTTGTTCTTTGAAGACCAAGCACCTGAACATGGCGTCGTATTGAGGTTGATGGATTGTTTTAAACACTTCCTTAAGCAGCAGTAATGTTTTCTGCCGATCTTGCAGTACGTTGTGGTCCATGCTTGGGCCTGTCACCTACAGATCCTATTTTTTCGAAATCATTCACTACAAGATTAATAGTGTGCGTTTTGTTGGCACGTGTTTCTCCCAAAAAATTCACGTAACTTTCTCATCGTCACAGTAATGGATGATTGATTTTGATAAAATGTTTTAACGATTAAAACACGTTAAATAAAAAAATTTATTTATGGCGCAACAGGTTCGTTAGCACGCAGGGCCTAGCTTTTTTTCTCACAACCATTCATGTGTGCGTGTGTACTTCTTTGCACTATGGTGGGACCTCCTGTTTTATACCGAATCCGAACGGCTAAGTTGAGATAAGCTATTCATGACAATTGATACTACTCGGTTGATTTGTCAGCTCATCACGAGAGGAGGGCCAGTGAAAAATCATTTAGGTGTTGCTACGGCTGGGATTAAAACACGTTGATTTGTCAAATATTTTTCCATAATAAATTTGCCACTTGTCTACTTCACGACTGCCCAATATGAAGTGTTAAGACTAATGTTTACCAAAATGGTGGCAAAACAAAGTAGTATACCTTCCCGGCGGACACCCTGTACTAGTGTGAGTTCTTTCTCAGCTGCGTCAGACCTCTGGCCTGCATAGTCATCTTAAACGCAAAATATCAAGAATATTTTTTCTATTAGTTATGCAGCTCAGAAAGATCGTGACTCAATCTTCGTCTCTACATCTCGAAAGTCCTTGCAATTTCGCTTAGTAAAAAAATACAAATTTTTGGTGCACCAGGCTCGTTAGTACCCAGGAGCTTACGATGGTGGGACTTCCAGTTTTATGCCGACTCCGAACGGCGAGTTTAGCTTTTCCTGACAATTGATACTACTCGGATGATTTGTCAGATCGTCACGAGTGGAGGGCCAGTGAACAATCCTTAGGTGTTGCTACGGCTGGGAATCGAGCCCAGACCTTCTGCGCGGCAGTTCATCGCACCAACTATCGCGCCATTGAGCTCGTAAGTCTTCGCTTAGTAAATCTTAATATTGCGTTTGCTATAATGAGAACAACATTTTATTTGTTTGTCAAATATGACCCCGAGATCTTTAACTTAAACCCTTTTGCTCTGACGCATTCCATTTCCTGGATGTCAGTAAAGTCTGCTTTGTAGCAACTCATGGCGTCCACTTATAGCATATGACTGTCAATAACAAAGTCAGTCCTACTCGAGGCACATGGTTGATTTGTAGTTATTCAGGTCTATCGCGAATAAATTTTCCCCGGAAACTGTTCCCATTTAGCAAACTGATTTACATAACTGACAAGAGGAAAACTCACGAGAAAATCTATTCGCCAGAGGTCTGATTAATTATTTAAGATAATCTAAAGAACAACCTACAAGCCGAGGTCAGAAGACTAGATATTGCGCGCTTGTTATTACCATTTTTGTGTTGTTCAACACAAGTACTACTTATAGGTTTGGCAACTCAAATCCGATGGTTACCAAGGTCTGGTAAAATAAGCACTTGCTTCAAAGCATTTATTCGCTTATTTTCTAGAGGATTTGGGCAGTTAAATACTCATAAGTCGAATGCGTAGACAAAATTACAGCACCGATGATCCGAATAGATAACCCTTGAACACAATCGCATTCTAATCAAAGTCACCGCCATCGAAATTAATTTCGTAAAACTCAGTTTTATTATAACAGTACATGATTTATCAATCAACCATCCTACACTTGTTTAGTTTAGCTGCAACCTATTCAAGCGACTAGACGTGCTGCTATACCACAATTATATGGAAAACTTAATAACAAAGCGCTAAATCACGTCAATGGAAACCAACAAAACGGCGAAACCAAAACAAATCACCCTCTGGGGGGTGGGGGGTCACTTACTAAAGAACCAAAACTGATAAGGTCTCGCTAAAATGAAGTCCGCCCTCTCTCTTCGAGAATGGTTAGCGTTGTTTTGCGAAGTTAACTTCGTCCGTCTGTACCTCGGCCGCTGTTGACTTGCTTGATGAATTGACAAAACGTTCCGAAACTATTAACGCAAATTTAGCTGGTGCGCAATATTTTTGTAAACAAAACAAACGTCATTTTGAAAAGCGGACAAGTCATGCGATATCTAATTGAATTAAAACGATTTTGCGCCTATATGCTCTCTTTCATGTGACAAGGTAATTAAGTAAGTGTGCCATTGTACACAATTGGTCTTTGTCCATGAATCATGATCTCTGGCGAAGAGGCACCTAATCTCTTTGACAAAATTATTAATGCGTGTAAATTCTTGGAGACATCAGGCCTGGGGGTAGGTTATCGATTACCTTACTCGTACTATTCAGCACATAGAAGGCCATTTTATTGTGGTCATGGTGACTTGTGCGGCTTGACAGATATCCATGACTGAGTGTACATAAAAAGTTTGACATTTTCATAAGTTTTTTGCGAAAGAGTGTGAAAACCTATTAGTCCAACAAAAGGGGGGGTCGAATGTATTAATACAAATAGCAGGTGCGTAGAATATTCATAAAAAGTAATGGCTGTCCAAGTTGTTGACATGCATGGTGTTCTTTTATTTTATTTTTTTGACAGTGTGTTGCCAGATAGATAAGATTACACGTTCGAGTTTATCGAACCCTATTGTGTAACTAACTTATGGTTAGGTCAACGGCTTTTCGTAAAAGTCTCTGAAATCATTTGACAACTGGGGAGTGACAGAGTTGTCAATGAATTCATAGTTGGTGGGAATTCTTTTGTATTATTGTCAGTTTACAGTTTTTTTTTGTTGAATGTACGTTTGTAAAAATGAAGAAATACCGGTTTTTAAAGCTTTGCTTCATTAATAATCATTTTCTTGATGAAATGGCTGTACAACATCTGAAATTGCAATTATTTCACACGCCTAAAAGCCAAAGGTAAATATTTACGAGTAGATCGATATCATTTATGAGTAATTTGTCTAGTCGGACTTTAACGCAACCAATTGGCCTTGAACTGACGAAGTTCAGAAGCTGGTTTTATGTTTTTATAAACTGTCTGGAAATGCTATTTTTTTATTTATATTTATGGCTTCTGTTTAATAAAAAGAAACATCTTTTCAATTCAGTGATTTGAATCATGTCGATTTTTGTTTAGTTTTCATAATTGATAATGTTTTCGACTTAATTGAATCGTTTTTTGTTTAGATATGTAAATTTTAAACTTCAATAACAATAACGACATCTCACTGATGAATTTAATGAGACAAAATCAAAATGTGTTCGACAAATGATTTGACCTGTCAACCCAACCCTACTGCCTTCATATTTATATTTATTTATTTATTTAATTATTTATTTATCAAAAATAACTTACAAAATAAATTTATAAAATTATTTATATTGGAAGACATCAGAAATTGAAGAAATCACATGACAGCGCATCGCCTTGCCTAAATCCTTTTTTGGTATCGAATGTGTCGGTGAGGTCATTTCCGACGCTGATCGATAATTCTCCATCCTCATCCTACACAAACGAAGTTTGGGCGGTACACCAAAACTAGACATGGCTCTGTATAGTTCGTCTCTAAAAATGCTGTCGTATGCAACTTTCAAATCGATGAATAGGTAGTGGGGATCGATTTGGACTTCTTGGGTTTTTTTTTTCAGGATTTGCCAAAGTGTGAAAATTTGATCGGTTGCGATCTTTCCTGGCCTAAAACCACACTAATAAGGGCCGATCTGATTGTTGGTAAACGGTTTTAATGCGTTCACATATTACGGCATATAGGATCTTGTAGGTGATGTTGAGGAGACTTATGCCTCTGCAGTTGGCGCAGTTCACAGGGACTCCATTTTCGTGGATCGGGCAAACGATGCTGAGGTTCCATTCTTCAGGCATACTTTCTTGTGACCAGATTCGGCTTATGAGTTGGCAGTTGTTACTTTCCAAGTCATCTCCACCTGTTTCATAAAGCTCGGCCGGAAAGCCGTCATTTCCGACAGCCTTATTAGGCTTCAGTTTAGATATTGCTTTCCTCTTTTTACTCAGGTCGGGTGGTTGGCAGTTTTCGCTGCCATTGCCAATATGAAATTTTTCGTTCTGCTTGACAGCGGAATGTTGTTCGTCATCGCCGTTTAACAGTCTGCGAAGTGGTTCTTCCATATCCTCAGCATCGACTGTGTCTCAACTACGATATTTCCTCTCTCTTCTCGACAGGATTTTTTTCAAGCCTTGTATCTATGGCTTTGACGTTTTACACTTTGGTAAAACTTGCGAACATCGTTCCTGGAGTGGCACTACTCTATATCCTCGATCGCCAGCTTTTCTTTTTCTTTTCTCTTCTTTCTGAAAAGCCGGTGTTATTCCCTTCTTCTCTGCCTAAAGAGCTCAACGGCAGCTCTAGACTTCACCTGCAGCTTAGCCTTGTAGGCCTCATTTTTGGCTGCGAGCATCTGTCGGCATTCCTCATCAAACCAGGGGTTTCTTGCTGGTGGGTGCGAGAAACCTAGCACAGCATTGTTCTTCGACATTCGATGCTGTTGGTATGGTGTTAATCGAGAGGTTTAGGGATACGCGTTGCGCGAAGGTCTTGGCGGTCTCTTGCGATTGCAGTCTTTCGACATTAATTTTTTTTACAGTATTTCTGGATTGTTGTGGCGTGTTGGATATCCGCATTTTTTACCTTAGCTGCACTAAGGTAGTGGTCCGAGTCGATGTTATCTCCTCGGAATCTTCGGAAATCCATACAATTGAATGCGTGCCTCTTGTCTATCGCAATGTGATCAATTTGATTAACCGTTCGTTGATCTGGAGACCGCCATGTCCCCTTATGGATATCGAGGTTAGGAAACCGTGTGCTGGCTACAGTGGTCCGTAGCGAAGTCAATTAGCCTAAGTCCGTTACCAGACGTGTTGTCGTGTAGGCTATGTTTTCCGACAATACTGCTCAAGGTGTCTTCTCTTCCTACTTTTTCGTTAAAATCTCCCAGCTAGATTTTAACATCGTACTTCGGAAGTCGCTCATAGGTTTTGTCAAGGAGCTCATAGAAACAATCCTTAGCTATATCATCTTTTTCCTCCGTTTGGGTGTGATCGCATATAAGGCTTATGTTGGGGAATTTGGCCCTGATGCGGATTGTTAAAATGATTTCGCTTATGTCTTGAAAACATAAGACTTCTTGCCTAAGTCTGGCACTTATAACAAATCCACATCTGAATAGTCGCTGTTTCTGCTCACACATAACACGGTCGGTAGTATTTCCTGAACGGCAGTCATGTCCGCTTTGTAGCAGATGAGGGCTTCCGGTAGTTGATCGCCTACAATCCGTATGTTTTGTGTTTCACATTCTAGTTCCAGGTGCAGATAAAAACGTCGTTGTCCTGATTTTTGGTTAACAATAAAATCAATGATTTCTGAGGCTATTATTCCATTAAAAACAAAAACATTTTGCACTTCTACGTAACATCACATTTGTTTTGAACCATTGTATATAAAAATTATTTCGAAATAACCCTGTTATCAGTATCACAAAAAGCCACACATTATTAATTGTTTCTGTCAAATGACTTGATCCTCACAATGACTGACAACGGAGCGGCCATTTTTTTCGTGAACAGCCATCTATCATTGTGAACTGATATTTTTTTTATCTAAATGACATTCTTAGAAAAAGAACAATTCACCTGACCATTAGGGAATTCTTAATTATAAATTATAAGATAAATTATGTAGAAAAAATATTTCCTTGTAACACGGTATAGGAGTTTCTTTCTGTCTAATATTCAAATGACAAGTCTGCGATGATAGCTGTCATATTTGGTTTGCCATAAAAATGACAGCTTGTGGTTTGCAATACAATGAACTTTGTTCGTAAAATTTTGCTTTACTGATTCTTACTAATTTTTACTTATTTCCACTCCCGTACGTAAAATGGTAAGAAATTCGAGAGTTAACTACAAAAGTACGGGGAAAATATACACCAAATATCGATACGATATTTTTTATTGCGCCTATAAAAAATGCACAATGTTCGAAGTAATTACCCCCTTTATTGGTGCGATAAACTAGATAAGAGAATTACGCTTCAAGGTCTGATCAGAATGCGGACCTGTAGCTTGTAGCTGAATCTCGAGCTGTTAGGGATTAAAAGCATGGGAAGCAGTAACTGGTATTTACTGATATGACGTGACTACTGCGATTTTTATACAAAATATTCTGATCGTGTTGCTTAAAATGTTGTATTGGTTAATTAGAATGAATTCTAGACTTTTCATTCATGTTTAAAAAAAAACTGCAAAATCATTGTGTACGGTTGCTATAGAGAAAAAATATTTTAAAAGAAATAAATTTGAATTTTAAAAAGAAAAAGCCACGACCTGTTTCTGTTTTTAGGTATTTCCAAACTGATCACTACGTTTCTTCGATATTGACGTGGATGGTTAGGTTAGGTTAGAGTGGCTGCCAGTGAGTTCGCCAGCATATAGACCATAGTTTGGTCCATTGTGATACCACGTGCATCTTGTCCATTCTCCTTACTATCCATGAGAAAACCATTCTGAGTTGTTAATAAAACGGAGGAGACTTTTCGCTTTCGTTTTTGTCAAATCGCCCGGATTTCGAAAGTAGTAAGCGCCAAGAGGGAGCTTGCTTTTGTTTGATAGGGTCGGGCAGTTACAAAGGAGATGAAATATTGCCCATGCAGCTTCTACATAAAACATTTGAGTGGAGGCCTAGCCCATCCGCGTGTCTGCCTATTAAACAGTGTACAGTGATGACACCAATAGTTACGCTTATTTACGAACTATCAGTCCCTTGGATCTTCTCAGATCCAGCTTTGCCCAAATTTGTTTGGTTATGCGACAAGACTCCACCTAAGATTTGATTCGATGTAAGCATGTTGCGCTAGTAAGGGTTTACATGCCAGCCATAGGAATACCTAGTGCACCTGTGTCGGCTAAAACTGGTAATTTAGTTCCAGCCTTATGCTTGCTTGCTTAAGTGGCGCTACAATCCGGAACGAACCTGGGCCTCAACCAACATGCCTCTCCTATTAGACCGGTCCTTAGCTAACTGCCTCCAGTTGCACACTCCAAGTTGGTTGAGGTCGGTTTCTACTTGTGCGCGCCACTTAAGGCGAGGTCTTCCTCAACTCCGTCCGACGTCTAGCTGGGAATCGAAGACTTTGTGAGCCGGAGTATTGGTGTCCAATCGTTCTACATGTCCTAGCCATCTTAAACGTCCAGTGCGGAGTTTTTTTTTTTGACTAGTTGCATGTCGCTGTACAGCTCGTAGTTCTTGGTTGAATCTTCGTCTCCATAGCCCGTCAACGCAAACGGGAACGAAGATTTTTCGAAGAATTTTCTAGTTTTGTGTTGGTAATCCGATTATTTAGTAGCGAAGTAATCAACATTCCAAGTGAGTGACCGACTTTCAGACATGTTAGCGCTGTAATGATCGCTCCGTATTTACTTTGTTTAGTGACGTGGATGCTGCTGCTGATATGATAGTAAACATCATTCGTTTAGTCCTAATAGCAAAAGGGTGCAATGATTTGAGCTGAAGGTCGAGAGAGAGACAAACTTTCGGTTCTACAAGACCAATGCAACAGAGGAAAACCGAATTAAGTGCAAACAAGCCAGAAATGACTGTAATGCCTTTTAAAGCTTGTCAAATTCCTCTATGACCAAAATTGAAGCTAAAAATTCTTCAATCTCCCAGAAGCAGAAAACACTTTTGGTAATTTTTCAAAAATATGTCAAATTTGGCCACATCATCAGTGCCGACGATGATTCACAATGAAATTCGAGCTGTCAGCTCTCTACTTAAAACCAATGGTTGCTGCACAATTTACAGCCAGTTCTACATTGACAATTTTTTTTACTAGAAAAACAACTGCGTTGGCTTTTTATCTCTCCTTCTCATCAGGATTCTTTCTCATTATGTGAAAAAACTCCAACCTGTGTCAAAAAAAGGCCTGTGTTTCCCTCCAGTACTCGAAAAATTGCACTTATGTACCTTCTTTCCAAGGTCATGGAAACGCTGATAAATGGTCAGCTTATGAAATATCTTAAAACAGGAAAACTTCTCAAGCAACGGCAGTATCAATGGTTTTCGCAGCAACAAGTCCGCTGGTGATTTGATGGCATATCTCACCGAAAAGTAGAACCAATCAGTCCACCATGGTGGAGAAAGTAAGATTGCTGCACTTGATTTGATTTGGCATCAAGCCATTTTGTCGAAAATGCGTGTATTTTGAATTGTTACAAAACTTCTGTTATGGATTAGAAATTCAATTAGCTTTGGACGGTTTGACGTCTATAACTCACCAAAAAAATGATGGTTTCCCGCAAGGCTCAGTTTTGTCTCCGAATTTCTTTCTCATTTTTATAAATGACCTCCTGTCTGTAACTTTTAATCATTCTTTCGCTAATGACAGTACTATCAACTTTTCATATTCGTCTTTAGGTCCACGTCCCTTACCTTCGAACTTGGACTCTAAACGACAAATTATGTTAAGCTCATTGAAGTCCGACCTTGACAGCTTTATCAAACGGAGTAAAAAAAGAGTAGCATTCAATGCTTCTGAAACTCAATGATGTCTTATGTCGTTAAAGTGAAATCAAAATTTACAGACATTATCCATGAAGGGCACCACTTGTTTCTAAAAAAACAAAAAGCTTTCATTCTCGGTTTGTGTTTTAGTAACAAATTTACGTTACGTTACGTTACATATTCCAAGTTGCTAAAAAAGTAGTGAAGCGTTTAGGTTTTCTTAATCGATGTAAGTAATATTTTAAGCCTTCTGATCTGACCACAATAAATAAAGCCACAAACTTAAGCTGAACGTTTTGGTGCACTAAAAACCAATTTTTCACCTCCCAGATAAGATTTAACGCGTGCGAAAAAAAACGATGGGAGACGTAGGCATAGCGAACTCTTTAGTTTCGCTAGAACATCGTGGAAACATATCATACCTTAGCGTGTTTTACTGATTTTTTTTAACAACCAATGCTTAAATGAAATAGCCAGCTGCATTCAGTAATTCAGCCGCAATACTCGCTATGCTATGGGTGCAAATCAAGCCCATCATTCAGCCCTAGCGAGGTATTCGTCGGAGCGGAGATTTCTCCGATTTTGTACGATTCGCAGGATTTTAGCTTCGAGGTATTCTTCCGAAAAGCGGTTCGGAATATTTCTCCGACATTTTGTGACGCATGCTTGTGAATTGCGTTGTTGTGAGTTGAAGTTCATTTTTCGTGCAATTTTTTACAGCTTAGTGCAACTCTTTTTCCGATTTCCTCCTGCACAAATTCATAGCGGAATTTATTAAGGAATTGTAGTGAAGTGATTTTTTCTCCGATGACACATACCTCGAATGGAATTTGAACCTCCGACGAAGTATGCGTTGCGGAAAATTGTCCGCTACGATGGATACCTCGCTATGGCAGATTATATCCTTAAGAAGTAAAAAGAATTTTAAATATAAAATCAACTGAAAATAAAAACAGTTTTGACAACAAGAGAAAATTATTCTTCATTGTATCTAACGCTAAGTCACTTTGACAGAAGTCAGTGGCTGCGTTCGCAAACACCTTTCCCTCTTGACGTCGAACTACTTTTTCTTGTCATATTATCACTCAATTCAACAGCAATTCGCTGTCAATCGAGGAATTTATTATTTTATTGGCAGGTTAAGTTGCATTGCATTACATTTGTACAATCACAAATGTGTCCGGCTTATTAAATAAATCATTCCGCCATAGAGCCCCAGCCTAGTACCCACATGCAATTTATACTGCTTTCGTCTAGTTTTGCAAACAAACGCGTTCGTCGAATGACAAATCAATATCTCAGGGGGGGAAGTGATTTCACAAGCAACGCATTCGCACGCTTTAAGAGGTATATACCACCGCACTATCTAGGTGGCTGTTGGCCTACGAGTACACACCCTACTTAGCCGGCTTTTAAACTGCTATCAGTCCACGACCGAGTGTTCCCATTAATGTTGACACGATATCGAATTTTCTTGATGATGAGGCAATTATGGGTTCAGGGTTCAGTTCAAGACTGTTGGATGTGGTTGTTTTACTATGTCACCTTACAGGAGTTCCATTGCGTAATGAGTTCATGTAAAGAGCTGGTGTTTTATCTTCACCGAAGGTAAATGCAATTTGAGACCGTATAGGCTTGAACAACGTCTCACTCTTTTGCCAATAGGGGTTTTCTATGCGTGTTGACAGTTAGGGATTAATTAAATTGCCAGCACAAGCATGTTGTAATAAGACTGTTACAGGGATCGAGTAAAGGGCGGAATAGAAAAACCCATGACTTAAGTGGAAACACTAACCGTTTAAAGCGTGGAGACGAAGTATGGTTTTCGATTGTGTTCGTGTTCACGATTATTGCGTAAAGAATGTCATGCTGTACGCAAATTATTAAATGACGATACATATTCGTCAATTTAAGTGAAATTATACCCTGATTCGGTGTAATTGGGTGGCACAAGTGATTTTACCATTCTTATGGTGAGGAGTATAAAATTATTTTCTTTTCTTTTTACTATTGTTGTGCACGCCAGCTAAGGCGGGAATCGAAGACTGTGAGCCAGGGTGTTACTTTCCATTCCAATGCGGAGTTCTTGGATAAATCGTTTTGTTCATAGACCGTCAACGCAAACGGAGGACCGACGACTTTTCGAAAATGTGTTCACTTAAAACGACCAAGGATTCCTTCGTCCACACTCTATACTAGCAGAGGTGGCTATGACATCACGTTGAGTCCGACCAATGATGTCAATATCGTCGGCGTATGCTAGTACAAGGTGGGCCAAAAGAGATCACCTTATTGGAAGATGCTTTTATTTTTGCAAATGGCCGCCAATGTATAATCTGTTTTGACATTTGTGGACTACACAGATGTAGAATACAAGTGAACAATCCATGGAGCGATACACTCCAAATAATCGTGCCTATTTTTTTGCGTAACAATTCGTCTGTAGTGTTGGCGCAGCGCGTATTCCGTCGCCGATTCCGCGGCCGTCCGACACCGACTGCGTAAGTACTGCGCCGTTTGGCCACCAACCTTGAAGAGTGTGGAACCACACGAGACGTTGCCAAAAGTGGCCGGCCGCGGAGCGCCCGTTGTGCCGAGAATATCGCCGCTTTTGTCGAGGATGTCGAAACATCGACCAGACGCCGTGCCTCGCAATTAGCCATCAGCCGGTCATCCCTAAGGCGAATTTTGGTCAAAGACTTGCGCAAGTTCCCTTAAAAAGTCAAGTCCGTGCATCAGCTGCTGCCTGTTGACCGCCAAACGCATGATGATGGCCAAAGCCATCCTCAATCTCGCGGACAAAGTGGACGATTTTTCGACCAAAATCATAATGAGCGATGTGGCTCATTTCCACCTTAGCGGGTGAACAAGCAAAACTATCGCTTCTGGGGCCATTACGGTGCGCGCCAACAGGACGGAGCAACGACACACACTGCGCGAGCCACAACCGATATTCTGAAGGCCAAACAACATCGGATGACTTCTTGTGGCCAACCTTGTAGTTGCACCGACCTATGGAAGATTGTGCCTCTGGTGTTGGCTCGGGAGCTTATCACAGTCCTCTCAAGAATGAGATTAAAGACGTCACATTACAGTGATTCGCCTTGCATAAACCATTTTTGTATCGAATGTTTCGGTGTTGTCGTTCCAACCATGATAGAGCAACGACAATTCTGCATCTTCATCCTGCAAAGACGGACGACTTTCGGCGGTATAGCAAAACTAGGGTTCTGTATAGTTCATCTCTATAAACGCTTTCGTAACTTACCTACTTAAGTGGCGGTATAGTCCGGAATGAACTTGGGCCTCAACCAACATGCCTCTCCAATTAGCCCGGTCTTTAGCTAACTGCCTCCAGTTGAGCACTCCAAGTTGGTTGAGGTCGGTTTCTACTTTTGCGCACCACTAAGGCGAGGTCTTTCTATACTGCGTCCGACTTCTGCCTGGGAATCGAAGGCAAGGGGCATGTCGCTGTACAGCTCGTATAGTTCTTGGTTGAATCTTCGTCTCCATAGCCCGTCAACGCAGACGGGACCGAAGATTTTTCGAAGAATTGTCCCCTCGAAACGACCAAAGATTTCTTCAACCGCTTTTGATACGGACTCTGTACAGCTCGTATAGTTCTTGCTTGAATCTTCGTGTCCATAGCCCGTCAACGCAGACGGGACCGAAGATTTTTCGGAAGAATTGTCCCCTCGAAACGACCAAAGATTTCTTCAACCGATTTTGATACGGTCTTGCCCTCATTTACTGCTAAACCCATTTTTTCCGCTTCCTTCTCTGTGCTAGCAAACGTGGCTATGACATCACGTTGAGTCCTTCCAATGATGCCAATACCAGTCTTTACCTGCAACTTTGCTTTGCAAGCATCGTTCTTTGCTCCGAGCATTTGTCGACACTCTTACCCTGTTGACATTGTTGCCATTGTTCTACGACATTAGATGCTTGTGGTATGGCACTAATGGAGAGGTATCCGTTCGAAATAGGGCCGAATGTCTTCAAAACATTAGACTTCTTGCCTGAGTCTGGGTCTAATAACAAATCCACATCCGAGTAGTCGCTGTTTCCACTCACCACAACACGGTTCGTTAGATGTCATAGTTTTTCATCTACTTTTTGCCTGCCCTATCCCACCGGTTTTCCTGGATGGCAGTAATGTCTGCTTTGTAGAAGCTTAGTGCCACCGCTAGTTGTACGCCTGTTTAATGTTCTCACATTCCAGGTGCAGATAGTTGTCCGAATCTCATGGGTGGTTCGTAACAATTTTTTTTTTCCGTGAGTGGGTAGTTAACACAAAGCACAATCTCAAACCTGGAGAGCCAGCTCCAATTTATTATATACCCCAAGGAAAGAAACGGTGCCATCAGTATATCCTCTACGGGCTCAGCTCTTCCGCCACCATCTCTGTTTAGGGGCCCTGACTAACCCTTGAGATTTCAAGATGACACTTTATCCGAATTTGTCGGAGCAGCTCAAATATTTAGGAACAAACTGGGAATGTAGATGCCACCGATTACTCCATCTTGGAAATTCTTCGACTACCGTCTGGGGAAGGTTGTTTTAATTTGGGCCCTTACGCCAAGCTATTTTTGGTCACGAGTGGCAATTGATTTCACACCTGGCCCGCCTATCTTGGGGTTATTTGAAAAAAAAGGTATACGTCGATAAGCTAGCAATAATTCAAGAGCTAAAGGATGAGATATTGGGCACATTAACGGCATAGAACCTCAATTATGCCTCATCATCATCGAAAATTTGTACCAGCGGATGGAGGTGCGCCGCGGCGGCCATTTGGCCGATATTTTGTTCCATAAATAATTGAACCATACCAATATTATCATAATAAAAAGAAATGAAAATAATTTTTATTCAAAGTTAACATCGGCCATTAAAATTTAACCACCCGTTACAAGCGATCGCTCTGTCAACTATCAGAGGACGCGTTCGATGGGAGTCTATCAACTCTTCACGGAGTAAACTTAGGTCATTGATTTATTAATGGCATTGCTGACGTGGTTGTGGATCTTGTGTCGGACATTGTATACTCCTCTGACACTTATTCCATTTACATATTCCCAGGTACCAACAATAACAAACTCTGCAATTCAATTACATCCACGATCGCAGTCCGTGTGCTAATTGCTTTACTTATCCTAGTTAAAGTGAAAACCATTCACTCGGAAACTTATGCGCCCGTATATTCGTTAAATTGGTTTCCATTCAGAGGTCACTTATCATGCTGGAGAAGCTCACCAAAGAACAATTACATATGTGCATGCCAGTTGAAGTTACTGAGATATAATTCCCATTCTGGAAATGCCACCCTTAAGTGGGCTTGTAATTTCATCATCCATATTAACTGTGTTATTTCCCGCAATGTATTTCATGTGGAAATTATAGTTTTCACGTTAATCGGATGGACTTTCTTAACAAAAAAAGAAAAACAATGACTAGCACAAGCTACCATTGTGGTTTCTCCGTAACATTCCAGCAACATTATTTCACGAACAGAAATCCATCTTCTCATTCACATCCTCCCGTATAAATCCGTTTATTTCGTTCTGAGTTTTTGTTTAACAATTTGCAAGCTTATTTTTGACGTTTGGCAGCTACTTTTTTCTCATAATAAAATTTTTTTTGTGTTTATCTTTGCAGCAAACATTCCTCAGCTCACCTGAATCGGATGATGAACCTATAAAGCAACTGCCAAAGGAAATCCTACTTCGCATTTTTTCATACCTAGACGTTGTGTCGTTATGCAGATGCGCTCAGGTAAGTCAGTGTAGCACATGTAACATGTTGTTTTTGGCATATCCAAGTGAACTAGTGCATAAGTTATTATAATCGTGCACACATGTATCTATCACCATACCATGTAGATGTTGATTGCACTTTGGACCGTGCGGTAGTTGAACAATAAATTTCTTTGTATGCAGAACGAGAGAGAGAGAGATGCATTTGACATAATTAAAGATGCACAAGTAGATATTCATTGTGTCTAAAGGTTTTCGAGACGTTTTTTTTTAATTTTGTTGCTGTTTTTGTCTTGATTTGATGAATATTACAAAATGCAATTAGATTCGAATCAATTGTTGAGGTTGAGATCATGTTAGACTTGTTTTTTTTTTTTGTATACTGAACGAGCATTAGTTCCTTGTTGATGTTAAAAAGGTCGTGACTTGTTTTGATTACAAAAATAAAGCGAAATCAAATTAAACTGTCATTTTGTTGTTGAGTTAGGTGGCGCTAAATTCGTCATACCGGACTGTAGCGCCACCTAACTTCCAACTTCAAGTTGGTTGATGTCGCATTTTTTTAATTTGTCACACACCGCTAAGGTGGGTCTTCAATTGACCTTTTCGATAGTTAACGAACAAACTTGAAATAAATAAAGCAAATGAAGCTAGGTCTAGAGGTCCACTTTTCAACAACTTTTTAGAGCATTTGGGGCCGTATGTCGCCATAAACGCTACGAATGTTGGCTTCCAAGTCCCCGAACGTTTCTAGTTTGTTGGCGAAGACGAGCGACTTCACGTATCCCCAAAGAAAATAACCCAATGGTGTCAAATCAAAATTAGGCGCTCATCGAATGTTTCCTTCAATAAATCTATTGTGACGTGGGCCGTGCGGCATGCAGCGCCGTCTTGTTGGAACCACATCTCATCCACATTCATGCCATCCAATTCAGGAACAAAATAGTCGGTTATCATGGCCATTAACGGTAACTGACTCTCCAGCATAATTTCGGAAGAAATGTGGCCCAATGACTCCACTAGCCCATAGAGCACACAAAACAGTCAGTTTTTGTGGATGCAATGGCTTCTCATGGGTCTAATGTGGATTCTCTTCACTCAACCAAAAATGAACCTCATCGCTGAACAAAATTTTACGATGAAAATCAGCATCGAGATCAATCTCATTTTTGGCCCATACACCAAAATCACGACGCGTTGCATGGTCTCGCGGTTTTAATTCTTACCCAACCTGGAGCTTGTAAGGTCGTAAGCCAAGATCTTTGAGCAAAATCTTCCATAAAGTTGATGGACAAAGCTCCAATTGCTGTGCACGGTGGCGAATTAATAAACCGAATTAATTGCTCTGATGGACGATTTTGTCGACCATAAAATGGACTTCCCGTAAACTTCGCGAGCTGAACCATTATTTTCGAAATAAATTTGCACGATTAGCAAGCGTTGTTTATTTTTGTCAATCTGTTTATGATGAAACAGATTGAAAACATGATGACTGAACATAATCGACATTAGAGTTGCCCAATTTGAACACAAAATGTCAGTTTTATCTCTATTCGAAAAACCAACCTCTAAACAACACCCGTTATTTGTGTGAACATATTGGCTCAAATTTATAGTCGCTTAAAGTAGACTTTAAATTTATTTTATCATACTAACACGTTTTGACAATTATAGTCGCCAAAAAGTGTACTCTAGCGTTGTCACTCTGCATTAAAGTTAAAGCAACCGAAACCTCACTTTAGTTTCAATGCAGAGTTGGCGTAATGTCATCTGTCATTTTCAAATCGGGCAACGGACAAAGGCACATACAGCTGAAATATTTTTCACTGTCACTTTTAGGTGTGTTTGAAAGTGTTCACTGAAATTGGTTTTGTTTGACTGTCAGAACTGTCATTTTTTAGGTGAGTTTGACTTAGAGTTCTTAGAATTACGTTAGTTAGTATACACGTTAAAAAGTGTCTATTGATGAAAATAAGTTAAAGCTAGCTTTTAATTTAAAGTAGATGTTAACTCGTGTGGAGTTTAACCATTAAACATCGGTCGACTATAAATTTGCGCCATTAGAATTGCCCGATTTGACCACAAAATATCAGTTTTATCGCTATTCGAAAAAACAACCTCTAAAAAAAACACCAGTTATTTGTATGAACATATAAGAAATCAAATACGGGCACAATATATTCAAAATTGTATCCAGTGACTCTGAATTGTTTGAAATATTCATGCATTCCGAGGTTGCGAAAGAAAATGCGTCATCGAGTTGTTCGAAACTGGAGTATTCCCAAGTTTTCGGTTTCGACTAGCATTTCGAACACATCTTCCGATGAATTTTACGCAAATGATGCGGCAGCGGCATAATGCGTTGAGTCAACAATTTTTGACAGCTTCCCGTTGAATTTCTTACAAAGTTGGCCAACAAAGAATTGTTGCGGGATCAATCGATCCCGATTGTAGGGTACATTTCGGAAGAATTTTCGACGCGAAAGTCAGATTGCTTTCGAGATATTCTTTGCGATGACGAATCTTCGATTTTCGCATCGGGAATTCTTTTAAACGGATGCCTCGATAGGATGTTTGAATTAAATTGTTTTAAGATAAAAAATGCTTGCAAGGTCGTGAACGTTACATTTGCATTTGTTTTGAAAAAAAGGATTCTTATGACCGATTTCGGCTCTTAAAGTGCCTGTTGACATAAGAGTAAAATCACTGATTTTCATTGATTAGTGTTGGTGCGTAGGGAAATATGTGTAAAAGGAGGGGAAAGAAAATAACACTCTAAAATTAAGATATATTCAGTGAGTATCTTTGCTTTCTTTGAGGAAAGAGCGAAGAGAAATGAAAATACGCTCAGTAATTTTGAGTACGTGTGACAATTTGTACACCCAATGTTCCTCTCGTGCGAACTGCGACATTGACATCAGCTTTCTGCATTTTTTTTAGCTTTTCCGGGCACATATTCAAAATAAAATATTTTGATAAGTTACAACATTGTCGCCATCACACCTATTTACCATTTCAAAGGCTCTTCAGGTAAACATAACATCAATAGAAATCCATTATTCATTTTGTTGTTACAGTACTTACTTAAGTGGCGCTAAAGTCCGGAATTAGCCTGGGCCTCAACCAACATGCCTCTCCAATTAGCCCGGTCCTTAGCTAACTGGCTCCAGTTGCGAACGCCAAGTTGGTTGGTTTCTACTTGTGCGTGCCACATAAGGCGAGGTCTTCCTCTACTGCGTCCGACGTCTGGCAGGGAATCGAAGACTATTCGAGCCGGAGTATTAATGTCCATTCGTTCTACATGTCGTAGCCATCTTAAACGTCCAATGCGGAGTTTTTTTCTGACCAGGGGCATATCGCTGTGTAGGTTGTATAGTTCTTGGTTAAATCTTCGTCTCCATAGCCCATCAACGCAAACGGGATCGAAGATTTTTCCTCTCAAATCGACCAAGGATTTCTTTATCCGCTTTTGAGAAGGTCCATGCTTCAGCGCCGTAGAGCAGGACTGGGATGATCATGGGCTTATATAGGATCTCCTTGATAGTTCGAGTCAGGGCTTTACTACTAAATTGCCTTCTTAGCCCGAAGAAACAGCGATTGGCAAGAGTAATTCTTCGTTTAATTTCTGACGAGATATTGTTTTCAGAGTTAATAGCGGAACCGAGATAGACAAAGTCCCGTACTACCTCAACGTTATATCTGACGTTCTGTCCAATTCGTCGATGTTGTGTGTCCTTTCGTGTTGACAGCATATACTTCGTCTTGCCCTCATTTACTGCTAAACCCATTTTCGCCGCTTCCTTCTCTATACTAGCAAACGTGGCTATGACATCAAGTTGAGTCCGACCAATGATGTCAATATCGTCGGCGTATGCTAGTAGTTGTACGGATTTTTGGAAAATTGCCTCTGGTGTTCGCTCGTGAGTTTTTCACAATCCTCTTAAGAATCAAATTGAAGAAGTCACATGGCAGCGCATCGCCTTGCCTAAATCCTTTTTTGGTATCGAATGTGTCGGTGAAGGCGATTCTGACACTGATGGAGCAGCGAGAATTCTCCACCGTCATTCTTCACAAACGGACGAGTTTGGGCGGTATACCAAAACTAGACATGGCTCGGACATCCAAAATCCTGGATGCGTGCCTCTTGTCTATCGCTATGTGATCAATTTGATTGACCGTTCGTTGATCTGGAGATCGCCATGTCCCCTAATGGATATTGGGGTGAGGAAACCGTGTGCCTGGTATAGTGGCATTTCGTTTCGTAGCGAAGTCAATTAGCCTAAGTCCGTTACCAGACGTGTTGTCGTGTAGGCTATGTTTTCCGACAATACTGCTCAAGATGTCTTCTCTTCCTACTTTTTCGTTAAAATCTCCCTGCACGATTTCAACATCGTACTTCGGAAGTCGCTCATAGGTTTTGTCAAGGAGCTCATAGAACCAGATCATCTGTTTCCTCCGCTGGGGCGTGAGCGCATTTAAGGCTTATGCTGGCGAATTTAGCCTTGATGCGGATTGTTACAATGCGTTCGCTAATGTCTTGGAAACATAAGACTTCTTGCTAAGTCTGGCACTTAAAACAAATCCGCATCCGAATAGTCGCTGTTTCGGCGCACAGTAACACGGTCCGTAGTAGATGTCACATATTTCATCCTCTTTTTACCTGGTCTATCTATCCCATAGTATTTCTTGGATGACAGTAATGTCTGCTTTGTAGTAGTTTAGGGCTTCCGCTAGTTGTTCGCTTGCATAACTTAAAGTCCAATACCTTTAAAAAAAATCGTTATAACAAGTCGATGGTTGATCCATTTAATCAGCTGATGCAGTGGGAGGAAATCTTTGAGGAAAAGTGAAATTCTCCAAATGTCGGTGTCACCGATTTATACAGCTGTCATTCAATTTTGTCTCGACATTTACTTTCAAAATCTTTTTTACTAACTAAGGCCCCTCCCATGTCATTCATATAATCCCCTCCTGATCGTACTGTCATATCTTTAAGTAGATAAATCCAAAAAATTGCTCGAATTATAAAAAAAAAATCCGCGAAAAGAATAAACCCTTATAGCCTTCATGTAATTTATTCAATTTGTTTATCTAAATGCCCCAGCACCACTGACACTGGGTTTATTTTTAGAACCGAATGACCAAAATTAATTTCTCTTCGAGGCTAAAATTATGCAAAGTGGGATCTCCTTCGTTTCGTTTTGGGTTGAGTGAAATATTTATTTCAATTTGCAGCAACAGCAGGAGCAACAGCGCCCATAATAATCACATATCCACGATAATTCACTACGCCCCGATAAATAGATATTTGGGGGTCTGCACTTTGACGGAGGTTCACCTTCTAAATATTTAGTGCGAGCCAATACCAACCAATCGCGCCAACATAAACAAATAAATATTTCTGCCAAAAGTTGTTCTTTCGTTTTTTTTTCATTTCATTAACAAAAAAAAAATGTCAGAAACAACCGTTTCTTTTTTTAATTTTTAAAAGAGTCATCACGACTACAATGACATACGCATACATTTGTTGTTTGGAAATGAAAACGTGCTGCATTAGCGTACACAGAGATAATTTCAGGTTCAAGGTCATTTAAAATTACAATACAACAACAAATTAGAAGCGGTGTGAGTGCTTACGCGTGTATTGAGTAGACAATGTCATGCATATCAAAGCACCCCCGACCCCGAAATACTGAATTTTCTTTCATTTTGTTTCGATTTGTTTGGGAATTTTGACGAAAATTTCAATGAATCACGAGTAGCGGTAAAATAAAATCAAAATGAATCACGAAAAGCAAAAAAGAAAAAAAAATCCTCTATAAATGTGACAAGGGAAGGTTTAATGACATTTCGGATTATTACGTCGGTATCCGCCCCCTAAGTGGGGTGATTGACTTGGATGACACAATTTACCGCGGGTCAACAGACACGCGTTCATTTCTTTATCAAGCGGGGTTTAGCGCAAATCGTTTTGTGTGGAGATGAACGCGCACAGAGTTTGTGGCACCTAGCGATGAAGGAGATGTAAGTAGCATGACACTATTTCGGTCCTTTACCCCTGTTGATGGATGCATAATAAATAGAAAAGGAACAAATGACTTTTCTTCGCGACATGGTGCTCGTGGAAGGAAAGCAGCAACACTTTGACACTTGACAATAGAACTTTTGTGAGGGTATAATAGGTGAATGATCGTTGAAAGTCGAGAGAGTGAGCGCGAAGGGCGTTCCTTCCTTCCGTCTTACTGATTAATGGCTCTGCAAGTCAATTCACATTCAATGGCTTTGACAGGAGCTCTAAACACTAAACTGACACAAAAGAGATATGGTTTCTTGTGCTTGGGATGGTGTCAATGGAAGTTTGTATCCAGACAAAAATAGTACGATGGGTAATTTCCTCAGACCTTCACTTTATATTTTAACTTGAGTGAAACTTTATTAATTGAATCTGGAATACAGAAACCGGTGTCAAATGATTGTTTAACATGAGGAAGGAAATATCCTGCTATATCAATAACGACCACTTAAATTCATTCAACAAATAAGTGATTAGCTCACGTAAAGCCACGAGGAAGCCTGGTTAGCTGAATAAATCATTTGATGCAAGTTGCCCTACTGCAGGTAAACCTTCACACTCTCCTTCTAAAGATCTCAGACCAATTACTAAAAAAAACGATTCTCTGAACCTGTCCTTCAGAAAACTACCCTATAGATAGATTTAGTTGTTATATATGGTTTCCTTAACGTGTATAAGGAAACCATAGATACCAATGGTCTTACTAAAAATGATGCTCTGAATCTGTCCTTCAGAAAGCAACCCTATACACAGGTTTAGTTGATATCTATGGTTTCCTTAACGTGTCTAAGAAACCTATGAACCTCGATATTAGGACTCCAGTTTACGCAAAGATCCAATAGAAATTGCATCATAATTTTTGGATGTACCAAACTTTCATAGTTACCCAACCAAGGTGTCTCTCCAAATAGCACGGTCCCTAACTAACTGCCTCTAGATACGCACTGCAAGTTAGTTGATATCAGTTTCTACTTGTGCGCGCCACTTCAAGCCAGGTCCGCCTCTACTCCGTGCGACGGAATTTAATACTTTGCGAGCCTGAATATTTGTGTCTATTCGCTCTACATGTCCTAGCCACGTCCAATGCGGTGTTTAATGGGCAGGCCCATGTCGCTGTACAGCTAGTATAGTTCGTGGTTGAATACGTCAATGCGAAAGGGACCGAAGATTTAAAAAAAAAATGTATTGACCAAAGCCACCAAGGATTTCGTCATCCGCTTTTGATGCGGTCCCTAATTCTGAGAAGTAGAGCAGGACTGGAACGATAATGTACGTTACGATATCCTTCATAGTTCGAGTGAGGACTTTATTACTAAATTGCATTCAAACAGTGGTTGTCAAGAGTAAGTTTTCTAAAACCCATTTTTGCCGCTTTCTCAACTATACAAGCCAACGTGGCTACGTCAATCTCGTCAGCGTGTGCTAGTTGTTGCACCGATTTATAGAAGATTGTGTCTGTGGTGTTGGCTCGGGAGTTTTGAACAATCATGTCAAGAAAAAGTTAAAAAAGTCACACGACAGTGCCCCGCCTTGCCTTATTCCATTTTTGGTATCAAATGTTTCTCTAAGGTCACAGATGCCTTCACAGATAGACGAATTTGGGCGGTATACGAAAACTAGACATGACTCTGTATAGTTCGGCTATACGGCTTTGAAATCAATTTATAGATTGTGGGTATCAATTGGGTCTTCTTAAGGTTTTTTGCAGGATTTGCCGAAGTGTGAAGATTTATAAGTTGTGGCATAAAACCACACCGACTGGGCTCAACAGGTTGTTAGTAAACGGTTTCAGGCATTTTCACATTTTGGTTTCATATTGATGTTGAAGAGACTGCCTCCAGCTGAGACTGTCGAGTTTTTTTTATGCGGATAACCAAGTCATCTTCGCTGGTTTTATACAGCTCGGAAGGAAAGCCAAAAACCTAATTTCAGGAAGCCTTGTGAAGATTTAGTTTAGATAGTGCTTTCCCGACTTCGGATAGGTGGTAGTCTTCGAAGTCGTCGACAAAAAGTTCATGCAAACGCTGATAAACCGTCAGCCTATGAAATATTTTGAATTTTTAAAACTTCTCAATGACCAAAAATAGTTTTTCGCAGCATCTGGGCCATTAGCGATTTGAAGTTATATATCAACGAAGAGTGAAATCATTCAATCCAACTTGGTTGCGAAAACAAGATCGTTGTACTTGTTATTTCAAAGGCATTTTGCAAGGATTGGCATTAAGCCCTTTTGTTCGAAAATGCGTGCTTTTGGAATACATGAATCTTTTCTTCGATAAATTAAAAACTACCTCTTCAAACGTTTAAATCAAGTTGTTTGAATGGTTTTAAGTCCGCTATTTACCAAGCAAATGCTGGTGTTCCCCAAGGTACCATTTTCTCTCCGACACTTTTTCTCATTTCTCTCCGACTTCTTCTCTTCATTCATAACTCTATATCTTCGATCTCGTGGTTTACATGTGCCTTTTTTCTACTTTCTGCAAAGCTGGAGTTCTTCTATCCTTTTTTACGTTTACACAATGGCGGCTCTCGTTTTCAGCTGTAGCTTATACCATAGGCTCGGTATTAGCTGCGAGCATCTGTTGGTATTCCTTAGCAAAACAGGGATTTTTTGCTGGTGGGGAGGGGCAACTAGTACATCAGTTACGTCTGATCAAGGATCATAAAACCATACAGATGACGCACTGCATACAAGAAAAATTGTTTTATGGCGGGTCGTACTGGCACAGCCCACCATCTATTTGGATCTCGTTTCTCATGTGTGCACGTGCACACCACCCGCCCTTACCATGAAGCTGGTGAGCAAAAGTTTCTGTTTTTTGTTCTCAATGCGTCATCTGTATGGCTGTATAATCTTTGTTCTGATCTTATAAGTTGTTAACATTGTCACCATTATTCCTCGACATTATGGTGTTAATCGACAGTTTAAGGGATACTCGTTCTGCAAAGGAACTGGTAATTTCTTGCAATTGCTTTCAGTTGACATTGAATTTTTTTCACAGTATTCCCCATTTTCTAAGGAGTCCCCAATCTTATCATGCCTGCAACAAAGGTAATGTCGATATTGTCACCTCGGAACATTAGAACATCCAATAGACTGGATGTGTGCCGCTTGTTTATCGAAATGTGATCAATTTGACCGTTCGTTGGTCTGGAGACCGCCACATCCCCTTAATAATATCGAAGTTAGGGAACCGTGTATCAAGAGAAGTCAATAAGCCAAAGGCCGTTGCATACTTGTAGTGACATGTAATGTTGTGCTTTCCGACAATACTGTTAAAGATGTTCTCTCGTACAACCTTTGCGTTGAAATCTCCCAACTCAGTTTTGATATCGCACTGTGGTGATCACTCAAAATTCTTGTCTAGTAGCTCAAAACATCCTTCGCAAAGTCACCTTATACCTTCGTCGTAGCGCAAGGGCATATACTACCTACGTTGGAAAATTCGGCCTTGATGCATATTATTACAATGCGTTTGCTGCTTATAGCAAATGCCCATTCGAATATTCGCTGTTTCTGATTACTAAACCACAGGCCCTAGTAGATTTCATAGTTTTTCATAACACTTTTGCCCGTGCATCTTATTTCCTGAATGGCAGTAATGTTTCTTTTGTAGCAGTTTAGGGTTTCAAGTAGTTGTTCGGCTACGCCTGCTTAGGGTAGTTTAGGGAAAATTAGTAGTTTTCCAATTTTGTTGTGACGTTTCAGATACTTTACAGACTGTCAAGTGATGTCAATAAATGGCGACTCTCTTTAGATTGGGGATCAAAACTTACTGTCAAAGTTGTTGCGATATCTCGATTTTTATTTATCAAATTTGCATACGGCATTAGTAAGCGTTGCTAACAGGATGGTTTTGACTTATTTTTACAATTGTTTTCGAACATTGCTAACAGGTTTTAAGACAAATGGTAGTAACTTCATTTCCAGGCTGATGCTCACACCATTTCATATGAATTTTGCAAACGTCAAATTTAAACAGTATGACCAACATAAAAATTACTGACCTATAAATCTCTTTAAGCATTTTCCAATTAATTCTATGTCGTCAAAGGAATAAATCTTTTATTCTCCGATCATAAAAAAATAAAACACAACCAACATCTCCAATGTCCCAAAGTCACCGTTATCCTTTAATTAAACAAAATAATAGAATACACTTTGACAGTACGATTCGATGCTCAAAGTCGCATTTAATTTTGCTGCTAAAATAAAACCATCTGAGATTGCTCGGTTAAAATAAAAGCAGTATAACACTTATCAAGCTTTTTTTTTTAACGATGTAGGTACCATTGGTACAAAGGGACACAGTTACACTATAGTCTGCCATGCGATAATAAACATATTTTTCGCCGTCAGATCCGAAGAGCTCTTTGTGCACTTGGTTATTCATTCGAGTTAATTTAACTGGGAATATAAGGGTTTAATTGTGGTCTGGCTGAGTGGCGGCTGCTGTCGTCCTTTGACCCTCTCACATACATACTAACACACGAGCAATAACTATGTCGTTGAGCGCCCTTTGGCGTTTTATTTTCCTACTTCATCCCATTGCATGTTCTCCATTTTATTTTCCTGTCGGGAATTGTTGAACTCATCCAGTCCAACTGTCGGCATGATACCAAAACTCTGGAGACTGTGTAACACAGCCCTGGCTGAACTTTGCTTCCTTTGTTGTAATTATGGCGGCGACGACGGCTACAACGGCTACGACGATGGGAACATTCCTTTCTCCTCGCCCGAGCGTTTGCATTAATATTGGCGACATGCAAGCAAGTCTGCACCAACGGTTGGGGGCACTTTAAAACTTTAAGGAAACCAATTTCGGGAGGACTTTAGCTTGTTTTGCTGATTAATTTCAAATTAAAGGGTGGGCTGGGTGTGTGTGTGTGTGTGCAGTTTGAAAAGCTGTCGGGCGCTATTTTACGAGAGTGTACCTTATTGTGAATGCACAAAGGAATGGCTGCATAGTCGATGGATGAAATTTATGGCTTCTCGACGAAGTTGGTGGAAAATGTTTCCTTTGTTTGGATACACCCATCTGGAGATGTGTGAAGTGTTGTGGGTCATCGGTCGGGGATTTCCGTTCGTTTATTGGGGGTATGGCTAGTCTGGAGGCTATGGAATGTTTGAAGGATTTGCAATCGACGTTGCTGTGTGTGTATGCAAGTCGGTGTATGCGGGATAAATATGGGTTTTAGGAGGTGGTGAAACTCGCTGAAAGACGGGTCATTGACCACATGAATCACTTTTGGAGGAAGCAAAGTGTAAGTGTATAAGCAGAGAATTGGGAGTTGTTTTAGGACTTTTTCTAACTTTTAGCTTAGGGATAATTAATGAACACTGGAAGTATCTTTTTATGAAAAGTTTAAGAGTTTTTTTTATATTCAGCTTCAAATTTTTTTGTTTCCGATATTTGATAGATTCATTGGCAAGTAACTCCTTCAGACCTTACGTTTACTCAAGGCGTTATAAATACCCTTTATATGCGTTGCTTTGCAAAGTAAAAACTTTTAAATATCTGACATTTGCAACCCATACAGAGCCTCAAACCTAGATTCCCCCTGCGAAATTATTATTATTTTTGCCACAACGAAGCGCACCTCATGTTTAGCGCCGAATCCGAGCGGCAAATTTGATAAACTTCTCATGTCTATTGGAAGTTTATCATACTTTTGCAAGACTTGTGGCTGTAAAATACTTATGTGTTGTCACTTTTGTGATTTGAACCAGTGACTCCGCGTTCAACGCACTTACCAATAGGTCACATCACCCTAGGGGTTAAGTAAATTGATGATCAAAAGAATGGATGTACTGAAACAGATTGGTCTAAATAGGTGTAAGTAAACCTTATAGTGTGGGAACATGACTTCCTTCATCATATCGGCGTCATATCGGGTCGGTAACGTTAAGTTTCAACAGACGAGGCTCTTAATATTTGTTCCCTACCCCAATCATTAGTGAGGGGCGTGCGATTGCGTAGAGCCCTGCTCTTCGATTGGAGGAACGCGTTTAAGGCGCTTCTCGAAAATATTTTACGTGGGATGCAATAAAAAGGACGATAAAGCCCATTTTCACTTCAGTGGATACGTCAGCAAACAGGACTTGCGATAATGGGCATCAATCCGTGAAATATTTATCGAATGCATTTGCATTCACCAAAAGTCACAGTGGGGTATGCGATTTGTGTGGTCCGAGTTTTTTTTTTTTTTTTGAAAAAAAAAAACTTTTTTAAAACTTCTCAGGTTGAGTCGAATAGGATGATGCTTGCAGATGTAATAGTCCGTGAGCTACTACCTACTGACTACAGTCCGGAATGAACCTGTGCCTCAACCAACATGCCTCTCCAATTAACCCGGTCCTTAGCTAACTGCATCCTTATGCAATCTTAAACTTCCAATGCGGAGTTTATTGACCAAGGGCATGTCGTTTTACAGCTCGTATAGTTCATGGTTGAATCTTCATCTCCATAGCCCGTCAACGCAACGTGACCGATGATTTTTTGAAGAATTTTCTCTCGAATCGACCAAGGATTTCTTCATCCGCTTTTGATACGGTCCATGCTTCAGTGCCGTAGAGCAGGACTGGGATAGTAACAATCTTATATAGGATCTTCTTAGTAGTTCGAGTGAGGGCTTTACTACTAAATTGCCTTCTTAGCTCAAAGAAACACCGGTTGACAAGAGTAATTTTTCGTTTAATTCCTGACGAGATGTTGTTGCCAGAGTTGATAGCGGAGCCCAGGTAGGTAAAGTCCCGCACCACTTATCTGTCAATGGTGACTTTCTGTCGAATTCATCGATGTTGGGTGTCCTTTCGTGTTGGCAGCGTATACTTAGTTATATGCCATCATTTACTACCAAAACCATTTCAGACGCTTCCTTGACTATACTAGCAAACGTGGCTATGACATCACGTATGCTAGTAGTGTTGGCTCGCTAGTTTTGCACAATCCTCTCAAGAATAAATTGAAGAAGTCACATTACAGCGCACCGCTTTGCCTTTTCAGGCGTTTATATGTTACGGCAGATAGGATAATGAAGGCGATGTTGAGGAAACTTATGCCACTGTAATTTCAGAGGGTCTCCTCTTTTGTGGAACGGGTAAACGATTCTGAGGTTCCATTTTTCTGACATACTTTCATCCGACCAGATTTGGATCATGAGTTGGTGGATATTACTTACCGAGTCAAATCCGCCGGCTTGTGGGAAATCCGCCATTTTCGGCAGCCTTGTTAAGCTTAAGTTTAGATTTGCTATCCTCACTTAACTTATATCGGGTGGTTGGAAGTTTTCGCTGTCGTCGCCATTCGCCAATATTAAATGTTTCGTTCTGCCTGACAGCGGAATGTTGTTCGTCATCGCCGTTTAACAGTCAGCAAAAGTGGTGCTTCCATATCCTCAGCATTGAATGTGTCTGAACTACAACCATTGTGTCCTTGGCTTTTACGTTTTACGTTTTGTAAAACTTGCGAACATCGTTACTGCAGTGGCACCTCTCTATAACGTCGGCCGAGTGCTTTTCTTGCTCTTTTTTCTTTTTTCTGAAAAGCCGGTGTTCTTCCTTTCCTCTCTGCCTATAGAGCTCAATGGCGGCATTCCTCATCAAACAGGGATTTCTTGCTGGTGGGCGCGAGAAACCTAGCACATCCGTTGCGGCTGATTTAATGGTTTGTTGATATCGTTGCCATTGTTCTTCGACATTCGATGCTGGTGTTATGGTGTAAGTCGCGAGATATAGAGATACGCGTTGCGCGAAGGTCTTGTCGGTCTCTTGCGAATGCAGTCTTTGGACATTAAATTTTTTCACAGTATTTCTGGATTGTTGCGGCGTTTTGGATATCCGCATTCTTACCTTGGCTGCAACAAGGTAGTGGTCCGAGTCGATGTTGGATCCTCTGTATGTTCGGACATCCAAAGTACTCGATGCGTGCCTCTTGTCTTTCGCAATGTGATCAATTTGTTTGACCGTTCGTTGATATAGAGACCACAATGTTCACTTATAAATATCGATGTAGGGAAACCGTGTGCTGAGCGCTGGCAATAGTGGAATTTCGTTCCGTAGCGAAGTCAATGTCCCTAAATTTGTTGCCAGAAGTGTTGTCGTGTAGGCTGTCTCTTGCGTCAATACTGCTTTTGCGACGGACGCCTCCACGGCAGCAATATTCTACACACTTCGGGCAAACATAGTCTCACTGGGACGGCAACATCAAGCAGCGAATATTCTGACTCAAATTTTCTCACTAGGCTATGAATTGGCGTTAACACTCTTGAAGTTGCGACCACACCCTCGCAAGTTGGGTGGTTAATTTAAAAAAAAATTGTAAACGTTGGTCTTCGTGTACTTCTACATGATAAAAACGTTTTTTACTGAATATTTTGACATTGACAGTTCGGTAATCGCGTTAAGGGAGCATTCACACTGAAAATTTTAAGTTGTCAATTCATTAGTGAAGGACAGTTTATATTGTTTTCATTCGATCACTAGTCTGTTACGCTTGGTAGGGTGTTCCCGTAGCAGTATCCATCAATGATTCACAACAATAATATGTTGTTATCATTCGATGACCAGGTTCGGTTTTCTAAGTCATATCCACTTCCTCCCATATTTTTATTTGTTTCCTCTAGACATTGTGAACGACACAAAAAAGTTGTCGACCAAAACTATATACAAAAATTTCCTGCACATCAGTGTTGCCTTCCATCTTGCATACCAAATATGAAAACAGAAACTGTCCCCAAATAATTAAAACCCCCATTGTTCTAATTTGGAAGCTGTCATCTAAACTTTTCCCAAAAAAAAAAAAAAAAACATAATCTCTCTTATCCACCGAAACACATTTTCAAGGACATATACATTTTGCAAAATTCCTCAGTTGGTAGGGGGGATGATTTTGTTTTACATTTCATGTCCCAGTTCCCAGCCCTGAGAGAAATAACTTTTAGGTCATGTTATGGTTTTGTACGTAGCAGACACATTCCATTAGGTGACCTACATTTCATAGAATGGAACCGCGAAAATTCACTGACCCACTTGCAAATTAAGAGCGAGAGCTTTGTCCTCCGTTTAAACACACACTGGATTGTTTTTTTTTCCATCCATTGTCCTAGTTATATCCATGTTGGCGTTCTATATTTACCACATTTACTTTATTGACACACACAAACCGAATACATAACTCCATTTACATTGTTTACAGGTCTGCAAATATTGGAACGTCCTTGCCCTGGACGGCTCGAGTTGGCAAAAAATCAATTTATTTGATTTTCAACGGGACATTGAGGTAAATAACCCTTTTGAATGTAAATTTGTTAGATTTTTGTTCCAAGTCCTGTGTATGTTTTACAGGGTGCCGTCATTGAGAATATATCCCAGAGATGCGGTGGCTTTTTAAAATTTCTCTCATTGCGAGGTTGCCAATCAGTTGGTGATGTATCAATACGGTAGGACGACAGTCCCATTCCAAATTGAAAGGACGATTGTATTGTGTAATTTTTTTATTTTCAGAACCCTAGCCAACCACTGCCATAATATCGAGCACTTAGATTTATCCGAATGCAAGAAGATAACCGACCTGTCGACGCATTCAATAAGCCGTTACTGTTCAAAATTAACATCAATTAACTTAGACTCGTGCGCTAATATAACCGACAATAGTTTAAAATACATCTCCGATGGATGTCCTGTAAGTATATGCAGAGATTTCATTTTTCTTTTAAGTTGTTTTTGGGTCAAGTCCTTGAGAAATGGTTGGTTGTTTTTTTTTTTTGCATACTTTAGAATAAATGAAAGGACAACATAAAAGGATTCCCCAAGCTGTAAAAAAAGCATTTAAACACTCTCTTCCGTCCGAGACACATACACACATTGACACGTGTCCTTTTGAATGCACTTGCTCTCTTTCAGTGGATATATGTGTACCAGCTTATTCTCTTTAACCTTGTGTGCACAACTTAAGCTTTACTTCCTGTCATAGTCGTCGTTGTTGGTTGTTGTTGCTGCTGGCGTTGTTATCGTTTTCACCATTCATTCGTTTTTAGGCCAAACTGAGGCCAACGATTATAATGCACAAAAGTTTTGGCCTACATTCGCCGGATTCACAACCTCCACCATCATCATCAACCCCAACCACCACTACCACTTCCAAAAGCAGTAAGTCAGTCAACATTCTTCATTCCTCGTGTTCCACTAATTTTTCTGGTGGTTATTTCGATACGAAAACTGTCTTCATAATATCACCCAGAAGGCATGCATGCTGCGGAGGAGCAGGCGAAGGAAATGCTGCTGAAGTGGGTGACTACAACGACAACAACGATAACAACGACGATGGTGATTGCAATGGCATACACCGCCGCAGCGCCCATCAGGCTGTTTGTAAGCCTGTTTACTGTGTGTGTCCTTTAATAGGTTTCTGTGTGTTTTTGCTTTCAGAGTTTTATGGCACATCCTTCTGCTGTGCAAGGACACAAGATCAATAAATGGTAGTTCTCATTTGAAATGGGGTGGACCTATTTAGAAGGACGAGGACTGAGACGGGAAGTGCTATTTTAGTGGTCATCAGAAAATAGGAATTGGTTGGGTGCACATTAGCGCGAGGTGAACTTGGGGGGGAGAGATAGCAATAGTGACTCTGGATGGTACCTGGTGTACCAAGCAAATGGAATGTGATGTCAAAGTGTTTTAGGCTGGCAGTTTGGCAATGTGTTTTACAATGAGGAGATGGGAATGTTGGGGTTACCCTGCCACCGAACACACAAATGGTTGGTGTTGTGCATTTAAGTTTGGGTTTTTGTTGCTTTAATGGGGCAACGAAGTGGTCTTTTGGAGAAAAATTCCCACTCAAGGTCATTCCAAGTAAAACTAGGACTAGACTTCTATGTTTACTGTGACTCCTCTACTGAGAACTTTTTGTATTGATTGTGGTTATAGCCTTTCGACAATTGTCAAGTAGTGGCAAGTGGTGAGGATGATGGTCACTGCTATTTGATTGATCACTTTGGGCCAAGTACTTGGGTCTGGTTTTGGATAATAAATTGAACTAGAAAGCTAATATTCAAGGAGGCGTAAAAAAGCACCGTATTTCTCCCTATACACATTTAAAAAAGCAATCGGAAAAATGGGGTTATGCAACCATATAACACTTTCGGTTTTACCTGGTATGGTGTGTTAGTCTGGAAGGCTCTATAAACAGTTTCCACCACAACCTTTTTTGGGAAAGTTCAAATATTGCTTATGCATTAGCGGGGATCTAAAAACCACCCCCTTCCACAGCACTAGTTGCTGTCCTGTAATTAGTAG
The DNA here is from genome assembly GCA_949824845.1 of Rhingia rostrata. Taxonomy (NCBI): domain Eukaryota; kingdom Metazoa; phylum Arthropoda; class Insecta; order Diptera; family Syrphidae; genus Rhingia; species Rhingia rostrata. The sequence continues at coordinate 73,333,969 of OX463758.1, read as the reverse complement.
ACGAAAATATTCAAACAGACTGCAGCTTGTGCAGACTTGAGACTGAGAGCCTCGTTACACACTCTCAAGGTGAACACACAAAGATACTAAGTCACCTAAACCATACAGAAAACACCAACCGCATCATTAAATGCCTCAAGTCGGCCCAGTCGGCCCAAATGGGACTCAGATATGATAGGAGATAACAACTCCATTCACATCTAAAACCGAATCTAAGTTGATGGGGCTGTTTTCCCGAGATGCCTTATCCTTTCGACTTCATGATCGTTGGAGGGATTTCCAGGCGCAAATCATGGCATTTAATAAATCCCTGTCCTGGATGATGTGTAATATAATATCTACGAAGAATGTCAGCATATTCAGTGATAGCCAAGCGGCTTTCAAATCATTTGGATCCATCACATTCACATCAGCCCACGAATGCTGACCACTTCTTAACGCGATGATAGAGCACATACCATTCACTTTTTTTGAGTGTCGGCTGTCGGGTCTCGAGAGATAATCCAGGGAACTGTAATGTGGATGAGCTTGCCAGACTGGGAACTATCCTTTATATTCTAGAAATTTTAGGCATGCCCTGCGCCACATTGAAATCACCAACCAAACTGAATACGATCAAGAAAGCAAACCACAGATGGATAAATGTTACAACGTGTCTAATATCCAGGCAGCTCTGAACAAATTCGAACAGAACATCTAACATCAGTACCATTATCGGTATCGTTAGAGAACACTGCCCCTTAGGCCTAAATGCAAAAATATAGCAATAGCTTCTGAAGAAGTCGCTTGGACGAGGAGGAGGAGTTATGTATTTCTCACCTTCTCTCAATCTAGGTGACCTGGCTTATAATCATGTCAGAAACCTCATACGCTTAATAGTTCTCGGAACGATTTACAAAGGCAGACAAATTTTTAGGAAAAATCACCAAATCCACGTATTTTCACAACTGAATTTCCTGGTTCAAGATGACACGCGCATAGCTACTATAACATAACCAGAGTGGTTCACATCCCAGGGTTCTTTGATCCGAACTACAGAGTGCCCGGTGGCAGATTTATGTTTTTAAATGCGAAAAGTTGAAAATAGTGTGGTTGGAGGTTGGTGCCATTTGAAAAACCTAGAGTGTGGGTTAGTCAGTCACAATGCAATGGTCCAGAAAGCAAGTGTTCACTGCGGAGGCGTTTGTTTTTAGTGGCGATTCTTACGTGAGTGCGCGGACAATTTTGTTTACTCTACAATGTTCGGCGATCGAGCGATGGACCAAGTGTAAATTTGATTCAGTCGTGGTTGCAAAGATTCTGCCAAACTTCTTGAACACTAAGCACTTCTCAGCCAGGGCCCAGCAGAACATTAAGGCAACCGAAAAATATGCAGGTGGTCGAACGAAGTTTGCGTGAAAACCCACGTCTGTCAGTGGGTCAGAGTATTGTTCACGAAATTCTAAAGAAGGACTTGAAATGTCATCCTTTTAAGATTCAGTTAGTACAAGATCTTGATTTACGCAAAAACTTCTGTGAAACAATGATGGAAATATTTCACACTGTTTTTCGCATCTTTTGGAGCAACGGGGTCCACTTCCACCAGAATGGCCACGTAATTAAGCAAAATTGTCGCTATTGGGCTTCACAAATACGTAATCCGCGACTGAAACAACAAAGATCCACACATTGTCCAAGAGTTAACATTTGGTGTGCGTTATCACCATTCCAGGGGAGAAACCATAAATGCGAATTGTGAAAATTATGTCCGAATGATCCCCGATTTTTTCTTAACAAATTTGCGAGCATATCCATCTTACTCGTTACACACGTGATTTAAGCAATAGGGAGCATCTTCGCATACTACCAGAACCTCCATGAATTTGCTCCGTGAACATTTCCCACGAAAGGGTATTAGCCGCTTTGTGGACGCCTCGTGGCCACCAAGGTCACCAGACTTGACTAGCATGGTCTATGGTAATATACCTTAGTTTGTCACGAAGCTGAAGGAAAATATTCGCAGTTAAATTCACGATATCAAGCCTACTGCAGTGCATGGCACGAAACACGATGACCACTTCCAACAGTGTGTGCAAAATGGTCGGGATTTGAGTGAGATAATAATAAAAAAAAGATAAACCCGCACTATTTTTGTTTATGACAGACCTGCATATATTCTCCGTGTTTCGTCAGTCGTAGTAGAAGGGCTGCGGAAGCCGCTTTGGTGTGGTAAAGGTTAATCTGTTAGCTGTGTTGTTGGCCTCGTCAGAATCGGACGCTAGCAGGTCCTCTTTTGCTAGCTCATTAGTAGAACTATCCAACTCCAAATTTGCTGACTTAGTGTCAACCCCGAAGATGGTATAGTTCTTAGGTTCTGGTATATTCTTAGGATTAATGGAGTATCCGGCATCTCCGAGCTCGTCAGCTTAGGAATGACTTAGGGTGGAGATGACGAAAAACTTTGTTGTATGGGGAGTAGTAAGGTTGGGTTAGGTTAGACTGTAGTTGCTGCACGCGAAGTGCCTGCACACTTAGACCATAGAAGTCCGTTGTGGTACCACATGGATCTGTCGACTTTACACCTAATTGAACCATTCATAGCTGACTATATAACGTAGGAAGTTACTGGCATTGATATTAGCCAGCTCGCCTTGATATCAATAAAGAAGTTTCCCAGGTGGAGTTTTCTCTTTTCGGAGAGAGCTGGACAAGAGCAGAAATGCAGGAATGCAGGGATGATTTAGAGCTGACTACATAATGTAGGAGGTTACTGTCACCGCGATTGGCCAGCTCGCCTAGATATCAAAGAAGAAGTTTCCCAGATGGAGTTTTCTCTTATCGGAGAGAGTTGGACAAGAGCAGAGATGTTGAGTAATACTTTCCTACTTCTCTTCGTCCAAGCAGCTTCGCAAAGAGGCCTAGTCTTTTTACGTGTAGGCATATCGGACAGTGTTCTGTAAGGACACCGATTATGGTCCTTAAGTTTGATCTGTTCAGCATTGTCAAGCAGATTGAGCGTTCTGGTTATAGTAAGTACAGAGTTGCCTGGATATTTGACAAGTTGTGCCGTTTATCCATCTGCGGTTCGCTTTCTTAATCGCATCCAGTTTCATCTGTTATTTACATGTAGCGAGGGTCATGCCTAACATTACTACTGGATTTTGAATATCAACGGTAGTTCCCAGTCTGGCAAGCTCATCCGCATTGCAGTTCCCTGGAATGTCTCTGTAGTCCGGCACCCAGAAGAGGTGAATAGTGAAAGGCTCTGCCATCTCATTAAGAGATAGTCGGCATTCGTAGACTGACTTGGAGTTGAGCGTGGTGGATTCCAAAGATTTGATTGTCGCTTGGCTGTCGAAGAAGATGCTAATATACTTCGTCGATATTATGATGGCTTCTTTAATTGCCATGATTTCCCCCTGGAAAACACTACAATGATCTTGAAGGCGAAAAGATATGCTTAGGTTAAGCATCTCGGAGCAAAAACCTCCACCCGCTCCAGACTCTGTGAATTCTTTCTATCACAATGTGCGCCAAATTATCGTCGACAACCAGTTAACGTGGCTCGGTGGTAGTGTGGGGCTGAGAATGCGAACGTTCAGTAGGATGGAGGTGAACCATAGCCTATGACTCCATCGGCTAAAGGAGCCAGGGATTCCTCGTTTTCAACCATGTAAACGTTTCTGGAATCTCTCTGAGCACCTTCAATCTTACTAATTCCAAAATTTTGGTATGGAAGAATGGATTAATGAACCTGATTATGTCCAGAATGTCCTTTGAGTCGGCTGGCTCAACCGGAATCATCGCTTACGAGGGTTTTTTTTTTTGAATCTGACCCAGTTGTACTGCAGCCCAAACGTCACCCGCCCCGTGCACTGCAAACTTTAAAAATATCTCTGGTCTACACGAGTATGTGCCCCTGATCCACTACGTTTGGGTTTGGGTTTTCCAAAGTCTTAACTTTAGCTGCGGCAGTGCTACCAGGAGATGAGACTAATATTCTTGACCAGGGTAGCGGTCGGAGAAGTGTGTGAACCATTTTCGGTAGAGTTTGGGCAACAACGCGGTGCGAATTCGAAGCCGAACAATCAGTTAATCCTTTAAGGTTTGTAATTGGTGAGGGAGGATCCCCTCGCAACACTCGTTCAGCATGTAGGTTAGGACAAGGCTGTAGATTCATTGTCTTATCCGTTTCCACTGACACATATGCGCATTCAGCATTCTTTGGAGTGCCAATCTTTCCGCAGTTGCCTGCTAAGCTCAACCGCGGCTTTCTCACAGTCATATTGCCTTGGCTACGGCAATGCTTCCAGGTGTCAAATGCGACTGACCGTTTGGAAGGGCCGTCAGCCTTTTGCTCAGAGTGTACGTTGTCCCTCTGAATGTGTGCGCATCCACATGTGTACACTCTGGGTAGTCTGTGAGTCAGAAGCTAACTAACTAACAACAAACCCGCCAGATAGGTTCCGTTGGCTCCATCTAAATGGTCGAAAAATTCGTCCATTCTGGGAAGCCCGTTAATCGGAAGCTTACTAACTAACAACAAACCCGCCAGATAGGTTCTGTTGGCTCCACCTAAGAGGTCGGAAAGTTCCTCCACTCTGGGAAGTCTGGTACCAAACTAAGAACAAACCCGCCGAGGATGTTTTACTCTACCGATGCTCGCATTGAAGAACAATTTTCACATCTTATTCCAGATTGATTCCATTGGCTCGATCTAAGTGGTCGGAAAATTCCTCCATTCCTCCAGTCTCATCGGTAGGAGCCTGTAATAACAGGTATATAAGGCAGAAGATGCAAATGGTTGCTCTGCTTCGGATCACAGCTACGCGATCACTAACCTGCTTAAGTCGGCCTTCCGTTGCCTTTGGTGGTGCTTAAATAAATTTCGCATGGTTTACGATTTTGTGTTCCTGATTCTGTTTCCTGAACCGCGATAGGTCTGCCCTGTACCGCACAGATTGAGTTTTTTTTTAGTAATGACCGATTTGTGCAGCGTGCGTACGATCCAGTAGCAAAGTAAGTGCGCTGTTATGGCCAACGCTAGTAAGGAAGTGCGCCACTTCACGCTAGTCCGCGCTAATAAAAAAAACGTTGAAGATTGTTCACCCTAGTGCAAGCTAGTAAACCTACAAAATCACATGCGTTTTGATATACAATATTACAACCGTGGACTAGCGTGGACTAGCTCCGACTAGCGCGAACTAGTGCGGATGCTAAAGCGTGATGTGTGACCACGCTATTGATTATCCATAAATTAGATTTACTAGCGTTGGTAGTAACCGAGGCCTAAGTCGTTGTCGATCGTTCCGCGTTTGGTTGGTATTTCGGTAGATCCTTATCCGAAGCTGTTGGCTCTCCCATAACCGTCTATTCTTGACATCATACGAAAGTACCCTGTTGGCACAACCCAAAACTTGTAGGAAATCATACTAAGACCGCTGTCCTTAAATGTTACCAGAACTGATCATTCATATGCATGTACACTGTACAAGTTTTAATGAGAGGATCTTACTTCAAAAACAGCAATAAGTTTAAGTTTATCATCTCTTTGTCACTGCACTGGTGTCCTTTATTGCATTCACAGCGGATGTTAGGACGATCAATTTAACGAATCTCTTGTTATACCAATTTATAAAGATTTGGCTAACCATTGCCTACCTTCCCTCTTCATAATTTAGAACCTTCTAGAGATTAACGTGTCCTGGTGTCATCTCATATCGGAAAATGGAGTCGAAGCCCTATCTCGAGGTTGTGTTAAATTAAGAAAGTTTAGCAGTAAAGGTTGTAAACAAGTGAATGACAACGCACTACAATGCTTAGCTAAGTACTGTCCCGACCTAATGGTGCTCAATTTTCATAGTTGTGAGGTGAGTTAATACGATCTTTAAAACAAAAATTCCAGCAATTCTTAAGCTCCAAATTTCAATTTTAGAACATCACAGATTCATCAATACGACAAATTGCGGCGAATTGCCGCAAACTACAAAAGCTATGCGTATCAAAGTGTGCCGAACTAACCGATGTTTCACTAACGGCTTTATCGCAAAACAACCCTCTGCTGAATACATTAGAGGTAGCCGGGTGCAGGAACTTCACCGACATTGGATTCCAGGCACTTGGCAAAAATTGTAAATATTTGGAACGCATGGACTTGGAGGAGTGCAACCAGATAACCGATCTGACGCTGGCCCATTTGGCCACTGGTTGTCCGAGTTTAGAGAAATTGGTAAGAATGGAAAATGTTTTCTTTTTTTTTATAGTATAGGGGGTTGCAGGGTTTTTACTTTTACGTTACGCCAAAGCAAAGAGTATAGAGCTACATAGAGTGCGCATCTCATAAAACGAAATTTTTCGATGTGGGGAACTGATATTGATACCCCAATGTTCACATTGCTACCCCAGCATCAAACAACAGCATAGCCGACGCATCCGATCGAAGAAATTTCCCCTTCGCACTTACCGCCCGCGTCTGAAACGGCTACAACATGTTTATCTGTGATATGTACTCTATGTAGTTCTAAACGTGAAACCTCATACAATGTGGGTCCAAAGTAATGGCCCCATTCCGAAACTCAGATTTAGTGGCCCAGTTGTCCCACCACAGCAGTGAACTACACGCCATCTTAACATCGACGGGTTTATTTTACTTTTTAACACACACCTTGAGTGTTAGTGATAATCGGACTTCACCCATGTGGTAAATTCATCATTGCGAAGTAAGAAAACCATTTTTGACAAAATACGTTCTCTTCTGTTGAGAATGTGATCCACTGAATAAAATAATCTCACTTGAGCAGCGGAGAAAAATCTCTGAAGAAGTGGAACACGCGTATTATCTCTTGGAATCTCATCTTTCTTGGTGATAGCTTTCAAGGAGAAAGGCGTGTTTTTTTTAAAGACAAGTAGGCCAATTATGGAAATGAGGTAGTAAGGGACGGGAAGAATTACTCTTACTCTTAATTTAGTTGTAAAGCCCTCACTGGACCTACTAATGAGATCCGATATAAGAACCTGATCATCCCAGTCCTGCTCTAAGGGGATGAAGCATGGACCGTCTCATAAGCGGATGAAGAAATACTTGGTCGTTTCGAAAGGAAAATTCTTCGAAAAATCTTCGGTCCCGTTTGCGTTGACTGGCTATGGAGACGAAAATTCAACCAAGAACTATACGAGCTGTACAGCGACATGCCCCTGGTCAAAAAAAAAAACTCCGCGTTGCACGCTTAAGATGGCTAGGACATGTCAAAGATTTTAAAGCCATGCAGATGACGCTTTGAGAACAAAAAAAAAACAGAAACTCTTGCTCACCAGCTTCACGGTACGGGCGCGGGCAGTGTGCACGTGTACACATGTCACATGTACGACCCTCCATAGAACAATTTTTCTTGTTTGCAGTGCGTCATCTGTATGGCTTTATAATCTTTGGACATGTAGAACGAATGCACACCAATACTGCGGCTCTCAGAGTCTTCGATTCCCAGCCAGACGTCAACCAACTTGGAGTGGGCAACTGGAGGCAGTTAGCTAAGGACCGGGTTAATTGGAGAGGCATGTTGGTTGATGTACAGATTCATTCCGAACTGTAGCGCCACTTAAGTAAGTAAGTGAGCATGCTGTTGTGATACGGCATAAAGTTTTTATGCAAAAGGTGCCGCTGGTGTTAAGCCAACTACGTTTGATAGCATTGTCGGCTAATCTCGCCGTAGTCAGATTACTTGTATTAGTTTGTCTCGTAACATCTTCTGCCATTCAACCTAGTGTTTTGGACTTCCCCTCTAGAACGGGCCTTTGTCGATAAATTTCTTTTGATGGCTATTATCCTCTCATCACTTCCCAACTTTTCAATTGACTTTGCCTTAACTTCTATGTGTAAATCCAGACGCATAGTAATATTAAGAAGATATTCTCAGAAACACAATCGCAAGAATTCCAAATGAACGCACACCGTTTCCTTATTTTTGTATACTCTGAAACCATCATACAAACCACTTTCCTACCATCAATGGAGTTTATAAGAGACTTAGTGCTGAAAAAAAAACATGTGGTGGTCGACACTTTGTGGGACTTGTGTCCGACTGATGGACAAAATAGAATATTGAATCTCAATCGCAGTCTTGACAGTCTCGCCGACTAGATAATCAGCCCTGCCGAGAGAGGTATCCCTTTGGAGGAAAGTTCTCCAACCAGGTTTCCATCCGGTAATCATATAAAACAGATCTTCCAATGAAATTTAGCGCACATCATCATAACAACGTTTGGCAGCTAAACGTTGCATCTTCAATAATAAGATTAATCGTAACTTTCTATTTTAGAACCATGCATTTGGATTTGCTGACATATAATTTAAGCTTATTTGTCCTCAGCCATTCGCTTAGTCAAATTAAGTCCTCCTGCATTATACGTTCACAATCCTCAAAGTTCCTCACGGAAACAAATAAGAGAGCATCTTCAGCAAATAAAATTATCTGGGCAAATCTAAGTTGTCGATTAATGTCGTTGATATATATAATGAAAGGCAGAGCACCATGAATTGATTATTGATGAACTCCAAGGGTCGTGTCAATACATTAACTCGTGTTCTCTGAGACTTCCTATTTAGAAATGACTCAAACCATTCTAATTCCCTGCCTCTGACTCCATAATTATGAAGTTAAGACACAAGAATGTGCCTGTCGATCGTCTCAAACGCCCTTTTAAAGTCCAGCAACAGCAACTACGAAATTCTTAGCAGCAAGCTCCTCTTTCCAACTTATTAGAACACTCGACTCACACGAATGTTTTTTTTTTTTTTCAAAATCCCGACTGGCTTTCGAGAAATAGGCCTTCAATTCAATTTGAACTATTTTTTCCAAAACTTTCTCAACTACTGGCAGCGCATTTACTGTCCGAAATTCCTCGCATTTGTTGGTTCCATTGACTTTTTCAATAGGCGTAATTATTGATTCTTTTCAGGACTCGGGGAAGAATTCCATACTCAAAGATTTGTTAATAAAACGCTTGCAAACTGGTCAAATTACGTCCATTGCATCCAAGAGCATCTATGCACTGATGTTGTTTAGGTTTCTCATCTGATTTAGTGATCTTTACACCTGCCTTATGTTTTGATTTGAAGTCACATAGTGTCGGTTTGACAGAACAATTTTTCTTCTTTGCAGTGCGTCATCTGTATGACTTTATAATCTTTGGTCATACTCAGGCCACATCTCTTTGGATGTTTTACATGTGGGGAGGGAGTTCCACCTGTTTTTGGCGATGTTCAGTTTTTTCTGTCCCCTGGTTTGAGGTCACATAGTGTCGGTTTGACAGAACAAATTTTCTTCTTTGCAGTGCGTCATCTGTATGACTTTATAATCTCCCCACATGTAAAACATCCAGAGGGATGTGGCCTGAGTATACATCCCTCTGGATGTTTTACATGTGGGGAGGGAGTTCCACCTGTTTTTGGCGATGTTCAGTTTTTTCTGTCCCCTGGTTTGAGGTCACATATTGTCGGTTTGACCGAACAATTTTTCTTCTTTGCAGTGCGTCATCTGTATGACTTTATAATCTTTGGTCATACTCAGGCCACATCCCTTTGGATATTTTACATGTGGGGAGGGAGTTCCACCTGTTATTGGCGATATTCCGATTTTTTCTGTCCCACCCTGGTTTGAGGTCACATAGTGTCGGTTTGACCGAAAAATTTTTCTTCTTTGCAGTGCGTCATCTGTATGACTTTATAATCTTTGGTCATACTCAGGCCACATCCCTTTGGATGTTTTACATGTGGGGAGGGAGTTCCACCTGTTATTGGCGATATTCAGTTTTTTTCTGTCCCACCCTGGTTTGAGGTCGCATAGTATCGGTTTGACCGACTGGTCTGCTGATCAATGCTGGAGGCAGATCCTTTTCTCGCAAAATCATCCGCAATCTTATTGCCCTATATGCCTCTGTGTCCGGTGACTCTGCAGAGCTGAACATTATATTGTACGCCAAGAACCTTTCGCTCTTCAAGACTTTTAGATTTTGTTTCGACAGCAGTAATTGCTTCTATGGCAGCCTAACTGTCAATGAAGATGGTGATTTCATCAGGTGGTATCGCCAGCATTGAGGTCGCTTTAACTGCCTCTGCTACTGCCAATATCTCATCCTGAAAGACACTGCTGTGCTCAAGGAGACGAATAGTGCTGTTTAGCTTTAGTGTTCCTGAAAACACTTCAGATTCAACCCCTACTTACATTTTTGGACCATCAATGTTACCATATTCATCGGTTTCGGTGCCCAGTTCGTTCTTCTAAAACTCCTCTACTTAGAAAGATGTGATAAAATGGTCTTTGAAAGTCAGGGTATGGCAGCATTTAGTCAGATGATACAGCTGAGACCAGGGGCCTATTTAAACTACAAAACTAATAATTATTTATGAATTCACTTGTAACTTTTAAATTATGTGCCCTAGGTATCTGTTCAGAATTTGATCGTGTCCTCCTAAGTGGCTCCGCTTGTACTTTGGGTAACTTTGCCAAGGCAACCTATGCTGCTATTGCCAAGACATTGCTTATTCTTATAGCACTTTTGGCTGTACATATATTCTTATTTGTAAAGGTCTAGCGATAGGAGGTTTATGGTGGTTTCCAGTCCCGCTACTGGTGTAGTTCTCATTGCGCTGGTAGCGCCTACACATCCTTTGTTCCTTTATCGTATTTTCAGATTCGTGACATTATTTGTTGATTGCCAGAAGACAAGTGTTCCTTATGTTAATAGAGGTCTTACAATGGTCGTGTACATTCATAGTATAATATTGGGGTTCAGACCCTAGTTTTTTTTTCCGAATATTCGGTTACACGCATAAAAAGCTACTGTGGCCTTGTTTATGCGTTCGCGCACATTTAGGTTCAAGTTAAGTTGGTCAAATATTTTTATTTTTTCTTTTATTAGTAAAGATAACGCGTTCTGTTTTGTGGGGGTTGATGCCAAGCACACATTGCTTTGTCCACTCGTTTAGAGTTTTCAATGCATGCTCGAGTAGCTCAGTAATGCTGGATAGGAACTTCCCTTAAACTAGTATCGCTACATCGGCTATGAATTTTACCCCCTTGCGCTGTAGCTTATAGATCCTATGTTGTGGATCCAAGTCATCAATAGGAGAATGACTAGGACCCACAACAGATGGGAGTTAACGCTTCCATGTGGTGTGAATCACATTAAGAAATACAATCTATGTTCAAAAAAACAGTCGTGACTTTCAAAAGCACCTCATAGTTGGCGCCCAACGTGGGACCAATCTTCCGAATTTTATAAATTTCCAATAACAAACGTTTTCTTTTTTTTTTTTTTTTTGCTAGACTTTATCACACTGTGAGCTTATAACCGACGATGGAATCCGTCAGCTGGCCGCCGGTAGTTGTGCAGCTGAGAGTCTATCCGTCCTAGAACTGGACAATTGTCCACTGATAACCGATCGAACCCTAGAGCATTTAATTTCCTGTCACAATTTACAGAGAATTGAGCTATTCGACTGCCAAATGATAACACGAGCGGCAATACGAAAACTAAAAGTAAGTTCATCCTAAGTCCTACCTCCCTGATCATTTATCCTAAAAAAAAAGTGTGTGTGCATGTGTGTGTGTATATTTCTTCTCTTTTCAGAATCATTTACCAAATATTAAAGTTCATGCATACTTTGCACCGGTGACACCGCCACCAGTCACCACTGGCCATCGACCTAGGTATTGTCGCTGCTGCGAGATTCTCTGAGATCAGGCCATAGGCTTGGCCAGAAAGATTTTGTGCAAAAGCCGTGATGACTGATACATTACAATAGTTTTTATTTTCATAATAATTCTATTACTATTGTTAGTTTATCTTGTGTTTCTCGCCGTAAGTTATTATCTACCGAGTGAATATGATTTCGGTTACTCGGCCGTCACGACCACCACCAACATGTGTAAGGACACGATATTCTTCTGATAAAGCGAACACAGCGAGACAGAGCAGCGCCAGCGATCAGGAGAGATAACAAAAATTATTTTTATAATTTTTTTTATATAAATAATTGTAATTTTATTTTGTTTGTTAAGTTTTAAAATTGTTTTTCTTCTCCTCCTACTCCTCCTTCTCCTACTCCTCCTCCTCAGTCGCGCCTCTGAATGTATTATTGAATTTTAATTAGAAATATTAATTTAGGCTTAAGTTTGATTTTAATTTTTTTTTTGTGTATAAGATTATGTAGCCTCTTAACAAATTGATGAAACAATCTAAATACTGAACAAAATATTGAATACTGATATGATGTTGCAGTACGATTGATGCGTATGCTCCTGTGTATGTGTGTATGTATATGAGAGAGGACATATGAAATTTTGTATAAATAATTGTTTATACCTAGAGTATTCATTGTTAGTTAACTTTAATTTTATGTGTATATTGCATATTTTAAATTTTGTAGATAATTTTCATTTTTAAACTTTAAAAAAAAAAACGATTTTAACTTTTAACATTGGTTTTACAATTATACAATGAAGTTTCTGAGATTCCAAGCACTATTCAAATTGGTCTCATTTTTATCAAAAAAAAAAAAAAAAACATTAAAAAGTATTTTTATTTAATTTGTGCATTTTTTTCTCTTTCAGTTTTATTTGGTTTTCTTTTTATTCGTTGCGAACTGTTGGTACAGCTTTGCTTTCTCTTTTGATTTCGTGTGTTATATTCTGCCCTTGCGAGGTATCCGTCAGAGCGGAGGTTCAAATTCCATTCGCGGTATGAGTCATCGGAAACGAATCATTTCGCTCACTTCACAATTTGTTAATAAATTTCGCGAAAAAATTTTGTCAAAAGGAAATCGGAAATAGAATAGCACTTGTCTGTCAAAAATTACACGAAAAATGGACCTGAACGCACTTACCGCTATTCGCCGGGATGGGTTGCAAAATGTCGGAGAAATATTCCGCAAAGCTGTTCGGAAGAATACCTCGAAGCTAAACTTCTCCGAATTGTACAAAATAGGAGAATTTTTCGCCTCGCTAGGGCTGATTGTCTTACACTTCGATAAAGCTAAGATCACATTTGGGGCCACAGTGTAGTGTTAAATATCAGAAATCAATTGTTTAGGTGAGTTCAGTTGGTTTTCCAGAATCCCTAGTAAGGGATGTTTTTTTTAGAGGTAAAGAACTTCGAATTGAAATAAAACACAAGGAAATCGTTTAAATGTCCACCAATTCGGCTTTATTGGAAGGATAATTTGTGGGTACAACTTTGTTTTCTCGTATGTTCGAGTAAAGCCAAGTCTAGAGGTCCAATTTTCAACCACTATTTCGAGCATTTGGGGCCGTATGTCGGCAATAACGCCACGAATGTGGACTTCCATGTCCCCTAACGTTTCTGGTTTGTATGCGTAGACGAGCGACTTCACATATCCCCACAGAAAGTAATCCAATGGTGTCAAATCACACGATCTTGGTGGCCAATTGACAGGTCCATTCCGCGAAATCGAATGTTTCCTTGATTAAATCGATTGTGACGTGCGATGTGTGGCATGTAGCGCCGTCTTGTTGACACCATATCTCATCCACATTCATGCCATCCAATTCGGGAACAAAATAGTCGGTTATCAAGGCTCTATACCGGTCTCCATTAACGGTAACTAACTGTCCAGCATCATTTCGGAAGAAGTATGGCCCAATGATTCCACCAGCCCATACAGCACTACCTAACCAAACAGTCAGTTTTTGTGGATGCAATGGCGTCCAAGTGCGGCAATTTTGCTTGTCGACGTAGCCATTCAATCAAAAATGAGCCTCATCACGGAACAAAATTTTGCGATGAAAATCAGCATCGAATCAATCTCATTTTCGGCTCATACACCAAAATCACGACGCATTGCATGTTCTCGCTCAAGATCCTTGAGCAAACTCTTCCATAAATTTGATGGACAAAGCTCCAATTGCTGTGCACGGTGGCGAATCCATTCATTCGGGTCCTCTTCAACGCTTTGCTCTACAGCGGCAATTGTTTCTTCAGTGCGCACTGTTCGACGTCTCTGCGGATGCGTATTATCACATGGAGTAAACGTAGTGCGAAAACTATCCATGGTTCACCGAATTAATTGCTCTGATGGTCGATTATGTAGACCATAAAATGGTAAACTTTGCGAACTGAACCATTATTTTCGAAATAAATTTGCACGATTTGCAAGCGTTGTTCATTGGTCAACCTGTTCATGATGAAATGGCAAACAAAACTGAACATAAATGATATTGGAGTTGCCGATTTGACAGGAAAATGGCAGTTTAATCCCTATTCGAAAAACCAACCTCTAAAAATACACCCTTTAGTATCTGCAATTAGAAGTCAAAAACTCGTTCGGCAAGTCTTCTAAATCTTACCTGCCCCACACTTTAATTTTTAATGTGAACGTTCAAAAATGTGGACATGGTTCAACACTAATATTTTTGATAACATCAACATTTTTGAGGTACCCCCACAAAAAGTAGGGCGTTTTTTTAGAGTTATAGAATTCAATGGAATAACCAACATTTTCGCTTTATTAGCTTACAAATTTCATGCCATTGAATCTTTAAAAATAATTCATGGCATATGACCTCCCTGACTGCGCCTTTTGAACGCCATCCTTTCGGTCCAATTTTGCACCACTTTTTCTAGCATACCCGGTCTTATTTCATCAATAGTGTGTCGAATGTTGGATTCTAAGTTGCTGTTTATCAGTTGCTGGTTTATCAGACCAGAGATTTGACGTATACCCAGAAAAAGTAGTCTAAAGGTGTCAAATCACACGAACGAGTTGGCCGATTCACAGGTTCATTTATTGGTATATTTCCTTGACCAAACGTTTGGCTTAACAAAGTCATGGTTGCCCGCGCTATATCACAGTTGCGCTGTCTTCTTGGAACCATTTCTCCTCCAAATGATTTCGGCATGAGCAATAAAAAAATTACGATTTGTAATAAATAAAACGCAGTACTTCTGCATTACCGCCTTAATAGGAGTTCCAAAACGCAAACGATTTACTATACTAATGCAAAGCATACTTTTCTAAAACGCATTGTGAAAGCATCAACAGCGCAAACACATGCATCGTGAATGTCTGTGATGCATAACATATGCGAAGCAGTGCAAAAGTATTCACAACCTCCCATCATTATAGCAGTGTGCATTCACAATGCACATTTTTGCGAATTAATTAGTTGCATTTAAACGATAACCTGTTAATTTAGAAAATATATATCGATTCATGTCCTCTGGGCACCTGTTTCAAGTTCTTCAGAGGAACTTATTTCCTGACCCATTTGCTTTCTGCGTTTACAGGCTCCAATGCTCGATGGCAAGATTCGGGTCTTGTATTATCGATAAATCTGCTTTTGTAAGTATTAAAAGCTTAAAGCCTGATCCAACCAACTCGTCAACGCAAATGCCAAAGAACTAGACCTAGAAGCCTGGAATTTGATTAATGCCAAATGAGTGGCTTTTAGGTTCTGAAATGGGAAAGGAAATCTCTTCATTTTCAGTGATATTTTTACCACATGAATGAAAGTATCGACTCTTGCTTAACTTGAAATACTTGTGGAAGTTTCCGGTAAGTACTAGATTCGATATTTTTTTTATTATTTTTACAGATAAGCTGCAAAAGCATAATGTCTTTAAAAATCTTTAGAAACAAGTTTTTTTCAACTTAAAGGCTGCGTGTTAATCAGGCCTATCGCGAATTAATTTTCTCGAGAAAATGTTCCCACTCAGCAATCTGATTTACATTGCTGACAAGGGAAAAATTCCCAGGCAAATTGGAGAGATGATTATTAGCCAAGGTGTATTTTTATATCAGACGAGACTGATTTCAGTGACTTTATAGTAACTTGGGTTGTTTGTACCATAGAAATCAATTTTCATAGGAGATAAAATGAAAAAGATGGAGTGAAATACAAATTTGCGGAAACGATGGAATCCTGAAATTCATCAGAAAATGATAAGGGAAATTGAATAAATCCGTTCGTATAAGAAAATTTTCTCTGTCATGATCGAAATTTCAAAAGCTATGCGTTGAAATTCTCTCGAAGTTGTTCGACGAACAATTATTGCGGAATCAAACGAACACGGTTGTATGCTTTTTTATTTTGTTTTGCAACGGATACTGAAACTGACTTTCGCTTCTGAAAGTATTCTGAGCTGATACCTCGATGAGGGTGAATACCAACGATCCCTAACATATATTTGCCAGACAAATATGTGCTGTCATTTTACTATTTGATTAACAAACATTATCGAGGTACACCTTGAGCTGATCAGAGTGTATATTTTTAAAAATTCTAAGGGCAAATTTCACGAATTAATTTATTCAACTACATATTTCTACTGGTTAGCTTCACTATCCTGACATTTTCTGGTCTATTTCGTGCAGATTTCCATTGCATAGTTCAATAAATAAGTTCGTAAAAATAGCCCTGAGGAAACGCTTCTTCTTGGCAGATATTACATTCAGCCAGAGGATCAATTTTAAACACGCAAAGGGCTCAGTGGCAAGTTCCTTAGTTTGATGAACAGCCGCGCAGTTCCGCATAAAAAATAAGGTCCCGTTATCGTGCATGAAATACACACGCACGCTTGAAGGGTTGTAAAAAAAAAGGTAGGTCCTAGGTACTAACGAACCTGATGAGCCAAAGATTTGTGTTTTTTCGTGATCAGCGAAACAAAAGCACATGCTATACCTTCCATTGCAAACACCAGGGACAATATTTTGTAAAAGGAAAATCGTTCAAATCACTACGTTATCGTTGGAATACGGTTACGTAAAGTCTTGTTTTAGGTAATAAATCGTAATTTCTTACGGCCGTCATTAATAATGTTGTGTCTGCCAGCAGGCCTGTTTTCGTGAGAATTAACTCAATCTGCTTTTCAATATTTCAAAATTGGTTCGCCTACTCGCGGTCAGATGATGTTAGTTGTCAAAATACATAGTGGGCCCGTTTCCATTGGGATGGGTTTCTCCTTTTTTCTTGAGATTGATCCCGCAATTGGGCACAAGAAAGTGAAGTTAACTTTTGCACCAAATATTGTTTGTTCTTCCTCTTTTTTTCGAATGAATCATTTAGTTATTTCTTATTTTTAATTTAATTTTCTATTACTTTTAACAACTTAGCATTCGAACTTCAAATTCGAATCACTTTCGATGCTTTAAGCAATTTTTTTTTTTTTACATGTCAGCTCCATGTCCTTCTCATATTTACACAAAAATATCAAAATAAAAAAAAATTGGATCGTAATCGATAAAAGGTAATAAAAAAAAACATTTTTCTTAAAAAATAAATTTAAATCCACGAACTATACATTGAAGATAAACTAAACCCTTAAATGAAATGTGAAATGAAACAAAATTGAGATTAAGTAGATGTGATAAAAGCTTTTTAATTTGCAACTTAGGTGTAAGTATTGATAAACTAATAATACAACCAATCTAAATAGATGACGATTCGAATTAATTGAAATGAAACAAAGGAACCTTAAAAAAAATCATCATCTACAACGTAAACTAAATTTATTATGGTAGCCTACGATTTTTTACATGTAACATTGCATAATCAATAAATTTTAGGGTAAGTCGTTGTTTTTAAAATTTTGTTTAGTTCGTCAATGTTAACATTAAAACACAAACAAAAAAAAAACTTCATAACAGAAATTGTTTATTTTCTTGTTTAAAACTAAATATTTTTCTAACTCAGTTTATTAATTTTTAAATATTTTTTTTATATATAACTCTATTGTGATTCTTAAGTAAAATCTTTGTATTATTATAAACAAATTATATTTATAAATATGTGTGTGTATATATAAAATGAAATATATACAAAATTTTATTCAATTACAACATTAAAAACAAAAGGGATAATTGATTTACATAATTTTCCAAAGAAAAAAAAAACCTTTTATTTCAAAGGGAGATTAATAAATATTAGCTTTGTTAAGTTTTGTTGTTTATTTCATTTTGTTTGGTTATAATGAAATAGGAAGATTTTGACAGAAGGGAAGACCAATGGTTATCCAAAAATTAGCATGGTAATCAGCATAAAAGTTTAAGCAAACTCGAAAATGTCTGAACGCATATTATTTGAAAAGAATGTAAGATACATTTCGTCTATATATAATTTTGACCCACAGCAACTTTTATAGGCATTTTTCTAGTTGGTTTTCCCTAACTAATAGGATATTCAATTTATAAATGTATACCCAATATCATACGTAATAGAAAAACATGGCTTTTAGTCGAACCATAAAAGATTTTGATAAACTGTCTGTGGAATATTTTGCAACTCTTATTTTTGGGAATGGTTTAATTAAGGGATGGACTGGGAGAGCGTATTTAACAATTCACAACAGCGGATTGTAGCCTTTCATTTTTTTTATTATTACTATTGTTAAAACGAATTTCTTTCCACTATACATCCACTTAAAGAGAATTTAAGCTGAAGTGGCGGAGCATAAATCTATGAGAGTTTCGTAATCGGAACGCACGTAATAAATACAGTTGCCTAGTGTCAAAATTCGATTTTCGAACAAAATAAAAAATGCCCACAGAATTTCGGAAATTTAATATTAATTCTTGATTTTTGTTTGCAAATCATGTAACTTCTAAAACGAAATGCAGATAACGGTTTCAGAAGGCCTATATGATCAGAAATTCACAAAAAGAACATAAATTGTATGTAGTCGATAAATTAAACCAACAGTTCACCAACTTATGCATGAATTCTTTGTTTTCTTCCATACCGTTGGCAATACTAGTTTCAATTTAATGGTTTTTTTAGCCGCAAATGTCTTCTTTTCGTTCTGTCAACATTTGTCTTCAGACAGAATCAATATTATTGACATCTTGTTATTCATTTTATTCCTACAAGGTAATATCAAAATAAGACCAATCCTAAAAATTCTCCTTACATTTCAACGATAACGAGGTTAATCAAACGATAATCGTTTTACATAATAGGGAACCTTATGGCGATTTCCTTTGGTAAATCTGGATTTTGATCTGAAATTTGACCTTTTTTGTTACCAATGGAACACGATTTTAGGTTGATTTTTTTGTTGTCTTTGTATTTTTATGCTTTCGCGTCTGTGAAGGTATTGTCGGTGTGGCTGTTAAGTTTCCAGTATCACAGGTTGTTCGTTTTTGTTTTAATTTATATTTCACATCGAACATCAACAGTTTTGATATTTATTAATAGTTTTTTTCTCAACCGATATAATATTAAATCAAAACGAAAATCACTCTAGTCAAACTGATAGCTATCATTTGTATCAGTGTTAGTGCAAGGAGGGGTATACCTGCCGAAAAATCCAGATCTACAAAATTGATCTGAGATCAAAAAAAAAACAAACAATTTGTTGCCCAATGGAACACATCAACTGTCAAAATCGGTCTTTTGACAGATCTAGATCAAACAAAAATAGATTTTTTTACCAAATTAAAACCCCATTACATTTGGCTATTCTGTTACGTTTCGTTTTGACCTGGTCTTAATATTGAGAAGTATGAAAAATATAATTTCTGTCATGGGCTTAGGTTTAAGATTATGTGGAACTTTCAAATGGTGCTGAATTACCTGTCATTACATCACAAATGTCATACTCCGACGGTAGATCACTGAAAATTGACAGATATATTATGGTAATTGCCAAACACTAGTCTAAGACTCCGTTCTCACAGAGCAAATACGCTCATATCGATACTTAATTTGCAAATGTATGTAAATTTTCTAAGTACATATGTACATATATGTACATTCGACTATAATGTCAACAACATTATAAATCAGCAATCGAAGTCTTTGTATATTCCGCTTCCTCTGTTTTCGTCGAAAAATCGTATAATTGATATAATTTGCTATATAACTAGCCCTTCTTTTAGCAATACGAGAACCACTGTTACTTAAGTTTTTTTTTTAAATCCATTTAAAGCGATTTAGAATTATTGGACTTTTTATTTTGTTTGCTTACAAATGTTAACTGTCACAGCCATTGACTTATTATTATTATTTATGGATTGCTAGTAGCCAACTTCACGCATGTTGCAAAATAACAGACACGCCACTGTTTTACTGCGGAAAACTAAGTAAGCTACAAAAACGTATGCTTCATCACGTTGCATAAAAAATTGATGTAAATGATCATAACACATTGGTAAGAAATAAATTTTATAAAACGCATGGGTCAATAAGTAAAGAAATGTATTTCCATCTTTTGAATATATGACGCTACATGTCACTTTGCAAATTCGCACAAGATGTCGCTCTTTTGTTAAAGTGTTTCTTTGCTAATCCGAAGCAAAACAGTGGCGTCAGTGCTGTTTTGGAACATATTTTCTTGCAGAAGCTTATGAAAATGATATTTCACTTCCAGTCCATAAAATAAGTTGAATGGTCACAGACGATTCGGGAATATAGCCAGCTGCGCAAACTTACTGACAACACCTTTCAGATGAAGTTGCAAATGAGCAATTTGAACTCCTGTAAGAACGCAATATAAAAGAGAAAACATGCCCAAAATCAGATTAACCTTGCATAGCGGTTATCGAGCTACTCGTGGCAAACATTTAACATTATTGTTCCGAATAAGAACTCTTTTGTAAAGATACAAGCTGAATTCCAAAACGTCAAATAAATGCGCATTGTAAATGCACACTGCTTTCCTGATGCCAGGTCATGAATGGCCGTGTTCCTGGTTTCAGTTTTACGAAGTTAACTTTTCCGTTGCACTATTCTCATTGGTCAATCGAGCATTTTTAGTCACGTGACATGATCGATTGACGGGCTCAGTGGTGCGATGGTAAGTGCGATGAACTGCCGCACAGAAGGTCTGGGATCGATTTATAGCCGTAGCATTGATTTTTCACTGGCCCTCCTCTCGTGATGATCTGACAAATCATCGGAATAGTACCAGTTGTCAAGAAAAGCTCATCTCGAATTCGCCGTTCGGAATCGACATAAAACAGGAGGTCCCACAGGAGTATTTTAACGCCTTTCTAAATTTATTATCTGCAATGTAGGATAAGCCTTTGTAGTTGATTGCAGCTCTCAAAAGATATTACCGGGAAAATTTTCGTTCAAAAGTCCTTATATAATACTGTCTCCATTTTGTAGCCATTCACAATAAACTGGTCCCTTATTCCGTAAAGTGATTATCATTTGACGGTAACATTTCGGCGGTACATCTTGCATCACGTAAGATCAATAGTCGATTTTGCTTTCGGCGATATCATTATTTGCTTCACGTAAAACAATTATCGTCAAGTCACATACGGTTGCTGAGCGATTGCTTATGAGGTCTCGACTACCATCTGAGTAAAAATCGTTTTTAAAGTTACGGAATGACCTTTTCATATCCATTAACAATTTTCAATGAATTCAATGAATAAAATACAGAATTTTGTTTCTTATTATACATCCCATAGGAGTATATTACTTTTTATAAATAGTTTGTAACATAGAGAAATAATTTTGCTAGATATACCTTAAAGTATATTGATAGGCTCAGAATCGCTAGCTGAGTCGATTAAGCCATGTCTGTCTGTCCGTTCGTCCGTCCGTTCGTCTGTAGGTCACCGGTTTTTAGGCCTTCAATTTTGAGCTAGGATAATGAAATTTGCTACGTGTGATCCTTGTACGTGCTGTTCGAACAAATGTAAAAAATTGTCAAAATCCGTCCACTGCCTCGCCCACTTTTTAGAAAAACTTTATTTTTGGCCAAACGAAATGGAGTTTTGAAAAGGTTATACTGATCATGAGCACTATTAAGTATACGACCCGAAAGCTGTGATTTCGAAAAACGCTTGGTTCGTTCAAACCGACATCGTTTGACGTTTTACTAAAAAGAAATTGTTAGAAGTAATACGTCACACCGTTCATAGAAATTGATCCGACCATTTCATTTTTAAGACAGGTTAGATGGCATAAACAGGAATTTCCTATTTTTTTTATTTTGTTAAAAACTTAGAGGTAATTTTAAAAAATTCTGACAACTGAAAGTGACAACTTTTCGAGCAAAAATTATTTGAGAAAAGCATTTGCCAAGCTTTTAAGGGTGTCGCTTTATAAAAGTGACATAAGACCGAATTCTAGCATTTGGCATTATGACACTCGATAAACCGACATAAGGCCAAATGAGGAAAGTGACACCAAGCCAAATGGAGCCTAAATCAAATTGTACATACACGTACCAAGGAAGCAAATATAATATGCAGGCGAAAGTGTCATATAGCCAAAATGGCTCTCATCAAATTGTCATAATACCAAATGCTTGATTTTGGCCTTATGTCACTTTCACAAAGCGTCGAGAAATTTCATGAGACCAAATTTATAGATTTGGCCTTATGACACTTGGTCTTATATCACGGCACCATTTGAAACCATTTATTTCCCAGTTCATCATTGTTGTAATTTTTCTATCTACCATCATGTTCCTTTACTGTATTGGAAGTTGGACTCTTCAGGTAGTGAATTTGATCTTTCTAGATAAAGTAGGAAGACATACAAATTGTGTACACTGCACCCTTTGCCTTCTTGTTTGTCTAGATTATGTCTTCTCTTAAAACATTACGAATCGCACAGATTTCTACGAAAAAAGTTCTGTTGGGAATTTTCTGCAATATCTTACTTACTTTCTAAATTGGCGCTACAGCCCGGAATGAAGCTGAGCCTCAACCAACATGCCTCTCCAATAAGCCCGGTCCTTAGCTTACTACCTCCAGTTGCGCATTCCAAGTTGGTTGAGGTCGGTTTCTACTTGTGCGCGCCACTTAAGGCGAGGTCTTCCTCTACTGCGTCCAGCTGGGAATCGAAAACTCTTCGAGCCGGAGTATTGTTGTCAATTCGTTCGACATGTACTAGCCATCATAAACGTCCAATGCGGATTTGTTTAACCAGGGAAATGTCGCTGTACAGCTCGTATAGTTCTTGGTGTTCAAATGGGATCAAAGATTTTTCGAAGAATTTTCCTATCGAAACGACCAAGGATTTCTTCTTCCGCTTTTGAAACGGTCCATGCTTCAGCGCCGTAAAGCAGGACTGGGATGACCAGGGTCTTTTATAGGGTGTCGTTAGTAGTTCGAGTGAGGGTTTTACTACTGAATCGCCCAAAGAAACAGCGGTTGGCAAGAGCAATTCTTCTTTTAATTTCTGACGAGAGTTGTTGTCAGAGTTAATAGCGGAGCCGAGATAGACAAAGTCGTACTACCTCAAAGTTATATCTGTCAATGGTGACGTTCTGTCCAATTGGTCGATGTTGTGTCCTTTCGTGTTGACAGCATATACTTAGTCTTACCCTCAATTACTGCCATCCCCATTTTTGTCGCTTTCTTCTCTATACTAGCAAACGTGGCTATGAAATCACGTTGAGTTTGACCAAGGATGTCAATATCGTCGGGTGTGCTAGTAGTCGTACCAATGTTTGGAAAATTGTACCTCTGGTGTTGGCTCGTGAGTTTTGCACAATCTCTCAAGAATCAAATAAAAGAAGTCACATGACAGCGCATCGCCTTGCCTAAATTCTTTTTTTTTTTTGTATCGAATGTGTCGGTGAGGTCGTTTCCGACCCTGATGGAGCAGCGAGAATTCTCCGTTGTCATCCTACACAAACGGACGAGTTTAGGCGGTATACCAAAACTAGACATGGCTTTGTATAGTTCGTCTCTATAAATGCTGCTGTATGCTGCTTTGAAATCGATGAATAGGTGGTGGATATCGATTTGGACTTCTTGGTTTTTTTCCAGGATCGGCTGAAGTGTGATGGGTTTCTGCAATATCATCAAACTAAAGTTACTTGGATTCACCTCAACCCTTTGTTAATGAACTTATTATTGTAATCTGAAAAGTAATGATAGGAAAATACCTCCTTTGCTGAGATTGTTGTTCCACTTAACTAAAAAGTTACTGCTGATGCAGTGATGCAGTATTCCTGAAGATATTCCTGAATTGAGTTCTTTCCTTCTCTTCTCTTTTGTCAACAATAATCATAGAATCGTGTCGGAATTTCTCGTTAAAATACTCACACCCAGTTGCGTCTGATGGGTTGTTGACAACATAGCCAAATACGTCTATCTGATGGGTTGTTGACAACATAGCCAAATGGTCTCCTTCTTATCAATCTTCAATCACTTTCTTGAGTTTTTTTATGTTTAAACTAAATTTTTGTTATATAGTCCTTAAGTTTTCCTTAAAAGTTTTATATTACATTTGTTTTATTTCATAAAATATCCATTTCCATTGCTGAAAACAGTTAAACAATATACAAATCACGGCGTTTTATATATTGGGTTTAAAAACAAAATGTACTAGTATGTGTTAAACAAAAAAAAATTCTTAAATGTGATGTCATTTTCTTCTCTATTTATAATTATTACACTTACACATACAAATTGTGAAATAAAGATAAAAAAATAAATAAATTGCCTTGGCAAAATTTTGGTATTAAATCTGTGATGTTAACCTAAATTGATGGAACACAAAAGAATAAAATAAATATATAAGCTTATAATAATAATGAAAGCCGAGGAAATTTATATTTATTTAAAATGATTCTGTGTTTACTATTTTTTGTTATAAAAATCTTTGTAAATATTTTGTAACTATTTGTCTACCCAATTGTATTGTCAAAACGTTTTTTTTTATAAACCTTCATAAATTGAGTTTCCTTTTTTACAAATATTTCCCATATTGCACTCTGTCAATTGATTAAATTTTTAAATGATATCAATCGTATTTCAAACGGCAACAAACAATAGTTTCATCATAAAAAAAATTGATTCAAAATTCGAAAACAAAAATTGAAATATAAAATAAGAGTAATATTTCACAATTAACCGAAAAGTTCAGGTACAAAAATACACAAAACAGTAAAAATTAAAAAATAATAAATGTAACAAAGAAGAATAATTATACAACAACCAGCAAAACAATATAAACCAATAAGTTTATCTAAATAAACAAATCACATATTATAAATGGGAATACATACAGAACAAATATTTATATATACTTATCCTCCCAATTATTTTTCTGAAAAACCTCTTTTTAATAATATGAAAAAAAAACTAAAACCAAAAACATGTATTTGAATATTTCTTATAAATTATAATCTATCGACAAAAAAGAAACAAAAGAAACCATACAAAATATTTTTTTTAAGCAAAATTACAATAAAGTATTTAGAATTTATATTTTTCGAATAAAACATACACCGGTTTAACATTAATAAATTAAATATTTAGGCAAGAAGAAAAAATAACAAGACAGAACAAGAAAAATGAAATTCAGTCATTAATTCCGATCCAAAACAAAATCTCTGTTTAAAATTAAAAATACATATACCTAATTCAAGAAACAAAATCAATAATCTGTAGAAAATAAGAAAAAAATAAAAATAAAAAATATTAAAAAAAAATTGCGTATACACAACTTTAAGAGGAGACCGCGTTATACTGGCGTCTACATAAATTAAGTTATTTCTGTACTCAGAGTGTGTGTTTTTGTTTAATTTTCCTGTACAGCTGTTAAAATGTACGACAGAAAATTGGTCGATATCAAACGCATTTTAATTTTACTCTTAACATGTCTTAAGACTTACAACTGTCATTGAAAAACAATATCGGATTTTTTTTGTGCAGCATTTCAATTCATAAACGTCATACTAACTAAAAAAAACTGAACTTGCCGCGTTCATGATTGCAGATTTTCTATCAAACTAGCTTAGTCCAACTGCAGTACCTTCTGGTCAAACATAAGTAGCTGTAGAACCGGCCCGATTTGACAAGGAATTTATGTATAAAACTTTGAATATATCAATAATTTAATAATATTTTTGTGCAAATTAAATTACTTACAGTATTTAAAGAATGAATGAATCCAAGACGATCTTTTGACGTTTATGAACGATGTTTACATGAAAATTGTACTATATTGGCCTTCATATTGACTGCACAAATTCTGCGTAGTGAGGGTGTTAAACAACAAATAAGAAAAGAACTATTATTGGAACGGGTGTTTTTAAGAAGAAAATATACAAATTCTTCAAGCTAATGTTAATGTATATGATAGGCCATCATGCGAAATTATACACTCAGCTAATGTTTCCCGCAATAAATTGATGGTGTCGCGCCATCTTGTTAAGAGCAAAGTTCGGTCACGTCGCGATGCCATTCAATTGAGGAACGATGCTGTCAGAAATCAAGTTTATATAGCTCTTCCATTGACAGTAAAATTCTAGCCACTATCGTCTTTAAAAATAAATGGGCCGATGATTCCCTCAGACCATAAATCACACCAAACAGTTAGTTTTAATGGTTGTAAGGGCGTCTGGACAAAAGCTTCTGGCATTTTTCCACTCCAAGTTCGTCAATTTTGCTTGTTAGCATATCCATTTAAAGAAAAATGGGCCTTATCGGAGAACAAAAATTTGCGTGTTTCGGGGAAGTTGGGCCAAAAATAAATTTGTGGAATTGTTGCACACAGTAACAGTACAATATAAATTAAAATTCATTCAATTTGACCAAATACTTTGCGCGAAATCGGCAATTTTCTTTCTGTGGCCTAAATGCAAAAATGCGTTAAATGGGTTTACTAAAAAAAATGGGTTAGTAGTTTTTTTGGAACTAATATGCTCAATGCACATATAAAGTTTAATTAAAATCGTTAGAGCCGTTTTTGAGAAAATCGTGGTTATATATAATTTTATATGGGAGGTAAATATTAGGTAAAAAAAAAATCGCATAGTATTATGACCAAAAGAACGCTCGATACAAAGTTTGAAGAAAATCTCTCAAGCCGTTTAGGCTGGAGAGACCATTACGGATAGAAGTACCGACGAACCAACGGACGGAATTCCAAACACAACACTTTTGAGTTCCGCTATCATCGTTATGTTAGAATCAAATCTTGAGTTCGAAAATTTTCACGAAAGTATTACCTTTCTCTTTGTAAGCGAAAGTTAAGAAAAAAACTATATACTTTCGCAGATTTTTGTTAATTATGAACAACCGAACAGACTTAGTGACAAGTTTGTTGTAAACAATTGATCTTTTCATTTTTTGTTTTCAAACTTAAAAGACTCATCCAAAAAATAGTTCTAATTTTGATTAAATTATTTGCAGAGGATCACTTTTCACTCTTCTGAATAGATTATTCCCATTCCATAAATGTCATGAATACTTTAAATGATACAACACTAATCTTAAATATGACTTTCGGTGTCGAATAAATTTTAGTTCCACCTTGTTTCAGTGGCGCTATGGTTATGGGTCTGCCGCGCAGTAGGTCTGGTTCCGATTCCCAGCCGTACAGCAATACATAAATAATTTTTTCACTGGCCTCCTCTCGTGATGATCTGACAAATCATTCGAGTAGTATCAACTGTCATTCGTTAAATATCTGTACAAGTTTGATTCTGTAATTGGTCTACAAAGCTCTAGTCGGAGTCGGCATCAAACAGGAGGTCCCGCCATCGTGCAAGAAGTACACACGCACACATGAATGGTTGTGAGAAAGTTCGGTACTAACGAGCCTGTTTAAAAAAAAGCAATTTTAAATGTTGACAATTATGAATAGAAATTCCTCTAGAATTTTTTGCAAGTTTCCTTACTTTCCTATTCTGTATAATATGACAGCGGGAAAAATCCACTTTCCACTTATCCTTAATACACTTCTTAAAGTGCATACAATAGCGGAAAACGCGATGGTATTTCCCAACATTTTTTGTCCAACAAACCAAGTGGGTTTTTCAATTGAAATGTGAGTTGTATATGTGTAAGTGAACATTTGAGTATTGAAAAAGAATTCATTTTGAATGTAACATTTGAAAACTGTCAACATCGTCAGACAACAGCCGTAATATAAATAAAAAAAAAACTTTATTCTTCGGAACAGCTGGTTTCAAAACATACAATATATTCCTTCCTTCTGTATTCGTAGTGAACGTTTTTGCTCCTTTGAATCAGAAAAGAAGGAGAGAAACTCTCCAGCAATATTCAAATTTCGCCAATTTTGAGCGATCCTAAAGTGCCTAACAAAAAGTTCTTCGAAATTGAATTAAGGTCAAGTCGAGCAAAAAATAAAAATGCCAAATCAACTTAATTACTACTTGAAAACTTGATCGAAAACCGGAGTTTTCCCATACATATACGAAACTGCATATGCCTCGAAAACACTTCACAGACGTCATCTCGTTGAAGGTTGTTGAAACGAAAACACCTTTTCATACGTTCTATATGTGTTCCACACATCCCACAAAACAGCGGATGAACTCGCTGTCAAAACAAATTTATTTTTTCATATCATATCAACTGTGGCCCTGTCTTGTAAAACTATATTACAATGAAAATTGCAAAAAAGCAGACAAAAATGACGAACTCCGAGGATTTTATTCAATTAATATAACTTCACACACAAATTTCGCAGCTAGTATCACATCTGAGCTGATTGAAATGTCAAACAAAACCTAGTCAAAGTTCGGTGTGAAAGCACAAGCGGTTTTAGAAAACTTTGCTGCCGAAAACTCAGTTTTTGATTCGGTGAGTAAGCACTATTAAAGAATAAAAACAATTTTGTACTAAAGTGGCCTTTCAGTGCTATTCGAAAAGTTCACTGACAGCAACAGTGATCCAAATGCAAAATGATTTGACTTATTTTTAATTTTTTGGACATTGGTTGTTGACATTATTTAGTTCTGACAAAATGACCTTGCAGTGCTATTCGAAAAGTTCACTGACAGCAACAGCAAAATAATTTGACTTAATTTTTAGATATTGGTTATTGCCAATTTTTAGTATGTACTGACAAAACCCTCACACATTTTCGGAGCTTTAAAATGTTTCGCCTTTTTGGACGATCGGTGATAAAATCAGCCAACATTTTGGGCGAAGTGATATTTTTCTGATTTGTGGGACTTGGTTTTGAGAGATTTGACATGGTGTCACCCCGTATATGTTTAAGAAAGTTAAATTTTGCGTTAAATATCTGTACAAGTTTTGACCGTTGCCGAAATCAGTAATTGGTCTATAGAGCTATAGACAATGGAGGGCAATCGATGGAAATATTCTCGACTGAAAATTCGTTAACTTTGCCATGATTTAGTGACAAAAATTTGGGTACACTGGCGTTTCAGAATGTCTTCAAACTTATGCCGAATATAATTTTATATACCACATTGAGGAGTGGTAAGTCTCGTAAGCTGCAGCAAGAAATACGATTGCTTCCCTGTAGATGGAAATATAAATCTGGTTCATTTTTTATCGGTACTACTTTTGTCAATCTAAATTTGCAACATGCACCTTACCATACGCCATGTCATCTCAGTTCTTAAAATTAAAATTTCTAAAATTAAAGAAACAAGCTGCTACGTTTAAATCTTCTTGTTCAGGTTTCTCAAAATTTAAGGGTCTTTTTGCCCTATTACTTCTTTGAAATGGATGAAGTGTCCCATTTTTGAATACTTTGTTTCGTAATCCCGTAAGTAACAACACCTAAAGAGTTATTACTGACTCAACTCTTGTTAAAATCTAAACAGAAATCAAAAGTTACAGAACTCCCTTCCCAGATGTTTCTTTGACTCGCAGTTCTGGGGGCTAATTGCCAAATGCGCGAGTGATCGCTTTGAAAACGAAACTTTATTTCAAATATTTTTACTTTTGTTTGTTATCAAGACCTCCCAACTCTTTTTGGTACTGAAAAGTAAAATAAACGTAACTTATCAGCCGATAAGCTGCTTTAAATATGAAGCCATTATCGGTTGTGGTTTTTTGGAGATATATGAAGCCATTATCGGTTGTCGTTTTTTAGAGACATACTATCGAAATAATTCACCAAATATGTTTTCGTTTTTAAACTTCAAAATTCCCTAGTCGTCCTTAGTTTGGTGTACATAAATCTCCAGCCTCATTGATAGGGGCATACGTACATAGAGTACACAGGTCGGCTGTTTTAACCTAATGCCACATTTCTTTGGTGACAGCCTAAATTAATTTTAAGCAAACTTACCAAACTTGTAGAACGAGGGTAGACTCTGATTGCCTTTAACTTGGCAATGCCCAGTGTTTGTAACTCTGACTACACATCAAGTGCTTGTCTTAAACCTATAAGTGGTAGCCATCGGGTACTGGTCTCATCCAAGCGGATTTGACTTGCTAAACGATAAGCGCGATAACACGCCGAAAAACAGCAACACTATAAAAACCAGGTCATAGTGGCACGGAATGAATACCCGGCCTGTTGTTCCAGGAGAACCTAGCCAAGCTGCTTCGACATATTTAGGCACCAGGTTGTCTAGGATTTTTCACTGGCCCTCCTCTCGTGATGATCTGACAAATCATCCGAGTAGTATTAATTGTCATGAAAAGCTTATCTCAACTTAGCCGTTCGGAGTCGGCATAAAACAGGAGGTCCCGCTACAGTGCTAAGAAGTACACACGCACACATGAATAGTTGTGAGAAGAAAGTTGGCTCTGGGTAGTAACGAGCCTGTTGCGCCATAAATTTATTTTTTTTAGGTTGTCTAGGAATTTCAAGGTTTAGTCAGGCCCCTTGGACAGATGGTGGCATGGTGAAGCATTCACCTTACCATAAGTCATGCCATCTTGCACCTCTTGGCGAAGACCTAAAACCATCTAAGACTCAAATTTGGCATTAGAATATTTTCAAATGCACCTTACGAAATCGTCCTTACTGAGCCTTCTTTGGTGAAAGGAAGGTAAAGAGAGAACGCAATTTGAGTACATTTGACGCATACAATTTGATAAAAAATTCCATAGTTTAAAGCTGTAGACTTCAGTGTTTCCGACTACTTTCGCTACAAAACCTTCATCCACTTTTATTTTTAAGCCATCCGTACAAAAATGGATTCGGCGTCAAATTTGTTTTATTCCACTTCTCTCAACAAGAAATCTGTTCAGAATTATAGCAGAACACACTCAATTATCTTGTGATCCGTAAAAATTATATACGCCAGTATTCCGTAGGTTCTTCCATTCTTGATACAAAAAAAAATAAAAACACAGATCTTAAGATTAATAAACCGCATAAATAATTGTGAACACATAAAAAATCGAATCATGGGTGTTAAAAAGATGGTACTAGTCGTTATTCAACGTCTTCATTAAAATTGATGGATTTATTTAAGTAGTAACAAAATATGAATATACAACCACTTCGACTCAAATAATAGATAAAAAAAATTGTGAAAAAAAACCAAACTAATAAATGAGCAAATACTGATCGACAACGTTTAGTTTTAGTAGTTGCATATACAATACATAAGAAAAAATAATATTAATATTTAACTTAAAAAAAAAGTAATTACAATAAAACACGTATAAAAATGAATTCGATTTTTTTTTATTAAATATATATAAATATATTCAAACTATCGTGTAGTGTATATATTATATTTAAATAAAAATATACATAAAGAAAACAAATTGATTTCGATAACTAATAGTGAAAAACTGATCATAAAAAAATTCGTGTAAAGATGATCACTTTTTGGAAAAAAAAAGTTAATAAAAATAAAACCAATGACAACGCTTGAATTGATGTATTGAATATAAGGGGTTTCAACTTTTAACTTTAAGTTTAAATTGATGTATCTATTTTTGTATATTTAATTCCAGTTCCACAGGTCAATGATATACAAGTGTAATTTTAAATATTAAATTCAATCTGCAAGTGGAAATATGCTTTTAAAAAATGTTTATGTCATTGAGCTTTGGGATTAAATTTTAATAATGAAACTGTGTATTTTTTTATTAATGAAAACAACTTGTATATTTAGTTATATATTGAAATGAAAACTATACTGTAAAAATTAATACTAATTTATCTAGATGGATTATTGTTTTTATTTTTAATGGAATGACAAGAAATGAACAAACAAAAAAAACAATGAGGAATACACCTTTAAAATTAATACTAAAACAAAAACAAATGGATAAATAATTCAATATTTACACAAGCTTTTTATATACATTATTAATGACAAATAAACATTTGAGATGAAAATAAGAGATGTAGTTTTAATTTTGTTGATCATTTTTGTTTATTTTTATTCATGCAGATTTTTTATCTTAAGAACATCAGTACCGGTAACCAAAGATTATAAAGTCAAGCAGATGACGCACTGTCACTTAAAGAAAGAAAGATGATGCACTGCATACAAGAAATATTGTTCTATGGCTGGTAAGGAAGAGATAGGAAACTTTCGTCCCTTTTATCACTCGATTTCTTAAGGCCGTGTGTCAATTGCGTTAAAATTTTAGCCAGTGGATAAATTTTTACATTTGCATGGTGACTAGAGACTTCAAAATTTTAATGTGCTCAACAGCTCGCTAAAATGTATCCACTGGCTAATTTTTTGACATTTTATATATCTACTAAGGGGTGACAGAGATGGAAAGCACCTGCAGAAATGTCAAAAATTATCCAGTGGATGAAACTAAACCCGCATTTTAAGGCAATTGACACACGGCCTAAGTGTCGTTTTTACACATAAATTACCAGAGCTACAGAGCTGGTTAGGTCTTGGCGTGGTAGGGAATTTATCTGTCAAGATCCTGGAAAATTCCAGTTTCCAATCTCTTCTTTACCTGATATCTGACGTGCACACCGCCCGCCAGTAGCATAAAAATATTAAGCAAAGGTTTCTGTTTCTTTGTTCTCAATGCGTCATCTGTATGATTTTATGATGCCCAACGTTTAGGTATGTTTTATAACGTTGGGCAGATTGAGCAGCCAGCTACAGACAAAGCGCGATTTGACAAAAAATGTATGTTCGAAAAAATGTAAGTATTTCAATATTTTATTAATGCTTTTGTGCGAAACATTTCAGTTTGGCAGAGATGATTCTTTGAAGTCATTATAAGAGATGTTTACATGGAAATTGTACTAAGGGTACAGTTATATCTATAATTGAAAACCGTCACGTGAAATTGTCTTTTACTCACACATTTATTACATTACATTCATTCGTTGGCGAGTTGGTGTCAAAACAATGCTTAGAAAGCTTGTTTTAACATTTATAAGCTTCATTTTGACACCAACTCGCCAATGATTAAATTTATAAGAAAAGCGCAATGAGTATAAAAAAATTTTACATTAAGGTTTTCAATGATAGCTATAGATGCACCCTAACTTCGGCCTTTATGTTGTCTGCATGAAATCTGCATAATGAGGGTGTTCAAAAACACATAAGAAAAGAACATCGATTGAAATTAAACTATATTTCAACTCTGAACTGTCAACATACATTGTCAGTTGATTTAAGGGAATTTATATATTATATCTAGCTGCCCAGTAGCAATGAGCTGATACAAATGGTATTTTATTTTGCTTTGCAAAATCACATCCTTTCTTCTATAATCAACTGCTTACACTATATAGTGTGAGACGTATGCTATAACAAATTTGACGTCATACTTGTCTGATGACTGATTACTCAGAAATCTATAAAAAAAAAACGAAAGTGGAACATGATTAAAACAGCGAAAAAGCTGTGAGATTCTCCAATATGTTGGGACTAAATGTTATTACGTCCCAGTTATAGCTATCATTGAACATCTTCATTGGAACATAATGGAATTGAAATGTCACCTAAATAGCTTCTTATATTATTAGAAAATTCCGTTTCAGTTCGGTGGAATGGCAATCGTTACTTCATAGAAATAATTGTTTAGCAGTGCAAAATAAGAAGTGATTTTCTGCGAAAACTATAATAAAATATTTAAATATTCTGGATAATCTTGTTCTAAAATTCATAAGATTTGTTTTGACACCAACTTGCCAATGATTGAGTTTATAAAAAAGGCGCAAGAAGTATAAGAATATTTCCAATGAGGGCTTTCAATGATAGCTATAACTGGGCCCTTAGGTCTTTTAAAATAGTACATCCCTTATATCATGTAAGAAAGTATAACGAAGTACTTGAATCATATTGACTCATTCTCCGGTAGGTTCCCATATTTTCATTTTGTCCCGATCTTTTAACCTCTTTCTCGGTTTTTAACCTTACGAATGGCCTCTGCATGCTATTCTTTGGTTTAACTTTGTGCGAATTTTTACCGAAGCATCTTAACGTATGGTAAGCTCCTCGGGAAGCTAAAAACAACTTTACAGAGGTTATACCATCATAACTTCGGTTATGCTTGTAAAATTTCCTGCATAAATTCTTAACCTCCGCGGCGAAGTAGTAAATAAGGCAGTTTGACATTTATAAAAACTGGTAAATAAGAAAATTGTTGTTTGTAAAAATATCAATGGCCGTGTTACGGGTTTTAATTTTCCAAATGAACTTTGTCGATGCACTTATTGGTCAATCGACCATTTTGTCACGTGATATAAAAGTGGAAATGGCTGACGAAACAAGTTGAAATTTTACACATGGGCACTAAGATATGAGTGAAACAGCTGATTTTCTTCGATCTGTCATAAAGCTATTTTTGATTTCAAAAAAAATTAAATAATCTGAATAGATTACAAAAATCTATAAATATGGAAACATGAAATTGCAAAATAAGGGTTGGCACAGTTTGACATTTACATTACCTACCGTTCAGTAAGACTCTCCGTTCCACGTTACCTTGCCTTATTTTTCAGTTGTAATTGAAACTCCGTGAGTAATGTCCGCCGGGAAGGTATACTATTTTGTTTTGCCGCCATTTTGGTAAAGATTAGTCTTGACAGTTCATATTTGGCAGTCGTGAAGTAGACCCATTGCAAATTTATTATGGAAAAATATTCGATTAACCAACGTATTTTAATCAAAATCAATCATCGATTAATGTGACGATGAGAAAGTTAGGTGAAATTCTTGGGAGAAACAACATGCCAACAAAACGCACTATTTATCGTGTAGTCAATGATTTCAAAGAAATAGGATCTGTATGTGATAGGCCCAAGCATGGACTACAACGTACTGCAAGATCGGCTGAAAACATTACTGCTGCTCAGAAGTGTTCAAAACAATCCATCAACCTCAATTCGACGCCGTGCTCAGGAGCTTGGTCTTCAAAGAACAACTTTGACCACAATTTTGCACAATGATTTGCATTTTTTTTTCATTTAAGATTTAGTTGACACAAGAGCTTCTTCCATAAGACCATTTACCCCGCCGTACATATGCCAATAGGATGTTACAGCTAGCCCTTGACAACCCCGAATTTCATGAAAAAACCATAATGTGTGACGAGGCACATTTTCATTTGAATGGATATATGAATAAGCAGTTCTGGCAATGGAAAACACTCAAATTATTCATCAGTCACCTTAGTATCCATTAAAAGTTACAGTTCGGTGTGCAATTTGGTCAGGCGGAATCATTGGACCTTACTTCTTTGAAAATGAAAACGGCATAACGGAAGCTGTGAATGGGGAGCGATATCGTGATATGATTGAAAACTTTTTAACGCTACAACTGCATGCTTTAGGCTTGATTAACATGTGGTATCAACAAGACGGTGCCACATCGCATACAGCCAGGATTACGACGGAATTACTGCGAGACCTCTTTCCACAACAAGTTATTTCAAGAAATGCTGATGTTGATTGGCCTCCACGGTCGCCTGATTTCACTACTCCGGACTTTTTTTGTGGGGATATCTGAAAAGCAAGGTTTATGCAAACAAACCAAAAACGCTTGAGCAGTTCAAGTAAAATATTCGGGATGAAATTAATGAAATACCGTGAGAAAGTAATGAAAAATGTGCTCAAAAGGGCTCGCATTTGTGACAGAGGCGGACCTGATATTGTATTTCATACATAATTGCAGACATTTAATAAAACATTTATTAATATAAGATCCATTCTGTTTCATTTAATCGAAAATTATATAGAAGCAAAGTAGTATACTTTCCCGGCGGACACCCTGTATATGGACTGGGATCTGGATGATCAGATGTTTTTGACAGATGAGATCAATTTAGAAACGAATACTTGTAGGATACATTTATATTCATGTCTCAGCACTCGGAACTGTTTGAAATATTGAATTTAACTGTTTTAAAAAGAGAAAGGCTTGATACATTTTGTGTTGCGATGATTTTTTTTCAACAATTAACATACGCAATGCATATCGAGCTGTCAATATTCTGGCATTGTACAAAGTACAACTTAAGATTTAAGAAATGTTTTTATTGCCAATAAAATACAATAAGTACTAACGAGCCTTTTGCGCCAAAGATTTTTATTTCTTTATTCTAACTTACTGCTGCTCCACTACGCAAAAAAGCGAGATTAAGAGAGAGGAAAAAAACGACTCCTTCATAAGAACCAGTAAACAAATTGCCTGCGAAAATTTCTATTGATAAGAACCCGTAAACTGTCAGCTAATATCTGAAAGTGACAGACGTTGGTTGTGACATCTCATTTATTTCCATTGTCTTTTAAAAGGCAAATTAAACGAATGAATACTGGCCGCGGTGTAGTGGTAATGTGTTCGTCTGTTGAGTGGAAGGTTTCG
This sequence comes from Rhingia rostrata, assembly GCA_949824845.1. Lineage (NCBI taxonomy): Eukaryota > Metazoa > Arthropoda > Insecta > Diptera > Syrphidae > Rhingia > Rhingia rostrata. Next base: position 73,297,519 of record OX463758.1, on the reverse strand, counting down.
CGTTCAATCCCAACCAAAATCCATTTCACTTTTATTTAAAAGAAATAAAAGGTCGGTGTAATACCTAAAATATGCACACCATCTTGAATTTCTTCAAATTTAACGAACACAAGAAAAAGTGACTTCCCGAAGCTAGTTCGGACACCACCCATGGAGTTTAAGTCTCCACTACATCCAAAATCTTTCCTATCCTCTCTTTCTTCCCCTTATCTAACGCTCGTACTGTGGTAACATATAAAGGGTATTCATAACCCCTTGAGTACGTGTAAATTATATAAAAAAAAAATTTACTTTAAGGCTTCCCTAGTTTTTTAAATTTGTTTTTTTGTAAGAGATCAATTAAGTAATGTTTAGTGTAAAATTACGAAAACAGACATAATGAAGAAAGACAAAACTCTAAAATGTTCAATATCGGGAGAGAGTTCTCTAATTTTAACAAAAATCCCCCGTAAGTATATTTTCGAAAAGAAAAAGAAAATTTGTTTGTATAAATTTTGAATGAGACGATGAACAAAAATTAGAATTTTTGCTTTCAAGCCTATTCTAGGATTATGTTTACGAAATCGTGTATTAAAATAAATCTAAGAAAATATGGGTGCCTACACATTTTTACATATATTGTCATATATATGTATGTTACCTTATAATATTATATTGAATGATTCTTACTGATTTTTACTTATTTGAATGTGAGAACTAACAACACAGGAAACTACTACCCGTACATAAAAAATGTGTGATAATGTACTGCCGAAATTTCTGTTGGTAAGAATCAGTAAACCGTCAGTTCGTATCAGGAAAGTCATTTGTTTTGACATGTCATTTGTTTTGACATATCATTTGTTCTTTAAAACCCACATGCATACGAATGATTTTACTGTTATTTACCATACTCTTAGCAACATTGCATCTTTCTGAATAAATTTACCTACACACCACGGAATTTGAAAATTTAACATTTACTGCAAAAGTACGGGAACATACCTATTTAAGGTTTATTCAAGTTATTTGGTAGTAACTTCAAAAAGAGATAGTTGTGCTACCTTCACAGTGACTGTCTTTACAGCATGGTAACATATTTCGCCATTATATCGTGCATATGAACACCACGAATACCCATCTTTTTTCAAAACGAAACATAATCAAATAAAAAAATTCATTATTCAAATATTAAGATCATTTTTTTTATAAAAAAAAACAAAATAGAAAAATTCACAGTCAACTTTTAATTAAGTACAAATTTACATCTCATTTTAATTTCTGTTATTAAAACTATGCACCTTCATCTCGAGCTCATTAATTGCGGCGAAAACTTTACATTTCGCTTCGGCTGCAATTTGTGGTGGAAATGTCTTAACAGCCGCAGCCATACTCTCAAAAAACAGATCAATCGCTTTTTCGTGCATTGAAACATCTATCAGCTGTTTAAGCGGCTCATTCTCAAGCTCGGATCTCGTCTCAACTAAGTGCTCTTCCTCGTTTTCTTCTAATTTTTGTTCGAAGGGGAACTCATGTACGACTGTTAGTTCATTAAAATTGTAATCACTACTGCCCTCCACCTCCGCAGGAGTTTCATCATTTGTATCTTGATCTTGACTAACTGCCACCTCGTAATCATCTGACAAATAAGCGTTCACTTGATCGATTCGTTCCATGGTAACCTTTTCGAAAGTAACATCTTGATTATAGTTACATTCTACTTCGGAATCTTCAAAATCATGATCGACTTTCTGTACACGTTCAATGTTATTGGAAGCACACTTGAGATTTCTATTTCGCGGAGTTACGTTTCGCTTTGTGGAATTAGCCAATCTTCGAATAGCAACAGTATCGAGAAAATGCAAACTAAAATATTTACCATCGCGTTCTGGGGTGCTGTCGTTAAGTCTTCGACGTTTGTGAATGTAATAGTCTCGAATGAAACGCCATTTCCGACGGCATTCTAGAACTGAAAGATTATAAAAAATAACATTCAATTTTACCGTGGTTATAACTATATAGTTTGAAATTCAAATCTAATTCACAAATAATCGTATATGGCAACACTCTTTCTACAGTCAAAATTCCAAGCGACACTAACAATCAAACGTGACAGCTGACAGCATTAATTAAGCAGTGACAGCTGGAATTCATTATACACTCCGCTACCTACCCGATTTACTCAATTCCTTTGCAATAGATGCCCAGTAGATTTTTCGCAATTCACCGTTTCCATATTCATTATGTTTTGCATCCCAAAGAGCTGGATGCCGTTTGATAAATTCAATTAAACATTCCTCCTCATCGTTTGTGAATGATAATCGTTTATAACTGGTCGACATTTCAATGCAAACGACAAAAAGAAAACAAATATGGCACCACTTTCAAAACAAACCCTCGTACAGTACTGATTTCCAGTATGGATTTTCATTCGCACAGAGAGCAAGCGGAATAATGTGTCGACATGCGTTCCACATTCAATGTGTGAAAAGTGGATTGCGGTTTTGATAAACAACAGCATTGCCAAGTAAAAGATGCCATGCGGAAATAAATACACAGTCGTTAAGTCTATTATGTTTAATATGTTTAATGGAATGTTAAAATGCATTCATTTAAATATTTTATCATAAACAGCGTAATTTTTAGACCTTGGCGGACATTCGTATATGTTTCACAAGGTCTTGCTGTCGCTGGTAATCTAAATCTGAGGTTATACTATGTATAAACAATTTAAACGCATGCCTAAATGAAGAACTCAAGTTCAACATTGAGGATATGTGTCAATGGCGTTAAAATGAGGGTTAAATGTTATCCACTGGATAGTTTTTGGCAATACTGCGTAGGTAAAAAAAAATTGGCTTTTTGCTATATTAGTTGGATTAAATGAGATTTTATTTTAATATTATTTTCAATAATTTCCCAAAAGAATTGGAACAAAATTCCTTTCTATTTAATAAAAAAAATACCGAAAAAATTTCAGAGAGATAATCAAAAATCCTTTAATTATTAATTATTGTCAGTGAAATAGATATTGTTGTACAATTTGTGCTTATAATAAAATATATTCGCGTTAGTTTGTTCATGGTAAACATATTTCACATATAGCGAAACAAATGTAATCATAATATTTTTGAAACCATCTTTTTTAAAAATCCAACTTTAGTTTATTTTACAACTTTCATTGCATTTTCTGATTGCTTTGCTCTTTTTTTAATAAAATGAATGACACTTTTTTTTTCTCGCCACTTGTGAACACTTGTAACGAGGAATATTCCATGAGCGTGCTTTCTGTCACTCCCCAGCAGGTATACAAAATGTCAAAAATTAACCACTGGATAAATTTAACCGAGCTGTTGAGCAGGTTAAAATTTTGAAGTATATATTTACCAAACTAATGTCAAAAAAATTATTCAGTGGATAAAATTTTAATGCGATTGACACACGGTCTTAACATGGCTAATGTATGTTCAAGTTGAGTTTATATTATGAAACGACAGGAATAATTTTTAAAATTCTTTGTCCGTAGGTAAATAATTTTTCTAAAACAATAAAAAATGTCAATCAATCTCAATCTTTATCTATTCATATCCATTTCGACTTCTGCAAGCAATCACTCCCGCCATTAAAATCAAGGAAAAGCACACATTTTCCTCGCGTGTACATCTGACTGTGATAACTGGGAGAACAGAATGTAAACTGAAGTTAATCAAAACACAGATGTGAAAATGTTTATGATTAGCAGCTGAGCTTATTAAGCTAAAAAAGTTTTCAAACAAATTAAGGAGTAAGTCATTTCTTCAGTACTTATGCTTACAAGCTTAAAGTACGTTTCCGACCAACCGAAACTCGTCATTTCATTAACGAAATACAACATTTGAAAATAGTGTTTCTACCAACAAAAACGTATTCCAACTGTCAAACATTTTTTCCACTGCACCTTCTCTTGTTATAATCTGACATATCATCCGATTACTTTCAACTTCCAAGAAACACTCAACACAACCGTTCGTATGCGCATGAAATAGTAGTTATGAGAAAAAGCTAGGCACTGGGTACTAACGATCGCATTACCCACAAAAATGGCATTTGTTTTTGTTCATATTGGATCAAGAAAGTAAATACTCGGCACAATGGGTATCACGCAAATTGGCCGAAGGTCAATAATTTCATGTGCACACACAATTGTCAATTGGTCCACTCACAGATTACGCCGTGCTACCAATTACATATGCAGAAGCTATTTGGACAAGAAAAAGCAAGAGAACAACCCTTTGAATGTTCATTAATTAAAAGTGAATTAAAATAAAATTTGTTCGCTGAAAGATTTAAAAAAAAAAACATTAACATCATCGGAGTAAACAAAAAGTATTTATAGGGGAAACAAGTAATGTTTGATTTGACATTACTCTGTAAGACCTCGCCTTAAATAGCATTTCAGCGGAATGCCAATTTTCAGAATGCGAAATTGTATGGATTCCAAAATTGCTGCAGGACAGACGGGCAACCTGAGAATTATAACAAATATTTAGAAGTGGAAAAATTCGAAGAAAACATTCGTGTTGAATATTTCGATCAGGACGCTGTTATAGGGGAAACAAAGTTGACAAATGGACACCATCTATGAGTAGGATAAATTGATCGGTATGTTATTGTACTTGGTGTTTTTCCAATTTAAGACAACAAGGACATTAGCGAATTATTCATTTCCACTTGTATTATTAATTTGGAAATAGCAATCATTGAAAACGCTCCTCCACATTTTCTTTGGAGAGTTTGTGTTAAAATTATTCTTTGGCGAGATGGTGTTAAAATGGAGTTCATAAATTTGTAAAAATTATATAAATATTTTAATTTTAATTAAAAAGGGGATTTCTGTTATTAATATTTTGTATGATTTTCCCTTAACTAAAGTGTTATTGTTTGGTCACTTTTGTGTTCTTAGGCCATGTGTCAATTGCGTTAAAAAGAGGGTTAAATTTTATCCACTGTTTAATTTTTTACTTTTCTGCACCATACTAATGTCAAAAATTACCCACTGGCTAAAATTTTAACGCAATTGACACACGGCCTTATGGCAGAATTTCGCAATGATTGCTATAACCCTCTTCTCAAAGAAAATTTCAATTCCATTCTGTTTTGATGTGCTTACCAGTGATGTCTAGAGCTTAACTCATATACAATTTTTAAAATTTACCTAATTAACTAGCAATCATTATGGAAGGTAGCTGGTTTTAATGTTTAACTTTGGGGTTGGAAACGACGTTACATTTTTAAACAAAATTCATATGACAGTATCTAATGTCAAATTCCTACGCGAGTAATATCGAGGAAAAAATTGCATTCAACTATTTAACCAGTTAGATCGTAAGACATTTTAGGAGGAAAAATATATATTATCCAATGAAAAAATTAAAACGTTTATAGCCATTGTGACAGCGATTTTTTAATCTTTGTAATGGATTCAGCAATAAATTGGTTACTTAATGTTAATCAGTTTTAGCATTGTACATTTATTTTTTATCAACAAGAAATTTAAAATCGTGAATCAAACAAATGATTTTGATTAATCTACTCGGGTGACACCAATTAATGAGGCTTTTGTGTTTTCCTTAAGCCAGTGCAAAGAAATGTGCAATTTTGACTCTTTGGAATGTTTGTCCCTGGTTTCTGGAAGAAAATGAGGTTACAATGACACAATGACAGTGAATTAAGACCGATACGTCAACATGTGAGAACATTTTTTTAACCACGACTTGATGAATTAGACTTACGAGGATATGATCATTCCGGTAAGACGGAACAACATATCACACTTCAGTAAATTATTTTACAGATTTTTATGGTGGAGTAGTTTTTTCCACTCCAATAAACGGGCTCAGTGGCACGATGGTTAGTGCGATGAACTGCCGCGCAGAAGGTCTGGGTTCGATTCCCAGCCGTAGCAACACCTAAATGATTTTTCACTGGCCTCCTCTCGTGATGATCTGACAAATCATCCGAGTAGTATCAATTGTCAAGAAAAGCTTATCTCAAATTCGCCGTTCGGAGTCGGCATAAAACAGGAGGTCCCACCATCGTGCAATAAGTACACACGCACACATGATTGGTTGTGAGAAAGCTCTAACTAACGAGCCTGTTGCGCCAAAAATTTGTATTTAGTAATAAACTCTCCCTTTTACTAATTTTTGTGTACGGGAACGGAAAAAAGTTAAATTCAATAAGAATAAGTAAAAATAATGTTGAACGGAACAGACCTATCTTCTGTGAGATGAACTGTCGGAAATAATTAGTGCTATTAGTGACGCTCACGTAAAAATGACGTTGAAACCACATTTAGGCCGTGTGTCAATTGCGTTAAAATTTTAGCCAGTTGATAAATTTTGGCATTAGTTGGTGAATAGAGACTTCAAAATCTATCCAGTGGCTACTTTTTCACATTGGGTGTACCACTGAGGACTGAGAGAGATGGAAAGCACAATCGTGGTCGGTGGATTAATTGTCATTACCGCAGTGTTCATATGTGGCTGGAAAATAGTACATCCGACAGATTATAAAAAAAAACAAGCATGGGACATTTATTATATCAAGAAAATGTCTTTAACCTTCTAAAATAAAACTAAAACTGTGGTTTTGAAAATGTATGGTTACAAAAATGTTATGATTTCATTCGTTTTGCTATATTTTATACGCGAAAAATGCCTAACTTGGACAAAGTAGAATGGATATCCTTAATCATGTACAAAAATCATAAAACAATATTTTTTTCTACAGATAATAACAAATAATTTAGGGTTTCTTGATGACCTCTCTGAAATGTATTCCGTATTATGTTAATACAAGAAAATGTAAAGAGAGGAGTTTTGTTTCAATTCTTTTGGGAAATTGTTAACAATTGGTTTTAAAAAACTCCCATTTAATCCAATTGACACACGGCCTTGGATGGCGATAGTTACCTACTACAATCTTAGCATCAATAATATATTCATATTCATAAAATAAGCAGTAATAAATTAATTTAAAAAAGAACGCTCCTATAATGTTTGTTTATCTCCTGTCATTATTAATTTTTTCTAAATTCTTTAAATAAATTTGAATATACTAAATTTCATAGATCGGCAACACTGGAAAGAAAATAACAGACAACAATGGCCTCTAGATTTTTTTGCTTTACTTAATACAAATCTAATCAGCTGACAATAATTATTGCTCTCGCCTCTCTGCTCGAATATTGGGGTAGTTTTCGTTTGAGAAATTAATTAAGAGAATTTTTCGAAATTCGAATTTCACCACAGTACTCGGTGTGTTGTCATTTTTCTTATAAGTATTTCAATTGCAATTAGAGTATAAAGCAATAAAATAATTTAACAGCAGTAAATTAAAAAAAAAAAAAGACCAAGTGATTCGAAAGAGTACATCAAATATGTTAAACTCGAAAGCTTCAGAGAACTCTGACAACGACAAGTGACAGTTCCCTTATCACATTTCCCCAACCTCGAAGAAGGTATGGTAGAATTGAATTTCATCAATTTCAGGGAAACATTGCCCCAAATTGGCCTTCAAACTGCGATAAGGGGTCACTGTTCCTGGTTTTCCATGACGTACAAAGGGAAATGGTGAAAATCTATCCTTTGTTCGTCCAACATCGACAACGACCACCATCATATCATTAATGTCCTATGAACTCTCTCCATCGCAATAATAAACTCGCTCTCATTCTACGCACAATAACAACTTTTTTGTTTGTGCTATGTAAATTGAAAGCATAAGCAACGGGGCAAAACGACTGCCGCAAAGTGCTTTCCGTTTGTGAGACCACAAAGACGAACTTCGAAAATCCGTTAAGCTTTCCGATCAGATGAAAAACGGACACGGTAGTGTGCAGTTGTGCAGGACGGTTTCGTGGTTTGAAAATAGCAGCAACATTGAGATTGAATCAAAGTCAATAGAGAATTGTGACATTTAACGTTTTTTATAATTTTTTCTTTCTGTTCCCGTTTCTTTCTTGTCGTCGTATTCTTCGGTTCTCTGAGTATTTTTTTTCGTTGAACAGAACAAAAGCGATACGGGAAAACTGATAAAATTATGTTTTCAATTGGAAAGTGAACGAACGAAAAATTAAATTTCCAATTACACAACAATAACAACAAAACAAACAATTCACTCTCGTCGGTGTGTGTTTTGCAGAGATATTGTGTAAGCAAGCAATTCTTTTCTAAAATTTTTTTTTTTTCGAAAAAAGAAAAATAGACAGTTTTCCTTTGCCTGTGGTGTGTGAGTGTGTGGTGAAAACGGGTAATTTTTCCTTTCGTCGCCTCTGGTGTAATTTTTTATTTTTGTGAATTTTGCAAAAGACTAGTGAAGTGAGAGCAGGCGCGCTCATGACACCTTGGCTCATATTGACTGCAAGTGCAAACGAGACGGTTGTACGAAATCAATTTGACGTTTCTCTCAACAGAGAAGAGAAAAACAATTTCATTAAAACTTTTCCGATCAAATACCATTGCCAAGACCAGTGTACGTAGTGAATTTTCTCGTCAGTTTGCAAATACATAGTTTTCTTTTCCCAATAAATTAAACAACAACAAAAAAAAACAAAATAAAATGCACTCTATAAATAACTGGAAGCAAACGATGCAAGTGCGACGGACATTTTCGAAAAGTAATCTTTGACGAAATTTGTCAATTTCAAGTTGACATTTGGTCATCGTTCGCAAAGAAAAATTAGCAAAATTTTCCAACATTTTCCAGTCGCAGACAACAAGGATAATAATAGAATAAGTTGTTCATCTCTTTGGGGGATAAAAGGGTTCAGTTTTCCTTTTCCACCGCCCCCACCACTGTCACAAGTCTACACTTTGATATGTGTGGTGGAGAATCGATTATACGTCGTTGTGTAGCATAATTTAGTTGTTTCAATTTCATCGCTCCTTTGTTGGCTGCATAAAAGCAAAGTTGTTATATTATACATATATATTTGTAGGAGTTTAATTTTTTTTTTATTTTGGGGAAAACTGCAATTTAACGTTACATCTGTACATCTGTATGTGTAGAATCATAGAGTGTAAGTGTTTGTCATGTGTAGAGACAAATTGTAAAAAAAAATTATTGCATTAACTTTGTAAAATAAAAATTGATTTTCCCTTTGCGAAAGTGGATCATTGACAGGAGACGACGAGCTGCGGACATTAGTGACATTTGTGCAAACTCCAGTGCGTGCAGCAGTACATATGTCATGCGGGTTTAGTCTGTCAAATACGCTAAGTGTGCATTCAAATTAAAGAACAAAGTGCAAAGAAAATAACATAAAAACAAAATACCTACATCAAACAAAATGATTTCGTGAAAAATGAAGACTCTTGTGAATTTTCTCCTTCGTCAAGAAATACTGTGATTTTTTTTTTTTTGTTCATATAATTTTCCTTGGAAATTTGTGCTTGAGAGAGCAGAAGGAAGGACTGCGAAGAAACCTTAGTAGGAGTGGATCGGTAAAGGAGGACATTGTAAGGTGAGTTAAATGTCAGAGTCATCGTTTTAATTACGGAAATGTTACCATTACGTCATTAATTTTGCAAGCAAAAAAAAAGAAAATTTAATAAATGTACATACCTTAATATAGGTACACAGAATATAGGGGGGTGACAAGGTGACTACCGTGTTTGTTCTCTTCAGATGACGAACAAGAAACCAGTCAGCTGTTCCCTATATGTGTGGGAATTTGTTTTGTGTGCGCATTGCACTATTCGCAAGGGAGTGTTAGTTGATATGGCTTTGCGTTGAGCAAGAGCAGTCGAGGAATACGAGTAGCATAAATTATTGTTATAACATCATTAATTAATTCAATATGCCACATACGAGTGTGAGTTTTTTTTTTTTGTATTTTTGTTAATAAAAAGCTACCAATGGATTTACAGTCATGGCAATAAAAATACACTCATTCGATTTTATTTGTACATAGTAAAAGATATGTAGGTACACCATGTTGGGGAGCTGTCAATTATAGCGTCTGACATCTGACACAATGGGGTCTATTACCCACTGAAATCAATTTAATTTCATTGCATTTGCTAGCCTCCTTTTTTCGATAGAATGCGATTTATTTGAACGAATAAAAAAGAGAATTTTATTTTGAATTGGATAAAATGTCATTGAACAAATTGACAATTAGCTAAATGGTCACATATGAACCTACATAATGAATGAAGATGTTTTTTTTTTTTTTTTGGAAATAAGGTGTTCAATGTATATTTACATAGTTACATGTAGTTATAGACCAAATGTGGGGATTTGAAAACCTTTTCTAAAAGAAGATGGAGGAGTGTGACATATCCAGTTTCAAAACTTGCTATTTGATGTTTAACCTTCAGTTGAGTTTTAATTGTAGTAAACAGTCATCTGTTCTCTCTTCTGGTAATTTTTAACTTCTCTGGCTGTTATAAAATCGTTTTATTTTATTCTATAGGGATTTTCTAAGACGCATAAGTTCTTGCTACGCAAAATAATATAAATGGTAGTTACGCCTTGTTGTAGGTAGGTGCTCTGTAAACCATATTTTTATACCTAACCCATCAACAATAAATTAATTTAAGTACATTGCCAATCATTTTTAAATGTGTAGCTCTAGCTGCTAGCGCTTTCAGCTAATACCCAAACTCTTTCATCGGACTATATTAGTTTTGATAAATAATTTGTGACATAAAGAATTGATATAATAGATTCATACAGGGGGAGTAGAAGTAGTCTCAAATCTTAATGTGAATTTGTTGCCATTTTGTCATATGAAAAGGCAATGGGGTCTGTTCTTGTGTTTTTGAAGATGCAACATCATTAATAAACGTTGAATATTCATAAACTTTACAATATCACCTGCTATGTCCAAACCTATGGTTTATGAAAGTGTTTTTGGTTCCAGTAAAAACAACTGTAGGTAGGAATATCTTATGTATTTTCCACTTATCTGTTTAAGAACATTTTTTTTTTAAACAAAAACAACAAAGCCATTAATATGAGAACATGAAATTGCAAAATCAGGATTGTCATAGTTTTACGTTTCCTGACTATTATAGTGCTTTCACACCGAACCGACAACTGAGTTTTCACAAAAATACATGAAACCTTAATCGAAATATGGAGTTTTCCCATACATTTGCAGTTTTCAAAAACTAGTAGGTTACGCCGTAAGCGTCTACAAAATACTTCGCAGACGTCATCTCGTTGGATGCTGTTGGAACGAACACAAAACAGCTGATGAACTCGCTGTCAAAACAAATGTATTTTTTCATTTCAATTCAACTGTGGCTGTGTGAAAAAGATTTGGTGTGTGCTAGACGTGGAGTACCTGGTGGAGCTATGGGCAAACAAAAATGATGAACTTACACATTTTGCAGCTAGTATCACAGCTGAGCTGATTGAAATGTCAAACGAAACCTGGTCAAAGTTCGGTCTGAAAGCACAATTGGTTACCGAAAACTCAGTTTTAGATTCGGTGTTAGCACTATTAAGTAGGTAGGTACCTATACCATTTATCTTTCCAACAATATCAAAGCACAATGACATTTGACGCCATTTTTTAAAATAAATTACATTTACATTACGACATTAGGTACTGTTTGCCCCATTTTGAATGAGAATCGCTGCTCATCTCTTGGTGCTTATCCAAGAATCCTAAGAAGCACACATTTTGTTTATGAAAGGCTAAGGTTTCACTAGTCGATGTTTAACTGACAAAGGATTTCCATTTAAAAAAAAATTTAATTTAATTTAATATTAATTTATCAAGGGTTTTCATGCAACGTCGTAATTTTATTACGTGCGAAAGATTGTAAATTTACGACGACGTGTTATGAACGACCTTAAAACTGTACCACTTGCGGGAACCTACTGAATTGAATCTCAATTAAGTTATTTATTTATGATAGCATTTTGTTCCTATTGTTCTCTTTCCGTTCTCCACAATTTTTATCAGTTTAGTGCCTACGTTTGATGTGTGAAAGTGACTGATTCAATGTAAAAAAAAGCGTTTTAGAAGCTTACAACGTTTACCATCTCAGTTTACGCACCCAATTCCTGTGAGGAAATTCCGATATTGTTGGAAAAGATTTCCCATGCAAATTTGGACAGTTCATTTATCACGCCATAATTTTATCACGTTTACAACGTTTTTGAGGACTTTCCGAAGTTGCATGAATACCCCTATCATTGCTACGTTTGTCTTTGCTTTATAGTGCTTTCACACCGAAGCAAAAACCGATTTTTCGCAGTAATACCTGAAACCTTGATGGAAAACCGGATTTTTCCCATACTTTTGCAGTTTTCAAAAGCAAGTAGTTTACACCGTAATCGCCTCGAAAACACTTCGACGTCATCTCGTTGAATTTTGTTGGAACGAACACATCTTTTCATACGCTCTACATGTGTTCCACACATGCCACAAAACAACTGGTGAACTCGCTGTCAAAATAAATGTATTTTTTCATTTCATTTCAACTGTAAAACTATAACATAATAGAAATTGCAAAAAAAAAGATTTGGTGTCTGGAAGACGAGCAGTTCCTACCTGGTGGACAAAAATGGGCAAACAAAACTTTTGAACTCACCTTTATCCACGTAATTCTTTGTTGATCGCGTTTCATAATTGCCTTTATAAAAACAGCATTTTTGTATTGAAGTTTCACAATTCGCTTAAGTATTTGTTTGTGTTTTTTTGAGCTTGAGAGTTAAAAATTGTTGTCAAAATCTTTATATTAGTTTCCCTTCCGTTTCAAATGAAATTTTATTAATCAATTTAATTTCACATACAAATTTTACAGCTGGTATCAAAGCTGATTGAAATTTCAAACGTATTCTGGTCATAGTTCGGTCTGAAAGCACAATTGGTTTTCGAAAACTTTTTGATTCGGTGTGTTAAACACACCAACTCTATTCTGCTGGAAATTAGCCGTTGCATTTTTTACTTCGTTGAGTCACAGAGAAAGTAGTCCTCAATTAGCTCAGTTCGTTTTGTGTCTACTATTGTGAAGTTAAATTTATTTTCTATTTCAATTGCGTTAAAAATAGGGTAAAATCGTATTTACTTGACAATTTATCAAATCTCTGGTAATAATACCTTTTTTAAAAGTTCTGAATATCAACATTTTTCTCCGTTTTACCTTTGCAAATCGCTTACCCTACGTCACTTCTAGTTTTGTGTAAATTTTTGTCATGTCAAAAAGGTCTTGCATTAAATTCATGTTAGACCCCAAAAAACCTTTCCCATTAAACTTCCAAAGAGTTCATTACATCTGATTTCATTGTTATAGCCCCACAACAATGGCTCCTTCTCATTCAGAGAAGGACACATTATTTTGTGTACCTTTGTTAGTTCAGTTCACGTTTACGTGCCTTTGTTCTTTGGACATCCAGAAACGGTAAACCTAAAATGTCCCTAAAGTAATACATACACCAAAAAAGAGAGGAAGGCATAATCCCATTTAAATCACCTCCGTCTAAACAAAAAGGATAACGATAGGTAGGATACCTACGACCTAAATAAAAACTAATTCTTTCAAGTTAGGTATATGCTTGCATAATTTTGTCGTCTAAAAATGATTTTCCTTATCCCTGCCGAAAGTTTGCCTAAACACACAAGACTGTTCACAAGCTACATTTGTTTTATTTCCAACCAAAATGTGTATACATTGCAAAAGTATCCTGAGGGAATTGAATTGAAATCTCGAGAAAACTTTTCTTCGAAAATAAAAATGGCTACCATTTAAACTTTCTGATTAAATTCACAAACCACCACAGCCAGACATAAAAACAAACAAAAGCATAAAGTTGATTTAATTTTAATTAGATTTTTGACCACATAACGGATGTAGTAATACCGGCCTTGGACAATAAATAATTTCGACACGATACGAAATCGTTTTTCAGGTGGAAACAAGCCCCACTGATAACACATCTAAACGAAAAAAAAAAACAAGTTGTCAAACGGCGATGTGTTGCCAGAGATTAAAAAACAAATCATGATCCCATGCATATAGAGAGTCGACATTTGTATGTGAATGGAGCAAGTGCAATGTCGATGACATTCCTGATTTTTATTTCTATCTTTCGGATTCCATTGTTCGGAAATCAGTTTCGATGGAGAAATCCTTGCACTGTTTGGATGGTTTTCATCGCCATTAACTGCGGACCAGCATCACCAAACCGTAAGAAAGGGACGACAAAGATTTTCACCACCACTACCACTATCCTCATCATCATCTCTTGGTGCAATCACCAGCACCAAAGTCCAGACAACAAAGTTAATGCCAGTCTTGGAGAAGTCGCTGCTAGCTACATAAAGACTCTTCGAGGTTTGAAGTTTCGTTTCGATGTCGTTGTTTTTTTTTGTGTTTTGATTGTTTTGACTTGTTGTAGTCGGTCGCCGCCACCGCCATTGTCGGTCGTTCATCCTTTCGTTCTTTGTCTGGCTGTTCTACGCATCATCTTCCCATCTTTTGTCTGTTTTTTTTTTTTTTTTTTTTTCTGAACCACCTATATTTTTAGTTGCCAATCAAGATGTAGCTCAGCTACTCCAGTATATAATGAATAATAATTTGCAATTTAGCGGAATTGCCAGAGCCACATCCTCGTGCATATGGTGTCATCATGGTGCGCCATTGCATCCGTAATGGACGAAGCAATGAATTCATAATTGACTTGAATGTTGTTTTTAGTTTTAGGGGATGCCGGCTACTTGATTTGGGGCAAACATTTCCGAATGGTATATGTGTGTGTGTGTGCAGTGCTTGCCTCCATGTGGATATTTACTAACCAGTCCAGCCTACCCATCCTGTTCATGCAATTGAAATCGGAAAGCAATGAAAATAAACATAAAATCCGTGGTGCACATATGTGTATATGTATACCAAATGTATCTGCTCTGTTTGGGTTTTGTTTTTTGTTTTGTATCCTACGTGTGGTTTGTTTAATGATTAAAGTCATGGGGTTGCAATCTGTGTTCAGCGGAACTGGAGATTTTGTTGATGCGCAGTATATAAACCAAGAATTGGATGAAAACTTTGATCCGTGGCAGAAAGTCTCTTGGTTTTGCCTACACTACTTGAATGAATCATTTACTTATATGGGGAGCTGTGAATTGCCATCATCGAATTTACGTTGTAATATAAAATTACGGAAATTAGTAATTTTCTGACGTTCAAACGTGGTGTTGCATCATCTTCTATCGACATGCCACAGTTGGTTTAACTGATGAATCATCACCTGTTTTAAACAACATACCTAGGTAGCTTATTACCTGTCACTGTTTATTTTTCATAAGTCATAATTTTTTGATAATGCAATTTTCATAAATTTTAGATAGTCGCACAAATGTCAAAAGTAAGTCACTGATTACCTATTCAGCGCTTACTAATACGATGGTTAGTTATTAGTTCATTAAGTTCTGTGCCCAATAGAATTTTTCATGAGAAAAGTTTTTAATTTCAGACCTGGTAATGCTGCTCGCGATTAATCATAACGTCACTACTCGTCACTTGTTTTCTCCGCATTGATGATATGCTCTCATAATTTGTAGACAGCTGTTAATTTTTATTTTTTCTCTAAACAAATTTTATCTAATAGGGTCCATAGACTACATATTCATGCATGTGCAATCACAAGCATGATTTCTTTCTTATCGAACTCTTGCCTGGAATTTGTATCCTTAACTTTGCAGTTTCGCACACGCACACACAATACACTCATGCATGCACAAACAAGAAAATATGAACATTTTCAGAAATCACTCATGTAGAATCATGTACTCGCAGTTTGCATGCGCAATCCCTATACTGCGCATGCATGCATAATGTGTGGACCCTATAAGCTTCAAACTAATGCGTTGTAAAATCATTTTCACGTGATAGATAGGTGAAGACCTGTCCTCGTTTAGTATTATTTTTATATACCCAAATTTTTTTTTTACACATTTTTGCTTTTTTACACATGCATGCTTTTTTGTAATTGCGCAGAATGCCTGTTTAATAACTCTCGTGTTTTTAGAGGTCAAGTACTTTAAGTTGGCAACACTATTTTAACTGGAGGCCATTTATTCAGCTGTCAAGTCATTTATTTCTAGTTTGGTTTGACATTTCAACATGAATAAACAACGCATCCAAATTTATTTTGAAAATCATGGTTCTGTTCGAAATACCTACCGATAATACGCATTCTGAGCGCACAGAAGAAGTCATTGCTGCTATAGAGCGTAGCGTAGATGAAGGCCCGTATCAGTCTACCCAGAACGTTGCAGTCAATAGTGACCGCTACAGAGCCATGATTACTCACTTCTTCATTCATCAATTGAACAACCATGATACGCAGGAGCTGTGGTTTCAACAAGATGGCGTAACATGTCACACAGACACAGCTCGTGTCACAATCGATTTGTTGAATGAAACCTTCGTTGAGTGCATAGTTTCGTGTTTTGGTCCTGTAAATTTGCTTCCAAGATCGTGCGACTTAACTCCTTGATTACTTAAGTGGCGCTACAGTCCGGAATGAACCTGGGCCTCAACCAACATGCCTCTCCAAATAAGCCCGGTCCTTAGCTTACTGCCTCCAGTTGCGCACTCTAAGTTGGATGAGGTCGGTTTCTACGTGTGCGCGCCACTTAAGGCGAGGTCTTCCTCTACTGCGTCCGACGCCTGGCTGGGAATCGAAGACTGCGAGCCGGAGTATTGGTGTCCATTCGTTCTTCATGTCCTAGCCATCTTAAATGACCAATGCGGAGTTTTTTTTTACCAGGGGCATGTCGCTGTACAGCTCGTACTGTTCTTGGTTGAATCTTCGCCTCCATAGCCTGCCAACGCAAACGGGAGCGAAGATTTTTCGAAGAATTTTCCTCTCAAATCGACCAAGGATTTCTTCATCCGCTTTTGAGACGGTGCAAGCTTCAGCGCCGTAGGACAGACTGGGATGATCAAGGTCTTATATAGGATCTCACAAGTAGTTCGAGTGAGGGCTTTACTACTGAATTGCCTTCTTAGCCAGAAGAAATAGCGGTTGGCAAGAGTAATTCTTCGTTTAATTTCTGACGAGATGTTGTTGTCAGAGTTAATAGCGGAACCGAGATAGACACTACCGTACTACCTCAAGCTCAAAGTAATATCTGTCAATGGTGACGTTTTGTCCAATTCGTCGATGTTGTGTGTCATTTCTTGTTGATAGCATATACAACGCTCATTTACAATGGCATTACAGCTGTCACCTCTATAGACAAAGCCAAACTGCTCGTTGCTCATTTTGCAGTCAGTTCAAAGTTGCCGGATTGTATCCAGTCTCCTCCTGTACTTGAGAACGTAGAACATTCTAAAAGACCAATCCACTTCCGTACTTGTACAGTCGCAAGAGTATTATTAGATCTTAACATTCACAAGTCGTCTGGTCCAGATGGTATCTCCCAAATAATTCTAAAGAGGTGTTCTTCCACGCTGGCAGAACCATTGCGTAAGCTTTTCTATCTGTCCTACTCGTCAGGACTCATCCCGGGTAGATGGAAAACAGCATTGGTCCAGTCCGTCCCTAAAAAAGGCGAATCTTCTATCTCCAACTACCGACTAATTGCACTTACGTCCCTTCTTTCTAAGGTAATGGAAACGCTGATAAACCGTCAGCTTATGAAATATCTGGAATCACGAAAACTCATCAATGACCAACAATACGGTTTTCGTAGCAACAGGTCCACTGGTGATTTGCTGACCGAAAAGTGGAAACAATCTATCCACCTAGGTGGCGAAAACAAGATCGTTGCACTTGATATTTCAAAGGCATTTAACAGGGTTTGGCATCAAGCCCTTATGTCGAAAATGCGTGTCTTCTTCTATGGATTAGAAACTACCTTTGGAAAAGCTCAATTCAAGTTGTTTCGGGCGGTTTCAAGTATGATACTCACCTAACAATTGCTGGTGTTCCCCAGGGCTCAGTTTTGTCTCCGACACTCTTTCTCATTTTTATAAATGACATCTTGTCTGCAACTTCTAATCCAATCCATGCCTTTGCTGATGAAAGTACACTCAGCTTTTCATATTCGTTCTCGAATCCAAGACCTTCACCTTCGGACGTGGATGAAGAACGAACAAATATGTTAAGCTCATTAAATTCCGACCTCGAAAGCATAATTAAATGGGGTAAATCTAATAGAGTGGAATTTAATGCTTCCAAAACGCAATGCTGTCTTCTGTCACCTAAGCGAAACCAAAATTTATAGCCATTATCCATGCATGGCACCTACATCGTCGAAACTGAAAAAAATGTTCATGCTCGGTATGTGCGTCAGTAATGACCTTCGTTGGAACGACCATACATTCGCCATTGTTGTGAGTCTAGACAAGTCACGGGGGCAACTTCGATGCTGGAGAAGAGGTTGCGGCACGCTTGCGATTTCTCGGCTTAACTCGTCGGACGGGGGTAGTTCATGCCCCTCCTCCAAAACATCCCAGCTCAACAAACATTTTGTCTCGTGCCAGATTATAATAAAAATAAAAAAGAGATGAAGAAAGCTACTCTACTTTGACCATGGACGGGAAATAAGGACTCTAAAAGGAAAGAGAATACAGAAAGAGAAAAAAAGAGGAAATTGAAAATTTGAAATGCCTTTGCCAATACACTTGAAAAAGACTGGGGAGGTTTCCTCAATCGATGTAAGAAATATTTCACCCCTTCTAGGCTCAATATGTAAAGCGTATATACCTACGTCCCAAACTTGGGTTTAACGTCCACATCAGAAAAAGCTGAAAAAAACATCATTGCACCTACAAAGGATAGAA
Source organism: Rhingia rostrata (assembly GCA_949824845.1). Classification (NCBI taxonomy): domain Eukaryota; kingdom Metazoa; phylum Arthropoda; class Insecta; order Diptera; family Syrphidae; genus Rhingia; species Rhingia rostrata. The sequence goes on along the minus strand of OX463758.1, from coordinate 73,278,749 downwards.
TACAAAAGCGTGCCATAAAACTGATAGGAGATTCAACCGTAGCGAACTCTATTATTTCGGTTGAACATCTTAGGAATATCTCCTGCCTTACACTTTTTTCCGCTATAATAACAGAAATTTCTCAAATGAAATAGCCAGCTGCACTCCGCCACTCAACCGTAATACTCGCCATGCCATGAATGCTAATCAATTAAGCCTATCGTTCGGCCAGCCTACCGTCAACGGTTGGTTGACCTTGTCGTAGCTTAAGACAATTTTCCAAGTTCTGTCGGTTATTACAAATCCGGATTTAAATAGAGCTTACTCGTGTTCCATAATCTCTCTTTTTGTTATAACTTCAGTTTCATTTGTTTTGTATAACTAAATATGGCCCCGGTCTTGCTTTCTATAGATAGGACTGTCAGAACGTATCCGGCTTTATTTTCCTTAGGCCGTGTGTCAATTGCGTTAAAATGTGGGTTAAACTTCATCCACTGGCTAATTTTTGACATTTCTGCAGGTGCTTTCCATCTCTGTCACCCCTCAGAAGGTATATCAAATGTCAAAAACTAGCCACTGGATACATTTTAGCGAGCTGTAGAGCAGGTTACAATTCTGAAGTCTCTAGTCACCCTACTAATGTCAAAATTTATCCACTGGCTAAAATTTTAACGCAATTGACACACGGCCTTAGAAGAGTTTTTCCAGATGCACTATTTCAATTGCAGGATTCCACAATTCTAAGTTCAAACACCAACGGCGTTGTCCTTCTCTCGTTAAAACAGGTGCTTTAGTGGACCTGTCGTATTTTTCCATAATCCGGAAACGTTGGAGTAGCTCATTGTTCTAAGTTCTATGGTTACATGTTCTAAGTATCTTATTTGGTCTAAATGGACATTTTTGATACAAATTCTAGAAATGTCTAGAAATGCATTCGCTGCTGTACGAGTGTTGAAGATTACATTGTGGTTAACTGTGAAATTGTCAACCGGCTATTTTACAAAAAAAAAAAGTTCTTAGTAATAAGTCGACCTGTCACCAAAAGATTTTCAGAACGTGAAGGCTATGAAACATACCGAACTTCTTATTTTACAAAAAGCCTTAATGAACAAAATTACAACCCACGTCATATCATCCACACTCGGGGTGAATGTCCTGCTTGTTTCACTTTCACCGCAACAAGCTGAATTATAAACCTTTTTATCCAAATAAAATAGGGTAGGTTTCTCTTTGTTTTGACTACCGTGTGTCTGTATAGAAAAATTCCAACTCTTTATTTGCAATGTGACCCCAGACGACAAAGCTGCTGACAAAGCAAAAAAGGGAAACAAGTCACCAAATATGTAGGTACATGTACGCGTATATTCTCCTTCTTAATCCCTAAAAATGCTTACGTTGTGAAGGGATTGATGTTGACGTCGTGTTCCCCCTTTAATTATGAGATATCTCAATGACTTTATGCCCGACAATGAAAATACGCCAGAAAAAAAAAACGATAATGTGCAGAACGAAAGAAACCATAATCGACAAGAGTTGGAATGTTCTCCAAAAAAAAGAAGGAATACGCCAATACAACTCGAAGGGATCCCATATAAACACAGCAATCGCCCTTTTCCACCCGTCATGTCAAACCGAATCGGAGAGCAGCAACCACCCTTATTATTTTTGCGTGCAAATTTTTTTCTAAATATATAACCGACAAAGGTTTTCCATTCTCTTCCTCTGAGATCGCTCAATGCTTCCTTTATGAGCTTTCTCTTCACATGGAAGTATTTTTTTTTCCAAAGAACAAAGATTCTATGAACTAGAGATACATACGTCACTCCTCCTCAAAAAAAAGAAAAGAAAAAAAATGCCGAAATATGTAATAAGAACAAAAGCATGGTAAGGTGTTGAACACACTCTCGCATCACCGTTATATTGGTAAAACGTGTACGCAACAGAGGGTAGGTAGTACAGAGTTGTTAATTCAAGTGAATTTGAGGAGTAACGTGTAAAAAGCACAACAACAACACAAAACCGTACGCAGTATCTTTTATTTGACTTGGAAAGCCATTCAACCTAAAAAAGGTCAGTGTACTTACACTCTGGCACACAATCCATACGTACATATGCGATATTCACTGACACTGACACCGCCACCGCTGCTGGTACCATCACCACCACCGATGAGTGTTCTCCTCTCAGACTCAGTAACAGACCGCCCGTCCGTGTTGTTGTACTTTTCCGCCGTTTCCGAACGAATCGCGAATACAAAAACGTAAAAAAAAAATTTATTTATATCTACATATAGAGTGGTGCGGTGAGTATAATCGGCGGACGCAGAGCAGACGTATGCCCGTTCGAATATGGTCATCATCATCCGCTAAACTAAGCACGGCCAAGGTGTTCACGTTTGGCCGTTTCGTTATAATTATAAGAAGACGGAGCCGATGCGATGCGATCAGAGCGGAGGCACTGTTCTGGTGCTCCCCATTCACCTCCCTCCATCAGAAGCACGACTTATCGTTCTAAAGTTGGTGTGTTGGTGTACGGTTGCTTGTTCTCGGGGATGACAACGACAAAACGATCCTCCAACGTGCGATGATGATCTATACTTAATGAAATCACGTACATATACTAAACGGGCCACAGATTGCCCGTCCAAAAATATAAACAAACGAACGATGACTTCGACTATGACTTCCTATGGCTAAACCGACGAAAGTGCCCCCTGCATGTATGACTTATCTGTTCCAGAAAAAATAAAAGCCGATCCATTTTTATGTTTACAAAGTAGACAACACCAACAGAAAAAAAAAAGAATGAAAGAAAGAAAAGAAATTAAAATTAATATTCAAACCGGTTTGGCAAGCTAGAGTGGATAACAATGACATTTGGGCAGTAAATACATTTTGACACATCATCTAAGCACTGTCAATGGCTGCGCTAAGTGGAAATGCCATTATGCAGACAATGCGATTATTCTTTGTTAACATTTTGTATTGCTACGGAGGCTATTTTCGGACGTGAATACAAGCAGTCGAAGGCGGATAATAATTAATTCCAATTGAGAGTATTGGAAAATAAATTAATTGTATGAATATATTTCAAGTCGATGTGGGTATAATGTTGCATTTTAGACTCGCTGAGCACAACATTGAGCTGATTTGCTCAACTCACAACTGGGTCTTTTCGATTTAGGAATCAACCGTTCACCAGAATGTGAATCTGTAGCTTGTATCGTGTATTGCTGTCAAAAGGGAGATAGACTTCTTGCTTTATCGACTACTTGTCAAAAATGTTATCTGTCAGCATTTGTGTATATACTTCTCAGAACTATAAAGGGTGATCCAATACTACATTTTCCCTACCTTTTTTTAAATTTATCACAAAAATTTCAATAAATTGAGGAAAATCTTTATTTGAGGTGTTAATTTGCTTGATGCCGCGTTTGCCCGGTTTCACAGTGGGAGGATTAAGTTTTTTGGCTTTCACAGATATTTAACGAGTGTGGTTTAGTTAAGCAAAACATAACAAGTGATCGTGAATATTTTGTGGATATTTAACTACTGTGAATGGATCGAAAACGTCAAATAGAACAAATCAAAATTAAATACCGCTGGCATTTAGATGGTGTTGAGCAAAGGGTGTCAGAGAACATTTTTTTTAGTGTATCAAGGGTGTTTTTATAACTTTGAATTGAAATAAAACACAAGAAAATCGATTTAATGTTCATCAATTTGGCTTTATTGGATGGATAGTTTTATGCCATTAATGTTTAAATTTGGACACTACACCAGCCGCCGCTGGTTCGAATAATAATAGTCTATAGGTCAAATTTTCAAACACTTTTTCTAGCATTTGGGGTCGTATGTCGGCAATAACGACACGAATGTTGGCTTCCAAGTTCCCTAACGTTTCTGGTTTGTTGGCGTAGACGACCGACTTCACATATCTCCAAACAAAATAATCCAATGGTGTTAAATTACACGATCTTGGTGGCCAATTGACAGGTCCATTTTGCGAAATTATGCGCTAATCGAATGTTTCCTTCAATAAATCGATTGTGACGTGCGCTGTGTGGCATGTAGCGCCGTCTTGTTGGAACTACATCTCATCCACATTCATGCCATCCAATTCGGGAATAAAACAGTCGGTTATCATGGCTCTTGGTCTCCATTAACGGTGACTGACACCCCAGCATTATTTCGGTAACATTTTGCAAATGAAGCGAAATATCTCGGAATGTCACTCGATGCAAAATTAATGCAAAAGAAATGCGAATAACTTAAAAATAAATACAACTGCACTGGTTACTCGGAAAATATTCGAAGCCTAACCTTGATAACAAGCTGCTAGTATACAATCAAGTGCTAAAGCCGGTCTGGACATACGGTATACAACTATGGGGCTGTACCAGTGAAACGAATCTAAATATTTTATAAACTTTTGAAAACAAAACGTTAAAATCATTCGTCAATGCGCCGTGGTATATAAACAATGAAGATACGTCTCTGCGGAAGCGTGTTATCACATAGAGTAAACGTAAACGAATAGTACTCCAGGACCTGTGAAAATTTCAAGAAGCCATCAAACAATCCATTTTTGTATATAAGAAAATGAAAAAGAGTAAAATATTTTCGGCTTCCTCTTAATAAGTTTATTCACTTGTCAAAATGGCGACTTTTCTCGAAGAGCCGGGGTGACGCAATTGTGATGATGTCAAGTTGGCTCTGTCCACGTCCACTAAAGTTGGCTGCAATGATTTTCTCACTAAGTTTGCCTAAGGTCGAAGCACAATGGCAGTTCAAATTTTATTTTATGTTTACCTGTTTTGTGAAAGAACATGTAAAGGGTGATCCATTTCGATGTTCCCTACTTTTTTAAAGAAAAAAAACACAGAAAATTCAAATTTAATGGAGAATATTTATTATCATTTGAAATAACATTCTTTGGCATTTATTTTTTGAAGATTATGTCTATCAAATGTTGGCCGTTGCTACGTCGCAGATGGTCCATCCGTTGTGTCCAATTTTCGATCACTCGTTCGAGCATTTCGACTGGTAACTGGCGAATGACACGCGTGATGTTTTCCTCCAAGGCCTGAATCGAAGCGGGTTTATCGGCATAAGCTTTTGACTTTACATATCCCCACAGGAAAAAGTCTGACGGTGTGATATCACACGATCTTGGTGGCTAATCGACCGGCCCGAAACGTGAAATTATGTGCTAACCGAAATGTTCTCTCAATAAGTCCATTGATTGATGCGATGTGGGGAAGTGGCGCCGTCTTGCTGAAACCAAATGTCACCGAGATCACGAGCTTCAATTTCAGGCATCAAATAGTCGGTTATCATGGCACGATAACGGTCGCCATTGACGGTTACGTTCGCACCGGCATAATTTTTAAAGAAATATGGACCGATGATTCCACCGGCCCACAAACCACACCAAACCGTTGTTTTTTCTGGATGAAGTGGCAGTTCTTCAATCTCTTCAGGTTGCTCTTCGTCCCAAATGCGGCAATTTTGTTTGTTTACATACCCATTGAGCCAGAAATGGGCCTCATCGCTAAACAAAATTTGCCTCGAAAACGTCGGATCTTCTTGGAACTTTTCAAGAGCCCATAGAGCGAAGCGATGTCGCTTGGGAAGGTCGAGCGGCTTCAGTTGTTGCACAAGCTGTATTTTGTACGCTTTCAATTTAAGATCTTGACGTAAAATGCACCAAGTCGTTCCATACGTCAGTCCGAGTTGCTGCGAACGCTATATTTTCTTCACAGCGTGCTGGACGTGGTCTATTCGGTCGAATATTATCCAATAATGAATGCTGGGTCTCAAAATGGGTGATGGTGTTGCGAATAGTACGCTCAGTAGGCCGATTATGTTGACCATAAGTTGAGCGAAGTGCACGAAACACATTCCTCACAGAACGTGAATTTTCATAACAAAGTTGAACAATTTGTAAACGTTGTTCACGCGTAAGTCTTTCCATTATGAAATGCCAAACAATACTAAACAAAAATAACATGACAGCATGACAGGACTCACACGTGATCTGTCAAAAAAGGCTATTGAAAAAAGTATCTCTAATTGGATCACCCGGTACATAATTGGACAGAAATTTTAAAGATAAAACCAGAAACATAAATAAAATCGACGTTTAAGGTTTTTGTTTTTTAATGTGTTTTAGCTGGAAAAACCAAATTCTAGAAAATCACAGCATTTTGCGTTTCACTTTCTGTTCGAAAGTGTTTTAGTTTTTATTAAGTCCGGATTGGACATTGTAGAACACAATTCTCTTCATATACTTTTGAGAATGAACACATTCATAAAAATCCCCAAAAGTCAATTATCCATACTTTAAGTTTTGACAGTTTTAAATCACTTGATCTATCTGATCTGTTCCAGTTTCTGTTCATTAAACAAAGCTAATAAAATGATCTCAACCTGTCACTTTTGACAGAAATTTAAATGTACCAAATGATTAACTAAAAATGGCATTCCATCCCACACTAAAGTCGTAGTCGTGATCATACTTTGGCTAACCACAACTATTCAAAAAAAAACAACAAAGCAATGGAGCTGTCATCGATCGCCTCAACCACATGGCATAGACAATTTAGATTGATTTAATATATACACAACCAGATAATGAATTCTATTGTAAATATTTAAATATCTAGGTCATTGTGTTTTGTTTATTTTTGTTGTTAGGTTTGTTTACGGATGTCATAACCAGAAACCATTCTAAAATAAGAAAGTGCACATTTCTCAATAAACCAACTCGCATCCATTAAGTGAATCCTTCCTTACTGTGCATCCATTTGGTTTGCATTCAAGATGTTCGGTTGGACGAAAATAAATTCACCTCGATGAAAACGAAGAAGAGGACGAACATAAAAAAAAACGAAGACGCGACACATTCGTTGAAATGGAAAACAACTCTGGGAGGGAGGTTGATGCACGACACTTTGCGGATGTTTATCGTATCAGTACAAACACCTCACCTTTACGTCCCAGTTTACCCTAGATAAAAATAAAAACTGCTTCGGGTTCGGACTCCGGACGGCAGATAGTGGAATTTCACTTCAAAATGTGCACGACGCAAGAAATGTTTCGAGTGGAAAAGTTTCAATAATTCAGTTCGAGGCAATACAGTTGTGAACTGTGGAAATAAGTTTTTCTGTTGATTTGCAATATCTTTTTGGTTTACAGTCGGGGATGAAATGATTGGGATAGGTTGTATTTTATTTTTTGCAAAATTCAAAAATCTTAGGAAGTGGTTTATACCCTATCACATAGGGGTATATTAGTTTTGACATTGAGTTTGTAACATAGAGAAATTGTTTTGCTATATATACCTCAAAGTATTTGGATTGACTCAGAATCCCTAGCTGAGTCGATCTAGCCATGTCTGTGTGTCCGACCGTCCGTTGGTGTGTCACCGATTTTTGGGCTTTAAATTTTGAGCTAGAGTTTTGAAATTTGGTAGGTATATAGGTAGGTATATATAGAAATTTTTGAAATCCGCTTACTGCCACGCCCACTTTTAAGAAAAAACCTTCTTTTTGGCAAAACGGTAAGGAATTTTGAAATAGTTTCTACACAAGATATATAGAAAATCCTAATATCTATATTTTGCCTACACAAAGCTTTTTGCCACGCTAACTTTTTGGGGGCGTTTTGAGTAAAAAACGTTTTTCGGCCAACGTTGTTTTCTGTCGAAACATACGAGATTTCGATAAACTGTCTGAAGAATATGTTGTGACAATGTCATTTTCAATATTTCGTTGGCATAACGCCCACATTTTGGGGATATTAAATTTAAGGATTTTGATGGGATAGGGTATTAAACGATCCGCACAGCGTATTGTAGCCTTCTCATATGATTTTTCTTTTTAAATGAAATCAATTCAATTATAAAACCGGAGCCTTCTGGAAAATATAAATTGGCGGAATGCTGGGAGTGATATGACTTTCTCTTTGTGACTTCCTCCAGATAAGTTTTTTGGACTTTTAACTAAGGGTTCAAAACGAATGATAAATCTTCTTGAAAATGATTCAAACGATTTGAAATAAACTTTTTTTTTATAATTTATACATCCGCGATTGGTTATCAATAACTTTTTATTATTTTTAGACATTTGTAGAGCATTTCGCTGACAAAATTGAATAAAACTTTCTTATATATTAAAATCTACCATTATTTTTACAACTTTGAGACCACAGCTACGTTTAATCCGTCGACAATAACCAGGACTAAGCCTAAATAAGGTCTAAGTGTCATCGGTGTAAACACATCGAACAAGGACTTAATTGTTCAAGTCAGTCAACTTATTTAGGTGACCTGGGGCCTGTTTCAAAAAACTGCAACACTAATAATTAGTGCGTCCACCAGCGAGAAACCCCTGGTTTGATGAGAAATGCCGACAGATGCTCGCAGCCAAGACCGAGGCCTACAAGGCTAAGCTGCAGTTGAAGAAGAGAGCTGCCGTTGAGCTCTATAGGCAGAGAAGAAGGGAAGAACACTGGCTTTTCAGAAAGAAGAAAAAAGAGCAAGAAAAGCGCGCGATGGAGGATATAGAGAGGTGCCATTCCGGCGATGACAAACAACAAGCTGTCAGACAGAACGAACCATTCAAAATTGGCAACGACAGCGAAAACTTCCAACCACCCAACTTAAGTGAAGTGAGGATAGAAATATCTAAACTGAAGCTTATAAGGCTGCGTGAAATGACGGCCTTCCCGCCGAGCTTTATAAAGCCGGCGGAGATGACTTGGTTAGTAACATCCACCAACTCATAAGCCAAATCTGGTCGGAAGAAAGTATGCCTGAAGAATGGAACCTCAGCATCGTTTGCCCGTATTATGTGAACGCGTGAAACCGTTTACCAACAATCTGATCGTTGTTGTTTAAGGCCAGGAAAGTCCACAACCGATCAAATTTTCACACTTTGGCAGATCCTGGAGAAAACCCAAGATGTCCAAATCGATACCCACCACCTATTCATGGATTTCAAAGTTGCATACGACAGCATTTATAGAGACGAACTTTACAGAGCCATGTCTTGTTTTGGTATACCGCCCAAACTCGTCCGTTTGTGTATGAAGGCGATGGAGAATTCACGCTGCTCCAACAGTGTCGGAAACGACCTCAGCGACAAATTCGATACCAAAAAAAGGATTTAGGCAAGGCGATGCGACGTAATCCGACTTCTTCAATTTGATTCTTGAGAGGATTGTGCAAAACTCACGAGCCAACACCAGAGGCACAATTTTCCAAAAATCGGTACAACTACTAGCATACGCCAACTATATGGACATCATTGTTAGGACCCAACGTGATGTCATAGCCACGTTTGCTAGTACAGAGAAGGAATTGGCCAAAATGGGTTTAGAAGTAAATGAGGGTAATACGAAGTATATGCTGTCAACACGAAAGGACACACAACATCGACGAATTGGACAGAACGTCACCATTGACAGAAATAACATTGAGGTAGTACGGGACTTTGTTTATCTCGGCTCCGCTATTAACTCTGACAAAAACATCTCTTCAGAAATCAAACGAAGAATTACTCTTGCCAACCGCTGTTTCTTCGGGATAAGAAGGCAATTTAGTAGTAAAGCCCTCACGCGAACTACTAAGGAGATCCTATATAAGACCCTGATCATCCCAGTCCTGCTCTACGGCGCTAAAGCATGGACCGTCTCAAAAGCGGATGAAGAGATCCTTGGTCGATTTGAGAGAAAAATTCTTCCATTAATCGTCAATCCCGTTTGCGTTAATGGGCTCTGGAGACGAGGATTTAAACAAGAACTATACGAGCTGTACAGCGACATGCCCCTTGTTAAAAAAAACTCCGCATTGGACGTTTCAATATAGAACGAATGGACACCGATAATTGCAGAGGCATGTTGGTTAAGGCCCAGGTTCATTCCGGACTGTAGCGCCACTTAAGTAAGTAAGTAAGTAAGTTCGTGAAGCCTAACGCTAAGTTCTTAATTTGCCTGCTTATGAGTATTCTGCAACTTGTTCTGATGAACCGATCATTAAAAAAGGAGAGAGATCAGTATGCAGCTATTGTCCTGCTGAAAAACGACGCATGAGCGTGTACAAATGTGCAATTTGCGACAGTACGTCTTGTCTAGAACATAGGTCGCCAAACTGCTTCGGATGTACAGTAAAATAGGTTCCTAAAAATTGCTAATTTTTAAATTAACGTAGAGGCTACAATCCTTGTGATACAGCTCTGATATTTTTTTTGCTATGGAAGCGTTTTTTTTTATTTATTGGCTTTTAAAAAGCTTTTATGCAATTTTTACCAAAAATTGTTTTTTTATTGTGAAGTCCTCACTTTTTTGAAAAGTGAAAAAATGTATTTTCCAATTTAAAGTTTTTTGTATTAAAATTCTAATAAAATTTTAAAACGAGTGTTTTTTTGCCAAAGAGTAATGTTTTGCAAAGTCTGAAAAATACTTTTAAAATGTAAAAACATTGTTTTAAATGATTAATCAGGCGTTTAAACGTTTTTCGGCCAACGTTGTTTTCTGTCGAAACATACGAGATTTCGATAAACTGTCTGAAGAATATGTTGTGACAATGTCATTTTCAATATTTCGTTGGCATAACGCCCACATTTTGGGGATATTAAATTTAAGGATTTTGATGGGATAGGGTATTAAACGATCCGCACAGCGTATTGTAGCCTTCTCATATGATTTTTCTTTTTAAATGAAATCAATTCAATTATAAAACCGGAGCCTTCTGGAAAATATAAATTGGCGGAATGCTGGGAGTGATATGACTTTCTCTTTGTGACTTCCTCCAGATAAGTTTTTTGGACTTTTAACTAAGGGTTCAAAACGAATGATAAATCTTCTTGAAAATGATTCAAACGATTTGAAATAAACTTTTTTTTTATAATTTATACATCCGCGATTGGTTATCAATAACTTTTTATTATTTTTAGACATTTGTAGAGCATTTCGCGGACAAAATTGAATAAAACTTTCTTATATATTAAAATCTACCATTATTTTTACAACTTTGAGACCACAGCTACGTTTAATCCGTCGACAATAACCAGGACTAAGCCTAAATAAGGTCTAAGTGTCATCGGTGTAAACACATCGAACAAGGACTTAATTGTTCAAGTCAGTCAACTTATTTAGGTGACCTGGGGCCTGTTTCAAAAAACTGCAACACTAATAATTAGTGCGTCCACCAGCGAGAAACCCCTGGTTTGATGAGAAATGCCGACAGATGCTCGCAGCCAAGACCGAGGCCTACAAGGCTAAGCTGCAGTTGAAGAAGAGAGCTGCCGTTGAGCTCTATAGGCAGAGAAGAAGGGAAGAACACTGGCTTTTCAGAAAGAAGAAAAAAGAGCAAGAAAAGCGCGCGATGGAGGATATAGAGAGGTGCCATTCCGGCGATGACAAACAACAAGCTGTCAGACAGAACGAACCATTCAAAATTGGCAACGACAGCGAAAACTTCCAACCACCCAACTTAAGTGAAGTGAGGATAGAAATATCTAAACTGAAGCTTAATAAGGCTGCGTGAAATGACGGCCTTCCCGCCGAGCTTTATAAAGCCGGCGGAGATGACTTGGTTAGTAACATCCACCAACTCATAAGCCAAATCTGGTCGGAAGAAAGTATGCCTGAAGAATGGAACCTCAGCATCGTTTGCCCGTATTATGTGAACGCGTGAAACCGTTTACCAACAATCTGATCGTTGTTGTTTAAGGCCAGGAAAGTCCACAACCGATCAAATTTTCACACTTTGGCAGATCCTGGAGAAAACCCAAGATGTCCAAATCGATACCCACCACCTATTCATGGATTTCAAAGTTGCATACGACAGCATTTATAGAGACGAACTTTACAGAGCCATGTCTTGTTTTGGTATACCGCCCAAACTCGTCCGTTTGTGTATGAAGGCGATGGAGAATTCACGCTGCTCCAACAGTGTCGGAAACGACCTCAGCGACAAATTCGATACCAAAAAAAGGATTTAGGCAAGGCGATGCGACGTAATCCGACTTCTTCAATTTGATTCTTGAGAGGATTGTGCAAAACTCACGAGCCAACACCAGAGGCACAATTTTCCAAAAATCGGTACAACTACTAGCATACGCCAACTATATGGACATCATTGTTAGGACCCAACGTGATGTCATAGCCACGTTTGCTAGTACAGAGAAGGAATTGGCCAAAATGGGTTTAGAAGTAAATGAGGGTAATACGAAGTATATGCTGTCAACACGAAAGGACACACAACATCGACGAATTGGACAGAACGTCACCATTGACAGAAATAACATTGAGGTAGTACGGGACTTTGTTTATCTCGGCTCCGCTATTAACTCTGACAAAAACATCTCTTCAGAAATCAAACGAAGAATTACTCTTGCCAACCGCTGTTTCTTCGGGATAAGAAGGCAATTTAGTAGTAAAGCCCTCACGCGAACTACTAAGGAGATCCTATATAAGACCCTGATCATCCCAGTCCTGCTCTACGGCGCTAAAGCATGGACCGTCTCAAAAGCGGATGAAGAGATCCTTGGTCGATTTGAGAGAAAAATTCTTCCATTAATCGTCAATCCCGTTTGCGTTAATGGGCTCTGGAGACGAGGATTTAAACAAGAACTATACGAGCTGTACAGCGACATGCCCCTTGTTAAAAAAAACTCCGCATTGGACGTTTCAATATAGAACGAATGGACACCGATAATTGCAGAGGCATGTTGGTTAAGGCCCAGGTTCATTCCGGACTGTAGCGCCACTTAAGTAAGTAAGTAAGTAAGTTCGTGAAGCCTAACGCTAAGTTCTTAATTTGCCTGCTTATGAGTATTCTGCAACTTGTTCTGATGAACCGATCATTAAAAAAGGAGAGAGATCAGTATGCAGCTATTGTCCTGCTGAAAAACGACGCATGAGCGTGTACAAATGTGCAATTTGCGACAGTACGTCTTGTCTAGAACATAGGTCGCCAAACTGCTTCGGATGTACAGTAAAATAGGTTCCTAAAAATTGCTAATTTTTAAATTAACGTAGAGGCTACAATCCTTGTGATACAGCTCTGATATTTTTTTTGCTATGGAAGCGTTTTTTTTTATTTATTGGCTTTTAAAAAGCTTTTATGCAATTTTTACCAAAAATTGTTTTTTTATTGTGAAGTCCTCACTTTTTTGAAAAGTGAAAAAATGTATTTTCCAATTTAAAGTTTTTTGTATTAAAATTCTAATAAAATTTTAAAACGAGTGTTTTTTTGCCAAAGAGTAATGTTTTGCAAAGTCTGAAAAATACTTTTAAAATGTAAAAACATTGTTTTAAATGATTAATCAGGCGTTTTTTTTTAAAGTAGCCCCCCAGGCAAGGATTAGTGTTTAGCGACAAAAAAAATTAGTATTCTAGGGTTAATTTTTTTATAAATAAAACAAATTGAATGAAAATTTCAATCTTAACAAACGGACGGTTACGCTACATAACTGTCTTTCAGATTTTTGCTGAATTGAAATGTTTACTACGGAAACCCTGAAAGAGCTTTTGTTAGAATAGCAGAATGAGAGGCTATCCTAAAAATTATGTTGAAACAATGATGTTCTACTATTTAAAATGGGATAGGTGCCAAACGCTTAATTCTAGTTTCCAAATTGTAACCCATACCAATGGATACATTTTTATAAGAAGTTATAATCCGTAAGGATACCAATGAAAATTTTCCGAAACCGAATATTGAATATATTTTAATCTCATTAACATTTTTCCAACATTTCTTAATTTAAATGCGTTCTTAAAATTTGTTTTTCTCCTTTTTGAGTACATTAGTTGCTTGAAGAACTATCATATTCCTTTGGGGCCATTTAATTGAATTACAATAAAAATAATTGTCAATGAAAGAAAAAATTCACATCCCTAGGATTGCTTTTTTTTTTTGACTGGATAAAACTATTGAGTCCGCTTTATGAGCGGCAGCATCACATCTCCAGATGGACACAAAATCAAATCGTTGCTTTGACGTTACACAGTTGACAGTTACCATCCCAACAACTAACACGAACTGTATGAATCAAAAAGTATCAAAAGAAACGAAAATCGAACTTACTAAAACATCTTTTCAAAATGACAGCTAACAAAATATAAAAATCTTTTGAGTGTCCAGCTAATACTTAAATACTACGTTACTGAGGTTATTCTCGAAAAGAAAACAATTATAATTGGTAACGTCGAATGTCAGCCGATGCTTTTTAAAATGCTGATAGAAGCATTTTTCGGATTGGTCAGTTGATTCCTCTTTAAAGTGACGGCTTACAAATGCTTATGGTGGGATTTTGTTAAGTGCGCGTTTTTTTTTTACAAAAAGCTCAGTAATTGTATATCTCATACGTAGATCAAATTAAGCAAAGCAGTATATCCTGTTCACGAGTTTAATTCTTATATTCAAAAAGATTCGCGGCACTTAATCTTGGGTATAACAATATTATGCGTTATACTCGGCGGATGTCAGACGTCCTCCTATTTATATCGAGATACAAATGACCAATTATTTTCAGACGTAAAGTCATTGAAGAACAAACCCGTCCATGTTCAATTAAAATGACATTTAGTGACATCTGCCAATGCATGTCAAATCCTTCACTAATAGGTAAACTCTAGTGAGCATATATCTTTAATTTTGAGAAAACAAGCTTAAACCAGGAACCAGCCTTAAACAAAACCATTTATTATAACTATGAGAATGTTATTTATAATATGTTAAGTGTAAATCGGGTTAAAGTGTGGGTACTCTAACTGACAAAAAGTTAATTACGATTAAAATATCATTCAACTAATTCTTTTAATGTAACAAAGTCGACGCGCAACAAAAACCAGTTGTGATACATGAAGAAAGGTGAATTGTTTGCAAACTCACCAACGTTTATGATTTCTGTCATGTGAATGACGCAGATGCTGTATCATCCTTTTAACATTGGCACAATAATGGCCGTGTTCCGGATTTAAGATGACATCTGAGATATAAGGTATGGTGATGTGGAAATAAAAATCTTACTGAATGGTAAGGTCAACCGTTAAGGCTGAACTATAATAGTCGGAAGCAATCGGAACCTAATGTCAAAATTCTACGTTAAGTTTTCTTCAGTACTGAAAATTACTTACGTCCAGACTTAAGTTGCCCATAATAGACTTTTGCGAACGGAAGCAAAAGTGGAAGTCGTTTTGACAAAAAAAAATTCAAAACTCAAAAAATACAAACTTCAATGTACGCAGCTGTTGAAGTGAAATGGCAAATTTTTCTATAAAAGAACATAAGAAAGAGAAAGAGCGAATTCGCTTTTTTGCTTTTTCGCAAATGAGCAAAAGTGAACGAAAATTGAACGAATCGAAGCGAAAAGCTATTATGGTCGTATAAAAATTACATGTGCTCGCACATTTACAGAAGTGGTCGTCAGGTACCATCTTCTATTATTCAAGTTGGGAAAAAAGAAGTCATCCGATGTTGTTTGGCTCTAATTTTATTTTCTAAATGAAAAACTTCGATTCTGTTTTTTGATTGTGTTTATTTGAACCTTTAGAATTTTATTAGTCAAGTCAAGAAGATGATATCGGCCAAATGGGCGCCGTCACAATTGATTGCAATACGGGGTCGTTTTATGCCGTTTTTCATCACTTTTCGGCGAGAACTTTGGGCGACAGATTCTCGCACTCGTGTTGAATGTTGTCCTTGAGTACTTCTATGGTCTCGGTTCACGTAAACACGGGACTTCAAAAAACCCCACAAAAAAAGTCTGGAACTGTTAAACCGGGTGATCTTGCGGGCCAGTGCAAATCGCCAAAACGACCAAGGCGACCCGGGAACGCCGCTTTCAGAATATCGGTTGTGGCCTCGGAGTGTTGCTCCGTCCTGTTGGTTGGAACCACATGTCCTCCAGTCCTAATTCGTCCAACTGCGGCAGAAAAAACTCGGTTAACATGGCCCTATAGCGCGCATCGTCCACTGTTGTCGTTTGATCAGCGGCGTGCTCGAAAAAAAAAAATGTCCCGATGACTCGCCCAGCATGAACAGCGCACAATGCAGTAACTTTGAGTCGGTGTAATGGCTCCTCGTGCATTACTCATTGATTTTCGGTGTCCCAGAAGCAATATGTTTGCTTGTGCACGTATCCGATGAGGTGGAAATGAGCCGCATCGCTCATTATGATTTTGGTCAAAAAATCAGCCTCGAGATTGAGAATAGCCTGGGCGTAGGTTACACGCGTTTGGCGGTCGACAGGCAGCAGCTGATGCAAACGGGAACATGCGCAAGTCTTTGACCAAAATTCGCCTTAGGGACGACCGGCTGATTTTTTTTTAATAATTTACACGCACTCTATGTAACTACAGTACGAGCGTAAGAGAAGGGGAAGCAAGAAAGTGATAGGAAAGATGTTGGATGTAGTAGAGACAACTCCATGGGTGGTGTCCGAACTAACTTCGCGAAGTCACTATTCCTTTTTTTTCCTTTTCCTTTTCCGTGCGAGGCACGGCGTCTGATTGATGTTTCCGGCGACAGCTCGACATCCTCGGCAACAGCGGCTTTATTTTCGGCACAACGGGCACTCCGGGGCTGGTCACTCATGGCAACATCTCGTGTTGTCCCATACTCTTCAAGGTTGGTGCCCAAACGGCGCAGTGTTTGCGCAGTCGGTGTCAAACGGCCGGGGAATCGGCGACGGAATTCGCGCTGCGCCAACACTACAGACGAATTGTAACGCATAAAAATAGACACGATTATTCCGCGTTCTTGGGGAGTGTATCGCTCCATGGCTTGTTCACTTGCATTCTACATCTGTTTAGTCCACAAATGTCAAAACAGATTTGACATTGGCGGCCATTTGCAAAAATAAGAACATATTATAATAGGGTGATCTCTTTTGGCCCACCTTGTACTTCAGCCTTTATTTTGCAAATACAGTTCCCGTATCAACAGGTTTTCATAAACATTTATCTATTTAGAATAAACAATCTTTATCAGGAAAATCAAAAAATAATTTAAATAAACGTATAAAATGGGAAGTTTTACTGGAAAACACTTTTATGACAGGTCGAAGCAAAATCAGCTGTTTTTCTCTTATCTGAGTCCTCAAGCGAAAACGTTTACCTACCTTGTTTTGGTAGTCATTTCCTCTCCAATGTCACGCGACTAAAATGGTCGACCAATTAGAACAGATCTTTATCTAAACATCTAAAAAAAAACTGATGAAATCCGGAACACGGCCAATGACTGCATTCGGAGCGCTGTTTCTTAAATATTTAACATTATACAGTTGATACAGAATAAATACCGTTACAGCGTAATAATAAACGATTATGCCTATCCGTTGATTAACATTTGACATGGGGTAAACAATTATGTTATTCAGCGACTAGCTAATCAGTGGTTATAAATACGGGGGCAATAATCATTGATAGCTTATCTGTCGATATATTAAAATTGTAAATTTCCTTGAGTTAATTTACACAAATCGGAATTGGGGTTCGAAGACTTTTAGCTTATCACTACATCAGAACAATACGTAAACATGGTGACAAATTTTCCCAATTGTTGATTGACCCTTAATGAGGGCAATGTATGATATAAAATACCTAAGTTCGCTAGTCTTTTAGTTGAATCGTTTTTACTCCGTATACAAACGTGGATACATTTCATATGAGTTGACATTACCTTACGTAAAGCACAATTGCGTCGTGGAGATATTGTGGGAGTGTGCTGGGTTCACATTACATACTGCATACATCTACATAAATGTTGATAAGCAGGCTATCGCAACTGGGAACTCACATCTAGCTATATGCGAATGATATGTAACCCAAGAAGAAGAAGAAGAAGAAACAAAACACACAAACCTCTTGAAACAGCTGGAGGAGCACATAAATGTTATGTTCATTGTTTAGGTTTACTCATCTCTCATTCACTCTTGCTTTTTGCCAATTCTTTCATTGGCCATTGCTTCGTCTCTATGATTCCTCTCTTCTAATGAGGATATTTCTTCTCTACTCATGTAGTTTGTTTATGTTTGACTTAACTTGACATACAGAGAGCAAAAAAAAAAGTCCTAAGTTTGTTTTCAAACAAAATATGGTCGATGACAGTGGAAACGGAAGACGTGAAGATGGCGTTTTTCTCTGTTTGGTGGTGTTCGTTTGCGTTTTGACGCGTGTAAAAACCAACAACAAAAATTGTGTTATGGTTATGAGAACTGTGCAATGTTGCCACATAGCTGGGGAAAAGCGAGCGAAATAATGTTTTAAACAGTAAAAAGTAGGTATGGTTATAGATACAAGTCTGGTATTGTATTCAGAATATTTGCTAAGTATTGACTGTGAAGTGGGGGATTTGAAGGTTATTTTGTTGTTGTTGTTGTACTTAATGGAAAATAGATTGTAAGTAGGTAGGTAAGGTAAGTATGCGAGGGAAAACCACAATAACGCTGTGAACATAATTAGCATAAATAGAAAATCATTGTGGAATAACTTTACGTAGGTACCTACCTTTAAAAACAGGAAACTTATCTTTACATTACAGTTGGGGTGTATAGTGTCTATGTGTCTGTTAAGTTTTTTTTTGTCTTACATATTATACTTTGAGAAACGTATTAGGTAAATACATTTCAAAGAAGGTGCCTATAAAGATTACTTTTTAATTAGTTGATCAATTCTGGTGTGCACTATCTACTCTGGAATTGGGAAACATCATTGGAAAGACTGTCTATTTCAAAGCCAAGCTATCGTTTTATGACAGTTGAGTTGATGTTACACAGACAGGTATCAGTGTCAGTCCGTATGCTCCTCATATGGGATGCGATCAGATTTTAATTTCACAACTTCATAAAGAACATCTCAATGCAAGAGTTTTTGTTTTTGGCGTTAATTTGACAGGAGATGGCGGTAAGCACACGATGATTATAAAAATTCCCATATGTAAAGACATCATAAGCAAGCAAGTGAAATTCATACAGACTACATCTGAGTAGGTGACAAAAATTGGTAAAACAAGCAATTACATGTTGAGTATCATGTGCCAATTGACAGCCATGTAAAAGCAAAAGGTGACTATAAAGACTGCCATTGAGAACTTTAGAGTCCAGTTGAAGAGCTCAATTCATACAACTTTTTCCTTAAAAAAGGATGCCTGTATGAATAAGTAGAAAATGAATCACTTAAAGTCAATACGAAAGGCAAACGAAGGCACCCTAAACATGAACAAGTCATACGAATCTTGATAAACATAGTTGAGGCAAACGAAGACTGCAAAATCCCAATGGCCTGCGCACACGAGTATGCTTCAAACGTAGCCATTATGGTTACCTTCCAAACACACGGGAATATATTCAACCGGTTGAATTTTGTGTAAGTGTACTATCCTGGTTTCTTTCTTTTTAATATCCGCGATAATATACAACACAAATAATCAAAATTAAGTGCTAACGACTTATTTTGTGTGCTTAATTATTTTTTGTTGAAATTCTTTTTATTTTTTAATTCGATTTACACCAAATTAGCCGCCGTTTTTTTCTTAAATATCACAGCTGTCAGAAACACATACAAGTTTTGGTAGATTGATCTCAATTCGTATGTGTACACGCCCGCACGAACCATGAAGCTACTGAGCAAAAGTTTCAGTTTTTTTTTTTTTTTTTTTGTCATCTGTATGACTTTATAATCTTTGATCTCATTCAACTGTCAACGTAGTAAATACTTCAAAGATCACAATAGATCGGTTAAAAAAAAAGATGGTAGGCCAATGGTTCGGTCACCTATCAACTAGAGCATCAACATACTCGTTCAGAACTTAAGGCTGAACTATAATAGTCGGAAGCAATCGGAAGCTTATGTCAAAATTCTACGTTAAGTTTTCTTCAGTACTGAAATTTACTTAAGTCTCCCATAGTAGACTTTTGTGAACGGAAGCAATTGTCAGAGTGGAAGTCGTTTTGACAAAAAAAATAAAATCGTTGCTTATGAACTTACAAACTTCAATCTACGCAGCTGTTGAATTGAAATGTCAAATTTTTGTATGAAAGAACAAAAGAAAGAGAAAGCGAATGAATTCGCTTTTGCGCAAGTGAGCAAAAGTGAACGAAAACTGAACGAATCGAAGCGAAAAGCTATTAAGTCGTACAATACGAATTGCATGTGTTAGCACAGTTACGGAGATGGTCGTCCGCAACTATCTTCTATTATAGTTCAGCATTTACATGTCAAAAGTCAAAACTGGAAGTCAAAGTGATAACAACTAACCACACACCTCGATTCGTTGCCAAAGTTAACAAATGCTTTTTGAAAATTACGATGAAAATACCTTAAAGCGTGACATGATGCTTGTTGTTGTTTGACATTTTGACATTCTGTTTGACATTTTATTTACATTGAAATTTATTTTTCCATACACTTTTTATAACCTATCCGGGGTATATTAGTTTTGATACATAGTTTGTAACATAGAGAAATAAATTAGCTAGATATACCTTAAAGCATATGGATCGACTCAGAATCGATAGCTGAATCGATTTAGCCATGTCTGTCCGTTCGTCCCTCAGTACGTCACCAGCTTTTTGTCTTAAATTTTGAGCTAGAATAATGAAATTCGGTACACGTGCTCTTTGTTGATCCCAGCAGAACAGGTGTAAAACATTTTGAAATCCGCCTACTGCCATACTCAAATTATTCATCAGTCACATTTGCATCCATTAAAAGTTACAGTCTGGTGTGCAATTTGATCAATAGGAATCATTGGACCTTACTTCATTGAAAATAAAAACGGCGTAACGGTAACTGTGAATGGGGAGCGATATCGCTATATGATTGAAAACTTTTTAACGCCACAACTGCATGCTTTGGGCTGGATTACCATGTGGTATCAAAAAGACGGTGCCAAATCGCATACAGCCAGGATTATAATGGAATTACTGCGAAACATATTTCCACAACAAGTTATTTTAAGAAATGTTGATGTTGATTTGCCTCCAAGGTCACCTGATTCGACTGCTACGGACTTCTTTATGTGGGGATATCTGAAATGCAAGTTTTATGCAAACAAAACAGAATCTCTTGAGCAACTCAAACAAAATATTCGTGATGAAATTAATTAAATGCCGCGTGAAATGTGTGAGAATGTAATAAAAATGTGCTCAAAAGGGCTCGCATTTGTAAGACGAATCGGACATGTACCTGGTATTGTATTCCATACATAATTACCGACATTAAATAAAATATTTATCAATATAAGATCCATTATCTTTCAATTAATCAAAATTTATTAACAAACAAATTAGTATACCTTCCCCGCTGACACCCTGTTTGAAGAAATAAGAGGTCAAACAAACGAACAAACCTTTTTTCATTGGAATGGAACAGCTAAAATGTTAAATTGGAATTCTTATAACAAAAAAAAGGTGGAACTAATGTAAAAATGTAAGCATTGGGAACTTTCTCCCGAAAAATGTTTGTTTTTTCGAATCTGCTATTTATATAACAATTTATAGAACATAATTTGCTCTGTATTTGCGGCTTTTATTCCGTTCAGAACCTCCTCGGAGTATTCCATTACAATGTCAGGGTCAACAACATATGAAAATCGGAACCGAAGTCTTGCATATTCCACATATGCATATAATTCCATATGCCATATAATTAGCCCTATTTTTTTTTAGCAACACGAGAATCACTGTTTTAACATAATTTATTCTATTGAGTTGACCACATAATAAGTTATTTAAATAAATTCTGAAGTATTTGGAATTATTGTAGGTATTTTACGTGGACCTTTTTTTTGTTAACAATATAAATGTCAACTATAAACTGTTAAAATGAATTTCGGAAATATAGCTGTTGTCAAACGTAATTCGAAAACTTAGTGAGAACACCTTTTTGGTGAATTTGGAAACATGCTCCTTTCAGTGAATGCTGATTGACTTTATATTCAAGAAATTCGATGAATGGAGTGTTGTCGAACTATGACTTCAACAGACTTTACGCCAAGCATAATTTAACAAACGGTCAACTTAACTAAATTCAATGATCACATTGTGTCGCGTAGAGGTAAAGTTGAAAGACCAAAATGGGATGTTAATCCTGCCATTTAACTCTCCCGAACTTAATTTTAACTGTTTTACTCTTCATGAATCTTAATTAGGGATGTGTAAGCACTGTCGTTCCCGTTTGTGCCACAAGTGTAGCATGCACATACGAGCATTAAGGGAATAGTTGTCACTAGACATACGCCATGTATTCACAATAAAAAGGTTCGCGAAAACTTAAATTTTTTACAGGAAACGTAAAGATAATTGCCCGAGAATGAAGGATTCGATAACGTATCCATGTTTAAACAAAAAAAAACAAGAAAATCAACATCATGTCAAAAAAAAAAAACACCCTGCAATCATATCTGCAACATGTCATTTTATAAAAAAAAAAAAAAAAAAAACTTCAACCTCTCCCTCTCTGTTTTGGTTTTGTCTCCCGATTAACCCAAAGTACATTGATCTGTGCAATAAAAGAGAACACACATTAAAACAGTGAAAATGCAACAACAACAAAAAAGGGTAAACGAACACCACAACCGAGTGAAATAAAACAAGTTTGCTGACTGTGCACTGATAAGGTCCCCTCGGGGACTCAACAGAGAACCAGAGAACCGACCACAACGACGTCGTACGTAGTGGGTACCACTGTACCACTACCTTTACCCGACCGACCTTGTATTGATAACCTGAATAAAAAAATAAATAAATAAACCCAAAACCAAAACCAAAAAAAACCGAACCGGGAGAGAAAAATACTCGCTAACGCAGGCAGGGGAAAAAAGTGACATACAAAAAGAAACAGAGACAGAACCCAATTGGAGAGATAAAGAGAAAATTTACAAAAATAAAACGAAAATCCTAAAAATAACAGCGATAGCAATTATGTACACAGAGAGCGGATTCGATGGCCTGCCATACTGTCTATGCAGGATGGATCTTCAATCCATGAGTCCCTATTTTGTTTTTGTATGTATGTTACTTTTTCTCATTACGACACAATCCAACTTGCAAGCTTTTACTCAGTAGGTAGGTACCTCGATGTTGGATTTTTGCGATCTTACAGAGAAAACTTCAAAACAACATTTGAAGTCGCAAAATGGCTGTTTATGTATGGCGATAACCCACTACACGTAGGTAAGCTCTGAGTGAATAACAAAGACCTGACGGAAAGTACGACTCAACTGCGTAGATTTGATGATGATGAGATTGCGTAGGAATTAATCCGCGTTCATTGATTCAGATCTCTTGATCGATGATCATCAACAAAGAATTGGCAATCATTTCAGCAACACGTATGCTAACTGAACGCTGCCATTCGAAAACAAAGCCAAACTAATTAGTTATACAAAATCTAACCCACTGGGGCACATCTATTCGATTAAACTTTTTATGGCAACAATAACCTTTTAGTGTTTCCTATGTGTGCGTAGAGCTGTTTTTTTTTTTATATGGGAAATCCATTTTTATCAATTTTATATATCTGCCACTGTGGAGTGAGTGGCCAACGTACATCAGCCAACGAACGATGTTTTAGTTTAATTTCGAGTGAAAGTTTTGAGAGGCATCAAGTAATTGAATTGTACCACCGCAAAAAAAAAAAAATGTACGAGTGTATAGTTGCACTTTCTAATTTCGAATATCAAATGCCAAATTATCGAAACGCATTGTCTTTAACACCAGTATTATGGTGAATGAATTATTCAACATGGTGTCACGATTGTATCAGGGAGATTCACAGCGATAAGATGTGGGAATGATCAGTGCGATCATGTGCAAAATTACTATATTCGTGCGATAGTGACATTTGAATTATGGGGTGGAATGAAAGTTATGCAACTGGAATTATAATTGGACACTTTCGAACAAGCCATTAGATCAGCTGCAAATGGTGTGCTAGGTTTTTCATGCATGCTCACCAGCAAGTAACCCCTGGTTTGATGAGGAATGCCGACAGATACTCGCAGCGAAGAACGAAGCCTACAAGGCTAAGCTACAGGTGAAGGCGAGAGCTGCTCTATAGGCAGAGAAAAAGGGAAGAACACTGGCTTTTCAGTAAGAAGTAAAAAGAGCAAGAAAAGCGCGGTACTGAGGATATAGAGAGGTGCCACTCCAGGAACGATGTTCGCAAGTTTTACCAAAGTGTAAAACGTCGAAGCCAAGGATTCAGGGCTCGAACAGAATTCTGTCGAGATGAACAAGTAAATATCGTAGTTGAGACACAGTCGATGCTGAGGATATGGAAGAACCACTTCTGCGGACTGTTAAACGGCGATGACGAACAACATTCCGCTGTCAGGCAGACCGAACCATTCAAAATTGGCAACGACAGCGAAAACTGCCATCCACCCGATCTGAGTGAAGTGAGGATAGCAATATCTAAACTCAAGCTTAATAAGGTTGCCGGAAATGAAGGCCTTCCCGCCGTGCCGGCAGAGATGACTTGGTAAAAAACATCCACCAACTTGTAAGCCAAATCTGGTCGGAAAAAAGTATGCCTGAAGAATGGAACCTCAGCATAGTTGCCCGATCCACAAAAAGGATACCCTCTAAACTACAACAACAACAGAGGCATAAATCTCCTCAACATCGCCTACAAGATCCTATCTGTTTCGTGTGCCAACAACCTGATCGGCCCTTAACAGTGTGGTTTTAGGCCAGGAAAGTCCACAACCGATCAAATTTTCTCACTTCGGCAGATCCTGGAAAAAAACTAAGAAGTCCAAATCGATACCCACCACCTATCATCGATTTTAAACAACTGGGTGTGACAGCATTTATAGAGACGAACTATACGAAGCCATGTCTAGTTTTGGTATACCGCCCAAACTCGTCAGTTTGGCAAGAGGATTGTGCAAAACTCACGAGCCAACACCGGATTCACAATTTTCCAAAAATCGGTACAACTACTAGCATACGCCGACGATATTGACATCATCGGTAGGACCAAACGTGATGTCATAGCCACGTTTGCTAGTATAGAGAAGGAAGCGGCAAAAATGGGTTAAGCATTAAATGAGGCCAAGAGGCAGTTAGTTAAGGACCGGGCTAATTGTATAGTCATTTGGTTGAGGCCTAGGTTCATTCCGGACTTAAGCGGCACTTAAGTAAGTAAGTTTGTACTTTCGGGATGGTTTAAAGTGACATATGTCAAAAATAACTTAACAAAACATAAAATATCGTCTAGTTTTACGGAAATAAAACGAAATCAGCTGTTTAACTTTTGTCTGAGACTCGTAGCAGATGCGCACTTATACCAGGAGGGATTTTTGTGTTACCATATCATTCTATCGTCTTTGCCTAAATATGTTTACCAATGTCAACCAGCCTGACATTTTATGGTACTCATTCCATAACTTTCGAAACGATAATCGTTGACGATAGCGAAGGAGATTGATACCCATAGTCTGCTCGTGGAATTTATATATATGTACGCACACAGAATATAAAACTTACATGCCACGTATGTAGAATTCTCCTACACTATCGTCAACGACAACCCTTTTTTGTACGGAATAAGTCACCAGCTTTTCAAAAAAGTAGTCTCCGGCATGGAAACTGCTGATCGTGATCATAAAAAGTGATGGGTGCAGACAGTTTATGGGGTATGATTGGATTAATGCTATTTTCATCATGATAAAACTCCGAAAGTCCGAATGCTTTTGTAGTCAAATGCTTTTGCCAAATGAAGACTCTGAGCCCTATGGTAATGCTTTCTACGAAATCTAGTGTCCAGCTTATACCCCGAGGTACGCCTGAATTTGAGTTTGGGTCGGGCAACATGCTCTGCCTTACTACGCAACAGCTAGTACTATGCTGTTGTTCCTTAGCAAAACTTATTGTGACTCAGCCAATAAAGCCCTCATTAGTGTTCAATGTTATTATATCCGCTGGTAGTAGGTTCAGATCTAAGCCAACTCTTTTGCTTTATCCTTTCCTACCATAACGTGCTGTCCGAGAACCTACGCTAACCACGTTAACCTTTACTTGGGTCTCAACCAATATGGCTTTCCTATAAGCCTGGTCCTTAGCTAACTGCCTCGAATTGTGCGCTTAAAGTTGGTTGAGTTCGGTTTCTTCCACTGAAAGCGAGGTTGTTCTTTATGCTTCCAACGTCTGGCAGGGAGTCATCAGAATCAGACTCTGAGAGCCGGAGTATTGGTGTTCATTCGCTGTATAGCATAGCCATCATTAACGTCCAGTTTTCGTATGGTTCGTAGTTGAATCTTCTTCTCCATAGCCCGTCAACGCAAACGGGACCGAAAATTATTTGAACAATTTTTTCCATCGAAACTACAATGGATTTTTGCATCCGCTTTTTATAAGGTCCATGCTTCAGCGCAATAGAACTTGAATGAGATGATCAATGTCTTGGATAGCATTTCCTTAGTAGGTCGAGTTTGAGCTTCACTACTTCTTAGGACACCGCAGCGGTTGCTATGAGTAAAGCGCCGCCTAGAATTCGTATCTGTAGCTGACGCTTGTAGCTGAGTCAAAAGTTAAAAACAAGCCAAACCGTAAGCGCTTAAACAATGTGAATCTGTAGCTTGAAGTTGAATGAATAGCAACTTCTTACAAGAAATGTATCTTTCTTTTGACAGCGATACAAGATACCAGCTACAGATATGCATTCTGGGCGGCCCTTATTTCTTCGATTTATTATCGGTTAGAGCTAAAGCCTTTGTGCTGCTTCCCTATAGTCGCTTATAAGTTTTGTCCAAGAGTTCGTAGATGAGATGATCAAGGTCTTGTATAGGATTTCCTTAGTTGTTCGAGTGACAGCTTGACTACTAAATTACCTTCTGCGTTCGCTAATGTCTTGGAAACATAAGACTTCTTGCCTAAGTCTGGCAGTTATAACAAATCCGCATCCGAATAGTCGCTGTTTCTGCTCACTATAACACGGTCCGTAGTAGATGTCACAGTTTTTCATCCTCTTTTTCCCGGCCCATCCCATCGTATTTCCTGGATGACAGTAATGTCAGCTTTGTAGCAGTTTAGGGCTTCCGCTAGTTGTTCGCTTGCACCTCTCCTGTTTAAAGTTCTGACGTTGTCTTTTTTTCGTTTAGCCGTGTCGTCAACAATAAAATCAGTCCTTTCTGAGGATTTTGGTTGCTTCGTAACCGTTAGATTTTTCCGTGATTGGGTAGTTAACCCAAAGCACAACCCCCAACCAGGAGGGCCAGTTCCAATTTATTAGATACCCCTAGGACACGGGGCCATAAGTATCCACTACGGGATTGAGTGCTGCCGTTGGCCTTTCGGTTCATCCGCCACCAGCTCTGTTCAAGATTCGAGACGCGTGGCTCATTTCGAATACTTTGAGTTTTTTCGTGATTGCATGAATTTCGAAGTTAAGATAAAGAATCACAGAACGGCTTTTTTTTAATATCTCTGACTGATATTATCTTAATTTTTAATTGACGGATCATGGCGGATCTTTATTATTCGCCATGATGAATTTAGCAGATACCGTTTATTGGTAACCAGGATCTGTAGTGCCTCTTTATATGTTATCCTTTTTCGAGCATGCAACAAATTTCTGATCCACTCATGATCAATTTTCGATTTAAAACAGCGCATTTCCGCTTTATATACTTCTGTATCTAAGGTTGATAATAAATCCCTGAAGTGTTCCCATAAGCCATGAGCAACGTATTATACGTATACCATATGCTATCTATTCTTTGGGTATTGTTTGCATTTCTTAACTAGTGTCAACAACAACAAAAAAAGAATGACAGTCATGTGATAACTATAACTGCTTTAAGATAACAAAAGATTTGCTGCATTTGTTCGTGGTATCATGCTGATATGCAAAGATTATGGACTCCCGCTGTGCCGACGCACACAACAGATTCTAAGACCGGCACAATGTGTTTCGCATTAAACGCTGATATATTGACAGGAATATGGTAAAGTGGTGTGCACTTGAGAAATGTGAACAGATCTACACTTGTTATGTTTTTTTTTGTAATTTTTGAAAAATTTTGATCGGAAATGTGCTCTTTGATCAGATCGTTTGCGTGCCTAAAAATATTATCACACATTGTAAATCAAAATCTTTTGGTTTGTTTTTTAGGCAAACGACGAAATGTTCATCATCAGTTTTTAGTGTATTTATCGATATTTTTATCGAATTTTCTTAAAATTTTACCGAAATCCGGTTTTTAATGAAAACGCACCCAAAAAGTGGTCGTGGCGAAATGTTGATATTGAGATTGTCTATCTTCTTCAGATAATTTTTCGAATTTGCTATCTGTTTTACCAAAAACAATGTTTTTTTCTTTAAGTGGGCGTGGCACTTTATGGACATTTTTTAAAACTTGTTCTATATCAAATTTGATCATTGTAGCTTGAAATTTAAGGCCCAAAAACTGGTGACGTATGTGTGGACTATTAGACACGGCTAAATCGACTCAACTAGCAATTCCGAGTCGATCCATTTAAAGAAGGCCCCTGATTCACCCAAAATTTCGCGCTGAGAACGGAAAAAAGATAATAATATGACAGCTGACAGTTAAGGGTTAGTAAAAATGGAAAGCTATACGAAAAAACAACGCATTTTTATTGTTGAGCAATATTTTAAAAATATTGAAGGTCTGTCAGCTACTGTCCGTAATTGGCCGTCATAGGGATTAAAAATAAAACCATCAACTGTGAAGAGAATATTTCAAAAATTCAGGCAGACTGGATCTTAGACACTTTGGGTTTCAAGTCGATTAACAGAAAAAAATCGAAGCAGTTCGCGATAGTATTGCTGACAGTCCAGGAACACCAATTCAGCACCGTAGTCAAGAATTGGTCAGTTCGTGAAGCTCTCTACAGCGAATCCTCACAAAAAACTTGAAACTTCATCCATGCAAAGTTTAATTGACTCAAGAACTGAAGACTACTGACCATGAAGTGCGAAAAAAGTTCATTTAATGGATTTTGGAACAAATACAAGTGGATGCTGATTTTTGGGAACAAAATCATCTTTAGTATTTCATCTTGATGGCTTAGGTTAGGTTAGGTTGTATTGGCTGCACATGATCCTCGTGCACACCTAAACCATAAAGGTACTTTGTGGTACCACTTGGATCTGCCGAATTTCTTACATTCGTTCGCCTAATTGAACCATTCAGAGCTAACTATGTAGCGTAGGAGGTTGATATAAGCCAACTCACCTAGATTATCTAAGGAGTACTCTCCCAGATGAAGCTTCCTTTTTACTGAGAGAACTGGACAAGAGCATAGAAGATGAGTAAGACTTTCCTCCTCTTCTTCGTCTAAGCAGCTTCTACAGAAGTCATTGCGGAAGAGGCGCAGTCTTTTTGCGTGTAGGCCTATAGGACAGTGTTCTGTAGGACACAGGTTATGGTGTTTTTATTTGATCTGTTCAGCATTATCAAGCAGATGAAGCGCTTCTGGTTAAAGTTAAGCCAGAGTTGCCTGCATATTTGACACGTTGTGCCGTTTATCAATCTGCGGTTTTCTTTCTTGATTGCACCCAGTTTGATCTGTAATTAAATGTAGCGATGTGTATACTGATCATATCTACTGGCGGTTGAATATCGAGGGTTGTGTCCTGTCTGGCAACCTTATCTGCCTTGCAATTCCCTGGTATGTCTCTGTGGCCCGGTACCCAAAAGAGATGAATATTAAAATGTTCCGCCATCTTGTTAAGAGACAGTCGGCACTCATGGGCTGATTCGTAAATCGTCAAAATTTTCACATTTGGGGTTCAGAAAAACCCACGAGTAATTGTTGAGAAGCAAATGCAACCAGAACGCATCACTTTGTGCGGATTTTTCTTCCAAAATATTGCTGGCCTGACAACCGTATCGTTATATGAAAAGCCAGCTTTTAGTTCCTTAATTACAAGTTATGGGTGTTACCAACATGTGGTTTCAAAATGACGTTGCCAAATGTCAGAGAAATACATCAGTTACTGCATGAGGCATTTCCTGTAGTTTTTGCGATCAGAATTTGGCATCCAGATCATGCAACATAACGCAATTTTTCTTTTTTCTTTGACGTTTTTTTTTAAGTCAACGGTGCTTATGCAAACAAGCTCACGTCCACCAAAGCCTTAAAAGAGGAAATTGAGTGGTGTATAAATAAAATAAAGATGCTCGCAGCCAAGAATGAGGCCTACAAGACTAAACTGCAGCGAGAAGACGCTGCAGACGAGATGCTGCCGTAGAAGACGAGAGCTGCCGTAGAGCTCTATAGGCAGAGAAGAAGGCAAAAACACCGGTTTTTCAGAAAAAAGAAAAAAGAGCAAGAAAAACGCGTGATCGAGGATATAGAGAAGTGCCACTCCAGGAACGATGTTCGCAAATTGTACCAAAGTGTAAAACGTCAAAGCCACGGATACAAAGCTCGAACAGAATCCTGTCGAGATGAACAAGGAAATATCGTAGTTGAGACACAGTCGATGCTGAGGATATTGAAGAACAACTTCAGACTGTTAAACGGCGATGACAAACATTATTCCGCTGTCAAGCAGAAGGAACCATTGAATATTGGCAACGACAGCGAAAACTATCAACGACCCGACCTGAGTGAAGTGCGGATAGCAATATCCAAGCTCAAGCTTAATAAGGCTGCCGGAAATGACGGCCTTCCCGCTGAGATTTATAAAGCCGACGGAGATGACTTAGTAAGTAACATCCACTTACTCATAAGCCAAACATGGTCGGAAGAAAGGATGTCTGAAAATGGAACCTCAGCACCGTTTGCCCTATCCACAAAACTGCGCCAACTTTTCAACATTGCCTACAAGATCCTAACTGCCGTAATATATGAACCCCTGAAATCATTTACCAACAACCTGATCGGCTCTTATCAGTGTGGTTTTAGGCCAGGAAAGTCCACAACCGATCAAATTTCCACACTTCAGCAGATACTGGAAAAAAACCCAAGAAGTCCAAATCGATACCCACCACCTATTCATCGATTTCAAGGCCACATACGACAGCATTTATAGAGACGAACTATACAGAGCCATGTCTAGTTTTGGTATACCGCCCAAATTCGTCCGTTTGTGAAAGGAAACGATGGAGAATTCTCAATGCTCCATCAGGGTCGGAAACGACTTCACCGACACATTCGATACCCAAAAAGGATTTAGTCAAGGCGATGCGCTATCATGTGACTTCTTCAATTTGATTCTTCAGAGGATTGTGCAAAACTCCCGAACCCACACCAGAGGCACAATTTTCCGAAAATCGTTACAACTAGTAGCAAACGCCGACGATATTGGCTTCATTGGTAGGACTCAAAGTGATGTCATAGCCACGTTTGCTAGACGTTTGCTAGTATAGAGAAGGAAGCTGCAAAAATGGGTTTAGCAGTAAATGAGGGCAAGACGAAGTTTATGCTGGCAACACGAAAGGGCACACAACATCGACGAATTGGATAGAACGTCACCATTGACAGATATAACTTTGTGGTAGTACGGGAATTTGTCTATCTCGGCTCTGCTATTAACTCTGACAGCAACGTCTCGTCAGAAATTAAACGAGGAGTAACTCTTGCCAGCGCTGTTTCTCCGGGCTAAGAAGGCAATTCAGTAGTAAAGCCCTCACTCGAACTACTAAGGAGATCTTATATAAGCCCTTGATCATCTCAGTCCTGCTCTACGGCACTGAAGCATGGAGTGTCTCAAAAGCGGATGAAGAAATCCTTGGTTGATTCGAGAGGAAAATTCTGCAAAAAATCTTTGGTCCCGTTTGTGTTGACGGGCTATGGAGACGAAGATTCCACCATGAACTATGCGAGCTGTACAGCGACATGCCCCTGGTTAAAAAACACTCCGCATTGAACGTTTAAGATGTCTAGGATATGTAGAACGAATGGACACCAATGCTCCGTCTCGCAGTCTTTGATTCCCAGACTGACGTCGGATGCAGTAGAGGTTAAGTGGCGCGCAAAAGTAGAAAACGAACTCAACTAAGTTGGAGTGCACAACTGGAGGCAGTTAGCTAAGAACCGGGCTGGAGAGGCATGTTGGTTGAGGTCCAGGTTCATTTCGAACTGTAGCGTCACTTTAGTAAGTATAAATAAAATTGAGCCACATTTATACGAAACGGTCATAGAAAATTTCAATAAAAGAGAACGTACCAGCAAAGCCGTGATGACCATTTGCCCGTTGTCTCTTTTCATACATAACCTCAATCTGTATACTCTAAGCATCAATAAAAAATTTGATCTTTCTAATTAGAAATCTTTTTTTTTTTTGCTGTTAAGATTAGGTTTTGCGTGAATTATAAAACACCCTTTTCCCGTGAATCTAAAAAACATAAAATCACTTCAATAGCGTTTTGCTCAGCATCCATCTGTCAGTGTGTGGTCCAATATCCTTAATTCATGTGCCATTTTGATTTTATGTGGGATCGTCGCAGATATAGTTTGATCATCGGTGTAAACCTTGTATACAGTGGAGAATTGGAGATGTTTTGGCTGAAATGTCAACATATTCTCATTTTCACATGTAGGGCGCCTTACATACTTTTCGCCAATCAAAATCAAAAGCTTACATAACTACTATCAGAGTGAATGTCGCAAAAGGTGTGTTCGCTTCAACAACTTTACGATTCAAAATGGGATTAAGGGAGATTTAACCCAAAACAATTATAAACAAACATTTCCGAAGAAGATTTTAAGTGTTTTCTCTAAAACTCGGTTATAAGTGCGATATGAATAAAATATAAACAATTTTTGAAATGTATAACAATGAAAGTTTTTTATGTCTTTTTCTTATACATATAATGGGCGATGGCATCTGTACAAAGAAGGCATTCAAACGTAGCAGGAAATAAGTTTAATGGATTAGTCACCTGGGGTATATGCGTCATTCCCAGAACTTACCAAATGCTTTTATTTATACATATACAACTGTTATATGTATACATTTCCTCCGTTGTATTCTGATTACATTTGAGAAACAAATGATTATTCAAAGCTTATCATTAAACAGTCATATGTTTTCCAAAGAAAATAGCAACATGCCTTAATGCCAAATTGTGACAAATGAACCGAAAGGTATTTTTCGTTTAGCACTAAACACACTCCAGCGTCTGTTCTAATCCCACCCATCGCATAAAGCTTATGTTACATCGGCTATCTCATATAATTCAAGGATTCCGAGAGAATGTTTTAGTGCACATAATTATTTATTTCTATAAATAGACGAAAAAAAGTGAAAATCATGTGACCTCAATTCATATGAATGACCTATATAAACACGATGAAAGCGAATAAGTAATGCCAATAAAAGGAAAAGAAAAAAAAAACTGGGCACAGTAATACATTAAAGCGGCTGTTTGTATGCATTGAAATGTTCTAACATTATGAGTATATAGGACTGTACGACATTATCTAATCAGCAAGGAATTTTCTACCCTTCTGATTGATGTTTACGTAGTCAGTTAACGAATGCAAATTAATCTGAAGTGATGAAAGCAAATTCCAGCAAAAATGCTACCAAATCAACAAAATATATTGCGACTCAAAAACGTGGAGAATTTTATTTCATATTGTAGAGATAATGGGTTTTGAAAGATATTTTTAAATTTATTTTCTTTTTCTTTTTAGGTAAGGATACGTTTGATTTGGAGAAACAACAACATGGAAAAGGGACTGACAATTCATGCATAATTGACAAGGATCCCAAGTTCGTGGTGTGTTGAGGAGTAGAATCATATCAATCGTGAGTTTAATGTCAACTCTTTATTCATATATAGGGTTTTTCAATGAGAGCGCTACAAACGTTTTTTTGTTTTAAATAAAACAAAAACGGTTTTGGATATCAATGAAATTTTTTATTCCTGTGAAAGTACGTTCGATGCCATTATGTATGGAACTCGATTTCTTTTGCATGGCCACCACGGGCACACTTGCAGAAGTCCACACGCTGAACCCAATTTTCGACGGTTTTCAAGCATAAATCGGCCGATACTGCTGGAATTTTACGTTCGATATTCGTACGAAGTTCATCAATCGTCGCTGGCTTGTTGGCATAGACCATAGACTTGACGTAGCCCCACATGAAATAGTCTAACGGCGTCAAATCGACCGAGGCGGCTGGACCATTTCGTGAGATAACACGTTCTCCAAACTTGGTTTCCAATAAATTGATTGTGACATTCGCTGTGTGGATTGTGGCACCGTCCTGTTGGAACCACATGTCCTCCAAGTCCATATCATCCAATTGGGGCCAAAAATATTCGGTTATCATTGAACGGTAGCGATTCCATCACGAAATGGCAAACCTTACTGAAGGGAAATGTCAAAAGAGCTGCAAGAAATATGGCGTCTTTTGCTGTCCCTGTTGCTCAACTTTTGTAGCGTCCCTGTTGAAAAACCCGATACAATAAAATAAGTGGCAAATGAGTATAGTGAAGGTTTTGTCTCATTTGCCATAGGAGGGAGTTAAGTAGAAATCAATTGGATGCGACAATTTTGCGTTATTAGAAAGCGATTATACAGTCGTAACTCAATAATGTTGGTGGATTCTGTTGGTAATCCATAGAGGATTAGAAAACAATTTTATTCGACACCTTCGTCTATATAGATTTCGTTAAGCCTGGGAACTCATTCCGTAAAGTGATTTTATTTTAACGTAACCGTAGTATTACATCACGTAACACCAATAATTTCTTTTGCTTTCAGTAATATTGCGCCATTTGCTTCCGTCAATAATCGTCAAAGCGCCGACGATTGTTGAGCGATGCTAATGAGGGTTTGCATCAATTTGCATGTGGTTAAGACTTACATACTTACTTAATGAACCATGCCTCTCCAATAAGCCGAGTCATAAACTAATTGTCTCCAGCTGCGCACTCCAAGTTGGTTGAGTCTGGTTTCTACTACGCGCCACTTCAGGCAAGGTCTACTGCTTCAGACGTCTGTCTGGGAATCGAAAACTGCCGAGCCGAAGTACTGGTGTCCAGTTGGTGCTACAAATATTAGACATCTTAAACGTCCAATACGGAGTTCTTTGACAAGGGACATGTAGCTGTATAGCGCGTATGGTTATTGGGTAAATCTTCGTCTACCTAGCCCGTCAACACAAACTGGACTGAAGATTTTTCGAAGAAATTTTCTCTCGAATCGACCAAGAATTTCTTCATCCATTTTTGATACAGTAATTGCTTCAGCGCCGTAGAGCAGGACTGGGATAATCAGGGTAGTAGTAGTTGGAGTGAGGGCTTTACTTCTAAATTGCCTTCTTAGACCGAAGAAAGTAATTCATCGTTTAATTTCAGACGAGATATTTCTGATTCCCGTGTAGTTATATCTGTTAACGGTGACGTTCTGTCCAATTCGTCTATGTGGTGTGTCCTCTCATGTTGACAACATTCCGCTTCCTTCTCTATACCAGCAAACGTGGCCATGACATCACGTTAAGTCCTACCAATGATATCAATACCGTCTGCGTATGCTAGTAGTTGCACATATTTTTTGAAAAATCCTCTCAGGAATCAAATTAAAAAGTCACACGACAGTGCATCGCTAACATCAATCCTTTGTTGGTATCGAATGTGTCGGTGAGATCGTTTCTGACCCTGATGGAGCAACAATAATACTCCATCGTCATCCTACACAGACGGATGAGTTTGGGCGGTATACCAAAACTAGACATGGTTCTGTATAGTTGTCTCTATAAATGCTGTCGTATGCGGCTTTAAAATCGATGAATAGGTGGTGGGTATCGATTTTGACGTCTTGGGTTTTTTCCAGGATCTGCCGAAATGTGAAGAATTGACACTAAAAATTGTCCGTCATCGCCGTTTAACAGTCTGTAGAAATGGTTCTTCCTTATCCTCAGCATCGACTGTGTCTCAACTACGATATTTACTTATTCATGTCGACAGGATTCTTCTTCGAGCCTTGAATCCTTCGCTTTGACGTTTTACACTTTGGTGAAATTCGTTCCTGGACCTCCCTTTATCCTCGTTCGCACACATTTCTTGCTCTTTTTCTTTTTTTCTGAAAAGCCGGTGTTCTTCCCTTCTTCTTTGCGTAGAGAACTCAATGACAGCCTTCGTCTTCTCCTGCCTTGTAGGCCTCGTTTTTGGCTATGAACATCTGTCGGTATTCCTCATCAAACCAGGGTTTCTTTTGCTGGTGGGCTTGATAAACCTATCACAGTTGGAGCTGATCTAATGGCTTGTTGGCTTCGTTGCCATGGTTCTTCGACATTCGATGGTGGGAGGTGTGATGCTAATCGAGAGGTTAAGGAATACGCGTTGCGCAAAGGCCTTGGCGGTCTCTTGCGATTGCAGTTTTTCGACATTTAATTGTATCACAATATTTCTGGTTTGTTTTGGCGTGGTGGATATCTGCCTTCTTACCTTGGCTGCAATAAGGTAGTGGTCCGAGTCGATGTTAGCCCCTCGGAATGTTCGGACATCCAAAATACTGGATGCGTGCCTCTTATCTATCGCAATCGATTTGGTTGATGGTTCGTTGATCTGGAGACCGCCACGGATATCGAGGTGATGATACCGTGACCGAAGTCAATTATTCTAAGTACGTTGCCAGATATGTTTTTGTGTAGGTTGACAACAATACTGCGAAAGATGAAAAATCATTTAGATGTTGCTACGGCTGGGAATCACACCCAGACCTTCTGCGCGGCAGTTGAATGCACTAACCATCGCGCTACTGAGCCCGTCGAAAAGAGTTTATATGTAACAAAAGAAAATCTAATCGTATTTCCTGGAATGCAGTAATGTCTACTTTGTAGCTGATTAGGGTTTTCGCCAGTTGCTAGCGTAGCTAATGTACTTTGTGTGTACAACAACCGCCCTTATAATTTTAGAAAGTCGTAAACTATTCTGTGAGACCAGTAACCAATGTTTACCACCGGGTATTGAAAAATCACAATTGATGTGAAGTCAGTGTTACAATGACTCACCAATTTAACGCAGCTCAGTGTCTACCCTAGTTCTACAACACTCTTATTTACTTACTTAAGTTGTGCTACAGTCCGGAATGAACCTGGTCCTCAACCAACATGCCTCTAAGTCCGTCCCTTACCTAACTTCCACCAGTTGCGCACTTCAAGTTGCTTGAGGTCGATTTCTGCTTTTACGCCCCGCGAAAGGCTAGGTATTAATCTATTGCGTCCGACGTCTGGCTGGAAATCAAAGATTCTGGCTATAAATCAGCCTCTGAGAGCCAGAGTATTCGTTTTTCATACAGTTATACATTTTATAGAATCCCCTTAGTAGTTTGAATGAGCTCTTTACTACTAAATTGGCTGAATGAGATCTTTACTACTAAATTGGTAACTTAGCCCGAAAAAAACAGCTGTTGTCAAGAGTAATTCCCGTACCAAGTCCCGTACCACCTCAAAGTTATATCTGTCAATGTTGACGTTGTGATGTGTCCAATTCGTCGATTTTGTATGTCCATTAATGCCGACAGCATATACTTGATCGTACTCTCTGTTAAGATGAAATGCTGACATATTGAATAAATAGATGTCGCCCCCTGATTTTCTTGAGTTCCTGCCGCCATTAAACTCCTTTAAATTCCCTTTAAGATATTTCCCAGAGGAAAGCCTTCCTCTAGTTTCAAGAATCTTCATTCGTTTACTCTTTTGTAACCCATCACTGAAGTAATACCCCTCTATATATGGAGATTGATGGTGTGTTCATAAACGTCTGCCTAACTAAGAACTACGTTAGACGTGTTCATAAAGTCAGGATTTTGATCGAACATACCCAGATGCAGAAGAAATGCTCATAAACGTCATAAGTCTCATCAGCATTTGGCAGATTGTGCATCCATATTTTTCTGACTGCAGAAAGCGCAGAAGATAAAGAAAACAAATTTTATGTTCGAAAATAAAAGTTTTATTGGCAATTTTTTAAAAATTGTGTGTTTGCGATAACATTTATCTTTTTTTAAGGGAAGAAGCAGCTGAACTGTTGAATGTGGCGAAAACTAAGCTATTAATTCCTAAAATAATTCTGATGGAAAAAGAATTCAACTCGGGGAGAAAGAAAAAAATGGTTGATTAATTCTTCTCCTTTGTTTCTTATTCTCCTTTGATTGCACAATTATGGTTGAGCACAACTTCTTTCAAGGTAATTTCTAATTTTTGTCTGACGTTTATGAACATTCAGTGAGTTCTGAAAATTGTATCTAAGCAGGTATGTACCCGTTCTGCGGAATGGGTGTGTTCATTAATGCATCAAAAAAGAAAGATGGTGTGACTAGCGCAAATTTTCGATGATATACAACCTGATTTACGTTATTTTTTTTTATTTCTGTTCTCTCAACCCCTAACCAGTCTCATTTACTGCTAAACCCATTTTCTACAACACCCAACCTTATAAAAAAGACTCAAGTTGATGTCGGTTTTTTTTTAGGGTAAAAAACTTCGAATTGAAATAAAACACAAGAAAATCGTTTTAATTTCCATCAATTTGTCTTTATTGGAAATATAATTTTATGTCAATAATGTTTAAATATGATTTCGGGCATGTGGCCGCCGCGGCTGGTTCGAATAAAGCCAAGTCTAGAGCTCCAATTTTAAACCACTTTTTCGAACATTTGGGGCCGTATGTCGGCAATTACGGCACGAATGTCGGTTTCCAAGTCCTCTAACGTTTCTGGTTTGTTGGCGTAGACGAGCGACTTCACATATCCCCAAAGTAAATAATCCAATGGTGTCAAATCACACGATCTTGGTGGCCAATTGATAGTTCCATATCGCGAAATTATGCGTTCATCGAATATTTCTTTTAATAAATCGATTGTAACATGCGCTGTGTGGCATGTGACAGCGCTACATGCCACACAGCGCATGTTGTTGGAACCACATCTCATCTACATTCATGCCATCAAATTTGGGAACAAAACAGTCGGTTATCGTGGCTCTATACCGGTCTACATTAACGGGGACTGACTCTACAGCATCATTTCGGAAGAAGTATGTTCCAATGACTCCACCAGCCCATAGAGCACACCAAACAGTCAGTTTTTGTGGATGTAATGGCGTCTCAAGGGTCTCATGTGGATTCTCTTCACTCCAAATGCGGCAATTTTGCTTGTTGACGTTGCCATTCAACCAAAAATGAGCCTCATCGCTGAACAAAATTTTGCGATGAAAATCAGCATCGATATCAATCTCAATTTCAGCACATATACCAAAATCACGAAGCATTGCATGGTCTCGCGGATTTAATTCTTGTATTACAAGCTGGATCTTGTAAGGTCGTAAGCCAAGATCTCTGTGCAAAATCTTCCAATTGCTGTGCACGGTGGCGAATCGATTCATATTCGGGTCCTCTTCAACACTTTGCTCTACAGCGTCAATTGTTTCTTCGATGCGCACTGTTCGACGTCTCTGCAGAAGCGTATTATCCCATCACATAGAGTAAACGTAGTGCGAAAACGATCCATGGTTCACCGAATTAATTGCTCCCATGGGCGATTATGTCGACCATAAAATAAACGGAGCTCGCGTTAAACTTCCATAACTGAACCATTATTTTCGAAATATATTTGCACGATTTGCAAGCGTTGTTCATTTGTCAAACTGTTTATGATGAAATGGCAAACCAAACTGAACATAAATGACATGAAGAGTTGCG
The DNA here is from genome assembly GCA_949824845.1 of Rhingia rostrata. NCBI lineage: Eukaryota > Metazoa > Arthropoda > Insecta > Diptera > Syrphidae > Rhingia > Rhingia rostrata. Next base: position 73,239,119 of record OX463758.1, on the reverse strand, counting down.
CTGATTTTACCTATTTTCCAGAAAAAAATTGCAACTTGTTAGGTGTCAATAATGACAGAAATGTAAAAACTGCACAACTGTAAATAAATAATTTATTTTAGTATCCAATTGATTATAAATGTATTATATGTCAGATAATTGCGCCACTATGCACTCTAAAATGCTTTCTGATGTAACAAACTGTCAAACAGACTCGCAATGTTTTATAGCTGCCTACTTGTCAGATTATTTTTGAAAATTACTCGCTGTCCAAATTAAATTAACACAACTTCTCAAAACCATCTTGAATACTATTTTAGTTTTATAAATAAAGCAAATGACGTCTACAGTCTTCGACAGCCACCACTTTCTGACACCCTGTTTAAACATAAAATCCCACTTTAAGTCACCCTGTCTCTCTGGTTTTTATTTTATTAGGAAATACAAACAGAAAATCGAAAAACAAAACTTATGTAGGCATTCGATTGTTTGTGCAAAGAGTCGCATGTGTTACATCATTAGCTTTCTTCATGTTGAACACAAAAATAAGAAGAAAAAACTCATAGATACACGAAAACCATAATAAACTATTTTCATATTGCTTTTCGTTTTTCCTCCGTCTTCGCGTCTTTTTGGTAAATGTATACGTGCAATTCTATTTTCGCGCACACGAAACAAGAAACCATATGAGCTCTAGCAACATGTATTTATGCTACACCAAAACATAGATACATTTCCAATCACCTCGCTCAGCTGTGTGGTGGTGCCGTGGTGGTGTTATGTTTTGGTTTTTCCATCGGACTATGGGAAAATGGGAAATTATCTCGTCCAACGAGTATTACTAGTCGACTTTGTTTTTGTATATCTCACAGTCTGTTCTCTATGATTTGATTCAAACCATTCTACACACATCAAGTATCTGTTGGTTCCTCTCTGCGCACAAACACATTCGAACGATTTTATCGCACGTGCACATATGTTGCTTTAGTGTGTCAACATGAATGTAGTTGTGTGGTGGAAAAATTGACACATTTTCTGTTTTGTGTAAATATATTCGTTTTTATGGTTTGTTTTCCTTTTAGTCTCTCTCTCTCTCTATATATATCTCCTTCGTGTATCTATGCGTATCTGTCCGTGTTCCGTGCGACATGGTAGGTGGTAGTTTCGTCTGGCCAGTTTGTTTTATTTTTTCGTGTCGAAAGCACATTTTCAATGGCAACGCTCGGAAAAAAGTGAAACATATGATTGCTGTTTGTGTAAAAATTATGGTTTTTCAAACAACTGATACTCTTTGTGTGGTGAAGAAAAAAAAACGGACATTTTGTGATAATGGACACTACGAATAAATCGAGTTTTTTCTTTATTTGTTTTCCTGTACAATGGCATAATTAACTTGAAGATGAACTTCAAACTATCAATCGACTAAGTCTAAAGATCAAATAAATGTGGAGAGTTTTTTTTTAATTGACCCAAAGTTTGAGAAAAAAAAAATTAACGCCATTCACTCTATCGGGATTTGGTCAGTTTATTAATTTCAATAACAGTATCAGTGTTCGTGTCAATTAACTTGAATGAGTTCATGATATAGTGTTAACGGTAGCTGAACTTTTCGTTTAAATTGGTATGCCACGTAAAATACATACACAGTATAAACTTATTTGTTTTTTTTTTGTTTTTTTTTTATGGTTCATTAAGTTTGATTTATACACTTTGCCTTCCTTATAATATTTGCGTTTGAGGAATAAAAAAAAAATTACCTATGTCGTATTAACGTGACAGTTGCTTTGTTTTCTTATCCAGTCAGCTGATTTTGTTTAGAGATGTTACACAACGTTGAACGCACCCATTTTACTACGTTTCCCTTCGGACAGTGGGTGAAAATTTTACTCGTGCAGAAAAATTTGGTAAAATCTTGTGATCACATGATTGAGATCCGATGTTTTATTGATGATCGATATGTATTTTGTATGTATCGCGAGAATGTTGACGTAAGTGGGATATTTTTGTGGCAACTATCCCAAAGGCCTTATCTCACATTAACCTTGATCATTCCTTCCCGTAAAAGTGTTGTAATGATACTTTACACGAGTATACATCAATTGTGGCTTGTTAATGCCGCGCATAAACATATCTACATGATATGTCATGGATGACGCAATCGCATTGGTCTTTGTCTTACTACACGTGGCGTAGATACGACCTCCTTGGATAATTTTCGTGGCGATGAAAATACATTTTGGGTATGATCGGTGCGATTGTGTCGAAACGAAAGGAGACAAGACGATCGTGTAAACTTTATTTTTAAAATCTTTTTAATTGAAGTCTTTTATCTTCATACCTAGAAAGGGTGTGTTGTGCGACTTTGTTTGATCATATCTATTGATTTAGGTAGACAGATGGGTTTATATACGTAGAATGGGTATGAAATGGTCGGAACAAGTTTTACGAACAGCTGTGGATACGCCGTTCACGTATTTACATAATTCGATATTCCATTTCTATCTCAACTTCCACCTGACACCGATGACAGCCCACTTTTGTAATTTAACAACAAACCGCTAATGTATATTTAATTGTGGATTAAGTCTTGTGTTTTATCGCGCATTTAAAATAAATAATGGCAAAACATATAAGAATTTCTCAATTGTAATCGCACTTACAAGCACATAAGAAGAACCAGCTTTGGTATTGTCAAATAAATAGAAAAATACGTTGATAAACTATTTTTATTTCGATTGTGAGCACGATCTGTCGAATTCTTATTTGAATTGGGATTGACTGAGAGCCATGTTTCTAGGGATAACTCTGGTTTAATCCTAAAACTAGTATGATCTTGCGCTGTAAACTGGCGCCCAAGGTTACATCGCACTGTAAATAAAGGTTTAGGTAATTATCAGTCACATTTCCTATCCCATCACCGTTTCTATCATCATCGTTAAACTTGTTTTAATCATCAATTTAATTATGACCTCTAACGGACTGGTTAGAGGTCACCTTGCTTGTTGGATCGCCGTCTATATGTCTATGTGCAGAAATTGCTTAAAGCCGACTGCAGGCAATCGGATTTCAAAGCGGGGACTCTTCGCATAGTAGAATAAACCAGAAAGCTAAGGCTATAGATTTATGGTTATACTTCATCGTAATTGGTTTAACATTCGCTGTATCTCAGGGTTGACACTGGGACCATTGCTTATACTTTTATAAAAGAAGAAGAAAAAGTCAAACATCTCGGAGTTCTTTTTGACAATCACCTCAAATGTGTCCATTAATCGGACTACAGTACAACGAGAACATTCATTATTATGTAAGTCCGTTTCCTAACAATCTGCGTCATTTTTTTGCGTTGACCGCCCGTGTATATCTCCACGGCTTAAGTCAAATATGACAGCTGTCAAAAAACAATGTTGTTCGACGAACACGAAGATGAATGTCAGTATTTTCAGAACAAATACTCTCTATGGGACACAACGTTCCGTTACTTAACAAATGTCAAAGTCGCAGTAAAATATGACGCGTCATTTGCAAACATTACCTAGTGAATTTTCGAATCGGCTCATAACCTTTGCACCACAAACAGGCTTTAATGTCAATGTCCAAATGACAAATTATATTAGAGTTTGTTTTAATAAGACGATTTCTGTTGCGCGATCTGTCAAATTTCAAAAATAATCGCTTAATTACAGTTTCCTAACGTTGCTGTTATGTAAATTAAACCCTATGACAGCTATTCCAACCTCATTTTCTCTGTGATCATGATCCCCAAATTTATTTTCTGATTTATAAAATAAAAACAAAAATTGTATGGTTCGAAGCAAACAGTTCGCTATACGTAAAAATTTGTACAGAATTATCTTTACAAGACTCCCCTTGTATCTATCACATTATATGACTCCGAAAATAGAATAGTCAACATTTCCGCACCGTAAATGTGCGCAATTATTTCCAACTGCGTACCAAGCATTCTATTCCCCACTGTACAGAGCGTAGAAATCGCAACAAGAATAATTAGTAAGGCAGTATTTCTTGTATCAAAGTCCGCCTTTGTGTGGCTGCATCAAACGTGTCATATTCGTCGTTGTCGTCGTGGTTGTTGTAGAGTTGCCTTTGTTCAAATAAATTAGAAATTCACTTTAAATCGTCAAGAGTGCTGCCAAGTTTGCTTTGTTTCCACATTTCAACCATAACCATCCCCCGTGCTGCAAAAAAAAAAAAAAAAAATTACCTCATCATTGTGCAAATCTAATCGTTATGTCAAATTGCGTTCGTTCAAAATTTATAACAAACAGCTGATTGGCCTATACATGGTGTTTGTGTCAATCGCTCGTGGCATGTTTATTTTTTTTTCTTTCTTAGAACTGATTTCCCCATAGGCACTCCCCTCGGTGTATCGTGGTTGGTAATGGTGCTGCTGATGATGACCTTGTGCCTCTCAGCTGTGCACATGCAATTCATAGTCAATCCCCTACCCGCAGTTGTTGCCTGACTTTTCTCGCATTATGTAGCCTTTGTCTGTATGTATGTAGGTATATACGTCAAACTCGAAACAGAGCGATAGAGAGGAAGATAACAAGTTAATACTTTATAGACGTAACTCGCTCAGACTGTAGATAGTTTTCTAATTAGCTATCGATGTGTACAGACTTCCAACAGTGAGATACCCCTCTCCAGCACTCGAGAAAGATACACAAATTGGTACTCGCGTAATTATTAATCGTTTACCAATTTGATACTTAGTTGGCGAAATTGGTCTTGAATTACTTTACAGTTTGTGGATTGACGTTGTGGTCGGGCAGACTGACGGAATGACATATTAAGGTCATGTGGTTATTCGTAGGTTGGTAGCCACTTCCAGATTTTTTTCTTCTTGAATTTAGTTTGCTATCCAAGATTGTTGAATTCTTGTTAATTGTTAAGAAAGTTTCAAGTTCACGTGATATACAGTCATCCGCTTTGTTTTGTTTAATTCAAACTCACCGAGAAGACTTGAGGTTTTCCTTAAATGTATGATATCTCTTGCTATCTTTCAGTCTGAACTTGACATTTCATTTGATTATAAAGTTTCGAAAGTGTGATTATTTTATGTCGCAACGTTTTGAGTGTGTTCCACTAAAAATGCTCGATTATCTGCTTTTGTGGTGGATAACGATTAAATGAATTTTTTTCGGTTGGGAAATGGTATGCGCTCGTAAATTTGAAATAGTGGAAACAAGGTCGATGAGGGTGAATATATTATACTTGTATGTGGACACATATTCAAGAGTCAAACGCGGAAATGACATAATTGTGATGGCTACAGCCTGTTCGGAGAGACTACCTACCCACAATAATGGGATTTCATGTAATTTCGTTTGTAACTTCTGAAGGGTGTGTTTGGCTGGTAATAATGGCGCCCAATGTTGGACGTGTAGGATGTTGGCAATTGGTATTCGATAATATTCATCTCAATTGAAATTGATAGCCATTGAGTGGAGTGGAACTATTTAGGGACGTTAGAAATTAAGCTACTGACAGTTGGATGCATCAAAAATTAGTGTAACCACGTTATGAGGTTCCAGCAATAGCAATGAATAAGGTACCAGCAATAGCATTTCTTTAAACAAAGAACTAGAATTCAAAATATACCACTCAATAGGTGGTACGGAAATTGTTGCCATCAAACATTAATATCGATATCGTCTGCGTATACCAGCAGTGCTCTACATCGCGTTTTTGGTCATATTAACATTCTCCATACTGCATGTAATTGATCAGAATCGAAGGCCAGCTTTTCTGACAGTCGTTGTATATATAAAGTTTTTTTTTTCTTTATTGAATTGAGGGCTGGGCGGTCTTTGTGCCACACTCACACACACCAAGCCAACTGAATCAGATTTTTCAGGATTCCAAATTCTTGTATCGCCCTATAAAGCATGGATGGATGTATGCTAATAAGGCATTCGAGGATAATATGATGTGCGGTCTTGAATTTGATAGAAATATGATGACTTTCAATATAAAACTAAAAAGGTTTTCAAAGGCTTACCACTCAGTTCGACCATAGACGAAAAAAAAGCTTCCCACAGAACTGCTTCAAGCACTTACCCGGTACGTTACATAGGACCTTATATACGACGTTTAGCAGGGATACGCCTTGATGCCTTTTTGTGGATAAATAAATATTAGGCATAAACAGGCCATATAATGCTTAGTATTACAGGCTCTCCAATCATTTGAGCTTGCGAACTTACATTTTTGGCACAAAGAATATGAACTACCAATTTACTCAGATTCCGAATGTCAAATTTGAGAAGCTTCTTATGATTGTTTTATATTCATAGATGTCAGACTTTGGCAAGAGACGGAACATTGAAAAACTATAGGTGTTGTTAGTTTCCATGACTTTGTAATACAATAAAAGAACTACAACGTGGTTCTGGTTATTTGTGCAAATGGCCGCCAATGTCAAATCTGTTTTGACATTTGTGAACTAGACAGATGAAGAATACAAGTGAACAAGCCATGGACCGATACACTCCCCAAGGACGCGGAATAATCGTCTCTGTTTTTTTTCGTTTCAATTCGTCTGTAGTGTTGGCGCAGAGCGAATTCCGTCAACGATTCCCCGGCCGTCCGATACCGACTGCGCAAACACTGCGCCGTTTCGGCCACCAACTTTGAAGAGTATGGGAACACACGAGACGTTGCTAAGAGTGGCCGGCCCTGGAGCGCCGAGAATATCGCCGCTGTTGCCGAGAATGTCGAGCTGTCGCCAGAAACATCGACCAGACGCCTTACCTCGCAATTAGCCATCAGCCGGTCGTCCCTAAGACGAATTTTGGTCAAAGAATTGCGCTTGTTCCCGTACAAAGTCTAGTCCGTGCATCAGCTACTACCTGTCGACCGCCAAACGCATGTAACCAACGCCCAAGTCATCCTCAATCTCGAGGACGAAGTGGGCGATTTTTCATAATGAGCGATGAGGCTCAATTTCACCGCAGTGGGTACGTGAACAAGCAAAACTATCGCTTCTGGGGCACCGAAAATCCACGAGCAATGCACGAGGAGCCATTACACCCGCTAAAAGTTACTGCATGGTGCGCTTTACACGCTGGACGGTGGAAGGTGCTCGCTATAGGTCCATGTTAACCGATTTTTTTCTGCCGCAATTGGACGAATTAGGACTGGAAGACATGTGATTCCAACAGGACGGAGCAACGGCACACACTGCGCGAGCCACAACCGATATTCTGAAGGTGGCGACAACATCGGATGACTTCTTTTGGCGCACTTTGTACTAGGCCACTGGACCTCACCTTTCTTATAAAGGATATTCGTTTGAGAGGTATAGAACTTTAAGTTGGCAACACTATCTTAACTGGCGGCCACCTTGTCAACTGTCAAGTGATTTATTTCTACTTTGGTTTGGCATTTCAACATGAATAAACTGACGTCTTAACAGCGCTTCTAAATTGTGCAAATTTATTTTTAAAATCATGGTTCTGTTCAAATACGTATCGCGCACTACGTCCATTTTACGGTCAACAGAATCGTCCATAATTCGATTAAGTATGGAACGTTTTCGCACCACGTTTAATCTAAATCATAATTCGCATCCACAAAGACGTCGTGTAGTGCGTACAGCAGATAGAAGATCCGATTCAGTCTATCCAGGACTTTACAGTCAATGGTGACCCCTATAAATCCATGTTTACTGACCTTTTCGTTCATCATTGGAACAACCATGATGTGCAGAAGCTGTGGTTTCAACAAGACGGCGAAAAATGTGACACAGCTCGTGCCACAATTGACTTGTTGAAGAAAACGTTCGGTGATCGCATAGTTTCGCGATTTGATCCTGTGAATTGGCATCCAAGATCGTGCTATTTAACGCCGATTGTATATTTTCTGTGAGAATATTTGAAGTCGGTAGTCTACGCCGATAAGCCCGAAACGATTGACCACTTCGAGGGCAGGACAACATTCGCCGCTTTATTGCCGATAAACGGCCACAAATGTTGGAAAAAGTCATCGAAAATTGGACCTCCAGATAAGACTACGTCCGAGCCAGCCGTGCCATTCATATGCCAGAAATCATATTTAATTTATAATAACAGAAGATTATCTCTCGATAAAGTGAATTTCATGTCAATTTAAAAAAAAACCATCACTGTTTTATTTTCTTTCAAAGTTTTATACCTCAAAAAAAAAAAAAAAAAACGTAGATGAAACCAATTGATCTGTTATTCCAGTGGGCCTCCGCACACGAGATGAGTTTAACTCTGGAATAAGACCATTCATGTCAATCTGACCAAATTTTGTTTATAAGCCATTGAATGTTGCTTACCAAATAATCTTCACCAACTTTATAACTGGTAGGGTGGTCGTCATTTCTCTACATTTCTGTAGACTTGTGAACTTGACGGACTCAGTGGCGCGATGGTAGGTGCGAAGAACTGTGGTGCAAAAAGTCTGCATTCGAATCCCAGCCGAAGCAACACCCTAAATGATTTTTCACTGTCCCTCCTCCCATGATGATCTAACAAATTATCCTAGTGGTATTAATTGTCAAGAAAAGCTTATCTAAAAATCGCCAGGATGTCCCGCCATCGTGCAAGAAAGAAGTACACATGCACATATGAATGGTCGTGAGAAAGCTCGCGTCCCTGGGTACTAACGAGCCTGTTACACCAAAAATTTGTGTTTTTGTAAAGCTTAACTTTAGATATTGCTGTCCTCGCTTCAGTTAGGTCGGGAGGTTGGTGGTTTTCGCTGTCGTCAACAATATAAAATGGTTCGTTGTGCCTAGAAGTGGAAGATTGTTAGTCATCGCTGTAAGCGTCTTAAGAAGTGGTTTTTCAATATCCTCAGCCTCGACTGTATCTCAAACGCGTTATTTCCATCTTGACAGGATACTGCGCCTTGTATTGCTGAATTCGACGTTTACACTTTGGTAAAACGTATGAACATCATTCCTAGTGTCGTACCTCTCTATATCCTAGGTCGCCCGCTTTTTTTTTTTCTCTTTCTGAAAAGTAGGTGTTCTTTCCTCCTTCTTTGCCTATAGAGCGTCTTCACAACAGCTTAGCGTTGTAGGCTTCATTCTTGGCTGCGAGCATCTGTAGACATTCCTCATTAATCCAAGGGTTTCTTATACTGGTAGGTGCCAGAAAAGTGGCTCATCAGTTGTTGCTGCTCTAATGTCTTGTTGACATCGTCGCCAATGTTCTTCGACAGTAGATGCTGGTGATATAGTGTTGATCGAGAGGTTAAGGGAAACTCGTTCTGCAAAGGATTTGGTGATCCGATGACTGCGTTGGTGGAAAATTAAAAAAAAAAAACCCTATATATTCTGGAGCAAATCCTTTTTTAGGGTACCAAGTTAGACATTCTTATCCATTGTGGTTTTAATAAATTGTAGTTTGTAGCAGACATACCGGTGCAAACCATGACGCTGCCACCGTTGTGCGGTTGCTTTTAAGTGTTTGTCTTGCAGCCATGTATTAGTTTTACTTCAGACGTAGCGTCGCCCATCGGAACCAAAAATATTAAATTTTGACTCATCCGAAAATAATGTTAATCCTTACCGAATCGAAGACGTCGAACTCGAATTGGTCTTGCTATAACAAAAAGCTCCCTGGCGGGAATTCTTCCATGTAAATCATTATTTCTGAGTACTCGACGTATGGTTTCTTCACAGCATGATTTGCCCAACATTTCTCCCAGATGTAACACTCATCTGTGGTATTAAAAAAACAAAACGACATCCACATACACAGCAACGCCAAAGCAATACCTTAAATGAATGTTGTTGACGGGCAAATCACTGTGTCAATGTGTTTAACGTTAAACGAATTTGAGAGGACAAATTAAAATGTGGTTGAACCTTTTTTTTTAAAGAGAACCATCATCTGAATTCAGATCCATCCAAACCCCATACAAGGATTAACAATCCACTCAAGCTATTCCTCTATCCTTGGTCCAATTACTCCTTGGACATACAAGCCAATTGTGCTATCATCCATAACCCCTATATGCAATATGCATGTACCTACCTCAAATAAATTGGTATTAGACCCCCCAAAAGCCTCAATTTAAGATCTCTTTACCAATTTCGCAAAAAAACTGGGTCACTGCCATCTGCTACCAAAAAGTACATCTACTCAACGAATCGTGAGAACGAACGCCTTCAATTGGAAATCGGAAAATGGAAAAATCCAATCGAAATCAAAGAGTAATGAATTTTTATTGGAAACACCATTTTAAACTCGTTCTTTGTGTGTGTGTGTGTTTTTTTTTTATTTCCTTCAACCAACACACCAATTGGGGGGCAAAATTGCATTCCCAACACCCCAAGGCATCATGGTTACGGTGTGCTGCCAAACCTATTATTTAATCTATCGAAAACATGTTGCAACCGCATGTGTTGCAACGCGCCGCGCACTGTGCCAAATGACCAAATATGCTTCTAGTTTTGGTGACCAGTTTCAGCGCGAAATTTGATGAAAGCTCTTGCGCGCTGCAATTGTTTAATTTTTTTTAGGCCAGGGACTGCAAGTGAAGTTTCATTTAAAAAAAAAAATCAAAAAAATGAGTGCCTCGAGTTTGGTTGTTTCATGCATAAAGTTACAGATGAAGGACATGTGTGAGAGCAGCATAAAAGGGGGCAAGTTACCAACCATGATTGCCAGGTAGTACCACTTACTCTTACTCTTGTTCTACATATAACAACACTCGAGCAAGTGCCGCTCCATTTGGGAAATTCACAACACGGTTTGGTTTTTTTTTTTACTGGTTTACATGCATTTCTCCATTTAAGCGGACAAGGGAAGAGAGAAAAACACTTAAAGTGGTTGATGGCTTTAAACTTTTTTTTTTCGTCCACTTTGTTTTTTTTTTGTTGCAGAGCCTGTTTTTTTGTATTGAAAGCTGCAAGACTGGTGTATATAGGTGCTTATGATTACTTCTGGTGAGGGTTAAGCAATTTTTACTTAATACTTGAGTTTGTTTTCAATTATTTGATGTTGTTGCATAATTTTTGTACAATCTGGTGCCCATTGTGTGATTTAATTAATCTCCGTTACTACTTTCCACTCTGTAGATGTAAGGCCTTGAGGGTTGAGCTTGTTTGTTGGAAACAACATATAATTGAAGTTGCCTTGAGGATATATACAAGTAAATAATGTATTTCTTCTGAATTTCAATTGGAAACTTAGCCTATCTGGAGAGTAGTGTGGAGGTATTTTCCAAAGAATTTTCAAAATTACTGACAGAAGGATGTCATTAATGTCAATAATGTGTGTTCTTGTTTTGCTCGTCAAATATGTTTGAATTTAATGTGAGTTGCGACAACAATCTTAGTTTTGAAAAGTTGTATAGAAACATCTATAAGCTGAGATTGTGGACCCAGGTCTCTTGGGCATCCGACAGTACGTACCCAATAAAATAAGCAAACTAAAGGACTGCTCATTCTCTGTCCTCTGCCCACCTGCAATAATTTCAAAACATTGTTTGTCCTCTTTTCAAATTAACTTTTCCTTTCTTCTGGCTTTTTTCTAGCTTTCTGCTTTTCCACTCTTCAAGGCCTCTGCCAAGCTTCCATTTATAGATTCCTCAGAGATTTCCATCCGTTGCCTCAGTTGAGGGGAAGTTTTTTCTGTCAAAAAAAAATAAAAACGGTTTCCTTACCTTGTAGCTTAGAATAATGATGAATTCCTTTTACGAAACATATTCAGTAACTAGATTTACCTTCTCTAACATTTAGATTTACTAGATTTACCTTCTCTAAAGGTGATGAGGCGAATCCAACAAATGTTACTACCCAACCTGGAAAAAGTTTTTTTTGCAAGACCAGGAATCGTGTTCCACTTGGGTTTTTTATGGAGATATCGGAGAGATTATTAAGTGGAATACTTTTTTTTTAAATTCAGTTTTTTATTCGTTTGAAAGGCCTATCGATGCCATTATGTATGTATTAGGGTTATAGGGAATTATTTTTCTCAAGGAATTTTTTTACATGTTTCAGTTTGAATTTGAACGGTGGCATGGGTTTTGTTAGCTTAAGGGTCGCGGTGTTTTCTGGCTTATTGGCATATAACGGGCATTTTATTTTTAGAGGTACATAACTTCGAATTGAAATAATGCACAAGGAAATCATTTAAACGATTTCCTTGTGCATTATTTCAATTCCATCAATTTGGATTTATTGGAAAGATAATTTTATGCCAATAATGTTTAAATATGGTTTCGGGCTTGTGGCGGCCAAGGCTGGTTCGAATAAAGCCAAGTCTAGAGGTCCAATTTTCAACCACTCTTTCGAGCATTTGGGGCCGTATATCGGCAATAACGCCACGAATGTTGGCTTTCAAGTCCCCTAACGTTTCTGGTTTCTTGGCGTAGACGAGCGACTTCACATATCCCCAATGAAAATAATCCAATGGTGTCATATCACACGATCTTGGTGGCCCATTGACAGGTCCATTCCTCGACATTGTGCGCTCATCGAATTGTGACGTGCGCTATGTGACATGTAGCGCCGTCTTGTTGGAACCACATCCCACCCACATTCATGCCATCCAATTCGGGAACAAAATAGTCGGTTATCATGGGTCTATACCGGACTCCATTAACGGTAACTGACTCTCCAGCATCATTTCGTTAGTAATATGGCCCAATGACTCTACCATCGTATAGAGCACACCAAACAGCCAGTTTTTGTGGATGTAATGGCGTCCCAAGGGTCTCATGTGGATTCTCTTCACTGCAAATGCGGCAATTTTGGTTGAGGATGTAGCCATTCAACCAAAAATGAGCCTCATCACTGAACAAAATTTTGCGATAAAAATCAGCATCGATATCAATCTCTTTTTCGGCTTGCGCAACAAAATCACGACGCATTGCATGGTCTCGCGGCTTTAATTCTTGCACAAGATGGATCTTGTAAGGTCGTAAGACAAGATCTTTGCGCAAAACCTTCCATGAAGTTGATGGACAAAGCTCCAATTGCTGTGCACGGTGGCGAATCAATTTATGTGTATTCGCATCGTCCCAAATCCGACAATTTTAGTTTATTGACTTACCCATTCATCCAGAAATGGGCCTCATCGCTGAAGATGATTTTTCGATGAAAATAAGGTCTATTTACAACTGCTCCAGAGCCCGTTCAGCGAACACATGTCGTTGTCTATGGTCGTTTACCTTTAGCTCCTTGGTTAGTTGAATTTTATACGGGTGCAGGTCACGACGTGAAATTCACCAAGTTGTGGTCTGTGAAAAGCTTTGAAAACCTTTTAAGAACGAAGCGCAAACGACTGCCCCGTATTCTCCTGCACTCTCTCACGACAGCAGTGATGTTTTCAGCAGATTTCGAGTTTCCTCGACGTACGGGTGTTGGTTTGTTGTTTACCGAGCTAGTGGACTCAAATTCATCCACCACACTCCGAATAGTCCACTCGGAAGAACGATTATAGTAACCGTAAAATGGGCGAACTGCGCGGAACGTTGCCCGAACAGATCACCCATTTTGATAAAACAATTTTAGCATTTTCACGTGCTGTTAAAACTTTGTTCATACATGGTGATTTGGCAAAACAGACTAAACAAATGACAGCCAATTTGACAGATGTAGCTTAAACAATATAGCCGCCATCAACTGTCAAAGTTTAGAAGTCCCTATTGGAAGACCCTTTACAACTATTAAGCACCTTCGAAAAAAACGGTTCAGTATTTATTTTTTTATATAAGTTTTGCATCCAAAACATTTCTCCATAAATCCGTATTACAAATAACACATCATTTTGACATGCCTGCTCCATCTACATTTCAAATCACCACTTTGCCCATCACTTATCATATTAAGAACACGTTCTATATGCCGCCCTCACTCTGTCAATGCGTTTGTCATTTTCACTAATTATGAGATAATTAGACGGCAAGTTTGTTCATCGCATACAACAGGGTGTGCTGCAAATTCAATTTGAGATCAAGGGCCGTGTCCCCATTTTTTGAGAAAACAACTTGTGGTTGGCATTTGTCGTCTGCATTCTATTCATATCCGAGTGCATACTTTAATCGACCTCCGAAGTCTTGAAATATTTCACTTGCAATACGTTTATGCAACAATATTGCAAAATTGTTATTAAGCTATGAAAACACCCAATTGCGCTGTAGCATTGACCTTCCCTTTGATAAAAAAAAAAAAAAAAAACACCCAAAGAATAAACACTGTCTGTCCGTTTCTGATGCCAATGTAAAATGTCGAAAATACAAAATGATGATGAGGATGACCAAGGAAACCATACAAGGTAAAAAATGCTCTCTATGGTGGACGTACAAAACTTAATTTAAATCGAAACCGCACATGCATCCTATAACCACGAGCAGCTATATACCCTTAGAACTATACATTCAGCGGCACAGCAGCTAGCTTGCAACTTGCCAAATGAAAACTATCTCTCCGCTTGCGCCGGCCGCTTGACTGCCCCGAGGGGTTTTCGTTTCGGAAAATGTTAGAGATACGTAAAAGTAAAACTACGATCTACCAAATGGCAAACATGCATGCATACAAGCTTGTAGATTGTTTTCATTGCAATGCATATTTATAGCTAACAAATGTATAAATAGGCATTGGCATGTGCATGCACATATGCACATGTGCCATATGACTAGATACGAGTGAGCGCACTTGTACATGCAATGAATTTAATGGAAGAATCGTTCAATGATAAGGAGTGTACTGGGTGCTCGAACCTACTGTTTTCGAAATCGAGTGCGGGTATAGTTTTCAAGAGGCTATATCAACATGAATGAATGCAATGTTTGTTTTATTCTAAATCGATGTAACCTTTACTAGGAATGTACATGCACAATTGTGCACAAAGTTATGACGTGAACGCGACTGTTCAGTGTCATATGGCAGTAGGACTGACATGCACCAACCAACGGTGTGAATGTTTCCGGCAAATTGAGGTTGGCATATCATTTTAAGTCTTCTTTTGACAGGCTTTTATGGAATGATAAATCATTTCGTGCCTAGATTTTATTTTGAAGTTAAGTTTCACGGAGGTTATGTACTGACCAAAGATTATAAAGTCATACAGATGACGCATTGAGAACAAAAAAACAGAAACAGAAAACAGTGCGGTGTGCACTTTCACACATGAGAAACGAGATCCAAACATATGTGCACCGTTTGTTACGACCATAATATGGCGACCAGCGATGAGGCTCATTTCTGGCTCAACGGATACGTAAATAAGCAAAACTGTCGCATCTGGAGTGATAAACAGCCACATGTCATACAAGACTTACTGATGCATCCCGAAAAAAACGACAGTTTGATGTGGAAACGAAAAATCATCTTCAAAGACGTCCGTGGAAGAAACGTTACCGTCAACGGCGAACGATATCGAGCCATGAGAGGCGAATTTTGTTTGCCCCAGTTGGCTGTGTTGAACTTGGTTGACATGTGGTTTCATCAAGACGGTGCCCATGCCACACAGCTCGTGAAACAATGGTGATTGGTGAGCTTACCTCTGAGTTGGCCGCCAAGATAATGCGATTTAACGCCTCTTGATTATTTCTTGTGGGGTTATGTAAAGTCGTTAGTCTATGTGGACAAGCCGAACACGATTGAAGCCTTACAGGATAACACAACACGTGTAATTCGTGGAATACAGGCCGAAATGCTCGAAAAAGTGACGCAACATTCGACCTTCCGAATGGACCATTTGAAACGGATCCGCGGACAACATTTACATGAAGTTATCTGTAAAACGTTTATGGAAAATGCCTTTTTATCGATAAAAATAAAATTTTTGAATATTTGATACAAATTTGAGTATTTTATTGGATTTAATCCAGTTCCGCACTTTAAGTTGGTTGAGGTCGGTTTCTACTTGTGCGCTTCACTTACGGCGAGGTCTTCCTCTACTGTGGAGTATTGGTGTCCATTCGCTCTACATATCCCAGCCATCGTAAACGCCCAAAATAGGGTTTTTTGTTGCTATCCGCAGCTCGTACAGTTCGACGATTCGTCTCCAAAGAGTTTTTCTCTCAAAACGACCAAGGATTGCTTCACCCGCTTTTGATGCGGTCAATGTTTCAGCTCCGTAGAACAGCACTGGGATGATCAGGGTCATGGGGATCTCCTAAGTAGTTCGAGTTAAAACTTTACTACTTAATTGCCCTCTTAGCCCGATGAAACAGTGATTGGGAAGAGTAGATAATTGTGCGTTTAATTTCTGACGAGATATTCAGCCCTAGCGAGGTATCCTAGAGATTCTGAGGATTTTATCTTCTAGATATTCCTCCGAAAAGCTTTTCGGAATATTTCTCCGAAATTTAGTAATGCATCCCCGCGAATTGCGTTGAAGAGCGTGGAGGTGCATTTTTCGTGCAATTTTTGACAGCTAAGAGCAATTCTTCTTCCGATTTCCTACGACGCAAATACTTCGCGGAATTTATTTAAGAATTGTAGTGAGGTGATTTTGTTCCGATGACACATACCTCGAATGGTATTTTAACCTCCGACGAAGTATACTTTGCGGAAAATTGTAGGAATCTTGTAGGCGATGTTGGCTAGACTTATGCTTTTGTAGTCCTGTCAGTTCAAAGGGCGTCCTTTTTTGTGGATGGAGCAGATGTTGAGGTTCCATTCCTTGCGCATAATTTCATCCGACCAAAATTTGCTTTTGAGTTGGTGAATGTTGATTACCAAATCATCTTAACTGACTTTAGAAAGCTCAGCAGGAAGGCCGGCGTTTCCGGCAACCTTGTTAAGCTTAAGTTTAAATATTGCTATCCTCACTTCACTTGAATCGGGTGGTTGGCATTTTTCGCTCTCGTCGCCAATATTGAAATCTGCGCTCTGTCTGACAGCGGAAGAATATTGGTCATCGCCTTTAACAGTCTGCAAAAGTGGTTGATTGTTGATTGTGGCTCAGTGGCGCGATGGTTAGTGCGATGAACTGCCGCTCAGAAGGTCTGGGTTGGATTCCCAGCCGTAGCAACACCTAAATGATTTTTCACTGGCCCTCCTATCGCGATGATCTGACAAATAATCCAAGTAGTGTCTATCAGTTGCCAAGAAAAGCTTATCTCAAATTCGCCGTTCGGAGTCGGCACAAAACAGGATGTCCCACCATTGTGCAAGAAGTACTTACGCACACATGAATGGTTGTGAGAAAGCTCGGCCCTGGGTACACGAGCCTGTTGGGCCAAAAATATGTTTTATTTTTATTTGTAGAAGTGGGTTTTCCATTTCCTCAGCATCGACTGTATTTCAAATACGATATTACCTTGTTCAGCTTGAGAGGCGACTCTGTTATCGCCTTGCATTCCTGGCTTTGACGTTTCACACTTTGGCAAAACCTTATCGATTATCCATGTCAGTACTTTTTCTTGTATTTGTGTGATTGAGGAGTTTCTGGATATGCTCTTCCACCTTCTTTGAACTTGAACAACCAGATGAAGGGCTTTCTTAAGTAGTTACAGACATGGACTTATTATTCTATCAAGACTTTTTACTCCTTTCTGTCCTTTCTACTATTTACATGCCTTCATACGTTACGAATTTAATAAAAAGCCTAGGGCATAAGAGCCTTTCTTGGGGTGTGCACCAACTCAATCTATAGTTATAAAAGTTTGAAACGTTGAACTCCTGTCTTCTATTTTTTTCTACTTCGGTCATATCTATTAGCGTTTTCCATTGGTAAATCTGGATTTTGTTTTTTTTGGAACACGATTTCAGATTGATTTTTTTTTCTGTGGTTGTATTGTTGTAACTTCGTGTCTGTGAAGTTAGTGTCAGTGTAGCTGTCAAGTTTCCAGTAACACAGGTTATTTATTTTTAATTTAATTTATGTTTCACATCGTACTACTACAATTTTAATGGTTAATAATAGTTTTTCACAACCGAAGTAATCTTAAATCAAAACAAAAATCACTCTAGTCACACTGACAGCTATAATCTGTATTTTGTGTAAGTGCAAAGAGGGTAAATCTGCCGAAAAATCCAGATCTGCAAAATTGATTTGAGATAAAAAAAAACAATTTGTTTGCTCAATGGAACACAACAACTGTCATAATCTGTCTTTTGACAGATCTAGATTTAAAAAAAAATTGATTTGTTTACCAATGGAAAACGTGATATGATTATCTATCCGTAGTTAGGTATAGTTAAGCTCTTAGTCTGTACAATGCACATAAAAAATCTTTCATTTATGAGGATCAAAACACACCCGATCTGTCTCTTTGACATTATTAATATGTTGGTAAACCAACTTCAATCAGCTGACTACCTACTTATCGATACTACTGACACAAGTGCCAATGTCATAACCACCATTGTTCGTTTTCCAACAAATAGTTTATTCTAATCACTCCAAACGAAGGTGAGGACTTATTAGTTTCAATGCAACACCTATCCGTACCTACACGCTTACAATGCACTTTTATATGAAAATCTATGTATGTTCCTGGGTTGGTAGCTACCTAGGTACAGACATGCTAACCTATCAACAGCACCTGACCATCTGTATTTGTATTGTGCTACGATAAACAACCCCTGGGTAAGTAATTGTCAGTTTCAAACTTGACAGCAGACAAATCATCAATTAACTATTCGTTTGCATTGAAAACATCCCTGACCCGAAAACAATGAATTTCGCCAAACCATTTCGCATTGTCGTGTCATCAAATAGGTATGCTTTAAACAAAAACCTACCTAATGTCACTTAATTTTTACCGTTTTCTTTTTTCACCGAAAAAAAGAGGAAGAAATTGTGTTATCACCCACCACAAGGCATCTATAAAAAAGTGTACAAAAAGATAAATCAACTTAAAAAAACAAAAAGTGAAAGACATGCCGTCGATACCCTCACATCTAATATCAGAAATCACAATATACCCAACAACAACAACAACAACAAAAACGATATAGATACACAGGTAACTGTCATTATCCTCCAACTTGCTTAATCTCCAACACAACGAAACGGCGATATGTGATTTGTTCTCCGTGTTTGCTTGCAAACAAAAATCAGCTGTAAAAGGTAAACGATGGAAATGGAAATAGTTCAAGTCGTGTTGTTGATTCGTTTTTTCATTTTTTTTTGTCTTTCTCTCTCACCTTGTAAAGAGAAATAATAAAAGAAAAATTTGAAATACATTGAAAGCTTTCCCTTTTACCTTTGAAAACTTCTATCTTTGTCGCACCACTGCGTGTTGAAAGGTATTTCGACTTTGTTTTGGTTTCTATCTCGCTCTAACGTGCTGTCAGCTGCTTGACTGTTGCCTACACACAATCTTTGTATTCGAAAATACAATCATTCACACATGCATACAATAATGATGCGGATACGGGGTTGAAACGAGTTTACCTTCGAAAATTCGAACATGGAATTTCGAAATGGCAAAGAGCACGTGCATTTTGTGTATGTAGAGTCCAATTCTCTCCGATCATATGTTTTTTTTTGTGGGTGTGTTATTTTGTTGATGTTTGTTGTTTTTTTGTGTTCTTCTTCTTCTCTTTCGCTATGTGGTGTGTGTTTGTTAATATGATTGTGTGTATGCAGGTCATGTACATGTTGCCATACATTTGTTGATTAAGTTGATATTCATTTCAACATGATGCATGTTGATTTAGAGACAATCTGGAAGCGTTTTTTTATATTTTAAGTGTTAATGTGGGAAGTTAACTGAAATGGCATTTCATATTATCATTAAGGATATGTCAAGTTAATTTATTTAATTAGCAGTGAGCAATGAATACGGTGCAGGTTCACAGAACGGCTCTATGACGAATTAGCTGGAAAATATAATTCCGCGGTAAAATAAGAATTTATCAGTCCTTTTATGAACATTCCAGGGGAATTTTTTCTCACTTATTCCCGAGAACTACCTACTTCCTCCTATTCTGAACAGGAAAACATTTTTCACTTTGAATATCTTAAACTTAGTAATCAGCTGTCTGAAGAATTAACTGACATTTCGCGAATCCTGCCAAAAGAAAAATACGGATCATAGGTATGTGTTTTGTGATTCTTTTTCGTTGGAAAATTTGAATTATAATTCGATAATCAGCAACTAATAAACATCAAAAACCGTTGAAAAGCAAGGAGAAAATCAAAAGATAGCTCCAATCTATTGGAATCACCTAAAAACATGTACCTACATAGGTAAACAAAAATTATGCGTCGTAGTTTGGTTTGACATGCAAATGCTGTCCTTCCTATTCTCATAAAATCCAAAAATAATTTCAAAAGTGGAAAAGTTGATTTAATTTTAAGACTCATGATTGCTTACTGACGTTGTTGACATTTTATAACCTTAACATATCGAATTAATAGTATTCGAATGCTCACAAATAAAAAACTCACATTTCCATAAAATTTCCCGCTTAAATTGTTGGATAAACAGTTTTGTAAAATGCGATCGCATTTTGTTTTACGTTTGTGAAACCTACTTTTCTTCTTTTTTACATTTTTTTTTGAAGATTGTTTGGATAGGAGGAAAGTGAAACTGAAATAATTTCTCGATGTATGCTATTCAGGAAAGGAGAAAAAAATGCTCGACCAATATTTATTTATAATTGGGTTGAATATTGTGACTTTTTCACGAACTCATTTTTCATTCGAAGTAGACGTTACAACGAACAACTGTCAAAACTCCATTTTAAGTAGATACATACATGTGCATATGACAGACACGATAATAAGAATTGTTTCGTTTATGTTCGATTGGGACAAAATCTAAAATCAAAATCTGCAAACCCCAATCGAAAACGCAATAAGTGGGAGAATATTCTCAGCAGAGGGGAGAATAAATTTTTCTGTCAAACATAAATTTCCTTTCTTCGAAGCTTATAATAGTGATAAATTCCATTCATGATTCAAGAAAAACAACCAGCTAAGGAAATTAGTCGAATTAATTATAGTCTCAGACTTATCCAGAAATAATCGACTTATTGAAGTGTAAAATGTCAACATCGGGAAATATGACGTATCCTGAATAATATATATTTATGTATATTGTCTCCGCATACATAATGCACGGCAGTCCAATAACCTATCTACTAAGCTGCACTCTGTAATAAGCCAGATAAGCATTAATAGTGAAGCACATGAAATGCACACGAAAAACAAGGAAACTGTCATTTAGAACGTGAATTTGATGTAAAATATGAGTAGGGGATCGTTGAACATTTTCGAATGAATGCTAATCGCATAAGGACCCACATTTTTTTAAGCTTAATGGGTGTTTTTTTAGACGTTGGTTTTTCGAATAGAAATAAAACTGACATTTTGTTGTCAAATTGGGTAACTCTAATGTCATTAATGTTCAGTTGGGTTTGCCATTTCATCATGAACAGGTTGACAAATGAAAAACGCTTGCAAATCGTTAAAATTTATTTTTCGAAAATAATGGTTCAGTTCGCGAAGTTTACCGCGAGATCCGACCATTTTATGGTCGACATAATCGTCCATCAGAGCAATTAATTCGGTTAACCATGGATCGTTTTCGCACTACGTTTACTCCATGTGATAATACGCATCCGCAGAGACGTCTAACAGTGCGCATCGAAGAAACAATTGCCGCTGTAGAGCAAATTGTTGAAGAGGACCCGAATGAATCGATTCGCCACCGTGCACAGCAATTGGAGCTTTGTCCATCAACTTTATGGAAGATAATGCTTCCAAAACACAATGTTGTCTTCTGTCATCTAAGCGAAACCAAAATTTACAGCCATTATCCATGAATGACACTTGCATCGCCGAAACTGAAAAACTTTCCATGCTCGGTATGTGTGTTAGTAACGACCTGCGTTGGAACGGCAACGTATTCGAAATCGCTAAAAACGCAGCGAAATGTCTAGGTTTCCTTAATCGATGCAAAAAATATTTCACCCCCTCTGATCTGGCCTCAATATATAAAGCATATATGCGCCCCAAACTTGAGTTCAACGCCTACATCTGGTCAGGTGCAGCAAAAACATCATTGCACCTACTGGATAGGATACAAAAGCGTGCGATAAAACTGATAGGAAATCCAACCGTAGCGAACACTATATTCTACTTTTTTACCGCTATTTTAACAGGAAATGCTCAATCGAAATAGCCAGCTGCATTCCGCCCCTTAAAACATTCAACCGTGATACTCGCCATGCCATGAATGCTAATCATTTACCCTCAAGCTTACCTTCGGACGTACTATGAAATATAAAGATTCATTCCCTAACCGAACAACAAGAATGTGGAATGCTTTACCAAACTCAGTCTTTCCTCCCCATTACAATTTACAAAAATTTAAAACCAATGCACATCGGTATCTCCTCTTTTCTTCTCCTCAATTTCTTTAATGCCCGCGCTGTGTCCAAACACTATAAGGGTATTCATAAACCCTTTAGCGCGTGCTAATTATAAAAAAAAAACTTGGCTTCCGACCTTACAAGATCCAGCTTGTGCAAGAATTAAAGCCGCGAGACCATGCAATGCGTCGTGATTTTGTATATGGGGCGAAAATGAGATTGATCTCGATGCTGATTTTCATTGCAAAGTTTTGTTCAGTGATGAGGCTCATTTTTGGTTGAATGGCTACGTTAACAAGCAAAATTGCTGCATTTGGAGTGAAGAGAATCCACGCCATTACATCCACAAAAACCACAAATGTGGATGAGATGTGGTTCCAGCAAGACGGCGCGGCGCTACATGCCACATAGCGCACTTCGCATTCGATTTATTGAAGGAAACATTCGATGAGCTCATAATTTCGCGGAATGGACTTTTCAATTAACCACCAAGATCGTGTGATTTGACACCAATGGATAATTTTCTTTGGGGATATGTGAAGTCGCTCGTCTACGCCAACAAACCAGCACCGTAAGAGGATTTGGAAACCAACATTCGTGGTATTATTGCCGACACCCGGCCCCAAATGCTCGAAAAAGTGGTTGAAAATTGAACCGCGGCCGCCACATGCCCGAAATCATATTTAAACATTAATGGCATAAAATTATCCCTCCAACAAAGCCAAATTGATGGACATTAAAACGATTTTCTTCTGTTTTATTTCAATTCGAAGTTCTGCTTCTCTAAAAAAAAACACCCTTTATAATCTTTCAGTCAGAAGGTATATTCTCAGGTAATACTTTGGGCAGAAGTTCAAATCTTCGGAAGCTTAAAGGTTGTACCATTATATATATGTTTTATAAAACCTGTGGACTTATGGGCATAATCAGGCTTATCGCGAATAAATTTTCCCATTCAGCAAATCTGATTTACATTGCTAACAGGGGAAATGTTCCAGGGAAAATTTATTCGTGATAGGCCTGAATGGGTCAAATATTCTACTTCCGAAATTATCAACTGCAAAAATGCTTAACTCTTTCCCACAAGTAATACAGAAGTTCTATAGAAATAATTCCCATGGACAATTACTGAGCAATGTAAAAATGGTTAAATGGGTGTTTCCGAACTTGTGTCCGCTCTTTGTCGTATGATGAACAGATTCCCAGGTCACTAGTGGGTGTCAACGCGTGTGCAGCTCGCACACGGAGGGGTTGCTATTTTAAAAGAACAAATGGTGTGCGCACGCTTGCGTGGTGTACTTAAAAGGTCTATCGCGAATAAATGTTTCCTGGAAACAGTTTCCGTTCAGCAATCTGATTTACATTGCTGAGAAGAGAAAAAATTTCCGGGAAAATTTATTCGCGATATTACTGATGGTAGGTGCTCTTGGGGTGAGGCACAATAAGTTGAAGCCAAAATACAAATTTTCACACCTCATTGGATGGCGCTAAAACACGCGATTTTGTACCCTTTCCACAAGAGTCTTAAGGGATCCAACAACATTTTTTTTTGTTGAGATTTTGTGTTTTTTTTAGCTTGACATTGTGTTCGTTATTATAATACTATGAAGCTCGATCTACCTATCGTTTGTTAGACCTAAAAGCTTGTTTATCTGGAATGTAGAATGGTGCGGTTTTTTCAGTGCCCTCAGCATGTTCATAGCTTAAGGCTTGGATAGTTCGTTGTCTAAAACACATTTGTGGTCGTGGACACCAAAGGTTCTTTCCAATCTGGATATGTTCAATAAAAAATCAAACAGCGTTCTAGTTGTCCATCGACTAGTTTGCGATTAAATCAATCATTATAAGTTATACTCTGTAAAATACAACGGAATTGAATAAATAACTCGCAATCGAATAATTTTATCATCCAAATCATCAAGGTGCACACAAATTTGATTAAAGTTGATCAATGATTACTTAGCTTTGAAATTCCCATCCGTTCAGCTGACTATTGAACGATTCTCTTCTTAGAAATCGTTTTCATGCAAAAGTTCCTTCTAGCTTCAACAACACCAAACTCTAATAATGTTTCACCTGAATTATCTTACCGCTGTTATGTTAAACTAACCATGAACGGAAGCGTTATAAAAATACCTCGACAAGCACTGCACTCCGAACCGAATATATCAGGTTACACTTTGTTCTTCGTTGTCAGGCAGAAAATTCAAACGATGACTAGCAGATACCTACCCGTTGTTGTATCTTTTAATTCCCCCTGTACTAACATCTCTTTTTGTTTTAGTTTTTCATTTCTATCTGTTAATGCTTTGACCTAGTTTCTGATAACAAGTGGTAGAAGGGGAAAGCTTTTATGCTCTGCAAAAGCGATGTTCGCAAATCATTTCTATTGCATCTCCCCTTAGACCTCATTGGTTTGCTTTTATAGGGTGACATGTGCACACTCTCTGAACCATGACCTAGTTTTGCCTTCATGACAACAGTAGATGCCTCATTTCCGTGTAACCAGCGCACGGGTGCACAACACCAAAAACATGTTGCTCTGTTGCTCGTCGTCCTTTATTAATAATTCAAATGTTCAGTCAAATACTAAATCAATTTTTGTTTCGTGTTTCGCCCTTAGATCGTGGTCGTCGTCGTGTTCGTTGTCATCGTATCAATCTGCCAAAATGATACCAACAACAGCTACAAATACCCCCACCACCCAAACATCGTCATCGGCGATGATTGGCATTGCTTCGCTTGTACTGGAAGGTCGTGCTATGTCTGAGGATGAGTTCACCATACCTTTGGTGAAGAGCTATGCATTACGACGATCACATACCGCCTTCCATACAGCAGCGACAACTGTGGTTGGTCATGATGTCGTCGGCAATACCAATAACAGCAACAACAATGTAGTCACCAGCAGCACTACGAGCAGTAGTAGTGCACGTCCTTCGCAAGTTGTTAACATTACACTTAATCCGAATGCGATCGCAATGCCTCTTCTAACAGCCAGAACACCAATAGTCGGCATGGTTGCAGATACAACACACCAAAGCTGGCGTCAGAAAATCTGCCAACTGCGACAATCATCGCCAACATTCAGCCGTGAGATGGCCCACGAAATGATTGCCGTTGGGGTCGATGATGACAAATCGGATTTAGATCGGAGGATGACTGTTGTCTACCCTCACCGTCCTGTGCCTTCGCCAATAGCTGAGAAGCTACACACGTTACAGTCACTTGCCACCACATGTTTGAGGGCATCGCCAGACAATACACCCAACTTTGGGTATACGGTGTTGTCGTCATCGCCAACATCGCCTCTAGTGCCAGCTACAACAACATCGCCGAAATACACATATTTCACGTCGCCTCCACGCTTGGCGTCACCGTTCACCATGAACTCTTCGTTCATACACAGTTTTTCCCGATCGCCGAATGGATTTTCTTTGGATTCGCCATCGAGTTCGAGTACAAAAAAGCAGCTAACGGATACATTCAGTTCGGGCAATGGCAATGGCATTGGCGGCAGTTGTAGTTCGAGTCCCAAGCAGGGACCTCATTGTGATCAGTTCCTCAGGAAGATTGGCTTGGCTAAGGGCGAAGCCGCTGACGCTGAGGATCACCTCTGTGATATATCTTATGGTATTAAAATTGTAAGTATCTAGTTGTCGTGCTCTATTGGGTGGAATTTTAATCTGTCTTTCTGTTTTAGTGCTTACGTTGGCGCACACATTGTCAAGAGATGGAAGCAATAATGGCCCGCGGCGAACCGATTTGTATAGAAGTCTACTTGGGACCAGTCGGGCATAAGATTCTCCTGGAACAATGGATAATCGCACAGAAAGAAAAGTATGCAATGTCATTCGCTTAAATCTTGTGGAAGTAGTTGGGAGTTATCAAACGCTCGTCCTTTCATGAATACTGTTGTAATCTCACAGTTTTTCAGGTTCTAATAGCATGCTTACAAATCTACAGCAGACGATAAATGACCCCTAATTCGGTTATAATATCAAGCTTTCATAAAATTCCATGCTAAAAATCGATTATAAATTGCTTACAAAGCGCTGAATAAGCTGAATACCAACAAACGCCCATTCATCGCCCACTTTCTTCCACAATGCAACATTTCACTAAATGCCTCTCCGATTTATCAACCCAAACTTGCGCTGAATTTCTGTTTTCTTTGTCATTTTAGAGTTCCAGCGCCAACAATGACCCTACCATCGCTGTGCAGTGCCATTCGCAGCCAGTTGTACTTCTCCCAGATAAGTGCCTGGTGTGATCTTATAAAGAAATCCGATCGAGCCGTCTTCGATACAGGACGCATCCTCTTTCCATCCACGGCGGCGGCGGCGGCCTCTGCACACTCACACTCGGGCAAACGACCACGGCTGAATATCTTTTATCGTATCAAACCTTACGATTCAACTGCCAGCTTTAACTCTAAGCCGCTTGTGCACAATTTCCCGAATGTTGTCATTTCGGAGAGCACCTGTATCTCGGTTAGTGTCAAAAGTCTTCCACGCATCAACGGCGGCATCCCAAGAGTAGGAGAATGTTCAGCTGCTGCTGCAGGCCCCCCACCAGTAGCAGGTATCGGTGCCTTGTTTAGTGTTACACCAATGGGCTGTCCAGCGTCGTGTTGT
Organism: Rhingia rostrata; assembly: GCA_949824845.1. Classification (NCBI taxonomy): domain Eukaryota; kingdom Metazoa; phylum Arthropoda; class Insecta; order Diptera; family Syrphidae; genus Rhingia; species Rhingia rostrata. The sequence continues at coordinate 73,212,221 of OX463758.1, read as the reverse complement.
GGCGACGCCGAGCACACCCAGCGGCGAGCGTCAATCAGCCATTTGCCATCAACATCGGCAGCGTCCACAAACAGCAGTCACGATGATTCTATGGACAAGGGCAAGCACAAGTGCATGTTCGACGAAGAGGATGGTTGCTGTAGCTCAGATGCGACGCTGTCACACCGCGAGAAACAACTGATGAAGTACAAGAAGCGAATGCTGAAGCGTGATAAGAAAACGTGCAAAAAATCGACCTCAGACAGTGGGGGCGAGTTCCACGGCTCACAGCAGGGCGATTTATCTCTGGACTCGTCATCCGCATCAATGAAATACCAACCGATGCAATTGGACGAGAAAATCAACAGTGCACTAGAGGAGACAGTCGCCGATGTGGCCAGCAATGGCCAGCAACAGACCCTGCCCGAGTATGGTTCGATAAATTCGATCCGCCCACCGTTGTATCAGCCCACACCGCCGACCAGTAGTATAGCCGAAAGCGTTCAAACTCAAATGGTTGAGATGATCTCGACGGGCACCCAGACGGCCAACTTTCCACAGTCGGCAGCGTTTCCCAATTGTGATATGTGCGGCAGCGAAATGTCCATGGTGTGTTTTAACTGTGATGAGAACTTTGCGGAGGTGTCAGCGCCGTTGAATAAGGCCGATTTGCTGTTGCAAGCTATTCAGCGCACACCAAAGACAGCGCGAAATCGCAAACCTCTCAAGAATAATAACAATTCGCCGGTGATGACGCATCAAACGTCGCGCAACACCAGCGATTGTCAGGTATGCAAGCGCCAAAAGACTCAGCATCACTTTCGACGCAAGGAAGACGAACAACAGCAGAAGAGCAAAACCAATTGCAGCAAGGTATCAAATGGAAAATGTGCCAATGCAGATGGTCCGTCATGTAATTGCGGGACAACGTCCTTTCGCATGGACGAGGACGATGAGAACCATGATTGGAATGACGTGAAGAGCAAACACACTGCCATAAAGGAGAACGATTCGCCCACATACCTCTTAAACGGCGGCGGCGTAGTCGGAAGTGAAAGCGAATTCAAAACGCCACATTCGCAGATAACAACAAACGGCACAACCTCACTGGTTGTACCGCAGCCCAATGTCAAGCCGAATCAGCTGCACATCCTCAACGGGATCGACAAAAGGCGTACCCTGCCCAAAGTCAATCTAACGCAAATATTCTGTGCGTCCACCTCATCACCGATACCCATCAGTTGTCCATCGCCCGAGACCACATTCACCTTTGACATTGTCAATGGAAGCGCATCGAACCTACAGTCACCCGATGCGAACATCCCCGTGCAGAAATCATACTCGGCGCCAACACTGCCAAATTCGCCTTCGCTGTCGCCGCGATTCGCTAAACAAGCTGCCTTTTACAAAAGACGCTCACGTCATTTGTCCGATCGTTCGGATCGATCGTCTCTCGGATCCGACGAACAGTTCTCCGACGAGGAACTCGAGGGTGGCATCTACAGTCCGGCATCGTCACCAATGAAGACGCGTTCACGAGCCATGGCCTACGGTCGCAAGCCGTTGTTGGGCAATCTGGAGGAGAGTCTGTTGCAGAGACGTTTCGTACCCAAAGCTGAAGTCCCCGGCTTCAAGGTGTTGTTGGGAGCATCCGGTGCGTTTTGTCCCACCCAGCTGACGATCCCCGCCTCGGCGTATTTCTACGAACTACGGGGTGAAGCTCTTAGCACGCCTTATGTGGTATGTCCGACCATCAATGGCATATGACATGTCAGCTAATGATTTTTTTTGTCCGTTTTAGTGCGAAATCCGTTTGCCAAGAAAGGGATACTTGATACCGAGTGTTGGTACCGTACAGGCGACTCTACTCAATCCGATGGGCACTGTGGTGCGAATGTTTGTGATACCGTATGATTTCCGAGATATGCCACCGCTGCATCAGACTTTCATCCGCCAGCGTATACTCGCCGAAGAGTCACAGTCACAGGGTGAAGGAGGACCTGGAGAAGCAGCCGGCTACAAGGGTGCTGCACTATCAATGATGTCTCGAATGCATGGAGGAAGCAGTCTGGGACATATGATTTCCAGTGAGCACATGAAGCGACTGCGTTATTCGATACATTTGAGGTATGTTGGTATTTTTTTGGGATTTCTCCTTCATTTTGTTCTCCCTTTTTTCTGTTCAGTTACCTGTATGTGTCGCGAAATGCATGCATACAAAAAATATTACGGTGCCTCGGAATGGTTACTTCTGTTCTGGGGCTACCTAGATTATATGTAGCTCTACACAGACTATTCATCTTATACAAAACGAACAACTTCCAACCAGGAATACAATCATCGCATATCGAGTTGAAACTGCTTACTAAAGTGGCGCTACAGTCCGGAATGAATCTGGGCCTCAACCATTGTGTCCATTCGATCTAAATGTCTTAGCCAACTTAAACTACCCCTGCAGCCTTGTTTAGCTTAAGTTTAGATATTGTTATCCTCAATTAGCTTTGGTCAGGTTGTTGATAGTTTTCGCTGTCCTTGCCAACACTAAATGTTTCGGACTGCCTATCAGCGGGATGTCCAGTACTCGGCGAAGTATAGTGTAACTGGGAGGATTAGGCTCAGGTAGAGAGAACATTCAAAGTTTTCGGTTAAAAGTTTTGATCCCATTTGTTTGGCATAACCGAGGTAGCGTCGGTTTCCTAGGGCCAGTCTTCGTCGTATCGCCACTAAGGTTACATTCGTGGGGTTGATGTTTTTGAGGTGGATGGACTCTTTAACTGCCTCAACATCAACAGTCAAAGGTTGCGATCAGACAGTGCTTTGTTTGTCGATAGCTTAAACTTTGTCATGTCTTCGTCAACTACAAAACGAACGCGTATCGCCTCTTCATCAGTCGCCGTCCATGCTTCTACAACATGGGAGCGACAAATGATATCGATATCGTCTTTACACCACAGTAGCTGCATGGATTTGTTAAAAACATTGCCGTCAATATTTAGACCTGCCCTACATCCTAACTTTTTCAGCAAGAGATTCAAAGAATAGTTCAGGTGAGCTATTTCCAAATTGAACGTAGAAAAGCGTGAACTACAGTGTTAGGCGACACAGCTATATCAGTTTTGATACCCAAGACTCCACCATCGCTCTTGAGCTTTATAGAGCCTTGAAACCGATGAAAGTATGATATGCCTTGACTTGAAGTTCGTTTTTCTTTTTAACGGGTGGCCTTAGTGTGGAAATTTTTTCGCTTGCCGATTGGCCAGAAACCACACTAGTTGGATGGAATCTTATATGCGACATTAAGCAGGGATATGCGTCGGTAGTTGGTGCAATACATGGGAAAGCCTTTTTCGTATATGGGGCATATGGAGCCGATATTTCAGTCACCGGGCATGCTGTCATCTATTCAGACTTTGTTGATGGTTCGGTGCATGGACACTTCTATAGCAACACTTTTGTATTTAAAGAGTTCAGCTGGTAATCTATCAGAAGCGTCTGCCTTCTTGTACTTCAGTTCTCTGATTTTTGCACAAACTTCTTCAATATTGGAACCTCTTTGTTGACTGAAGATGGGCCGGTTTCCTGCCAAATCACTCTCTACATTGTGCCTATCAAGCAGCTTCTGAAATACTGCCTGAATACATCTACAATTCCCAACACATTGGTGACTAGATTATCATTGTCATTTCGTAGAGCCTGCGTTTTTACTTTGAAGCCAGCTTCCAACTGTTTGACTTTTTTGTAGAATTGACGGATTTTATTATTGTTGCGGTGGGTGCAGTGACCTAGTGGTTAGTGCGTTGGACTACCAAGTGCGGGTTCCCCGATCAAAGTCCTGAAAATGACAACACTGCATTGGCACAATTTTGAATATCATGTAAGGCACGAATTTATCCTTTGCTAAGGACCGAGGTCCATCTAACACCTCTTTTCTCTGTCTATCATCTCCATAGTCATCGGAATACAATCCGTTGACGGCTAACCACAGCCACCACGATACACCCGCAAGGGGGCCTACCTCCCAATCAGGCTAAAGATGCAGTCCGAGTACTAAATCGGGGTTATCGCGAATAAATTTTCCCGGAAAACGGTTCCCATTCAGCAATCTGATTTACATTGCTGACAAGGCAAAAATTCCAGGGAAAATTTATTCGCGATAGCCCTGAATGTCTTAGGGGTTCATAATTCCCGTGGTACCAGACTATAGCCTCTGGTCAGGTTCCGAACGATCTTCTTATAAGTTACTCTGCATTACTACTAACCGAGGTAAGTGGTAAGCAGCAATACCAAGTAACTTTGCAAATTCATACGTCCATACTTAGTTTTTGACTACATATCCCTAGTCATTTACCAGATGGGCGCGGACCTTTATGAAGCCGGCTTGGATTGGTTAACGATGGGCATCCACAGATCACCTGCTATAAAACCATTCGCCGCATATTGCCCTTGTACTGACTGACAGGATACTTAGCTTTCTGCGGCTTCTCTATCAACCACCTGAGAACACGCCCAGTAGGGTCCCAATCCAACTGGAGAAACCCAGTGACAATAATGTTATATGTTGCCGTAAAGTCTGTTAGTCGTAAGCTATTATCTGCTGTCGTTTCGTGGATCTTCGCATCGAAGTCCTCTTTTACGATTTTGCCATCGCATAGGCGACATGGTCCCTAGGCTACATCCGAAAAAAACAAACAAACAAAAAAATACAAATATTTGGCGCAACAGGCCATGGCCGAGCTTTTATGCCGACTTCGAACGGCGAATATTAGATAAGCCTTTCGGATGATTTTTCAGATCATCACGAGAGGAGGACCACTGATAAATCATTTAGGTGTTGCTACGACTACGAATCAAACCCAGACCTTCATCGCACTAACTATCGCGCCACTGAGCCCGTCCAGTGGCTCCATCCTCCCTCCAGGAGGTCTTAAAATACCTCTTTGATAGGGTCTTCAGTTTCATTCATAGGAGCGTGCCCACATATAATGCAGATGTTACAAAACGTGTTTCTGATGCGTATCACAGCCAGGCGATCACTAACCGGCTTAAAGTCGATTAGTCTGGACCTTTTTCGGCTCCACACCACGAATCTGCATCCTTCCGACGATCAGTCCTGGCTCACTTATCGAATGTTCTTTTTAAGAGCTTCACAAGTCTGTATCTTCTCATGAAGTTATCATAGACTAGGGATCTCAAAAGCCTAAAAAAAATAAGTCTGCAACGTTGAAATCGAGCGAACTTGAAAGTTATTGCAAACGCTCCCTTCAAAAAGTCGATAAGCGCCAACAATGTGAGCTTTATCATCTCTTCAAAAGCTTCCTTAGTCTGTAGCTTCTCATGATGTTGTCATAGACAAGGAATCTCAAAAACCTAAAAAAAAAGAAAAGAAAAGTTTGCAACGTTGAAATCGGGCGAACTTGCAAGTTATTGCAAACGCTCCCTTCAAAAAGTCGATAAGCGCCAACAATGTGAGCTTTATCATCTTTTCAAAAGCTTCCTTAGTCTGTAGCTTCTCATGATGTTGTCATAGACAAGGAATCTCAAAAACCTAAAAAAAAGAAAAGAAAAGTTTGCAACGTTGAAATCGGGCGAACTTGCAAGTTAGTGCAAATGTTTCCATCAAAAAGTCGATAAGCGCCAACTATGTGAGCTTATCTATTATTTTTAAGAACTTCCCATGTCCCTAGCTTCTCATGAAGTTTTCATAGGCTAGGTATATCATAAACCAAAAAAAAAGAGAAGTCTGCAACGTTGAAATCGAGCGTCCTTGCCAAATAGTGCAAATAACCCTAAATCGCGCCCTTCAAAAAGTTAATTATCGCGCCATTTGTATGAGAAGTTCACGGTCAAAAAACTAGTTGATCATCCTAATATCTACACTTGATCATCCTATGGGTTGCATCTGTAATAAATGTCGCATGTTTTTCTCCCCACTAATTTTACGAATAACTTTGCTTACAGATTTCAAACATCACGCTCGGGACGGCTCACCCTTCATACTGATATTCGCCTATTGATCTCACGTCGCACCGATTGCGATACGGCAGCGGCCCATGCCAAAGGGGTGCTTGAAGCACCCAACGATCTGACCACCGACACAGTGATGCCCAATCATCCGAAATACAGCGCCCGTCAGGAGAATCCAAATAAAATTTAGTAGTTGCTAAATTTAATTAAAATGCAATCGCAGCATTATTTATTTATTATTTATAACAATTTAAAAGTGCGATTTAATCACTTGCGTAGGTTTAGTTAGTGCAAATTTTTGTTTTTTTTATTATTTTTCTCTTTCTTTCTTTTTATTTTTTTTTACATATTTTTCCAATTTTTTATTTTTTTTAGTTTTTGTTTCCATACACTGATATTTTTTTCTTGTCAAATTCCTGCATACAATAAGGGGAGAACGAGAATTGAATGGAATTTACAGTTTTATTTGTTTACTAATTTTTTTTATTTAAAAAAAAAATATTTTTTTATTTTTCATCTTTTTGACAAAAGGTAATCAAAAACTATGAGAGAAGATCTCTCTCTCTGTCTCTTAGTTTCGATTATTTTGATGTTTAATATTTTTTGTATTATAATTTATTATTTTTATTTAATTTTTTTGAATTTTGGAAATTTTGGAAATTTTTGAGGGCGAACATTAGGAATTGAAATGAAAATTCGTGTAAAAGCAAATAATAAACACCCTTGAAAAATTGGAAAAGAAAAGGGCGGATTCAATAAATTTAAGGTGTTATATGACAATTGTTTAAATATTGTGCAACCATCCCGTGCAAGTGGGGAAAACGTGAACGGGTAATTTTGATTGTAAGGCGCTCATATCGATCGATGTTTTTAAAAAAAAAATTCTACCCATTTTTGTTTTAAATTCATTGTTGCAAGGGTTTTAGAAATTTAATTTTTTTAAATGTTTTTTAGAGGCAATTAACTCGGACATTTTGTTATTAGTATTGTTGACGGTTTCTTGAAACACATTTTTACATGAAAGGCAAAACTGAATTAAGATTAATATTGGTACTCCAATAATGTTGGATTTTTTTTTTAAATTTATGAAAATTTCCAAAAAGCATTCTTAAATGCTTTGAAATATAATTTTAAATGATGAATATCAGTTCTAAGCGATATATATAATTAAGTTTCAGCTTTCATATATATATTTAGTCTTCAGTTTGTCCACACCAAAGGCACAATTGAAGAATAATGTTCGCTGAATGTTCGGCATACAGTCAGCATGTTCAGCGCGTTTAGCTGAAAAGTATCGCAATCAAAAACAGGTAAATTTAAATGTATTACACATTACAAATTAATGCCTATCGTGAATAAATTTTCCCATCCAGTAATCTGATTTACATTGCTGACAAGGGAAATTCCGGAAAACTTTATTCGCGATTGTAATTATGGATAAAATTCAACAGAAATAATTAAAATTACTTACAAAACTTGAATAAAATTGTCTAACTCATAACGAAATGGAATAGCTTACAGCCGATAGCAGCCAATATCCTAGACCTTGGTTAACAATATTGACAACTTAAAAGAACTTAACAACAAAATGATTTCACACGAAAGCAATTAATATTCATTGTCCTGTTAGATGAACCCCTAAATGTATTTAATACAATACAAGTTCTATTAATCCTTACACGACCTTCTTGCAAAGTTCAAGTAATAAGAAACTGACCCGATGTCGTTTGGCTGTATCTTGAAACCTTTATTTGGACTTTAACGTTGCTTTGCAATACTTTTTGAACATGATATCGGTCAAGTGGGAGCCGCCATTTGGGCTCTTCATGAAGCATTTTTAATCAGTTCTCGCACTGTTATCAGTTGCTCTTTCTAAGAGCTAAGGGAGTGTCCCTTTCCATGAATTTTTCATACACTAAGGATCTCTTAAACTTAAAAAAAAAAAGTCTGCAACATTGAAATCGAGCGATCTTGCAAGATAGTGCAAACGCATCCTTCAAAAAATCAATTGTGACGCCATTTATGAGAGCTTCATCCATCTTTTAAAAGCGTCCAGAGTCTGTAGCTTCTCATGAATTTGTCGTAGACTAGGGATCTGATAAGCCTATAAAAATAAGTCTGCAACGTTGAAATCGACCGATATTGCAAGTTAGTGCAAACGCATCCTTCAAAAAATCAATTGTGACGCCATTTATGAGAGCTTCATCCATCTTTATAAAATCTTTCAGAGTCTGTAGATTCTCATGAAGTTTTCATAGACAAGGGATCGTATAAACATATAAAAGGAAGTCAACAACGTTGAAATCGAGTGATCTTGCATCAAAATGCAAACGCATCCTTCAAAAACTGAATTGTCCCGCCATTAATACGAGCGGTTGAAACCACATGTTCTTAGTCAAAAAAACTAGTTGGACATAATTTTAATTTGCTCACCAGTCACAGGAACCGTCTTACCCACTACGTCTTTGAAAAGAATTTGGCCCGATGCTACGTAAATGTCGCCCAATGCAGTGACATTTGGTAATGGCTTTTTGTGAATGATACGTGGATTCTCAATGTATCTCAATGTTTCATCTCAACTATAATGGATTTCCGGCAAAGTCGATTTCGTACGCGATTAGCTGTCTGGTTTGGTAGTGGATCTGCATTTTTCATGAATTCTTTCTCTAAAATATGCTGTAGATACCAACGTGTAATGGCCAGTATCGAAAGGTGCGGAGTCTTAAGGGAGTTGTCTTGATACGCGTTGTTACGGTCTCTTTCAGACGAGTGCCTGAATGGCTTAGGGTTTTTACGAGTTAGCGTAGGTCGAAATTCACTTTAACCAAAATCACTGAAGAATTATTTCGTAAAAAATAGTCAACGATCATCGATCTTGAGAAATGTAACGTGTTCCGTAGTACGACATCTTGTCAATGGCGATGGAGTAACTCTGCCTTGCGAAGCGTACGGCGAGCGGCTGAACGCCTTAGTATTTGACAAGTCGTCGTAGAATGACTAGAAATTCAGTTTGGACCAAAATTCCTGAAGAATTATGACATGGAAAACAGTCAACGATCTTGAGAAATATAACGTCTTCCTTGGGACAACGTCTAGTCAATGTCGATTGAACGAAATGTACGGAGCTTTCGGAGAGTTTTTTTTTTGTTACGTTGTGTTGCACTCTCTTGGGGCCGTTCAGGAAGCCTTAGTGTTTGACAAATTGGCGTAGGACGGTTTGGGAAATTATCGTTGAAATTCAGTTTGGACCAAAATACCTGTGACAGTAAATCAGTTCGAGAGAATTTCGGAAACAAAAGTGACTTCCAATCGGAACTACTTTTGTCTTCCAGGTATGTATTCAGTTGCAGAACAAAATAGAGTACTTTGGGAAAGTATCTCCCTTAAAAGCGCTTTATCGATTTCTTTAAAACGTCCTAACAATATGTAGAAAAACTATAAAAACTTGGCGTTAGTATTGTTTTTTTTTTTTTTTTGTATTAACACATATAGGTTGTTTAAAGTGAAAGAGAAATAATTAATAAAAAAAATAAATATACTACAGGTATTCTACAAAATTCGTCATATACGTGATAAACTTACGACGTCTTAAATGACCTGTCAAAATTTGTGTAAACCGAGATGGTAAATGTCGTGAATTTTTAAAACCGGATTGTGACATTTTATTCACAAATCAAACCCATGCGCTAAATTAAGAAAATTATACGAAGTTAAGTTAGCAAACGACGTTAAATTCGTATAAAAAAAAAACTAAAGTGAGGTTTAAACAATTGATTTACCACATCATTTACGCAAGCAGTGGTTGGCGCGCATACTTTGCGAGCAACTTAGACTGCGTAAGAAAAAAAACCTTGACCTCGATAGTAACATACGGATTGGAATGTTCGATTTTAATCCCACAAATCCGGACAATTGAAGTTTTTATGTACATGCGTACATTCCGTGATCTGCAGAAAGTATTGAAACATACAAGTTATTGTGCCCTTTACTTTATTTTTAAGAAAAATTCAATTGACGAAGTAATGTAATGCGTATCAATGCATATGTAGTTTTAAAACTACAAACAAATATGTTGACATTTATATTTAAAATTAAGTATTTGAATAGTGTATATTACCCTCATCAAACAATGTGTTAAAATTATATTTAGATGATTTGCAACAATTTATTTCTGAGATATTAACTTAGTTTGAGAATTAAAATTGTTGGGAAGTGTAAGCTACTTGGAAAATACTGAGTAAAAATACTTGCTGCGCCTCACTCGATTACATGCAACTAATATAATTATTTAAAAATACCTAACCATAATTCGTATAAACGAAATTCTTCTTTATTTTATATAAAATGGCGCCCAAGTCCTTCTAAATGACATAAAAACTATAGTTATAGTTTATATTTTACTTCTTATTAAGTTTAGAAAAACTGCTCGTCGAATTGGCGTTAAAAAGGCAAAACTTTTTGAATCATATAAAATGGCGCCCAACGCAAGATTTCATTTTGCTCTTTTGTAAATGTCACAAAAACAGCAAAAAATATATGAAATCAAGATTTACCTTGTCAATTAAGTTCTTTTACAATTAATTCAGGTGGATAATGCTGAATTTATTCAAAATGATTAAATGGCGCACAACATAATATTTGTGTGATCATTTTTAAATGACAAAACAAATAGAAATGTGGCACGCTAAACATTAGTTGTCACTCGTTTGAATGTAAATATTTTTTTTAGGTATCTACTTAATGTACTTCAATTTCGAACGAAAGAGTGGTAGATAATCGGTTTTTTAGCAACCAATATTGCCACTTAACAATTTAATACATCGGAAAGTTTTACCCAAAAAACAGCAACGAATCTAAATTCGAAATCTGAATTTTTTAGTTCAGCTCGCTAACTTTTTCTTTGTAGGATCTTCGATATCATGCTTTGGTAAATCTCTCGACTTATGATCATATCATCATTACTGAGACCAAGGAAATGTTGTTCTCCTTTAAATTCTGGTGATTATTTGGATCTGGATCCTGACTGCCTTATGAACGGGGTTTCTAGAATCGTATCATTTTGACATCAGTTGTGTTGTTGGTTTTAACGATTCCTTGGGTATTTGGTCTTTATTTGTTGGGTCAAACTGGAAACGTTACAATGAATGAAATAGCGGTATAACAAATGCCATTCAGATTCGACTTTGAATTTAAATTTACCAATGTTCACCAGAGGAATTTTTTTTTTGGGAAATCATTGTACAAAATGTTTGTAAAAAAAATATGCGATCGCATTTACAATTTATAGAACCTTGCTTTTCCTTCTATGAAAATATGTGCATAAAATGTAGTTAAGAGTACCACGTCGGGCGTCATTTAAAGCGTGATTATATGTTCTAATTACTAAACATATTGCGAATTAAAAACTTGGAACATGGCGTTAAAAATAGCAATTTGGATACCTTGCAACTTTTTTAAAAATTAGATCTAGAAAATTTGTTGTATTCGTAATTGTTCAACAAAGAACATAGTACACGTACAATCCTACCTAAAAATTGATCCTCAACTATTTTACGTGTGGTTTATTTAAGTCCACAAATGAAATTTACCAATGTTACTTGAAATGCACATATTTTAACCACATTTGACTTATTTAATTACTCTCCAACCTGAGTGAATGGTGTATAAGTGCCTGGATGTATTTTTGAATGTTAATATAACATAAAATGGAAATTGCAGTTTTCACATCACTGTGCATCTATTTTCGAAAACGAATTGACTCCAATACGTAATTTTTGTTTCAGCCGATATGGTTAATGTAAGAGGAAATTTCAAAATCACGATTTCTTCATTTTGGTTACAAAAATCGTAATATAAACATTTTTGTATTATTTTCGGACAACATCACGTTTACGAACCTTTCAGATCCTCATTCACTTTAATTTAGAAAACTTTTTTAAGCTCGAACCAACTCATTTGGCTTGTCCACTGTGAATGTCTTTTTTTCTCTCTCCAAAATTTTGAAATATAATTTTTAAAGGTTTCGGGAATGGTAAGTTTTTTTTTTGATGTAAGCTTACCATATGTTTCAGTTTATAAGTCACTAAATCTTTTCTTCCATTAAAGTTTTCTTAAAAATTCTTTCTCTGCGCAAGTTGATGGTTTGATTAATAGACCGCCAGAACATAGAGTTAGTTGAGTATGTGTCCCTTTTTGAAAAATGCCATAGCTCGTTAAAAATCACCTTCTGTGATTCATGTCTTCAGACATGATTTAATAAATTCACAATTAAAATTCAATTAAACATTCAAATACGTTATATTCATCAATCCTTTGAATTTCTTATTCTCCTATTATATTTTTTTTAATCGGTAGCTCTGTTTATAAGGAAACTATAGCAATATAATTTAAATTTAAGCTAAAAGTTGCATAATGATGTGAAGCATTTCTGTGATACGATATGAGCGTCATTTACTAGTGATTATTATTTAATTTATATATAAAAATCAAAAATTAAAACATATATTAAAATTAAAATAAAAGAAAACTAAATTTTATTTAATTGGTAAACTTGGGTAAACACAGTTTTTGTTACTTCCATTTACTCAATTAAAAATAAACCAAACAAATTATTTCTCGTTGTCTTTCTTATTTAAATACTCTAGTTTAAGGTTTCAGTTGTTTTGGTTTAGAAAAAAAAAACAAAAAAAAATCTTGTTTGCATATATAAAAAGTAAAGAATAACAAATAAAAAAACGAAACAAAACAATCAATGTATCTTGTGATTAAATGAGAATGCAAAACATTTTCAAAAAACAAAAATAATATAAAAAAAAACAAATTATTTCTAAAACAAAATTATTGACATATATAAAAAAAATATAAGTATACACACATCTATGTTTTCACAAACAAAAAAAAAACGTGGATAATATTAACAAAACCAAAATGTTATGTACTCAATTTTTCAGGTTTGGCATACGTTTGTTTTATGTTTGGAAATAACAAAGGGAAGGAAAGAAAAGAAGGAAATATCTTTAAAATATAATAATTAATTATTTTTTTAAATAATTAAATAAAGAAAAAAACAAAATCGACAAAAAATATATATACAAATAAATATACGTTACAGTTTTTTTTTCTGTTTAAACTTAATTTTTGGAGTTTTTATTTTGTATTTTCTGTTGTTTTCATCGGTACAATGCGTTCGAAAATAGTCTTGGAATGTCGTAAACACGTACACGTTATGAGCGTTATAATTTTTTTTTCAGGAATAGTTGTCGTAAATACGTACACGTTATAAGCGTTATAGATTTATTTTTTTAGGAATAGTTAAATTTATATCGATATCTTCCCGGAAAAATGTATAAAGCGACATTTTTAAAATTTTACAGGAGACATAAAAAAAAAACTTCATCTGTAGCTAATTATTTGTGTATTTTGTAGTATACTGTAAATTTTATTTTTCTATAGTTTATTTTGTATTACTGGTAGAAACCTCAAACCAAGACCAAAACGTGGCGCTTGCACAAAATATAAGGGCAAGTCAAGTAATTTCCTGAAAAATTGTGGCTAAGTACATTTTTCCGATATGCTATCGATATATACGTCTCGTAAATGGTGACATTTACGATCTGATCCTTTTTGAAATTTGTTTGTTGCTATAGGCAACATTTTTGCGATTTCAATTGTCGAATAATTATTTTTTACCGTAAAATTGAAGCAATTGGTAGTTCTGGTGTCGAGTTATCATATCAGTTATCGAGTGAGTGAAATATGTACGTTATCGAATGATCGAGTAACTACATGGAGCTCTATTACACGGCGCATGAATTTGATGCTCATGTTTTGCTTATTTTCATTTGAACTGTCATTCCGTAATGCGCGCATTATTACACGAAACCTTCTTCTCATTCTTCAGTTTTGCGTGTTATTTGACAGCTGTCTTTCATTTTATCTTTGTTGCTCAGTGTAGAAACTCTTTAAAACATGAATGTATTTTGAAAAACTTAACAATTAAATTGATCTCTTCAGAAATAATTATTGATTGCATGGATTTTTTTGTCTGTTATATATATTTTTTTAATAATTAGTCAAAACACCAAAGTCTAGGCTTGTAAACATCATCAATTTTGTAGTTTCTCTTGCAAAGAGAATAATAGGTATTGTTGTCGTAAAAATGGTTTTCCTCTGGATTTTGATTGATTCTAACATTATGATGATGGAGGAACCCACATTGAACGATATTTCCAAATTCCCCAGAAAGGTGTTCTCACTAAGTTTTCGATTTACATTTGACAACTTGCTATATTTCCGAATTTCCTGTGACAGTTTATAGTTGACGCTTATATTGTAAACAAACAAAAAAAAAGTCCTATGTAAAATACAAATTTTAAAGTGTTTGGAGTTAACACTTTAAAATGTATTTAAATAACTTAATATGTGGTCAACTCAATAGAATAATTTGTGTTAAAACAAAGATTCTCGTGTTGCTAAAAAAAGGGCTAATTAAATGGCAAATAATAGCAACTAAGAGATTCGTAGGGAAAAACAGAGGAAACGGAATATGCAAGACTTCGGTTCCGATTGTCATGTTTTGTCGACCCTGACATTACAGTGGAATATTCCGAGGAGGTTCTGAACGAAATATAAGCCGCAAATACAGAGCAAATTATGTACAATAAATTGTTGTAAATAGCAGGCTCGAAAAAACATTTTTTTTTTGGGATGTTCCCAAAGTTTACATTTTAACAATAGCTCCTCCTTTTTTTGTCATATGATTTCCAATTTGACATTTTAAGTGTTCCATTCCAATGAAAAAATGTTTGTTCATTTGTTTGACCTCTTATTTTCTGATATTAGAAACCACATAAATGTGATGGTATTATCACATTAAGGAAATTTAATCGTATTTGCAAAATTATTGCCGAAATGAGCTGTTTTGCTCAGTGAGAACGTAGTATTAAGGTATTATCACATTAACGAAATTTGATTTTATATGGGAAATTTTATCGTATTTGCAAAACTAATGCCGAAATGACCTTTTTTGCTCAGTGAGAACGTAGTCTAAGAGTCTATGGCTGAATTCCAAAACGCAGTACTTCTGCATAAAACTGCTTAATCAAGAGTTCCAAAACGCAAACAAATTACTATGATCCAAAGCATATTTTTCTAAAACGCAGTGTGAACGCATCAACTGTGCAAACACACGCAAAAAGTGCATCGTGAATGTTTGTGATGCATAACATATAAGAAGCAGTGCAAAAGCATTAATAACCTGGCATCATTAAAGCAGTGTGCATTCACAATACGCATTTCTTTGACGTTTTGGAAGTCAGCCTATTTTTTAGTTTTGGTCAATAACGGTAAATCAATATAATACACATGGCCGCTGATTCCTTCAAATTCCGGGGTAAAAGTTCTTATAATCACAGTTTCACAACATTAATAGAATTTTAACCTCAATATCGAAAATGAATGTGAGTGTTTTCTTTTATTTAGCCAAACTATGAACATTAACATTTTCAAATCCTATTATGTACGATTACTTCGCGGTAAATGGGAAAGTTGCGTGCGACCCATTCGTTCACCATCCACTCGTTTTAACTATATCTGTTTTCGATGGTTAACAAATGGCTGACAAATGTCAAATGTATTGTTTTTCTGTGAATGTTTTGAAAGTAAATTGGTGTATTTAGGTATTCTTAAATTTTATATGGCTGGGCCATATTTCATTAAACGAATATCGTGAAATCAATTCGTTCTCGTTGAAATTCGATTATGTACCTAGCTACCTACACAAAACTAGTATCGTTCTTGGCTTAACGATACGCTTAATTTCTTGAGACTGACATTTGGCAGTCGTATAGATTTTGTTTTCGTTGAGCTGTCATACATATTCCTCGTTTTACACAATCGCACTTTGTCTTGCCTATCGTTTACTTCTGCATCGTTTAATTGCGTTTAAAATGCTTAACATTTAAATGAAGTATTAGTTGTATTGTCATGTGCCGAGTTAGAAGATCGACATTGTGTGTCCACTGAACGAAAATATTTGCCAATAAATTATCTTTACAAATGGAATTTTAATTTTTTCAAAACAATATTTCATAAGATTAACATATTGCAGTTTTAATTAAAGGCTCAGAGTGAAAAAGAGTGCCTTCTTTTTTATAATGGAGAAACTTAAAATAACAAAATGAACATTTTTTACATGTTTTCTCATTAAAATGCATCCACTCGACACCACAAACCCTACCGTAAGAAAATATGCTCGATCACTGATGAAAGAATACCAAAATTTGATACTCGATACTCGAATTTCGTATGCGATCATACCAAATCAACATGTATAAGTCACGTATGATTCGATAGCTGATGTGGTTATTGGATACCAGATTTTATGCAACAGATTTTATGCAACAAGAAAAATTGAATATGCAGGATCTAATAAAACTGATAAATTAATAAAAGGTCCAGTTTTTTAATGCGCCTAATCCTAGTTTCGTGGTAAACTCGAGTTAACTTGAGAAATCATTTGTCAGTCAGCTAAAATTGAGAGTTAACTTCGAGGTGAGTTAATTCTGGGATTAAATGATCAGATGTTTTTGACAGATGACATCTTATTAAATTTTTAGAAAATAAATTCGTATACCTTGAACATCCCGTTCAAGTAGTTTTAAATAATGAGTGTAACTGTTTTAACAAGAAAAAGACTTGTACGATTGCGACAAAGCATTTTCAATTGTTTAGGGAAAAGGAAATCAAACAGTTGACAGCTGAGCTGTTGCAAATTCTATACATTTTGTACAGAATAATCGATAAATCACGACGAGTGCTATCAAATGAAATCGCTACACACGGAGTCGAATTTAATCCTGTACTGAATAATTCAAAAGTCTTTCTTAATGCTTGCAATTTTTTTTATATTTGCATGAAAATTCCTGTGAATTGGTGGAACTATGATACTCATCGGTTGCTCTTAGTTACTTCCCTCTTTGCATTTACTCACTTAAGTTGCGTTAAATTCCGGAATGAATGGGCCTTAACCAATTTACCTCAAGCGAGTGGCGAGTTGGTATCGCTGTACAGCTCTTAAAGTTCGTGGTCAAGGTCAACGTCAACTCATATTTTTCTCTCATCCGCACACGACAGTGCATCGCCTTGCTTAAATCCTTTTGGGTCATTCCGTAACTTTGAAAACGATTATCACTCAGGCGGTAGTCGGGACTTCTTGTATTATCGCCTGTGAGTTGACTAATTTTGTTTTACGTGATGTTCCGTTGAAGTGTTATCGTCAAACGATACTCACTTTACGGAATGAGGGAACTTTTTTGATATCGAATGAGTCGGTAATATGGTTTTCCACCCTGATGAAGCAGCAAGAATTCTCTATCGACATCCTGAATAGTTTCGACGGTAAAACAAAACTAGACATGGCTATGTATGCTGTCGTATGCTCCTTTGAAATCGATGAATAGTAGGTGGGTATCGATTGAATTCTTGGATTTTTCCAGGATCTACCGAAGTGTGATGATTTCGTTAGTTGTGTACTCTTCTGGCCTAAAATCCTGTTTCACATATTACGGCAAATACGTTCTTGTAGGCGATTATGATGAGACTCATGCCTCTGTAGTCGGCGCGGTACAGAGCGTCTCCTTTTTTGTGGATTTAACAAACGGTGCTCGCCGAGATTGCCATAATTGAGTGATTTGTTCCGCTTGACAGCGAAATAATGTACGTCATCGCCGTGTCACAGTCTGCAGAATTGTTCCATATTCCCAGCATAGACTGTGTCTCTACTATGATTTTTCTTTATTCACATCAACAGGGGCCATATTTTATAAAACGAATATCGTTGAAATCATTTCTTTCTCGTTGAAATTCGATTTCATAAAGCGAATATTGTTCTAGGTTTTGCGATACTCGTAATTCCTTACGACTGGCATTTGGCAGTCGTATAACTTTCGTTTTCGTTAGCTGTCAAAATTTCTCGTTATACACAATCGCACTTTGTCGTGACTATCGTTTACTTGCCGCTCTTTTCGTTTAATCTAATCGAGCCACATGATCATGTTCGAGCCTTTTATCTTTGGATTTCACGTTTTACACTTTGGTTAGTGGTATCTCTCTATATTTACGATCGCAAGCTTTTTTCGCTCCTAAAGTGTAAGGAAGTACAATAAAAAGTAACAAAATGGAAGACATTTCGCATAGAAAATGCTTTGGAAACGACATGTAGAGTAAAGTCCTTGATCTGACTTTCCGATGATGAGAACTCTTCACCACTCGACATTCGTAACCAATTACCCTTCCTCTATGCACGACATTTTTACCTACCGGATAGTCCTGTAATGAGGTTTTTACCCGCTGCTTCTTTCTTTCTCCACACATACATATGCCTTTCTACCCTAAAATATTCTCTATGCACCGACTCTTATCCGTACCCAACCTGTATTTTCGCAAGATCTCCACTTTTTATTCCACCTAGTTTCCCTTTACGCAACAGAACTTTACGTACCACTAGGAATATCAATTTAACTCGTTTTTGTTGTTTATGTGGTTCAGAAGATAGCACACAAACCACTTTTCTTACTTATCTTATGAATATTTATTTATGGTTATCGGGAATTATTTTTCCCAACGATTTTTCCCATTCAGCAATGTAAAATGATTGATGATTCCTTAGGAAAAAAGAATTCTCGATAACCCTAATTATGTCAATGGGTGTCCAAAACAACGCACCCAAGCTATGACAATGTTCACCCCTGCGAGAGTCATGCTCATGCAGTTAAAATTATTGAATATTTCTGGAGATGATTTGACGGATTTATTTCGGTATTGCTTAGCTAAAGTACAATGCAGATATATGGTTAATAGCTCAAATGAAGCATTGCGATGTTCATTTAAAAATCTGATAAGTAATGTTTAAGTTATGTTTTTTTTTAATAACTCTAAATTACTTTTCCCTCAGTTAATTCCACTTATTTATCGAATTTCTTATCTCTCATCTGCCATAGGGAGTTGCTAAGAAAAAAAAAGTCTAAGAAACTTCTAAGATTTTAAAATGTTGATAGTTGTTAGCTCAAAATCATCAAAAATTTTAAAAAAATTTCCTCCGAAAACATTTCATTGAATTTTGCAGTCAAAATTACAGATGACAGGCTAAAAGTTCATACTTAGTGACAGAAGTGACTTTTTGTATTTTTAAGTGGGTGTTTGATGGCTTTAATTGGCAAAACGTAGTAAAATTATTTTAATGTCCCCTTTATCCAACTAAAATATTGTGCCAGCACTTTAACTATTTTTTTTATTTGTTGCTTTTATTTTTGACGCAAGTGTAATGTTTCTTATAACTTCTATTCAGACACGATTCCGAATGAACAAGTCGCCAAAAAGTTTTTTTAGAACTAAAAAGGATGTGCACATGCATGGATGCAGTTATGAACTATTTATTTCTTTTATTTTCATACCATTTGAACCCACCGATGTTGTATGACTACAAAATTTGATGAAGCTACAATTAATGTCGGTCCTTCGAATGATGTAGCTTACATTTTTGGATAGATTTCAAATATACTGCGAACCACTATCTAGCTGTCTGCTAAATTATTATTTTTTAGATGCTTTCAAATCTATTCCGTGTACCGATTAGGTGCTAAATATTATCGTAGGCGTATGTGGAATATTTTTATCTTTTGATTTGCAACGGTAATGATTCAGTTTATTTTTTACAATTTCAACTACATATCCCATAAATGTTAATTGGGGTTAAGAATATCGAATTTGTAAAGAACGCGAATAAGTTTAATCGTATAAAAATAAAATATAAATGGGGTTATGATAAGCATAAAGTCCATCATTTATTTTTAGATAATGCGAGTTAAATCTCGATACAACGAACCAAATATTGTATCTAATTTTAATTAATTATAAATGTAATAAAACCCAAACAAGGAGAATACAAATATTTGTGGAAATTTCCAAAAAAAAAAATAGCGAACTTATTTCAAGTGCTACTTGAAAAAAATTAATAAAAACAAACATAATAAACAAAATAAAATTAAAAGCAAAATTGAAAAAAATAATAATGTAGTTTATTGTTACATTGAATTAGTTACTGTAGTAATCACTGCCATCGAATAATAATACATTTTAAAACAAATATACACATACAACACTTTTCCTCTCCAACCAAATTATAAAATGTTGCAAGTGATTAATTATCGATTTTGCGTCTTAAATATTTCGTTAAAAAAAAATCCAAAACTCATTGTAACTTCAAATTGTATCCTATTAACAAAAAAAAGGCAACAAACTGATTCAGGCTAACAAATAAAAATAAATAAACAACAAATAATAACAGATACGTTATATTTTCATATAAAACAAAACTAAAACGTATTTAAACATACAAATTAAAAAATATATAATATGTTTAAAAATGAATGTGATATTAAAAAAAAAAATTATTAAACAAACAAAAATCTATATACTTAAGAATATTTAAAGAAAAACAATAAAAGAAAAATGTAAGATACACCAATCAATTATGTGAACAAGAAAAGCAAAAGTCTACTCTATCAACAGATAAACAAAATAGCGATTATTATAAATAACAACAAAATGGTTGCCGGAAATGAGTTGGTACTTACAACTTACCCATGAAGGATATCCAACAACAAATAATAATTCACAACAAAAAAAGAAATACTACTTCATATCTAAAAAAAATGCGTATGGAAAAATATCCCTTAAACAAAATATTAACAATAAATTAATAAAAATATATTATTTACTAAAACTTAAAAAAAAAAACAGTAAAGTAAAAAAATAAAAATGGTCCTACAATACACCTTCATTCGTAGATTTTAGAGGTCAAAACTTAATTTGAATGTGTGATATATATTAGATGAAAAGCAATTTGTAAATAGGCTTTTTGAATTGTTGTTAAGTAAACGTATCGATAGTAGAATGAACAATGGATAATCAGGTGAAACTGAAATAAATACAATTATTTTAAAAGTAATGCATTTGGATTTTTGTTTTATTAGTAGGCTGTGTGGTACAAATTCTAACCAGTGCGTCATTTTTGACTTTAGTGTGGTGAATATAGATTTCAAATTTTAGCCATGGCGTCAATTTTGACTTTAATGTGGTGAATGCATATACTTAACATTTTAACCAATGAACCCTATTCGACTTAGGTGTGATGATTGTAGACTTCAAATTTTAGCCGGTGGATCATTTTCGACTTAGGTGCGGTGAATGTAGACTTCAAATTTTAACCAATCGATCATTTTCGACTTAAATGTGGTGAATGAAGACTTCAAGTTGTTACCAGTCGATCATTTTCGACTTAAGTGTGGTGAATATAGACTTCAAATTTTAACCAATGGATCCTTTTCGACTTAGGTGTGGTGAATGAAGACTTCAAATTGTTACCAGTCGATCATTTTCGACTTGAGTGTGGTGAATGTAGACTTCAAATTTTAACCAGTGGATCTTTTTTTATTGTGGTGAATGTAGACTTCAAATTTTAACCAGTGCGTCATTTTTGACTTTATTGTGCCGAATATAGACTGGTAATTTTAACCAGTGGATCATTTTCGACTTAGGTGTGGTGATTGTAGACTTCAAATTTTAGCCGTTGATAATTTTCGACTTAGGTGCGGTGAATGTAGACTTCAAATTTTAACCAGTCGATCATTTTGTTGAATGCAGACTTTACATTTTTACCAGTGGATCATTTTCGACTTAAATATGGTGAATGAAGACTTCAAAATGTTACCAGTCGATCATTTTCGACTTAAGTGTGGTGAATGTAGACTTCAAATTTTAGCCAGTGGATATTTTTTTAGTGTGGTGAATCTAGACTTCAAATTTTAACCAGTCGATCATTTTAAACTTAAGCGTGGTTAATGCAGACTTCAAATTTTAACCAGTCGATCATTTTCGACTTAATTGTGGTGAATGAAGACTTCAAATTATAACCAGTGGACCATTTTCGACTGAAGTGTGTTGAATGCAGACTTGAAATTTTTACCAGTGGATCATTTTCGACTTAAGTGTGGTGTATATAGACTTCAAATTTTAACCAGTGCGTCACTTTTGACTTTATTGTGCCGAATATAGACTTGAAATTTTAACCAGTCGATAATTATCGACTTAAGTGTTGTAAATAGACTGGAAATGTTAACCAGTGGATCGTTTTCTTAAGATCGTACACTTAAGTGTGGTGAATACAGACTTCAAATTGTAACCATTGCGTCATTTTCGAATTTAGTGTGGTGATAATGGACTTCAAATTTGAAAAAGTGGTGGATGTAGATTTCAAGCTTTCAACCTTTCTACGGCATACATTCGCAAAAAATGTATCATGTAGATAATTTTTGTCGTTTTGCATAGTTACTCACTTAGGATTGGGAGAGATGTAAAGCACATTCAAAGAAGATGGTCGGTTTTTGTAGGTTATTCCTCATTAACACTGCTTACATGTGAAGGCAAAACAAAACATCGTGGATATTTATGAACTCAAAGCAGGCAATATGTAATTTGTATAAGAAAAGGTAATGTCTGGAATGGACTTGGGCCTCAACCAATATGTCTTTCCAATTAGCTCCAACCTAGCGTCCAGTTGAGCACTTGAGGTTGGTTTAGGTCGTTTCTTTTTGTGATCGCCACTTAATACAAGGGCTTCCTCCGACGTCTGGCTGGGAATGAAAGACTCTGCGAGGCGGAGTATTGGAGTCCATTCGAACCTCATGTACTAGCCATAAACGTCCAATGCAGTGTTTTTTTTTTGGGATGTCGCTGTGCAGCTCGTATAATACTTGGTTAAATCTTCGTCTCCATAGCCCGTTATGATAGAGGAATTATTCTTTCAAAATGTCCAAGGATTTCTTCACCCACTTTTGATATGGCCCATGATTCAGCACCGTAAAGCAGACTGGGATGATCAGAGTCTTGTATGAGATAATCTTAGTAGTTCGAGTAAGGGCTTGACTTCTAATTTGCCTTCTTAGCCCGAAGAAACAGTGATTGGCAAGAGTAATTCTTTGTTTAATTTCTGACGAGATTTTGTTGTTAGAGATAATAACTGGGGCGAGGAGGACAATGTCCCGCAGTACTCAAAGTTATATCTGTCGATGGTGACGTTCTGTCCAATTCGTCAGCATGGGCCCTGTATAGTTCGTCTCTATAAATGTTGTGGTATTCGATTTTTAAATCAATGGATAGGTGGTGGATATAGATTTATACTTCTGAGGTTTTTCCAAGATCTGCAGAAGTTTGAAATTTTTGTCAGTTGTGGACTTTCCAGGCGTATAACCACACTAAAAAGTTCTGATCAGGTTGTTGGTAAACTTTTAAATATTACGGCAGATAGGATAGGATCTTGTAGACGATTTTGACAAACCTCACGCCTCTGTAGTTGGCGCAGTTCAGAGGGTTTCCTTTTTCCATTTTTCACGTCACTGTGAGCATCATCAAACTAAGGTCCTCTGTCTGGTGGACGCTAGAAGCTTAGCACATAAGTTGCGTCTATATGATGGCTTTTTGAATTTGTTGCCATTGTTGTTCGACATTAGATGCTGGTGCTGGTGGTATGGAGCTAAGGGAGAAGTTAAAGGATACGTGTTCTGCAAAGGATTTGGCAGTCTCTTGCGATTACAGTTTTTCGAAATTAATTTTTTTTTTCACAGGTTAGCTTAACTTAACCTAACTTAGCTTAGGCTAAAGCATCAATCCTTGTCTTCTCTCAAGTGCCATTCGTAGTTTCTATTTTTGGGACAATCGAGCTCTAATTTTAGTAGTCAGTATGCCTCTCATGTGCTTCTTATTTGTTGTGGCGTGGTTGAATATCCGCATTTTTACCTTGGCTGCAACAAGTGGTAATGTAGTAGTGGTATCGACAAGTAGTGGTCCGAGCCGTCTTTAGCCCCTCGTAATGTTCGAACATCCAAAATACTGGATGCGTGTTGCTTGTTCATCGCGATGTGAGCAATTTGATTGACCGTTCGTTTATTTGGAGACCGCCATGTCCCCTTGTGAATATCGAGGTGAGGAAACCATGTGCTGGCTATAGTGGCGTTTCGTTCCGTAGCGAAGTCAATTAGCTGAGTCAATTGCTTGTGGTGTCATGTGGGTTGTGTTTCGACAGTAATGCTTATGATGTCTTCTCTGGATGCAGGTGGCCATGGCTCAGGGGAATACGTAGGTGACTGCTAAGCCAAATGCTGCGGGTTCAAGCCCTAGCTTCGGCCGCATTCTTTTTCTACAAAAATCGCCAGCTTATCTGAGGCCTTCTGTGCGATAATATGAGACAATATACATCTATATCTCCTCCTCTGTGTCACGTAGGTTCATGTTAAATGCTTTCCTTCTGTGTGTTATCTGTCTCTCTCTCTGTTGTATTCATGTCTTGCTCTGTCCCAGGCCCAGCCGATGGCCTCAGTCGCCAGTGCTGTTATGTGTCTGTTGTTCGTTGCATCCATGTGCGAAGTACTGTGATGTCAATGTCAATGTCTTCTCTTGATACCTTTGCGCTAAAATTAGCAAGATTTTAACAATACAAAATTAACAGCGACTATCGAAGTACGAGGTAGTTGCTCAGAAGTTTTTTTTTAGAGGCTTATGTGTGGATTGTTACAATGTCTTTCCTAAGCTCTTGAAAACATAAGACTCCTTGCCACTTATAACCAAGAAACATCCGAATAGTCGCTGTTTGCTAGTAATATTGTAGCAGATTAAGTTAGGGCTTCCGCTAGTTGTTCGCCTGCACCTCTCCTGATTACTGTTCTCGCATTGCAGGTGCAGATACCAACGTTGTTGTCCTTTTTTCTGCCAGTCAGTCCTTTCCGATGCTCATAGTTGCTTCGTAACAATCTTTTTTTATGACTGGATAGTTAAACCAGAGGCAAACCATCGGTTCGTCGGTCCGTCTGTCCGTACAGGTCTCTCCTGCCTAAGCGAATTGACCGATTTTCTTCAAACTTCGTATGCAGCGTTATTTTTGGGCATAATTTTAGGCCATTTTTTGTTTGCTTTTAGCCATGTTATTACCGTTACATGCCATATAAAAATCATACATAACTTCAGTTTAACCACCCGTTTAAATATAACGGGTGGTTAAATTTCAAGGGCTGATGTTGAATCCGAACCACACCTTAACTTCAAGTATTTTTTTGCACTTCATTTGACATTTCTCAATTTCAGACTAACTCAATTAAAACCATGGAAAGATACACACTCGAGCAACGCGTTAAAGTTATTCAGGCTTATTATGATCATGGGCGCTCAATTCAAAATGCATATCCGTGCACTTCGTGATTTTTTCGGTCAATTTAATCGTACAAATGTGCGTACAATCGGAAAAATCGTGCAAAAATTTGAAAAAAAACTGGGTCTGTAGGAGATATGAAAACACCAGTGCATGCTCGTACAGCTCGAACTGCAGAAAATATTGCTGCTGTTCGCGATAGTGTGGCTGAAGAACCGACCACTTCAACTCGTCGTCGTGTCCAACAATTGCCCCCCTCACGCTCGTCGTTGATGAACATTATGAGAAAGGACTTGCATTTACACGCTTACATGATGCAATTGACTCAAGAACTAAAGAATCTTGACAATTTCAAGCGTCGTCAATGGTCAGGATGGTGGCAGGAAATGGCAACAGTGGATGATCAATTTTCGAAGAAAATCACCTTCAGTGATGAGGCACATTTTCACCTCAGTGGATTCGACAATAAGCAGAATTGCGCATTTGGGCGAATGATAATCCAAGAGTGATTGTCGAAAAACCAATTCACCCACAAAGAGTGACTGTTTGGTGCGGTTTATGGGCTGGCGGCATCGTTAGGCCGCATTTTTTTTCCAAAATGAGGCCGGTCGCTCAGTTTCTGTGAATGGTGTTTGCTATCGTGAGATGATAACGAACTTTTTATGACTCAAATTGGAAGATATGGAAGTGGACGATATGTGGTTTCAACAGGACGATGCCACTTGCCACACAGCTAACGAAACAATGGCTCTTTTGCTCGAAAATTTCAATTGCCGTGTTATCTCACTTGGTGGCGAAGTCAATTGGCCGCCAAGATCATGTGATTTGACACCTTGGACTTCTTTCTTTTGGGTTATTTGAAAGAAGAGGTGTAAGTCGATAAGCCAGCAACAATTTAATAGGATGAGGTAATTAGTCACATTAACGGCATAGAACCTCAATTATGCCTCAGCTTCATCAAAAGCTTGGACCATCGGATGGAATTGTGCGGCCAAGGTCGCGGCGGCCATGTGGCCGATATTTTGTTCCATGTATAATTGAACTATACCAATATTATCATAATAAAAAGAAATGACAACAACTTGTGTTTTAATTCAAAATCAACATCGGCCCTTAAAATTTAACCACTCTTCGTACTCACTTTCCTGTATTGCAGTAATGTCTGCTTTGAAGCAGTTTAGAGCTTCCGCCAGTTGTTCGCTTACACCTCTGTTGTTTAAAGTTCTCAAATTCAAGGTGCAGATACGAACGTCGTTGTACTCTTTTCATTTAGCCGTGTCGTCAACAATAAAATCAGTCCTTTACGAGGCTATTGGTTGCCTCGTAACATACATTTTTTTTCATGGTTGGGTAGTTTACCCAAAGCACAACCCCCAACCTGGAGGGCCAATTCCAATTTATTAGATACTCCTAGGACACGGGGCCATCAGTAGCCACTACGGGATTGAGCGCTGCCTTTGGCATTTCGGTTCATCCGCCACCATCAATTGTCAATTTCTCGCAAACTTTTTTGGCAAATTTTAATGAAATTTAATTTTTATACTACTATTACTGTTTTCGTGAGTTCCACATAATTGGTTTTGGTCTAATTATCTCTAAACGGAATTTTCAGTTTGGTCAATAACGGAAAATCATTATTATTCACATGGACACCGATTCCTATCAATTAAGGAATACAAAATTCGTATAATCACATTTCGACAGTATTTATATCATTTTTAGCACCATTAATCAAAATAAATATTAAGTTTGTGTATTTTTTCCAAATTAATAAAAACGCCAAATTAACTCGCTGTGAAAGAGAAAGTTGCGTCTTGCACCCATCACTCGTTTTCTTTTATTCCACTCACTATTTTATGCGGATAATTTAGCAGTTTTTTAAAATCGTCGCTCTCAAGTAGTTTAAAAGTTATGAAACAATCAAAATTCGAAAAATCCCTATAGAAATCAATCATTTTTTGATATTTCACACATAGCTGAATGATAAATAAGAGAAATATTTCAATGCAGCATTGCCAGATAAAGAAAAAAATTTAATACTGCGTATTTCCCAAAATGTAAAAATAAAAGTCAAAGGATTTTAAATCTCTTTCCACGCTCACTCAACTTCGTTGCTCTGGTCAGAGTATGTAAAGTCGCCAAGCAAGCGCCTAAGTCAACAGCTTCTTTTGTTTACGGTACTATGGGTGGCCCGCGGGAACAAATGATTTAAACTCTCTTTCTGGGGACAGTTCATTCTCACGCAACTTCGTTGCTCCTCTCAGGATATATAACGTCGTCAGACAGCGCCTTAGTCAACAGTTTTTTTTTGTAAAATATTTTTATTTGCTATGTTTTTTCAACATGGCAATGCTGTGTACACCGCAGCAGCAAAAAAAAATGCAATTATAACCAAAAAGTGGTTATAATTTTATTTTAATCATAAATTGTGAACTTAATGTGAGCGACGATTTTTAAAAACGGACAAATGATCAGCAAGCGATGACGAATCGTTTAATCTGAAAACCAAAAAAAAGAGTTTGTGCTAAAGTAAATTTATGCCTAAACGGCTATATTTGCGACATTAATAATAGTTTTATACAGAAGTCAAAATATATTTATAATTTCAAAATATTTACAAAATAAACGATTTTTGGATTTAAGCACAATATTTTCTGTATAGTGTCTTCATCTTGTTATAATCCTCACTAAGGGTCTGTAAAAAAAAAATAAACAGGTAGATAACATACAACTGGAACATGAAAAATGAGGTAAAAAGTAACTACGTTTTGTGTCTTAATTTTCAAGTCACCACGTTCCATTTGTATCTTCCAAGTATCTGAGATGTAAAATATTTCCACGACGTTTTTGAATTTAACATTACGTTTGTTCGGTTTATTCGGATACTGTCCACCGTTATTCGGAGGAATCTTTTTTAACATTTTTGAGTTCGATTATATTTTTTCTTATTAAATTTGTTTCCAGGATGATGTGAATCTCAGTGATGATGAGGCTCTTTTTGTATCGAGTACAAAGTAAATTTTTCTTAAATACAAAAAAAAAAAAAAACGGATCGGTGACGGGTGGATGTGGTTCGATGGAAGACATAAATGATTGATAGTGGGTGAAGGTCACTTGGGGATTGACTGTGGGAATGCCCAAACCTTTCAATCCAAATAACACTGTTTCAAAAGCAGTCATCTTGTGCACACATGCATTTACGACATCACTACCTCCAGGTGATAGACAACATCCTAGGAGCAGTAATCTTGGCATATAAGTGGGAATAAGTTTTATCATCACTTTCGACATCACTACCGCCAGGATGAGTGGAAAAAAACCCGGCGGATTGCACTTAACGAGAGCAAATCGATTCGTGTTTATTTTTCGTATAAACGGGCAAACAATTTGCCTGTAGTTCTCAATACGGTTCGAGTCCCTTTTGCAAATGAAGCGAAATATCTCGGAATGACACTCGATGCAAAAAGTCGCATGTAAAAATGAAATGCGAAGAACTTAAAAATAAATACATAGAACTGCACTGATTACTCGGATAATATTCGAAACATAACCTTGATAACAAGTTGCTATTTTAATTTTTTAAGCGTGTTTTTTTTTTTTGAAATCGAATAAAACACTCAAATTTGCATCAAATATTCAAAATTGTTATTGTAATCGATAAAAAGGCCTTTGAAATTTAAGTCTTTAAGATAACTTCATACAAATGTTGCCGCGGCTCCGCTTCAAATGGTCCATTCGGAACGGCGAATTTTTCTTCACTTTTTCGAGCATTTTGGCCTGTATTTCACGAGTTGCGCGTGTTATGTTATCCTGTTATCCTGTAAGGCTTCAATCGTGTTCAGCTTGTCCACATAGACTAACGACTTAACATAACCCCACAAAAAATAATCAAGAGGCGTTAAATCGCATGATCTTGGCAGCCAACTCATAGGGCTATTTCACCCCTCACCAAATTCTCACCAAATTCTCATCAAATTCATCAACATGTCAACCAAAAAAAAAGTCGATATCGTTCGGCCGTCTTTGAAGAAAACTGTACCGATGATGCCACCTGCCCATAAGCCACACCAAACTGTCGTTTTTTCGGGAAGCATCGGTAATTCTTGTATGGCATATGGCTGTTCATCACTCCAGATACGACAGTTTTGTTCATTTGAGCCAGAAATGAGCCTCATCGCTGAACACAATTTTTCGATAAAACAGCGGTTTTTCACGGAGCTGTTCTAAGGCCCATTCACCAAAAATTAGACGTTGTGGTAGGTCATTCGACTTCACAAGTTGAATTTCATAGGCCTTCAAATCCAAATCGAAACGTACGATTTTGCACGTGGTTGAGTTTCAGATGTCCAACGCTACGACTGCAATATTCTCTTCGGTACGCACTGTACGCATGCGAGTCGATGGTTTAATGTCCGACAAAGTAAATTTGGTGATAACAGCACGAATTGTTGATTTACCATGTCGATTATGACGACCATGACATGGTTGTAACAAACGGTGCATATTTTCCACAGAGCACAAATTTTGTTAATAAATTTCAAAAATTTGCAATCGTAGCTCTATTGTAAGTCTTTCCATGATTAAATGTCGGTACATACTTAAAACTTTTCACTTTGACAGATGACGTTTGGACGCCATTACTAACAAGTGCTGCAAACCTGAAAAAAACTTAACTCTTAAAAAACCACCCGTTACAAGCAAGTGCTAGAGCCAGTTTGGACACATGGTATACCCCTTTGGGGTTCTACTAGTGACACGAATTTAAACATTCTACAAACTTTTGAAAACAAAATGTTAAGGTCGTTCGTCAATGCGCCCTGGTACATAAGGAAAGTATATATACGCAGAGATCTGGGTGTTCCCCCGGTTAAAGATGAAACGAAAAATTTGCACGCAAAAATAAAAAAAACGTTTATTGGGACACGTTAACACAACGGTCCTCCAAATTCTTGATGAAACAAATTTATTGCGGCATCTTCAAAGAACTTAGCCTTAGATTTGGCCCGATAATACCAAACCGCGCTATAAATTGCGGAAAAAGCAGGAACTCTCAAAGGAAAGTTATCTGCCTTACATTCATTACTCGTGATAAAAAAATTGCTAGACAAGCCACATACTTAGTTGTAATACAAATACAGAAAGGGTGGTTGTTTTAGTGAGTAAAAATCTCACATTACTTTTAACACGTGCTCATCGTGTCTATGAAGATTTCCACCAGCCCACGGAAAAAAAAACTTACGACTGCCGAATGTGGTTCAATGCTGATCCATCCTACATCATTTGCCTACATTTCTACTAGAAGGGTTTATACATACAATGGGGTTTAACTAAAAACAATTCAATAATCAAGGACTTGTGAAGGCAACCTTCAAGGGTGAAGGTTTCGTTTACTTTGACTCTGTAGGGCGAGTGCAGGATGGGAATCGTATTCCGTAATTTACCACCGTGAACGAGGTGCTAGGTTAGCAACCGGCTTATCTACCGCAGGTACTTTCCCAATACTGTGAAACTTCTACACTTTTGTATCGAGATAAACAATCGTGACTATCGTAAGCAGTTTATGTTTATCTATTGGCCATACACGGTGGCTGATGAAACACCTTAACAAACAAATTTAATAACTTTTTTTTCTGAAAGGCCGTGTGTCGTGATGGGTGGGTGTTTTAGAACGAGGGTTGGCTCTGATTGGCTTTATCTTGACAATGCCCAGTGGTTGTAACTCTGAATACAAATCAAATGTGCTTATATTAACTTCCAAGTGGCAACACTCTGGTACTGGTCTCAACCAACCGGATTTGACTTGATAAACAATAAGCGCGAGTGATGATAACAAGACGAAAACAGCCTGGGGAGAATGGCACGGAATGAAAACCCGGCGTGCTGTCCCAGGCGAACCTAGATAAGCTGCTTCGACATATTCGGTAAACAGGTTGTCTAGTAATTTCATGGTTAATTCAGGCCCCTTGAACATAGATGGTGGCGGATGAACTGAAAGGCCAACGGTAGCGCTCAATCCCGTAGTGGGTATACTGCTGATGGCCCCGTGTCCTAGGGGTATATAATAAAATGGAACTGGCCCTCCAGGTGGGATGCTGTGCCTTGGGTTAACTACCTACACATGGAAAAAAAAACACAAGTTACGAAGCAACCAATAGCCTCGGAGAGGACTGATTTCATTGTTGACGACTCTGCTGAACGAAAAAAGGATAACGACGTTCCTAACTGCACCTGGTATGTGAGAGCAATAAACATGAGAGGTACAAGCGAACAACTAGCGGAAGCCCTAAACTACTACAAAGCAGACATTACTGCTATCGAGGAAATATGTACAATGCGATGGACTGGGCAAAAAAGAAGGTGGGAAAACAGTGACATCTACTACGAGCCATGTTATAGTAAGCAAAACAGCGACTATTCGGTTGTGGATTTGTTGTAAGTGTTGTATGAAGCGCGAAATTCTTCAATCTTTAGATATAGCTAAAGATTGCTTCTATGAGCTCTTTGCCAAAACATATGAGTGACTATCGAAGTACGATGTTAAAACCTTGCTGGGAGATTTGAATGCAAAGTTAGGAAGAGAAGACATCTTGACGACAACACGTGTGATAACGGACTAAGACTAATTCACATCGCTATACGAAACGAAATGCCACTAAATCCAGCACACGATTTCCTCACCACGATCTTCATAAGGGGACATGGCGTTCTCGAGATCAACCTAATTGATCACATTGCGATAGACAGGAGGCACGCATCCAGTATTTTGGATGTCTAAACATTCCGAGGAACTAACATCGACTCAGACCACGACCTTGTTCCAGCCAAGCTAAGAATGCGGATATCACAACAATCCAGAAATATTGTGAAAGAATTTAATGTCGAAAGACTGCAATCGCAAGAGACCGCCAAGACCTTCGCGCAACTGGTATCCATAAACCTCTTGATTAACACCATACGACCAGCATCCAATGTCGAAGAACAATGGCAACGATGCCAACAAGCCATTAGATCAGCCGCAACTGTTGTGCCAGGTTTCTCGCGCCCGCCAGCAAGAATCCCTGGCAGTCGGAGTCACCGGCTTTTTAGAAAGAAGAAAAAAAAAAAGAAAAGCGCGCGATTGAGGATATGAAGAAATGCCACTCTAGGAACGATGTTCGCAAGTCCTACCAAAGTGTAAAACGTCAAAGCCAAGGATACAAGGCTCGAATAGTATCCTGTTGAGATGAACAAGGAAATATGGTAGTTGAGACACAGTCGATGATAAGGAAATGGAATAACCACTTGGGCAGACTGTTAAACGGCGATGACGAACAACATTCCGATGTCAGACAGATGGAACCATTCAATATTGGCAATGACAGCGAAAAATGCCACATACCCAACCTGAGTGAAGTGAGGATAGCAATATCTAAAGTCAAGCTTAATAAGGCTGCTGGAAATGAGCTTTATGAAGCCGGCGGAGATGACCTGGTAAGAAACATCCAGCAACTAATAAGATTAAATCTGATCGGATGAAAGTGTGCCTCAAGAATGGAATCTCAGCCTCGTTTGCCCGATCCACAAAAAAGGAGACCCTCTGAACTGCGCCAACTACAGAGGCATAAGTCTCCTCAACATCGCCTACAAGATCCTGTCTGCCGTTATATGTGAACGCCTGAAACCGTTTACCAACAACCTGATCGGCCCTTTTCAGTGTGGTTTTAGAACAGGAAAGTCAACTACCGATCAAATTTTCACACTTCGGCAGATCCTGGAAAAAGCCCAAGCAGTCCAAATCGTTACCCACAACCTATTTATTGATTTCAAAGCCGCATACGACAGCATTTATAGAGACCAACTATACAGAGTCATGTATAGTTTTGGTATACCGCCCAAACTCGCACGTTTTTTTAAGACGACGATGGAGAATTCTCGCTGCTTTATCAGGATCGCAAACGACCTAACCGACACATTCGATAGCAAAAAACGGTTTAAGCAAGTCGATGGGCTGTCATGTGACTACTTTAATCTCACGATATTATTTAATCTGACGATATTGTCATCATTGGTGGGACTTAACGTGAAGTTCATATACTTCGTCTTGCCCTCATTTACTGCTAAACCCATTTTTGCCGTTTCCTTCTCTATACTAGCTATGACATCAAGTCCTACCAATGATGTCAATATCATCGTAGTAGTTGCACCGATTTTTGAAAAATTGTGTTCCTGGTGTTGGCTCTGGATTTTTGCATAATCTTCTCGAGATTGAGATTAAAGAAGTCACATGACAGCCTTCATCCTTGACAGATATAACATTGACGTAGTACGGGACTTTGTCTATATCGGCTCCGCTACCAACTCTGACGCCATCTCGTGAGAAATTAAACGAAGAATTACTCTTGCCAACTGTTTTTTTTTCGGGCTAAGAAGGCAATTCAGTAGTAAAGCCCTCACTCGAACTACTAAGGAGATCCTATATAAGACCCTGGTCATCCCAGTCCTGCTCTACGGCGCTGAAGCATGGACCATCACAAAAGCAAATGAAGAAATCCTTGTTCGATTTGAGAGGAAAATTTTTCAAAAAAACCTTCGGTCTCGTTTGCGTTGACGCGCTATGTAGACGAAAATTTAACCAAGAACTATACGAGCTGTACAGCGACATGCCTCTAGTCAAAAATGTTCGCATTTTTTTTTTTTTTTTTTTTATAATTTACACGTACTCAAGGGGTTATGAATACCCTTTTATATGT
Organism: Rhingia rostrata; assembly: GCA_949824845.1. NCBI lineage: Eukaryota > Metazoa > Arthropoda > Insecta > Diptera > Syrphidae > Rhingia > Rhingia rostrata. The sequence goes on along the minus strand of OX463758.1, from coordinate 73,178,291 downwards.
TACCATAGTACGAGCGTTAGAGAAGGGGAAGAAAGAGAGGATAGGAAAGATTTTGGATGTGGAGACTTAAACTCCATGGGTGTGTCCGAACTAGCTTCGGGGAGTCACTTTTTCTTGTGTTCGTTAAATTTGAAGAAATTCAAGATGGTGTGCATACTTTTAGGTAGTACGCCGACCTTTTATTTCTTTTAAATAAAAGTGAAATGGATTTTGGTTGGGATTGAACGCGCAACCTTCCACTCAACAGACGAACACATTACCAGTACACCGCGGCCACCCACGTTTGACGTTTAAGATGACTAGGATATGTAGAAGGAATGAGCACCGATACCCACCCACCCAGATGGCGACGGCGGACGCAGCAGAGGAAGACCTCGCAAGTGGCGCTTGAGAAACCGAACTCAACAAACTTAAAATGCGCAAATTAAGGCACTAAGCTAAGAACTGGGCTAATTGGAGAGGCATGTTGGTGAAGTCCCAGGTTCCTTCCGGACTATAGCGCCACTTAATTAAGTGAGAAAGATCCACTTTCGGGTGACTTGAGCACATAAGTTGGCCTCAATCTTGCCAATCAAGCGAACGACTGCTGTTATTAATTTGTGACTTTTTGGCATTCTGCAAACAAATAAGGCTCTAGGGCCTGGGTTATTCGCCAACATTAACCGAGGGTTATTCAAAAAGAAAAGCTAAGGAAACTTAAATACAGCTAACACAAATTATCATGGGTGAAAACTTGTGCACCACCTAAAAGTAAGTAGATATAGGGCTTCGGATGGCGGTGGGAGTGGACTGCCTTAGCAGCATACTTACAAATATTTCCAGCATTATCTACTTACTTTCTGTCGTAGGTAGTATCTACTTTCATATACTTTAATTCTTTACTGCTCGTCACGACTATTGAACAATACACCCTTGGAACCGTCACCGGCGGAACAGCTTTTCTTCAGGTTTATTTATAAATACCACAAGTCGGTATATCGATCCCATTTCACACCCCCTTTCGGAAAAGTGCAAAAGTTGGTCTGAGTCATCAAGTGTGTATACATCAACTGCATCTCTGGTAACAAGATATCAAACCGTTCCGTTAAGAAACATATTAGCAATCCGACACCAAATCATTTGCCAGATTTCACCTGTTTTCGAACATTGCAAACAAATAGACGTAGAAACTTAAAATACACATTTATTTTCAAAATAAAACTAAATAAAATAATCAGTGCACGCGAACATTGATTAAATTCTATCACTAAACGCGTGGCATTATACAGTCGGACCCAAAAGTTTTCCTACTTCACATGTTTGGTTAAATATAATGTCGGCCGCGACTATTATTATCCACGCACAGATTTGTACTTCCAAGTCTAAACAAGATGTGGGGGTAAATTACATCCTACTTGCTGCACGACCATGCTTGCTACAGCTATTGCGTGTTGAATGCATTTCGTTAAGGGACACCCTTTCAGATACGAATGTAGAAATCCACCAACAAATGAGTCTCCCGCACCGGTAGAGTCTGCTACTGGTACCATCGGCACGGCAAATGAATCGAATATAACCAGCGGCATATCACGCGTTCCATTATTCCTAATTAGTTGAACACTATGCCTGTCATTTGTGATGACAAAGACAGTCGTTGGTTTTTGGGTCAGTTCTTGTTTGGAATAGTCTTCGATAGTGCGGAATCCGCACTTTTTACTTAGCGATTTGAATTCTTCACGGTTGCCAAATACTATTTCGGCACTGTGCACTAGGAACGTCATAGCGTCGAAATTCTCTTCGATGATGTATGGAGCACTGAGATTTAGGACTAAAATTCGGCGCCCCGAAATATAGTTGCGAACAATGTGTCGCACAATGTCGGTCCTCTTCGGCAGAAAGAATCCTTCGAGGTAAAATATTTGTCGTTTCTTACACTTGCGTATGAAACTTTCCTGCTCTTCGACGCTTTTCAGATAGTTGAGGCTGAACTTGTCCGATGCACCGATATTGGCGTAGAGAGCGTTTTGGCGACCATACACAAAGCACACACATTGTCCGGTCGTGGATTCGGGAACAACTTCTAGTCTGGAAGAGAGAGAGAGAAAGTGGTAGAATGTTATGGTTTTGGATTAAATAGCGCAATTTAAAAAAATTACAGAATTTAAAAAAAAAATTGTTTGTGAGTGTTTGAGCCCGTACCTAATGTGCTTTTCATGCGTGATCTGGGTGTTATCTGTGAGAGAGAATTTAGCTTTCACTCTCATATTGATAATATCATCAGCAGAGGCAACTCCTGGTCTAAACTGGTCTACGGAATTCTCGAATCCTTATGTCACAAAATCTCTATTTTTCACATTTGTTAGACTTATCCTTGAATATGCTAGTCAAGAATGATCGCCTTATTACAAAATACCCATTGCCTCTGCATTGAGAGTGTCAAACGCAGATTGATTTATCCGTTTTGCTCTACGCGGTCTCCTCTGGGTAGATAGTTTTAATTTAGCCGCCTACGAGGATCGTTAGAAAATAAATAAACCTTCAGTCACTTTAAAAGCGCCGTGAAATAGCCGACATTCTTTTTACACATCAGCTTCTAGCAGGTAATACTGATTGCCCCGCTCTGCTAGAAATGATTTCCCTCAACGCAGACTCCAGAAATCTAAGATCTGTTCCCCTCTTCCGATTCAACTTCCACTGAACAAACTCCGGCAAGTCGGCAACAACGAGCCAAGGACTAGAATACTACGTCTGACTGTAGCAAACTTGATCTACGAAACTCCCTTATGTCCTCCTCATCCACCGCTACTCCTTAACCCTTTTTCTAATAAATCAGTTCAGTTAGGTTAATTTAGTCTTAAGTTCAGCTTCATATTGTTCAAAATCTTTTATGGTTCGACAAATAGTTTTTGCAGAAAAACTCCTCCAAAAAGTGGGCGTAGGTTAAGTGATATATTTACGAAATGTTGGTATTATGATTTTGCATCAAATGTTGTTTTTTTTCGAATATTTTAAAATTTGGCGGAAAACGTTTTTTGACTGACCACGCCCCCAAAAAGTGGGCATGGCAAAAAACTGTGTATAGACGAAATATAGATACTAGAATTGACTAAATATCTTGTTCACGATTTTTTTTTTCAAAATTCCTTACCTTTTTGCCCAAAAAAAACGTGTTTCTTAAAAGTGGGCGTGCCAGTAAGCGGATTTAAAAAATGTTTACACTTGTTCTGCTTCGTCGGATAGAGAGTATATATACCAAGTTTCAAAACGCAAGTTCAAAATTTAAGTCCCAAAATTCGGTGACACACAGACGGACGGACGGATAGACGGACAGACATGGCTAGATCGACTCAGCTAGCGATTCTGAGTCGATCCATATACTTTGAGACATATCTAGCGAAATTATTTCACTATGTGTCAAATAAGTGTCAAAACAAATGTCAAAACTAATAAACGCTTATGGGATAGGGTACAAGGAGATTGCCAATAAGAAAGGCAAAAATTACCCCTCTACTACTACTGCGGAAATGTCTATTGGAAAGAATCAGTAAACTGTCAGTTGGTATCAGAAAGTGACCGTGCTCCGGATATCAGTTAACAACTGAAATCGACGTAAGATATGATATATTCATAGATGCTTACTGACTTTTATCTATTCACAAAAATTAAGTATTATTTATAAGAAAAGTAAAAAATATTTAACCTTTACTATCGGGTAATTTGAACTGACATTAAAAAAAACTGTCATGACATGTCAAGCAAAATCAGCTATTTTAGTAATTTCTGAATGCGCATCCGAACATTTTTAACTTGTTTCAGTCATTACCCCTCCAATGTCAAGTGACTGAAATGGACGATTGACCAAAAAGAAGAGAGTTACAGAGTCAGGGTTGACATACTAAAACTGAAACTCAGAACACGGCCAGTAACAAGTCATTTGTTTTGACATGTGTCAATTGTTCAATTGTGTCATTTTGCCTTTAAAACCCACAAGAAACGAATAATTTTAGTTTAATTAACTGAACAATTTATCGTTGGTAGGTTTCAGTAAATTTGTCGTTTTCTGAAAGAGTTTACCATTCCAAATCGCTTTTATTGCACCGGAAGAGATAAACAATGGCGCATACCATAACCCCAATTAGGGTGGTCAGCTCAACCTTTCAACATTAAACATATCGCTATTATCTGTAATGTTCACACAATTTTTTTCGATTTGAATATTTTATTTGAGGTTTATATCCACTATCGCAAGTGAGAAGTTTACAAAAAAAATCCTAAAAACTCACACATTATCTACACCCAAAAGCTGCCCTTTTTTATCATTTAAACGCCAAAAAAAATGATAACGAATTACACTTTGAAAGACGTCTAGGTAAACAAACTTTAAATTGGCTCTTCAAGCCACAAAGCCAACAAAGAATGAACGTGAGTCAATCTATAATGTAACCCACTTATAATCACCTGGGAAACAAAGAATAAACATGCTTCACATGTTCGAGCCCTTTAAGTCTTTAGTTCTGACTCACGAATTGGCATATATGTAAATGCGGGTGCATCAAAACAAAACTAAGCCCCACACGAACACATTCGACCACTGACCGTTAAAAGTTTACACAACTCGTGATGAAACGATACAAATCCACCAACTCCCCCAACTATTATCAACGAACAAAGCAGCAATAACACAAAACTCCACTCACCTTGTGCGTACACCCGTCTTTTTGAGGATACCCTTCAGTAAGTCCGCCAGCGAGTCTTTACCAATGGCCCCAAAGAATAAACAATCCGTCCCTAGTTGCTTTAGTATGCGCACTGTGTTAAGAGCGGAACCGCCACAGCTTATCGGTGCCATCAAGCTGAAAGAAAGACAACAACAACACAAAACTGTATCAAAACCCAAATGACGTTTCTATGTATGCATATGCATCTATCAATTAAATCAACAACACAAAATTAGAGCTCCCCCTAATATAGCAACAACAACACGAGCACGCCGAACAAAAATTCTGACAGCGCGGCTGACAGTGATTGCTGTTGCGTGGATGGTGGTTCTCTCTTCTGTTTGTTGGTGGGTCATTGTACACGTACCTTTGACAAACTTCTTCTGTTATTTTCGTCAATTTGTCGATATCGATTTCGCCCTTTTCACCCAATGACAGTTGATATCGTTCAAGTATCTCCAAATTGGACAATTGCACAGTTGCATCGAGTAAAACATTCCCGAACGCGACTACTTTTGGGGCAGCGGTGCTCTTGTAGGACGACATTCGGTTGGCGAATTCTCCGCGAATGGTTACACAACGACAACACATATTCACCCAACGATTCTGTATAGGTCCCATGGCCACTGAGAGCAGGCGCTCATCGGGATTATCACAATTGGGTGGGGAGGGGATTGTTTATTTTGTTGTTTTTTTTTGTTATTTTTGGGGGGTGTGTAGTTTTTCACGTTTTCTAATCAAAGCGAAGCGCGCTGCGAATGTCAACCGTCGCGTGCATTGTTTAGAATTGCACTGGACAGTGGACGTGCACAAGTGGATTGGAGGTGGCAAGTTGAAATAAAAATTATAAACCGCCCGTTGATGCAGTAAGGTGGAAAAAGTTTACAACTTGCCACTATTTAGGTGGACAGTTGGGGAAGCGCTGTTAGGAACTGATAAGAAATCTCTCCAATTGGAAGTATAAGTTGTTGGATAGTTGAGTGGTTAGATGGCGGCACCAGGTAGGCGGGGTTAATTAAACTAGAAATAGAAATGTGAAATTGAGGGGTTTTTGAAAAAATATGTTGCGTGATCTAAGGCGCAAATGAGTTAAGTGACATTTGGAAGAGTGACAGTAGGAACAGCTGACTGTGGTCAGTGGTGTGGACTTATTTTCGTAAACAGAATTTTAGTGCAAGTGGGTTTGTGTTTTGTTTTTATTTGAGTATTTTTTTTTATTAGACTAAATAGAATAAGATTTGAAAAAACATCACGGGTGTTAATTCAAATTTGGCACAAGGTAAGTTGGCATTTTAACACTCAAAACCATTGGTTTTCTGGAGAGCATGTGGTTTTTTTATGTGTAGTATAGAATAGGCATGTGAAATGAAATGCAAAATGTATTATTATTCAAGCATGTGCCTTGTATACCGGCATTTGTAATAAATAGGACAAAAATACTGTAAAAGTTGACATGATTGATAGATAAACTTAGATTAGGAATTGAGGAGATCGTATATTAACAGATACATATTGGTGGTAATGCGCCTCCTGGAAGTTCGTTCCATAGCTTATTTTCTGTGACAAAAAGAAAAATGGTGTTGTGTGTTTGGTGTCGATCTTAAATGTCGCAGATCACACGAGAGGAACCAATGTTCGAGAGGAACCAATGTTCCTCTCGTGTGAACTGCGACATTTAACACACGTAATGAACATTACTCTGCGTATTTTCATTTCTGTTTGCTGTTCCCTTTATTTAAAAATGCCGAAAACCGAATTATCGCACGATATCGAGTGTCTACTACAATGACAAACGTAGGGAACTGGGATTTCCATCATGGCGGAAAGTAAATTTTCTCGTGCAGATGGAAGCTTGTAATGTAATGTTACCTTTCTATCCGCGAGCTCAAACATAAATGGAATAAATTTGACTGATCCCGAAACGATGGAATAGACCACAAAAGAGAACGTCAAAGATACTCACCGAATAAATCTAAATTGTGGAGTGTTTTCTCATTCCCCTTCTCTTACATATATTTCCCTGTGCACCATCACAAATCGGTGAAAATCAGGCTGTATATATTTATCTTAAGGTTGTTCAAATGCCACAAGTTTCGAAATGAGATCTGTTCCCGTACAATGTTATGTGAAATGATTCTTACTGATTATGGCAATAAGTTATGCCGTTATTATACGCAAAAATAACTAAAATAGAGAGCTTATGAGAGAGAGTGTAACTATCCCTACACATGTAATGAAACAAATTTACCACAATAAGCTGTCAATTAGGTAGTAGGTACCAAAGATTATCATGACTTAATATTTTTGGGTAGTAGTCGTTGTACCTATCAGAAAGTGACAAGTCCTTTGTTTTGACAGGTGTTTAATGTCATTTGTTCTAAAAAAAACCACACGAAACGAGCAATTTTTTTTTCTAAGTGAATTTACCCCACTCTCATGGATTTCCATTTGGAACAGAAATATGATTTCGCTAATACTTCGGTGCCGGGACAAGCAAAGCCCTACAATAAAAGAGCATTTATGACCCCTAGATGAATAAAAAAAACGTATTTGGAGTCTATTGTGTACAGTCTCGAGCACTCTTCTTAGTGCATTTGGCCTAATATCACAACTCATATGGCCAATCTGAGTATGACACTTTGGCTAAGCGACATTAGCCGAGTTTTTTTCTCTTCATTCCAAATCTATATAGGCTTAGGCCGCGGATACGATCAACACTAGTTGGCTAGACGTTGGCTTTAGTTCGCGTTTGTGCGCTGGTAAATCTAATTCATGGTTAATCAATAACGTGGTCGCAAGTCAAGCTTTTTGCGTTCGCGTAAGTCCAGGCTTGTAATTTTGTATTTCAACACTCATGTGATTTTGAAGTTTACTAGCTTGAAGTAGCGTGAACAATCGTCCACGGTTTTTACTAGCGCACTAGCGCGCGGACTAGTTCGAACCAGCGTGAACTAGTGTACTCGATTACAAACGTTGGGCGAAACCACGTCCTTAGAGAACAATTTAAGTGTAAAATACAACAACACCTTTGCCTATATAGATTTCGCGAAACCTGGATAATTGTCAAGTCTTGCATCCTGAGCCTGGATAGAAAATGTGCTACCAAACCGATTTTTTACAGTAAGGTTGTCGAAAATGCTAAAAAATGTGGAAATAAGTGGAAAATCAATGTCCTATAAAATAATTTGATGTGAAAATATTTTTATATTTGCTGTGTAGGACTGTAAGAGTGGATGAAGTAAACAAAAAATTTAATTTTATTTGCAAAATAATAAATGACTCAGCAAAAATTGAAACCCCGAAATGCCATCTGTTGGCGTTTACGTGTTTCATTTTCAGTGGTGCCAGATCACCGATCCGCGATTTTTTCTCATTTTTGTCTAAGCCTATATAGATTAAGAAAAACAACACGCCTACTAACCCAAATGGTAACCTTCCACTTATGCCACATTTTTATATTTGAGATAACGACGCTTGGCAAAATGTCACGGCACCAATATTTTGCTAAGAGCAATCGACTTTACTTGTAGTCCATGTTTTTGGTTGAAACTATTATTAAAGCGGTGTTGGATCTACCGCAACTTATGTGTTGCGGTAGATCCAACACCGCTTTTTTGTTTTAGCAAGATTACTCTATTTTGTGAGAAATGCCGACACCGACATAATAGTTTCAACCAAAAACATGGACTACAAGGTAAAGTTGCAGCTAAAAATGAGTACAAAAAAAAAATGACTGAAAAACCGGCTTTTCAAAAACAAGAAAATAGTTAAAGACAAGCGCGTTATTTAAAATGTAAAGATGCCACTCTAGAAATGAGGTTCGTAAGTTTTATCAAAGTGGAAAACGTTGAAGCCAGGATACCAAGCTCTATCATAACAAAGATGCCACTCTAGAAATGAGGTTCGTAAGTTTTATCAAAATGGAAAACGTTCAAGCCAGGGATACAAGCTCTATCAGAATCCTTTCGAAATGAACAATGAAAATCACAATTGAGTCTCACTCTATGCTGAGAATATGGAGGAACCACTTATGTTGACGGTTAAGCGGCGTCGACAAACAATATTCTGCTGTTTGGAAGAACGAGCCATTCAACATTGGCAACGACAGCGAAAGCTACCAACCGCCCGAAGTGAGGATAGCAATATCTAAACTTAAACTAAACTGCCGGAAATGGCAACCTTCCCGTCGAACTTTACGAAGCCGGTGGAAATGATTTGGTAAGTAACATTTACCAACTTACAAGCAAAATACGGTTCAATGAAAGTATGCCTAAAAATTGGAACCTCGGCACCGTTTGCCCGATCCACAAAATGTGAACATCTGAATAACACCAACTACAGAGGCATAATTCTCCCCAACATTGCCTACAAGATCCTATTTGCCGTAACATGTGAATGCTGAAATCGTTTCCCAACAACCTGATCGGCCCTTATCGGTATGTTTTTAGGTCTGAAAATTTCACTAATGATCAAATCTTCACAGTTCGGCAGTTTCTGGAAAAACCCATGAAATCCAAATTGATACGCACCACCTCATCGATTTCTAAGACGCATACGATAGCATTTATAGAGACGACTTCATAATATAAAGAATAGTGTTTGTATACCGGCCAAACTTGTCTGTCTGAGCAGGATGACGATGAAGAATTATTGCTGCTCCATCAGGGTCGAAAACGACCTTACCGACACATTCGACACCAAAAATGCATTTAGGCAAGGCAACGCATTGTCATGTGACTTCTTTAACATCATTGGTTGAGCAAAACACTCGAGCCAACATCAGAGATAAAATCTTTCATAAAATGGTGGAACTAGCATACGCCGACTATATTGACATCATTGTTCGGACTCAACGTGATGTCATAGTCACGTTTGCTAGTATAGAGAAGTAAGCGAAGAAAGTAGATTGAGCAGTAAATGAGGACAGAGCCAAGAATATTCTGACGAATTGGACGGGACTTTGTCTACCTAGACACCGCTATTAACTCTGACAACAACATCTTGTCAGAAATTAAGCGAAGAAATACTCTTGCACGTCGCTGTTTCTTCGAGCTAAGTAGGTAATTTAGTAGGTAAGCCTTTACTCGAACTACGAAGGAGATCCCATACAAGACCCCGATCGTCCCAACCCTGCTCTATGTCGCGGATCAAGGATCAATAAATTCTTGGTCGTTTTGAGAGGAGCCTATGGCATGATGTAATGATGTTAACCATGCGATAAGATGGAACAAGGCTTGAAACTAGAATTACTGGAGAGGTATGTTGGCTGAGGCCCAGATTTTCGCGGACTAAAACATCACCTAGAAGAACAAAAGTTTTTTTTTGCGAGTGTATTCAGTGCTAAGAAATATGACAAAAGTTAGGGATTTCCTTCAACGTCCTCAAGTTGATATATTCGAAAATCTATGACGTTACCACTCCTAGTTAAATATACAGTCCAACCAACTCACATGTCACAGCAGTCGCTCTCAAGCTTTTTTTGCCACGACATTGACGAGGAAGAGAACAAGCCGTCGTTACAAAGCTTTATTTCTCTCTACACAACTTCTTGGTAGTGTTCATTACGTGACGTCGTGACAGTAAACACCGGAAGATGCATCATCTCCAACATCAGTTCAGCTTCTCTTAAACTAGTTCCAACGTCAATTCCAAATAACTCATCAATCCCCAATCCATTCAAAACCCAGAAAACGGAGTAAATCCAAGGTTTACTATAAGCTGTTTAAATAACCCAAACGTCTCTCAACCGCGTCGATGAACAATGAGTCAATCTGACACGAGAAACCCCCGGTGTTTGGTTACTTTACGATTTCTCAATTATGCATAATTAACTTGAGGCGCATCTTGAAGTCGCCTTCGAGTTGAATTACGTAAATAGAACGCATATCGATCGGATGTCAACATAATGTAAGCCAGACGATAAATTCCTCTTTTCATCCGATGACTAACTGCCCCTATAGAAATGGAAGGCTGTGAAAGAAAAGTCTTCATGTAACATAATTTTCTTGGAAAAGTCGTAATCGCCATTCGCCTAATTCTACAATTCAGACGAGAGAATGGAAAACCAGTTCAACGAAACCCAGAGCTCGGTGCGGGAAACCCCAGACAATTTTATAATCTTGTCTCCGCTGGTGGACCGAGTTGTGTTTTACTCGTGACGTCGATCCGCTCGAAATATAAAAGCAGTCTATGCGCCAATACCCGATGAGTGGGCATGAGACGATGTGTGCTAATTTATGCTGGGAAAATTCGAGCACGACCAGACGAGCTTCTATTCCATCGAACTGCGTTGTGGTTTATTCCATTTTATCGCACGACCATTAGCAATGTCGTGAAACCCCAAAAAACATGATAATTGGCCATCTTTGTGGTAAATTAACAGCCTTGGGTGAAGGCGGTTAAGCATTCCGCTTTAAGTCGCATACAGATCAAAGATCAATAGGTACGCTTGCGCACAGTCTCATTGTGTGGATCACGATTTCACGGCTTAAGACGAATCATGGAGCAAGTGCTGCCGTTTGGATCATTGTTGCGCTATTAAGTGAAATAAAAATGTGCGGCTTAACTGTTTGCGGAACGTTTCACTCGCATACCGAGTGATAATTTTTGGAATTCAAGTGATGAATGGAATTCGAGTCAACATTTGTATAAATCATCGGATATGCTGGACTGTAAGTCGTAGTTGTCCAGTGCGATAATGGAACCAATTAGCAGGGTGTTTGTAGGTACATACCTTACCCTATCAACTGATACGCAATAGGAATGTGGTGTGAATTGCCATATAGAGCAATTGTGACAACTATTTGAAGGGCAGTAATGGCGCGAGAACTAATTCTCTGTACAAATTTGATGGGGACATTCAACTACCTCGTGCAAGTCCTCACAAGTGTGTCTAAAATTAAACAATAAGTGAGAGCAAACAAAAGTTTAAAACTAGGTTCCAAGTGCAAGGTAAATGTTTGCATATTTTATAACGGCAATTGGTTGGATGGAAAACACTGTCTGGAGTGGACCACAATCTTTAAATTGCGTCAGGGAACTAAAGGGTGATCCATTTCGAGGTTCCCTACTTTCTTAAAGAAAAAAACACAGAAAATTCAAATTTAATGGAGAATGTTTATTATCATTTGAAAGAACATTCTTTGGCATTTATTTTTTGAAGATTATGTCTATCAAATGTTGGCCGTTGCTACGTCGCAGATGGTCCATCCGTTGAGTCCAATTTTCGATCACTCGTTCGAGCATTTCGACTGGTAACTGGCGAATGACACGCGTGATGTTTTCCTCCAAGGCCTGAATCGAAGCGGGTTTGTCGGCATAAGCTTTTGACTTTACATATCCCCACAGGAAAAAGTGTAACGGTGTGATATCACACGATCTTGGTGGCCAATCGACCGGCCCAAAACGTGAAATTATGTGCTCACCGAAATGTTCTCTCAATAAGTCCATTGATTGATGCGATGTGGGGAAGTGGCGCCGTCTTGCTGAAACCAAATGTCACCGAGATCACGAGCTTCAATTTCAGGCATCAAATAGTCGGTTATCATGGCACGATAACCGTCGCCAATGACGGTTACGTTCGCACCGCCATAATTTTTAAAGAAATATGGACCGATGATTTCACCGGCCCACAAACCACACCAAACCGTTGTTTTTTCTGGATGAAGTGGCAGTTCTTCAATCTCTTCAGGTTGCTCTTCGTCCCAAATGCGGCAATTTTGTTTGTTTACATACCCATTGAGCCAGAAATGGGCCTCATCGCTAAACAAAATTTGCCTCGAAAACGTCGGATCTTCTTGGAACTTTTCAAGAGCCCATAGAGCGAAGCGATGTCGCTTGGGAAGGTCGAGCGGCTTCAGTTGTTGCACAAGCTGTACGTTTTCAATTTAAGATTGTGACGTAAAATGCGCCAAGTCGTTCCATACGTCAGTCCGAGTTGCTGCGAACGGCGCCGAATCGACTCTCTACGGTCTTCGTGTACACTCTCAGCTACGGCCGCTATCTTTTCTTCACAGCGTCCTGGACGTGGTCTATTCGGTCGAATATTATCCAATAATGAATGCTGGGTCTCAAAATGGGTGATGGTTTTGCGAATAGTACGCTCAGTAGGCCGATTATGTTGACCATAAGTTGAGCGGAGTGCACGAAACACATTCCTCACAGAACGTGAATTTTCATAAAATGTTCAACAATTTGTAAACGTTGTTCACGCGTAAGTCTTTCCATTATGAAATGCCAAACAATACATACATACAATACAATGGATCACCCGTTACATATCAATGGCACTTGGAATGCAAATGGATTTTACCATCGCATGATCGATCAAAAAAGAAAAAAGTTAGATGAAGATGCACTTTTAAGAAAGTAGAGCGTGGTTGACACAGTTAGCAGTATCCTACGAGCATTGTCCATCAGGCATTATCAACCATTATCAACCAACGCTTGGATGCAGTCTTGAAAGAATGCTAAGCCTCTAAGGTCTTGTGTAATAAAAAAGTATCAGTGTGTCACACGTGGGGTTCCATATTGTTGTGGGTAATTCAATGAAATGGAAATAACTAACACATTCGGAACTGTGTACTAGCTTTTGAGTACGAGAATGATTCCCTCGAACTAGGTGCAATATTCATGGTCATAATCAACCAAACTCATCTGGGGAAAATCGAACGATTGGGTTCAATCGATTTGTGAACCATTGGCGGTTTTTCAGAGTTTTAAACAGAATTAGGTTTTACCCACACTCAAACGGTATCAAGATAAACGACAAAATTCCTAAAAGAATCATACGGCAATACGAGAAAGCCAACTGGGAAGCTCTAAACAGTTTCTTTAGGAATTTTAACTCGTTATTATCCATTCTCGATAACGATGTAGATGCTACTGCTGATGCGACAAGGAACTCCATTCTCCTGGGTCTTAAATCCCTTATTCCTCATCGGATAAAGAGTATCAAGCTTATTGCAAACGGGTGTTATGACTCGAGTTGTGAAGAGGGTATTAGGTTGAAAGTGTTATGTTTTCGGTCATATTTTTAAGACCAATCGTACTGAGGAAGACCGATGATTAAATTCAAACGAGCCGGAAACGACTGTAATGCCCACATTAAACGTGTCTGATTACCCCACGATCAAGAGCTGATGCAAAAAAAATTCTACTATGTCCCAAAGGTAGTAAAAAACTTTTGGTAGTTTGTTAAAAACATTAAGAACTCAACCTCATCTTCCATCCAATCGCTTATTTACAATGACATTAAAGCTGCCACCTCTATAGACAAATCCAATCTGCTTGCTGCTCATTTCGCAGCCATTTTGTTTGTCATCCAAGCCCTTTTGTCAAAAAGTTGTGCGTTTTGATATCGATAATACTCTTCTTAGAAACTACCTCTCGAAACGTTCAATTCAAGTTGTTTTGAGCGGTTTCAAGTCTGCTACTCACCAAATAAATGCTGGTGCTCCCCAAGGCTCCGTTATGTTTCCTACATTCTTCCTTTTTTATTTGTGACCTCTTGTCTCCAACTTCTAACACCATCCATTCCTTCGCCGATGACATTATAATTCGTTCTCTAACCCACGAACTGCACCTTCGGATGTGAATTGAAATCGACAAAATATGTTAAGATTCGATCTTGACATCATAATTAAATGGGGTAAGTCTAATAGAGGGGAATTTAACGCTTCCAAAACACAATGCTGTCTTCTGGCATTTAAGCAAAGCCAACATTTACAGCCATTTTCTATGAATGGCACTTGTATCGTCGAAGATGAAAAACTTTGCTTCGTTGGAATGACCACATATTCGCTAAAGACGCAGCGAAATGTCTAGGTTTCCTTAACCGATGCAAAAAATACTTCACGCCTTCTGATATGTCCTCAATATATAAAGCGTATATACGCTCCAAACTTGAGTTCCACGCCCACATCTGGTCAGGTGCAGCCATAAATTTATTACACCTACTGGATAGGATACAAAAACGTGCGATAGGAGTGATAGGAGACCCATCTTGCATGAACTCTATAGTATCGCTTGAACACCGACAACAAATGCTAAAACGAAACAACAGTTGCATTCCGCTCCTTCAAAAAAAAAAAAAAATAATAATAAATTTATGGCGCAAAAGGCTCGTAAGTACCCAGGGCCTAGCTTTTTTCTCACAACCATTCATGTGTACGTGTGTACTTCTTCGCACGATGGCGGGACCTCCTGTTTTATGCTAAATCCGAACGTCTAAGTAGACATAAGCTTTTCATGACAATTGGTACTACTCGGATGATTTGTGAAAAAATCATTTAGGTGTTGCAACGGCTGGGAAACCAACCCAGACCTTCCGCGCATAAGTACATCTCACAAACCTTCGCGCCACTGAGCCCGTCCTTCAAATATTAAACCCTAATATTCGTCGTGCCATGTATGCTAACCAATTTACCCCCAAGCCTATCTTGTATAGAAATATGTATAGAGATTCATTCATTCATTCTAAAATTCAGAAATCTTGACAAGTTTTCGCAAATAAATAGAATATTCAGGAGATTAGATTATAACGACCATGATACCAAATTTTCCAGACGACAGAAAACAGACAGACTTTATTGGATGTTGTTTGGTCGCAACATTTTCATCAACGAAAGATCGTCAGGCTCAGGTGAAGCCGAGTTTGCAAGGATCGTGTAAACGGTTACTTACCATGCTCGGACTTATCGAACGGTAGTTTATCCTTTTTATCTGTGCACTAACTAATATTGTCTACATTCTGCAGAAGTGGTTCTTTCATATCCTCCGCTTTGACTTTGTCTCAACTGCGATATTTTCTTGTTCAACTCTACAGAATTCAGTCAGCGCCTTGTGGCTCTGGCTTTGATGTTTTAGACTTTGGCGAACTGACCCAACGGGCTCTGTGGAGGGATAGTTAGTGCCGCGCAGAAGATCTGCGTTCGATTCCCAGCCGTAGCAACACCTAAATGAATTTTCACTGCTCCTCTTCTCGTGATGATAAGACAAATCATCCGAGTAGTATCAATTTTTAAGAAAAGCTTATCAAAACTTATCCGTTTGGATTCGGTTTAAAACAGAAAGCCCCGCCATCGTGCAATAAGTGAACACGTACACATGTTTGGTTGTAAGCTATGACCTAGGTACTAACGAGTCTGTTGCGTCAAAAATGCGTACATATTTGTTTTTGTGAAACTTACATCTTTACTGGAGTGGAACTTTTCTATGAACTAGATCGCGTGCTTTTCTTGCTCGTTTTCCTTCTTTCTGAAAAGCCGGTATTCTTCCCTCCTTCCTTGCCTATAGAGCAGCTCTTGTCTCACCAGCAGCTCAGCCTTGTAGACTTCGTTTTTGGGTGCGCGTGTTTGACGGAATTTTTCATCAAACCAAGGGTTTCTGTCTGATTGACCCGAGAAACCTAGCACATCAGTTGCGGCTGATCTGATAGCGTGTTAACATGGATGCCATTGTTCTTCGATATTAATTGCTGGTGGTATGGTGTTAATGGAGTAGTTAGGGGATGCGCGTTCTGCGAAGGACTTTCCCATCGAATTTCCTGGATGGCAGTAATGTTCGCTTTGTAGCAGCTTTGGGCTTCCGCTAGTTGTTCGCCTGCACCTCTCCTTAGTAATGTTCTCACACTCAGGGCCCAGAAACGAACGTCGTTGTCTGTTTTTTATTTGTTAAGTAAGTTAACCCAATTTGTTAGATTCCCCCTACGACATGGGTTCATCAGTATCCACTACGGCATTGAGCACTGCCGTTGGCCTTTTGGCTCATCCGTCACCATCTCTGTTCAAAGGGCCTGACTTTACCTTGAGATTTCTAGATGACCTGTTGTCCGAATATGTCGAAGCAGCCCATAGGTTATTCAATTTGTCCATCCCAACTGGACCCGTAAAATAAAATTTCCAATGGGGGTTTTCAATGATAGCTTTAACTGGGCCCTTAGTGTGAGTGCACGTCCTTCCCCCTCTCTCATCTGCTCATCAATTTGGGGCAAATGAAAAGTCGTTGATCCTTGTTCTTAAAAGTTCATTCTTGCATCGGTCAAAGTAACTGCTTTAATCACGCAGTGCTTAAAAAATTTAGGCCCGATCAAACCTCTGAGTGAAAAGCGCACGATGTAGTGACTTTAATTGGTGCGTGACTTTGATTGGACCGTTCATGTAGGTACTCATATCCAAATTTACTAAACTTGCATGTGAAACTTCACAAAACCGTTAGAGTGCTGACATTATTGTAAAAAGTGAACGAAGAACAAATGGTGAGAAGGTAAAAACTATCAAAGAATGACAGCCCTGACATTTTACAGCACACAACAAAATTATTCCTTGTTTAATCACAATCTACGCGGAAATGTATATAATTGTTCGATTTAATTTAAATTTGAGTTCTTAAAAATAATCGCAAAAGGTTTGACATACAAAACAAATTTAGTCGTTCTCAAGCGTTGGGCATCTCTGTGACGTCGTTGTGGCGAATTTTGCGAAAAGATCTCGGCCAACATCCTTACAAGATTAAATTGACGCAAGAACTGAGGCCGCTTGACCACCAGAAACGTCGTATGTTCGTGAATAGGGCTGAGCAACAACCTAAAAATGATTCGGATTTTCATTGAAAAATCATCTTCAGCGATGAGGCTCATTTCTGGCTGAATGGCTTCGTCAATAAACAAAATATGCGGTATTGGTCAAGCAGAAATCCACACGTACTCCATGAGTCATCATTGCATCCCGAAAAAATTACGGTTTGGTGTGGTTTATGGCGGTCTCCAGATCAACGAACGGTCAATCAAATTGATCACATAGCGATAGGCAAGAGGCACGCATCCAGTATTTTGGATGTCGAACATTCCGAGGAGCTAACATCGACTCCGACCACTACCTTGTTGCAGGCAAGGTTAGAATGCGGATATCAACCACGCCACAACAATCCAGAAATACTGTAAAAAAATGAATGTCGAAAGACTGCAATCGCAAGAGACCGCCAAGACCTTCGCGCAACACCACCTCTCGATTAACACCATACCACCAGCATCGAATGTCGAAAAACTATGGCAACGATGCTAACAAGCCATTAGATCAGCCGCAACTGATGTACTAGGTTTCTCGCGCCCACCAGCAAGAAACCCCTGGTTTGATGAGGAATGCCGACAGATGCTCACAGCCAAGAACGAGGCCTACAAGGCGAAGAAGGAAAGAACACCGGCTTTTTAGAAAGAAGAAAAAAGAGCACGAAAAGCGCGCGATCGAGGATATAGAGAGGTGCCACTCCAGGAAAGATGTTCGCAAGTTTTACCAAAGTGTAAAACGTCAAAGCCGCGGATACAAGGCTCGAACAGAATCCTGTCGAGATGAACAAGGAAATGTCGTAGTTGAGACACAGCCGATGCTGAGGATATGGAAGAACCACTTCTGCAGACTGTTAAACGGCGATGACGAACAACATTCCGCTGTCAGGCAGAACGAATCATTCAATATTGGCAACATCAGCGAAAACTGCCAACCATCCGACCTAAGTGAAGTGAGAACAGCATTATCTAAACTGAAGCTTAATAAGACTGCCGGAAATGACGGCCTTCTTGCCGAGCTATATAAAGCCGGCGGAGATGACTTGGCAGTAAAGCCCTTACTCGAACTACTAAGGAGATCTAATATAAGACCCTGATCATCCCAGTCCTGCTCTACGGCGCTGAAGCATAGACCGTCTCAAAAGCGGATGAAGAAATCCTTGGTCGATTTGGGAGGAAAATTCTTCGAAAAATTTGCGTTGACGGGCTATGGAGACGAAGATTCAAACAAGAGCTATACGAGCTATACATTGACATGCCCCTGGTCAAAAAAACTCCGCATTGGACGTTTAAGATGGCTAGGACATGTAGAACGAATGGACACCAATACTCCGGCTCGCAGAGTCTTCGATTCCCAGCCAGACGTCGGACGCAGTAGAGGAAGACCTCGCCTTAAGTGGCGCGCACACGTAGAAATCGACCTCAACCAACTTGGAGTGCGCAACTGGAGGCAGTTAGCTAAGGACCGGGCTAATTGAAGAGGCATTTTGGTTGAAACCCAGGTTCATTCCGGACTGTAGCGCCACTTAAGAAGCAAGTAAGGAAGTAAGTAAGTAAATAGTTTTTGACATGGTTTTCGAATTTTAAGATTGAGCATATTGCAAAATGATGAACTGAGTTTCTTAGCAATTCAAAATTAGTATTATTTATAAGAATTAAGTATAACAATCTATTTAAAGAATTGTAAACATGATTTACTTGAAAAGTATCCATAGAAAACATTGAATCAATAAAACTACACTCATAATATTTTTTCATATTATAAGGAGTAAGACACTTACCTTCATTTGAATAATTCCATGTTACGTTTCCTAGATATCGAAACAAAAGTGACAGTTGCCGCCATTTGAAAATCTTATTTTACATCGTCCAATGGGATGATACTATTCGAGCACACCCTGTAGAAAAACTGTCTATTTTGAGTTTGTAAAACTATTGATGCTTGCTAGGTTTTAGGAATGCTTAGGTACTTTTGCAGTTTTTATAAACATAGCCTTCTATTTAAATCTTCGTTGTTTCATACTCTCAGTTATCATCAAATTGTTAGACTAAACAATGACACAGATTCCCTCATTTATAAAACCAGCAATCTAAATGCGATTGCAAACGTTTCTAAACATAAATCTAAAACATCTGCTCATCATAGCTCTTACGTCAGAGATAACAAGATCGACCAAAAATCTGAATGACTTTTTTGGAGCACTGCCAATTTGCGGACGCTCATCAAAACCCCCCACGGTGAGTTTATTTTTTTCGATTGTATTATGTTAATTAAATTAAAACAAATTTTAGCTTAAACTTAAAGTCTCGTGAATTTTCTGGGAAACAAGTGTTTCACCTCCGGATGGATTGGGACTGTTGCCAATTCGTTTTGTTGTGCTTCCAAGTACCGATTAATGACAAAATGTCTTCCACAAAAAAAGAAAGTTAATCAACTTGGCGTGCTTTATCATTTTCTGCAAAATAGTGTTTATTTTGAGTTTTTTTTTGCCTTAATTTCGTAATAAACTGTTTGGTCGAAAATCCGTTGAATAAAATTCACTTGAAGAAGAATGTTTCCTTGGACTAGATTAGGTTTGTGGATACCGTGTCAGTATAACTCTTGGTTTATTGTTTGTCATGATTAATTTTATAGACCTTGTCGGAAGGAGGAGGAATAGTAACATGTGAGTCACTGTCGTCATGGTATATGGGGATTTTGGGAAATAAATCGCTGTCTGACGTCGGTTTAGTAATTAACTGATTCATTTAATTGTCAATCGGGTTTGTGGGTATTGCTGTAAAACGGATATTGAATTAACTTCATTCGGGTTATTAACTGTCAGAAGACTATTAAAATGAGAGCATTGACGACTTTTTATTGTTATGGCATAATTGGGTGAACACGCTTGTGTAGTGCAAGTGCCCCCTGTGGTTTGAGTGGTTTGAGTCATAAAACTGAAGAGTCGGTGCCCTAGCAATGGCACGCTTTTACCACTCATCCAATCATCAATTATCAAGCGATCATGAGTGATAGTGAACATGGATTCGTGATCGATTATAATTATGGGTACCTCCCTGCCGTGTTGTGGGAAAGAAAGGGGTTTGAAGATCCTATTGACTGGATTATTGATGTTCAATTTTCAATCTATATGGTCGAAGCGGTACCATGGTGGAAAACCGGGGTTGTTTTTTTTATAAATTTTTCCTAATTGAGGCGAACCAATAACGCTCAAGGATCATCTTGCGATTATGTTTAGAGCTCTTAAATTGCTGAGGATCGTATATTGGCCTCGTTGACATGGAACAATATGCAGAATCGAGATCTGTTGTATTGGATATTTCTGAGGCATTCAATCCGTTTCAGTATAGAGCTTTGGTAGGCAAATAAGTAGCATACACACTGCCACTCTTATTACCAACACAAACTATACACCTACCAGCGTTTTTGCTGTACGCATGCAAGATGCGAAAAAAATCGTTTATACGTTAAAAAAAGTGAAAAGTTTTTGTGGGTAAATGTTGGGTATGAAGAAGAGTCGGTGAGGTAGAATGATATGCATAGATCCTAAAGATAAAGTGATGGGTTACAAGTTCGGTCCAGGAGGAATGGTTATTGAAAAGGAAAACTTTGCTTTGAGGAACGATGTTTGGTAATTACTAGTGAAGAGTCGTTGTTGGATGAAAGTCAGGTGTTTTTTTTTTTTTTTTTTTTGTGGTATCGCCATATAATATGAGATCTTCAAAAGACGCTAATAGTGTTTTACCAACTCATTATTGCGTCTCAATTCGATTAAGAACCGGGTAACAAAGTGGTATACTTCGTCAATCTTTCCTCTGACGGGATCATGTCGCGAACTATTTACGGTTTGCGTTTGGGAGGTCTGCTGAATTCATTATCGCAAAATGTAGGCAGTCGTAAATTACTTGCTCGGGGTTCATCATGGGAAGATTGGAGAGGTGTCGTGTCGGAAAATGTGAAAGTACTCCCTTAATCCGCCATGATTTGTTAGAAACCCGTTTTTCTATTCGTCGATTCCGGGTAAGGTGATGAGTCCGTCTTCCCGTGTTATCAGTATTTCAGCTATTTTTCCAGCTCTGTAAGGAATCCTCTCTGGATTACACATACGAGTTGATTCGTCGATTCCGGGTAAGGTGATGAGTCCGTCTTCCCGTGTTATCAGTATTTCAGCTATTTTTCCAGCTCTGCAAGGAATCCTCTCTGGATTACACATACGAGTTGGTTGCTAACACGTTTTTTCATGTAGACTCTTTTCATTTCTTCGGCACGGATGTCGAACCAAAGAAGAACCAGTGCCGCTTCCTCTGAACGGTTCTAAAAGTGGAAATCATTAAGTTCATAAACTTTTGATAATTTTATTCCGCGTTCATTCCTAGTCATTGCATCAGCCCAGACCGGTACAATAAGGCTTAGCTTATACTCTGGACAAAATTTACGTGCGACTACCTCTGGGTTCCAAGACGTCCAAACCGATACCCACCAACAGCATTTATAGAGATGAACTATACAGAGCCATGTCTAGTTTTGGTATGCCGCCCAAGATCGTCCGTTTGTGTAGTTTGTGACGATGGAGGATTCGCTGCTCCATCAGGGTCGGAAACGACCTCACCGACACATTCGATACCAAAAAAAGGATTTAGGCAAGTTGATGCGCTGTCATATGACTTTTTCAATTTGATTCTTGAGGGGATTGTGCAAAACTTACGAGCCAACACCAGAGGCATGCAACATGCCCCTGGTTAAAAAAAAACTCCGCATTGGACGTTTAAGATGGCTAGGACATGTAGAACGAATGGACACCAATACTCCGGTTCGCAGAGTCTTCGATTCCCAGCCAGACGTCGGACGCAGTAGAGAAAGACCTCGTCTTAAGTGGGGCGCATAAGTTGAAACCGACCTCAACCAACTTGGAGTGCGCAACTGTTGGCAGTTAGCTAAGGACCGGGCTAATTGGAGAGGCATGTTGGTTGAGGCCCAGGTTCATTCCGCCACGTAAGTAAGTATGTAAGCCTCTGGGTTCACCAATGTGAATCCACAATTGGGGTATCGCTGCTTTCTTCCCAATGAAGTCTGGGTGCTTCTTAAAGTAAAGCATGCTTTTGACCATTACACCTCGGTAACGGATTGCTAGTTTCAATCGAATTGCTTGATCTCCCACAAGTACTTTCATGTATTCCACTGCTCTTCGGCTAGTTATTGGAAATGCTTCGGTTTTCTGTTCTTCTAGGTCAATGCCAGCAGACTAAAACAAGATTTTGATTACAGGTATCACTTCGTTTGCTCTCTGCTCGATCTCGTGGATATGCTTTGACACAGTAACGATAGCGATATCATCCGCAAAGCCTACAACATCACATTTGAAGCCTCATTATCGCACATAATATTCCACAGTAGAAGGCCTAGAACAGATCTTTGTAGAACGGCTAACCCTACTGAATATAACTGAACACGTTTATTTTGACTATTGAGATCATGGTGCTGGACTAGTTTGCGGATATAGGATGACAACGGATCAGTACTCCTTTGTTCGAAATTGGCATCGATTTCCCTTGATGCCTGCTGCAGTAGACGCCATTGAAATAATAACCAATAATTGGCATCTACTTCAAATTGAACTTTTCGGAGTCCAAACTGGTAGCTTGATAGTGCACCCCTTTCTTCAGCTATTCCTATGGCTTAGTAAAATCTCTTACATTGCCGTGTATAGAGCTAAAAGATATATACAATCAAAACAAGGTCCAACTACTCTTGATATAATCTTCTTGGCAGTTATCCCTGTCATTAAAGAAATGCTGTCAAAATGTCAGTCATTTTCAAATCCACCTTAATCCATCTTTAGTCCTTCCTGACCTTCATTTTGCAAGCATTCTCTCCTCACGGTTATGTCATAAAAGGAATGTATTGTCAAAATTTCAGCGCATCAGCGCATCATTCATCAATGGAATCCTTCCTCTTTTGTGTTGACTCTTTGATGATTTTTGACGTCTACACAGAGTTATAAGAAGAGGTCTGTCATTGTGTCAGAACAATATTATTTGTAACTTAAAAGTAACGCAAAAGTTAGTAAAGAAGGGAGAGTAGGAAATCCCTAAAATAATTTTACTGCAGAAATTTCTTTCTGTCAGTTGGTATCAGACAGTAACAAGTCGTTAATTTTGACACGTGCTTTATGTAATTTTTTCTTCAAAATCCACACGAAACTAACTATTTTGGTGTAATTTACTTATACGCGTCCCCGTACTTATTATATTTGTCTCTTTTTAAAAAAATTTACCCCGTCTTCTAAAAATTTGAGAATTTTCATGGCAAAAGTACGGGAACACAACTTATAAAAAAAATCCTCTATGTCCGCACAACTTAATAATGATCGATATTATTACATTTTTCATCCTGTCATTGCACCACAAAACCAAGCTGTGAATTACCCTAAGCAAATGACCTGAGAATCGCCGTTTCCGTCGGAGAATAAGTATATTCACCCAAAATCCGTTCAACTCCTCCGATATTCCCACAATCTCAAATGTGTCAGCAAATTTTGGTTGATTGACCGCACAACAAATCAAATAAAAAAAAAAAACAACCGAACCATCAGTGGAATTGAGAACGTATCCCCCAATAAATGTGGTGGCTTCCTCTCCCATTACATTTTCCCAAGAACACCCTCAATTGGTGTACATGATATATGCTGCATAATTTTATTATTTGTTTGATAATTCCCGCGTTCAGAAATCCGACACTGACCTACACGTTCCGTTTGGTGCAATAACCGGCGCAGTTTATTGCCACTTCTTTGGCTTACTAAACTGTCATACCCAAATGATAACAAAGGCAAATGCACGCTGCAACGTATCGTTGTCTATTTATAAAAACACCACTTTGACAGCAAGTAAGAGTTTGCGCGCGTAAAACGAATCAAAACAACGCCAAGAAACGGTCAACCACCTGACCCAACAATCGACCAGGTGTTCCCTTACCCTTAACGTTTGTATGAAATTAGAGAAGGTATCTGCATCGATTCATATTGAAAGTTCCACAAAGCAAACATGACACTATGACGTGCAACGTATTACATTTGCAATGCGTTTGACAAGTGCCAGCTGTCATTCTAAATTAATTACCATGTTTATGAAAATAGATCACAATGGAATTGGAGAGTCTATTTATGTCTTTTGACCCTCAATTGGTCATTCGATAATGGGTGGACACAATTACTCATTAAACTCAAATTACCTTGTAGTTCCGATGAAATGTCAAAGTCACACATTAGCTTTTTCCACTTATTGGATAAGTGATCACTTTTTAAGAACTTGATTGTTTTCTAGTAAAAATCTGTGTCCACTTTTCTCAAAATTTAGTCAATGAAACGGATTATTTGTTTTTAGATCGCGCCGTTCACTCAAAATCTGTATTTTCAATGAAAATCGCTGAGCGATAATTTAAAAGACTTTTTGACAGACTTTCCTCGGCAAAATGATGTTCTAGAGAACTGTTCTTTCCTTTTAAACTTGATGTGTGGTGAGGATTATTTTTAGTTTTCTGAGATTTTCAACTTTGACAAGGCGAAAATGTGCTTTACTTTGGGTAGTTCACAAGACATGAAATGACTTTTGGTTTGCGTGTTTGATTTAATCACATGGGGATTATGGTAATGACAGTTGATGAAGTATTGCCTATCAAGGCTTTTGTTTTTTTACGTTTCCATGCAAACGAAGTAAAGGGAATTATGGTAATCGTGTGGGTGGGCAAATAAATATATCGATTGTTATTTTTTTTATAGGGAAATTTATGGCTAGCAAGGTAATATAGTTATTGTACATAGAAGTGCATTTTGGAGCTTAATATAAATAAGACTGTCCAGGAGAACAGAAAACCACTACGTTTAATATTTTTATTAAATATTTTTGCGCCATCAAATATCTACAATTGAAAAATACTGTCAGGCCTACAAGTTTTTGGATCATAAAAATTCAACAACAATCGCGAAAGAAGTTTTTGGATCAAAGAAATTCAGAAACTTCAGCTTGACTTAATTTTTGTGGCCGAATAACCAATCACTTCAAGCGGGTCCATAGGGAATCTGTAAAGAGACTGGGTAATGGTATATTCCTCTTGTTGAGGTTATAAACAAATCGCTCAACAGCTGGGACGGAATAAAATGAAGAAGAAAATTCCTGTCGCCTGGGGTCTTAAAGACCCGGGACGGAGTACATAATAAGTTTTGCACTATGACGGGATCTACAGTTTTATGTCGATCGGCTGAGTTAAGACACAATTTTTATGACAGTTGATGCAGATCAGAGAGGTTGGCCAGTTCAAAACGTATTGATGTGGCTACGGCTGGGAGTAGTATGTACTATCTTCTGCCTGAGACAAGTCAGCCTTCTATTCCCTTCGATACTGGGGACGTTGCTTCCAGTCGTAAATTCCAAGCGCTCTGGCATTCACGAAACTGTAGGTTCGGTCTTCTTTATCTCTGAAGACGATTCGAAGTTTCTCTTGGCTGGAGACATTAATGTTCATTCGCTCGATGTACAAAGTGGGCCAAAAGAGATCACCCTATTGGAAGATGCTCTTATTTTTTACAGATGGCCGCCAATGTCAAATCTGTTTTGACATTTGTGGACTAGACAGATTTAGAAACAAGTGAACAAGCCATGGAGCGATTCACTCCCCAAGAACGCGGAATAATCGTGTCTGAAGCAGAGGAGGATTCTGGTATTAATACCAACCAAGTCACCTAGATTGTCAAAGAAGTAGTCTCCTAGATGGATTGACAAGAGCAGAGCAGATAAGTAACACACTCATTCTCTTCCTCAGTCATTGCTAGAATCGGCATTCGCAGGCTGATTTCAATGCTAATGAGAAGGATCCCAAGGATCCGATTGCGTCATGGGTGTCATGATGTATTTTCTGTAATAGTTAGGTGATTTGTAGACATATTTCTGTGTTCATCTTGAGAGGGTGTCCATTGTAACGAGGCTTGCCAAGACTATCTAGGTACACTAGATGTATTACAGAAACTGTCCTATTACGCCAACAACATGTGACATATATGGCAAAACAACAGCACCAAGAAAAAAAGTTATTTTAAACCGGCCTCCTCTCTTCTTTAAAAAAAAAAGTAAGATTTAGCTCGACCCCTGTTTAGAATTTGACAATAGAACAGGCGGGATTACTATTTAGATTCGACTAGTGACGTGGTATCCTTATATGCTGATTCCGCCGGCTTACAACTAATCAAATATTTTGGGTCCAGTAATTCAGTGGTTAGGGTGTGGGACTGCGAAGCGAGGGATCCCTAATTTTACAACACCTAATGCTTATATCCTTTTCTTTTTATGCCTCCTAAGAATATTGCAAATTATCTACAAAGTACTTGAAACTTGAAATAAATGTTGATCAGCTTATCAAAAGGAAACGATAATTGATTCTCCAAAGGTACTTTTAGATCGTTGGGACCTCCCGTCTTAGACAAAGCCTTCATTTGATAACCTTATAAAATTAGGTTATTGAATTTTATAAAGGATGATTTCTTACGAGTTAAGTTTTTCAGGTTGACAGCACTGGTTAGTAATGGCGTCCAAACGTCATCTGTCAAAGTGAAAAGTTTTTAGTATACCCTGCCATTTAATGATGGAAAGACTTACAAACGAGCAGCGATTGCAAATTATTGAAATTTATTATCAAAATTCGTGCTCTGTGAAAAATGTGCACCGATTGTTACGACCACATTATGGCGACCATTTCTGGCTCATTTCTGGCTCAACGGATACCTAAATAAGCAAAATTTTCGCATTTGGAGTGATGAACAACCATATGCCATACAAGTATTACCGATGCATACCGAAATGACAGTTTGGTGTGGTTTATGGGCTGGTGGCACCATCGGTCTAGTTTCCTTCAAAGACGACAGTGGAAGAAACGTTACCGTCAACGGCGAACGATAACGAGCCATGATACGC
Source organism: Rhingia rostrata (assembly GCA_949824845.1). NCBI lineage: Eukaryota > Metazoa > Arthropoda > Insecta > Diptera > Syrphidae > Rhingia > Rhingia rostrata. Next base: position 73,151,069 of record OX463758.1, on the reverse strand, counting down.
GACTTTTTTTTGTTGCCCCAGTTGGCTGAGTTGAACTTGGTTGACATGTGGTTTCATCAAGACGGTGCCACATTCCACACAGCTCGTGAAACAATGGATTGGAAATGTTGAAGGATGAATTTGGTGAGCAGGTTATCTCTTGAAATGGCCCTTTGCGTTGGCCGCCAAGATCATGCGATTTGTTGCCTCTTGAATATTTCTTGTGGGGTTATGTAAAGTCGTTAGTCTATGTGGATAAGCCGAACACGATTGAAGCCTTACAGGATAACATAACACGCGTTATTCGTGGAATACAAGCCGAATTGCTCGAAAAATTGACGCAAAATTGGACCTTCCGAATGGACCATTTGAAAGGGAGCCGCGGACAACATTTACATGAAGTTGTCTTCAAAACGTAAATGGAAAAGGCCTAATTATCAATTACAATAAAAATTTTTAGTATTTGATGCAAATTTGAGTGTTTTTTTCGATTTAAAAAAAAAAACTACGCTTAAAAATCACCCGCTATATTCTTTAATCGGATGTCGTTGATTTCACAAGACAAAATTGTTTTGTAAAGTAAGGAGTAGTACTGATACAACTGATACTACTTAAAAGTGGTTCGAAGTGTTACCGAAGCTATGGTCGCAATAACACATCTATTTTTAAAAGCTTATATATAAATATAAGGGGTTAGAATTATTACAAAATTTCTTAAATAGGCACAACACGATGACTTTAAAATTCTGACTTCCACGCACAAGTGCTACAGAAGCTCTGTAAATGCTTCACGAAATCAAAAATTTTTAGCGCAACAGGCTCGTTCATAGTTACCAAGGGCGTGGTTGTTTCTCACAGCCGTACTTGTGTGTGTGTGTGTTCTTTCTGCACGATATGGTAGGACTTCCTATTGAATGCTGTCTTGACATTTTTTTCTGGATTAGATATGGGACCAAACAGGATTCACCATGCTAACTGGTCAATGCAATGTTCGAAATATTTTTTTTCTAGAAATGTCGAAACAATGCAATAGGGTTCCTTTCAAATGTCGAATCAATGCTGTTGAAAAAGACCATCACATTATGAATTGGAGTGTAGGAAATACTCTCAGAATATTTTAAACCGGATCTTCTTTATTAGAGAATTAGACAGAATCCAGTAGATCGAACCCAGATCTTCTGCGCGGCAGTTCATCGCACTAACGATCGCAACACCGATCCATCAACGTGTAACCCCTATTTCCAAATCAGAGTCCTAAACGAAGTTACTTTTTCAGAGCTAAGAGATGTTTTTCAACAGCCCAGCTCTAATTCTTCTGTATAAAGCCCAAGTACGACCAGGTCTTGAATATTTTTCTCATTTTATTAAAATTCGTCCCCGAAATATACACTGCACTGAACTGTGCCTAGTCGTGCAATCCGCCTTATATAAAATTCCTACCTAGCTTCAAAGTTGCAACCTTTGGCAGAGTGAAGACTTGTTGGACTTATGTCTCTTTATTAGAAACATTATACGGCAGGTGTTCGGAGGAGGTAAGAGAAATCATCACCGTTGCATTACGATTGCAGTTTTAGCTCACAAACGCACTGTCCATATAACAACGACACGAACAACGTAATACCAAAATTCGTTTTCTTACAGAACCATCAAACAATGGAACCTTCTAAATGACATTTGACTACAAATATTCAAGAGCAGCGTCATTCAGCAAGCATAATCTCAGGGCTATCCTTGAGCTACAGGTTGGCTGATGAATATTGCTACCCTTCGAAACACAAATAACTTTTTGTTTAGAGTATGGAATTCATTTTTCTTTTATTCCTGTTAAAGCTCATTCAATTTTATAAAATATAGCTTTTAAGTTTTTAGTTTTAAAAATAATGGAACATGAATGACCCCCCGCTCATTGATGCATGTACGGCATCTTACCAAAAAGTTGTTCATTACTGCTTGGAGAGTTAAGACAGGAATAGCCGCAATGTTTCTCGAATGTATTGCTTTAGTTCATTCGAATATATTGGTTTTGCTTTGTAGACTCCTGTTTGCAATAACCCCACAAGAAAAAGTCAATTGCATTAAGGTCAGGCGACCTGGGGGGCCAACGGAATGTGGAGTTTCTTGATATCAGCTTATTGGCAAATTTTTGGTCGCAATTCTGTCATAACAGGCCGGGCTATGTGAGGATTTGCACCATCTTGCTGAACCACACAGAGTTGAAAGAAATTCTCATTTGGCGTAGTTCTAGATAGAAAAACGCTCTCAACATGCTCAAGTAACGAACTCCAGTTGTCGTTACGGTGTGACCGTTTTCTTCGAAGAAGTAGGGCCCGAAAATGCAGCGTGATGAAACTGCACACTACACTGTGACACGAAGTGGATGCAATTCCGTCTCATGGAGTATCTGTGGGTTGGAAACACTCCATATTCGACAGTTTTGTTTCTTTAAGTTGCCGTTTAAAATGGGCCTCGTCAGACATAAAAAAGATAGTTCAACATGTTTTCGTCCTCTTCCACCATTTGAAGCATCTTCTGGCAAAATTCCAAGCGAATCGGAGAGTCTGCTGCGTTCGTCCAAGTAAGTCCAAATCATTGTGCATAATTGACTGCAAAGACTGTCTTCTTATACCCATTTGAGCAGACAAGCTTCTTGTCGAAACTCTTGGATTGTTTTGTATAGCAGCAGCTACAGCTACTGAAGGGTTTCGATGGTAAGGTCTTCTTTCGACTGTCCTATGCTCGGCAAAATTGTTAACAAGTCTCACTATGGTACATCTGCTCGGAGGTTTGCCTCCAAACGTGCACCTATACTCTCTTTGAACCGAAACTACGGCCTCCAGTGTGTGACAGCGGCGGACAATCCAAATTCTTGTTTAAGTGTCCCAGTTATCCATTTTTGTTTAATCTAAAAATCAATCTGCAAGATAAAAAAAAATAACAAGATTCGTTAAACAGAAAAAATGTTATAACATTTTATTATGGTAGCGGCTTTTCATCAGCCACCCTGTATATATGTTCGTCTAACTTGAGCCAAAGATTATAAAGTCAGAAAGATGACACACTGCATATAAGAAAAATGTTCTTTAGCGGGCCGTACTGGCACAGCCCGCCATATGTCTGGATCTCGTTTTTCATGTGTACAGTTCCCCTTGACAGTTCTCAAGCCCTTGGGCTCAGCTCGTGTACGAAGTCCCATTCTCTTACAAATTTACCAACTACACGCGGTCCTCCCAAGCGGTCCCCCATCTAACAGACGCAAATTAATCTTTTTTGTTACTCTTTTCGTTGCACATGTTCGTTTCATAAAATCCAATTTACACCGTCCCAAAAGAAGTTTCACTTGTGAAAAAAGGGTATGTGAACGGGAGGTACGATTTAGTCAATAGGCGTAGCAGAGGCGCTAGACTTTTAATGGAAAAAAGGAACATAAAAAACTTTTCCATAACCTGCACGCACCACAATATTCTTCGCGAAATTCGTACGAGACGTGTCAATTCGTACTTAGAATTCGGTGCTCACTGTATGGTAGGGAAACTGTCATTATATTCATAGTTGTTGGCGCTGTTTTATTTATTGAAATTGAAGAATTTTCATCACAAGGGTTTCTATTATTATACCCGTTTGTTAAGTACTTTACGTTGAGGTTCCGAATACAAATCATGCATAACATTACAGCATTGGAGTGATTTTTTGAGGAAACACTGACACAAATTTGATCATTTTAAGACTCTCTGAAACTGTTACTGTTATAACGAAAAATATCATTAAGATTAACTATTATCATTTGTCGAAAAAATATGTAAACACATATTTGACGTTTTAGGAGATAATTAATATTCGCAACTATTGCTAGCGCAATTGAGTCAGGTCACGACAATGTAGTGACGTCAAAAATACGTTCCACTATTGTTTCCATGTTGATAATTGTAGAATTGGAACGCATCACAGACAAATTTATATTGATAAAACACTACTCCATCTTATATGTAGGTTTTCAAGTTTACAGGGGGACGCGATTGAGTGTAGTTAACCTACGTCAGCAAAAGATAGCTAGGAGAAACCTTTATATTCACCGCATTGTTCGTCACTTAAACTCGCGAAAATAATTGTTTGGTTCAATCATTCATTATGCGTGTGATCAATTTTTTTTTAACTCATGATTTGGTGAAATCTAGAGTGATTGGGAAATTTCGTAATTCGGGGGAAAAATTGATTAACAGTAACGTAAGCAAAACGTTTAACATGTGTAAAGGGGCATAAGCAATGTTAGGTCGTAACGTGAAATGGGTGCCATTTTGTAAGAAATTTTGTAAGAAATGAAGATGTGGCGCGGAGCCGAGATAGACAAAGTCCCGTACTAGCTAAAAGTTATATCTGTCAATGGTGAATTTTTGTACTATTCGTCGATGTTGTGTGTCCTTTCTTGTCGACAGCATATACTTAGCCTTGCCCTCTGCTAAACCCATAATTATCGTTTCCTTCTTATACTAGCAAACGTGGCTATGACATCACGTTGAGTACTGACAATTCCGTCAATATCGTCGGCACCGATTTTTCGAAAATTGTGCTTCTGGTGATGGCTCGGGAGTTTTGCACAATCCTCTCAAGAATCAAATTGAATAAATCTCATGACAGCGCATAACTTTGCGCTGTGAGGTCGTTTCCGACCCTGTTGGAGCAGCGAGAATTCTCCATCTCCATCCTACACAAACGGACGAGTTTGGTCGGTATACCAAAACTAGATATGGCTCTGTATAGTTCGTCTCTATAAATGCTGTCATATGCGGCTTTGAAATCGATTAATATGTGGTGGATATCGATTTGGACTTCTTGGGTTTTTTTTCCAGAATCTGCCGAATCGTGAATATTTGATTGGTTGTGGACTTTCCCGGCCTAAAACCACACTGATAAGGCCGATCAGGTTCTTGGTAAACGGTTTCAGGCGTTCACATATTACGGCAGATAGGATCTTGTAGGCGATGTAAATGAGACTTATGCCTCTCTAGTTGGCGCAGTTTAGAGGGTCTCCTTTTTTGTGGATCGGGCAAACGATGCTGAGGTTCCATTCTTCAGGCATACTTTCTTCCGACCATATTTGGCTTATGAGTAAGTGGATGTTACTTACTAAGTCATCTCCGCCGGCTTTATAAAGTTCAGCAGGAAGGCCGTCATTTCTGGCAGCCTTATTAAGCTTGAGCTTGAATATTGCTATCCTCACTTCACTCAGGTCGGGTGGTTGATAGTTTTCGCTGCCGTTGCCAATATTCAATGTTTCCTTCTGCTTGACAGCGGAATAATGTTTATCATCGTCGTTTAACAGTCTGAAGTTGTTCTTCCATATCCTCAGCAACGACTGTGTCACAACTGAGTCTTGTATCCTTGGCTTTGACATTTTACACTTTGGTTAAACTTGCAAATATCGTCCCTGAAGTTGCAACTCTCTATACCCTTGATCGCTCACTTTTTCTGCTCTTTTTTTTTCTTTCTGAAAATCCGGTGTTCTTCCCTTTTTCTCTGCCTGTAGAGCTCAATGGAAGCTCTCGTGTCCAGCTGCGGCTTAGCCTGGTAGTTATCGTTCTTGGCTGCGAGCATCTGTCGGCATTGCTCATTAAACCAGGGGTTTCTTGCTGGTGGGCGCGAGAAACCTAGCACATCAGTTGAGGCTGATCTAATGGCTTGTTGGCATCGTTGCCATTGTTCTTCGACATTCGATTTTGGTGGTATGGTGTTAATCGAGAGGTTGTTAAGGGATACGCGAGAAGGTCTTGGCAGTATCTTGCGAATGCTGTCTTTCGACATTAAATTTTATTCACAGTATTTCTGGATTGTTGTGGCATCGTGGATACCCGCATTCTTAACTTGGCTGCAACAAGGTAGTGGTCCAAGTCGATGTTAGCTTCTCGGAATGTTCGGTTATCCAAAATACTGGATGCGTGCCTCTTGTCTATCGCAATATGATCAATTTGGTTGACCTTTCCTTATAACAGTTATGTAAATCTTATGATTCTCGCATTTATATAAAAAGAATTCCCCGCTTTGCACTAAATAATCTCGAACCAAACTGGAAAATTCCCACAGAAATGGAGATAAGTCATCACACAGATTTTGACATATGTCACTCGACTACTTCTTCAGCTAAATTCTTCAATTGTGATCGTAGTTGAATGTTTAGATTCCCCTGTTTATATAAGAGAAATTCGCATTTAGCATCTTAAAATCTCAAGCAAAGCGGGAAAATCCCGTTTACAACAGAACGTCCGATAAAACCCCTTTATACACTTAAAACTAAAGCAAAGTATCTCATAAATTAAACCATAACATCTTGTCGTATGCATTCTAAATTTTGCATCCACATGCTACCCCAGTCCGAATCCCATCGTCAAAAATATCCCATTCAGCTAAAATTCAATAGAAAGCTCTGAGTTGTTCAAAAAATCATTCTCCCATGTATGTCACTATCAAAGAAGAGTACACCCACCGCCACCACCACCAGGTACCAGTACCACTGCCCAAGCCACACGGCACACGCCCGCCACCATCGCTTTCGAGCGCTCAGTTTGGACAGAAAAAAAGAGAGATCTTCACTCACGGTTCCACTACAATGCCCTCAATCGGAATTCCTCGCAACTCACACTTCTCTCAGGAAACTCGATTTTTCTTTTCTTTTTCGATTCTTCGTACCCAGAGAGTGGGGTTTTTTCACGGTAAATCCGTGTCCCCTGGTGATACTGAATACTGATACCACACCAACCAGTTTTATTGGAATAACTACGTCTGCGCACTCAGTGCTAGCAGGGAAAAAGCTTTTCTGGCACGCGATAAACGACCCAAAGAGAGCGCCGACTATAAAAGCTGCCTCCACCGACAAATTTCATTCATTGTGAAATACAAATTCAAAATTGAAGCAACCCAAGCCACCACGTACAAGCGCACGGATTACCTTTTGCGTAGAACAATACAAGAAAATAAAAGAAAACAAGCCCCCAAAACCCCAAGAGGCAGAACATCTCTCAAACCCTGACTGGATTATCAGTGATAACAAGTGATACCAAACCATAAACAAAAAACAAACCAAGAAAAAAGTGCTAAAAACATTTAAAGACACTCGGCCAAGTGAATCGTGTAAACTGGCTATCTGTGCAAAGTTTCAATCCCTAAAACTCTCAACAAGTGACACGGTGCAACAAACAATTGCCTACAATCAAAAAGAACAAAAAAAACTATCAATCAACACCCATCTAGCTACAAATATGGTTCTAGAAGAGACAAACGTTCAGAACAGCGCCAACAACGCTCCAAACACCATGGACTACCAGAACATTGGACGTACAATAAAAACAGCCCTCTTCAAGGCCGACGCCGAGTCGCGTGTCATTGTCGGACTAAGTGCTGCCATCAAAATGCTCTCCAAAGTACCCGAGGAGTCACTCATCTGTCTACTAGCTGAGCCACAAGCCGGCGACAGTGCCACCCACATGCATGAAGTCCTCCTCGAGGCATTTTGCTACGAAAACGACATCTATGTCATCAAAGTGGATTGTGCCACCAAATTAAGCCGTATTTTGGGCAAAACCACCATCGAATCGTGCTGTCTAATTCAGAAGACCTGGACCGAGGAAGACAACGAGAATCTCAACACATCGGAGAATCTCCTTGTGGATTACTGTGAAGCCTACTGGGACTCACCAACCCATCCCGTTGTCAAGTTACCAGTCGTGTGAGAAGGAAGATCGTTATTGCAAATCTTGTTAAAATTTTTTCTGGACATAAAAACCAAACAAACTTTGAGTGTTGCCATACAAAACAAAAATATTAAAATAATTTTTGGCGCACTTTTTATGCAGTTCAAAAGCGAGGACGAAGATGCTCTGGATAAACGAACGGATACCTGCCGACGTTACGGAGCAGTCAAGTGCCAAGATGAAAAGAACGAGGGCGACCGATGATATGGTGCCAAAAAATACTAACACAACATTTGACGAGGTGATAACGATGAAGTTATACCTCGTGGTGAAATTCAACCTTAACAAGTAAAAGTACACAATTTTTTTTTGAGCAGAACAATAGTGTGTTTTCGACTCAATGATGTTGCAATAATGTATCTAGATTCTATTGTCACTTGTTAGACAAGTGATTGTTTGTATAGAGTTGTAATAAATAAGATAAATGTATGATGACGAGATACTTAACACTAACACATAAGAGTACCTATGTTAGATCATAAGACAAAAATCGATTAAGAAATAAAAAAAAAAAGTTTAAGTTGTGAAAAATGAAATTTTTGTTAGTTTTTGCTTTTATCTTCTTCGTTGGTAACAATATCTATTTTCAGTTCGTTTTTCTTTGGCGCTTTTTTTGAACTTTTAGGTTGGCAGTTGCTTGTCTCTTCTTCGTTGGCAACTGATTTTTTATTTCCAGACTTCTTCGCCATTTCTAACTTTAAGGTTAGGATGGAGGGTAAAATCGCATCGTCACCTCCCCGTGGTGCTCTCTGGATAACCTGCAGGTGATAGGAACCGATAGGTAACCAACGACGAGCGTACTTTTAAATAAGAAACGATTGAACCAGAAGCAATCTCTATTGGAGATGTCATTGACCTCAGAGGATCTGTCTGTTCCCTTATCGCTAATGTTATTATCTGAACAGAAGGAAACGTAACACTCATACCTTACGCCAAGCCCTCTAGTCCGCCTATGGAAAACGACCATGGATTGTTGTCTAATTCAGAAAATGATGAAATACCTGAATGCCCTTGAGTCGAATACATAAGTGGGTCAAAGTGATGGTAAGAAGGGGGGTGCGTCGAACTTTCGGACGAGCCTTCATTTGTGGCTGTTTCGTTTGATGACTAAGCTACGTGAAGCGGATGATATCTACATACAATCAAGTATTTATAGCACAATTAATATAAAAAAAAAATAGAAACGACGAAAAACACCCTGGACGGGCACTTCTTTTCAATTTAGCTGTCAGGGCACTTTTTTTCCGACATGTCAGATCATGTACACTATAACAAAAAGTTTGTTATCTCTGTCTGTTGTATAAATGGATTAGGTACTGAGGATGACTCAGTTGAAAAACTTCATTGCGACGAGCTGAATAATCTTTTTAGTTCTCAACAGCTGTTAAGCTATCTATACTCAGATCAATTTGAAAAATGACATGCGTATGCCGCATGTTTTTAATCGTTATCGAGCACTAAAAAGTGAGGAATATGAAACGGTGAGTTTTCACATAGCTGATGCCTACCAACTCCGACTCTCATTCTTCTTTTTTCGATCGTTAAGTGCCTAGTACCTGGAGCCTTGATAGGGTTTCAATCCCAGTGTAAAGTTTTGGAGGCAGCAGAAGACAGTAGAGATAATACGTGCACCCACACTTAGAGTCCATTTCATGTGACAGTGGAAGAACTCCCAAAATTGAGTCATCGGTGGCGTCTATAGTCCCAGTTGGGATGGACAAAGTGAGTACCCTAAATGAGCTGCTTTGACACATTTGGACAGGGGTTAGTCAGGCCCCGTGAACGGAGATGGTGGTGGAAGACCCGTAAGATCAAAGGCAGCGCTCAATCCCATAGTGGATATTGATGTCCCCTTGTCCTTGGTGTATCTAATAAATTGGAACTGGCCTTCTAGGTTGGGGGTTGTACCTTGGGCTAACTTCCGACTCACGGAAAAAATGATTGTTACCAAGCTATCAAGAGCTTCGGAAGAACTTGTTTTACTGTAAACGAAAAAATTACAACGACGTTCGTAGCTGTTCCTGGAATGTGAGAAAATTAAACAGCATAGTTGCAGGTCCACAACTGGCAGAAGCCCTAAGCTGCTTTAATGCAGACTTTACCACCATCCAGGAAACAAGATGGGATGGACCAGCGAAAAGAGGGTGAATAACTGTGGCATCTACTACGGACCGTGTTATAGTCACAAGAAACAGCGACTATTCGGATGTGGGCTTGATAGGTTATGGAGGACATCGTCCACCTATTGTGTCACTGCGCCACGATCAGAAACAGCGGGAACAAACTTCTCGGCAGCTTTTACTACGAGGACTTGATGGACCTAGCTACAACACCACAGCGCAGAACGTCAGCTTCTGTCCAACTGTCTAACTAACTAACTAAACACTATCGAAGCTATTTCCTTCCCAGCAATATTACCTGGATGAAGTCTTATGGAAAAACTTTTGGCGCACTTTTAGGAAGCTATTTACTTCTATAAGACTTCTTCAAATCCTTCTCAAATACGCATCAAGGCCAAATTCGCCAACCTAAGCCTTATATGCGATGTTATAGCGAAAGACACCACTTACGAGCTCCATGCGAAATCTATAAAGCCCTGGTTTGATAAACCATGTCGACAGATGGCAGATGTCGAAAGAGGCCTACGGAAGAGAAGATCATCGGCTTTTCAGAAAGAAGAAAAATGAGTAAGAAAAGCGCGCGATCGAGGAGCGGAATATTCTCCGATTTTGTACGATTCGGATGATTTTAGCTTCGAGGTATTCTTCCGAAAAGCCTTTCGGAATATTTCTCCGGCATTTTGTAACGCATGCTGGCGAATTGCCTTGAAGTGCGTTCAGGTGCATTTATCGTGCAGAGCGACATCGCTCACCCGCTCAAAGACGTCAGCGAGTGCGTGGCTACAATCATACAATTTCATATGTTTAATTTTTTTTCCGCTTTGCCGCTCGCCCCGCGAATACGTAAAAGCCAAGGATTCAAGGCTCGAACAGAATCCTGTCGAGGTGAACAAGGAAATATCTTAGTTAAGACACAGTCGATACTGAGAATATGGAAGAATCACCTCTGTAGACTGTTAATTGGCGATGACGTCCGTTTGTGTAGAATGACGTTTGAGAATTCTCACTGCTCCATCAAAGTCGGAAACGACCTCGCCGACACATTCGACACCAAAAAAGGGTAAAGGCAAAGCGATGCACTGTCATGTGACTTCTTTATTCTCAATCTTGAGATTGTTCATAACTCTCGAGCCAACACCAGAGGCACAACATTCCGTAAATCAGTGCCGACAATATTGACATCTTTGGTCGGATTCAATGTGATGTCCTAGCCACGAGCTTGCATGCTGCCCCCTGCAATCGCCCCGCTTGGGCTCATTGCTTGATTTGGTTTACGTGCGAGGTTGGATGTATGCAAAGGGGTTTTATGTCTACCTTGGCTCCGCTATTAATTCCGAAACCAACATCTCGTCAGAAATTAACCGAAGAGGTTGCACTTGCAATTTAGTAGTAACTCCGTCACTCGAACTACTGAAACCTGATCATCACTGTCCTGCTCTACGTCTCTGAACAAAGAGGATGAAGATCGATCAAGGCGATTCGAGACAAAAATTCTTTGAAAAATCGTCCGTCCTGTTTGCGTTGACGGGCTAAGACGGACATGTAATGGGCAACAATAATGTGGCTCTCATAGTTTTCGAATCTCAGCCAGACATCGAACGCATTAGAGGAGGACCTTGTCTGGAGGCAGTTAGCTAACGACAGGGCTATTTGCAGAGGTAAGTTCATCAATGACTTTTGAGTGACCTTGCTTCTTCCTTCAGTTGTATGTGCTAAGTTATTATTTCTGCCACAAAGAAGTTTACCTCCCGTTTAACGCCGAACCCGAACGGCTTCTCATAACAGTTGCAATCATGGTGGTTGTCAGACTTTCGCAAGAGGTGGAGCAGTGTCTATTGTCTGACCTAATCTAAGCGAGGATAGATTCAAGTCATATTAGGTCAAATTCCAAAATTTGCAATCTGGAGGGTATATTATAATTTGTGCTCCAAAGGTTACCCAGAACCATGTGTTCTGTTGATGGTGTTCAGTGGATTGTGTGCTGCCTTTGTCTTATTGAGGTCAGCGCACCATCTCTGTTGCTTAATTTCCTGAATAACCATTCGTTATATGTCAGAGCATTTCATGTTGGGTGTTCATTTTGTATAGCCTAACTAGGGATGTAGAAGCATGAATACATAATGGTAGTTAAAATTGTGGAAAGAGATGTTTTATTGAAATCCTTAATTGCCCCTTGACATATCAGTTGGAAACCCAATTTAGTGCTCCAGAAGTCGCCCTGCGGAGGCTTATTGCATGTCACTTGGGATATTGGCCTAGCTATAAGCTGGCCCACCTCTTCCGAAGCCCACCCCTTTGCAAATGCTTTGTATCAATGCCTACCATTTAATCACCATCTTCCTAAAAATGCTCCAAATTATGAAGCAAGTATGATAAGCGGTTTCCTCGAATCCATTTATATGTTAAACAATCCTGTTTAGCCAGTCCGCAATTTTAGGGAAAAATCCAAATGTATGCTCAAAAAATTCGCACGATAAAAAACTCGTTAAGAAACATTCCCCATCTTGTTGGGAAAAATTTCCCCAGAAATGATTAAAGTACCCACGACAAGTTATCAGCACAAATGTAACGCATTCAGTCGCGTGCTTTGACGACAGCACGAGTTCATTAAATGCTCCACAAACGATTATTTAAGTGGAAATCCCCTGTGTGCCTAGAATCATGGTATAGCTCAACTGGTTTTCTATTCAGACGTTGCCTATGGCTGGTTTGGGGAATTTATGGACCAGTGGTTGGATTTACCCAACGTATGGCAAGTGCCCCAAAAATCAACATTTCTGTTCATTTCTTCATCTGCAAGATAAAACATACCTAGCCGTGGGGAATGTGATATACAAAATGACGAACTTGTTACTTGAAGGTTGCTGAGATTAATCGTCAATTCCGATGAATTCTTAGTAGAGCATGTGGTACGTTGATACCGTGCTATTTAAAGAAATTCAGTTGAAACGAGTCTATAAATGAGAAGAACTTTCAGATAATCGGGTATGTAGCTTTAGTGCGATATCTTTGACCTTACAGCTTTGTATGTGGCACAACAATTCTTTGAATATTAATTTATAATCACGTCTCAGTTTCCCTAGCTAAAGCGTTATTTAGATGATTGTAAATAAACAAAGATTATTGCAACAATAAATCAGAAGTCACACACTACTATCCAGACCCGTACAAAGTGCGAAGTATTGTCTACAGCGTCGCAAGCAACGCAATATTGCAAGTGCGCAACTATATAAAAAGTCTGAAAAAAACTGTTTACTTTGGTTTGAAAAATGTTTCATCATTGTTCAGAATGATTTCAGAAACATGCTGTTTAGGTATTTTTGTCTGAACCCTATTTGTCTGAATATGCTGCGTCTTATTTGTTCATCTAGCTAGCCATTTGCTGCACGATTTTAGGCAACGAATTATAGGATGTTTGAATGAATTTTTTGAGATTGAAATTTGGTCGGATTTTTGGAAATGCTGAAAAGTGATTGACTTTTATAAACATTGTTTACTTCAGCGATAAGATTGTCTTATAGCAGGTGGCCATGGCTCAGAGGAATGCGTAGTTGACTGCTAAGCCAAACGTTGCGGGTTCAAGCCCCAGCTTCGGCAGCATTTGTTTTCTACGAAAATCGCCAGTTTGTCTGAGGCCACCTGTGCGATAACATGAGACAATATAAATCGATGTCTCCTCCTCTGTGCCACGTAGGTGTATGTTATATGTCTTTCCTTCTTTGTATCTATCTGTCTCTCTCTGTTGTATTAATGTCTTGATCTGTCCCAGCCGATGGCCTCAGTCGCCAGTGCTGTTACGTGTCTGTAGTTCGTTGCATTCATGTGCGAAGTACTGTGATGTCCAAGTCCAAGTCCAAGATTGTCTTATGGTGGAGATAAATACTTTCGAAATTAATTTGACAAAAAAGACTGTTGAACTGTTTATTATTTCTTTTCACATTATCAGCTTATCGTTCAGCGATTTAAATTAGAGCTTGGGTTTTATGTTGACCTAATCTTCTTAATTTCATCATATGCCTTGATCGTATAAAATATTATTGATTTCGGTACAAGTTTAGGCAAAAACAGTGTCACGATGTGAATATGCCATCGTTTTGGCAAATGGTGTCAAAATGGCATTGTGCTTTGGCATTTACAGATTGGCTTTGACAGATATTTGAAATTATTTGAACTTTTCTGATTTGTTGCAACAAAAGTTTCATCGAAGTCCTGCGCCATGTGTACGAGCAATAAGTGTTTGAATGAGCGTCTCTTGCAAATTGGGTTCAGTTGATATGTTGCAACAAGTAATCTGCCCCGTATTGCGCGTTCGACCGAGAAGTTCTGAATGTCACACGATTTGGCATCAGATGAAGTTCGTTGTGGCTTTAAGTTATATCCAGGAAAGCATAGTCAATGTTAACTATAGAATGGAGAATCGGAGTAAAAAATGCGGGAAAACATCTTCTTTCTTGCATTTGCAAATTTACAAGAAGAATTGAAAACACTGATCAGCTAAACACTTTCCGATAACCATGAATACGATCAATCATCAACATCATCGAAGCCACACCCACGCCCTTAAATAGCGGTTTAGCAAAGAAGTATCCACAGTGATTGGCCGTATTTGCTAAGATATCTACGATCAACCTCTGTTCTCATTATTCAATCGGCATTTTGATCAATGAGAACAGAGCTTTATCTAAGGTATCTTACTAAATCTGGAATATGAAAGACGGCCATTAACAGACATAAATTATTGAAATGGGAGTAAGAAAAGAAAATATTGGCTTAATCAAGCCGGTCCGAAACCCTTGAAGCTGCCCATGGAACAGCAAGACTTATGCCTCTCAAACTCTTACTTACTTACTTAAGTGGCACTACGGTCCTGAATGAACCTGGGCCGAAACCAAAATGCCTTTCCAATTAGCCCGGTCCTTACCTAACTGAATCCAGTTGCGCACTCTATGTTGGTTGAGGTCGGTTTCTTCCAACAATTTTCCTCTCAAATCGACCAAGGATTTCTTCATCCGCTTTTGAGACGGTCTATGCTGCAGCGCCGTAGAGCAGGACTGGGATGATCAGGGTCTTATATAGGATCTCCTTAACAGTGACATTCTGTCCAATTCGTCGAATTCGTGTGTCCTTTCGTGTTGACAGCATATACATCGTCGTGCCCTCATATACCGCTAAACCCATTTTTGCCACTTCCTTCTCTATACTAGCAAACGTGGTTATGACACCACGTTGGGTCCTACCAATGATGTCAATATCGACGGCGTTTGCTAGTAGTTGTACCGATTTTTGGAAAACTGTACCTCTGGTGTTGACTCGGGAGTTTTGATCTATCCTTTCAAGAATCAAATCGGAAAAGTCACTTGACAGCGCATCGCTTTGCCTAAATCCTTTTTTGGTATCGAATGTGTCGATGAGTCGTTTCCCACTTTGATGGAGCAGCGAGAATTCTCCATCGTCATCCGACACAAAAGGACGAGTTTGGGCGTTATACCAAAACTAGACAAGGCTCTGTATAGTTCGTCTCTATTAATGCTGTCGTATGGGGCTTTGAAATCGATGAATAGGTGGTGGGTATCGATTCGAACGTGTTGGTTTTTTTCCAGGATCTGACGAGTTTTGAAAATTTGATCGGTTGTGGACTTTCCTGGCCTAAAACCACACTGATAACGGCCGGTCAGGTTGTTGGTAAATGGTTTCAGGCGTTCACATATTACGGCAGATAGGATCTTGTAGGCCATGTTGAGGAGACTTATGCCTCTGTAGTTGGCGCAGTTCAGAGGGTCTCCTTTTTTGTGGATCGGGCAAACAATGCTGAGGTTCCATTCTTCAGGCATACTTTCTTCCGACCAGATTTGGCTTATGAGTTGGTCTCCGCCGGCTTTACAAAGCTCAGCGGGAAGGCCGTCATTTCCGGCAGCCATATTAAGCGTGAGTTTAGATATTGCTATCATCTCTTCACTCAGGTCTGATGGTTGGCAGTTTTCGCTGTCGTTGCCAATATTGATTGGTTCGTTTCGCCGGACAGCGGAATGTTGTTCGCCATCGCCGTTTGACATTCTGCAGAAGTGTCTCAGCATCTACTGTGTCACAACTACTATATTTCCTTGTTCATTTCGACAGGATTCTGTTCGAGCCTTGTATGTTTGGCTTTGACGTTTTACACTTTGGTAAAACGTGCAAACATCATTCCTGGAGTAGCACCTCTCTATATACTCTATCGTGCGCTTTTCGTGTTCTGTTTTTTCTTTTTCTGAAGAGCCGGTGTTCTCCTCTTTTTCTTTGCCTATAGAGCTCAGTTGCAGCTCTCGTCTTCACCTCCAGCTTAATCTATAGGCGAATATCTGTCGCCATTCCCCATCTAGCCAAGTGTTTCTTGCTGGTGGACTTGCTGGTGGAGCGAATTCATTCGCTCTTTCTCTTTCTGTTGTTCTTTCATACAAAAATTTGACATCTCACTTCAACAGCTGTGTACATTTAAATTTGTTAATTCATAGGCAATGATTTTTTTTTTTTCAAAACGACTTCCATTCTGACAATCGCTTCCATTCACAAAAGTGTGTTATGGGCGACTTCAGTAATTGACAGTAATGAAAAAAACTTAACGTACAATTTTGACATTAGCTTCCGATTGCTTCCGACTATTATAGTTCAGCCTTTATTTAGCATATTGAATCGTGTTTGACTTATGATAATCTCGAAGATATCCCAAGGATTCTTTAGTTGAACATGTCCGATCTATGACAGCATACATACGTTTAACGCTTGCACATGTTTTGCGGCCCCAAAATAATTATTTGACAAAATAAGATAGAATTTAACAAGTTATGTGGTTACTTAACAGTGCTAACCAAATGTCATTTAAAAAGGCAACTTTTCGAGTCGTCTTAATTTTATTTTCCAAAAATCTGCTTAAATAATTTTTCTTGCAAATCACTGTTTAAATATGTTATTCACAAAGATATTTGCTTGTCAAATAATTAATTTCTTTCTCATTGTTTACACACGAAACCCCACTAGAATAAAACAGATTTAGGTCGTGACAGTTTTATTGTATGTGTGTAGGGTAGTCTGCTTTCACATTTAATCTAGTAAATCAACGGCGACGACTATCTTTTTGGATTAAGTGAGTGTGACTTTAAACGGTTAACATCAGCAGAGTAGAAAGAGTAAACGTTTTCACGATTGCTTGTTGACATTTTATGCTGTTAATGTGTGCGTGTATAATCTGACTCTTCACTGTTTTTTTTTTGCGAACAAAACGTGCTTCCAGTTGTGCCTCAGGTGCGTTAAGTAGTTTTTGTTTTCTTTTATTTGATTTTCGCTTATATAATTGTCTGGTACATATTGCCGTACATTTTTGGATTAATTTGACAAGTAAATTGTGAAATTCTCTGAACGCGTTTTCTGCATACATAACTCAATTTTATAGAATTCAGGCGAAATTGCAAAACACAACTAAGTACTCAACGTCACGTGTAAACACACCCACAAGTCGCACCGAATTTGGCCAGCGTCCATAAATAGTTTTTGTTTAAACTTATTTTAGATCGTCCGTCTGTGGTTGCAGCTGATCGATAAACTTTGATCGACTCAGATTCTCACGTGGTTGCTATTGAAATTGGCAGAAATAAGCATTCGGTTCATTAAAGTAAACATTCTTATCTGGTAGAGGTAAGGTGACCATCTGTAATGTATTTTTGAGATCTGTATGTATGTTATTAAGTTGTAAATAAATTATAAAGTGGGTTCTCGATGGTCTGGTGACTATCCTGAAAGTCAACAACGAACAGAACATAATGACCTTGTCTGAGAGAATAAATAAAATCGCGGAGGACCAATGCTTAAAAATGAGAGTAATACAAGGTGGGCCAAAAGAGATCGCCCTATTGGAAGATGCTCTTATTTTTGCAAATGGCCGCCAATGTCAGATCCGTTTTGATATTTGTGGATTTGTGGACCAATGCTTAAAAATGAGAGTAATACAAGGTGGGCCAAAAGAGATCGCCCTATTGGAAGATGCTCTTATTTTTGCAAATGGCCGCCAATGTCAGATCTGTTTTGATATTTGTGGACTAGACAGATGTAGAATACAAGTGAACAAGCCATGGAGTGATACACTCACCACGAACGCGGAATCATCGTGTCAATTTTTTGGCGTAACAATTCGTCTGTAGTGTTGGCGATTCCCCGGCCGTCCGACACCGACTGCACAAACACTGCGCCGTTTGGTCACCCACCTTGAAGAGTATGGGATCACACGAGACGTTTCTAAGAGTGGCCGGCCCCGGAGCGCCCGTTGTGCCGAGAATATTGCCGCTTCTGCCGGGGATGTCGAGCTGTAGATGGAAACATCGACCAGACGCCGTGCCTCGCAATTAGCCATCAGCCGGTCGTCCCTAAGACGTATTTTGGTCCAGTCCATGCATCAGCTGCTGCCTGTCGACCGACAAACGCGTGTAACCTACGCCCAAGTCACCCTCAATGTCGAGCACGCAGTGGACGATTTTTTGACTAAAATCATAATGAGCGATGAGGCTCATTTCCACATCAGCGGGGGAAGCAAGTTTGAGCCATTAAACCCGCTGAAAGTTACTGCATGGTGCGCTGTTCACGCTGGAGGAGTCATCGGGCCATATTTTTCGAGAAGGCCGCTGGTCAAACGACAACAGTGGGCGGTGCGCGCTATAGGGCCTTGTTAACCGAGTTTTTTTTGCCGCAATTGGACGAATTTGGACTGGAAGACATGTGGTTCCAACAAAACCGAATTAAATGGAGAGCCAAACAACATCGAATGACTTCTTTTAGCCCACCTTGTTCAAAACATCTATACAGATCAGAACCTCATTGATAAGATGGAAATGAAAGAAGGGGGCTTGTAAATACTCGGCGTTATTAATAATCACTTTTAGCAACAACTTTAACGATAATCTCCACACTTTCCAAAAATCCTTTACCAATAAATAAATTTACATCACTGACTAGCGCTAGTTATAGGTTAATATTTAATGTGCAGAAAGTCACATATAAGTGAATGTGAGAAAGTTGTGTATAAAGCTCCATTTTGTAGGTATTTTTCTATAACTTATGGAGTAAAAACCTAAAAGAAATTGTTCAAGCAATAGGACCCAGGAGTTAAACAAGTAAGTAAGACTATCGGTGGAAATACTCGACAATAAAATTAACAATACTGCGATGATTTCTAAAAAAAATCGACGATTGATATTGTTTTGACACTTTGTTTGACAGAAAATGTAGTAGATTCAATCTAGGAGTCGATTTTATTTAGTTAGTTATAAGTTTTGATTATTGGTAGGGTTTCAATAAAGCTGCACACTATTAATTAACTTCCTAATGTCAACATTTACTTTTGTTTATTAGTAACGCCGAATGTATGTTATTACGACTCTGCTTTTCGAACATCTTCCCCAGCATCTGGTCACCATATTCTGACAGCGAAATTAGATTGTTTACATTGCACTCAGTTCATCCCTCTATATTTAATCAACACCCACATAAACAACAAATGGCCTGTTTTGTAGACTTTAATCTCAACGCCTCTAACTTGTCAGAGCTGCCCTTGTCCCACTCCCTGCCAATTGAACTGTGTATTAAATAGCTACAATCGCCACCGTTAGAGGGGGTGACTGACTAACTATGAGTTTACATTGTTCATCTGTCAATATTTACACATTTCGTCGAACAAATGACATGAACTCGGTACTTGTAAGTACTAGTAGCTCAACACCTCCGGGGAACTACATTTCATTCTCGTTAAGTCACGTGAATTTATCAGATTTTAATTTTTTGTTTATTTCTCTCATCGATAAGAGCAGTCGTACAATTTGTATGGCGCAACGTTGTGAAACATGTTCAGTTCTGCTCGCTAAATAGGGGGTGTGTTAAGGGGTGTTATAAAATTTTATAGTTGCGCCACGACAATCCCATGCCTCCCAATCAATAAACCGGTGCGCGGTGACAATACGACGAGTGCAATTCGTTTGTTGATGTTTTTGACGTCATGTGACAGTGTGGATGGCTAAATGCATCGAACTTGAACAGAGTGTCAAGTGACAATCTGCTAAATGTCTCGTGGCGCATTTATCCTTGAAAAAATATGGAACTAAGGTGTTGGATGGCATATGGTTATCACGTGTGTTTACTTAGATAAGATTATGCTTAGCACAAGAAGCTGTTGGGTTATTGTTGTTTTAATTCCGCATTTCGCTGGGTTCTTTCTTTAATAATCAAATAAGATGTAAGTCTTATGCGCATTTAGGGTTTCTTGTTTTTGTTTTCGAACAAAACAAAGTGAGAGCGGTTTTTGACAGATAAGTTGCTTGGGTGGCCAAATTCAGTTTACTCAATTTGACTGATGCTATCGGTGTTTTGTTGACCTTTTATGTTTAAACGTTGTTGGGCGGAGATGTTGATGAAGACAACATTAAGGGTAAGCAATCAGCTTGTTGTTGTTAAAATTCTTTGCAGTTGTAAAGGATAAGCGTTGTGTCTTTTATTTTTATAGACTTTCACTTTTGTTTATCGAAATTGCTCGTTAAAAACTTTCCTAAGAACAATATTTTTGTTTCAATTTAGTCAACAATTTGTATCGATAACAGCTTTCAATAACAGTAGGGATAAGATAGTTTGGTAGCACTAATTGTATCTTTCTAACTTTTGGTGTTTCCTATTGGTAAACAAATTCATAGTAAGCGTTTTTTTTTTTTTTTTAAATGAAATCCAGAAGCGTATTACCCTTTGGAGAGATGTCAGAATGTATATTTTGACAGGTCATACCTGATTCGATAATTTTTAACAATCGAAAATGCATTACCAAAGCGGTGCTGTGGTGGGTCTGGGCTCAACCAATTAGCAATTAGCCCAGTGTCTGGCTAACTACCTCCAGTTGCACACTTAAGATTAGTTGAGTTCAGTTTATATCTATATGTCCACTATGGGATCTCCCTAATAGTTCGAGTGAGGGCTTTATTACAATTTTTTTTTTTTTAGCTTAAAGAAAAAGAGGTTGGCAAGATTAATTCTTCGTCTGCCTATGACATCTCCAGCAACAGCATGTGCTAGTTACGAATCATCCATAGCGCTTCCTATCTCTAAATTTAAATAAAACAAAGTGTGTGTGAAATATCAAAGAAATTTTTTTTTGATTAAACGATGCCATTACTTATATAGGTGGGCCAAAACAGGTCATTCGATGTTGTTTGGCCTTCAGAATATCGGTTGTGGCTCGCGCGGTGTGTGCCTTTCATGTTGGAACCACATATCCTCCAGTCCTAATTCGTCCAATTGCGGCAAAAAAACTCGGTTAACATAGCCCTTATAGCGCCCACCGTCCACTGTTGTTGTTTGACCAGCGGCGCTCTCGCAAAAAAAAAAATGGCCCGATGGCTCCTCCAGCGCGAACAGCGCACCATGCAGTAACTTTGAGCGGGTGTAATGGCTCCTCGTGCATTATTCGTGGATTTTCGGTACTCCAGAAGCGATAGTTTTGCTTGTTCACGTACCCGCGCATGTGGAAATCAGCCTCATCGCTCATTACGATTTTGGTCGAAACATCGTCCACTTCGATTACTCCGCGTTCTTGGCGAATGTGTCGCTCAATTTCTTGTTCACTTGTATTCTACATCTGTCTAGTCCAAAAATCTCAAAACAGCTTTGACATTGACGGCCATTTGCAAAAATAAGAGCATCTTTCGATAGGGTGATCTCTTTTGGCCCACATAAGTGGCGCTACAGTCCGGAATGAACCTGGGCCTCAACCAACATGCATCTCCAATTAGCCCGGTCCTTAGCAAACTGCCTTTAGTTGCGCACTCCAAGTTGGTTGAGGTCGGTTTCTACTTGTGCGCACCACTTAAGGCGAGGTCTTACTCTTCTACGCCAGACATCTGGCTGGGAGTCGAAGACTCTGCGAGCCTGAAGAATATTGGTGTTCATTCGATCTATATGTCCTAGCCATCTTAACGGTCCAATGCGGAATTTTTTGACTAGGGGCATATCGCTGATCAGCTCGTTAAATTATTGGTTGCATCTTCGCCTCCATAGCTCATCAAAGGAAAACGGGACCGAAGATTTTTCAAAGAATTCTCCTCTTGAATCGACCAAGTATGTCGTCATCTTCTATCGTATGGAATATATAATCGTTTAGGTGTCCGCCGCGGCTTCTCCGGCGACTGTGGCGAATAAATCAGTCAGAACTTGACCGATGGCATGGGTTATGTCGGTTTAGAGCGCCGCTGTGGTTTGTGGATAATTTGCATGGACCTGCGACTTCCGAAAACACCACAAGAAAAAATCTAACGGGGTCAAATCGCACGATCTCGGTTGCCAGAACACGTCCCTAACACTCGCCGTTGACGGTGATATCCTGGTCAAGTCGCTCTCAAAGAAATATGGACCGTTGACGGAGCTAGCTCAAAATCCACACCAAACAACGATTTCTTTGGACTGTATTGGACGATCTTGGATGCCATGTAGACTGGTATCGTTCCAAGTTCAAAAATGTTGTTTGTTGACGAACCCATTCATCCAGGAATGAACCTCTTCGCTGAAGATGATTTTCGATGAAAATTAGGGTTATCTTGCGTTTGTTGGTTCATCGCTTACTGAACCAGTGACTCAAATTTATCCACCACATTGCGATTAGTGATACGGTTAAGGCTACCGTAATGGACGAAGTGCGCGAAAAGTAGCCTGAACAGAACAGCCATTTTGATAAAACAATTTTATCCGTTGCACGTATTGCCAAACGCTATGTCCGTCGATGAGATATTGGGAAAATAAATGGCAGCCGACAGACGTTGCTTAGGAATATGGCCGCTATCAACTATCAAATTTCGGAAGTCTCTATTGGAATACCTTTTTGTATAAAGATTGTGGCTTTTGTTTTGCAAAATCCTCTCATGATGGAGATTATAGAAGAAGAAGTCACATGACAGTGCACAAATCCTTTGTTGGTTTCGAATCCTGCACGCTGGACTAATTTGGGCGGTATACCAAAACTGGACATTTCCATATAGGCAGTCTCTATAAATGCTCTCATATGCGGCTTTAAAATCGTTGAGTATAGGTGGTGGGTATCGATTTGAATTTCTTGGGTTGTTTTCCCGGATCTGCCGAAGTGTGAAGATCGGATCAGTTGTGGTCTTTCTAGTCCTAAAACTTAACTGATAAGAGCCGATGAGTTTGCTGGTAATGTTAATTTCCAAACCATCTCCACCGGCTTTGTAAATCTCCGCGGGAAGGCCGGCATTTCCGGCAGTCTTGTTAAGCTTTAGTATAGATACTGTTGTCCTCAATTCACTTAGGTCGGGCGGTTAGTACTTTTCGTTGTCGTCGCTAATATAGAATGTTTCGATCTGCCTGTCAGCGGGAGATTGTTCATCATCGGCGTTTAACAATCTGCCAGCGTTTTTCTTCCATTTCCTCAGGTAAAACTTAGCAACATCTTTCCTAGAGCGGAACCTCTATATGCCATTGATTGCGTATTTTTCTGCTCTTCCTTTTTCTTCTTTCTGAAAAACCGGTGTTCTTCCCTTCTTCTTTAACATAAATCTTCATAAATATTCTTTGGTGAATTAAAAAAAAAAAAATACGGACTTAAGTTTGAAACGCACCTGTTGATTAAAATAAACAAAAAAAATAAAAAAAAAGTTTCAATTAATGACAACATAAAAATCCAATACCAACGAAGGTATTCCGCTTAAAACTACCTTCTCCAACATTTTGCTAATTTGTGTAATCAATAATAATTTAACAACCGCTACCAAACATCTTTTTTTTCGAGTCGTAAAATCGTAAATCCCACTCAACCACAGCGTCGATATCGATGAATCGTTCCATCAAACCTGAGTAAAGTCCATTTGTCACTAATAAAATCGTTATTCACTTGAAATCTATTTTTAAAC
The DNA here is from genome assembly GCA_949824845.1 of Rhingia rostrata. Classification (NCBI taxonomy): domain Eukaryota; kingdom Metazoa; phylum Arthropoda; class Insecta; order Diptera; family Syrphidae; genus Rhingia; species Rhingia rostrata. The sequence goes on along the minus strand of OX463758.1, from coordinate 73,127,312 downwards.
CGACTTATGGACAAAAATAAATTTAACCGGTTGATGTTTATTATCTGTAAAGTTCACCGCCTACCTCATCATAAATCCGACAAAGACTTGCGCTATCCTGATCGATTTACAAAACAAAAAACCTAAATTGACCAGACGTAGTGGGAATTCCGATAATCGAAATCGCTGCTGTCACTTAAGTCAACATGGCTGAAATATTCAGTTGATGACATTTGGTAACCAAAATTACGAATGGTCATAAAAGTTCGGATACACTAATTTCATGTAGATCGACAATCGACATGAATGAGTTTTTCGTTCAAATTCGTCAAGACTTGTTTGCTCGATTTTATATCGATTCTCAGGCTGATAAGGGCTAAATGATAAACATTTCGGTGAATTACTCGGGGATTTACTTTTCCAAAAAATAAAAATACTTATCATGATCAGGCATAAAGCTTGCATTATTAAGATAGGCGCTTAAATTTGTCCGTTCTGCCAGGCATTCGTTCAAATTCGTTAAGACTGTTTTATAACAGTATTCCTAAAATAAATGTATCTGATAAGCTTCCCAGAAAATACTTATATATCTACGTGTAAAAATTAGCAGAGCTCGTATCTATGGGGGGCAGATAACACGGTCAAGGCGTCTTCAAGAAAGCTTAGTCATGTGCTAATGCATAAAAAAGTAAATAAAGCGGTTGGTGTGGTGTGGATTTCAGCACATTCTCACTTTATATGGCGGAACGGCCATATAAGGTGAGGGAAGTGATTATAATCATCTGGACGATGATCTTAAAAAAAGTCAACATGTGGAATAAGCAATTCACTGTTCTCCAATCTTAATCGTATTGGACTGCTTATTAAACAAACCGTGTTATCAGCCTTAATGGTGAATCATTCATTTGTGTTGATTAATGGATTATCAGTGCTAAGACATCTTGAGATTGTTAAGTGATAACACTGGCGGATAGTGGTGATGTTTGATAACGAAGACAAGTGGCAAACAAAATGTCCAAGTTTAACTGAAGATATTTCCTGATTAACTCATGCCAATAATGTGCTTAAAAAAGTTTAAAACATGCAGATAATATTCGGTGGCCCATAATTCATGCAAAATTATATTTTGATAGAAAATACAGATTTTGAGTTTGAAAACTTAATTTTGTTTATTGATTCATAAAGTAGATACACATATTGGCGTTATGTATGGAAGAGCACATCGGGTAAAAGGCCACCAAGGCTTTGCTAGCAAGTACGTACTATTTTATTGAAATTTTCTATGACTTTTTCTTATAAATGGTTGGGTGTTGTAGAACGAGGGTAGACTCTGATTGGCTTTAACTTGGCAATGCCCAGTGGTTGTAACTCTGACTACACATAAAGTAAAAAAAAAATAAATTTATGGCGCAACAGGCTCGTTAGTACCCAGGGCGTAGCTTTTTTCTCACAACCATTCATGTGAGCGAGTGTACTTCTTAGCACGATGGCGGGACCTCCTGTTTTATGCCGAATCCGAATGGCTAAGTTTAGATAAGCTTTTCATGACAATTGATACTACTCGCATGATTTGACAGATCATCACGAGAGGACGGCCAGTGAAAAATCATTTAGGTATTGCTACGGCTGGGAATCGAACCCAGAACTTCTTCGCGGCAGTTCATCGCACTAAACATAGCGCCACTGAGCCTTAAAGTGCTTATTTTTAACCTCCAAGTGGTAACCATCGGGTACTGGTCTGCTCCAACCGGATTTGACTTGATAACCAGACGAAAAACTCTACAAACAGCCAGGTAAGAATGGCACGGAATGAATACCCAGGCTGCTGTCCCAGGAGAACCTAGACAAGCTGCTTCGACATATTGGACAACAGGAAGTCTAGGAATTTCAAGGGTTAGTCAGGCCCATTGAACAGAGATGGTGGCGGATGAACCGAAAGGCCAAAGGCAGTGCTCAATCCCGTAGTGGATACTGATGGCCCCGTGTCCTAGGGGTATCTAATAAATTGGAACTGGCCCTCCAGGTTGGGGGTTGTGCTTTGGGTTAACTATCCACCCATTTAAAAAACTAATGTTACGAAGCAAGCAATAGCCTCGGAAAGGACTGATTTTTTTGTTGACGAACCGGCTAAACGCAAAATGAGCTCCTTGACAAAACCAATGAACGACTACTGAAGTACGATGTTAAAAACGTGCTGGAAGATTTTAACGTAAAGGTAGGAAGAGAAGACATCTTTAGCAGTATTGTCGGAAAACAGAGTCTGCATAGATTACAACACGTCTGGTAACGGACTTAGGCTAATTGACTTCGCTAAGGAACGTAATTCCACTATAGCCAGCACACGGTTTCCTCACCTTGATATCCATAGGGAGACATGACGGTCTTCAAATCAACTGCGATAGACAAGAAACACGCATCCAGTATTTTGGATGTCCGAACATTCCGAGGAGCTAACATCGACTCGGACCACTACCTTGTTGCAGCAAAGGTAAGAATGCGGATATCGAACACGCCACGACAGTCCAGAAATACTGTGAACAAATTTCATGTCGAAAGACTGCAATCGCAACAGACCGTTAAGACCTTCGCGCAACGCATATCCTCTCGACTAACACCAGCATCGAATGTCGAAGAACAATGGCAACGATGGCAACAAGTCATTAGATCAGCCGCAACTGATGTGCTAGTTTTCTCGCGCCCACCAGCAAGAAACCCCTGGTTTGATGAGGAATGCCGACAGATGCTCGCAGCCAAGCACGTGGCCTACAAGGCTAAGCTGCAGGTGAAGACGAGAGCTGCCGTTGAACTCTACAGGCAGAGAAAAAGGGAAGAACACCGGATTTTCAGAAAGAAGAAAAAAGAGCAGGAAAAGCGAGCGATCGAGGATATATAAAGTTGCAATTTCAGGAACGATGTTTCCAAGTTTTACCAAAGTGTAAAACGTCAAAGCCAAGGACACAAGGTTCGAACAGAGTCCTGTCGAGATGAACAAGGAAATATCGTAGTTGTGACACAGTCGATGCTGAGGATATGGAAGAACAACTTCAGACTGTTAAACGGTGATGACAAACATTATTCCGCTGTCAAGCAGAAGGAGCCATTGAATATTGGCAACGACAGCGAAAACTATCAACGACCCGACCTGAGTGAAGTGAGGATAGCAATATCCAAGCTCAGGTTTAATAAAGCTGCCGGAAATGACGGCCTTCCCGCTGAGATTTATAAAGCCGGCGGAGATGACTTAGTAAGTAACATCGACTTATTCATAAGCCAAATATGGTCGAAAGAAAGTATGCGTGAAAATGGAACCTCAGCACCGTTTGCCCTATCCATAAAACTGTGCCAACTTTTCAACATTGCCTACAAGATCCTAACTGCCGTAATATATGAACCCCTGAAACCATTTACCAACTACCTGATCGGCTCTTATCAGTGTGGTTTTAGGCCAGGAAAGTCCACAACCGATCAAATTTTTACACTTCGGCAGATACTGGAAAAAAAACCCAAGAAGTCTAAATCAATACCCCACCACCTACTCATCGATTTCAAAGCCACATACGACAGCAATTATAGAGACGAACTATGCAGAGCCATGTCTAGTTTTGGTATACCACCCAAACTCGTCCGTTTGTGTAGGATGACGATGGAGAATTCTCGCTGCTCCATCAGGGTCGGAAACGACCTCACCGACACATTCGATACCAAAAAAGGATTTAGGCAAGGCGATGCGCTGTCATGTGACTTCTTTAATCTGATTCTTAAGAGGATTGCGCAAAACTCACGAGCCAACAGCAGAGGCACAATTTTCCAAAAATCGGTGCAACTACTAGCATACGCCGACGATATTGACATCATTGGTAGAACTCAACGTGATGTCATAGCCACGTTTGCTAGTATAGAGAAGGAATGGGATAAGCAGTAAATGAGGGCAAGACGAAGTATATGCTGTCAACACGAAAGGACGCACAACATCGACGAATTGGACAGAATGTCACCATTGACAGATATAACTTTGAGGTATTACGGGACTTTATATATCTCGGCGCCGCTATTAGCTCTGACAACAACATCTCGTCAGAAATTAAACGAAGAATTAATCTTGTCAACCGCTGTTTCTTCGGGCTAAGAAGGCAATTCAGTAGTAAAGCCCTCATTCGAACTACTAAGGAGATCCTATATAAGACCCTGATCATCCCAGTCCTGCTCTACTGCGCTGAAGCATAGATCGTCTCAAAAGCGGATGAAGAAATCCTTTGTCGATTTGGGAGGAAAATTCTTCGAAAAATTTGCGTTGACGGGCTATGGAGACGAAGATTCAACCAAGAACTATACGAGCTGTACATTGACATGCCCCTGGTAAAAAAACTGCGCATTGGACGTTTAAGATGGCTAGGACATGTAGAACGAATAAACACCAATACTCCGGCTCGCAGAGTCGTCGATTCCCAGCCAGACGTCGGACGCAGTAGAGGTAGACCTCGCGTTGCACGCACAAGTAGAAACCGACCTCAACCATCTTGGAGTGAGCAACCGGAGGCAATTAGGAGATGGATGCCATCATATGTTGCCTTGAAGCCTGTCAAAGGATGACTTGAAAATTTGATCTATGGTCGTGGTCGAAAATCACACTGGTACTTGGCGATAAGTGTTTTTTAGAAAGGCTTAAGTTGTTCACACAGATCGTTGGACAGGATCTTGTATGCGACGCTTGGCAGGTATATGCCTAAATATTAAGTTCAAGATAGCCTTTCTTATAGATTGGAAATATGGAGAGAATATGCTTTCATCGAGCATGTTTTCTTCCATCCAGACTTCCTTCATGGTTTGATGCATGCAAACATGAAGTTCTCATTTGCAGGCAGCACCTCCGTATTTGAAGATTGAAGCGCTGATAACTTCTAAAAAGTTTTTTTTTTAGAAGTTGGTTTTTCGAATAGAGATAGAACTGACATTTTGTGGTCAAATCGGGCAACTTTAATGTCATTTATGTCCAGTTTGGTCTGCCATTTCATCATGAACACTGGAAGGCCTCGTAACCTCTAAGTTGACTGTTGACTGAGGATGGACGGGCGCCTTGCCCTATCACGACATTAAGGAGTTGCTGGAAATGCTGCATCAAACAATATCTTGTGCGTCACTGACTGGGTGACCGTTGCTTTTTGTAGAGCATGCGTTTCTACTTTGATGCCAGCTGATAATTGTTTGTCTTCTTTGTAAAATAACGGATGATCTTCTTGTCGGGGATCTTTTCGAATTCCCTGGGCTGCAGGCTGTTCTCCTTTATTCCCTTCTCCTGGTTCGATACTATTCTCGATTTCGCTGTTTACTTCTTCTGTCATCTGTTGTTGGTACTTACAAATTTTATCAAACCGCGTGCATCTTTTCGGAGGTGGTTGCTAGCCTATGGTGATTTCGGCTACTTCTTCGCTGATATTGCGATACTGTATCCACTGAGTGTTGATATTGTCACTCGGTTGTTCCTTATAGACTCCGGTAATCTTCGGCTCACTAAGGTGACCAATGTAACGTGAAGTCTCTTTTTTGCACCATTCGTAGCTTTTCTCGCTGGACAGCCGGGGTCTGAACTTAGCTGCAACGAGAAAAAGAGATTCGACGCTTGCCGCTCTGAATATGTGTATATCCATGATGTTGGATGCGTGCCTCGCATCTATTAGCATATTGTTTGCGGTTTGACCATCTGGGGATCGCCATGTTGCTTTGTGTATTCCAAGTAGTGGAAATCTAGTGCTACTGATCTGTTACTCAGAAGTCATTATCTGCTTTTGTTTCGTGGAAGGTGCGCTTTGTTTTTCTAATCGATTTTCGCATAGAAGTCCCCAAGAACGATCTCTGTGCTCTGACCAGGGATCCTAAAATTCCTACTTGATACGTTCTCTAGTTCATAGGCAGGGGCGTGTTCACACATTAAACTGATGTTGCAAAACGTTGCAAACTAACGGTCTTACAGTCGATTACCTTACACTACATCCCGAATGTGCAGCCTTGCTGACAGCTATAAAAAATGTCACATGTTTATCGTTTATGTATTCCTGATCCTAACAAAACTTGATTCCAATAAAAGTAATAAAATGTATGGTACCTACAACGTCAAAAAACACATCTCGCGGACAAATGTAGCAGACATTACCCGTCAACATTCTTTTATAATCGCGGAGTTATTAATTCCAAACATTTTAATTTGGTAAATTCTTTATATTTGCAATCGATTAATGACGCCAAAGTACACAGTACAATTCTAGGAATTATTTTTATTGTCGTTCTTAAAGTTTAAATGTTGTTATTGAAAATAATATCTTTCCCGTAGACTTATAGGCGACAGCAAACACAAGGCATAATCAAGCTCAGTTGACATCATATTTTTGTACTCAGATATGACTGATTAGAGCTATACCCATACGCCCCTATTCATTATCGTCGACATTGATAATGATCGGACGCTAAAAATAGTGAATTTCAAAAGTAGACCTTTATGATGGATTGCCTACACCTGGTGCATGCACATTCAAGGCTAATGCGAAAAGTAAATCGCCACGGGAAATACCTAATACAAGTATCTCATATTTTCGATAACTTCTCTCCATGTAATATTCCTATTATTGTTTTTCAGTGATAAATTGAATAATATAACACGAATAATTTATGACACGAGAACTTTCATACGCCTCCCCCCAAAACACCCACGATCAGGAAAGTTTATTATCACCAATCAAAGGTATTTGCGTAAGTAATACGAATCAATTATAATCGATAACAGGTTCCCCAAGACGCGTCCCGTCACTTTAGTTTCATTCACTCCATGCCGTGACATTTATTAATTAAACGGCGCCAGACAAATTTATTTGTTAACTGTACCCTCCAGAAGAATTAAATCATTCACTTCAATGAATGCACGTTCCGTTTTATCCGCAAACCGTTTGCTGGCCTTCGATAACCTCAAAAGATTTAAAACGTTTCTTAAGCAGCCCTCCATTTGGCTTTTTTTTAATCGAATTCCATGCTCTTGGGGAAAACAACATACAAAGCGCTCTGCTTTTAGCTGTCAAAAAATAACCACCACCCATTTATAGGTATAAACACCTTGAAAGGTTTATTCGGCTGTCCCTCTTTTTTTAGATTTTTTTGTTGTATTTCATCGAATTTCCAGCGTATTGCGTACCACTCCCGATTTGTCAAACTTAAGGCCAGACATTATTCAATTGTCTGCACATCACATAAATTCACTTAATTGTGGAATTTACCATAAATGGGTGGCCTGCGTGTTCCTTTTCCATATCTCCAGACGAAGGACAAACAGCAAGGAGATGACAATAAATAGTTCACTGACCAGACTCAATTTTTTTTTTTGTCCAGTTATCGATATGTCAACAACGGTTTGACAATACGAATATACGTGGAACTTTGACTGGATGGTTTGATAAATGTGAAATCGATTTTTAAATGCGATAATTGACTGATAAAATTTTATATTTCACCCCTTGACTGAGTGAAATGTCAACAGCGAGTTTTCGGACTTTGGTAATAGGCGCAATTTTTTCGGATATCATGCAGAAATATGGTCTTTTTTTATCAACGATTTGGTGCGTTTTTTGTTTGTACTTTGAACATGAATAGATATTTTGTAATTCATAGTCAGGTCCGTGTGTCATTAGCTTAGCTGGAGTCTAATGAAGTACCCACTTGCGACTTAAAGGTTCCTCATTCGCCATGGTGATTTACGAGGTCTGTGGGAAAGGTGGTAGTTAATGAGGTAAAACAAACACTCAAACAATTGAACAAAACAAATTAAATTTAAATGCAGTTGAATAACTTGTCTGTGAAAGTGACAAGCTATTGTTATACAAGCTTTGATTCATGAGTCTGAACTGCACTGATAAAACATGCGATTTGTAAGAAAATATGATTGTGCGAAACTGTTCTACTCTTTGTTTTATGAACCTTAGATGGACAGGAATAAAAACATCTAAAGCAACTTCTTTTGAATAGGAACAGAACAGTTTTAAATGTCAATGTCTAGTTGTCATTTTTGTTATTAATAGAATCTTTGCCATAAGTGTGTCAATTGCGTTTAAATGCGGGTTAAATTTTGTTTACTAGCTAATTTTGGACATTTCTGCAGGGTTAATAAAAAGTGGCGCTACAATCCGGATTCGAAATGAACCTGGGCCTTAACCAACATGCCTCTCCAATTAGCCCGGTCTTAAGCTAACTGCTTTCAGTAGCGCATACCAAGTTGGTTGAGGTCGGTTTCTACTTCTGCGCGTCACTTAATGCGAGGTCTTCCTCTACTGCGTCCGACGTCTGGTTGGGAATAAAAGAATCTGCGAGCTGGAGTATTGGTGTACATTCGTTCTACATGTCCTATTCATCTTAAACGTCCAATGCGGAGTTATTTAACCAGGGGCATGTCGCATGCCTCTGGTGTTGGCTCGTTTTGTATAATCCTCTCCTAAATCCTTTTTTGGCATCGAATGTGTCGGTGAGGTCGTTTCCGACCCTGATGGAGCAGCGAGAATCCTCCATCGTCACAAACTACACAAACGGACGAGCTTGGGCGGTATACCAAAACTAGACATGGCTCTGTATAGTTCGTCTCTATGAATGCTGTCGTATGCGGCTTTGAAATCGATGAATAAGTGGAGAGTATCGATTTGGACTTCTTGGGATTTTTCCAGGATCTCGCGAAATGTGAAAATTTGATCGGTTGTGGACCTTCCTGACCTAAACCCACACTGATAAGGGCCGATCAGGTTGTTGGTAAACGGTTTCAGGCGTTCACATATTACGGCAGAGAGGATTTTGTAGGCGGTGTTGAGGAGACATATGCCGCGGTAGTTGGCGCAGTTTAGAGGGTCTCCTGTTTTGTGGATCGGGCAAACGATGCTGAGGTTCCATTCTTCAGGCATACTTTCTTCCGACCAGATTTGGCTTATGAGTTGGTGGATGTCACTAACCAAGTCGTCTCCGCCGGCTTTATAAAGCTCATTTCCGGCAGCCATATTAAGCTTGAGTTTAGATATTGCTTTCCTCACTTCACTCAGGTGGTTGGTAGTTTTCGCTCTTGTTGCCAATATTGAATGGTTCGTTCTGCCTGAAGGCGTCATCGCCGTTTAACAGTCTGCAGAAGTGGTTCTTTCATATCCTCACCATCGACTGTGTCTCAATTACGATACTTCCTTGTTCATCTGGACAGGATTTTGTTCTAGCCTTGTATCCTTGAAGTTTTATACTTTGGTAAAACTTGCGAACCTCGTTCCGGAGTGACACCTCGTCATATCCTCGATCGATGTTCTTCCCTTCTTCTCTGCCTATAGAGCTCAACGGCAGCTCTCGTCTTCACCTACAGCTTAGCCTTGAAGGCCTCGTTCTTGGCTGCGAGCATCTGTCGGCATTCCATATCAAATCAGGGGTTTCTTGCTGGTGGGCGCGAGAAACCTAGCACATCAGTTACGGATGATCTAATGGCTTGTTGGCATCGTTGCCATAGTTCTTCGACATTCGATGTTGGTGGTATGGTGTTAATCAAGAGGTTAAGGGATACGCGTTGCGCAAAGGTCTTGGCGATCTCTTGCGATTGCAGTCTTTCGACATTAAATTTTTCACAGTATTTCTAGATTTTTGTGGCGTGGTTGATATCCGCATTCTTACCTTGGCTGCAACAAGGTAGTGGTCCGAGTCAATGTTAGCTCCTCGGAATGTTCGGACATCCAAAATACTAGATGCGTGTCTCTTGTCTATCGCGTGATCGATTTGGTACCGTTCGTTGATCTGGAGACCGCCATGTCCCCTTATGGATATTGAGGTGAGGAAATCGTGTGCTGGCTTTAGTGGCATTTCGTTCCGTAGCGAAGTCAATTAGCCTAAGTCCGTTACCAGACGTGTTGTCGTCTAGGCTATGTCTTCCGACAATACTGCTTGGGATGTCTTTTCTTCCTACCTTTGCGTTAACATCTCCCAGCACGATTTTAACATCTTACTTCGGTAGTCGCTCAAAGGTTTTGTCAAGGAGCTCATAGAAGCAATCCTTAGCTTTACAATCTTTTTCTCCGTTCGGTCAAATTTGTTGGTGAATTTGGCCTTGATGCGGAGAGTTACAATGTCTTTGCTTAAGTCTTGGAAACATAAGAATTCTTTCCTAAGTCTGGCACTTATAATAAATCCGCATCCGAATAGTCGCTGTTTCTGGTCACTATACACGGTCCGTTGTAGATGTCACAGTTTTTTATTCTTATTTTGCCCGTCCAATTTCATTGTATTTCCTCGATGGCAGTAATGTCTGCTTTGTAGCAGCTTAGGGCTTCCACTAGTTGTTCGATTGCACGTCTCCTCTTTAATGTTCTCACATTCCAGCTATACGAACATCGTTATCCTTTTTTCGTTTAGCTGGGTCGTCAACAATAACATCAGTCCTTTCCGAGGCTATTGGTTGCTTCGTAACAGTTTAATTTTTCCATAGTTGGGTAGTTAATCCAAAGCACAACCCTCAACCTGGAGGTCCAGTTCCAATTTATTAGATACCCCCAGGACACGGAGCCATCAGTATCCACTACGGGATTGAGTTCTGCCGTTGGCCTTTCGGTTCATCCGCCACCATTTCTGTTCAAGGGCCCTGATTTACCCTTGAAATTCCTAGACAACCTGTTGTCCGAATATATCGAAGCAGGTTGTCTGGGTTCGCCTGGGATAGCAGGCCGGGTATTCATTCCATGCCATGCTGACCTGGCTCTTTATAGTGTTGCTGTTTTTCGTCGTGCTATCAACACTCGCGCTTATCGTTTAGCAAGTCAAATCCGGTTGGATGAGATCAGTACCCGATGATTACCACTTGGAGGTTAAAATAAGCACTTTATGTGTAGTCAGGGTCACAACCACTGGGCATTGCCAAGTTAAAGCCAATCAGGTTTACCCACGTTCTACTACACCTAACCATCTTAACAAACGCCATAATTGTAAAATGGTGACCCTGTCCAATCTAATCGGGACTGTAGACTCTATCTTGGGAAATTAATCCGACCTTGATGGCTCAGGCCCATATACCACTTGGAACACAATTTTGAGCAAATTTCCAATAAGACTTTTGCAGGCCTATAGCTAATAAACTCCCGGAAAGATTTATTTGCGATAGGCCTGATAGTACACTTAAAAAGAAATGAGTGACTATAATTCAACGTTAATTAGGTACCACTTATCAGTGCTGCCAAATTTCCATCTATGTATTTTATTTGAAAAAAAAAAGATAAATCCCATATCCAGTTAAACTTCAATAATTTGTATGTTAATTTTGTTTTCTAGAATTACACAATGAAAATTCTTCTCCGTCATGGGTCTACGCCTTTTAAATGCAATGAGAAACATTCGATTGTTGTCTACCATTAAAAATCCTTCACCATCTGTTGAGTGAGTATTAATTCTTTATATATCTAAGTAGATCTATACAATAATTAAATTTTGGGTCATTTAGTCATTTATTCCGAAATTTATTTTTAAAATGAGTCACAGTGACCAATGTGTTTAATATGCCGTGACGTAAAATAACAACTGACACCGCGTTACGTAGTAAGAATGCTAAACCAATTACGAAAAGTTAGGAAAAAAAGTGTTTTTTTTGTGATTACGCCGATTGGAGATGATGTAGTGCTACTATGGTCATTTTTAAAAAAAACTCATAAGTAATTTACAATTTTTGATTTGTGTACTTTTTTTATATTTATCGACGTAATGCCTGTAAATGGGGGTATTCATCCAAAAATGAAATGGTTATCTACATGATGCAATATTAAATAATTTAACACATATCCCAATGGGGACATTTGAACCACACGTCAGTGTTGTTATTCAGTGCTTATAAGTCTTAAATAAAATAATGACCAGGCTCTGTGTGTAGGAATTCAAAATAATGACTAATTCTTGAGGTTGTATAAAGTGTGTCTAAAGTCTAAACATGAAGTATTCGATTTTTCTTGTGGACAAGTTAAGCCATTCTAAATAACAGTGTTATCACTTCAAATAAAAAAAATATATATATTGGGTTGTCCTATCACTTTTTTTTAAAATGTCGCTTAAGCTCAGTTATTTAATGCGGAATCATCTTAAGGCTGAACTATAATAGTCGGAAGCAATCGGAAGGCAATGTCAAAATTCTGCGTTAAGTTTTCTTCAGTACTGCGATTACTTAAGTTTCCCATAATAGATGTTTGTGAATGGATATGATTCTCAGACTGGATGTTGTTTTGCCAAAAAAATTCGTTGCTTATGAAGTTTAAAATTTAAATGTACACAGCAGTTGAAGTGAAATGTCAAATGTTTGTATGAAAGAACAAAAGGAAGAGAAAGAGTGAATGAATTAGGATGTGAGCAAAAGTGAACGAATAATGAAGGAATTGCAGCGAAAAGCTATTATGGTCCTACCATACAATTGCATGTGTTCTCACAGTTACGGAAGTGGTCGTCCGCAACTATCTTCTTTTCATTTCTCTTTCTTTCATTTCTAAACTCGAGCTAAGACGATAAACTCCCTTTTCATTCAATCTTAAGCTAGAGTTAACATCGAGTTAACACAGGAAGATTGATAAGTTAACTCCCTGAGTAAACCTGAAATTGATGAGTTAACCCTCAATTAAAATAATCAGATATTTTGACAGATGAAAAAACTACAAGCGTCGGAAAGGACTGATTCTATTGTTGATGACACTGATAAACGAAAAAAGGGCAACGGCATTCGTATCTGCACGCTCGTAATCTATTACAAAGCAGACATTACTTTATGTGCGCTGACCCCTCAACGGAGGATGACATAGAGCAGAAGATTACTTCTACGAGCTCCTTGGTATAACCTATGAGCGCAAAAGATGTGCTAAATTTGTCGCGTCCACCAGCAAGAAACCCTTGGTTTGATGGCGAATGTCGAAAAATGCTCGCAGCTAAGTACAAGGCCTCTAAGGCTAAGCTGCAGGCGAAGACGACAGCTGCCATTGAGCACTATAGGCAAAAATGAAGGAAAGAATATCGGCTTTTCAGAGAGAGAAGAAAAAAAAGCAACGCCTGATTGAGGATATAGAGAGGTGCCAATCCTGGAACGATGCTTGCAAGTCTTACCAAAGTGTAAAACGTCAAAGCCAATGACATTAGGCTCGAACAGATTCCTAGTTGAGACACAGTCGATGCTGAGGATATGGAATAACCACTTCTCTAAACTGTTAAATGGCTATGACGAACAACATTTCACTGCCAGGTAGAATGAATCATTCAATATTGGCGACGACAGCGAAAACGTATTAGAATTCGACCATAAGAAGTGCGAGCTACGAGTATGATTGTCGTAAAATTTGACAGAACTATTTTTATGTCTGTTTTCCGCAGTTTGCATTGTACACCCGTACAAGCATACTTAACTCTTTCATCGAAAATTATTTATACCCTATCCCACAGGGGTATATTAGTTTTGATATTAAGTTTGTAATCTAGACAAATAATTTAGATAGATATAACGTAAAGCATCGCTAACTTTGTCGATCTAGCTATATCTGTCTGTCCGTCAGTTTATCACCCAATTTCGGGCCTTAAATTTTAAGTTAGAATGATAAAATTCGGTACAAAGACTCTCAGTTCAATATAAAGTTTATAGCCACTCTGACTTTTTGCAGGCATTTCTCTAAAAAAAATTATATTTTGATAAAATTACTTTTCTGATCATGTTCTTAGCTCGGTGGATGCTCGTATCCCAAAAGTCCCTCAAAAGAATTACTGTTTTAGACTGCCCCCTCATATACAACTTTAATTAAACTGCGTAGTATGTGTAGACGAGATTGGCAAAGGTACCGCCAACCTGTATACCGCCACCAAATGTCATACCTGAACAAACAAATAGGCATACAAATTTTAAAACACAGAAATATAGAATGGAACAACAAACTTAATATATTAGATAAAAATAATAAACCCTTCTGGAAAATCGCTAAATTAGTAAAAAATAAAAACAGGCAGTTACCCTTTAAAAAAAAAAAACTCGTCGGTAGGATATTGAAAAAGCCAACGCACAACGCCATAAACTTTTTCAAAAACCATACCTTCTCTCAAAATTTAGATGAGTAACCCTAGTGAGTAACACGATTCAAGCTTTTCAGCCAATACAGCTCACCATTCATCTTCCATCTCATTTGTTACGAAAGAAGATAGAATTTATAGTTTCCAATCTTTATGCCAAAAAAAAAAACTGGAGGGGTTGATTTGTTAAGAAACATTTGCTTCAAGCAGTTGTAAATGCATGCCTTAAAATGCAATACTTTCCCGTTATTTGGAAACTTGCAAAAGTGTTACCAATATTGAAAGCTGGCAAATCTTCCGAAAGGCCTGAAAGTTATAGACCTATAAGCCTTCGTAGCAATCTTAGCAAAATATTTGAAAAAGTATTGAAAGAAAAAATTCTAAAATTCTAAATTCACCCTGATGAACAGTTTGGTTTTAGGCGTCACCACAGCACATCCCACCAGGCACTGAGAATATGCAACTTTATTAAATTTAATCGATGTCAAGGGAAATCTACAGGTATGGTCTTACTAGACATTAAAAAGGCATTTGACTCAGTTTGGCATCAGGGCCTGATATGCAAAATGATAAGCCTAAATTTTCCTCCATATATTTGTAATATAGTCCAAAGCTTCTTGTCCAATCGCAGTTTGAAAGTCCATGTTAATAGTTGTGTTTCCGACTAAGTTCTTGTTCAATCCGGTGTTCCACAAGGCTCAGTTCTTGCCCCAATATTATACAACATATTTACACATGATATTCAAAAATTACCCGTACTGCTATGTTATTTGTTTACATATTCACTTATTAATCTATTGATTCAATGACAATTGCCAATATTTTTCTTCTTTTTTTTTCTTTAATTTCTAATATTCAATTTTTTTTGTCTTATATTGCAGGTTTTTTTTGTATTTTCCTTCAATTTTATTCTCTTTTCTTTATAAATTCATCAAAATTTTGAACTTAGAAAAGTGAAAATCTGCCTACGACCACGCCCACTTTCAGAACCAAACCTTCAAACTTTCATCCCCCATAGATTCATCAACAAAAGCAATACAGGCGAACAATTCAACCCTGTGGCCTTAAATATTGGATGCTGAATTATTCGTTCAATTCTTTTCTATGTAAAACTTGAACTTCTCGCAGCATTATAATGGTGGGGTTCCACCCGCATCAAAGCTAAAAGTACATAAATAGAACAGACCTTGAGACTTTGTGTACTTTCGGATAAGAAACACTTCAACAGAAAGTAATTAAATATTACTGTAACGGCATTTCAAGTACTTATTTCCCGTTAATTTTCGGCGAATTGTTTATTCTGTACGCTGTCAAATCCTCTATTTCCCCTCATAAAAAGTTGACACTTTTACAACACTGTTTGCACTTCCCCTTATCTATTTAGCAAACAATTACTTAAAATATAAAAATTTCATTTCATTGATTCATTACCTGCAATAGGGTGAAATATGAGTAAGTGCTCTTCAACAGTGCCTGCAACGTCTCAATCTCAAGTGTCATAGGTCCACACCTTAATTTCTCTAGAGGAAAGAAACACCATTTGTCAAAGAACTTATTTCTGATGAACGAAACGTCAAAGTTGACTGGGCTGGAGTTATTACATAATTCACGTTATGACAGTGCAAATCTCTTTAAGAGTGTTTTCAAATTTTAGAAGTGGATGCAACCAACTGAAGAAAAATATCTCATCGATTTAAAAAGACTTAGATAAAAGATAAAATTTTTATCGAGTTTTTCAACAGGGACGCTACAAAAGTTGAGCGACAGGGACAGCAAACGACGCCATATTTCTTGCTGCTCTTTTGACATTTCTCTTCAGTAAGGTTTGCCATTTCATGATGGAAAGATATACGATCCAACAACGAGTCGAAATTATTAAAATTTACAAGCGAAATTCGGAGTCAGTGGCCTTAACGTTAGGAGCGCTACGTCCAATTTATGGTCGTCATAATCGTCCTAGCAGATCAACAATTGAGCGTCTAGGGGAAAAATTTGAATCCACAGGCACAGTACAAAATGTTCCCGTGCCAGTGAGACAAAGAAGTGCCCGTAGTGCCACTGAGGCTTCAGTCGAAGAAAGCCCAAATGTGTCTCTCACACGTCGTTCTCAAGCGTTGGGCATCTCTGTGACGTCGTTGTGGCGAATTTTGCGAAAAGATCTTGGCCAACATCCTAACAAGATTAAATTGACGCAAGAACTGAGGCCGCTTGACCACCAGAAGTGTCGTATGTTCGTGAATTGGGCTGAGCAACAATTTGAAAATGATTCGGATTTTCAACGAAATATCATCGTCAGCGATGAGGCTCATTTCTGGCTGAATGGCTTCGTCAATAAACAAAATATGCGGTATTGGTCATGCAGCAATCCACACGTACTCCATGAGTCATCATTGCATCCCGAAAAAATTACGGTTTGGTGTGGTTTAGGGGCCGGCAGCGTCATTGGGCCGTACTTTTTCCGTGATGATCAAGACCGGCACGTTACTGTGAATGGGAATCGCTACCGTTCAATGATAACCGAATATTGTTGGCCCCAATTGGATGATATGGACTTGGAGGACATGTGGTTTCAACAGGACGGTGCCACAAGCCACACAGCGAATGCCACAATCAATTTATTGGAAACCAAGTATGGAGAAATCTCACGAAATGGTCCAGTCGCTTGGCCGCCTCGGTCGTGCGATTTGACGCCGTTAGACTATTTCCTGTTGGGCTACGTCAAGTCTATGGTCTATGCCAACAAGCCAGCGACGATTGATGAACTTCGTGAAATTGCAGCAGTATTGGCCGATTTATGCTTGAAAACCGTCGAAAATTGGGTTTAGCGTCTGGACTTCTGCAAGCGTGCCCGTGGTGGCCATGCAAAATAAATCGAGTTCCATACATAATGGCATCGAACGTACTTTCTCTTGAATAAAGAATTTTATTGATATCCAAAACTGTTTTTATTTTATTCAAAAATTTGTAGCGCTCTTATTGAAAAACCCTTTACATACAAATGGACCTACGTATAGTACAACTCACAACATTCTGAATTTCCAAAGGGTTAAACCGTGACAAAGTATTCATAGATCCTGTCAATCTAAAGGAATAAAAAAACTGCAACTCTACTTACAATTATCTAAGGGACACTTGGAAATTTTTTCAACTATTTGGTGGTCAAATGGTAGGCAATGTGGTAGCCAGAACAATTGGACAATTTTGGTCCATTGTGGGTTTGTTCCATTCTCCTACTATCCGTGTGAAAACCATTTTGAACTTTTGATGAAGTAGAGAAATGTTTTCACTTCCGTTTTTGTCAAATCTCTAAGATTTTGAAAATAGTAAGCTCCAAGAAGAAGCTTCCTTTCGTTTGATAAGGCCGGGCAGTTACAAAGGAGATGAGGTATTGTTTCTTCTTCCTCTTCGTCCAGGCTGCTCCTACAGAAGTCGTTTGAGTAGAGGCCTAGCCTTTTTGCGTGCCTGCCTATTAAACAGTGTCCCGTGATGACACCTATGGTGGTGCTTATATTCAGAAATCAGTCACTTTGACCTACTCAAATCTAGCTTTGGTCAAATTTATTTGGTTATTTGAAACGTCGTGCTAAGACTCCCTCTGAAGTTTGCTTTTCTATTAGCATATTGCGCTAGTAAGGTTTTGCTTGTAGCGATAGAAATACCTAGTGTACCAGTGTCGGGTACAACTGGTAATTAAGTCCAATATCTGGCATGTTCATCAGCCTTACAGTTCCCTGGAATATTACAATACCCAGGCACTCAGCATAGGTGAATCGACAATCTAGGGTTGTCTTGGAATTTGTTGAGACTGATTGTAGGAATTTTATGGTTTTGGGTTTCCGTGAAAATGCTAATATCCTTTGCAGATATGACATTCTCTTTCAACCAAGAAAAGGGTACTTTGACCGCCATGAGTACCGCATGGAACACGGAAGATGGAACGAGAGGCTGAGATTTAGCCTGTCGGAGAAGACACCAGCACTCACTCCGTCATTTTGGAGCCATCGGTATAAAAATGGGTCGAGTCGTTTCGCAGAGGTTCGTTACTTCGCTATGACGTTCTGTCTGGGATTGTGACCCGGAAACTCTCCCAAAATTTAACCTAGTAACGGTGTTTTCAGGAATGTTTTTATGTTCGTTAAGAATTTTTGAGTGGCCAGATTGAATATTTGACCACACTGTTGGATGTCTTTAAGACGTATGGCTGAATTAGCTGCCATTTGCTTGCCTAGGGGCAGAGGTATCTAGGGGTAGTGGATGAAAAAGTCCTAGTCTGAGAAGACTAGTTCTATTCCGTTTAATGACGGGGGGTCCATTTGAGAAATTTTATACATCCTAGTGAATATGACCAGTTCAGTCTTTGGGGGAGGGGTAGACGCCCAGTCCACAGCTGACTGCCCATTTGGAAAGTTTATGTAGTGCGTTTTAAAGAAGCTCCTTGAGTATATTCAGATGCTTTCCTGAGACAGCGATAGCAACGTCATCCGCGTAGGCAATCACGTGGCATCCCTCTGCTTTCAGGATGAGTAAAAGCTCGTTTATCACTAAGTTTCAGAGAAGAGGTGACAAGACTCCACCTTGCGGGGTCCCTCTACTGACATGTCTTCTGGTCGAAGCAACACCTAGTGTTATGTTGATTATCCGTCCATTTAATACCAAATAAATCAGCATTCCGAGTGAGTGATCGACTTTCAGACATGTTAGCGTCTTAATGATCGCTCGCAAATTAACGTTGTTAAAAGCACATTCAATGTCCAGGAATGCAACCATAGTATGCTCCTTGCAGCATAACGACTTGCAGCATAACGACTTTCTGACAATACCAACTAATATGTGCAGGGATGTATCTAGAGATTTTCCCTTGCAGAACGTATATTGGGATGCAGATAGCTTATTTGCAACAATGTTACTGCGAAGATGAATATCAATCAATCTTTCCAGGGTTTTCAGAAAAAATGATGGTAAGCTAATCGGTCTCAGGTCGTTCTGATTGACGTGAGAACTCTTACCAGATTTGGCTTGAATACTACTTTCACTTCTCTCCAAACCTTGGGAACATAGATCAGCTCGATTAGATTAGATTAGATTAGATTAGATTTAGATTTATTGTTTTCTTGTTTATAATACAAATAATTTATGTTACAAAAATCATTAAGCATGGCTTTGCCGTCTGCCTGATTGACATGAGATTAAACATTTAATAACAAGTTTGTTTTAATGTATATTATATTCTTGAATTTAAAAAGATTGAAAAAATATATAAAAAGGAAAACATACTAAAAAGTTAAAAGTTCTCAGATATAATTTTACAACGGTAATTAGTTGCAGCTTTATAGAAATAAAAGAGTTGTTTTACATCGCTTTCGCAGTTTAGGTAGGCTATAATTTCTTCCTGAGATTTTACGTCGTTTCCTAGAAAATATCTTCTTATTTCTTTAAGGATGGGACATCTTCCTATAAAATGTAAAACGTCTTCTCTCGCGGATAAGTTGCAAAGACTACAATAAATTGGTAGATCTGGACGATGTGGGATATAATTGAGTCTCATCTTAAAGAGAGCCGAAATCAGTTCATTGCTGTTGTCATTGTGGAAGTAATTTTTTTCAGACAGATTGTGTTTTAAAACTCTGTATGTAGCTCGGTGAACGGATGATGAAGCCATATTTACGCAATCCGCTCTGTATTGTTCATCTACTTTGGCAATAAGATTGCCAATCACATACTTTTGGTATCTTTCATTTCCATAAGCTAAATTGCATTCGAAACTGCAGTATGTTGCTAGCTCCTCGAGTTTTTTATACCAGAGCGTATTGCTTTCTATTACCTTCTTGGCAATTATTTTTGGAAGTCTATCGTCCGACAGTTCTTAAACTTTAATTACATAATCTACATGCAATTTCAATGATTTAATGAAAAGCGGTGATAGTCCTGTTTCGATATTAATCATATAGTTTAGTGTTGTGCTTAGTAAGTTAAAGCATCGTTTTATGTAGTATCTAAGGAGTGTCTCTACTGTTTCATATTGACAATATCCCCAATACTGCGCTGCGTACATCATAACAGATTCTGATACAGCTTGAAAGACCTTTTATTTTACGCTGTGGTCAATTAGTTGATTTGAAAAACATTTTTTCCATGTAGCCGATATGGCACTTTTAGCTTTTATTAGTTTTTCCTTTAGATGTGGTTCCATACTAAGATTACTAGCTATTGTCACCCCGAGATATTTATAGGTTTTCACAATTTCACTGGGCTGTCCGTTGAGGTGCCATTTTTCATTTCTGCACTCTCTACCAGCTCCCTTCTTAAAAATCATAATTTTTGATTTTGTAAGGTTAACCGTAAGATTCCATAATTGGCAGTACAAATCAAGACGGTTAATCATTAATTGTAGGGATTCTGGCGAATATGCAAATAGAACCACATCGTCTGCAAATAGAAGTGCCTTTATTAAATGTCCCGCGATCTCTATTCCTCCAGGTAAAAAGTCGGTGAGGTCATCGATGTACAAAGCAAAAAGATATGGGCTTAGTGTACATCCCTGTCTTACTCCCATAGTTGTTTCAAACCATTCTGATGTTTCGGTCCCGCTCCAGACACTCGATTGGTTGTCTTCGTATATATTTTCGATAACCTTCCCGAACTTTTGGCTCATCCCAGCGTAATAAAGTTTGAATATTAAAGCTTTTCGATCGATGTTATCGAAGGCTGCCTTGAAATCGACGAAAAAGGTGAATAGTTTCTTTTTTTGTTCGATGAATGACCCAGCTATATTTTGCAGTACAAAAATGTTGTCTACGGTTGAATAACCAGCTCGATGCAGCCCCTTAGGATAGCTTCCAACCATGATAATATGAGTTCCACAGTGCACTATTGTTCGGTTGGTTCAATGCCATAAGGTCCCGCGGATTTAAAGGGTTTGAAGCTGTGTACTGCCCAAAATATTTTATCTTTTGTGATAAGACCTTGAAAGTTACCGGTCAATAAATTGGTTCATTTGATGTCGTCTTGGCAAGCTTCCTCTGAACTACCTGAAAAATGGGTGTCCATTAGTATTTCTAAGGATTATTTGGTTGAAGTCATCCAAGTGCCACCCGTTTTTCTTTCTCTTTTGAGATAGCTTGGAATAGTTGGACTAGTGGAAATAAATTTTCGGAGTCTAGACGCCTCGGAAGTCTCTTATATATTATCACAGAAGAGTCTGCAGGATTTGCGCTTAGGCTTACTTAATTTGTTTTTGTATTTAGGGGATCCAGTTAGAGGACTCGTTCAAACTTTAAATTTTATTAAAAAGTTTTCTACATTTCTGTCTAAGCATTCCTAGATTTTTAGACCACCATGGAGGTTTTTGTTTCCCTCTAGGTTTCCATAGTGAAGAAGAGGATGACAGTGATTTGATTAAAGCAGATGTTAGCTTATCAACTAGTTTATCAAGCTCCTGGGCTGGAGAGTTGCTATGCTGATTATCTATGAATGCAAATCAGTTTACCCTCAAGCCTATCTTCGAACGAACGCTGAAATAAAGATATTCCTACATTAACCGAACAATGCTCTACCAAACTCTGTTTTTCCTTTACATTATAACTTACAGGCATTTGTAACCAATGCGCATCGGAATCTCCTTTCTTCTTATCACAAATTTCCTTAACCCCCGCATTGTGCTTAAACATATAAAGGGTAGGTATTCATAGTCCCTTGAGTGTACACAAATTATAATAAAAAAAATTCTCTTAATTCCGTCTTGCCAAGAAGCTTTTATTTAGCTTTACCTAGTATTTTCGTATTTTCCCCGATAGCCGACTTAATCTCGCATCGTTTCCACAACACTTGATATGAATTCCTAGAACTTGCAGTTAATACTGTTTAACCGGGAAAGTTAACTTAGTACGTCGAGCTGGCTAGCTTTACCCAGTACCAAGTAAATATGGATTTTCCCAACGTACGACAATTATTCGCGTTTGTTATTAAGAATCGGTCCAGCGAGACTTATGTCCACACGTAATACGATGCAGTGCGCCACAATGATTAGAGGTAAACACAGATAGCTGAGAATTATTACGCGGGATTAATGTCGGCGAATATTAACTCGGGTTAAGTCAAAACGTTTAACTTGAATCTGGGGAATCTCGAAAACAATTATTGTTATCAGTGATTTATTGGAATTGAAATTTGTGTCTATATGTAAACAATGGGATTACATGGAACTTGGGTTAATGGCCACCGGCCTTTTCGGCTTACAATAATATTTGTCAAAACGTGATTTTTCTGTGTACTTACATTTGATTATAAATCGCTTTTTAATTGTGTTTTGGAAAGTGGTACATTTATTTGCATAAACGTACACAAACAAAATATATTTTTCCAATACAAACATGTTTGCAAAATCTAAATCTAATCATAAGTCTTAATCTAAAGTCGGGTAAAGTGGACATTAAATTAATTTTACTACGTAGGTACTAAAGTTATAAATGGTTGTTTATCTGTATCACTACGCAGTGAACTCAAAACCATCAAAGTCCAGAACTCATTACTGTCTCCCAACCTGTCATCTCTAATTTCTCTCTCGCTCTCTCTATGGACCACTGAGAACAGACCTTCATCAAATATTTTTTACTAGGGCCGTGTGTCAATTGCGTTAAAATGGGGGTTAAACTTTATCCACTGGCTAGTTCTTGACATTTCTGCAGGGGTACAAAAAAATAACCTTTTTGCTGTGTCCATTGGATTAAATAGGAATTTTAATAGCATTTTAATTAATTTCCAAAAGGAATTGAAAAAAATCCTTTCTTTATAATTTCTTGTAATAAGGAAATACCGAATAGATTTCCAGGAAGATTATCAAAAATCCATTGATTATTAATTATTGTCAGTAACAGAAATATTGTTGCACAATTTGTGCTCATGATTAAAGGTATCCGCCCTACTTTGTTCATGTTAATCATATTTCACATATAGCGAAACAAATGTAAGCATAACGTTTTTGAAACCAACTCTTTTAAAAATTCACTTATAGTTTATTTTACAATTTGCATTACATTTTCGCCAACATAAGCCTTATAAGTGCTTCCGCTCTAACAGGGAAAAAATATTGCTTCTACGAGCGACTACCAAAGTACGATGGTGCTGAGATTTTTACGCAAAGGTACGAAGACAAGACATCTTTAGCAGTATTTTCGAAAAACACAGCCTACACGACAACACGTCTGGCAACGGACTTAGGCAAATTGACTTCTCTACGGAACGAATTACCACTATAGCCAGAACACTTTCCTCACCTCGATATCCATAATGGGAGACGGCGGTCTCCAGCTCAACAAACGGTCAACCAAATTGGACACATTGCGATAGACAAGAGGCGTGCATCCAGTATTTTGGATGTCCGAACACTCCGAGGGGCTAACATCGACTCGGACCTTGTTCAAGCCAAGTCAGAATACGGACATCCGCCTAGCCACAAAAAAACAGAAATTCTGTGAAAAATCGCAAGAGACTGACAAGGCCTTCGCGAAACGCGTGTCCCTTAATCACTCGATTAAAAACTTACCACCAGCATCGAATGTCGAAGAACAATGGCAACGATGCCAACAAGCCAGTAGATCAGCCGCAACTGATGTGCTAGGTTTCTCGCGCCCACCAGCAAGAAACCCCTAGTTTGGTGAAGAATGCCGACAGATGCTCGAAGCCGAGAACGAGGCCTACAAGGCTTAGCTGCAGGTGAAGACGACAGCTGCCGTTGACCTCTATAGGCAGAGAAGAAGGAAAGAACACCGGTTTTTCAGAAAGAAGAAAAAAGAGAAAAAAAAGCGCGCGATCGAGGATATGGAGAGGTGCCACTCCAGGAACGATGTTCCCAAGTTTTACAAAAGTGTAAAACGTCAAAGCCAAGGATACAAGGCTCGAACAGAATCCTGTCGAGATGAACTAGGAAATATCGTAGTTGAGACACAGTCGATGCTGAGGATATGGAAGAACCACTTCTGCAGACTGTTAAACGGCGATGACGAACAACATTCCGCTGTCAGGCAGAACGAACCATTCAATATTGGCAACGACAGCGAAAACTGCCAACCACCCGACCTGAGTGAAGTGAGGATAGCAATATCTGAACTTAAGCCTCATAAGGCTGCCGGAAATGACGGCCTTCCCGCAGAGCTATATAAAGCCGGCGGAGATGACTTGGTAAGTAACATCCACCAACTCATAAGCTTAATCTGGTCGGAAGAAAGTATGCCTGAAGAATGGAACCTCAGCATTGTTTCCCCGGTCCACAAAAAGGAGACCTCTAAACTGCGCCAACTACAGAGGCATTAGTCTCCTCAACATCGCCTAAAAAAATCATATCTGCCGTAATATGTGAACGTCTGAAACCGTTTACCAACAACCTGATCTACCCTTATCAGTGTGGTTTTAGCCCAGGAAAGTCCACAACCGATCACATTTTCACACGTCGGCAGATCCTGGAAAAAACCAAATCGATACCCACCACATATTCAACGATATCAAAGCAGCATCTATAGAGACGAACTATACAGAGCCATGTCTAGTTTTGGTATACCGCCCGAACTCGTCCGTTTGTGTAGGAGAATTCTCGCTGCTCCATCAGGGTCGGAAACGACCTCACCGATAAATTCGATACCAAAAAAGGATTTAGCCAAGGCGATGCGCTGTCATGTACTCCATGTGACTTATTCAATCTGATTCTTGAGAAGATTGTGCAAAACTCACTAGCCAACACCAGAGGCACAATTTTCCAAAAATCGGTACAACTACTAGCATACGCCGTAGATATTGACATCATTGGTAGGACTCAACGTGATGTCATAGCCACTTTTGCTAGTATAGAGAAGGATGCGGCGAAAATCGGTTTAGCAATAAATGAGGGTAAGACGAAGTATATGCTGTCAACACGAAAGGACACACAACATCGACGTATTGGACAGAACATCACCATTGACAGATATAACTTTGAGGTCGTAAGGGACTTTATCTATCTCGGCTCCGCTATTAACTCTGACAACAACATCTCGTCAGAAATTAAACGATGAATTACTCTTCCCAACCGCTGTTTCTTCGTGCTAAGACGGCAATTCAGTAGTAAAGCCCTCACTCGAGCTACTAAGGAGATCTTATATAAGACCCTGATCATCCCAGTCCTGCCCTACGGCGCTGAAGCATTGACCGTCTCAAAAGCGGATGAAGAAATCCTTGGTCGATTTAAGAGGAAAATTGTTCGAAAAATCTTCGGTCCCGTTTGCGTTGACGGGCCATGGAGATGAAGATTCAACCAAGAACTACACGAGCTGTACAGCGACATGCCCCTGATCAGAAAACTCCGCATTGGACGTTTAAGATGGCTAGGACATGTAGAACGAATGGACACCAATACTCCGGCTCGTAGAGTCTTCGATTCCCAGCCAGACGTCGGACGCAGTAGAGGAAGACCTCGCCTTAAGGCCGCGCACAAGTAGAAACCAACCTCAACCAACTTGGAGCACGCAACTGGAGGCAGTTAACTAAGGACCGGGCTGATTGGAGAGGCATGTTGGTTGATGCCCAGGTTCATTCCGGACTGTAGCCCACCTTAGTAAGCAAGTAATTGAGTAACACCAGTGTCGCAATCTACCATAAATCGGTACAATTGCTAGCATTCGCCAACGATATTGACATCATTGGTCGGACTCAACGTAATGTCATAGCCACTGATTGTATTGAGAAGGAAGTGGCTTAGATGTGTCCAGCACTTCAGCAGCAAATATCGTTAGGACCAAGTATATGCTTTCAACAACATCAACGAATTGCACAGAAGGTCACCATTGACAAATACAACTTTGTGGGGCTTTGTATACCTCGACTAAGAAGTTAAACGAAAAATTACTATTGCCAAACGCAGCTTCTTGGGGCTATGAAGGCAACTTAGTAAGTCCTTACTCGAACTATTAAGGAGATCCTTTATCAGACCACGATCAAAAGCTGATGGGGAAATTCTTGGTCATTCTGAGAAAAAAAATTCTCCAAAAATCTTCGGTTCAGTTTGAACTGACGGGTTTTGGAGGCGAATAATTAATTTAGAACAATGCAAGCTGTACAGTAACACCCCTTGTCAAAAAATCTGCTTTGGACGTTTAATATGGCTAGCGAATGGACACCAATACTCCGGCTTACAAAGTGTTCGTTTCCTAGCCAGACGTCTGACACAGCAGTGGCATGTTGTTTGAGGAGCAGGTTATTGGCTGGCTGTAGCGCCACTTAATAATGTAAGTAAACAGTAAATTTTAAAATTCTTCTGTTTCGACTCGAAAAAACGTCGTTTACGTTTATTCCCTGCCAAAGTTCAATGTCTATGGACTACCTGTACCTAAAATACTACGCAGTACACCTAGACTAGATAACACAAATGAATTTATTAAATTTCATACAGTCTACAGCAATACGATAAGCGGAACACCCCCAGTTTACAGACAAATTATGCGTAATCATACATGTCGCAACTGACAAAACGCGCAAATATGTACTAAAGCACTTTTTTTATCGCAAATTACCGGCCTCCCCGACAAAATGGCACGCGTTTATCGCGTAGTTTTTCGTGATAACATAAAATTAAGTGTAACTACGAGCACTCGACTCGAGAGTTTAATTAGATAGAACGCAGATAATGGCTATTTGCACACCATCTGTTGGCGAGACATTGCAACATTTTGATGAAGTCTGATAACAATTAGGAATTATCTGATGCAATAGATCAATTTATTTGATTAAGTGCCTAAATCGAGTTGGAGTTCTTGCAATCCTACTGATATATCAAAATCAAAAACTCATGTATAGTTTCTGTTGACTGTTTCATCATTTTGCAACGCCTTGGAATGTAACCTTGATTTCTTCGCGAGGTGTATAATTAGATGATAAACAATAGAGATATCGCGGACCACTTCCAATGTTGTGGAGATGAAATAATGTGCTGCTTTCCAAAATGAAATGAACTTGCTGCTACAAACGATGAAATGTGAGAGTACCCTTAATGGTTATTTGACGTTTATCTGACATATAAATTGAATTTTAGTTAAATTACAGGCAAATTTATTTGTGACACATTTTAAAGCATTGATTGGTTTACTTATAGAGTTTTTCATTAAAAACTAATAGATTCCCCTTTAAAGTCCCATTCAATAAAAGATGTGACTACCCCTTCTGCAAGGTACTAAACGAAGTGTTACTGACAGCGGAATTCATTTCTATTGTTTTGAGGTAGAGTGCACACTAGGTATAAAGCACACTTGACAAACTCTACTTAACATTGCGTTACACAACGGCAATAACTTCTTCTGTTCTCCACTTTTTGTCGTACGTGATCTACGTGGTTCGGAAACAATTTATCGCGCTTCGAATAACACGTTTAAATGGACGAGTTATGTAAACCGTAAAATGGATGTAAGACACGATAAATTTGGCGAACCATGGTTTTCAAAAAACCATGGTTTTCAAAAAAAGTTTGCATAATTTGCACGCAGATGTTTTTGAAGCACATCTCGAGGAAACATTTAAGCCATTTGATGGTCCAGCGCAGCATGAAAACGTTAATGTATTCGAGACTACAACCGATAGTTATATAAAGGGTTTTTCAATAAGTGAGCTACAAAAGTTTTTTTAAATAAAACAAAAACGGTTTTGCATATCAATGAAATTCTTTATTCCTGTGAAAGTACGTTTGATGCCATTATGCATGGAAGTCGATTTCTTTTGCATGGCCACCACGGGCACGGTTGCAGAAGTCCAGACGCTGAACCCAATTTTCGACGGTTTTCAAGCATAAATCGGCCAGTACTGCTGCAATTTCACGTTCGATATTCGTACGAAGTTCATCAATCGTCGCTGGCTTGTTGGCATAGACCATAGACTTGATGTAGCCCAACAGGAAATAGGCTAACGGCGTCAAATCGCACGACCGAGGCAGCCAAGCGACTGGACCATTTCGTGAGATAACACGATCTCCAAACTTGGTTTCCAATAAATTGATTGTGGCATTCGCTGTGTGGCTTGTGGCACCGTCCTGTTGGAACCACATGTCCTCCAAGTCCATATCATCCAATTGGGGCTAAAAATATTCGGTTATCATTGAACGGTAGCGATTCCCATTCGCAGTATCGTGCCGGTCTTGATCATCACGGAAGAAGTACGGCCTAATGACGCCGCCGGCCTATAAACCACACCAAACCGTAATTTTCGGGATGCAATGATGACTTATGGAGTACGTGTGGATTGCTGCTTGACCAATACCACATATTCTGTTTATTGACGAAGCCATTCAGCCAGGAATGACCCTCATCGCTGAAGATGATTTTTCGATGAAAATCCGAATCATGTTCAAGTTGTTGCTCAGCCAAATTCACGAATACACGACGCTTCTGGTGGTTAAGCGGCTTCAGTTCTTGCGTCAATTTAATCTTGTAAGGATGTAGGCCAAAATCATTTCGAAAAATTCGCCACAACGACGTCACAGAGATGCCCAACGGTTGAGAACGAAGTGTGAGAGACACATTTGGGCATTCTTCAACTGAAGCCTCAGCGGCAGCAATATTCTCGACACTACGGGCACTTCATTGTCTCACTGGCACGGAAACATTTTGTACTGTGCCTGTGGATTCATATTTTTCCACTAGACGCTCAATTGTTGATCTTCTAGGACGATTATGACGATCATAAATTGGACGTAGCGCTCTTAACGTTGAGGCCACTGACTCCGAATTTCGGTTTTAAATTTTAATAATTTCGACTCGTTGTTGGATCGTATATCTTTCCATCATGAAATGGCAAACCTTACTGAAGAGAAATGTCAAAAGAGCGGCAAGAAATATGGCGTCGTTTGCTGTCCCTGTCGCTCAACTTCTGTAGCGTCCCTGTTGAAAAACCCGATATATAACATATGCGAGGTTTGCCTAGCTTAAACGGGAAATTCAGAAACTTTAGTCTAAAAAAGCTCTTGGATATGACCTGATTACGGGAGAACTACTCAAAATGTTCGCTCGGAAAGTATTACTTAAGCTTATCTTTATTATTGTTTTGTTTGAGTTGCTCAAGCGTTTCTGGTTTGTTTGCATAAACCTTGCTTTTCAGATTTTCCCACAAAAATTAGCCCGCAGCAATAAAATCAGGCGACTGTGGAGGCCAATCAACATCACCATTTTTTGAAATAACTTGTTGTGGAAAGAGGTCTCGCAGTGATTCCATTGTAATCCTGGCTGTATGCTATGTGGTGTCGGTGATACATGTGGTATCTTGTTGATACCACATGTTAATCAGGCTCAAAGCATGCAGTTGTGACGTTAAAAAAATTTCAATAATATCACGACATCGCTTCCCATTCACAGTAACCGTTACGCCGTTTTCATTTTCAAAGAAGTAAGGTCCAATGATTCCTCCTGACCAAATTGCACACCAGATTGTAACTTTTAATGGATGCAAGGGTGACTGATGAATAATTTGAGGGTTTTCCATTGCACAGAACCGACTATTGAAATGAAAATGTGCCTCGTCACTCATTATGATTTTTTCATGAAAAATCGGGGTTGTCATGGGCTAGCTGTAACATCCCATTGGCATATGTACGGCGTACATGGTCTTGTGGAAGAAGCCCTCGTGTCAACTGAATCTTAAATAGAAAAAAATGCAAATCCTTGTGCAAAATTGTGGCCAAAGTTGTTCTTTGAAGGCCAAGCCCATAAACCACACCAAACTGTCGTTTTTCGGACGCTACGACTGCAACATCGACTCGCATGTGTACAGTGCGTAGTACACATGCGAGTCGATGTTTAAATGTCCAACAAAGTAAATTTGGTGATAACAGCACGAATTGTTGTTTCACCAGGTCTATTAAAGCGACCATGTTATGGTCGTAACAAACGGCGCACATTTTTCACAGATCACGAATTTTGATAATAAATTTCAATAATCTGCAATCGTTGCTCGTTTGTTGGTATTTTCATGATGAAATGGCAGAGTATAATGAAAACTTTTCACTTTGACAGATGACGTTTGGATGCCATTACTAACCAGTGCTGCCAACCTGAAAAACTCTTAAAAAATCACCCGTTATATACTCGTGGTAAAAAATTGCTAGATAAGTCTATGAAGATTTCCACCAGCCCCGGTGAGAGATAAAAGCGATTTGCATGCGTAGTTCTGGCGTTAATCTATTCAGCGTAAAATGACAAAACATACTAACGACAGATCAACTTTCAACTGTCAAATTGACAGTCCGTAGAAACAGTGTTGCCAAATCTTCCTTTTAATACACTCAAATGTAATTTGTCGATATTGTGAAATTAATTTCCCAATGGAAAATGTTGCCAAATATCAAAACAAACTGTGGGAAATCATAGAGTCCATCGTGTCTCAATATTATAAAATCTCAAACGATATGCCAACATTTCAGCTAATGCGTAAATGTCATTCCATTGTTTTTGTGCAATTTTGAAGTATTATTCTGTTGTTGTTGTATGTACTCGCTTCTTTGAAAGCAGTCTTAATCATCAAACGATAATTGAAATTACAAAGCAACTTCGAGGCTATTTGGCATTCAATTTCGTGAATGACGTATAACCAAATTGCCCCTAGGTTCGATGACATTCGCCCATTACGTCAATACAACTCAAATATGAAATGAAATCTGTTGCCAAGCATAATAGTGTTATCCATAACAGGCAGCAACTCCACGAACATAACTCGTGGTCCAAAACAAATCATCGGGGCCCTAATTATCGTAATATCATCGTGTTCACACGTGAATGTCACTTATAGCCCAATTAAATATTGTAAATCTTTACCCCATCTGTTTTTGCCTGCAAAATATTGTATGGCTCGGTCAGGTGTTAATTTATTTATGTGTCCTCATATCTTCCTTTTATTTTGACATTTTTTTCTGACATAGCAACTGATAATTCGAACTGAACGATCACCTGCGATCGCGATGATATAGTTTCACGCAGCGAAAGTTCTATAATCGATACTGACACTGACCTAGAGATTTGATTTATATCCATGTGTTGGAGAATAGTCAGCAATCTATCGAAATACAGGTCATATCGGTGCGATATTATTGCCATTCGTGTTGAAACACGAACGCTGTTGCGTGATAAGCAAATGATACCTACTGTCATGCATGGCGCCTAGTTCTACTTGTTGTTTTACGACGTGTTATGGCGTTTTTAAACCATTCGTTGGTTTTTTTCTTTGTTTGATTTATTAAAAATGAAGTGTAGATACTCGTTTACTCACAGAGACAGTGTTTCCTAGTACTAATTCTAAGTGCAAAAACATATATAAACATCACATAGATAAGGAATTAGAAAAACGTGTTTTTTTAGAGTTCTCAATGAAGGCTAACTATACTTGGAGTTTACATGTAGAGTTGGCATGCTTTTAGAAGAATGATTGATAAGTCGAAAGAGGTTCTTATCGAAGGAGTAGTATAGTTTAGTTGATGTGCGATAGCTTATAGATAATTGTCACATTAAAAAACAAAATGGTTTACAAATCTGATGTTATCTGCAAATTAAAACTAAGTGTGGGGGATAATGATTTTGTATTTATTCTATTGTGGTCAGAGTCCAACCAATCATTGATTTTTTTGCGTATCTAATCAGTGGATTTATCCTCTAAGAAATTACCTAAATATATGGTGTACTTTGACCCTAAAAATTGGAATACATTTCGTTTAATGATACTAGGTATCTGAACCACCCGGGTGTTTCGCTCGTGATGTTATATGATCACAACAGAAGCTTATCGTATAAACATTATAAAGTTATAATTTATGGATGAAAACGCACAATCACTTGTACGCAGAGGTATCTGTATAACGGGTAAGGTTAAAGTAGTTTTTATCAGTCACGACCTTTATAAAAAAAATCTTAATTATAATATTAGATGCGATATTTCTTACTTGTTATCTATATTTCAGTGTCGGCAGCTACTCACACTCATTTAGGTTCTATTATAGCTATCATTGAAAAGCATAACTCTAAAGGACTTAACCTAAACCGAAACTTTATACTTCCTTATTTTTTCAACTGCTTATTTTTTCCACTTTGCTGGGTTTAACAGTTAAAAACAGAAAATTCTTCGAAAAATCTTCGTTCCCCTTTGCGTTGACGAGCTATGGAGACGAAGATTCAACCAAGAACTAAACGAGCTGTACAGCGACATGCCTCTGGTCAAAAAAACTCCGCATTGGGCGTTTAAGATGGCTAGGACATGTAGAACGAATCAGAGTTTCGATTCCCAGCCAGACGTCGGACACAGTAGAGGAAGACCTCCCTTAAATGGCGCGCACAAGTAGAAACCGACCTCAACCAACTTGAAGTGCGAAACTGGAGGCAGTTAGCTAAGAGCCGGGCTAATTGGAGAGGCATGTTGGTTGAGGCCCTGGTTCATTCCTGACTGTAGCGCCACTTAATTAGTGTAATTAGTTATCTTATTTATTTTAATTCTTAAAATCTTTTTATCTTCATATAAAACTTTTTTTTTTCGTACCGAAATTCTACTTTTTAACTTTGCAGTTTTGCATTTCTTCATACCGACAGGTGCAAATTTTTTTCCCATAGTTGTAAATTCTGTTTGCCGAAGTTTGTAGACGTCACTTTTCGTATTTTTTCGTTTTTTGTTTTGTTTCTGTTTCTGTACCATTTTCGGTGGAAATGAAATGTCAAAACTGAACAGACAAATGAAAAAATAAAACAAAGTTCGGGTTTTGGTTGCTCGGTGGGCTTGGCCCTTAACACAATACATGATGAAACTAAAATTTTACTTGAGAAGTTGGTTATAGCAGCCATCGGAAACTTCTGTCATTAGAATCACCACTGTGATAGACCAACCACACTTGAGGTTTGGAATGATCATACAAAGATGGCAGTTTAGACAAAACGTAGAAGTAAACACATATCTTTGGAACGAAAGTGTTTCACTTCGATGAAATGACAATCATTTCAAGTGAAACAGCAACTCACTAATGATTCTTGTAACAAAAGAAGCAAAAAGTGTAGTAAATGCAAAGCATTCATTGAAACCCATTTTGTGTTTCTAGAACTAAAGGGTGTTCCTTAATTCACGCAAAATTTAATTTTCATAGAAAATACAGATTTTGAATTAGAAAGCTTAATTTTTTATTAATTCTTAGAGTATACATATCGGCGTTATAGGTATATGGAATATCACATCGGCAAGTAGGTACTCTTTTATTGCGATTTCTATGGCCGAAAAAATACAAATGTAAATACCAAGGACAGAGCTTTCTCACTTCTTGCACGATAGCGGGACCTCCTGTTTTATGCCGACTAGGAACGTCGAATTCGAGATAAGCTTTTCTTGACAATTGATAATATTTGTATGATTGTCAGATTATCACGAGAGGAGGGCCAGTTAAAAATCATTTAGGTGTTGCTATGGCTGGGAATCGAACCCAGACCTTCTGCGCGGCAGTTCGTTGCACTAACCATCGCCCCATTGAGCCCGTCTTTTCTATGACCATTTCGTATGAATGTGGCTGAATTTCGTTCGTACACCACCCAATTTCCTCTTTCAAGGCGTTGGTAATCGTAGGGTTATTTGCTTAGACCTTTGACTTACAAAAAAAAACTCCAATGGCATTAAATCGCAAGATCTGGATTGCCAATTGTGATCCCAAAAACGGTCAATTACACGATTAGAAAATGACTCATGCATTAATTGAATTTTTTTCTTTGGCTGTACGGAATGGGACATCATCTTGTTATAACCACATGTTGGTCACATCCAAGTCTTAAAATTTAGGCACCAAAAACTGGGTTATCATGTCACTATAACGAACACCATTAATTGTTACTTCCTGAACAGCCGCACTTTCAAAGAAGAATAGTCCGATAATGCCTTCAGCATAAGATCCGTACCAAACAGCCACGCGTTGTGGATGCATTTGCTTCTCAAGAATTACTCGTGGGTTGTATGAATGAAAAAAAAAACCTTTAACGAAGACATCAAGATGAAAACTACCTTCATTACTGTCGTTGTTGCCCCAAAATCCGTTCAACGAACTCTCTTCGCGCTGCGTCTTAAGTTCTTGTGTCAATTAAACTTTTTAAGCCTTAAGTTTCAAGTCATTCGTGTGAATTCGCTGTAGAGAGCTATTCGAAATGTCCAATTTTTTACTATCCGGTGCCGAATTGATGTTCCTGTACTGTCAGCATTACTCTTGGGAAATTTTTTTCTGTTGAACGACTTGTAACAAGTCACCCAGAGTATCTGAGATCGTTGATTGATCGAGTTTATCTGAATTTTTCAATATGTCATATATGCCATATTTGCCTTCATTATATTCAAAATGTTGCTCAACAACGAAAATGCGTTTTTCATTCATATAGCGCTCCATTTTTATTTACCGCGAACTGTCAGCTATCACATTGTTATCTTTTTTCCTTTGACAACATGGTACTCTGAAATGGCGCAAAAATTAAATTTATTGTCTTAGCTCAAAATTTAAGATTTAAGATTAAAAACCCCTATGCCATCAATACGACTGCCACGCCTACTCTTTAGAAATTTGTGTTTTTGGTCAAACCGTAAAGAGTTTTGAAAAGTGTCTAAACAAGATAATATACACTCCCGAAAATTTCATCTGTACACAAATGTTTTGACACACCCTGTTTTTGATGCCGTTTTCAGTAAAAAAAGAAACGCTTTTCGATACAATTTTAAGGAAAATTCTTCTGTAATATTCATATCGTCTGCAGTTAACCCACGCCCACATTAGAAAAACGTGTCTGCACAATATGTTGTGACAGTTTGTTCTACATTTTTTTTGCCACACCCACTTTTTGGGGATGTTGATTCTTTAAATGGGATTGTATGGGAAAGGGTATTTAACGATTCACACAGCGAATTCTGTCAATCTCATATGTTTTATTTTTGCTATTAAAATGTCAAGTGAAACTTGGTTGACGTTCGGTGTTCAAGTAGTTTTCAAAAAACTCAAAAAATTGGTTTTTGTTTCGATGTAATAGCCATACAACGTTTACTGTCGAGTGTGTAAAAATATTTGGCAAACAGAAACGAAAGTCTGCAATTTGTAAACAATGTGAAGGTATAGTAGAAACTTGTGCTTATTTTATTTGGCAGTAGAATTTGGGTTACGATTTTTGAAGGGTCAATGTTTATTGAGCCTATTGACTAAGGTCAGCAAAGTCTGGAGTTTTTGGGCTCCGCTATCAATAACAGTCTCCAGATCACAGACTAAAGACTCATACATTTTTTTTAAAAACTACTTTTCTGGACTCGAAGTGCATCAAAACATTTTTTAAAAATCTACAAAAGTAGAAGGAAGTAACTCTATGCTGACCGGACCATATACAGAAAACAAAAAGTATAGGCTTTGTAATAATTACTTTTGAGATTTTTAAAAGAACGATCAAACAAACCTTTGGGTATACAACTTCAAAACGATTAAATACCGATTTTCCAATGTTCCACTGCCATAAAGATTCGCCTCAATTCCAAAATATGCCTTCATGTCCAGAAACACTTCCTATGGCTATAGCTCACCTCAAAGTCACAATCTATGTCCTGAAAAAAAAAACGTTTTTAAGAACACTCTCTGCATCACTATACGTGAGTCCATGTGCACATCAGATCAGGTGCAGCAAAAACATCATATCACCTACAGAATAGGATACAAAAGCATGCAAGAAAAACTGATAGGAGAATCAAAAGTAGCGAACTG
Organism: Rhingia rostrata; assembly: GCA_949824845.1. Taxonomy (NCBI): domain Eukaryota; kingdom Metazoa; phylum Arthropoda; class Insecta; order Diptera; family Syrphidae; genus Rhingia; species Rhingia rostrata. The sequence continues at coordinate 73,091,533 of OX463758.1, read as the reverse complement.
TATAGTCTCCGTTGAACATTGTAAAAAAATCTCCTGCCAGATATTTTTTACCGCTATTATAACAGCAAATGCTCAACCGAATTAGCCAGATGCATTCCATTTCTTCAAACCGTACTCACCACGACATTATATTATTAATCACACAAAACATGTCATTTCTTATGTAAGCTATTTAATAAGAGGAGAAATCGTGTAACATGTCCAAACGTCAAAAAGTGTATTTATATTCTTCAGATTAAACACCGGGGGAACATCACCCGTCTGCCATCTATCTCTCCATTTATATCCCACCACCCATAAGTAGAAGACGTCATTTAGTACTTTAGTACTCTCCAAATGACAGACGTCTGTTTTTTTTTCAGAAGCAAACAAAAAAAAAGTAACGTGATGGGTCTTATTTCTTTCAGCATGCAAACAAGATCTAAAAATATCGAGTGTCAGTTGCCCACGCTATATTTGCAACCTTTATGGGTCAATCACATTACTCCATAATTTAGATATCCAAATCCTAAGTGACCTTAAGCTTTCAAATTAAATTCACATGTGATTTTGCTAATCTACCCGCACGTGATACGCTATCACTTATGTCAATCGTGTGATTCCTATCAGCGATAGCGAATCGGCTGATGAAAAAATCAACAAAACTTCATAACGCACAACATTGATAAAATAAAAAAAATGGCTGCCTGTGATTCGTTAGTACAACTGTACTTTACTCAAATGAAACGTCACACGATAAAGCACCCCCACTGACACTGACAACTGACATTTTGACAAGAGTGCTTGAATTGTTTATGTTTATTATTTTTATTAAGGAAATCATGATATCTTCTACAGCACACATTACCCTCTCAGCACACATGATTATTCAGAACTAACAGTTACTGATTCACCAGTATCCACTTTTTGATTGTTTAGTACGGATATGACGGCTTGAGATGATGCTTCTTTGATGGCGTTAAGTAAACTGTGAAGAACTGTCAGATGGAGTGAGGATGATGATGATTCATTTCCTACATCGTCTTGATGATGAGCCGATTTTAACTGGGCTAAGGCTATTTCATGAGCTAAAAAGTGTCCACGTTTAGCGGCTTCAACTTCTGGGGTGTCCGTTACTTGCACGGGAATTTTCCTCTCATTTCGAATGTCAAAGTTGATGACCATTGCTTGGATTTGGGCGGGTGTAAGTTGAGTGAAATTTGTATTAAATATTTCATCGATCAGCAAGCTAATATTTGGAGCTTCAGTAGATTCGCTTAGAAAGGCTGATGAAGGACTTAAGATAACTGCATTAGGCGAGGATGTTGTGGAAGTCACTGGCAGAGATGGAAGTGGATTGGAGAAAACCGCTGGTGGTGAGGTGGGTAATGTAAAAGATGGTAATTTGGTTGATGTTCCAGTATTCCAGTTTGTAGGTGGCAACGGGTTGGGAAAAACTTGACCCCAAATTGGTAGATTGGGCAAAGGCGCTGCTGTTGGCGGTGGAGGATTTGAAGGCGATCCTGTAGTTGATGTAGGACGTTCTGTTGGAGCGGCAGTCGGTGGGGTAAGACTGAGCTAGCTGGATTAGTTGGTGATGAAGACTGTAAAGGTATGATTCCTGTCAAAAATGGATTTTGAGCTCCAAATCCAGTGGCTGGGGGACTGGGATTAGGAAAAACTGGACCAACATTGACTGGTATGGCAGGCTTCGTTAAAAGTGGCCCTGAGGTTGGTCTTGTAGGTAAAAACGGGTTTTGGACGTTGAATCCTGTTGCTGGTGGTTGTGCTGGATTAATTTGAGTCTGTCCCGAAGATGGACTTGGTCTTGAGTTTTGTGTTAAGAAGGGGTTTTGACTCGCAGTTAATGGTGAGGGGTTAGTTTCTACATTGGCTGGTGAAGATGTAGAAGAGTATATAGGTAAAAACGGATTCATAGGATTAAACATGTTTTGTGGTGGCCTTGGGAAATTTTGTCTTGCCGTTGCTGCACTTTGGCTTTCTATCGGTATTTCCAACAAGGTATCCCTTTCAGAAGGTTGTTCTAAATGTATTGGCAGTGCATCCATTTTCGAATCAAAGTTTTCTTCCCAATCCTCGGAATCCACAAAAGGATTCTCATCAAACTCCTTGATCGGCTTCAATCTATCATGATCGCTTTTACTAAAGAACACCTGCTCCGCCTTAGATCCATCAATCTTACGTCCAACATCGATCAACGGCTGCCCACTGGCACTTACTCGAACTCCCAACAAAGGATTCGGCTCAAAATTGACAATTTTCGGATTCCCAAGCGCATCGATGTAACTTAAATACCCACGACCAAAGAGGCTTTGAACCGGAAACTCTCCCCTTGCCGGGCTATACGATTGCAACGCTTCTCGTCCCGGATAGACAATGGTCTCGCAGAATACGTTCCCGATTATAAACAAGAAGATCCACAGCGCACCGAGTGTCTTCATTCCGACTTGAGGTTAACTTGGTTAATGATCAACTGATGACACTGGACTGGTTTGTAAAGTCTTTTATAGGAAAGGATCCGATGTCGCATTGCAGTTGGTACTGGTCGGCCTTGTTGTGGATCATTAGGTCATTACATTCTGGTCGCTGTGATTCTATTTTTATTAACTGTTATGCAGCAATGCATTGACCTCAGCGATATAGCTGTACGCGGTGTAATCTTGGATCTGTGCATGGCATGAAGCGAGCGGTGGTCCTGTGTTTAATGGTCCTATGTGTTCAGTAACTGGTTCCTGTCACTGGTGCGGTTGAGTGAAATTATTTAATCCACATGGCCGAAGGCAACATGGACAATGATATCAACTTCAATTAATTAGTACTTGGCGCCGCTTGTTCGAGATACAGATTGTGTGTTGCATGGATTTTTGTGCTCAGGCTAGACTCAGACGCTGTAGTTGTGAGAAACGTGTTTTGTAGTAAATTATAGCTGAGACTGTTAAGGAAAATTCAAGGAAGGCTTACAAGGCTTGAGAGAATTAAGTCATGCCCAATATTAATATTCAGAGACATGGTTTGCTTAAACCTTAAACCGCTTGTTTGAAATATTTGTTTGAAATATTTTCTAACCTTAGCAAGAAGATACGTAAAATTATACACCATGGAGTGTAGGTTCTTACTCACCCATCAACGCAATTTGCCTTTCATCTTCTATGGTTTAAAACCCTTCCGTTGTCTTTTTACGTCCACATTTCTAATGGAACAACAAATCTAGAGTACCGCAAGGGAGCGTATAAGGGCCGTTTCTTTATATATAGGGAATTTTGTTTTTCACTATAGACGTCATCTGTCAATTTCTTCGACTTCTTACCCTACTGTGACGATTATCTTGTTTCGCCAACAAGATAAATGTCGCTGTTGAGTTTTGAAGGTTGCGTTCGTTTACTTATTTTAGTATCTCTGCCTGAGACAGGAAGGACTTTCGTCTTTTTCGATTCTTGAAACACTGCTTTCAGGTTCATCTTACTATTGTGCACATGCACACATGAATGGTTGTGACACAAAAGAGCAAGACCCTGGACTCCAACAAAGATATAACCTCGAGAACGTTTAATTTGTTATTGATCTTGCACCCGAGATTTTTTAATCCGGATGTTCGATCTTGAATCTGATAATGTAGTAAAATAAGACTGATAGGATGCTTAGTAAACATTTAGGCATTTGAGTTGTAAGATTTTATTCCGTTTGTTTTGCCAAGTAACGTAACGTATCTGTTTACAAGGGCCAACCTTTGTCGGATCATGTTAAATCCGGATAGAAGAGCTTCATCAAAGCAACAGTGATGGTTTGTCGAAGAATGTCCTTGTCGCTTACTGTACAACTATTCTACCACTGCATTTCCTTGCCAATATCCAGTATGTTTTTGAAAAAGTTTGGATGATCTTCTTTCAGTTTTAGATAAACCAGTTGAAACAATTTTAATATAGCTCCAGCCCGAACCATAATCGTCCTTAAAGTAAATTGTGAGTCTCGACTTGATATTTATTAGTCCTTTTCGAGCATTTGTTTTAGTGTGAAAATGGTCTATGGGTGAATGCCAGAACGGAAGTTACACATTCCGATGCGTGTTTTGAAAAAAGGCTTCAGACTTTATTTGGCAGAGAAAAACATGGGATAACATTTCTTGTATATGCATATGGTACATGATTTGATATGCCCGTCATCGGGAATGCCTTCCATCAGCTTCCAAGCTCCGAGCGTCTTGTAGTATTTTTCTGACAGTTGCACTGATCACTTAAGTCAAGGACTGCGTTCGACGCACATCTGCCTGGAAATCGAAGGCTTTGCGAGACGTAGTGTTGGTTTCCATTCTTGTTCTAAACATGTTCTAGACAGTAATGTCAATATCGTGTATGCTAGTAGTTGCACCAATTTATGTAAGATTGTGCCTCTGGTGTTGGCTAGGGAGTTTTGCACAATCTTCTCAAGAAAAAGTCACATGATATTGTGCGTCGCCTTGACTAAATCCTTTTTTAGAATCGAATGTATCGATGTGACCCTGATAGAGCAGCAATAATTCTCCATCTTCATCCTGCATATACGGACGAGTTTGGGCGGTATACCAAAACTAGGCATGACTTATGACTCTGTATAGTTCGTCTCTAAAAATGCTGTCGTAAACGGCCTTGAAATCGATGAATAGGCGGGGTGCTTTCCAGGATCTACCGAAGTGTGAAGATTTGATCAGTTGTTGACTTTCCTGGCCTAAAACCACAATGGTATGAATAGTGCAGTGAAATAACCCCCACGCTTATTTCCCAATGGAAACTATCCCCGTCACGAAAAAGAATTAACCACCCCAGGTGTTATTGCCATTTGAAATTGGAATTCAATTCAAGTTTGGTGTATGTAAAGTTTAAATGTAAGTGGGTGGGTATGCTGCTTCCTGCAACCCACCTGCTTGGGCTTACTGTTCGATTTGGGATGTGTGCAAGTTCAAATGCATTCAAAGGTAATAAACCCCACAAGCAAAAAGCAATAACGCTCTCATCAGTTACTTCCATTTCCAAAAGAAAGAAGTCCCTCGAGGGCTATTTCTTTTTTGTTCGGAATTAGCCCCATGGGTCTTCTTTCCGTGGAGGTTATTTTACTGCACCGGTATGGACCGATCAGGTTGTTGGTAAACGGTTTCAGGCGTTTAAATATTACGGCAGACAGGATCTTGTATGTGATATTTAGGTGATGTATGCTTCTGTAGTTAGCGCTGTTCAGCGCGTCTTTTTTTTGTGAATCAGGGAAAGGATGAGGTATACTTGCATATGACCAAATTTTACTTATGATTTGGTGAATATGAATGTTACTCGGCCGGGAAGGCTGTCATTTTCGGCATTCATTTTGAGATTATATTTAGACACGGCTATCCTCACTTCACTTGGGTGGTTGGTTCTGGTTGGTAACTAGTTTTCCCTGTCGTCACCATTATCAAAAGGTTCTGCATCTGTTCAACAGTATGCAGAAGTGGTTCTTCCTTATCTGTAGCATCGACTTTGCCTTAACTACGAGCCTAAAAAAATCCTGTCGAGATGGACAAGGAACATCTCGATAAAATTTGTTTACGCCTTGTATCCCTGGCTTTGACGTTTTTCACATTGGTAAAAACTACGAACATCTTTCCTGGAGTTTCACCTTTCTATTCCTTAGATCGCGTGCTTTTCTTGCTCTCTTTTCATCCTTCTGAAAATCCGGTGTTCTTCCCTTCTTATTTGCCCTTAGAGTTGAATGGCAATTCTCGTCTTCACCTGCAGCTCAGTATGCCACGTTTTTGGCTGAGAGCATCTGTCATCAAACAAAGGGTTTGTTGTTGTAGAGCGCGAGAAACCTAGCACATCAGTTGCTGCTGATCTAATGGCTTTTTTGGCATCGTTGCCATTGTTCTTCGTTATTCGATGCTGGTGGGATGGTGTTAATCGAGAGGTTACGGGATACGCGTAGCGAGAAGGTCTTGGCGGTGTATTGCGATTGCAGTCTTTCGACATTTAATTGTTTCACAATATTTCATGTTAGTGTTCCGAATCAATGTTAGCCCCTGCAAGTCTTCAGACATCCGAAATATCGCAACGTGATCAATTTGTTTGACCGTTCGTTGATCGGAAGACCGCCATGTCCCTTTATATAAATCGACGTGAGGAAACCATGTGCTGGCTACAGTGGCAGTTCGTTTTAGAGCAAAGTCAATCAGCCTTTGTCCGTTACCGAGACAAAAAACTCGGTTAATATGGTCCTATAGCGTGAACCGTCCACTGTTGTCGTTTGACCAGCGGCGTTCTCGAAAAAAAAGGCCTGATGACTCCTTCAGCATGAACAGCGCACCATGGAGTAACTTTGAGCGCGTGTAATGGCTCCTCCTTATTCCGCGTTCTTGGGGAATGTATCGCTCAATGGTTTGTTCACTTGTATTCTACATCTGTCTAGTCCACGCCATAATGACGTTAATTCATTTTTAAATGTGAATTGCGGATTGCTTCAATGCAGTCGCTGATGTCTTGAAAACATCATACTTCTTGCCTTAGTCTGAAACTTACAACAAATGTCACAGTTTTTCATCGCCCGGCCCACTTCCTCGTATTTCCTGGATGGCAGTAACGTCTGCTTTTAAGCAGCTTAGGGATTCCGCCTGGTTTTTGGCTACACCTCTCCTGTTAATTGTTCCCACATTTCTAGGACAGATACGAAGGTAGTTATCTGTTTTTGGTTTAGGATGGTCGTCAACAATCAAATCTGTCCTTTAACAGGCTCATATGGTTGCTTTGTAAAAAGAGTTTTTTTCCCCAAGGAAGAACCCCCAAATTAGGGGGCCAATTCCAATTTATTTGATACCTCAAAGACACAGTATCCGCTGTGGGTTTGAGCGCTTTCGGCTCATTCGGCACCAACTCTGTTAATAGGGCCTGATTTACCCTTGAGATTCCTTGATGACCTGTTGTCCGACTATGTCGAAGCAGCTAATTTATATTACTTTGTCCATCCAAACAGAGACTGTAGACGCTACCGTTAACTCCTACCTGGGGAAGTATTTTTGATAGGGAATCCTACCCCTAGCCAGTTATGGTTCATGAGTGGTATTTTATTTCCCTACCGGATAGAGGAATCCTCCGTAGATATGCGATCTACAGAGGATTCCTCTACCCGATACCCTAGGACAAGTCAAATGACTCGTTTAATAGACTAGAAACCCAACGAACTGACCGACAATGGATGATATCGAACAGATTTATCTGTCACATCAAAAAATCAAACACATGCGGAGAACAGGTCTTCGTGTATAATAAACAATCCCGTGCAAATCTACACACTTTGGTACTTTTCCAGAAATTTTACGAGTTTTATAATTTGGAATTCTTGAAGATGCCAGCCAGAAATAAATTATGCATGAATGCATCCCTTCCGCTTTCGACGCGCATGATCAAAAGGCACACATCCAATGAAAAAAATTCCAGGATTAACGGTTAAATATGTAAATTTCTGGTGCTTCACTGAACCAGGGGAACTTTTCTTTCTGGGGGCTTGGTCATTCAATTAATTAACCCAAAATCACCATCTGCCAATTGGGTTCCACTTTAGCTTAAAATCCTTCTTGGAACCTGGCACCAACTCGGCATCCGCATAAAATTGGTGACCAACCACGAAGGGTGATTCCCTAATTAAACAAAAGCGAAATTCCAATTCATTATGCATCTCGATTAATTCAATCAAACAAACTACCTTTGCTGTACCTCTTGCGAACAAATAAATTAACACTTTGATAACCGAATTTGCAAACACCCAAGGTTGTGCTTTAACGTTTAACAATACAAGGTTCTGATTCAGCTAGCACTAGATGGTACCACCAGATATACTTTTTCACAATGAAGACAGATACGCACTTGAGTCTGAATTAGCTCTCCAAAATGACCAAGCATTTATGCTTGTTATTCAGCTTGTGACGTCTGAAATTCCCATCTCATTACGGGCCACAGTTCCGCCTAAAATATACAGCAATAGAGAATTTCCGAAGGCGACCGCTTGCAATCCGGTTCATTAGTGAATTCGAACCTTCACAGACAATCCGATTTACTTATCCCAGAAGTGGAACTCAATAAAATTCATATCACAACCTGTTTGGCTGAAATTCTTTGAATACTCCCGAATTCTATGAAATGCGTCATAAGCCGGTAAACATGGGAAATCTCTATTCAATTCTAACCTAGAAAACGGGATGGAATTTCGAATTTCGTAACTTGCTGAAAATTGACAAATCCCATACCCCCGTTTACAGCTACATGTCAGCTCATTAGTATTCAGCGTTTCGTTAATTGTATTCAGCGAAAGTGGTTGACCGCCACAACAGATTGTTTCTAATTTTTATGTTATGCCGCATGGTGACTCGACAAGTTGGCCATTTCATGGGCCATTACGTAGCGAGTCCAAAGTTTAAGATTTACACTCGTACCTGTCAATGAATCGGCATTTTTCTGGATTTGTTTTGTTCATTTTAAGTTTATGAGGAAACTGCGATTTCATTATAAACGAAATCCGTTGGAATGCAGACAGGCATTTTTTTTTATTTCACAAGCATTTGCGGATTCGTGGTTATTTGTGGTATGCGGCCAGTTTTTTTTTAAATTTTCAATTTTGTTAATTACCAAGATCGGCGCCAGCATGTACGGGTCGGTACAATGACCGCACGGTGGGTTTATGTCACATCCGCTAAGTCAGGGTTGAGAGAGACATTTTTGTTTGCTTTTGATGGATATGGGAAATTGCACGTGCTCACGTGTTTTATAGTTTTATGTGTTACTAATGGTTTAATGTTTTTTTTTTTAAATAAATTTGAGCCTCACACAATACCGATGTCTTATTATTTGCAAGTTGGTCACGTTGTGTGGTGTTATTTCTTGGAGGCCATGACATTTCGGGAATTCCAGAATTGACCGGATATGGACGAGGCTATCTATATAGAATCGCATAGAAATAGAAGAAATCAAGCGTAGTACTCAATATTGTTTGTGTGTCATTTTAGAGACATAAAATGACGATCACAATGTATACCCCTGAAACTAAGGCTGGTATGCACCACTGAATATTAAACCAATAGTCGCATAAGCGTATGCTTAGTGGAGATTTACAAGCGTTCAGTAGATTTATTTGTGGTCCCTACTACTCAGGTCCGGTTTTTCAGTGCTTAGTTAACTTTGCGTTAAGCCAAACTGAACTAACCCCGGAATAAATTTAATCCAGAGTTAACTCGTGAAGCAGTTTTTCATTGCAGGATTCAATTCGATTCCGTGTGTGGTGATTTGATTTTGTAGCACTAATGATTTATCGATTTTACTGTCAAAAAGTTCTCGAAATGTATGGAATCTGCAACAGCTCTCTTGGGGTTTAGATTTACTTACTTACTTACTTAATTGGCGCTGCAGTCCGGAATGAACTTGGGACTCAACCAACATGCGCTCTCCAATTATTCCGGTCCTTAACTAACTGCCTCCAGTTGCGCACTTGAAGTTGGTTGAGGTTGGCAAGGTCTTCCTCTACTGATTCCGACGTCTGGCTGGGTATCAAAGACTCTCCGAGCCGGAGTATTGGTGTCCATTCGTTCTACATGTCCTAGCCATCTTAAACGTCCAATGCGGAGTTTTTTACCAGGGGTATGTCGCTGTACAGCTCGTTTATTTCTTGGTTAAATCTTCGTCTCCATAGCCCGTCAACGCAAACGGGACCAAAGATTTTTCGAAAAATTTTCCCCTAAATCGACCAAGGATTTCTTCATCCGCTTTTGTGATGGTCCATATAGCAGGACTGGGATGATCAGGGTCTTATAAAGGATCTCCTTGGTTCTTCGAGTGAGGGCTTTACTACTGAATTGCCTTTTTAGCCGGAAGAAACAGCGGTTGGCGAGAGTAATTCTTCGTTTAATTTCTGGCGAGATGTTGTTGTCAGAGAAATGCAAAGTCTGTTACTTTCTCAAAGTAATATCTGTCAATGGTGACGTTCTGTCCAATTCGTCGATGTTGTGTGTCCTTTCGTGTTGACAGCATATACTTCGTCTTTCCCTCATTTACTGCTTAACCCATTTTTGCCGCTCTATACTAGCAAACGTGGCTATGACATCACGTTGGGTCCTACCAATGATGTCAATATCGTCGGCGTATGCTAGTAGTTGCACCGATTTTTGGAAAATTCTGTCTCTGGTGTTGGCTTGTGAATTTTCGCACAATCCTCACAAGAATCAAATTGGAGAAGTCACATAACAGCGCATCGCCTTGCCTAAATCCTTTTTTGGTATCGAATTTGTCGGTGAGGTCGTTTCCGACCCTGATGGAGCAGCGAGAATTCTCCATCGTCATCCTACACAAACGGACGAGTTTGGGCGGTATACCAAAACTAGACATGGCTCTGTATAGTTCGTCTCTATAAATGCTGTCGTATGCGGCTTTGAAATCAACAAATAGGTGGTGGGTAACGATTTCCAGGATCTGCCGATCCTCAGTCAGGTCGGGTCGTTGATAGTTTTCGCTGTCGTTGCCAATATTGAATCGTTCGTTCTGCCTGACAGCGGAATGTTCTTCGTCATCGCCGTTTAACAGTCTGCAGAAGTGGTTCTTCCATATCCTCTGCATCGACTGTGTCTCAACTACGATATTTCCTTATTCATCTTGACAGGATTCTGTTCGAGCCTTGTATCTTTGGCTTTGACGTTTTACACTTTGGTAAAACTTGTGAACATCGTTCTTGAAGTGGCACCTCTCTACATCCTGGATCGCGGACTTTTCGTGCTCTTTTTTCTTCTTTCTAAAAAGCCGGTATTCTTCCCTTCTTTTCTGCCTATAGAGTTCAACGGCAGCTCTCGTCTTCATCTGCGGCTTAGCCTTGTATGCCTCGTTCATGGCTGCGAGCATCGGTCGGCGTTCCTCATCAAACCAGGGGTTTCTTGCTGGTGGGCGCGAAAAACCTAGCACATCAGTTCCGGCTGATCCAATGGCTTGTTGGCATCGTTGTAATTGTTCTTCGACATTCGATGCTGGTGTTAGTCGAGAGGATATGCGTTGCGCGAAGGTCTTAACGGTCTCTTGCGATTGCAGTCTTTCGACATGAAATTTGTTCACAGTATTTCTGGACTGTCGTGGCGTGTTCGATATCCGCATTCTTACCTTTGCTGCAACAAGGTAGTGGTCCGAGTCGATGTTAGCTCCTCGGAATGTTCGGACATCCAAAATACTGGATGCCTGTCTCTTGTCTATCGCAGTTGATCTGCAGATCGCCATGTCTCCCTATGGATATCGAGGTGAGGAAACCGTGTGCTGGCTATAGTGGGATTTCGTTCCGTAGCGAAGTCAATTAGCCTAAGTCCGTTACCAGACGTGTTGTAGGCTGTGTAGGCTATGTTTTCCGACAATAATGCTATAATGCTTCCAACCGTTGCGTTAAAAGCTACGTTTTCCATCAATACTGCTACAGATGGCTTCTCTTTGTACCTTTGCGTTAAAATCTCCCAGCACGATTTTAACATCGTACTTCGGTAGTCGCTCATAGGTTTTCTCAGAAGCTCATAGAAGCAATCCTTAGCAATATAATCTTTTTATATTGCTAAGGATGAGGATGAGGTCTGATGAGACCAGTATCCGATGGTTACCACTTGGTTAAAAATAAGCACTTGCTGTGTATTCAGAGTTACAACCACTGGCCATTGTCAAGTTTAAGCCAATCAGAGTCTACCCTCGTTCTCCAACACCCAACCAAGACGCAAACACACTTTTAAAAAAAGTCCAATCAAGAAGACACAGTCCTCACGCGTATCAGACGGTAGTAATGTTAGCCGCCGTCGAGAGTTGGCTTCATGGCTGAAGAAGAGAGTTCTTTGTCAATTAAAGCTCAAAACACAGGGGGGTTGTTAGGCCAACAATACCTGAGGATAAAAAAAAATAAATTTATGGCGCAACAGGTTCGTTAGTATCCAGGGCCAAACTTTTTTCTCACAACCATTCATGTGTGCGTGTGTATTTCTTGGCACGATGGCGGGGTCTCCTGTTCTATGCCGAATCCGAACGGCTAAGTTGAGATAAGCTTTTCATGACAATTGATACTACTCGGATGATTTGTCAGATCATCACGAGAGGAGGGCCAGTGAAAAATCATTTTGGTGTTGCTACGGCCTTCTAAGTGCTGGGCTGAGTTTCTAAGTGGCGCAGATGCGTTAATGAAGAGATCTGTGATATTTTTTATTGTTCTTATGAATATCTGGGATATGTGTTGGTTTCTCGAGTAGTAGGTTCTACCAAAGAGTATAGAACTATATAGATTACGCATCACACCTAAGTGCGAAGGGGAAATTTCGTCGATCGTATGCGTCGGCTATGCTGTTGTATGATGCTGGGGTAGCAATGTGAACACTGGGGTATCAATATCAGTACCCCACATAGAAAATTTTTGTTGTATGAGATGCGGACTCTATGAAGTTCTATACTCCTTGGTTCTAGCTAATATGAATGACAACTATTTAAACCCGTGTTCTCATGATATTCCTTCTGTTGAAATAATCGTAATCAACTGGTGTTGATTGCCAAGGAGATGTGCTCGGACGTTTGATGATAAGTTGTTATACAGTCAACATTTGTGCCTTTATGTTGAAACAGTCTTAATCAATTTTACAGCAACTATAGGGGAATCTTTCGTAGGCTATGGAAGAATATCCTGTGAATCTCTGGTAGACCTAGTTCTGATAATCCAGAGCATACACACTGCTTGACAGCAGCTTGCAATACCATCGGTAAAAGTTTTTTTTTTATTATTTTTATTTTATCGTCATAAATGGGTGCTTGACTTCATATTGAGTAATCACCGAAATCCATCTCCAACTTCTCATTCAATGATTTGACCTTTCAATCGCCAAATGCTCCAAAAACTCAACCCATACGCTCCAGACGTGATTTACCAAAAACTCAAATTTCGAGGTTCGTTTATTGCCTAAGTGTCACTTCCCAGAATGGGGTTAGCACTACGTGCGGCAAGTCCACGCACTGACATTCAATCTAACGCTTCAAACCGCATTTGCTTTCCCCGCACGATGACCACAGATACACGTAAATCAAATCCAATTAACATGTTCATTCATAATCATAACAATAGACAATATCTCCCTCTCTCCTCTCTCTCTCTCTCTCTATCTCTATCTGGCGTAGACTAAAAGCTTCCCGCCAATTTTAAAAATCTCTAGACATGTCAATATGACACTCAAACAGCAACCAACTCTAGACAGATGCTGCTAATTAAGAAGACAACTTTTCGATTGCTCTTAACAGCTCTCCGGACGAGAGGAAAAAAAAGCTAGAGGCGCCTTTTCAAGAGAATATGAAATACTGGCTCATTAATTGATTTGCTCCGAAGCGATTGTCTACGCAAACGAAACGTTTAGATCACGTTCCCACTGTTCTCAGATGTGTTTGTTTATTGAGTAACCTGAACGCTACGTACGTCACGTGCTGTTGTTGGGTTTGTTTACTTCAAACAGCCAAGAAGTGGTCGAAAAAAACAATCAACCACATTCCGCTGACTTGTCCACCCCTCTGGGAGAGCGTAGATGCATAAAAGGGGCCCTTCCGTGCCACGCAACTTGTTGTGGGATTTCACCTCAAACAAAACCAAAATTACTTTATGTTTGGTTTCCCTTGCGGTGAAGTGTTTCATGGCTAAATGATCAGGCCAGGCATGCTAAAATTTAAGTCCAAAAACTTGAATATAATTAGCGTCAACCTTGGACGTGTGTGTGCGTGCATTTCGGCCGGATTTCCAACTCGATGACTTTTGTCGGTCCGGTTGTACACTTGTACGTTGGTTCGCTCTCTTGGATTTTTTTTTATAGAGAATTGAATTTTTTTTAATGGCAGCTTCGCTTGAACAGGGGAATTCCAACGAACCTTTGTGGCGATATGGAGACGTTGAGCTTGCTTTTAATTTTCTTAATAAGTGTATCGACACAACAACTGCCAGACGGCATACAAATTACCACTCCATGTGAGATAGTGTGCATCAAGAGATTGGGATTCCCATTCTGGGAAAATATATTACATTGGAGGTTTTTCTCCGTGCTTTTCGTATAAGATTTACACAGATGGAGCTGTCGTAATATTTCGTCACTTAAAAAAATCGAGGCTTGAGTACTTTTGAAAGCGAATTTTATATACTTTTTTTTTCTTTAAATCTGTGAGTCTGCAAATGTGGGGATTTACAAATATTCGTGTGGGGGTTTGCGCACTCCACATATCTGAAAAGAATCATTTCATAACATCACGTATTAACGGGGGCTTCACATTGCAAATACCAAGCAGTCTATCAAATTACACTCTAAAAAAGAAACATGAATGCAAGAGTAAAACAACTTGAAGCGTGGATCTTGATAGGCTCAGAGCACGGGCGAACGACGACCTTTACATTCTCTGTGACACTCTAAATAAGTCGCATTCCATAAATTTTTGTGAAGTAATTTTTTTTTCTGCGGCTTAAACATTTTTTTTATTAACTTTGTAATGCTAAGGCTGGTATTCACGATCGAATGATAAACTATATCCTAAGTCGCAAAATTATAGTCAGCTTGTGCTAATAATAGATAGTAGATGCTAATTCAAGATCAGCTCCTACAGCTGATCGAACGTTTTTAGGAACAAGGTTCAGAGATCGTCCGTTCTGATAGAGGAGCTCATATTCAGGAGAAATATTCCAACTGTATTTGAAAACAACGTGAAAACTGTACGGCTGTGTTGCGAAAATTCCACCTGTCGGAAATCGTCGTCCTTTGGACGATTGTGAAGATTTTTAAAATTGGATCCTAAGATGTATCCTAAGCACAAATTAACTTTTAAAATAATATTTTGGTGTCGGATGAAGCTCATTTCTATTTAAGTGGTTATGTCAACAGGCAAAACTGAAGACATTATCTGTTAAATCCATTAAGATCCACTGTTTGGTGGGCGCAGTGAAATAATCCCCACGGAAATACGTCCCATTAGGCTTAATTCACAAAATAGGGGAAAACGTAATAAGTCCTACGGCTCTTAATTCGTTTTGCTTGTGGGGTTTCGTTCATTTTCATGCATCCAAACTCGTACACATCCCAAATCCAACAGTAAGCCCAAGCAGGGGGTTGGCGGGATCAGCATGCCTTTCAATTCACATTCAAACTTTGCATACACAAAACTTGAATAGAATTCCAATTTCAAATGACAGTAACACCAGCAGGAGTAAATGCTTTTTCGTGGCTGGGCTTGTTTCCATTTCGAAGATGAAATGTCAGAACCGATCTCCGGGGCTTCTTACAGATCAATGATCGGAAACTTTTTTGCAGATAATGACAGAGCAGCATCCTAACTTGTGGACCAACAAAAAATGAGGCGTTTGTTCTTGCCAAACTTTGGAATCGCTACGTAAAATTTTTGGCGAACATTGGATTTAACAAAACAGATTTCCGTTGGCTACCTCGTTGACCAGATTTTACAGCCCCGACTTTTATTTATGGCCATAAAAGCCAATGTAAAATAAACCGGAGACTCGCTTACATAATAACGAGCGATGGTTAGGGCAATGAACTGTCGCGCAGAAGGTCAGGGTTCGATTCCCAGCCGTAAGATTATTTTTGACTGGCCCTCCTCTCGTGATGATCTGACGAATCATCCGAGTAGTATCAATTGTCAAAAATATCTGATCTCAACTTCGCCGCTCGGAGTCGGCATAAAATAGGAGGTCCCGCCATCGTATAAGAAGTACACACGCACACATGAATGGTTGTGAGAAATCTAGGCCCTGGGTACTACGAGCCTGTTGCGCCAAAATTTTTTTTTTTATTTGACCGGTTAAGAGTATCTTCCTGAGATAAGGTAGCTTTCCATCCTCTTCGATCCTGGGTATGTTGTTGTCAGTTCGCTTAGTCCTTAAGCCGCAGATTCGTTCTTTCTTATCGCCTCATGTATAGTGGCTATAATTCGGAGATTCTTTTGGCTAGAGCATAAAAGTACATTTACTCGAGCGGCCGGGCCAATGTAAACTACGTGTTTCTACCATTTTTACATCATCCTTATCTAGGTAAAGCTCATAAAGTTTGTATAGTTTATATAGCTCGATTCGCCTTCACCGCATATTAGCTAAAACTTACTTACTTACATTCCGGAGTGATCCTGTGCCTCAACTAACATGATTCTCTTATTAGCCCGGTCCTTAGCTAACTGCCTTCAGTTGCACACTTCAAGTTGTTTGAGGTCTGGCTGGGCGTCGAAGATTCTGCGAGCCAGAGTATTGGTGTCTATTCGTTTTATATGCCCTAGCCATCTTAAACGTTCAATGTGGAGTTTTTTGACCAGGGACATGTCGCTGTTCAGCTCGTATAGTTCCTTGTTTGAATCTTCGTCTCCATAGCCCGTCAACGAAAACGGGACCAAAGATTTTTCGAAGAGTTTTCCTCTCAAATCGACCAAGAATTTCTTCATCCGCTTTTGATACGGTTCATGCTTCAGCGTCGGTCGTAGAACAGGACTGGGATGATCAGCGTCTTGTATAGGATCACCCTAGTAGTTCGAGTGAAGGTATTACAACTAAATTACCTTATTATTCCGAAGAAATTTCCGTTAAATTTCTGGCGAGATATTGTTTTCAGAGTCAATAGAGCATTTAAGGTAGACGTACTACCCCTACGTTGTATCCTATTTTGGTGACGTTGTGTCCAATTTTTCGCGAAGTTGTGTTGAGTAAATCCTCTAAATAGTCAAATTGAAGAATTCAAAGGACAGTGCATCACGTCTAAGTCCTTTTTGAAATCGAATGCGTCGGTGTGGTCCGACCTTGATGGAAGAGTGAAAATTATCCATCGTCATCCTGCAGAGACGGATGAGTTTGGATGTTCTACCGTCGGTTTCAAGATAGACGTACTACCTCTACGTTGTATCTGTTAATGGTGACGTTCTGTCCAATCATTCGAAGTTGTGTTTCCCTCTGTGCTAAGTAAATCCTCTCAACAATCAAATTAAAGAAGTCAGAGGACTGTGCATCGCCTTGCCTAAGACTTTTTTGAAATCGAATGCGTCGGTGAGGTCCGAGCTTGATGGAGCAGCGATAAATCTCCATCGTCATCCTGCACAGACGGACGAGTTTGAATGGTATACCCAAACTAGACATGGCTCAGCATAGTTCGATTCTATAAATGTTGTCGTGTGCATTAGATGGTGGTGGTATGGTATTTACAGGTTTCGGCAGTAATCTGCTTATTGATCGCATATACTTTATCTTGCTGCAATCAACGCGTTTCGCCTCTTCCTCGATGGCCATAAATGCTCCTACAACAACAACACGATTAGAGCGACCATTGATGTCGATGTTGTGTACCTACCACAATAGCTGGACCGATTTATTGAATAAAGTCCCTTCCGTATTAGCTTCTACCCTACGTACTATCTGCTCCAGCACGAAATTGAAGAAATCGCTTGATAGTGCATCTTCTTGTCGTGGTCGATCTGCAATCGATATTCCAGTAATCAGATTTGCTATCATACATCCAGATTGTGTTGATGATTTAGTGCATGCACACTACTATGGCAACACCTCCGATTTTTGCTGGTGTTCCATCATAACCGACTGGATAGTTTTTCTTCAGTTCTTTTATGGTTACTCTAACTTGCGGACTCTGAACACGATGACAACATTGTAAAGGCTCACCTCATAAATATCAAAGAAAAAGGGGCTCTATAAGTAACTGACAGCTTGATAAAAAGGGCTACAGTGCAGTGGGTTCCCATAGAGAAATGGAAAACCGCAAAGAAAATGTTTTCGAAACTACTTAAGGAAGGAGTGGATTTGGGACTGAAGTGATATAGATAACGCAAGAAACTATAGGTAAGTTAAGCGCCTTCTATACCTGTGTACTATCAAAGATTATAAAGTTTTACAGATGACGCTGGGATTCCTCGATTCCCAGCCAGACGTCGGACGCAGTAGAGGATGACCTCGCCTTGAGTGGCGCGCACAAGTAGAAACCGACCTCAACCAACTTGGAGTGCGCAACTGGAGGCAGTTAACTAAGGACCGGGATAATTGGAGAGGCATGTTGGTATAGGCCCAGGTTCACTGCATAGAAGAAAAATCGTTATATGGCGGGTCGTACTGGCGCAGCCCGCCGTATGTTTGCCCGCCATATGTTTGCCCGCCCGTATAATGAAGCTGGTCAGCAATAGTTTCTGATTTTTGTTCTCAATGTGTCATCTGTATGACTTTATTATCTTTGGTACTATCCAAGAAGCTATGCAGCAAGCTGAAAAGCAGTAAAATCGTTTAAGGACGTAGGCTTTTTCGGTAAGTCCATGGACTATCTTCACAGCTTCTAGTTTTTTAGTACCACAGGTTTAAGCCTCATAAGTAAAATTCTTCACATAGCATAGGGCTCATTTATTTAAGTTGGACTACAAAATACTTGTCCCTTCCCTGCCAGCCCTCGAACGCTATATAACCTTGCAATAATGAATAGAAACCATTTTCCCCTTTGAGTCCGTTCCACATTTACTGCTCAACACTGGTTAGTAATTTCCATAATTCTGGGTGTTAAACGATGTGCAAATGCCGCATGTATTCAAAGTTATCTCGCGTGTAATAAATTACAAGTTCGAATAAAACATTGCGTGGCGTTTCCACGAATTTGCCCAACAATTTCCGGTAACATATTCACAATATCTCGTTGCCATTGAATGGCTTTATCAAAACGTTTATGATGAGATTGCAGAAATCCAGAGCAGCCATTTAATTAATTAGCGTTCATTCGAGTGATGATGAGTGCCCACCTACATGTGGGTGCATTTAACTCACTTCCGAGAATTGTATTGCAATTTCCTGTAGCAAACAATTTCCACGATGGAAACCATCCACTGTTAAGCTTTACACCGACTCTAGGGTTGTTGACCTCAAAACACTGCCTCTGTTTATAAACAACACAAAATTATTCCATTCATACGTTGAAGGTACAATGATTCGCAATTGAGACGAACTCCCGGCTAATGGAAAGATTCTCATCGCAAAAACCTTTCCACTCTACAAATGGAACAGCTACAACCTTGCGTGACAACGAAAAATTAATGATTTTACCACAAGACTCCTTACCAGCTGACTCAGCGAAAGTCGACTTGACAGTCAGTGGCGTATGGCATTGTCTGGCTTCACTGTGGCGGGGGGTGTGGTGCATAATTCTACCGGTGTTTTGACTTGCACAATTAACGCAATTCAGCCACAGTGCAGCTGACTGCCTCCATTCACGTTTTTCATGTGAAACTGCCTTCCGGATGGATTAAGATTCAGATAAATTTCAAAGTCCATGTGAGCCAATATGCACAGAGTGGCAAACAAACACTTATTGCAAACGTTACGATTACGTGATACCTATTCGTAGTAGCCGTCGTTGTGCATTTCCTATTCATTAAGTCTCAAGTCTGACCTTAGTGTGAAGCTGCACAACTTGATCTGATTGAGTGGAGATTTAAATCGAAACAGCCCCACCATACTCGACTATGAATATTAATAATGAGTTTACGTTGCGTATTTGACAGCAAACTTGCGTACACCTTCAATTAGCAAAAAAAATGCAATTTGCCGACTTATCTTGGCGTAAATCCCGAAATTGATTTGACCTGTGGGGGTTAGGTTAAGCTTATCGTGAGTTTTCGATAGAATACTTTTCATGTCAACAGGTATTCAATCGATCGTCTGCCATATTTGACAGATAAGCGTTGGCATATTTTTATGACATTCAGAGTGTGAATATTATCGTTTTGGAAACCACTTTTGTTTATATTCAGCTGGCGAAAATCTGGGGTTTTCCTGGGTTTGTTTATTTTTGTGGTAGAGTCATGGATACTATAGAGAATATGTGGGGAAAGTGTGTAAACAAATTATTAAGCGTATGCGTAAGGTTCTGTGAGATTTTGTGAAGTACCATCAAAAAACGCTTGATATATGCACACGCTAATCGGTATTATTTCACCTGCGGTTTGGGTGTTGTAGAACGAGGGTAGACTCTGATTGGCTTTAACTTGGCAATGCACAGTGTTGTAACTCTGATTACACATCAAGTGCTTATTTTTTACCTCCAAGTGGTAACCATCAGGTACTGGTCTCATCCAACCGGATTTGACTTGCTAAACGAAAAGCGCGAGTGTTGATAACACGACGAAAAACAGCAACGCACAACGAATAGCACGGAATGAATACCCGGCCTGCTGTCCCAGGCGAACCTAGACAAGCTGCTTCGACATATTCGGACAACAGGTTGTCTAGGAATTTCAAGGGTTAGTCAGGCCCCTTGAACAGAGCTGGTGGCGGATGAACCGAAAGGCCAACGGCAGCGCTTAATCCCGTACTCGATACTGATGTCTGATCCCGTGTCCTAGGGGTATCTAATAAATTGGAACTGGCCCTCCAGGTTGGGAGTTGTGCTTTTGGTTAACTACCCAACCATGGAAAAATCTAACGGTTACGAAGCCACCAATAGCCTCGGAAAGGACTAATTTTATTGTTGAAGACACGAAAAAAGGACAACGACGTTCGTATCTGCACCTGGAATGTGAAACAGGAGAGGTGCAACCGAACAACTAGCGGAAGCCCTAAACTGCTACAAAGCAGACATTACTGCCATCCAGGAAATACGATGGGATGGGCCCGCCAAAAAGAGGATGAAAAACTGTGACATCTACTACGGACCGTGTTATAGTGAGCAGAAACAGCGACTAATCGGGTGCGGATTTGTTATAAGTGCCAGACTTAGGCAAGAAGTCTTATGTTTCCAAGACTTAATCAAAGACATTGTAACTCTCCGCATCAAGGCCAAATTCACCTACAAAAGCCTTATATGCGCTCATGACCGAACGGAGAAAAAGATTGTAAAGCTAAGGATTGCTTCTATGAGCTCCTTGACAAAACCTTTGAGCGACTACCGAAGTAAGATGTTAAAATCGTGCTGGGAGATGTTAACGCAAAGGTAGGAAGAGAAGACATCTTTAGCAGTATTGTCGGAAGACATAGCCTACACGACAACACGTCTGGTAACGGATTTAGGCTAATTGACTTCGCTACGGAACGAAATGCCACTATAGCCAGCGCACGGTTTCCTCACCTTGATATCTATAAGGGGATATGGCGGTCTCCAGATCAACGAACGGTCAATCAAATTGATCACATAGCGATAGACAAGAGGCACGCATCCAGGATTTTGGATGTCCGAGCCATGTCTAGTTTTGGTATACCGCCCAAACTCGTCCGTTTGTGTAGGATGACGATGGAGAATTCTCGCTTCTCCATCAGGGTCGGAAACGACCTCACCGACACATTCGATACCAAAAAGGATTTAGGCAAGGCGATGCGCTGTCATGTGACTTCTTCAATCTGATTCTTGAGAGGATTGTGCAAAACTCACGCAGAGGCACAATTTTCCAAAAATCTGTACAACAACTAGCATACGCCGACGATATTGACATCATTGGTAGGACCCAACGTGATGTCATAGCCACGTTTGCTAGTATAGAGAAGGAAGCGGCAAAAATGGGTTTAGCAGTAAATGAGGGCAAGACGAAGTATATGCTGTCAACACGAAAGGACACACAACATCGACGAATTGGACAGAACGTCACCATTGACAGATATAACTTTGAGGTA
The DNA here is from genome assembly GCA_949824845.1 of Rhingia rostrata. Lineage (NCBI taxonomy): Eukaryota > Metazoa > Arthropoda > Insecta > Diptera > Syrphidae > Rhingia > Rhingia rostrata. The sequence continues at coordinate 73,069,888 of OX463758.1, read as the reverse complement.
GTACGGGACTTTATCTATCTCGGCTCCGCTTTTAACTCTGACAACAACATCTCGTCAGAAATTAAACGAAGAACTACTCTTGCCAACCGCTGTTTCTTCGGGCTAAGAAGGCAATTCAGTAGTAAAGCCCTCACTCGAGCTACTAAGGAGATCTTATATAAGACCCTGATCATCTCAGTCCTGCTCTACGGCGCTGAAGCATGGACCGTCTCAAAAGCGGATGAGGAAAATTCTTCAAAAAATCTTTAGTCTCGTTTGCGTTGACGGGCTATGGATACGAAGATTCAACCAAGAACTATACGAGCTGTACAGCGACATGCCCCTGGTCAAAAAACTCCGCATTGGACGTTTAAGATGGCTAGGACATGTAGAACGAATGGATACCTATACTCCGGCTCGCGGAGTCTTCGATTCCAAGCTAGTCGGAGGCAGTAGAGGAAGAGCTCGCCCTAATTGCCGCGCACAAGTAGAAACCGACCTCAACCAACTTGGAGTGCGCAACTGGAGGCAGTTAGCTAAGTCCCGGGCTAATTGGAGAGGCATGTTGGTTAAGGCCCATTTTCACTCCGGACTGTAGCGCCGCTTAAGTAAGTAAAAATCAGTCAACTGTCAGTTGGTATTTGAAAGTGACAAATTGATTCTTTTGACAAATATTTTATGTCTTCCACGATTTGCGCGTGCAACAGAGAATATCAGTCCTGTTGTAGAGGATGTCTAAAAACTTTATCGGTAAAACGATGCACACAATTTTGCATCAGCAGATTGTGTCGAACTTTGATGAAAAATCTTTAAAGCGTTCTCATACTTATAGAGTGCAAACCATTCACCAATTCCTGTCTGTTAACCGTCTAGTGATGTAAAATTACTTGCATGGAAGTAACAGGAGCAATCAGTGTGAACTACCAGAGAACTATCCCAACTGCTAGATTAAAGGTGGTTCGAAATCTGCAATTTTTAAATGTGTACACTTGGCAAGAAAATCATCCATGAGAATCAGCCAATCACACAGCTGCGTCTAAAGTCTCTGGGCATCCGGTGCATCCTGACAATTCACAAAGGGAACAGCGTAAACTCTGATTACTTACCCCCTAATTGGACTTTTTCTTCAGCGCAGGTCTGGGTTCGATTTCCAGCCGTAGCAACACCCAAATGATTAAGAATACAAGTTTGGTTTTATTAGGATTTATGTCTTGTGCAAAATATTTTGTCCACTCTTTCGGAAGAGCACGCTTAAGCAGACCACTGATAAAAATTTAATTGTCGTTTTTCTTTTATTTGGGTCGTTACAGCTTATAGGCTTAATATTCGACATTCTTAATCATAGATGTCACCAGTGAAAGCCTGTACTGAAAATGACAGTTTTGACGATAACAATGTCAAGAGTTATTTGACCTGAATTTCCTGAAAATTTTATGTGATCGGCTTCTTACATAATTTCTTTTCCATTATTTTTCTAGATTCTCACAACTACAACAAAAAATATTGGACAACACGCAAACATCCCGAGCTCATCTAACTCCTGAAATAGCGCTTCGTTTGATTACCCCCGAGTGTCGCCTATTTCATGAACCCATAACAGCTGAGAGTGATAAAGTCTTCGAAAGCGATCCATTTTGGGGATTCTATTGGCCTGGCGGCCAAGCAATAAGCAGGTTGTCTATTTTTCCATTCCATTTCATACTGAGTGCTTACTTTGTTTTAAAATGCAAACCATATCTAAAGATTTATTCTAGACAACCCGAACGTAGTCAGTTTGAAAAAAGTACTTGACATTGGTAGTGGCTGCGGAGCCTCATCCATAGCAGCGATAATGGCAAATGCATCATCAGCAGTGGCGAATGACATTGATTCAGGTAAAAAAAATTTAAAAAAATTAAAAAAAAGTACTGGAGATGCCGGGGATCGAACCCGGGGCCTTTCACATGCAAAGCGAACGCTCTACCACTGAGCTACATCCCCTTCATAAAATGTTACTGCTAACAGTCCAATAGTTGATTGAATTCTTTCTTACAAGCAGTTGCTTCGATTGCTGTGCAAATGAATGCTGATTTGAATGGAATTACCGTTGATACAAATGATTTGAACTTAATTGGCAATTCGAATATTGATGAGGACGTGATTTTACTTGGTGATGTCTTTTACGATGCCGACTTTGCGGAGATGCTCTTGCCATGGTTACATAAGTTACACAGACAGGGCAAACAGATTTACGTTGGTGATCCTGGAAGGCATGGATTGACGGAGAATCGATTGAAATTCATGACCAAGCTAGCGACCTATGAACTAACTGAAAATTGCTGTATAGAAAATAATGGTTTTAAAAATGTTCATGTTTGGAAATTTTTATAAAAAAATTAAATTTGGTCTTGGCACGTTTTATTATCGCCACTATTTTAACAAAGTTGTGTATGTAGTAATAAATTGCGATTGCAATTTCATCGGAAGTTGGAAAGTATGAAAATGGATAAAACTCCTAAATAGGTGAGATCCATGGCGTATGTGTTACTAAATGTACCTATTTTAACGAATAATCGAAGAACACCTGGAACAATGTAGAATGGCCGTGTTCAGGATTTCAGATGTAGTTAGTAATATATCTTGATCATGAAATCAGTTATCGTTGGTCAACCGACCATTTTAGTAAAGTAGAATTTGAGGAAAAATGACTGATGAAACAAGAGGTATCTTCGGGTAATTTGATGTAATGAAAAATGTAAAATATCGAATCTCCAATATCAAGACAGAATTATCTCATTTGAACGAAAAGTACCTGTAGGTACACTTTCTCAAAGGCAAATGAAAAACGTCAAATTTTGAAGTACCAATGTTGAAAGAGACGACGAATAAAAACATCCCTCCACTTCAGTGCTTTGCCTATAAAACCGTCGAGAATATATTTTGGAAACTAAATTCAAACATTTCCGCAAATATTTGCAATCAGAGAAATTATTATTTTTTTAGGCTTCTAAAGAGTGTTTCTTAGAGTTACCTATAGAACTTTAAGCAGGCAGCACTATTTTAACTGGCGGCCATTTTGTCAGCTGCCAAGTGATTTATTTTTAGTTTGGTTTGGCATTTCAACATGCATAGACTGACGTCTGAACAACGCTTCCAAATTGTGCAAATTTATTTCGAAAATCATGGTTCTGTTCGAAATTCGTATTTCGCACAACGCCAATTTTGCGGTCAACATAATCGTCCATCAGAGCAAGGCGTACGTTCGGTGAATGGGCCCAAAACAAGTTTGCCGTTGACCCCAATTTTCATAATCGAATTTGGTTTAGCGATGAAGCTAACTTTTGGTTGAATGGAACGTCAATAAACAAAACTACCGTATTCGTATTTGTATTTTGAGATACCGCCACATCCAAGAAAACTGACTGTTTGGTGTGCTTTATGGTTTGGTGGAATAATTGGTCAACGTAATCGTCCATCAAAGCAATTACTTCGATTAGGTATGGAACGTTTTCGCATCACGTTTACTCTTAATGATAATACACATCTACAGAGAAGTCGTACAGTGCGTATAAAAGAAATCATTGCCACTGGCTGTTGTAGAGAGTAGCGTATGGTGCACAGGAATTGGATATTTGTCCATCCACTCTATGGAAGATTTTGCGGAAAGATCTTGGCTTGCGTGTTTAAAAAATGCAACTCGTGCAAGAATTGAAGCCACAGGATCACCTAACAAGGCATAGATTCGGTTAATGGGCCCAAAACAAGATTGGACCATCCGATCCCAATTTTCAAAATCAAATTTTTTTTCCCCATTAAGCTCACTTTTGGTTGAATGGATACGTCTAAAACAAAACTGCCGTAAGTGATGATAATCCTCAAGTGTATGTTGAGACACCGTCACATCCACAACAATTGGTCTGTACTTCTTTAAAAACGATGCTGACCAGAACGTTACAGTCAATGGTGACAACTTAAAGAGCAATCTTTGTTTTATTCCATTTCAAAGTTCTGTAGCTCAAAAAAAAAGACACTTGATCAAACTCCTGCAGTCCTACTCTCTCATCCTTTCATTTCATTCTCTCACAGGCCTAAATTCAGTTTTAAGAGAAAAAAAATGTACAGACTTAATTTTTATTCTTTTGGTTCTGCTTTGTGAAATTTTACATCTAATTTTATTCAAATTTACATGAGTATCCGAACAGACCTTATATTAGTGGCCTTATCCCACAAATATGTGTTTTTTTCCTATCGACTTCATATAATTTAAAATGACGCTAAAAATCACAATCGAACAATGTATATACGTCAGAAGATCACTTGGTCAGTTGTTTTGTGGACTAATGACTCACTTTGGGGGTCAAGTCTATTTAGTGTAGTTTCCCCACCGAAGTGAGTCATGAACTCATTCAAAATTTGTAAATTTGTGCCTGCAAATCACCTAATCGAAGATTTCAATTGTTATTTCCTTCATACATATCTGCAAATGCAAACTGTAATTTCAATTGTGGTGGCACGTGAGAGAAATATTGTTTTATACGTCAGAGTGGTTTACCCGTTTCTCTTGAAATACATGAATGGGCTAATAACTCGTACCGAGCAAAAGGACGCCTCAAAATCTTGTCTATCATAATTTATGAATTTTTGAAACCTGATCAAAGTCTTATTTGGTGATAAAAATTAAAATGTGACCAATTCTGTGGCAGATAGTTTATTAAACGGCGCTATAGTCAAGGTGAGGCTGACCCTCAACCAACATACCTCTCCAATTAGCCGGGTCCCTATGTAACTGCCTCCAGTTGAGCACTTTGTTGAGACTGGATTTTAATTTTGAGCGTCACTTAAGGCGAGGTTTTCCACTACAGCGCCCTACGTCTGGCTGGCGTTCATTCGCTCTACATGGCACATTCTTCTAACAAGGTCGCTGAACAGCTCGTAAAGTGATTGGTTGAATCTTCGTCTATGTAGCCTATTAACTCAAACGGAGTCAACGATTTCCTGATTATTTCTTTTCTTAAAACCAAGAAGTACTTTTTTATTATCCTTTTGATATGATCTTTGCGTCGGACTTTGTTACTTAATTGGTTTCATAGATTTCAAACAGCTGTTGGGAAATGTGGTAAGTAGGAGAACGTATATTGTAGAAACAGGTGTATGGAAAATACGTTTGGCGTTGAGCGTTAATGGCGCTATAGGCATTTTACCGATCATATATAGATCACTTCTTTCATTAGTCTCTTGCTTTGACTGCAAGACACATCCATCTGGCATTCATAGTCGAAAGATCATCTACTCTCATATACGTCGCTGACACGTTCTATAATAGAAGTGCGCTCTACAAAACTGCCAAAATCCCTATATTTTTGTTTTCGTACTCTGTGAGGTACCTATTTTAAAAAACTGCGCGAGTGCTTTCCTGCACAAGCATTTGATTTATCCATTTGGATACCCATCTGTCCTCCCTCTACCTGAATATATTCTCTTCTTATTACGCAGGTAAAACTAAAATACCTATGGCACGAGATCCTTGCAGATGTTTGTTAATCGGAATTACTACCGAATATAGACTCTTGGAAATTATGTTCCTTCCCTTCTTCTACTGCAAAAACAAATGTTTTATTGTCTCTTTATTAATGGTCGTTATGAATGAATTTTTGTTGCAATAGACGGTGCCAGGGAATTCAGTGGAGTAGTATGTACTTATTAATGGATGAATTATGCTTATATATCTCTGAAAGACATGAGGTTTGCTTTGACAAGGTCTACTGCAAAACGCGTCAAAAAGCCACTAGATTTCTCGCGCCGACCACGAAGAAACCCCTGGTTTGATAAAGAATGTCGACAGATAATAGAAGCCAAAAACGAGATCAAAAAGGCAAAATTGCAAGTGAAGACAAGATCCGCCGTTGAGCTTTATAGAAAGAAATGAGGAAAGATCGCCGGTTTTTCAGAAAAGTGAAGAACTAAGACACCTACTGAGGACAGTGTTATAGTGAGCAGAAACAGCGACTATTCGGATGCGGATTTGTTATAAGTGCAACCCTTAGGCAAAAAGTCTTATGTTTCCAAGACATTAGCAAACGCATTGTAACTATCCGCATCAAGGCCAAATTCGTCAACCTTATAGCCTTATATGCGCTCACTCCCCAACGGAGGAAAATGATGATATAGCTAACCCGACCTAAGGGAAGTGAGGATAGCAAAATCTAAACTCAAGCTTAATAAGGCTGCCGGAAATGACGGCCTTACCGCCGAGCTTTATAAAGCCGGCGGAGATGACTTGGTAAGTAACATACAGCAACTCATAAGCCAAATCTGGTCGGAAGAAATTATGCCTGATGAATGGAACCTCAGCATCGTTTGCCCGATCCACAAAAACGGAGACCCTCTAAACTGCGCAACTACAGAGGCATAAGTCGATTACAAGATCCTATCTGCAGTACCATGTGAGCGCCTGAATCCGTTTACCAACAACCTGAGCGGCCCTTATCAGTGTGGTTTTCGGCCAGGAAAGTCTACAACCGATAACATTTTCACACTTCGGCAAATCCTGGAAAAAAACCCGAAGAAGTCCAAATCGATACCCACCACCTATTCATCGATTTCAAAGACGCATACGACAGCATTTATAGAAACCAAGTATACAGAGCCATGTCTAGTTTTGGTATACCGCCCAAACTCGCCCGTTTGTGTAGGATGACGATGGAAAATTATCGCTGCTCCATTACGGTCGAAAACGACCTCACCGACACCAACAAAAGGATTTAGGCAAGGCGATGCGCTGTCATGTGATTCTTGAGAGGATTGTGCAAAGCTCCCTAGCCAACACCAGAGGCACGATTTTCCAAAATTCGGTGCAACTGTTAGCATACGCCGATGATATACACATCATTGGTAGGAATCAACGTGATGTCTTAGCCACGTTTGCTAGTCTGGAGAAGGAAGCACCGAAAATGGGGTTAGCTGCAAATTAGCGCAAGACAAAGTGTCTTGCGCTAAAAAAAAGTGTCAACACGAAAGGACACACAACATCGACGAACCCGACAGAACGTCACCACTGACATATTTAACTTTGAGGTGGTACGGGACTTTGCCTATATCGGCTCCGCTATTAATTCAGCCAACAACATCTCGTCAGAAATTAAACGAAGAATTACTCTTGCCAAACGCTGTTTCTTCGGGCTAAGAAGCCAATTTAGTAGTAAAGCCCTCACTGGAACTACTAAGGAGATCCTATAAAAAACCCTGATTATCCCAGTCCTTCTCTACGGCGGTGAAGCATGGACAGTATCAAAAGTGGATGAAGAAATCCTTGGTCGATTCTAGAGGCAAATTCTTCGAAAAACCTTCGGTCCCGTTTTCGTTGACGGGCTATGGAGACGAAGATTCAACCGAGAACTATACGAGCTATACAGCGACATGCCCCTTGTCAAAAAACTCCGCATTGACGTTAAAGATGGACATGTAGAACAAATGGACACCAATACTCCGGCTCGCAAAGTCTTCGATCCCCAGCCAGACGTCGGACGCAGTAGAGGAACCCCTCTCCTTAAGTGGCGCGCACAAGTAGAAACCGACCTCAACCAACTTGGAGTGCGCAACTGGAGGCAGTTAGCTAAGAACCGGGCTAATTCGAGAAGCATGTTGGTTGAGTTCACTTAATAACAAAACATCTATACGAAGTATGCTCCTAGTGGTTTGACTTAAAATAACAACAATTATGTATGGAATATAATTTTTTTAAGAACAACATCAGCTTTCTTTTGAAATATTAAGGGTGTTTTTTTTTTTATTTACCGTTCTGGAGTTATGGATCCATCCATATGTCTCCATAAAAATTTTGATTTTTTTCAAAATTTGAGCAGCGAGCGGCACGGGTTAACGTCGTTTAATAAGCTCAAATTTAGGCTTTCTCAATATCTGGAAACAGGACTCGTTTTGTGCTGTCCAGATGAATAAGATTCCGACATTTTTCCTCCCTCTATGAGATCCGGTCACCCCCTAGTTAGTAGTCATCTCGAGGTTCAAACTCTTGCAGATGAGATATTAAAAAGGCAACCATTTCTTCGAGACTTCAATAACTGTTTCCCGGATCGATGTTGGACCAGTATTTCTTGAAACGTTTAAAAAATAATTTCTGCGCCTGTTGATGGCCCTACTGCTGTCATAACTACTGCTTCCTACATGTTCTCGTATGTGTGGTGGCGGCATGCCAACCAAAGCATGTCATTATCCACGTTACCATAGATTCCCCATTCTGTTGCCGCCTCATAGACTGCTGTTGCTGCAACCTCACCTGTGCCAGAATTTATCTTTGAGACTCCTACAAGTAAATTCCTGTGAATTGAATAGTGAATATGAACACTACTAGTTCGTAAGCTGCCACTAGAAAAAAAACGAGATTTGGTTAATCTGACGGACAAATATCGTCAAGTCAGTGGAAGATTGTTACCAACGAAGAAGGAATTTATTTTAGTAAGCGGAATTTTGTCATGAGTAAGTAACGATTAACGAGTTGGGAGAAGGTAATTTCAAAAATTTTAAAATAGGGTGCACAACCCTACACCTACATCACGGCATGGTCCCCTACAGGATGACAAAGTAAATCTAAAACAGGCGATTCCGTTTTTTTGTTTCCAAAACAAATTGCTTCCTTTATTTATATTCGTTTTTTATTGTTTTTTTTTTTTATTTTTATTGTAACACAACTTATTTACAACTGAGAAGCTTATATATAAAAAAATAAACAAACAGAGAGGAGATTTTTTTCGTGTGGCATTCATGTAGAGAACAACGCGCGCATAGAAACATTCAATTAGAAGAGAACATATTTATATTATAAACTTAATAATTTAATTTAAGAAAAAATAATAATAATAATATTAATAAAACGTAAAACAGTTTAATACTTGGGCATTTCGGAGTAACGTGGCGGCGTCTGCCATATGGCACTTGAATTACGTTTCAAGTAACGCGCGTCGATATTCGGGAAGATGGCCTTCAGGTCGGGCGTCATCGGTTGCACCGAAAAGAAACTGTCAATGATATCGGATGAGAGGTACGCCTGGTTGGTGATTGCATCGGCGCGGACAGAACTCTTACTCCACTGTGGTGGATTGGGCCGTTTGTATGAGGACTTGCCCTCTTCGTCGGTTGAATCGTCGCTGTGCAGCATGTTGAAATTGTATTTGTTGTGTTGCTTTGGCGGCAGGGGTACCTTCATTCGTGGCGCCTTCATTTGTTCGAGTAGTTCACGTTCTTGGCGCGCTGCTTCGGCAGCATCCACTTTCGTCTTGGAGCTGGCTGCTTGTTTCTGTTCGCGTTCCTCTAGGAGTTTCAGATTGCGATTGATTTCTTCGAGCTCGCGTTTCTTTTGCTCCATTTCGAGGGCCTTTTTGCGATTCTTCTCCTCGCGTTCGCTCATCAGTTTTTTGAGACGTTCGGCGCGTTCTTTTTCCTTTGCTTCGCGGAGTGCGGCGGCTTGTTGATGCTTTAGTTCGCGTTTCTTTTTACGCTCGTCAGCCAATTGCTAATTTGGGAGGGGGGAAATTAGACTGGAAATAGCTAGAAAGATGTGGGGTACCAACCTGAAGTTTGTTGAATCCTTTCTTGAGATCGTCTTCGCTGTTTTCCCGTGACAAGGACTGTGACGAGGTGGATGTGCTGGACTTGAGAGTTGATGCCGAAGAGTGTTTGCTTGTCGGGAATGACATAATCTTTGACGCACTGTTGGGTAGCTTCTTGGCATTGCCTGATGATGGAGTGACGTTTGTTTGTTGGGTGGGGGTGAGGAATCTTCCCAGGGCGGGCCCGATACCTTTGCCAATCACTGGGGTTGTTACTGTGGTGCCTCTTATATCACGAATGGCCTACAGGTAGGAGAGTTCCAAATCAGTCATAAATATACACACACAAAAATTAATACTAACAGGCAACTCAGGTTCTGAATTTTCCTTGGTCTTTTTAGACCTTGTTTTCTGACTCTGAGCGTGGTTCTCGAAAGCCTCCACCTTCTTCTTCACCGGACTCTGCACACATGGACTAAACAAACAACAAATTTATCGTATCTCTCATCTACTAGATCTGCATTTCTACTTACTTGAACAATTCATTAGGCTTTGGCTTGCACTTAAGGGCCTTGATCGACGTTGGTGCCGGCAACTGTGGTGGAGCCGGCTTTAGCAATGGTTTTTCGAACGAGTCATCCTCAGTCATGATGCTATCGTTTACCGGTGGTTCTCTAACGTCGAACGTGGCATCACCAAAGCTGCCAATTGGTTTCTTCGCTCCACCGCTATTAGAGATAGTTACCGTGGCATTTGCATTGTTTTCCATTATAAACGTGGTCTGTGGCGGCGGAACAGCAAAGGTGCTGTTCTGCTGATTTGTAAGGAAAGTGGCATCACCGCAGGCAGTCACCATTGTTGCATTGTTTGTTGCAACTGTTTCATTGCAAATGTTAGCAGCTGCTGATGTGACAGCTGCTGGAGTTGTTGGTGCTGGTGGCGTTTGGAGTGGTGTTTTTGGAATGACCTCCTCTTCAATGCCTTCCTGGGGCATATTGTCAACGGCATCTTCGTAAACAGATAGCGGCCTTGGCTTAGAGATACTGCCACCGCTGCGAGTGCGTGCTGAAACTGGGGATGGCACAACCGGCTCCAAACTTTGTCGTTCCTCTTTAATGGGGCGATGATTGAATTCCTTTGCCTTCTTTCGACCACGTTTGTTGGGACGAGCTGTAGTTGTGTCTGTAGCGGAGGTTGTTTGAAGAGTGTCCTCCACGGTGGAGGTGGTTTCGTGCTTAAGTGGTACTGGCGCCTCCTCAGGGAAGGCGAGTGGTGGTGATAATTCCGTGCTGTTAGACGCAGATAGGCTGACTTTTTCTTTCTTTACCTTAACAAGCGGATTCTTAGTGGATGCTTGGTCCTTCTTAGATTCTGGAAGAGAGGTATCGTAAGAATGCTATTCACTCAGTGGGTTGGGTAAACTTACTTTTCTTCGCCACTTCACTGGAGTTGGATGATGAAACCTCCTCCTCTGATAAGATTTCCACCACTGGAGCGTCCTTTTCAGGAACAACCAGAATAGATTCATCCGCCTAAATTGGAACTCCTAAATAAATCTTCAACTAAGCAAGAGCAACCTACATACCTTCTTTTGGCTAGCCACAGACTCATTGCTAGCTGCTTCCAAGGTTTCATTGACAGATTTTGTGGATTTGTTTGATTTCTTTGAGCTGGCTTGGGACTGACGTTCTTCGTTTTCTTTTTTGATCTTCCTATTGCTTTCATTTGGATTATCTGGGCGCCTCATTTTAGAATTGATTGATGGCTCCTTCTACAAGTGGATTCAATTAAGATACCAATCAATGAGATGCAGATCAAAACCTACCAAATTATCAGCCTTCAGCTTAGCCGCGCGCTGTGGTCGCACAAATATATGTTCCGGCTCTTCTTCTGGTTGTGGTTCTGGAACAATTTCCTTTTCTTGGATAGTCTTCTTGACGACCACTGGGGCGGCCTCACTGACTACTGAGTTTACACTGGGAGGGCGAGCGTCCATTTTTTCATCTAAGGACCCTACTTAATTTAGAAAGGAAAAATCTATTGAAAAATTCAACCAACATACCCTCATCCACGGAAGACAAGCGCTTTGCACGTTTTTTCGTTTGTTGTGGCGATGCAGCAACAGTGGCGGCAACCATTTCCGAAACGGGTGCTCGAGCGCCCAGCAATATTGATTGGAGTTTCATTTGGATATCCTGCACAATGAGAAACATACGGTTAGTCACACTAAATCAACACAAGGATTCTTCTTTTTTACTTTAACTTCATTTTCCCATTTGGATTCGCAGCTTTGTGCGCGTTTTATTATTTGTTCGAGATTTTGAGTGAGTTCTTCCATTTTTTTTTAGAAGTTTAGTTAACAAGTAATAAAGAGAATAAATTAAACAAAGAAGTTGGTAAACACTCGAAAGAATGCTTAGGAGAATATAAATTGTTTGCAGGAATTTAAATAAATAAATTAAAACGAGAAAAACTTGAGCATCTATGCGATAGATGCCGACCGAACGACGAAACAATTTACAAAAATTTTCAAATTTTCCTTCAACTGACGCGGGAATATCAACTGTGGTGTTGTCTCTTTTTTTCTTATTGGTAGTTGCTGGGAAATGGAACTGGAGTGTGGATTGTGGAATTGATTTAAGGGGTAGATCACACTGCTGTAATTTTGTAAGGCGTTGTTGATTGTTTAAAAAGAAGCGGTCAAAGGAATGATACAACATATTGGGTTTTTGCCATGAGCGTATGTGTCGTTGAATGCACAGCACGATACAAAAGTAAAAATGAAAAGACGACATCTGTTAAGTTGTATCATGGTTCTAAGGCATCCTTAATTGACGGAACTCAGATGAGACTTGCTATTGACAACAAATACTTTTTGGATAATTCTGTGAATAGAAATTTATTTCGGAAAATCTGAGCCAGGAAAATTTTAGCCAGTATGTAAATTTTGACATTAGTATGGTGCAGAAAATTAAAAAAAATAAACAGTGGATAAAATGTAACCCTCTTTTTAACGCGATTGGCACACGGCCTAAGAACGACAATGCGGTATATTCATAGAGATTTAACAATCTCACACTTTTTTTTATAGGTATGTAATTAATACTGATACTGTACTGATTCAGTCTGGAATTAATCTGGGCCTCCACTCATATGCCTCTCCAATTATCCCGGTGTCTGGCTAACTGCCTACAGTTATGCAGTTAAGTTGGTTCAGACCAGTTTCTACTTGTGGGGCGAGATCTTCATCTACTACGACTTCGCTGTACATGTCGCATGCATCATTAACGTCCTCTAAAAATAAATAAATACATTTATGGCGCAACAGGCTCGTTAGTACCCAGGGCAACCATTCATGTATGCGTGTGTACTTCTTTGCACGATGGCGAGACCTCCTGTTTTATGCCGAATGGCTAAGTTGAGATAAGCTTTTCGTGACAATTGGTACTACTCGGATGATTTGTCAGATGATCACGAGAGGAGGGCCAGTGAAAAATCATTTAGGTGTTGCTACGGCTGGGAATCGAACCCAGACCTCCTGCACGGCAGTTCGCGCCACTGAGCCCGTCCTCTCATTCTCATTAACGTCCTCTGGTGGATTTTTTTTTTAACAGGTCCATATGTCGCTGTACAGCTCGGTTAATTCTTCATGAAGGACTCAACGCAATCAGGAGAGACGACTTTCCAAAGTTTTTAACCGTTAAAAACGACCATGATACAATCCATTAAGGGTCTTTTATAGGATAGCCATAGCAGTTCGGGTAAAGGCTTTAATCCGACATTTTAGTGTTAGCCCGAATAAATAGAAGTCGGCAGGAGTAATTCCTCGTTTTATTTGTACCGAGATGTTGTTCTCAGAGGTAAAAGCAGATCCGAGGTAGACAAAGTCCCGTACCACCAAAAGTTACATCTGTCAATGGCGACATTCTGCCTAATTCGTCGAAGTTGTGTTTCCTTACGTGTTGTTGGTATGTTGGAGCAACATAACCCTCATCCCCGAGCAAACGCCGCCTGAACCTTCTTCTTTTGGGATTTTTATGTATGCGCAGTCTATTTCAATAACATCCTGCATACTTCTAGGAACTTGTTTCCTTTATCCTTTATTTGCTCAGACATTGTTGTTGGCATGTACGAATTGCGGCTTCTTCGAGACCAATGCCTTTGCAACTCACTGACAAATAACACACAGCGTAGATTGCCTAAATCCATGAATGTCAGATCCATCGTCTTGCATCTAAAAGCAGCTATCACTTGAAATGTGAAAATTTGATCCTTCAAGATCGGATCCCACAAGATTGATTAACTTAACCATATTGGATTTAGAAAATCTATACTTTTGCCTAGAATATTATTATTTAAGTTCCATTGGATTAAATCTTGTTTTGTAAATTTTTGGTCTCCTACTTGTTGGCATGTATGAACTTATAATATTCACTACACTTAAATCATTCACAAACGTAATGTAGCTTGAGTCGATGCTAATGAAATTAGTTTAACATTAAAATCACCACAGAAAATCTCAAAATAAATCTCCAAATTGAAAATCTCGTATACGTTAAAATGAAAATTCGTTAGGCATCCTCTAGGCAACCTCTAGACTGGGTTCGTCTACGTCTAAGTTAGGCGGCCTTTAGGCAACGTTGCCTTAATGTGAAAATTGATTATATATACTAATTTTGCACTTGGGTAGTACTTAGAAATTGCCTAAGGGCTGTTATAGTCTTACCCTCAAATACTGCTAAACCTACTTTGCCGATTCCTTCTCTATAAAATCTGTGAGATCATGTTGAGTCAGATCAATGATTTCAATATCATCGGCGTATGCTAGTAATTGCAGCAACTAATGGAAGATTGTGACTCTGGTAGTTTTGCACAATTCTTTCAGGAATGAGATTAAAAAAGTCACATGGCAGCGCATTGCCTTGCCTAAATCATTTTTTTGGAATCGAATGTGTCTGTGTCGTTTCCGACTCTGATGCAGCAGCCAGAATTCTCCATCGTCATCCTGCATCCTGAGTTTGAGTGGTCGTCTCTATAAATCCAGTCATACGCGCCGCTGAAATCTATGAATAGGTGGAGATTGGATCATTGGGCAATATTGAGGAGAATTATGCGTCTGTAGTTGGTGCAGTTCAGAGGGTCTTCTTCTTCAAGCCGTTTAATAACCTGCTGAAGTGGTTTTCCCATATTCTTAGTATCGACTGTGTATCAACTAGGATATTTCCTTGTTCATCTTGATATAATTCTGTTCGCGAATTGTACCTGTGCTTTCCAACAATACTGATTAAAATGTCTTCTGTTGCTATCCTTGCGTTAAAATCTCTCAGAACAATTTTAATATCGTACTGCTGTTGTCGCTCATAAGTTTCGTCAATGAGCTTGTGGGAACAGTATTTCGTAATATCATATATTTCCTACGTCAAAGACATATAAGTCTGATGTTGGCTTTGATGCGAATTGTTGCAATGCGTTAGCTAATGTCTTGCCTAATTCTGGCACTGACTAGACCTTGTCGAAGCAGCTCATACCTACAAGTTGTTCCCATTTTCCATTCTAACTTGGACTGTAGAGGCCCCCATTGAATCTATTTCGGGAATTAGTTCACTGCCGTCTAAGAAGAGGAATATGTCTGAGAGGATACCACCTGAAATAACATAAATTGGATTGTCCTTAATTCTTTACACAACTTGCCCACAATATTAAATTAATTAAGTGGTAGAGCACACCCTTAACTCAAAACTTTCTTGCCATTCTCCACTAGATGCCGCTGATGCGACTTTGTTTTTCTTTTTTTTGCGTTGGAATTTATCATTTACCGAACGTCAAAAAATAAACATTTCGAGCCACTGGCACTGCAGTATTAAAGTTGGAATTAAAATTATTTTTCGTTTATACTATCAAAACAGTGGTCATTAATTTAATCTCCAATCTCCACGCTGTTGAGGGAAATCATACAAATACTTCGCAATTAATAAAAACCTCTAAAGAAACAAACTAACCAGCAACATGACATTTCCCTTCCTGGCCCTAATTCAGAGTGTCATAACTTAAAGAAGAAGAAGCAGAATTACCTTTCAAAAAGAAAATTCTCACTCATCTCGTGGATTGTTAATTTGCAAACTATGTGATAAAGTTCCGGCTAACAGACTGTTTGTCCATTGCAATTCGCGTTCTCCGTTACAAGTTTTTCTCCTTTCGTGCTATAAAGTCGTCGCGCTTTTTCAATCTTAAAAATGCAAGCCGCAAGCAAGGAGCATCAAAATCAATAAAAGCCCCACTTTCTGTTCGCGAAGCCACCACACACAACGCGTTGGTGGCCCCCAAACCGACGACGACCGCATCGGTAGCTGTAAAAATTGTGCACGCCACCAACGATTCGAAGAAAATTCTTACTATCGTGACATGCCGACGTCGTCGGAAATCGTTAAGATTTAGCAAACTCTCGAAAATGAACAAAATCTTGCTGCTGCTCATCATAGTTAGTGGTTTCCTGGTGATCTTCTATGCGAATTCCGAGTTCTTTAGTCGAAAGTCGCTGCTGGCGCTCTTCCAAAGCCGCGACAAGGCCGACGACCAAGATGCCAACGAGATGGTAGCTGAAGCTTTGGCGCAGCAAAAGAACTCGACATTGTTCTACGCCGGCTCGAATCGAGTTAAATATGTTAGTTGGCGACAAAACGACACCGTCATCAACCATCCGTCGCATCAGTATGCGGCCGCCTCTGAGCTACTGGAGCACAACATATTCGTAATCTACACCAAGGAGAACTACCAGCTTCAAAAGAAATTCGAA
This sequence comes from Rhingia rostrata, assembly GCA_949824845.1. Taxonomy (NCBI): domain Eukaryota; kingdom Metazoa; phylum Arthropoda; class Insecta; order Diptera; family Syrphidae; genus Rhingia; species Rhingia rostrata. The sequence continues at coordinate 73,053,574 of OX463758.1, read as the reverse complement.
CTGTTCGCTCGCAGCCTTCTGAAGTACAGCAGCATCAAGCTGCACCTGCACATCATCACGGACAGCAAAAGTGAAGCATCCGCCGAGGATATCATCAAGCAACAGATTCGCCACTATCGCAAGTCGATGTTCTACACGCTGTACGATGTGCATGATTGTGCCGAAAAGATACACGATATCGTTCATGGTATGTTGCCGTTCTTCAGCTCCAGTCCTGGCTCGTATTACAGCGATGCGCTTTTCTACTTGTCACTGGGCGTGCACCGTATCGTTGATCCGCAGATGGAACGCGCAATTCTGATCGATTGTGATGTTGTCTTCCGCACCGATGTTCGCCTGCTGTTTGATGAGTTTGAACGCTTCTCGCCCGAGAACTTGTTTGGACTGGCGCCCGAACTAACGCCCGTCTATCGACACATCCTCTATCGCTATCGTGCCAACTATCCAAATACGAATTTTGGTAGTCCCTATTATCCGAGTTCGGCGGTGCTGGGAGGCGGCCTTACCCCCAACAAACACAAACACAAGCATATCAAACACGGGTATCCAGGCTTAAATTCGGGTGTTGTCATGCTGCACCTACGACGAATCAGACACTCGACTCTCTATCAGGAGAACCTCAAAGAGGTGTACGTGCGCAAGATGGCCAACAAGTATTCGTTTAAGGGACATCTAGGAGATCAAGACTTTTACACGCTGCTCGGCTATGAGTTCCCGAGTCTCATTTATCGACTGGATTGCATCTGGAATCGACAGTTGTGCACTTGGTGGAAGGATCATGGCTACAGTGATGTCTTCGATACGTACTTCCACTGTGAGGGTAAGATAAGGCTGTATCACGGCAATTGCAATACACGAGTGCCCGAGTAGATGAGGTTGGGGTTGATGTCAAGTGATGTATTTTGTTAGATCGATTGTCGGTCGCTGTTAATCTGTTTTTTTTTTTTCTTTATCAAGTGAAATCGAATGTTACGTGCATTTTTTTTCTCTAGCTTTGGTTTATTGATATATCGTGGAAAGATGGGAAAGTGTAGTGGGGGATTATTTTGTTCACTCGTAACTGCTGGAGAATCGTTAGACGATGTTCAGATTTGGAACCGACCGAGCGGCTGAATATCAAAAACTAGGTGCGATAAAGCATTGTTGGATAAAAAATGATGACCTAGGCTAGGTATTGACAGTCATCGAAAAAAAATGTGGGCTGACGACGATCGATTAAGTCGCCCAAGCGTGAAGATTACAATTTTGCCTCAAAAAGGTTGAAGGGGTCGAGCCACAATTCTTGTAGAAGCGTATAATCTGGTTATCGTAGTGGTTGCTAGGTCATGCATGTCCTCGTTCTATAATCAGTAGCCAAGTAGTTACTGCTGATCGCTGAGCAGTGGTATATTAAGATAAAAATTTCCTCCTCGATGTCAGGATCATTGACATCATAGTTTACTTTTTACTTTTCCTGGAGTGCCTACCCTACAAGTTGTGACCCGTCATCACTGTTACCTCTATCGAAATACAAACTCTGCTAAGATCTATTAGCTTTTTCATGCATGTAGGTTAGGTACTGTTATATCAGCTAGGGAATTACAGATTGACAGCTTTCTCGTCTCCTACAACGTCATATGCTGGCATCCAGATAATTTAGATATTGTTCTGCTGTAAGTTTCGGTTCTACTATATTGGATGCCAGAGATTTTATCTATGTCCAATGCTCTAGCCCATTCGTCAGCCTTAAGTAATTCTAAGATCAAGGTTAGTTGCGCGTAGTGTTCCCGGAAAGTAGAGAAGAAAAAGAAAAGCACCACTCGTAAACTTTTGCTTTTTCTGCTCTGTTTTCCTTTTATTATTGGTGCCTCCGCAGTCAGAGTAGGGTAGCTTCCTTCCTCCCTTTTTATTTTGAAACGAACAAATGTTTGTCGAGCAGGTGGTGTGTGGTGAGCAACCACAAGCGTGCCGTACCCTACTCAACTTTATCAATCATGCCTATGTAGCCCGAGCCTGGCTTACAACAAAAAAATCCACAGCAGGAGTTTTGCTAATCATAGGGACGTAGCTTAACCCATTTGTTTCAGACTATACTCCAGAGCCACCTTCAATACCTAGTTGAGATCCACCCGTGCATGCGGATTAGATGTTACGTTGTTTGGCGGCCATTTGTCTCTGCTCGGTATTGTGATTGGGTAATTGATATAAAAATGGTCTTACGGGTGACCGGGTGACAAAGTCAAAGTATCGTCCCCATCTGCATTGTTTTCTGACCGAAAAGGGTTTATAAGGCGCATACCTTCTTCAGTCTTGCCTACTCTCTTCCAGAGTATACTGTACGCATGGCTCCTATTGGAAGTAACTACGCTGTTCCTTGTGCCTTTATTAGTCCATTCATATGTTCGGCTTTTTTCGCCCTAATCCAACAAACGAAGTACCCATATGAAGGATTTAACTACAGCTATGTGTAACCAATGAGATTCTATTGCCGCTGTAGAGTGCAATGTTTGGTTTCTTTCTTCTTAGATGTTAAGGTTGCAGTTTAATGTGTAAAAAAAAAGAATACAAAATTATGGCGCAACAGGCTCGTTAGTACAAAGGCCCTAGCTTTTTTCTCGCAACCATTCATGTGTTCGTGTGTACTTCTTAGCACGATGGCGGAATCTCCTGTTTTATGACGACTCATAACGGCAAATTTGAGATAAGCTTCTCTTGACAATTGATACTTCTCGGATGATTTGTCAGATCATCACGAGAGGAGGGCCCGTGAAAAATCGTTTAGGTGTTACTATGGCTTGGAAACAAACCCAGACCTTCTGCGCAGCAGTTCAACGCACCAGCTATCGCGCTACTGAGCCAGTTATCGACAAGCAACAACATTTTTCTTTTTCTTTGGCTTTCGGAAGTCATCCATGCCTTTTTTTTTGCTGTATATATAACAGGCAAGCACTTGGTACCTTTGAAACACCTTACATTTTTCGATTTGCCAATAACAAGATTTTTTTTGTTCGCCGATCCGTCAATATTTCATCGTGTGCATTTTTCTCCCTTAAATTTCAACGTTTTGCCAGGTCTTAACTTGTAAAAAATTACGGTTTTACATGGTCGGTAATCTCCTCGAACTATTGGCCATCGCATTGCCCTGGCTGAACGCTGTTAGCTTCTTCCAAACATTTTCAAGCACATGTATTTTGATTTCGGTCTTTATATCTGAATTTCGTGACGAACAACTCCCGTCGTAATGGTCGTTATAGCCGAAATGGTCGTTATAGCTGATGTCGTTAATACCGAATGATATTATTTACTATTTATTGGGAAACCAAACTTTAGCTTTAAGTTTCGTCTTTATAACCGAAGTCACTGCATATTATGAATCGTCTGAATCATTAGAATATTGTTCTGGAATTGTAGAATTCTATAAGGGGTTCTGAATGTTCCGATCGGCATTTTTTCAAAAACATGAATTTTGCAATGTTCCACCTACGGAAACCTTTTTTTTCGCTGTATTGTGACATCCATGCCTTGATATGTCGCCACATAATCTCCACCTTGCTTGTGTGGCACCAGTTGCAGGATCTCTGTTATTGGGCACGTTTCACTGTCCCTTTCTACAGCCGTTTGCCGTTTTGACGGCTGTCGGATAATGTGACAGCTGCCCTTTCACACTCTGACAGTTGTCTTTGGACATGGTGTCCCATGTCTTTCGTGTCCATGTGTGCTCGTTTTTGTGTTCGTGGTGGTGTTTTTACATGGCCGTCCGCCCAAACACCTCTGTTGCTCCTCCGTTGCTCCAGCGTTGGAGTAAAGACATCGTCTTCTCTTTGCCATCGAACCTAATTTTTATTATTGCGACTTTGTTGGAGATGTGTTTTTTGAGCCGTCCGCCTTATGCCTCGGCTACTCCTCCGTTGCTCCCTCTTTGGGTGAAATAAGAAAACGTCTACTCCATGCCATCGTTATTTTCTCTTGCGTTTGCGCCAATAATGCGGTGGCGCAAACGATTTGTTGGGGTGTAGGTTCCAGGGATCGTCCTTCCCCACCCATCAACTTTTCGGACCGCTCCTGTCCGATGCTGCCCTTCGCGAGTCTCCCACGTCCTGTGGGCTTCGACAACGGTGTTTCCTTGTGGACTCCTTAGCAAGTTTTGTGTGGCGTTGCTCTGTCGTGAGTCTCCCTAATCTTCGTAGGGCTGCACCGAACAGAGTTTGGCAATCTTCTCATTTATTGGACTCCTCTGTCGCTCACATTATACCTGTTATTGGTTGCATTGCCGGATCGGGAGGCCGTGGACCAGTGGCTGATGGAACCCTTCCTTTAAATTCTGGGTTTTCAGCCACTAAGAAATAGGTGTCTGATTATTTTTGGAAATTGAAAAAAAAAATCATGTTGGTGTTGCCACAACTAGGAATTGGACCCAAGCCTTTTACGTGATAATTAATTGATAAATAAAATTAGTAGTCACAGCTGATATAAGCCTTAAGTCACAAGCTCTATACATATTATGGTTTTATATTACTTCGGCAGAAGCTCTACTAAAACATCTTTTCAACTGTCACATGTACACACATCTCCGGAAAGGAAATCTTTTAGAAGCCTTATATCAATTACTTACTTAACTGGCGCTACAGTCGGGAATGAACCTGGGCCTCAACCAACACGCTTCTCCAATTAGCCCGGTCCTTAGCTAATTGCCTCCAGTTGCGCACTCCATGTTAGTTGAGTTAGGTTCCAACTTCTGCGCGCCACTTAGGCCGATTAATCTTCTATACAGCCTGTAAATTTACCTAAAAGAGTTGTTATACATGCTGACCTTCTCTGCACAAGTACAAAAAAGCTTAATAAAAAAAAAATTGCTTCTTGCAATTGAAATTTTTGCCTTATAGAAGAAAAATTGGTAGTTGAGCGGGACGTCCCCAAAGCGGCTAATAAGCTTTTTCGTGGGAAATGTAAATGAAAAAAATTCAAGGAGGTTCTGCAAGTATACAAAGGTGTTCCATCATGCTGAAGGCACGTATGTGACGGGTATGAATGATGTGCTCGGTACAAAAATCAGTGATGATACGTTAATATTTTTAACTGTTCTCACTTGTCCCCTGGAATTTAAAAAAAAATATGGCTTGGGGATTCCGTTTGTCGATAAAGCGCACCAAACAGTAACTCTTGGACAATGTAGGGATCGTTGGTATTGGTGGAGCCCATTAACGATACTTATTTACGATGAAGTGAGCCTCGTCGCTCCATAAGATGCAATCAACAGTGACGACATCTCACTAATATTCATAGAAGTTATTGCTTGAATTGAAGTCATTCGAATTTTAAGTAAAATTAAATTTTAAGTCTCTCTGTAGAATTTCGCGAACAATACTTTTTTGGGAGTTCCAATCCGGCCGCTCTCTCCCACACTGACAGACTTCGGTTTTCATTTTCAAGCAAATTTCGCTCTACCGCCTGAATGTTGTCTGTGGTCCTTGATGTTTTGCTTGGCCCTGACTGGAAAGTGTTTAGAGCTGAAGAAATTCCGCGAAGTCTTTGCCCCACAATTGATTTATCGCTCAATCGCCGAATATTGTAACGTGAACAAAATTGTCGGCGGGCGTTCACATCAAAATCGCCAATTTTAAAAAAAATTCTGGAATATTGTCGACAAGCACGTTAGAATCGCCTCTAAAAGTTTTATGAAATGCAATTTTTATTTCCCTTGGCATTTGCGATACCTTCTTTTTTCCTACGAACTTTTTCGAAACTTATTTGGGATAAAGGAAAGTGAAATGTGAAAAGTTGTATTATTCAGCAAAGAAGATTAGAAAAAGGTGAAACAAATTCTCTCGGAATTCGTATTCGTCTCGGCTATTCAAATGGCACCATCCTCTCCCTACACCGTTTTTCACCTTTTAAGATATTCGCATTTAAAAACATAAATCCGCCACCGGGAACACTGTTTTTAGGTATATTCTCAAAAAGGTTTTAGTACTTATAAAAAATTGGACACCAAGTTTGTTGCTATAAATACGGCAACAACCAATTATTTCGCTAACATACTTGATTTCGCGCAAAGAAGACGATTCAACTTTATATCAATGGTAACACCCAATCAAATATCGGAGGTATTTCCCCCAAATCCTGTCTCGGTTCATTTATTTCTGAACAAAACTTTATCATAGGTTCCGCTACCCCTTATGTGTTTTCTACGTTAACGAGTGAACAAAATTCTCATCTAACCATATTCGCCACTACCAACAAACCAATACATATGCTAAAAAAAAAAAAACAGGAATCAAACAAGCTGAAATTTACTTCTAACTTAAACTAAAAACGAATAACATTTCTTATACAACTAATTTATTTATATAACGAAGCTAAAAAAAATTATTTATCAAATTTCTAACGAATTTACTTCTTATTTAGATGTTAAACAAATAAAAACTCAAAACAACTATGTAATAATTATTTACCAAAACTAAACCTAATGTTAAAAACATTTTATTATAAAAAAAAATCTTTCTATCTTAACGAAATTCCTGGTCCCTAACATTCCAAGCAAAACAAAATCACATATAACGAAACAAAAACAAAAAACATGACATAATCTATAATCGAAATTAGTTATGATCTCTTATGCGTATTTTAGATACATAAAATAAGAAACGTATACATTCATCATATGTATGTATAAAAAAATTGTAATATATATTTTTTCATAAACCAAGATCTCTTATAAAATTATTTTTCTTTGTGCAAATGCAAATTTCTTCTGTAGAATCTACATCTAAACATATTATATCGAGATATATTATACAAAACAATGAATTTTTTTTTCTTTAATTAGGTTTACCTATATATAAGCTAGCTAGGGCTATTTTTTGAATAAATAAATAAACAAAATTTGGTAGAAAATTATAAATAAATTTAAAACAATGAATGGTAATTTTTATGTGCAATTTTCTTTGTGTTAAAAATATATATACATATAGATTATCTTTGTTTAGATATTTTTATCAATTATAAATGTTAAGTTTTTCTTTTGTTTTTTTTTTATAAACTAAATATCCACACCATATCGCTTGAAGTATTCAAATTGCCATACGAAAAATATATTGTTAATACAAACGGAGATGCTCTCAATTTTTAAATGCTTAACACAAGAATTATTATAAGGTTTCAACGAGACGTGAACAAGTTGTTTCTGTTTAGCACGTTTTTTTTTAAATTTGATTTCAATTGAAGTAATTAATAATCTCTCAATCAGTAATAAGAAACATTCCAATAGAATATACACAAAGATATAATAGTTGTTGTGCAATATTGCATAAACATACGAGTACATGTTCTTTAATTTGTAAACAAAATATCAAAAATCTTTCTTTATAATCATGAATTTACATTCTCAAGCATAATTACTCCTATTACCGATCGTTATGTATACAATAAATTAAAATGAAATCGAAATACATAATGTAAAATGAATTTTTCTGTTTGATTTATTTTTATTTGAAGTAGTTTTGTGGACATTAACATCTAAAGCCTGAAATACAATATAAAGCACTGTTTTCAATGGGAGTGAACATACGTAAAATATTCTTGTGTTGCAGTTCTTCAAGTTGTCGCTATTTCTAAATCCACTGCAAACATGCAAGGGCACCACAACACAAAACAAAAAAAAAATCGTTAATTTTAAGATATTTGGCATCATTGAATTAAGAGGTTTATTCTGCATAAAAATAAATGTCAAAACAAAACAAAAGTATCAACCAAATCTTTTACTTTGCGAAATTAATCACCAATGCCTCTATTACGAGCCACAAGACGTTAACATATAGAAATACAAAGTAAATATGTACTTACTTAAGTGGCGCTACAGTCCGAAATGAACCTGGGCCTCAACCAACATGCCTCTAAAATTAGCCCGGTCCTCAGCTAACTGCCTCCAGTTGCGCACTCCAAGTTGGTTGAGGTCGGTTTCTACTTGTGCGCACCACTTAAGGCGAGGTCTTCCTCTACTGCGTCCGACGTCTGGCTGGGAATCGAAGACTCTGCCAGCCGGAGTATTGGTGTCCATTCGTTCTACAAGTACTAGCCATCTTAAACGTCCAATGCGGAGTTTTTTGACCAGGGGCATGTCGCTGTACAGCTCGTATAGTTCTTGGTTGAATCTTCGTCTCCATAGCCCGTCAACGCAAATGGGACCGAAGATTTTTCGAAGAATTTTCCTCTCGAAACGGCCAAGAATTTCTTTATCCGCTTTTGAGACGGTCCATGCTTCAGCGCCGTAGAACAGGACTGAGATGATCAGGGTCTTATATAAGATCTCCTTAGTAGTTCGAGTGAGGGCTTTACTACTGAATTGCCTTCTTAGCCCGAAGAAACAGCGGTTTGCAAGAGTAGTTCTTCGTTTAATTTCCGGTTTGTTATGGGAACGTGCGTATGGTCAATTGCGCCTACTGCGGAGGGAAAATGCTATTTTCTTGCCATTCTTGCTTTGATCCAATGGTTTGATTTTTTCTTATTGCCGGAGTTCGAAATGAAATTGTTTTTGACACTGTGGACTGATGTACTCCACTTTGAAAGCAGGGATTCTTCTATGTTTTTCATTATTTGTTAGGGCATCACCCCTCCATTTAAAATTATTCCCAAGGAAATGATTCGCTAAAAAATCCAAATTTGATTTGTTGAACCTATGTAGCACACGATAATCATTTTCATATCCAACTGTTCTTCTTTAATGGCATGAACTCCGCCATTTATGACACAAAATTAAAAACAATTTTAGCTTCAACGGTTGGATGCTCAACGTTAGCAGACTTACAAATGTGGAGCAGGTGCTCAATTCGATGGAGCAGGATGTGCGAGAAAGCGATGCGATGCGAGGAGCGTTTGAGTGCGAGAAAACTGTTCGCATGTGTAGGTACACTGTCTCGCATGCTTCTCGCACACAAACTCTTCTGACCACCTTTTAAGCGTTTTGTGCAAGAAGTTTTTGTTTTACCGTTTAAAGAAAAAAATTAAACAGGTAAATTTAGTGCTTGTGTTGTGTGGTGCAAATTTTAAATAATTTTGTCGCATCTTATTATTGTATCTCGAATCGCTTGTCGCATCGCTTCTCGTATCGCACCGCTTTCTCGCACTACCTGTACGCGCAGCATGGTGCTTACCAGGAGGCAATGATAGCGGTCAACTTATTTTTAAGGTGCGCATAGAGTAATGCACCTTAGAAACCTATAAACAGTAAGATGGCCAAGAAAATCAGAAAAAAAATCTCGAATGAACTTATTTGCAAGATTTTATTTTCGTAATAAATTTGTTCGACTAAAGGTTTTTCTTTTCTTTTGTTGTTGTTAAGTCCATTTTGTTCTTTTGTTGGGGTTTTATTATTATTTTTAGAAAAATACTAATCACTAAGCCAGAAAACTAGTTAAAGATTATAACCAACGTATCATTGTGTGACTTCTTCTTCTTCTGTGTGGGTGTTATGTGTTGTGTGTGTAGCGTTCAATGCAGGTTCATATGGTTTGGTTCAAGTACTTGAATTTACAATGGGAATCACAAATCACATATACGTATATTTAAAAGCTTTATACAGGGAAGAACAGGCTCAACAAAATTTTCATCTTTTTCTACGTTCGATGTGAAAACCGAGATGAATTCCAAACAAAGGCACATAATTATTCAATAAAAAATAAAGAAAAAAGTAAGCAGTTGTAAAAAAGTAAACACAATCGTAGTTATGGCAAAAAAAAAGAAAAACAAACCAAAACACGCTGTTCGGAGAACAAGAAAAAAAAGTAAATCTATAAAGTGGAAGTGGGCTATAAACATTGACAGAGATAACATGATCATTTAAGCGATGATTGAATTATTCGTTGAGTTGACGATTGAGTTGACACCATTGACAAGCGTTGCACTTTTGTAGTCGTCCTCCTCCTCTTCTTCGTCTTCTTCTTGTTCGTCGAGCGTTTCTAGTTTCTGGTTCTTCATTCGTAGTTCGAATACTTCGCTGATGGCCTCACGGAAGCACAGGAAATTGTAATCGATGACTCCCTGTCGGCTGAAGTTGTCCTCTCGCAGGATGCAAACCAGTGCTAGGAATTTGTTCACCTCCCGCAGGTAGAGTATCGTGCTGTTGTTCAATTTTATTAGACTAGAACTTTTATTATCGAAAGCTGTTTCTTCCGAGCTGCTGCAAGTGAATAAATATTTTCTAGATCGAACTTAGTACTCAACATCATCTACTTACCTATAAATGCTAGAAAGATCGATGACCACATCGATCATGTCACAGCATAACTCATAACTTTGCATGTCGACTGGTGAACAATCGGTTGCAATGTATATCTTTGAGACCACATCGAAGAGAAAGGCCTTTTCAATGCCAGAGTTCTGTAAGACATTGGTTTTAAGAAAATATGCAGATTGCATTATGGATTGCTTACCGAAATTAGAATGTTTAAGAGATTCTCCAACGTGGGCAATTGGGGTATCAATTTTTGAACGACCTTTGAGAATGCCTCAAATATCGAGTGATCATAGATTGAGGTCAAGTGGAAGCTTAGGTGAATTTGATTCAGGCCGGCATCGGTTAGGTCATCGGAGGCTTTTTGATGAATGTCACGTTGGGATTCCATTTTCGAATCATCGCTGATTCCATCCACCTGAAAAAGACAAGGGGATTGATGTGAAAAAATGCACATAGGACGACATAGAGTACGCATAACAACAAAAAAATTTGTAGCCGTTTCAGACGCGAGCGGTAAGTGCGAAGGGGAAATTTCGTCGATCGTATGCGTCGGCTATGATGTTGTTTGATGCTGGGGTAGCAATGGGAACAATGGGGTATCAATATCAGTACCCCACATAGAAAATGTTCGTTGTATGAGATGCGTACTCTATGTAGTTTTATACTCTTTGATACTACTAAGGAGTTCAACGCAAAGACCAATCGTCGCCCTAATACTGAGTTGCCGTAAACGCTTAAATTCACTTTTTGAGTTTGTTTTCGAGGTAGCTCTTCCCAAATTTTACTCTGAACGGGGTCTAGCTTTCTCAAAACCATTCATTTGTGCGTGTCTACTTCTACTTGTGACCTCCTGTTTTATACCGACTCCGAAACGCTACGTTGAGACAAGTTTTTTTTGACAATTGATACTACTCGGATGATTTTTTAGACCATCACGAGAGAAGGGCTTTTGAAAAGACATTTAGGTGTTGCTACGGCTGGGAATCGAGCCCAGACCTTATGCTCTTCAGTGGGTAAGGTAGGTGGCGGTTCAGCAGTGCCTTTTTGTTATCACAACTCGTGTGACCTTTATTATGATTGTTGTGGATGTGATACAGGCGGTCTATAGATTCAGCCTGTGAGGTTTAGAAAACGGATAAGATCTTGTATCCTTTTACTACAGATATCGCTTAATAGGTTTAATGCACGCAATCTGGCTCTTGCTAGTCCCGGGCATTTGCAGATGAGACTGGAAAGATTTTCTCTCTCATTTGTGTTCCCGCGACTGCGGCACTGGGGGTTATATGGCCTAGTTTGTTCGCATGGTCTCCAATTGGCCAGAGCCCTGTGACTATCGCCGTAAGTCGTGCAATATCTGGGCGGGTTCTATTAAGTAGGTCGTTTGTTCTATTCTTGTCACCGGATAGCAATATCTTCCTCGATGTGATGCAATTTGTTAACCTTCTCCATTTGGAGTCGGCCTTCTTCAGGAAGTATAAGTGGATTTGTCCCTTAGCCGCACCTAGCGCGATACGGATCCTTGAGCCTTGTAGAGCTGAGCCTTGCCTTGCCAGCTCATCTGCAGGCTTGTTTCCTTCAATGTCACGTGCCCTGGAAACCAGAGAAGAGTGACCAGCTTGGAGGTACCTCAGTTGATGGATTTTATGGCCGCTTGGCTATCTATGAGGATAGCAATATTTTTCGTAGTGTTAAGTCCCAGTACCTTGCAAGCCTCTCAAATAGCCAGTAGTTCCTCCTGGAATACGCTGGCAAAATTCGGTAGGCGGTATGGTACTATTATTTTCGGTCAGTCCGAGTAGACTCCGGACCCTACACCACAGTTCAACGATTGTAGACGACGTACAATCTCTTAATACTTCGTTTCTCTTCCACTAAGCACTGGTAGGAAATCCTAGTGGAAGCCCTTTTTGAAGCTTAGTATAGGTATATTTGGTAACAAGTCTAGGATATTACTTTGGCTATACGGCCTTGAAGTCCAGCATTAATAAGAGCTGCATAAAGCGGTATCTTGATTGTAAAGGTCGAGAAGCAAAAGATGTAATAGCAGTGAAGGCATCAGTTGGCGGCGATTTTAGTGCGCTCGTGGTGCCTATACAGGCTGTTCTTTGCAGACTTTTTAGTTTTGTGAGGTTGTAGCCTCTACTCAATGCAGGCCACCATACAGTGAGCAGAATTGGACGTACCACTGTGCATTCACAAGGTCATCTTTGGTTGAAGTGTCTTCACTTTTTTCCAAAGGATTTGCTGCATGCATAGAAGGTAACACACTTCTTCATTACTATATGCTCGATGTTGTGTTTCCAGTTAGGTTGTGGGTCAATATATTGAATATATTGGGTCAATATTGGTGAATATCACCAATTTCGTTTTGCTCGGGTTAAACCGAAACCACAACTTGCAGCCCAGGGGCTTACCTTGTTTAGAGCAGCCCCCATAACTTAACTTATCACGGAGGGGAATTTTCCTGCGCGTCAGTTCATCGAAGCCAGGTCAGAATGACACGGAATGAACTACCCACCCATGGAAAAATCCACAAGTTACGAAGCAACTAATAGAATCGGAAAGGACTGATTTCACTTGCCAAACGAAAAAAGGACAACGACGTTCGTATCTGCACCTGGAACTAAACAGGAGAGGTGTAAGCGAACAACTAACGGAAGCTCTAAACTGCTACAAAGCAGACATTACTGCCAACCAGGAAATACGATGGGATGGGCCGGGCAAAAAGAGGATGAAAAACTGTGACATCTACTACGGCCCGTATTATAGTGAGCAGAAACTGCGACTACTCGGATGCGGATTTGCAATAAGTGCCAGACTTTGGCAAGAGGTCGTATGTTTCCAAGACATTAGCCAATGCGCTGTCCCAATCCGCATCAAGGCCAAATTCGCCAACATAAGCCTTATATGCGGACACGCCCCAATGGAAAAAAAAGATGATACAGCTAATGATTGCTTCTACAAGCTCCTTGACAGAACCTATGAGCGACTTCCGAAGTACGATGTTGAAATCGTGCTAGGAGATTTTAACGCAAAGGTAGGAAGAGAAGACATCTTTAGCAGTATTGTCGGAAAACATAGACAATACGTCTGGTCACGGACTTGACTTCTCTGCGGAACGAAATGCCACTATAGCCAGCAGACGGTTTCCTCACCTCGATGTCCATAAGGGTACATGGCGGTCTCCAGATCAACGAACGGTCACTCAAGTTGATCACATTGCGAGTACTTTGGATGTCCAAACGTTCCGAAGAGCTAACATCGACTCAGACCACTACCTTGTAGCAGCCAAGATAAAAATGCGGACATCCACCACGCCACAACAATCCAGAAACACAGTGAAAAAATGTAATGTCGAAACTCCGCAATCGCAAGAGATCCACAAAACCTTCCGCAACGTGTATCCCTTAACCTCTCAATTAATACCAAACCACCAGCACCGAATGTCGAAGAACAATGGCAAGGATGTCAACAAGCCATTAGATCAGCCTTAAATGATGTGCTAAGTTTCTCGCACCCACCAGCAAGAAACCCCTGGTTTGATGAGAAATGCCGACAGATGCTCGCAGCCAAGAACGAGGCCTACAAGGCTAAGCTGCAGATGAAGACGAGAGCTGCCTTTGAGCTCTATAGACAAAGAAGAAGGAAAGAACATCGGATTTTCAGAAAAAAAAGAGCAAGGAAAGGGATACAAAAAAACGGATTTAGGCAAGCCGTTGCGTAAAATTCCCGAGCTAACACTAGATGCACAATTTTCCAAAAATCGGTGCCACTACTAGCATACGCCGACGATATTGACATCATTGGTCGGACCCAACGTGATGTCATAGCCACGTTTTCTAGTATAGAGAAAGAAGCGGCAAAAATGGATTTAGCAGTAAATGAGGGAAAGACGAAGTATATGCTGTCAACACCAAAGGACACCATTGACTGATATAAATTTGAGGTAGTACGGGACTTTGTACATCTCGGCACCGGTATTTACTTCTGACATAAACATCTCGCCAGAAAATAAACGAAGAATTACTCTTCCCAACCGCTGTTTCTGGCTAGAGATCATATATAAGACCCTCATCATCCCAGTGCTGCTCTACGGCGCTGAAGCATGGACCGTCTCAAAAGCGGATGAAGAAATCCTTGGTCGATTTGAGAGGAAAATTCTTCGAAAAATCTTCGGTCCCGTTTGCGTTGACGGGCTATGGAGACGAAGATTCAACCAAGAACTATACGAGCTGTACAGCGACATGCGCTTGATAAAAAAAAAACGTTTAAGATGGCTAGGACATGTAGAATGAATGGACATCGACACCCAGCCAAACATCGGAGGAAGTAGATGAAGACCTCGCCTCAAGTGGCGCGCACAAGTGGAAACCGACCTCGACCAACTTGGAGTGCGCAACTGGGGGCAGTTACCTAAGGACCTGGCTAATTGGAGAGGCATGTTGGTTGAGGCTCAAGTTTATTCCGGACTGAAGCGCCACTTAAGTAAGTTCGCAATTGCGAACACCATAACACATGCTCATCCTAAGTCGAATTGCCGACTCTCCTGTATCTGTTGATGCTGTTGCTGTTGCTGTTACTAGGCGGCTGACCAAAAGTTCGATTTCGTTGGGCACCTACCATGATAAAGAGGATTTTTGTCATTGTCATGGCATTACCGCAGAAATGGTTGCGCGGGCACTTAAAGAAAGCAATTTCAGAGCAATCTTTTCAACGAACTGACAAAATTTATCGGCATCAGTACCTGCGAACAATCGTGTATCACGAAAAATCCAAGGGCCCTGCGGTGACACCGAGCATTGATGACATTAACTAAGGGTTGCACATCGAAAAATTAGGTCGACGAATATAACATGAATATAACTTGGCCTTCGAACTGTTTGCAAAGATGAGCTTAACGCAATTGTAGCTGAAAAGATCTCCGTTTCTAATCTCGGACACAGGACGTTGATAGATGTAATAGATATCATTCGCAATGCGACAGGGTCATCCCATTTAATCTTAACGCCTAGTAACACATTTTGTCTAAATGGTTTGATAGCAACCTTTGTATCCATCATTGAACGGGCCATGCCGTATTACAACGTGCACCAACAATATTTTAGTATCGAGGAAGAAGGCCCAGCCACCCCCATTTCCACACAAACGATTAAAAGGAGCATACATTAATGATGTAAACGAGGGCGAATCATCATCGCATTACGAGAAAATATTGAAATCTAATAATAGGTGGACTACCGTCGAGACTGGAAGTAAAATTACCACATACAGCGCTCTACATCTTGTGAGAGCGATAAATATCAATCTACTACGCGACAACCTCTGCAGATATTTATTTTTATAAATAAAATAAATTTTGCAACCAAATTAAATCCACAACACTCTCTAGTCTTGCTTATGCATTTCCATATGCAAATTAAAGCGGCGGCTTCAATATCACTACTATTGAACAACAAACAGGCCTCAATTCGATGACTAATTCGACGTAATCTGCGCCAGACTGCAATCGCAATTTGTTAAGTATCAACACGCTTCCAACGTGTGTGTGAACCTGAAATAGGAATGCACATATGCATAGCTTCCCACAGCATGATGATAATATAACACTCTAACACCACCATCAAACAAAGAAATACTCACACCCAGAACAAGAACGAAAATGCACTCACCTTGTGAATGAATACTTCAAACTTTATCCTCGGATTCACTTTGTACGCCTTAATCACTGTGTTCTTGAACTTGGTTAGCGCCTCATTGTAATCGTCTTTAGCATCGATGACGAACACCAGCGCCCCGCACCCACCGAATATCATGTCCGAATCGAAAGTTGGGTCGATAAAATCAATTTGGCCAGGAAAATCCCAGATTTGGAACTGCACGAAACTGCTATTATTGATGTCGTCCTTAACAATTTTGCTGGTCGATTCGAGAAACAGCGTTTCATTGGGTGACATCTTATGGAAAACAACTTTTTGTATGGAACTTTTGCCTGAACGTCGCAGTCCCATCAGCAAGATACGGGGTTTTGATTCGCTGACGCTTTGATTGTCGTTATCGTGTTCGAATGCTCCATAGCCAAAGTCTTTGGGAAACGAGTCTACATGGTAGCCCATTTGCTCCTCTTCGTCTTGGTAGCTCTGTAATATTGGAAAATATTTTCTTAATTTTGTCTCCTCTTTCTTGTTATCATTTGCATCCATCATCAGTGTAGATATTAGGGGTGGGTGGTTGTGGTTAAGATGGCGTATTTCGAATTAAAATCGCTTACCATTTTGAGTATCCAATGACACGTTGATTATTAATGAGGTTTATCATCCAATAGATAGGTCGGCAGCTGATAATAATCGTAAATTTTCCAACTAATTCGTGTTTTTGTGTTAGATAGCGAGATTTTACAAATAAACCACTTCGTAGCTTTCACAACAAATCAGCTGATTAGAAGAAATGTCAAGAAATGTTACAAAGGGTGGTGAATTCGCCGTGAAAAGGCGGGACCTTTTGGAGTTGTTGGGAATTGTCTTTAGTACGTTTTCATTTGGGTTAGTTGTAAGAAAGGTTCATTCATTTCTAAATGCGGATGAATGGATTTTCCGTTCGCATGCATATATGATTGTTCACCTCTTGCTCGATGGCTGGACCTTGAGTTTAAAGAATCGCCCACAATACGTTTCTGTAGCTGAGCTTGAATCTGAGTTAGAAGTTAAAAACAAGGCAACCCGTAAGCGCTTACACAATGTGTATCTTCTTGAATATGTAGCTTGAAGTTTAATGGAGGGAAACTTTATGCAAGAAATCTATCTCTCTTTTCGCATTCTGTGTGGCCCTTTATGCGAGAACCACCGATTTGAGACAACTTTTTCATTAAAATAGTGACACCACCGAACGATTTGCCTGATGAGCGCGAGAAGAATTGAACGCACATTTTGCAATCGGTTTTAATTATATTTGAAGAAACATCGTGTGGCGCTGCAGAAGAACTTGACAGCACTCTCAACACTTAAATCACACTAATTGAGAACGAGAATTATATGATTTTATGAGATTTATTTATTAAGCCTTTTTTGCTCCTGACAATCAATTTTACCGCCACTATTATACTCTAAACAGGAGGTAAATACCCGTTTTTTATTATTTTGCGCCTTCCTAATAAAAAGAGAACTCCGTTCAACCTAGCTAAACCTGCCAAAAAAAGAAACACCGAAATCAGACGCATCAACTGGAGCGGTAAACTTGATTGTTCTTGGAAGCGATTAAAGAAGAGAATCTTCCCTATTAGCATTCAGAGGCACATAATGGCGACTGATTTCTGTTGGATGATTTCTGATAAGAATTGATCTCTTTTAGGTTCTCACAGTGGGAGTACTTAACGACTACTACGATTCCTCGGGATGTTTTATAAGGCACTTGACATTTGCCAATTCAAAGTTTATCAAGAACTATTTCCGCATGGGTGTCCAAATCTAAAGCGTCTACCTCCGAACCTAGCATGTATCTAACAAACACCAAGTGCATTTAATCATTGAATTACTATATACGGACAATGGAACGAGCTGTATCTTTTGTTGATGTTGCTATACTTTCAGCTATACAGTCTAACACTTCTAGCCGCCAACTCGTCAGCAAATAAGAAATGAAAGAATCAACGCAGCAACAAAGTGCAACATTCTGGGTTAACCCGTCAGTGGTTGTTGGTCTTTCTGAAGCCTGGTTCTCAGAAAATCTTAAAGAAAACTGTTTTTTACTTTATTACTGAGCTGCAGAGTTTGTCGAACGCTGTAATTCGGCATTTCTTTGAATTTTCAGGACAGATCGGTTAAATTAATAACATAGGATTCTCGTCGTCGAATATAAACTGGAGAAGACGACGAGGAAGAAAAAAACAAGTCCATATCCATACCCAATTATTACGCGAGCATAAAAATCATATCTTGATGCGTGTGGTATTAACGCAAGGAATTTCGTTAAGCTAAGAAGGGTAATAGCATTCAGGCATTAGCAAACCGCATCTCAGTTTCAGTAACAATTTTTTTGCAATAACGCAATGAATATAACCAAAGATTATAAAGCCATACGGATGACGCACTGCATATAAGAAAAACTGATCTATGGCGGGTCGTACTGGCATAGGCCGCCATATATTTGGATCTCGTATCTCATGTGTGCACGAGCACACCGCCCGCCCGTACCCTGAAGCTGGTGAGCAAGAGTTTCTGTTTTTCGTCCTCAATGCGTCATCTGTATGGCTTTATAATCGTTGTTATAACTTACTTGTTTACTGCAGTCAGGAATAAATCTGGGCTATAATCAACGTGCCTCTCCAAGTATACCGGGCCCGGGCCTGAGCAAACTGCGACTTGTGTGCGCCAACGTCTGGCTTGGGATCGATGACTCTGCAAGTCATCGTATTGGTGTCCACTTGCTCTATATCTTCCAGCCTCTTAAAGCTCGTATAGCTATTTTCATAAAATTTTCGTCTTCATAGCTTGTCAACTTAAACGGGATAGAAGATTTTTTAATGAATTTTTCGCTCAAAACGACCAAGGATTTCTTAATACGCTTTTGATACGGTCCATGCTTGAGCACCGTGCAAGACTAGGATAGTGGAATGAGTGAGGACCTCTCTACGTAATAGACTTCTTAGCCTGATGAAACATCGGTTGGCAGAAGTAATTCTTCGTTGAATTTCTGTCGAGATGTTGTTGCCAGAGTTAATAACTGAGCTTAGGTACACAAGGTCCTTTAATACATCAAATTTATATGTGTCAATGGTTACGTTCTACCTAATTCGCCGATGTTGTGTGTCCTTTCGTATTTGACGGAATATTTTTGGTCTTACTCTCATTTACTGCTAAAAAATGTGAGTGGCCGTTGTGCATTGTGAATGTGTTCTCCTGTTGAGTGGAAGGTATTGTGCCTTGATCAATGAACCATAATTCGAAGAAATTAAAAATAAAAAGTTCGGTATAGTTACCCGCATCAAATTATACACCAACTTTCGTTCAAGGATCTTATCGATGGATGGCACTGGATCTGGCACTGGATGTTTTTGTAGTACAAAACCCGAGCTCTAATAAATGTACTGATGCTGGTATCTTCCGTACATGGGATATTCAGATTCCCATTGGTATTACTCAAGTAACTCCCCATTCGGCTTACTAATGGCACAGCAAAATCGGCTCTGCAATTTTGAATCATTTTAAAGTTTATTGGTGAATTTTCAGCAATCGGTAAGGTGATACAGCAACAATCTTTTATTCACCAAATAAAGAGTATGTTTAAGTTTTTGCTTATTATCTAGATTCTGAAATAAAATCCAGATTTTCCTCTCTCAAAATTATCGGATTTTTCACTGGAACGGTTTCAAAACATTTCTCTCAATTCCGGAAGCTTCTGATATTATTTTAGTAGAAAAGGTCATTACTCTTGGCATTTTCCAATGTATTCCTAATTCAAATTAGAACAAAAATAATATTTCGTATAGTTTTCCATCACCTTCTTTTGATGAGTCTTAGTCCCCGTTCTCCAGGAAACCATTGATAAAAACAATGGCTGGTAATAATAGTTTATGAATCTCCTCATTGCACTGAATCCAAGTCGACTCGATTCAAATGGCCTCTAGTCAAAAGCCTCTGTCGTCTATGGTCCAGCTTTATAAAACGCTGATTTGTTCACGAAATGCTAAAGACCTCAGTGATGTCAAAAAGGAATTTGCCTGCAATGATATATTATCCCAGCTGAACTCTTTGGACTACGAATTCGCCACATTAATATATGACCAATTATTCCTCTTTAATATGCCAATCACGAACTGTCAGAAGCCATTTGTTATCATAATGACGTACTGCAAACCCTGTACCAAAAGTGTAAATAGATTATCCAACTCTTGTCTCACTCATTCGCCTGTTTGTAATAAAATATTGTGACCTCATACCACAACTTTGGCAACTTGCAGTCTTCCGTTTATTCTTATTGTGAAAATAACAATGTGAAATTATTTTGTGTGGCAAAAAGTGAACAAAAAGTTACAGAAAATTCCAATGCACTTAGTATTGCATCACTTTACAGAAAATAAATGATCTCGGCAATGTCGTGTCCCATCTAAGAGCGCCTCCAATTTGTATATTATTTTTATTTTCCGTTTTGTGTCCCCACAAACATGACTAATGAGACCGAAATCTCAGGCAACCGAGACAGAAATGAGAAACGAAATTGGTTCCATTCACTTTCACGACGAAGAAAATCATCAACGTCCACATCACAAAAGCAACTGAACAATGACCGTAATGTGTCGTCCACTGCAGCATCAGCGGCATCGACATCCAGTCGGGATTCGTCAAATGCAGATGACACCAGCAGCAGCAATCTAAATGGTGGCAAGGAGCGCAAACGCAAGGACGATCGCAAAAATGTTTTCCAAAGATTCAAGAAACGCATGGGAATCCACTTCTCAATGCGACAAAAGAAGAACAATTGCATCAGCGCCGCCGAATCAACATCTTCCAAATCAAATAGTCAGTCTGCCGAGGAGCTCCCATTTACACATCACTACCGCAGGTTTGTTGCGAAAAAGTGGCTGGATGATGCATTGGGTCCCAATCGGATTATGTACACTGCCTGCTCGGAAATGTTAAGGTAAGAGATTAATCATCATTTTAGCTGATGAGTCATGATGACACTCTTTTATCTGCATTTCTTTCACAGTCAAGTATGGTATTGGGGTGAGATATCGCGTCGCGATGCACAGGGTCAGCTGAAGGACAAACCTATCGGCTCGTTTCTAGTACGTGATTCGGAAACTGGCGGAACTTCGAGCTGCTGGTACACATTAAGTTTTCGAATACTCAACTGCACGCTGCACTATCGACTGGAGCATCGAGGCAACTACTGGCACTTTCAGGAATTGCAATACGAGTCGATTGTCGAAATGATCGAAGACATTTTGCATCGATGCACGAGGAATAACTATGTTTGCTACGTGAGTATGCCAAATCAATTGCAGCCGCAACTGGCTGTTGTCCTCAAATACCCGGTCAGTCGGTATAACAACATTATGAAACTGCAAGATCTCTGTCGTCGTGTTATACAGCGACACGTTGCCGCCGATGAAATCCAGGAACTGCAAATTCCAGTCAAACTGCAACAGTATTTAGGCGAAACGCCCGAATTGGTATTCCAAAGTTCGTAATTATTATTTTTTAATCATTTATTGTTTCAACTTGACATTGACTTCCTAATAGGTATTGGAATTATTATTTATCGTTTATATTTGTTTACAGCTATCGTACGAACTGGAATTCGTATGTTTTTTTTTATATATCCTGTGTGACTTATATCCTTTTTAACCTGTTGGAAGCAATGATGTGCAATCCTATTTTCGCAGCTATATTCAATTAATTCTGCAAAGATTTGAGTTGTGTCATGATCAGGACTCTTTATCCGACTAACTCCATTGGGTATATAAGGCCTACGGATCCAACCTAATTTGGAAATTCGCTGGGCAAACAAATTTGCTGTCCATGCTCCACGTAGCCGAGCGAATGCTAATGAGGGGCTGTGTTTCGCAAGCATATCCGTTTTACGAAAATCGTTGGATTTTAACATCCGTTGGAGCACTCAATCTAGAAGTCCATAGAGCGAGCTACTTAAACAATAACTGTGACTTCCATTAAAGAGCTTCAGATTTTAGTATCGAAAAATCCGCTACCTATCCCAAGTAAAGCTGGACTAAATCTGTGGAATAGAGCTCTGTCTCGACACACCCATTCGGGATTGCTATCGTAACAGCATGATAAAGGGTATGACATAAGCAAATTGTACAGAGACGAAGTCTTTAGTATTTTGTTGGCAACTATTACAAGAACGCGGCTTTAGTTGAAAATATTTCATAGACACTGAGAGTAGTGTCATATATGTGTCATAGGTGACTGACTACCTTCCTCCGGTTACGGAAACTAAAACTTTTGGCAGGTAAGGTAGGTAGGTAGAGGACATTTCTAGATGAAATGTGAGAGGGTTTCTCTTTTGTTGTGTTCCCACAACTGCGGTATTGGGGGTTGTATGGGATCCCTACTTTGGCCACATGGTCTCCAATTGGCCAGAGCCCTGTGACTATCGCCCTAAGTCTTGAAATATCTGGGCGTGTTCTTTTTAGTAGATCGTTTGATCTGTTCTTGTCGTAGGAAGGCCATATCTTCCTCGATATGACGCAATTTTATAACCTTCTCCATCGGAGTCGGCATTCTGTAGGAAGTATGAGTGGATTTGTCTCATAACCGCACCTAGTGGGTTACGGACCCCTGCCTTGCTTCGCCAGAGTTACTAACTTAAACCTTCACCATTTTTGTGTTTGTATTGCAACTAAGTATGCGACTTGTCCTCCAATTTTATTATCACGAGTAATGAATGTTTAGCAGGTAACTTTCCTGTGAGAGTTCCTGCTTTTTCCGCAAATTATAGCGCGGTTTGTTATTATCGGGCTTAGTTCTTTGAAGGCGACGCAATAAATTTGTTTCGTCAAGAATTTGGTGGACCGTTGTGTTAACGTGTCCCGATAAAAGTTTTTTATGTTTGCGTGCAAAATTTTTCTTACATTTTGTTTTCAAAAGTTTGTAGAATGTTAAGATTGGTTTCACTGGTACAACCCCATAGTTGTATACCATGTGTCCAGACTGGCTTTAGCACTTGTTTGTATAATAGCAGCTTGTTGTCAAGGTTAAACTTCGAAAATTTTCCGAGTAACCAGTACAGTTCTCTGTATTTATTTTTCAGTTCCTCGCATTTCTTTTTTACATGCGACTTCCATTTTAATTTTGCATCGAATGTCATTACGAGATATTTCGCTTCATTTGCAAAAGGGACTCGAACCGTGTATTGAGAAATGCTGGCAATTATTTGTCCGTTTATACGAAAAATCTACATGAATCGATTTGCTCTGGTTAAGTGCGATCCGCCAGGATTTTGTCCATTCATTAACCTCGTTAAGAGCGTTTTGCAATTTCATATTTGTTTCCTTTATTGTTGTGCCAACTACTAGTATAGCTGTATCGTCAGCGAACTTCGCAACTATTGTATCATTTGTTTGTATGATATCACGTGTAAGTAGGAGGTACAAGAGTGGTCCAAGGACGCTTCCTTAGGGTACAACTGCCAATATTTCCTTGAACTCCTAATATTCGTTTCCAAGTTTCACACGGAAGAGTCTATGCTCAAGATACGAGACGAGGGTTTTATATAATTTTTCATGCATAACTTGTCTTAATTTGTATTGAAGGCCTCTATGCCAAACCTTATCAAAAGCTTGCGACACGTCAAGAAATACGGCTGAGCAAATTTTCTTTTCTTCGAAAGCTTTCTCAGTCACATCAGTAATTCGATGAACTTGGTCCACATTCGAATGTTTACTTCTAAACCCAAAAAGGCGTTTCTGATCAATAATGGGGTGTAAGCGACCGAGTAATATCCTTTCAAAAACTTATGAAATCATTGAAGAAGTTGACCCGAAGTATATTGTCTATCACGCAATTGGCTTGTTGATTTTTTTTAAAAGGAGGTAAGCTTCACTTCTCCTTCGCCTACATATTACGGCAGCTAAATCTTTTTTTCACAGTACTGTCTTGAAGACCTCATTCTTCGTCGAAGTAGGAATTTTTGTTGGTGGTCGGGGGTTGCCGCTGGTATTTGGATTTTGTGAAAATTTATGCAACTTTGTTATGATAACACTTATAAAGCTAAAGACGGTTAAATGAGTTCTCCCGTATTCACGACGTTCCATGGAGTTTTGTATCTCGGGTGGGGATTGCACATATTATTTAGTAATACTCAAATGTCTGCATCTAAAAGGGTGATCAATCAAGAGACTTTTTTTATGCGAAATAACACAAGAATTCCAATATATCCGGAAAATTTTATTATTAATCTTAAGAACCATTCGTGACGTTCATTTTTAAAGAAATCCCTTTCAAATGTTGGTTGCAACTGCGCTGTAGTTCTTTCGATAGCCCGTTGGAGCATATTTGCGATATCTCTCGCGAATACCCGCTTTATTGGCCTCCAATGCTTCAATCGTAAATGGATTGTCCACAAACATCATTAGACTTTACGTAGACTCAATGGAGGAAGTCTTACATATCCCATGATCTTGCTGGGCAATTCACTGGTCCGAAATTTACTGTGCACCGAAGCGATCTCTCAATATCTCCATTGTTTCACGGGTTGTGTGGCAAGTAGAGCCACCTTGTTGGAACCAAATATTGTCGAGATCTTGGGCTTCAATTTCAGGCAAAAAGTAGTCGATTATAATGGGGCGAAAACTACTCCCTTTACAGTATATATGGCGATAGTCTCATTTTTGAAGAAATACGGACCGATGATTCCACCGGCCCATAAACCACACCACACGGTTGTTTTGAGTGGATGTAACTGCAGCTCTTGGACCTCTTCCGGTTGTTCTTCGGCTCGTAAAGGGTGTTTTTTTAGAGGTACAGAACTAAGAATTGAAATAAAACACAAGAAAATCGTTTTAATGTCCACCAATTTGGCTTTATTGAAAGGATAAATTTATGCCATTGATGTTTAAATATGATTTTGGGCATGTCGTCGCGGCGGCTGGTTCGAATAACGCCAAGTCTAGAGGTCCAATTTTCAACCACTTTTTCGAGCATTTAATGCCGTATGTCGGCAATAACGCCACGAATGTTGGCTTCCAAAACCCCTTACGTGTCTGGTTTGTTGGCGTAGACGAACGAATTTACATATCCCCAAAGAAAATAATCCAATGGTGTCAAATCACACGATCTTGGTGGCCAATTGACAGGTCCATTCCGCGAAATTATTCGCTCATCGAATGTTTCCTTTGACAAATCGATTGTGACGTGCGCTGTGTGGCATGTTTCGCGGTCTTGTTGGAACCACATCTCATCCACATTCATGCCATCCGATTCGGGAAAAAAACTAGTTGGTAATGATGGCTTTATACCGGTCTCCAGCATCATTTCGGAAGATGTATGGCCCAGATACTCCACGAGCCCATAGAGCACACAAAACAGTCAGTTTTTGTGGATGTAATGGCGTCTCAAGGGTCTCAGGTGGATTCTCTTCACTTCAAATGCGGCAATTTTGCTTGTTGACGTAGCCATTCTGAACAAAATTTTGCGATGAAAATCGGCATCGAGGTCAATCTAATTTTCGCCCCATACACCAAAGTCACGACGCATTGCATGGTCTCGCGGCTTTAATTCTTGCACAAGCTGGATCTTATAAGGTTGTAATCCAAGATCTTTGCGCAAAATCTTCTATAAAGTTGATGGACAAAGCTCCAATTGCTGTGCATGGTGGCGAATCGATTCATTCGGGTCCTCTTCAACACTTTGTTCTACAGCGGCAATTGTTTCTTCGGTGCGCAATGTTCGACGTCTCTGCAGATGCATATTATTACAAGTAAACGTAGTGCGAAAACGATCAATGGTTACCCGAATTGGACGGAGCATGCAGTAAGCTTCGCGAACTGAAGCATTATTTTCGAAATAAATTTGCACGATTTGCAAGCGTCGTTCATTTGTCAACCTGTTTATGATGAAATGACAACCAAAGTGAACATAAACGACATTAGAGTTGACCGGTTCGACCACAAAATGCGAGCTTTATCTATTTTCGAAAAATCAAACTCTGAAAAAAAAAACACCCCATTATAAGGCAATTTTGCTTATTGACGTATCCATGAGCCAAAAATGGATCTCGTCGCTGAAAAAAAATTTGGATGGATTTTCAGCAAGACTCTAGAGAGCCCATTTGCTGAAACGATGACGCAACGGAAGGTCAGCCGACTTCAATTCTTGCGTCAGCTGAACCAAGATCTTTGTGTAGAACAGCTATGTTGTTCCATTGTGATAGACCAAGTTGTTGAAAACGTTGCCGAATCGATTAATCGCGACTTTCGCCTACACTGTCAGCTACAGCCGCTGTATTTTGAACACTACGCGCTGGTCGAGATCTTTTCCGTTGAGTGTCATCAAATAGTGAATATTTGGTGTCAAATTTCTTGATGAAATGGCGAATAGTGGTTTCAATATGGTCGATTATGGACACCGTGAATTCGCCGAAGCGCACGAAAAACATTCATCACAGAAAGTGAATCTTCGAAACATAGTTGAACGATTTGCAAACATTGTTCGGGTAAAATGGTGCAGTTACGGCCAGCGCTAGTAAGCGAGTGCGCTTTTTAAAAAAAAATCGTGGACGATTTGTCGCCCTAGTGTCGCCCTACGTTTTTGTGTCACTAAGGCGACGGATTGTTCAAGCTAGAAAACGTGAAAATCAAATGAGTTTTGATCTACAAAATTACTAACGTGGACAAGCGCCGACTATCATGGATTCGTGCGGACTAGTCCGAAAGCAAGAACGTGTTCTGCGACCACGTTATTGATTAACCATACATTAGATTTACCAGCGCGGTGGTGAGAACTAGCGCCAAGTAGCGTTCATCGTAACCTCATCCTTAGACTGTCCATGATGAAATGTCAAAGAATGCAGGAAAAAAAAAAACATGACAACTTGACACATCTCAGAAATGTTTTTTGAACGAAATACCTCTTGATTGATCACCCGTTACAATAACAGCTTTCCCTCTGAATGATTTATATGTTTTCCCTACATAGACTATAACAGCCACACATTCTCTTTGTCACTAAATGTCCATTTGACACAAAATAAAATAATTTTACATTTTCTATTTGTTTCTAACAACAAAATATATTTATATGTATCTATATGTATCTGAAAAAAACGATCAAAAACATAAAATTGTGATTTCTAAACATCCATCGTGTGTAGACTTAAGAAATATCTCTGTGAAAGCAATTCCCCGTTTGCCTTCCTCACAAACTCTGTAAAAGCGTTTATTTATTTGTTATCCTTAAGCAGACAACTAAGCTGCTAATTTGTTATTAAAATTCTATTCAGCAAATATTTCTATCACAGCAATACGCATGATATTAAACCGTATTCCAACCAAATATTAATTATTCGTTATTTTAAAATGTTATTCTATAAAAACAAAAGTATTTATTAAAAATCTTGTAATTAGTTTTTTGTAGTTATAAGGAAAAAGCAACAAAAAAAATAAAAATATGTATTAACTCAGTTAACTCTATAAGATTTAATGTGAAATCGAAAAAATACGCACAATTTAAAAGTAATTCGAACATCTATGTGAATGGAAACCATTTTACAAGTATTTAAGCAAAGTAAATCTATTTTGATACTAGAAAAAAAATTTAAATTAAAAAAATAAAATAATAAAATCATTGGCAAGTTGCTTGCAGAATATGTTAACAAATTTCGTAACTTTTAGAAACAAACAAATTGTTATTCTATTTTTGAAAATATAGAGACGGTAAGAAATGGTCGATCAATTGTAATGTATTTAGAGTGTAGAAATATCAGATACAAAATATATTTAAAATTAAGAAAAAAAAAAAAAAAAATTTTTGTGAATATAGGGGTGTCTTTGTTGTTCATAGTTTGCAATATTATACACAAATTAAAATTATATGAAAATATGTATATTTAAAAAAAAAGCCAAATATTAGAAAGAACTGCGTGTGTTTTATTAACTCAATTTGTGGAATTGTGAATTTTTTGTAGGCGTTTGGTGCAGTGTTGCCGAACGTTTTCAGATACGGTTGGAATGGTATTCGACTTTGGCATTATATTTTGGGTGTAAGAGATAAATGGTGGTCCCAATAAGAAAACAAATTTCGGTATGGTATGGCAGCTACACTGCAGACACTGCCGGACAAAGAGAGGATGGAAAACTGACATCTACTACTGCAAAGGTAATAACATCTCAAAAGGCAGAAGGTCAATCATTCCATTTACTTAAGTGGCGCTACAGTCCGGAATGAACCTGGGCCTCTACCAACATCTCTCCAATTAGCCAAATTAGGCAATTAGCCCGGTCCTTAACTGCCTCCAGTTGCGCACTCCATGTTGGTTGAGGTCGGTTTCTACTTGTGCGCGCCACGTAAGACGAGGTCTTTCTCTACTGCGTCCGACGTCTGGCTGGGAATCGAAGATTCTGCGAACCGGAGTATTGGTGTCCATTCGTTCTACAATATGGGCCAAAAGAGATCACCCTAAGATGCTCTTATTTTTGCAAATGGCCGCCAATGGCATTTGTGGATTAGACAGATGTAGAATATAAGTGAAGAAGCCATGAACCGATACACTCCCCAAGAACGCGGAATACTCGAAGTGGACGATTTTTCGACCAAAAACATAATGAGCGATGAGGCTTATTTTCGGTACGTGAACAAGCAAAACTATCGCTTCTGGGGCACCGAAAATCCACGAGTAATGCACGAGGAGGTATTACACCCGCCCAAAGTTACTGCATGGTGCGCTGTTCACGCTGGAGGAGTCACCGGGCCATTTTTTTGTAGGCCATGTTGAGGAGACTTATGCCTCTGTAGTTGTCGCAGTTTAGAGGGCCTCCTTTTTTGTGGATCGGGCAATGATGCTGGGGTTCCATTCTTCAGGCATACTTTCTTCCGACCAGATTTAGCTTATAAGTTGGTGGATGTTACTTACCAAGTCATCTCCGCGGGTTTATAAAGCTCAGCGGGAAGGCCGTCATTTCCAGCAGCTTTATTAAGCTTGAGTTTAGATATTGCTATCCACACACTCAGGTCGAGTTGTTGGCAGTTTTTGCTGTTGTTGCCAATATTTAATGGTTCGTTCTGCCTGACAGCGGAATGTTGTTCGTCAACGCCGTTTAACAGTCTGCAGAAGTGGTTCTTCCATATTTTCAGCATCGACTGTGTCTCAACTACGATATTTCTTTGTTCATCTCGACAGGATTCTGTTCGAGCCTTGTATCTTTGGCTTTGACGTTTTACACTTTGGTGAAACTTGCGAACATCGTTACTAGAGTGTCACCACTATATATCCTCGATCGCGCGCTTTCCTTGCTCTTTTTTCTTCTTTCTGAAAAGCCGGTGTTCCCTTCTTCTCTGCCTATAGAGCTCAACGGCAGCTCTCGTCTTCACCTACAACTTAGCCTTGAAGGCCTCGTTCTTGGCTGCGAGCATCTGTCGGCATTCCTTATCAAATCAGGGGTTTCTTGCTGGTGGGCGCGAGAAACCTAGGACATCAGCTGCGGCTGATCTAATGGCTTGCTTGCATCGTTGCTATTGTTCTTCGACATTCAATGCTGGTAGTATGGTGTTAATCGAGAGGTTTAGGGATACGCGTTGCGTGAAGGTCTTGGTGGTCTCTTGCGATTGCAGTCTTTCGACATTAAATTTTTTCACAGTATTTCTATATTGTTGTGGCGTGTTCACGTGCTCACCGCCCGTTCGTAACATGAAGCTGGTGAGCAAAGGTTTATGTTTTTTTTCTCAAGGCGTCATTTGTATGGCTGTATAATCTTTGGTACTTTCTACTTCTATTAGCGCTACTTAAGGCGAGGTATCCTCTACTACATTCGACGTTTTATGTCTCTTCAAAAAGTTTCCATTTTTTCGATCGGACAAACGATGCTGAGGTTTCATTCTTCAGGCATATTTTCATCCGACCAATTTTAGCGTATGAGTTAATTTAAAAGATTTAAATTTTTTTTGTCGCTAATCTGCAATAAAATTGTCAAACATGTAAAGAAAAGTCTCAAAATGGCTTACATTTTCGTTTCGAAATAGTTTTTTTTTTTTAACAGGGTACTCATTCTGTAACGATAATCGTTAACGATAGTGAACGAGACTTCCTGGGTATGTACTGCGTAGTTTGTAAAAAATTTGCACACACTCGATTTTTTTTTTCCGTGGATGGTGGAAATCTCAAAAGACACGATGAGGACGTGTCCAAAGTGGGACTTTAACTACACTAAAACCACCACCCTTTTTGTATTTTTATTGCAACTAAGTATGCGACTTGTCCTCCAATTTTATTATCACGTTCCTGCTTTTTCCGCAAGTTATAGCGCATTTTGTTCTTATCGGGCCAAATCTAAGGGCTTAGTTCTTTGAAGACGCCGGCCGTAATAAATTTGTTTCGTCCAGAATTTGGAGGAACGTTGTGTTAACGTGTCCCAATAAAAGGTTTTTATGTTTGCGTGCAAAATTTTTCTTACATTTTGTTTTCAAAAGTTTGTAGAATGTTAAGATTGGTTTCACTGGTACAACCCCATAGTTGTATACCATATGTCCAGACTGGCTTTAGCACTTGTTTGTATAATAGCAGCTTGTTATCAAGGTTAAGCTTCGAATATTTTCCGAGTAACCAGTACAGTTCTCTGTATTTATTTTTAAGTTCTTCGCATTTCCTTTTTACATGCGACTTCCATTTTAATTTTACATCGAGTGTCATTCCGAGATATTTCGCTTCATTTGCAAAAGGGACACGAACCGTATTGAGAAATACTCAATACGGTACTCCTGACAATATTTCTTTGAAATCCGAATATTCGTTTCCAAGATTCACACGGAAGAGTCTATGCTCAAGATAGGATACTAGGATTTAATATAATTTTTCATGCAAAACTTGTCTGAGCTTGCATTGAAGGGCTGTATGCCAAACTTTGTCAAAAGCTTGCGACACGTCAAGAAATACGACTGAGCAAATTTTCTTTTCTTCGAAAGCTTTCTCAATCACATCAGTAATTCGATGAACTTGGTCCACATTCCAATGTTTACTTCTAAACCCAAATTGATGGTCAGGTAAAAGGCGTTTCTGATCAATAATGGGGTGTAAGTAACCGAGTAATATCCTTTCAAAAACTTTTGAAATTATTGGAAGAAATTAAATAGGCCTGTAAGATTTTATTTCATTCGGTGATTTTCCTGGTATGAGGACCATAAGCACTTCCGCGACTTTCCACTGTCTTGGAATGTATTCTAATCTAGTTGCTACATTTACAATGTAGAGGAGTTTAAGTTAATGCTTTTCGGGGCTACATTTTAAGAAGTTCTCCTGTAATTAGGTCATAACCCGGAGCTTTTTTATGCTTGAATTTCTGTGTTTCCCGTTTAAGCTCGGCAATACTTGCATATCTAACTAGATTACTATGGGTTGTCGTTTCGAATAATTTAAAGTTTTCTGGACTGGTTTAATTGTTTCCTCAAGATGTGCTGCAAAAACACACTCAATATCAAGATATTCTCCTGCACTATCCTCAACGGTTATAGTTTAAAAAAAAATACGGAATGCGATTACCCATGCTTTTTAGTCTTCGTTTGTCAATCTGACATACAAATTTAAATCTTCGAGAAATTCCCTTCGTTTGACGGGCTCAGTGGCGCGATGGTTGGTACAATGAACTGCCGCGCAAAATGTCTGGGTTCCACTCCCAGCCGTAGAAACACCAAAAAATGATTTTTACTGGCCCTTCGAGTAGTATCAATAGTCAAGACAAGCTTATCTTAAATTCAACGTTCGGAGAAGTACGCACGCACACATGAATGGTTGTCAGAAAGCTTGGACCTGGGTACTAACAAGCCTGTAGTGCCAAAAATTTGTATTTAATTCCCTTCGTTCGAGATATTCCAGACAAGTTTGTGATAGTTTTGCCAGAATACATTCTTTTCCCACTTGTTGCTTTGTGAATATTAATATTCATCAAACAAACGCTGGATAAGACATTGCCAACTATCTCTTCGGTGATGCGGCCTAATCCTATTGTCATAAGGAAAAGCCTCTTATGTCCAGTGTTTCGACATTTGGTTTTTTCAACATAAAAGATTTCAACTCGTGATTCTTGAGTTTCACCAAAGCCGTTGGCCTATTATGCTTTTCATGCCATTTTTATGGTCTCAGACTTTTGTCAGACTTTCGCCAAAAATGGGTCAGCGAAACACCTTAAAATGTTTGCATTTTCGGGATTTGAACCATGCTCACGTCGCTTACTACGTTAACATATTAACCACATCAAGTTACCATCCTACGCCTCTTAGTCGGCTTTCACGAAAAGTAGGTACTACTTGTCAGCTTGATGCAGTGATATTCTAAGTCCATGGACATACACATAAACAACCAAAAATTTAAGTTCATGCGTAAGGTCTTGACACTTCGCATCATCCATAATCACGAGAAAACTAAGAAGATATTGTGTTTGCGTTTTTTTTTATTCTCGTTCTGCGCATCTACTTCATTGACGCTCATGGCACATGCGCAAAGCTAAGACCGTAGTAGTTATATCATGAGCCATAATCATCGCACCTTAATTCCATTTTTATTGGTCTTGGCCAGAGAGCCAGGCAAAGGCTGCTAAATAATCTGATATAGCATTCGCTTCTTCATACGACCAGTGCGCGATGATATAATACAATCGCAGCATTAGTCCTTAATCTATAAAATGTCGTTAGGCAGGGTATACGTAGACAAATATTTATACGTTTCCATGATTTATGTAATTACCTACTTGCTCAGTTAATACGTAATCATGTAATTTTGTTTGCAAACAAAATTTATAAAATAACACTCCTTGCCACAACATACTACTTCACGATAAAACTGCGGTTTTCCCCAGTCCATAAAATCACAAACCTGTCCGGTAATATCAAGAGACTAACTGTTAAATATTTTCTTTGAAATGATAAAACAGTTATTGACTCAGCCCCAGATCATAAGGTACCCATCTTTTAAAAATGTAGGTTAATCTCCAATCCAAATACGACCCTAAAAATACGCCCCAAAAGCGAATGAAACAAATACCTTAAAACGAAACTACTTCAGATCACCTTCACACATATAACTGCTTATCACTAACTTACGAAACAAATTACGTGCAAAAAAATATGTACACGTTTTTATGCAGCATGCGAAAGCAAACTTACGATGCAGTAACCATTTTTCATCTCAAAATTAATTCGCCGCGCGTCCCATAATTTAAAACATCTTCAAGCGATCGTTAAAAAAAATCAGAAAACGTACTCAAAGCTTTGATACTCTTAAATGAACCTAACCATTCCCAAAAGTCGATATTCACTCTCTTCATCTCTTCTTCGTCATGATTCGAAGACCAAATACAACAACATTGGATACCCCACTGAGATACCACACGAGGTGCGTCGTAAATAAAGAAACCAAATATGAAAAAAAAAAGTTACTTTCTGCGAAATGTGGTAGTGGCACCAAAATGGAAGCTCAAAGCACCTACTCTACCTAACCTGTCGGCTGATTGCAACCAAACCACTGTTAACCGCAGCAGTCGAACGTTCGTCCAGGACCGTGCAAGTCTTAAGCCGTTGCCGTTCGAGACAGTTCGAATTATAAATTGTGCGCGAAAAAAATAATTAAAAACAAAAAGTGTACTTGCATCTTTTACAAGAGAAAATTTCCAAAAAAATTTTTTACTTAGTGAATTTTTGTCAAATTAAAAAAAAATTTAATGTTTAACATGATAATTCATTAAAATTAAGTGCAACAAATCAAGGAAAGTGCAATCAAAAAAAAAAAAAATAAAAGTTCGAGACAACCAATCCGTTTAATAATCGTCCAGTGATTGTGAATACAAAAATAAAATTAAGTGAACTGAGCATGCGCACAGGTTTACTGCAGACCACTACACTTCGGAAATAAACATTTTGACGAAAAAAAAAAAAAAAAAACAACTACTCCACATTTTCTCCTGAAAAAGAAAAGGCCCAACAGAAAAAGGTTCGATTTTGTATAACCTGTGCCCATTTTAAAATACTTTTCAGTGACTCAAACTAAAACTCCTTTCGCAAACACGAAACTTTACCCAAAACCGGATACCACTTGATATAACGGTCATTTAAAAAAATAAAGAGTAAAAATTATAAGACGCTGACTTGCCTGTTGCATTTACGATGACAGTTTATCTTATGGCGGACATTTTTCACGCACTTTTTTGTGTCACGGAGGTTGTGTTTGCATTTTTACTTTACAACAACTTGTCGCATTGTAAGTTATGTTATGAGCATGTCCGATATAACTGCAACATAGAATGAATAATTTTTTTTGTATAGAAGTTGACAAGTGACATAAAGTTGATGTTACTGTTCATCGAAATGCAAAGAGAGTTTTTTTTTTAATTGGTTATCGAGGACCATTACCGGCAGATGAAAGTAAGTGATCGCTGTCATGTGTTACATGATGCCGTTGTTTGTTGAATTTAGGTTGACAACCGCGGGATTGTCAGTGACTGACTCAAGCTTAAGGCATAACTAATCGTTTCATTTATCGGGGGTCGGCGATTTATTCATAATTAGATATTTTTTGATGATTTTGTAAGACAATATCACAATCGCAAAATGACTCACTAGATGTCGTGAAATCAAATCACGAAGTTTTTCGGAATTAGGGCATAACTAAATGGCTGCAATGGTGCGTGGTATAATTTGGAAAATGGGACTGTTTTACGGTGGACAGTTAAATGTGGACCTAATTTTATATTACATGAGGTATAAACTAAGTTGAGCGGTCTATAGACTTCTCATAAGTAGTTAATGACAGTTTTAACAAAAAGTATTAGTATTCAAAAACGGCCTTTAAAGGGCCCAAACATAGCTCCATTTATTTGTGTATCCGATATTTTATTTCTGGGCTCGACAACATTACTGCTGCTCAAGAAAGTGTTCAAAACAATCCATCAACCTCAATTCGACGCCGTTCTCAGGAGCTTGCTCTTCAAAGAACAACTTTGGCCACAATTTTGCACAAGGAGTTGCATTTGTTTCCATTTAAGATTCAGTTGGCACAAGAGCTTCTTCCACAAGACCATTTACGCCGCCGTACATATGCCAATAGGATGTTACAGCTAGCCGATGACAACCTCGATTTTCATGAAAAAATCATAATGAGTGACGAGGCACATTTATTCATTTCAATAGTCGGTTCTGGGCAATGGAAAACCCTCGAATTATTCATCAGTCACCTTTGCATCCATAAAAAGTTAAAATCTAGTGTGCGATTCGGTCAAAAGGCATCATTGGACCTTACTTCTTTGAATGTGGAGCGATATCGTGATTTTATTGAAAACTTTTTAACAATACAACTGCTTTCTTTGGGCTTGATTAACATGTGGCATCAACAAGACGGTGCCACATCGCATACAGCCAGGATTACAATGGAATCACTGCGAGACCTCTTTCCACAACAAGTTATTTCAAGAAATGGTGATGTTGATTGGCCTCCGCGGTCGCCTGATTTGACTGCTCCGGACTTCTTTTTGTGGGGATATCTGAAAAGCAAGGTTTATGCAAACAAACCAGAAACGCTTGAGCAACTCAAACAAAATATTCGTGATGAAATAAATGAAATACCGCGTGAAATGTGTGACATTTTGGGGATATTTGTTTTAAGGATGGGAAAGGGTATTAAAGGATCCGCACAGCGGATTGTAGCCTTCTCATATGTTTTTTTATTAACTTTTCTAAGGAAAGAAACGCTCAAGGAGCTCCCTGATATGATGGTTGCAGATGTTAATTGAATCTGCTCTTGAATTATTGAAGATTGTATGTTGGTGTAAATACTTTTTCTGGAAGTTCGTTTCATTGACTGCATGTTATGTAATAAATTTATTGTGAGATTTCATTGTCAGAATTCAAAGCCTTGCCAATATTTACAATGTCCCTTAACACTCCCAAGTTATAGTTTATCACTATAACGTTTGGTATTATTCGTCAAATAAACAAAAAAAAATGTTTGTTAATCTGAGGATTGTAATCCTATCAATTGTTTCAATCTATCTTGTAAGTTCTTTGAAACCCGTTAATGCGTATGATTTATGTACTCAAAGTTCGTTGTTTTTAGACCTGGAGTTCAATTTTGTCTTGTATGCTCAGGTTAAATGTGGAATACGAATTCAGAACTATATTCGACTAGACCTAGATTCTAAAGAAGGGTCTTCTATCACCAGATTATAAATTGAAATAGAAATGCTAAGAAATGAAGCAATAGCTCATCTGTAAGTGTAATATCAACCTTAACTGATGACCTTTTGCCAAATTGTTCGTATTTGGCCGCGCAATTTAATTCGTCATCTATTTGACCCTGTGCTCCATGTTCAACCAAAAAAAAACACGCATGTCTTCCTTGGTTGTAATTGGGCTTGTCAAGGCTTCGCTGTTGTCATTTGCAATAAAATCTCGTGCCATAATCATCATGAGATGTTGGGAATTTGAGCGCCACCCAGTATTTCCATTATTCGCTCAATGAATGTGGGTGGATAATAAATGATAGTTACCCTCCATAAAATGTCTTAATATCGTTTAAGTTTTTTGGTGAGTTTAGAGCGGGTATAATGAAAAATCAAAGATTGAGATAAAATATCACCAACAGCAATAGGGTAATCCATGATAATCGCGACTAAAGTGAGTCTTTCTTTGATTCTTTTTTAGCAACAAGTATTAAGCTCTGTTTAAAATTGAACTGGATGGAGAGGTTTACTTTTTACCAGGGTCTCACCTGTTGGCAGTGGTCGAATAGTTAGCACACAATCCGTTTCCACTTAACTATTAACCAAACCAAGCAGCTGTAATATTACTTGCTATTGTTTTTTTTATGATTATTGTTTTGACGCAATAGTACCACCTTCACCCCACTATTTGAACACGTACCCTTTGCGAAAGTAGCGTCCAATAATCTACGAATTTATAAGGAAAAATTGAAAGTAAAAAACTTTCGGCTAGTGTGTGTTTTTTTTTTGTTATAGGCGGTACTCGTATACGGCCACGCTTCGTATATATCCCCAGTAAATATCTTTTATGTTGATTTCTATTTTCCAATTTAAATTCAGCGCTGAGCTGAGTTTTGTAATTATTTTTATCAATTGGCCAGCAGCTGTGGTTGGTTTGGTTGTTTTCAACCGTTGCTGGCACTAGACGCGCGAAATTTAAATTCAAAAACCGAAACGATTGTCTGAAAACTTCAAAGCGTTAGACGTAAGACCTTAAGTGTACAATTTACGTGACGAATTTCTTTCTGTTTTTTTTTTTTGTTATTGTTGTTGTTGGTATTGCTTATCATTCTCGTTCTTCGTTTTGAAGGGTTTCAGTCGTCGTAGGCGTTTAAATGCCATCACAAAAGTAAAGTTACTTCATAATTAAAATTTTTTTTTTGATTTTTCAGTTTAATTACTTTTTAAAGAAGTTTATTTCAAGTGGAAGCGTAATTAAGAAAACTTATAAATTAGCTCGTTAAAACGTCGACTGTTTTTGTAGATTCATTGAATATATTCAGTCTTCTGCATCTTTAGTTTCTTCTTCACTTAGATGAGAAAAAAAAGTTAAAGAGTTATAAATCAATTCTGGAAGAAAGACAAAATGGTGGATAATTAAACTTTAATTTTGATAAATTATGGCGTTTAAGCAATTTTTGTCGTGTTCTCATTAACACTTATATTTATGTCTACACGTGAGATGAGTTGTTTCATAACTTCTTAATGTTTTTAGTAAACACTTTACGACTAATAACATTTTTTTTATTGTTTTTGAAATGGTAGGGTCATAATATAACATCATGTCGGTCAATGAATTTATGGATGTATTCACTTTTGGCAAAATGTCAAACGTGTTTAAGGTTTAAGCCAATAGGAGGGCATTTTATTCGAGGATTTTATTCGTGGTTTTGAGTGTTTATATGTTTACTAAAGTGTGTTGCTAAGTTAATTTGGCTGTGTCACTTTGATGAAACTGTGATTGTGGGATAAAAGTTTAGGTTATTAGGATTGTGTAGGGTTGATACAATCACTGCGTTTTTTATCAGTACAAGTTTTAATAATTTAAGGGCGGGAGATCACGCCTGAAAGAGAGTTACTTACTTACTTAAGTGGGGCTACGGTCCGGATTGAACCTGGGCCACAACCAAGATGCATCTTCAATTAGCGCACTCCTTAGACAACTGCTTACAGTGGCGCACCTCAAGTTGGTTGAGGTCGGTTTCTGCTACTGCGTACATCGTCTGGCTGGGAATCAAAGACCCTGCAATCTGGAGTATTTGTGTTCGTTCGCTCTACATCGCCTTAATTGGGGGATGTTGCTGTACAGCTTGTAGAATTCTTGGTTGAATCTTGGTCTCCATAGCCCTTCAACGCAAACGGGATCAAAGAGTTTTCAAAGAATTTTTCTCTCAAATCTACGACGTTCTGTCCAATTCATCTTTGTCGTGTATCATTTCGAGTTGACTGCATGTACATGGTTTAACCCATTTTTTCCGCTTCCTTCTTCTATACTGGCAAACGACGCTATGACATCACATTAAATCCCACCAATGATGTCAATATCGTCGACGTATGCTAGTAGTTGCACCGAGTCTTGAAACATTGTGCCTCAGGTTTTGGCTCTGTAGCTTTGCAAAATCCTCTCAAGAATCAAATTAAATAAATCACATGACAGTGCATCGATTTTTTTTTGGTATCGAATGTATCGGTGAGGTCGTTTCAGACACTAATGGAGCAGCGAGAATTTTCCATCGTCTTCTTACACATACGGTCGGGCTTGGGGGTATACCAAAACTAAACTGCCTTACAGCGAAATGTTGTACGTCATCGCAGTTTAACACTTTGCACAGAAGTGGTTTTTCCATATCCTTAGCATCGATGGTGTTTCAACTACGATATTTCATTGTTTATCTCGACAGGATTCTGTTCGACAAAAATATACAAACAAAAATTAGAAATTTTTGGCGCGATAGGCTCATTAGTACCCAGAGCCGAGCTCTCTCACAACCATTCATGTGTGCGTGTGTACCTCTTGCTCGATGGCTGGACCTCCTGTTGTATGCCGACTCTGGACGGCGAATTTGAGATAAGCTTTTCTTGACAGTTGATACTACTCCGATGATTTGTCAGATTATCATGAGAGAAGGGCCAGTTAAAAATTATTTAGGTGATGCTACGGCTGGGAATCGAACCCAGGCCTTCTGCGCGACAGTTCATCGCACTAATCATCGCACTAATCATCGAACAATTGAGCACGTTTTACACTGAGT
Organism: Rhingia rostrata; assembly: GCA_949824845.1. Classification (NCBI taxonomy): domain Eukaryota; kingdom Metazoa; phylum Arthropoda; class Insecta; order Diptera; family Syrphidae; genus Rhingia; species Rhingia rostrata. Next base: position 73,014,423 of record OX463758.1, on the reverse strand, counting down.
GAAGTCTTACACTTTGGTAAGACTTGCGAAGATCGTTATTGGAGTGGAACCTCTCTAAATTTTCTTTTTTTTTTAAAGCCGGTGTTCTTACCTTCTTCTCTATAGAGCTCATGAGTTTCTTGCTGGTAGGCACAAGAAACCTAGCATGTTCTTCGACATTCAATGCTGGTGAAATGGTGTTAATCGAGATATTAAAGGATACGAGTTTTTCAAAGGAATTAACGATCTCTTGCAATTTTCAAAGGAATTAACGATCTCTTGCAGTGTCTTTCCTTCTATGTATCTATCCGTCTCTCTCTGTTGTATAAATGTCTTGATCTGTCCCAGCCGATGGCCTCAGTCGCCAGTGCTGTTATGTGTCTCTAGTTCGTTGCATTCATGTGCGAAGTACTGTGATGTCAATTTCAATGTCAATCCTCTTATAAACATCAAGGTGTTGGCCTGCACCTCATTTGTTCACATTCCAGGTGCAGATACGAACTTGTTGGCCGTTTTTCGTTTAAGATGGTCGCCAGCAATAACATCAGTCCTTACCAGGGATCTTGGTTGCTTCGTCACAATGATTTTTACCGTGAGTGAGTAGTTTACCCACAGCACAACCTTCAACCTGGAGGGCCAGTTCCAATTTAGTTCCACCATCTCAGTTCAGGGAACCAATTGCACTTGAGATTCCTGAATGACCTCTTGTCCGAATATGTCGCAGCAGCTCATTTAGATTATTCACTTTTTCCATCCGAACTGGGACTGTAGATGCCACCGTGATCTCCCTCTAGAGATTTTTTCCGCTGCCATCTGAAATGGAATATCTGCATTATTGTGAGTACCTGCTCTCATCAGCTGCCGCCATGACTTTACACCGGAATTGAGACAATATCTAGGAACAAGGTACTAGCCACTCAGCGCCTCAGCAATCTGACTCTCAGCCTTCCAAGGGAAGGCTAAGTGGAAACTCGTGGCTTCATATAACCACATTGCCTATCATTTAACTAGAAACAGCAGTGATAAAAAACATAGGTGTTGTCACTTTCGTGTTTTGAAGGCACTAACCACTAGGCCACTGCACCCTAAGTACATACCGGAGACCGATATTTGTTGACATGATAAGAAGTATGCAGTCTTTGTATAACACTACAATATTGACAACATAACATTCCATGATGGCATTAGCCGTAATATTTTCTGCAAAATATTAGGACTGAAAAAATATCACAAGAAACATTTTTACAGTTCGTAGCTAAACTCTTTTGTTTGTTCAAATGAGAGTTGCCTGCAGCACGTAATGTTCAAAAGGAAAGCCACATAACATCAAGGACTACGTGTTTTAAGTCGTTTTTGATCGAGGATTAATCATTAAGAACGTTGCCGAATTCGGTTGGACAAAATGAAAGCGATGAGTTGGGATTGAAGATCATAAAGCACACGTACGAACGTAGTGAACTTTTATATGTTTTAATTGTTCCTTATAATTGTGCTTGCAAAATGAGTTTTGTTAATATGATATTGGGATAGTAACTCATTAACCGCAACACGAAAAGTGCGTCATTTATACCATACAATCTGACTGCCATGGGAAACATTAAAAATTGATTACTCACATGGTTTTGTAATTGACCGGCTTACTGAAGTTTGCTTATTTTACTGTGGTTATGGTGCGGTGTAATATCACATGGATCTGCCATCTTTTCTTCATTTGTTTGGTTTGTGAACCATCCCGGTCTTCCTATAAAGCGGAGTAACTTACCTATGTTAACATTTACTAGGTCACCTAAGTCAGAGAAAATTCTGAATGCTCTCCTTATCATTAACAATCAGGCAGCTTCTACGGTAGTTATTGCTGTCGGGCCCTTGTCTTTTTGTTTATAAGCCTGATTATGTCTAATAGTACCAATACGCATCTGGTTAAACATTTGCATTTCCTGGATAACTGACACTTGGTACCATTTACATCTACAGTTTAATTTCCTAACAGCTTAAGCGTTACACCTAACCTTTCCATTTGTAGTAAAATGTCGAGGATGGTGAATATTTTGAGAAGCTTAATGTTCTGACACTTTTCAGCGCTATTTCTATTTCCCAGCACTTTGCTCTGCTATCTCATTTGGAAATAGTCAGCATTCGTAGGTTTTTTTTCAACCCTTTGTTGCTTAGTGGTAAACGAAAATGATTCCAGAAATTTCAATTTCATTGATGTCTTGATTTTATTGACTTCTAATGGCTTACTGACATCCTTGCTTAAATCCATCCAGTAACACACATCTCAACATCGTTTGCCCGATCCACAAAATAAGAGACGACCCTCTGTATTGCACCAACTAAAGAGGCAATAGAGATGGAATCTCCACAACATCGCGTTAATGAACCTATGTGCGCAATATTTGTACGCCTTAAACCGTTCACCAACAACCTGACCGGCCCTTATATTCATAATGGTGATTTAAAGCCGGGAAAGTTCACAATTGATCAAATCTTCACATCTCTGTAGATCCTGGAAAAAAGCAAAGATATCCAAAATCTATTCATCGATTTCAAAACCGCATTAGACAGCAATTATATGGACGAACTGTACAGAGCCATTTCTACTTTTGGTAAGCCGCCCAAGCTCGTCCGTCTGTAGACGATGGAGAAATCTCGCTACCCCACTTCTTATTTCTTCAAGTTGGAGAAGGTGAATCATACCGCTTTTATCGACCTGTTTTTCATTTTGTGCTTAATCTTCTTGGGGGAAGAGTATTTTTTCTTCTTATGTTTCTCGGAAACACCACGCAAAACACCACGCATCTAGTGCGAAATTGATTCCTTCTGATTGTTGTAGTCGGACAGAGTGCCTCAATCTTCCAGTTGTTTCCCAGTGAAAATCAATCGCTATTCATCAGGGGTAATCCCTTCTTTGTCTTGAACCTTGGCCTTATCATTTTTCATAGCATCGGAGGGCTGCACCTCAAGGGTGATTGTTTTGCCCATTAGGATTTTGGCAAAGATCTGCATCCTGGACCGTCAAACCTTGATTGATACGATGAATAAAGAAAGATTGTAGTGAGACTTCTTTACAATAATTCATGAATGAATTTTGTGAATCTTCCGAGTTCTACTACAACTACTACCAGCCAGACATTGAACTCAGTAGAGGAAGTGTTTGGCTTAAGTGGATCACTCAAGTGCGCATTTGAAAACCGGGCTTTAGCTGAGGACCGGGCTGACTGAAGAAACATGTTGGTAAACAAAACATAAATTTATACCGCAACAGGCTCGTAAGTACCCAGGGCATAGCTTATTCTTACAACAATTCATGTCTGCGTGTGTACTTCTTTGCACGATGGCGGGACCTCCTGTTTTATGTCGATTCAGACCGGGAAAGTTGAGATAAGCTTTTCTTTGCAATTGATACTTCTCGGATGATTCGACAGCTCATCATGAGAGGAGGCCAGTAAAAATTAATTTATTTGTTATTACGGCTGGGAATCCAACCCAGACCTTCTTCGCGGTAGCTCATCGCGGCACTAAGTTCGTCGGCATTTTTGTAAAGGGGCAGTTTAATTCCGGGTTTTAGAGTAGAGCTGTAGCAAACAGTATTCGTTACTGTGTAACGTGTATTCGATACGACCCAAATTACCGAGTCATTTCTGTCAACTTAGTTTCGGTATTTTTTTTTTTTTTTTTTTTTTTTGATATTCATTTTTATTTTACTTTATCTTAAAACTAACTTACATGCTAGACAAAAATTCATGAAAAACTAGCTTACTTATCAACTACTTAAATAACTTACTGGCCCTATGCGGGCGCCCTAAATTAAATGATAACAACTTAATTCTAATGCCTTTCGGCCTATTATCTAATAAGTAAATCTAATAGTAATAAAATGATGTTTACCAAGAAACATTTGAGAAAAACTTGGTTTCTTGTCTTTTTTTTTTTTTAATTTAAACTTACATACTAATTAAAAACGACTAACTTAAACTACTTAAAACTACTTACATCTAACTTAATAAAAAAATTTAACTTAAAAACTAGAACAGCCACAGCAAGCATTTTGATTTTTTTGATTTTTTTTTTTTTTTTTTTTTTTTTTTTTTTTTTTTTTTTTTTTTTTTTTTTTGGTGCCACCACGACTGTTTCCCTTAACATAACCTAAACAACTATGCAAGTCGGCCATATCTTTTCAAAAGTCAAAACTAACTATAACTACGTTAACCACCACAACAGGTTCTCCTGTTGCAACCTACTCCGGCGGTCCCAATCGGACACACTCCTGCTGAACCGCAGGCGCTCTCCTCCGCTCTGAGTGACGACGTCTCGGTCGTACAGGAGCCGCCTATCCACAGTTCGTCGGAAGACGTGGTAGATTAGCGGAAGCGCCGATCTATCCTGTATCAGCCCTCGACTATCCAAATATAGGAAAGCTTCGGGCGGAATAAAGCCGCTTAAACGCGCACTCTCAAAATATTCATCATTGGGATAGAAGGCCCCAAAGATGAGACTATTGTTCGAAGCCATCGATCTTGCAGCGTGAAACCGAATGAGTTTCACCAGAAAATTGTCTATCCGGTTTATGTTGGCCCCGTTGTATAGGACCTGGTTGGAATAGTATTTTGTGTAGTCAGATACTGGTGTTCTGTGAAGTCCAAGGCAGCTCCTCAGACACTGCCTCTCAAACACCCGTATCTTTTCCATTTGAGATGGGGCAACGTTGAACCACACCGGGCACCCATAGGCAATCATCGGCCTAATGAGGGCCATGTAGCAAATCACCTTCACCCTGCTGTCAAGACGACTGCTATAAAACAATCGTCTTGTCAGGGCAAATGCTCCCCTAGCTCTAGCTAGAGCAGCATCTACATGTCTTCCGAAATATAGATACTGATCTAACCAGATGCCAAGGTACTTTACTACACTTTTACTCGCCAGTGGCTGTCCGTTTGGTCCAACGATCACCAGCTTTCGCCAGTTCTTTCTCGTATCCCTAGAGGCCCTAGACAACGGTGTCCTAAACAGGATAGTTTCTGATTTCTGAAAGTTGATTTTCAACTTCCAGTCATCACAATATCTCTGGATCTTGTCGAAGTCCCGCTGCAAAAGTGTTCGAATGACTTCGACAGTAGAGGCTGTTCTGTACGCGATAAGATCGTCCGCATACGCAATTGCCTGAGTAAGACTACCTATCATATCACTGGTGTAAATGCTGAAGAGAATCGGCGAGTTTACCGCTCCCTGTTGCAGACCGTTCTTAATGAAAAATTCTGTGGTAGAAGTTACATTGCCACTTTTGACAACAAACGTTCTACCAGTCAGCATGTCATGAAGCATATATAGCAGTGGTTTACTTATGCCAAGTCTGGTCAGCTTTAGATAGAGGCCCTCTAACCATACGGTGTCAAAAGCCTTCTCTAAATCAACCAGACATGCACCGGTGCACTGTTTTTTGGCTTTGTTCCATTGTATATCAGAAACTAGTTTGGAGGCGGCATGAATGCAGTCATGTCCAGCCTTGAAGCCAAACTGGTTCTCTGGTATAATATTATTGTCCTCAGACCACTTGAACAGTGCTCGATTGAGAATCTTTTCGAAAACCTTGCTGATACTCGGAAGGAGACTTATCGATCGGAAATTCGCCGGATTGGAGTTGTCCTTTCCCTTTTTCGGGAGAGGATGAACCACCGCCGTCTTCCAACGCACTGGATAATATGCATTATTCAGCGCGTTGTTGAACAGTGTGGCGTAAATGTCCACAGCTTCAGGGGGTAAGTGTCGCAGTACAATGTTGGATATACCATCGACTCCCGCTGACTTCTTTTTCTTTATGGAATCGAAGATGATCTGGAGTTCAACCTTCGAGATTAACAGGGGACTAAACCCACTTCGCTCGGCGACTATGGCGTTTGCCAAGTTGTCGTCATCGAACCGGGTGAAACCACGGTTCTCAGATCGCCATTGCGTAATGTCGTTTCGGAGATAGACATGATGGAGCAGGGCATTGTTTTCCAGGACGCGGTTCGGGCGAATGCTATCATTCACCTTATACACTTCCTGAAAGACAGCCCCCACTGCCTCCACTTTCTCCTGAGGATCTTCAATAACATAGAAATCGTCGTCGAAGACGGCTTCCCCCGGATCAATTCCTGCTGTCAAAAGTATGTTTGTATTGTCAGTTGTTCGTTGGAGCTTAATACACGGAAGGTCGTTATGACCTTTCCTCCTAAAGATCTTATTAATTTGTGGAAACATACTCGGGTCGCTGGAATTTACGGCCCGAATTCTGTTATTCCAAAACAAATTAATGGACAACCGATAGTTCTCCTTGATCAATTGGTTGATGTTTTTGATCGACGCCTTCAGTGTTCTAATCTCCGGGTCGCGTGGGTTTGTCAGTCGTCTGTACAAGAGTTTAAGTCTTGTCAGAAGTCCGCTTTTTTGTCTGTGTAGTGCGTCAATGGTCGCGTTTCTGTACGTAGACGTTATGTCATGTTCTTTGTATTTCGGTATCGTCCTGTTCATTGTTCGTTGAATCGCTTCGTCCATTTGTTGTAAGTATTCGTCGATTTCGTTGTTTGTTAGGTTTCTGTTGTTTGGTGGGTAAAAGGCCCTCGAACGTAGTTCTCTTGATAAGGCGTTGGTGAAGCGAGGCCAGCGCATCTTACCGTAGTTGTAAGAATGCACAGGCACATACTCCTCCAGCGCCACAAGCTCGTTCGGAAGCTGTATTACGGCGGCGAGTCCGCAGTGATCACTGTCGTACTCAATCGTCCGTAAACAGTTTCGCGGGTGTTGACCTACTCTGTTAGTAACTGTCAGTCTTGTGTCTCGCAGTAAAAGATCCAGGAAAGCACCGCTTCTCGGAAACGATGGCCTATCTGTGGCGAGAATGTCGATCCTATATTCAACATTGTAGTGGACCATCCAATTGTAAAGATGGTTACCCCGAGGATTTTGTAATTGATTTCCCCAATCTTCGTGTTTGGCATTTAAATCTCCGGCCAAAAGATAAAAGTTCTCCACTGAGTTCAGTCTTAGAGATTCAAAAAGTTTTCCGAGCTCTGTTGTAAAAAGTGTAGGCTGAGGTGCTTCCGGTGCGTAGGCCGCTATCACATACAGTCGCTTCCCTTGTTGGAGAGGAATGCATATGACGCAGGCTTCCAGCAGCCGGAATCGGCGCACTTCACCACTATATATGACCTTATAACTAATGCCTTTTCGTATAAAGATAGCGACCCCGCCTCCTTGAGTGGAGTTGGGTCGGTCCCTTCTTACGATATTGTAATTATTATTAGTCAATTTATGCTTCTGGTTTAGCTTAGTTTCGCTAGCCATAAGCACATCGGGACTTTGGTCTGTAAGCAACTGGAATAGATTAGCTCTACGTTCGATCCTAATCAGTGAATTTACATTCACAGCCAGGATCTTTAAGGGTCTCTCTGACAGCGCGCCCGTTACGATCTAATTTGCGTTAAGCTCGGCAACAAGGAGTAGATATAGTCTACTCTTGACGCCTGCTCCCGTAACTGGTTTTGAAGACCGGTTAGCTGACCTTGAATGGCCCGCAACGCAGTCAACAAATCCGCATCCACTGCTGGAGCCTGAGGCACGGGGGCCTGTCTGGCTTCCTTAGGTGGATGCTGTACCGTTTTTCCCTTTCCTGACGCCATTTGGGCGTAGGAAATTTGGGGATTGACGGACATTGAGGGAGGGCGAACGGCTGGTTGATTCGACACAGCCGTTTGCTTCGCTTTTTTATTAATTTTCATTTGCTGAAACTTTGGACAGCCCCGATAGTTTGCGGGGTGCCCGCCGCCACCGCATAGTGCACATTTAAGTAGGGTCATGTCATCGACCCGCTCCTTTCCTAAACTACACTCTCCTATGTTGTGGTTCTCTCCACACTTAACACAGCGTGACCGCATTTCGCAGTTGGCTGAGGCGTGGCCGAACCTTTGGCAACGCATGCATTGAAGCATGCTGTCACCTCTTTTTAATTTTTCCCATCGTACAACCTGGAAGTTGAGGACTGAGATACTCTTCAACTTTTCCATCTTGCTTTGGGGCGATAGCTGTACTAGGAAGATCGGTAGTTTCCGATTCTCCCGTCTTGCCTTCACTGTGGTGAATGGCTTTACCCCTACGAATTCGAGCTCGTCAGTCGCTACTTGGCGAAGCTCACTTAAAAGCGCCTGCGGGTCCGTCAAGGAATCTATGCCCTTTAAGACAACCGTCTGGCATTTTTCTACTTTTGGAGTATATGTAAAAAACTCCGTTGTGGTGTCTGCTAGTAATTGCTTTATAATTTTGTACTGCTCCACTGTTAAGCAGTGGATAGCATGCCTATCTTCACTTAATCGTTTTATTGTGAAATTGTTGCCTATGGCCGACTTACATATTTCAATGGTTTCCTTAAGGTCCATTTTATACGTGTTGATGGGTGGCACTTTTTCTTTTTTCGGCGGCCGTGGCTGCTGCTGTTGCTGCTGCTGCTGCCGCTGTTCCTGTTGTTGTTGCCGCTTCTTCTGCTGCTGTTGTTGTTGTTGTTGTTGTTGTTGTTGTTGTTGTTGTTGTTGAAGCTGCTTCTTTTGTTGCTGGTTTATTGCTTGCTGTTGCTGCTGTTGTTTCGGTGGCTGTTGTTGTTTGGCCTGCGGTTGCTGCTGTTGCATATTTTGTGGCTGTCGCCGTGGCTGTGGTTGCTGTTGTTGCATTTTTTGTTGCTTATTTGGCTGTTGCTGTATTTGTTTTTCTGTAAGCTGTGGTTCCTGGGCATTGGGCTTTGTCTCGGTCCTACTGCTTTTGTGTGTCAATATTAGTTTCGGTATTTTTACAGCTTTCGTTCCTCGCATCAGATTCGTTATTAGTATAAGCTATAAGATTTCAATACTCGAACTATTCCACTACGTTTGCATGGTTCGGTTCGTATTAGTATGCATAAGATTTGATTTCATTCAACCCTTGTTGTATGTGTTCAACAGTTGTGTATGTGTGTGAAGAGGTTTCAACCGTTGCGAACGTAAGAGTGGCTCCGTGGTGTGCTGACGTCCTGAATACTTAATTAAATGACATGATTTGTATCGAACTTACGAAAGAAATGAAAGTAACGATATCTTTGTAACGGGTACTGAGTGAAAAATTACCGGACAAATACGGGTATTTATTTTTAGTAACTTTTACAGAGCTACTGTAGAGCCACTTAAGCAAGTAGCAAGGCTAGTTGCCGACAACTATCCAGGAATACAAGGCTTGCGGTTCACGAATCATCTGTTGAGAGTTTCGTGTCTGAAAATCCATCCTTTTCATTTCTGGTCACACTCCCTCCCAATTATTTATGGCAATTATTGCTGGAATATTTCCATAGACCAGAGATGTAACGTGAAGCCAAACAAACAACTTGAGGAGTGTCCAATTCCATGATCTTGGCGGTTTTTCGTTCGATGCTTGTCACGACGTTTGTACTCCTTAAACCACCTATTGCGTATGCCCCAACGACCAATTTCTAATAAAATTAACACCTTTATCAAGGCCCGCATTGCTCTCCAATGACAGTGACTGCTCAGCATTGAAATAAGTTAAAGCTTACGAAAGGTCAAGTTATTGAAATACCCAGCAACGTCTTGATATTAAACTTGCGTTTCGTTGATATTGCTCGATTAGCTAGAATGTATTCACAATCCGAATATTAAACTCAAAAGGACACATGGAAGTTCCGTGAACAGATCTGCGATGCTCATGATCTTCAAGTTATTGAAATACCCAGCAATGTCTTGATATTGAACTTGCGTTTCGTTGCTATTGCTCGATTAGCTAGAATGTAATCACAATCCGAATCTTGAACTCAAAAGGACACATGGAAGTTCCGTGAACAGATCTGCGATGCTCATGATACAATTTTCTTACAATTTCGATGAATTCGGGAATAGTAAAACGGGGACTATAAGAGCAGATAAGATACCAAATATTTTCCGACATGACTGCAGTCAGGTTTCAAAGTTTTATTATGCTGAATAAACCTTCTTAGAGTGAGAGGAATAGAGAAAATACAATAAGCCAGTATCAGGAATTATACCCTTTCCCGCAGGTGTGTTTTAGTTTTGATAAATAGTTTTCAGCATACTGAAATAATTTTAATTCAATGCACCTTAAAGCATATACCGACTCAGAATCACTAGCTAAGTCGATTTGGTCATGTCTGTAAGTCCGTCCGTACATAACCAATTTTTGTGTCTTAAATTTATAGCTAGAATGGTGGTACACCTGTGTCAACATTTTTGAAATCCTCCTACTGTCACTTTTTAGAAAAATTTTGTTTTTGGCCAAAGCGTTAGGAATTTTCAAAAATTATCTGAACAGCATATTTAGATGATGAACCCAGACCTTCTGCGCGCCAGTTCATCGCACTAACCATCGAACAATTGAGCACAATTTACACTGGGTAAAGTTTTACACTTTGGTAAAACTTGCGAACATCGTTCCTGGGTTGCCACGCTTCTAAATCCTCTTTTTTTTTTTGAAAAGACGGTGTTCTCACATTTTTCTCTGCCTAAAGAGCTCAATGATTTTCTTTCTGGTATGCGAGAGAAACCTAGGATGTCAGTTGCTGCCGATCTAATGGCTCGTTGGCATCGTTGCTATTGTTATGGTGGTGTTAATCGAGAGATAAAGGGATACGACTTCTCCAAAGGAATTGCCTCATCTCGAAATCTATATTTTATCTATATAAAGTTTTCTGCCATGCCCACTTGTTGGGGGCGTTTTCAGTAAAAAAAAATTGTCGGTAAAATTGTTAAACATTCCAAAAAACTTTAGATGCAAAATCATTTTGTTTGGAGGTATAGAACTTTGAAATGGAATAACAAAGATGATTTTTTTAAATTGACATAAAATTTACTTTATTCGAAATATAAATTTCCAGCATATTATAATTTAAATATGATTTCTGGCATATGACCGTCATGGATGTCTCGGACGTAGTCTAATCTGGAGGTTCAATTTGTTGATGACTTTTTCCAACATTTGTGGCCGTATATCGGCAATAACGCGGCGAATGTTTTACTTGAAGTGGTCAATCGAATCGGGCCTATCGACTACCGACTTCACATATCCCCAAATAAAATAGTCAAGCGAAGTTAAATCGCACGATCCTGGGGGCAAATCCACGAGACCAAAACGCGAAATTATAAGCTCACCGAAAATTTCCTTCGACAAATTAATTGTGGCACGAGCTTGATGACATGCTGCGCCGTCTTGTTAAAACCACAGCTCCTGCACACCATGGTTGTTCAATTGATGAACGAAAAAGTTTGTAATCATTGCTCTATAGCGGTCACCATTGAGCGTAACGTTCTGGACAGCATCGTTTTTAAAGAAATATGGACCAATTATTCCACCAACCGCAGGTGGACATGGCTCAAATGAATGCGTAGATGACTGCTAAGCTAAACGCTGCGGGTTCAAGTCCCAGCTTCGGCAGCATGCTTTTTCTACAAAATCCGCCAGCTTATCTGAGGTCACCTGTGCGATAATAGGAGACAATATAAATCGATGTCTCCTCCTCTCTGCCACGTAGGTTTATGTTATAGGCTTTCCTTCTATGTGTCTATTTGTCAGCCGATGGCCTCAGTCGCCAGTGCTGCCTGTATTTCGTTGCATTTATGTGCGAAATACTGTGATGTCAATGTCAATATCCTACCAACACATAAAGCACACCTAACAGTAAGTTTTTGTGGATGTAACGATGTCTCAACATAGGATTATCATCACTCCAAATACAGCAGTTTTGTTTATTGACGTATCCATTCAACCTTCATCGCTAAAGAAATTCGATTATGAAAATTGGGATCCACAGCAATCTTGTTTTGGGCCAATTCACCGAATCCACGACTTGCTAGGTGATCCTGCAGCTTCAATTCTTGCACGAGTTTGATTTTGTAAGCAAGCAAACCAAGATCTTTTCGCAAATCCTTCCATAAAAGGGATGGACACATATTCAATTCCTGTGCACGATGGCGGATAAATTGATTCGGGTCTTCCTTTACGCTACGCTTTACAGCAGCAATGACTTCTTCTCTACGCACTGTTGGACGTCATTGTGGATGCGTATTATTATTTAAAGTAAACGTGTTGCGAAAACGTTTCATACATAATCGAATTAATTGCTCTGATGGACGATGATGTTGAGCGTAAAATGGACGTAGCGCGCGATACGTATTTCGAACAGAACCATAATTTTCAAAATAAAAAGCGTTGCTCAGACGTCAGTATACTCATGTTGAAGTGCCAAACCAAACATAAAATAAATCACTTGACAGCTGACAGAATGGCCCCCAGTTGAAATAGTGTTGCCAACATAAAGTTAGAAACATTTCGATAATTTTAACACACGCTTACTATTTTAGGGGCATTTTTTATAAAAACCATGTGTCGAACTATAAAAAATATAGATAAACTATCTGAACAAGATGTGGTGACATTGTTTTTCTCCATATTTCATCCCCATGCTGTTTTTAGTCCCTCCTATTTTTCATTTAGGGTACATTCAATTTAATGATGACAAGGGATAGGGTATTCAACGATTCACACAGCGGATTGTAGTCTTTTCTTATGTTGTTTTTGTTTAAGTTCATGGTATTGTACCCACACAATAGAATGTCTCCAAAGTTTTGAAATTTTCAAATATCCATTACATGCTTTTAAGTCTCCATGTACTACCTTATTGTATTTTCTATTTCTATTTCTTTTATTCCCTACTCACCATCAAATTTAATCGATAATCACATTACAAAATGTTAATTAGCACTCTCATCTAAATGAAAAAAAAACCGTTCATTCATTTACATTTAATCAATTTATTGGTAGTGAAAGTGTTCTTTCCGAGTATACTTGCACTAGTTCCTGCACAAATCCTTAACAAAATGTCCCAGTAGATATATTTCGTGATTTTTTTAATCCACATACATTTGCATTTTTTTTTTGTTATATAACTCACACAGCAATACTGTATTGCTTTTCATTTCAATGTCGAAACTATTGCTAGTGCGGTTTTCATTGACTCTTTGGTGAGGCTTCGGTTTGCGAGTGAAAGTGTTCTCATTTTTCTCAAGCATTTTGCAGAAATGTACGAAAATGGAGAAAAACATACCGACGAAAAACAACAACGTAACCGAAGAAAATAAATAAATGTATCTCACAATCGGATACTCTGTTGAGGTTGTTTTTATTGGGTGTCTATCTTTTAGTTTGTTTGTCGCATCAAATTGCGCGAAAATAAAAAAATAAAAAAAAAACAGAGATAAACTTTCTATGCAAATCTTTTCGTTGACTTCGGATCTTTAACCGAATGACATTCGTTTTTTTTTTTTAGTGTAAAATTAAATATTTACTGCCCTCGGGTTTGTAGCACATGGTGTGAGATTTTACATGCGGCTTTTTGACAGGAAACAAACTGTACAATAACATAATAGGCCTCTGTTTGGAGCGGTACCTATACGCGATGAAATATAAGGTCAGCTTTCATTTGTTTTAAATGAGAACATAGTTCAGTTATGAATTAACCTTACATATGTGGTTTGCAATGGTTCGTGTGAGATTTCGATTTTTTTTTATATTTTTGAAACGAAAGATTTGTGATGCAAACTCCATAAAAGGCGAATAATGTCATTTAAGGTCTGATTTTAGCCGTTTATGAAAAATCATAGGTTGTAATAGGTTGACTTTCTATTTAGATGTATGGGGAACTATCAGAATATTTTGAGCTCTGTGCTGACTTAACGTAGTCTAACGACTTCAAATATACCGACAAAAAATAGTCAAGCGGCGTTAAATCGCACGATCTTGGTGGGCAATTCACAAGACAAAAACGCGAAATTATGTGCTTTCAGGCAACATAAACGACATAAACGACAAGGCTGTCGTTTATACGTCCATGTCCATGTCCAAAGCGTATTTAACAAATAGGGACTGGCTCTCCAGGTCATCTAGGAATTTCAATGGATAGTCATGCTCCTTTAGCAGGCATGGTCATACGAACCTTATCATGACTTACGGATTTGTTACAAATTGTTACTAGGCCGGTTGTTCGAGGCCCAGGGTCACTTCACTTAAAACGGCAGCGCCACTTAAGTAAGTAAGTAAGTAGGGCGGGAAGGTAAAATATTGAATATTTGGTTATCTTTTCTTGGTTGAGTGTTATAGAACGAGGGTAGACTCTGATTGGCTTTAACTTGGCAATGCCCAGTGGTTGTAACTCGGACTACACATCAACTGCTAATTTTTAACCTCCAAGTGGTGACCATCGTGTACTGGTCTCATACAACTGGATTTGACTTGCTAAACCATAAGCGCGACTGTTGATTACACGATGAAAAACAGCAACACCATTATAACAGCCAGGTCAGAATGGCACGGAATGAATACCTGGCCTGCTGTACCAGGCGAACCTAGACAAGCTGCTTCGACATATTCGGACAACAGGTTGTCTAGGAATTTCAAGGGTTAGTCAGGCCCCTTGAATGAATGGAAAGGCTCACTGTAGCTTTCAATCCCGTAGTGGATACTAATGGCCCCGTGTCCTAGGGATATCTAATGAATTTGAACTGACCCTCAAGGGTTAGTCAGGCCCCTTGAACATAGATGGTGGCTGATGAACCGAAAGGCCCACTGCAGCGTTCAATTCCGTAGTGGATACTGATGGCCCCGTGTCCTAAGGGGTATCTAATGAATTTGAACTGGCCCTCCAGGTTGGGAAAAAGGTATGTATGACGAAGCAACCAATAGCCTTGGAAAGGACTGATTTTATTGTTGACGGACCTGATAAACGAAAAAAGGACAACGACGTTCGTATCTGCACCTGGAATGTGACAACATTAAAGAGGAAAGGTGCAAGTGTACAACTAGGAGAAGTCCTTAACTGCTAAAAAGCAGACATTACTGCCATCCAGGAAATAAAATGGGATGGGCTGGGCAAAAAGAGGTTGAAAAACTTCGACATCAACTCCGGATCGTCCTTTAGTGAACAGAAACAGCGGCTTTTCGGATTTGTTAAAAGTGCCGGACTTAGGAAACTTATTTTTGCAATACATTAGCGAACGCATTGTAACAATCCGCACCAAGGCCAAATTCGCCAACATAAGCCTTATGGTTATGCGCTCACGCCCTAACAGAGGAAAAAGAAGATTTAGTTAAAGATTGCTTCTACGAGCTCCATGACAAAACCTATGAGCAACTACCGAAGTACGATGTTAAACTCGTGCTGGGAGATTTGAACGCAAAGGTAGGAAGAGAAGACATCTTTAGCAGTACTGTCGGAAAACATAGCCTACACGACAACACGTCTGGTAACGGACTTGGGCTAATTGACTTCGCTACTGAACGATATGCAACTACATCCAGTACACGGTTTCCTCACCGCGGTATCCATAAGGGGACATGGCGGTCTCTATATCAACGAACGGCCAACCAAATTGATCATATTGCGATAGACAAGAGACACGCATTCAGTATTTTCGATGTGCGAACATTCCGAGGAGCTAACATCGAATCAAACCACTACATTGTTGCAGCTAAGGTAAGAATGCGGATATCCACCACCCCGCAACAAACCAGAAATACTGTGAAAAAATTTAATGTCGAAAGACTGCAATCGCAAGAGACCGCCAAGACCTTCGCGCAACGCGTTAACCTCTCGATTAACACCATGCCACCAGCATCAAATGTCGAAGAACAATGGCAACGATGCCACCAAGCCATTAGATCAGCCGCTCCCGCCAGCAAGAAACCTCTGGTTTGATGGGGAATGCCGACAGATGCTCGCAGCCAAGAACGAGGCATACAAGGCTAAGCTGCAGGTGAAGACGAGAGCTCTATAGGCAGAGAAGAAGGGAAGAACACCCACTTTTCCGAAAGAAGAAAAAATAGCAAGAGAAGCGCGCGATCGAGGATATAGAGAGGTGCCACTCCAGGAACGATGTTTGCAAGTTTTTCCAAAGTGTAGAACGTTAAAGCCAATGATACAAGGCTCGAACAGAATCCTGTCGAGTTGAATAAGGAGATATAGTAGTTGAGACTCAGTCGATACTGAGGATATGGAAGAACCACTTCTGCAGACTGTTAAGCGGCGATGACGAACAACATTCCGCTGTCAGGCAGAGCGAACCATTCAATATTGGCAACGACAGCGAAACAGCGGTTGGCAAGAGTAGTTCTTCGTTTAGTTTCTGGCGAGATGTTGTTTTCATGTTTTGACAATGAAAGCTGTTTCCCACTAAAAATTTTGACACAAGGCCAGTATTACACCTCCAAAATGCGTCAATTTATCCTTGAACAACGTTGAAAAATATTGAAAAATCATTTCCAAAGTGAATGCTGGGTAGCCTAAACAGTGCGTTATTTGAAAAGAAGTTGCGGTTGAAATGAAGCACTCACCGCGCTAGCTGTACTAAAGTTTGTGGAAAAAGTTTGTGAGACTGGTATGCTAGTGAATGAACACTCATGGTCATCACATAGAATTCTGCATACAAATCTCGGATTATTCTGTAACAAGGTCCAAATGACTCAAGAATTGAAGATGCACTGTCATCCGCATCGTTATCTCTTCACAGTTTGGGCCTAAGAGCAGCTTGAATTGGACAACGATTTTGGGCGAAAACTCATATTTTCTGACGAAACACATTTTGATATGGAAGTGGGTGAGTTAGGTGTAACAACGATTCTAACATTTAAGAGGGGCAGTCCTAGGCTATTTCTATTAGGAAATTTTTTGCAGATTAAAAATTAAATTGTCGAAATGACAACAACAACTTGTGTAAAGATAACACTATTTTGGTTAGAATTATAGCTATTTCGGACATTACCATGTGTCCTCATCAGATTCCGTCCAATAGTGACGCTGATTGAACGTTCAGTTCTCTGTATGATTATTTGCAACAATTTTTATTCCCTAGCTGGGGATCGAACTTGTAACCTTACCACTTGTGCCACTGAGATCTTGGTTTGAGGAGATTCAATTTGCTCAATTGAATGAACTGAGGGCTGACAAATAGCTTTTTTTTTGGTGTTTATACACACATTTTTCCATCACGGCGGCTACGTTCACAATCAAAATTGTCATATCTGGGGATTGGAAACTCTCCCTTGGCTTCATTGGACCTTTTTTTCTTCGAAAATGAGTATGAGAACCCATGTTAACCGACTTATTTTTACTGAAATTGAAGATACGAATTTGGTCGACCTCTGGTTCATGAAGGAGGCACCCCATGCAACACATTCCAATCCACAAATCATCTTTTGCGCCAAATTAAAAAATCATGCTGTCAGCCGACTTGGCGATGTTAATTGGCCTCCTCGGATCTGCTATTTGACCCTTTGGACTTTTTTTTTTGGTGGGGAACTGTGAAGGACTGGTGTTATAAAAGTAATACGGAAACGATTCAAGCACTTAAGGCCAATAACATCCAAGCAATCCGTGAGCTACAGCACGAATTTACAAAGGGTCTTGGAAAATTGAAGTGACAGAATGCGCTAACGCAAAGCCAGCTGACGCAGCCACTTGACGGACTTTGTGTACCATAATTAATGGGAATGTTTGCTCTTACAACAGGGTGTCCGCCGGGAAGCTTTACTACTTTGTTTTGCTGCCGTTTTGGTAAACATTAGTCTTGACAGTTGATATTTGGCAGCCGTGAAGTAGACACGTGGCAAATTTATTATGGAAAAATATGCGATAAACCAACGTGTTTTAATCGTTAAAATATTTTATCAAAACCAATCATCGATTACTGTGACGATGAAAAAGTTACGTGAAATTTTTGTGAGAAGCAACGTGCCACCAAAACGCACTATTTATCGTGTAGTGAATGATTTCGAAGAAAGTGGGTCTGTAGGTGATAGGACCAAGCATGGACCACAATTTAATGCAAGATCGTCTGGAAACATTACTGCTACTCAAGGAAGTGATCAAAACAATCCATCAACCTCAATTCGACGCCGTGCTCTGGAGCTTGTTCTTGAAAGAACAATTTTGGCCACAATTTTGAACAAGGATTTGCATTTGTTTCCATTTAAGATTCAGTTGACAAAAGAGCTTCTTCCAGAAGACCATTTACGCCGCCAATATATGCCAATAGGATGTTACAGCTAGCTCCTGACAACCCCGATTTTCATGAAAAAATCATAATGAGTGACGAGGTACATTTTAATTTGAATGGATATGTGAATAAACAGAATAGTCCGTTCTGGGCAATGGAAAACCCTCAAATTATTCATCAGTCTCCTTTGCATCCATTAAAAGTAACAGTCTGGTGTGCAATTTGGTCAGGAGGAATCATTGGACCTTATTTCTTTGAAAATGAAAACGGCGTTACGGTAACTGTGAATAAGTAGCCATATCGTGATATGATTGAAAACTTTTTAACGCCACTACTGCATGCTTTGGGCTTGATTAACATGTAGTATCAACAAGATACCACATGTATCACCTACACCACATCGCATACAGCCAGGATTACACTGGAATCACTGCGAGACCTCTTTCCACAAGTTATTTCAAGAAATGGTGATGTTGATTGGCATCCACGGTTGCCTGATTTGACTGCCCCGGACTTCTTTCTGTGGGGATATCTGAAAAGCAAGGCTTATGCAAACAAACCAGAAACGCTTGAGCAACTCAAACAAAATATTCGTGATGAAATTAAGGAAATACCGCGTGAAATTTGTGAGAATGTAATGAAAAATGCTCGCATTTGTGAGACTAACAGAGGCGGACATTTACCTGATATTGTATTCCATGTCTACATAATTGCCGACATTAAATAAAACATTTATCAATACTAGATCCATCTCTTTCAATAAATCAAAAATTATAAACAAACAAAGTAGTATACCTTCCCGGCGGACACACTGTACTTATAAATTGTTGTTTTCTTTCTGCACTATTTAAACACCAGAAGAAGATCTATAGCACACAGCGTTAACATTCCTCCAACGTTACGACTTTTCCAGAGTTCAAATCAATTAGCGTCCATTCATTATTTACCTTAGTGCCGCTTTTTTTGGGCGTTCCCTACGCAATCGTGAAAGTCTGAAGTTACAACCTTGACAAATGTACATTTAACCTAAACCACAACCTTTTCGGATGTACCGTTGAGTGATAAACGAACGTTATTATCTTTTCATCTGGGAAAGAGCCATGAACTTGGCTGCATTTCCAATTGGCCATTAATCTCAAAATAACCACTTTTCCAAAGCCGGCTACATGTAATCGATTCCAGACAAAGCCCCGTCGGTATATTTAAATGTGAATACAAATTAAAATCGAATCAATTGTATGGATACAAACGCATTAAAAGTATAATTCCGCATTCGTGATCTATTGTTACAAATCAAACTTTCTACATCGTACGCATGTTTGATTTTATCCATTGAAGATCGATTATTGTAACCTAGCCTTAAGAGTCATGCCCCTCGGTTTTGTGAAATCCAATTAAAGATTCAAACAGATTTGGTTACGTTTTGAGATTTGTTTACTAGATATAATCTGAGTAGTTATGCAAATTATTGAGAGGCAAGTGCTAGCGTACGTGCAAAAGTGTTCAAATATTTTGATTTGCTGTGTTTTTTCTTTGTTTTTGAATGTTTGAAACTGTTGGACACATTTATTATGCCATATGTGGTGGTCGATAAAATCATATCAATGAATAGGAAAACACTTAGTCGTCGGTTTGACGTCAGACGGATACTTTTTGTATATTGGCCGATGTGATAATGGTCTCATTAGTCTAGCGAGGGTGTAGTGATAGAATTTGTGTTCGGATTGTATGAATTGGAATTTGGAAGTGTAATTTTTTTCAAATAGGGAAGGACACATTTTTCGATATGGAAGCAGTTCTGTAGTTAAGAATGCAATTGTGCATGTCACGTGGAAACAAAGTAACGTGGCCATTTAATAACGACTATACGCAGGAAGTAATGACAAATCAAAATTATTTGGCGGCAATACACGAAGTATTATTATGAATGTCACGCACATCAATATGTGTTGTTTTTTTTTAACGTACGTATTTAAATTTGAAAGTAGATATAGTGGCGCAATTGCTAATGCGTGAAACAACTGAGCCCTAGACGAAATTTACTTCGTAAATTTCGTACCCCTAGTGAATGTTGGACAAATATTCACGGAGCTGCAGAATATATCAAAGCAAGTAAAAATTTGAATGGAAGTTATAATTTTTCGGAAAAAGCGTGTCATTTTATCGTGCTTGTTCTTACAGTTAAGACTTAACATAACTGAGTCAAAGGTAATGGTATAAAGTAAATGTGACATAAGTTTTGCAAATGGCGTTATATGTCATTTATGGTGGATTTATAGGGTCCACCAGCGATAAACATATGAGTGAAAACTGCACAGTTTACAATTATCGTGTTTAGATGAAACGTAATTGTGCATGCAGGTGGCCATGGCTCAGAGGAGTGCGAAGTTGACTGCTAGACCAAACGCTGCGGGTTCTAGCCCCAGCTTCGGCAGCATTCTTTCTCTACAAAAATCGCCAGCTTATCTGAGGCTACATGTGCGATAATGTGAGATAATATAAATCTATGTCTTCTCCTCTGTGCCACGTAGGTTTATGCTATATGGCTTTCCTTGTCTATCTGTCTCTCTCTCTCTCTCTCTCTCTCTCTGTGGTATTAATGTCTCTCTGTATTATTAATGTCAATGTCTACGCATGCTTGCGATAGTACATTCATGCTGGTGTAGTCTATCGGCCCTATTATAGAGTACTAAGTTTGACAGGCTGGTTTCATTGGGCTGCTTGGTATTTCGCGTTTACGATAGGAAAACACGGGCTACAAAGCCAAAATTGATGGAAAAATCATCTATTTGGAGTCAGATGTTTACTTACCAAAAATTCAAAATGTCATGAAACGAGCTTTAATGTTCCTTAGCAATGCAATTGTTTCAACTTTTAGTGAAAATGACTAGCGTTGTTTAAGCTTTTGTTTAAGAGACCAACTTGTTTTAAGCGAGCTGAATTATTTTTCATGCAAATGGTAGGCGATTATAAGAGACCTAGAGTTTTCAACTAGCTGATGCCTACAAACTTCGACAATTAGCGACCGCCCAGTGCCTACTACCAAAGAGTATAGAACTACAGAGAGTGCGCATCTCAAACAATGAAACTTTTCTAAGTGGGGTACTGATATTGATACCACGGTATTTGCATCGCTAACCCAGTATCAAACAACACCATAACCGCCGCATATGATCGAAGAGATTTCCCTTCACATTTACTGCCCGCGTCACAAACGTAGATAGGGTATCAATTCCCGTGTAAAGGCTTGGCGGCAGAAGATCCAAGCGGGTAGAAGAAGTGTATTCACATTTGTGGACGTATTTCACTTTTGTGTCCTAAGGATTTCCAATTAATTGGAACTGGCCGGTGGTTGTGCTCAGGTTACCTACCCAATCACGGAAAATTAAAAACTCTTGTTTCGAAGGAATCTAATGCCTCGGAAAGAAGTGCATTTATTTTTGACTTCCAATGCTAAACGCAGAAAGGACAATGACGTTCGTATCTGCACCTAGAATATGAAAACATTAAACAGGAGAAGTTCAGACCATCAACTAGCGGAAACCCCTAAGCTGTGTTAAAGCAGACGTTACTGCCATGCAGGAAATACAATGGGATGGGTCATTATATGAAAAACTGTGAAAAAAAATTAATGTCGAAAGACTGCTATAAAAAGAAAAGATCGCCACTTGCGTCATTTGCAGAACGCAAGTGGCGAATAACGAATAACACCATACCACCAGCATCTAATGTCGAAAAACAATAACAATGATGTCAAAAAGCTGTTAGATTAGCCGCAACCTCTAGCGCAACCAACCAGCAACCAACAAGGAACCCTTGCTTTGACAGAAGATTTTAACCAATAACAAGGCTTAAACCTTAAGCTTCAGGTGAAGAGAGAGCTTGCATCGACCTCCATAAGCAAAGAAGGAAGGAGAACATTGGCTTTTTAGATAGAAAATAAAGAACAGGAATGGTGCTTTCGAGGATATAGAGAGGTGTCACCCCATGAATGATGTTCGCAACTTGTGCCAAAGTGTTAAAATGTTAAAATCAGAAATACAACGCTCGATCTTGCCGATAATCTTGCCGATATGAACACGCAAATATCTTAGTTGAGACACAATCCATGCTGAGGATATGGAAGAACCACTTCTGCAGACTATTAAACGGCGATGACGAACAACATTCCGCTGTCAGGTAGAACGAACCATTCAACATTGGCGACGACCGCGAAAAATACTCACCACCCGACCTAAGTGAAATGAGGATAGCAATATCTAAACTAAACCTTCACAAGGCTGACGGAAATGAAAGCCTTCCTGCGGAGGTTGACGATCTACAAAAAAAATTAAACAGTTTACCAACACTTCGGCAAATCCTTGCAAAAAAAATAAACAAGGTTACCAGTCGCAGTGGTTTTCCTGTTTGCTGTGTCGTACAACGTTGCCAAGGCATCACTTTTAACATTTTGGTTTTCGTTACCAAATTATAATAATAATGCGATTTAATGTTTTTATTGATTACCTAAATAAGTTAGTTATGAATAGCATTACGATTTTGTAAATGCAGCTTTTAAAAACAAAGCGAAATTTGCATCTTACAAAATATTAATCTAACAATTTGGTCAGCCTTACATTAAAATGATCTTGCAAAAATATTTTTATATCATTTCTATACAACAGTAGCGACAAATTTGGAACTCACCTAATATGTACTTGGTTTCCGTTAAGGTTCGAATGTCTTCATTTACATTTACAACGTTATTAGAGAAGTGTTTTCATTGACAGTTTGCGCATTTGAGAGTTGACGCTTATAAAGCAAAAAAAAAACGAAATAACTCCAACTTTTGACATTTTCCATCAAATAACGGTTTGTTTGTTTATTTTATGTATCGTGTTTCCTCATTTGTGAACACATTTCTCATCGCATTTGGAAATGTCAATGATATCTGTTTATCAATGAAATTCAGGGTTTTATCGTTAAAACTTCTTCTTTGTCGTTTAAAGCCGACTACGTAAACGAAAATTGTTTCAGATTTTAAGAAACTCGTTCTGATACTGACGTTCAGATGCTAGCGAGGATTTCAAACGTATCGTTTTTTATCTTTCTTCTACTAGCACAGTCACAGTTGCAAAAAATCTCATAGTCGTATGTAAGACTCGGCATAAGCAATGTCTTTGCAAGTAGAATACGGGTTGCCACGGGTGTAAACTATTTGGTAGTCCAAAGAGAAGGAAAGCGCATCATACGTTTTTCCTACAGTTTGATTTATTTGATTTTTCCAGGTTAGAATTTTATTAAATATCACGCCGAGATTTTTACCGTTTCGACATATTCTATTGAGGAGTTATTATTTTTTGTTTTAGGAAAGCAAGAAGTGTCAAATGACTTCCTTGATATAACTATGCACTTGGATTTTGTAGGGTTCAGCAAGAGACTGTTCCGTTCAGACATTCGACCTTATTCGGAACTATCGTGGTATCCGTTCGGAGAGTAGTTTTCTACGTAACGCAATTCCATAGTATCCGTTTTCGTAAGACGCACCAACGCATTCATTTGAGATCAGCAAAACTCATCAACCTTTGCTTGTGTCCTGTTGGGGAAATTCCAAGCTACGTCGGGTTTCTCATTCAACAAGCGCTCATATTGTTTGGTGCTTGTTTTTTCAATTAAATTTTGCCCAAAACACCAGTTTTCAACAAAAATCAACAAAAGCTTTGCTTAACTTATTTTATTGCTTACATTTTGCTAACTTAAAAATATTTCCGGGACGAACAGACGTCGGAGACCATCGGAGAGAAATTGACTTGTGGCTGTTAAAATTAGATGCAAGCCATCGAAATGAAACGTAGACTGGAGCTTTATTGGAGAAATGTTCCGAACAACAGATCGAAATGATTACCATGAATCAAATTTCTCCGATTCGTACAAAATCGTAGAATTTTTCTTTCGGAACGGATACCATGATTGGGCCAATATTTCGAGGTCATAAATGACGAACGAGGCCTACAAGGCTAAGCTGCAGGTGAAGACGAGAGGTGCCACTGAGCACTATAACAGTAGAAGAAGGGAAGAACACCGGCTTTTCAGAAAGAAGAAAAAAGAGTAAGAAAAGCGCGCGGTCGAGGATATAGAGAGGTGTCACTCCAGGAACGATGTTTGCAAGTTTTACCAAAGTGTAAATCGTCAAAGCCAAGGATATAAAGCTCGAGCAGAATCCTGTCGATATGAACAAGGAAATATGTTAGTTGAGATATAGTTGATGCTATGGATATGGAAGAAACACTTCTGCAGACTGTTGAACGGCGATGACGAACAACATTCCGCTGTCAGGCAGAACGAATCATTCAATATTGGCAACGACAGCGAAAGCTGAAAACCACCCGACCTGAATGAAGTGAGGATAGCAATATATAAACTCAAGCTTAATAAGGCTGTCGGAAACTGCTTAGCCTTATAAGGCCGGCGGAGATAACATCCACTAACTCATATGCAAAATCTGGTGGAAGAAAGTTATGCCTGAAGAATGGAACCTCAGCATCGTTTGCCGGATCCACAAAAAAAGGAGAACCTCTAAACTGCGCCAACTACAGAGGCATAAGTCTCCTCAACATCGCCTACAAGATCCTATCTGCCGTAATACGTGAACGCCTGAAACCATTTACCAGCAACCTGTTCGCTTCTTATCAGTGTGGTTGTAGGCCAGGAAAGTCCACAACCGATCAAATTTTCACACTTCAGCAGATCCTGAAAAAAAAAAACCCAAGAGCATCTATAGAGACGAACTATACAGAGCCATGTCTAGTTTTGGTATACCACCCAATCTCATCCGTTTGTGTAGGATGACGATGGAGAATTCTCGCTACTCCATCAGGGTCGGAAATGACCTCACCGACACATACGATACCAAAAAAGGATTTTGGAAAAGCGATGCACTTCTCCAATTTGATTCTCGAGAGGATTGTGCGAAAATTCACGAGCCAACATTAGAGAAAGAATTTTCCAAAAATCGCTGCAACTACTAGCATACGCCGACGATATTGACATCATCGATAGGACTCAACGTGATGTCATAGACACGTTTGCTAGTATAGAAAAGGATGCAGCAAAAATTGGTTTAACAGTAATTGAGGGCAAGACGATGTATATGCTGTCAACACGTAAGGGCACCCAACGTCGAAGAATCGGACAGAACTTCCCCATGGACAGATATAACTTTGAAGTAGTACAGGAATTTGTCTATCTCGGCTCCGCTATTAACTCCGACAACAACATCTCGTCAGAAATTTAACGAAGAATTACTCTTGCCAACCGCAGCTTCTTCAGGCTAAGAGGGCAGTTCAGTAGTAAAGCGCTCACTCGAACAAAGGAGATCCTATATAAGACCCTGATCATCCCAGTCCTGCTCTACACCGCTGAAGCATGGACCGTCTCAAAAGCGGATGAAGAAATCCTTGTTCGATTCAAGAGGAAAATTCTTCGTAAATCTTCGGTCCTGTTTGCGTTGACGGGCTATAGAGACGAAGATTCAACCAAGAACTATACGAGCTGTACAGCGAAATTCCCTGGTCAAAAAACTCCACATTGGACGTTTAAGTTGAATAGGAGTATTGGTGTCCATTCGTTCTATATAAAAACGATTGGAAACCAATACTCTATCTCGCAGTCTTTGATTCCCAGCCAGACATCGGACGCAGTATAGGAAGACCTCGCCTTAAGTGAAGCGCACAAGTAAAAACTGACCTCAATCAACTTGGAGTGTGCCACTGGAGACAGATAGCTAAGGACCGGGCTAATTGGAGACGCATATTGGTTGAGGCCCATGTTCGTTCCGATCTATAGCGCTACTTAACGAACGTAACGTCCGAACGAACGTAAATGACGACCGTAGACTTAGGCACTGGGCTCAATCAAACCAATCGTACAACTCATATAGAGCTGGACATCGTCGGCTTACATATGTATCGAGTATTGAAGAATGATTAACTAAATTTGGCAGCTCATTGACATACAAAGAAAAAAATAAAGATCCGAGTGTTGAGCCCTGCGGGAAGCCACTGGTTATGGGTAAAAAGTTTGATGAAGCATCGTTTAATGGAATAGCTTGACATTGCCATTGACATCACAGTACTTCGCACATGAATGCAACGAACTACAGACAACAAACAGCACTGGCGACTGAGGCCATCGGCTGTGGAATAGCTTGAGTTCGACCTTTCAAATAAGAATTTACTAGCATAATTGCGGATGCTGAAAAATCATGAACCGCTGTAATTTATTGCAGAGGATAGAGTGGATTTCTGTATCAAACGCTTTGGAAAGCAATTTTAAGAATGCAACTCTGTCCTTATCCATCGCTTGTCATATGTCTCCAGTGACATCAATGAGCGCCGTAATGCAGTTGAGTTTTGGTCGAAAGCCAGATTGCTTTTGTGTAAGCAAACCATTGTTTTGAACGTACCGTTCAAGGTGTTAGTCACTGGTCATGACTATTGTTTGCTTCAGTATACTTGACTTGGCGCATTACAGAATATGGCACCTGTACATCCGGCAAAAGTGATATTTTTTCTTAAAAAAAAATAATGGAGGGATGTTTTTCTTGAACAGGCTTTTATGGTCAAAACAAGAGGGCAGAGTATGGTTCACATCTTAGGCCTTGGTAATTTTAATCCTAATGTTGTTGTAGTCACCTTTTTAATCCTTAGTTCCCATGCCAACCTAGATATCTTCTTTGTAAATATCAATATCAATTTGTTGCTAAAACTGTGCGTCACAAAAAAAAATTTTGAAGGAGCATCAATCTTAAAATCTTAAGTAAACCTGTTTCATCTGTTTGAAGTATCCACAGTAGCCAAAAACTATAAATTCGTCGATTATGGCAATTTTTTCCTGCCATTAAAAATAACTCGTTTCATTACCTATTATAAGCACTTATCCACACTTTATTGTCGAGATATAAAAAAAAAAAATCTCTTCAAAACATCGTCAATCAAATTTCTGTTTACCTTCATTTTACTTTTGGTTTTGGCATCAGAAGCTAATGTCTCCCCTCGTCGGTTTTCAGATCATTGTCAAGTTCAAGGTAATCGCAGTCATAGATCATGAAGAGAGACGAAGCTATGGGTCGTTTTTTTTCTGCCTCCTCTTTGTAAAGCCTGTACAAATCTAGGCAATTACGCTTCGTGAGCCACTACAATGAACAATTAATTTCGAAGCAGAAAAAAAAAAACAATTTGTTCACTTTGCCAAAAAAAAAAACAACACCAAGATAATCTTCTCCAGATACCACGGCGAAATTCCACAACGTGACAAAGACGAATTAACCACACTGTGACTGCACGAGCGAGTTATAAGTGAAATACCCCTGTCCATCGGAATGGAGTAACTATGCCACTTTCTCGTCGCACCACTCTGTGCATTTCTTCTTGCCATCGATGGCAGCAGCCATGTTGTTGTTGTATAAGCCGTATCTGTAGCTTCTTTGGCTTCAGCCATCACTCGTATGATTATTTGATTACCACCTACAGACCGTAAACGGTTCGACGAATCCAAATCCACGAAATGAAGTTACTTTTACCACCCATACGGGTAGCTATGGCGCATTGCGAACGATCGCAATGATATCCGGAAGAGAGGTTTCTTTGTTGTTGATCAATATTAAACGGGAAAAAAGGTATGGTACCCCTGTTGTATGTTGTACTGGCCATTATTGTAATAAAATAGAAAATAAAAAAATAAAAAACAAATGAATGCACAGACAAAGAGAAGAGTGGTAACAACAATTGTGGAAAAATGTTCATTAACGAACCGACTTTGGAGCAGATTGATGGTGCTATGGTGTTGTATCTATGGCTCTCAAGATTTGGTTGTGTTTGCTCAGTGGAGCGTTGTTATGCAATAACTCATCGGTAACTAGCTGTTATTTGGGTGAATATAGTTGGAATCCGGTGCAATGGCAGAAACCGAGAGTCACTCAACACACTCATCAGAGTATAGAATCGAAGCGAATCAGACCCGGCCGAAAGGTACCTTAAGATATTATTTCCAATTAATGACTCGTATTATGAAATTGAATTTTAATTTGAAAAAAGGTTACAAAATTTCATGTAAGACCACAACAGCAAGTGGCGGCTATTGATGTCACGCTGGTGGCCTAGGCACTTACAGGCTACAAATTTACAATTATTCACGAAAGACAGCGTAATGCATGCGTAGCACGTATTGAGGTCGCTTAGCAGTTTTGTTGCAATTTGTTTTTTTTTTGTTTTTTTTTTGGCATAAGCTGTACAGAGTGCAGCTTTTTATTGATATATAGAGGATTCCTGACACGAGCTATTGCAGGGGTATGTTTTTTGTTTTTTTTTTGTGGGTCTAGGAAGGGTTTTTGTAATACTTGGAGTTGTTTTCGACTTTCGTGTGCATATTATTCGTAAATCATAGGAAAAAATCATTCAGCTGTCTGGGATTTTTCAAGGCTAGGGATTTTAACGATCGTATTTTGAATGTGACCCACTTGAACACCTGCTAACATACGTATCAGGGTGATTTGGTAGCACTTGCAAGAAATATCAAATACAAGTGCTACAATGGTACCTACCTATCACAAAAAAACATATATTTGGAGCAACATGTTTGACAGTACCAAAGATTATAAAGCTCTGTATAGCACTGCATACAAAAAAAAAAGGTTCTATGGCGGGTCGTACTGGAACAGCCCGCCATATATTTTTATCTCGATTCTCATATGTGCACGTGCACACCGCCCGCCTGTACCATCAAGCTGTGGAGCAAAATTTTCTATTTTTTGTTCTCAATGCGTCATCTGTGTACTTCTTTCACAATGGCGGGAACTCCTGTTTCATTCCGACTCCAAAAAGCGAATTTGAAATAAGCTTTTCTTGAAAATTGATACTAATACGATGATTTGTCAGATCATCACGAGAGGAGGGCCAGTGAAAAAATCATTTAGCTGTTGCTACCGCTGTGAATCGAACCCAGACCTACTGCGCGGCAGTTCATCGCACTAACTATCGCGCCATTGAGCCCGTCGCCTACCCATCATTGGGGCTTATGAATTCCATTGTTAGTCCTTCTCCTCCGTCTTCTTTGATATCGGAAGGCGGCAGGAGGGATTAACAATATTCTTAATTGGTTCAGGTAATTCTGTGGGATTTGTTAATTCGACCTCAAAAAATAGTCCCAAGCCTTGCCTTTCGGAGTAATTCATTAATGGGACCAATGAAATTCTGATGTTTTTGCATTAAATGATCCATACCAACCTTTCTTAAGCGATTGTGTGGGAACGTTGACAAATTGCTTCTTAGTCGCAAGGTTTCTTTTCTTAGGCTAATCCCTTTGACTTCGTAAGAAATCCATTTAAGTCGATCATGACGACGTCCTTCAAATCATTGGAATCGCTGAAAACTTATCACCTAGGTTGGCTTTTCTTTGGAGAGAGCGGAGCACATACAAAGAAAGCGTCTTACGATTTCTTACTCTATCTGATCTTTGAATATAGGGCTTAAGCCTGTTGGACAAATGAGCTGCAACATATTCATTTAGTCCATGTATCACCTGATCACTGCTTAGTTACTAATCAGAAGACATAGACGCGTTGTCGTAGTCAATATGCATTCTATTCAGTCTTGTCTTGCGAGAAGCCAACATAGCTTTAGATTGTACTGCTTGGTAATCTCGTTTAGAGATAAGCACTAGCATTCTACGGTTCAAATGAGGCTATTGTCTGGAATGATCCTAGGACACAATAAACACGCCTCTTCCGTTGCGCACTTCAATTTGGTGGAGGCTGAATTCTAACGGGTTGTTAGAGGGCCGATGTTGCCGATGTTGAATGTGAACCACACCTAAACGTCAAGTTTTTCTCTGCACTTCATTTGGCATTTCTCAATTTCAGACTAACTAAATCTGAACCATGGACAGATACACAATCGAGCAACGCGTTAAGGTTATTCAGGCTTATTATGAAAAAGGGCGTTCAAATCAAAATGCATATCGTGCACTTCGTGATTTTTTTCAGTCACTTTAATCGTCCAAATGTGCGTACAATCGGAAAAATCGTGCAAAAATTTTGTAGGAGATGTGAAAATACGAGTGCATGCTCGTACAGATCGTACTGCAGAAAATATTGCTGCTGTTCGAGATAGTATGGCTGAAGAGCCGTCCACCTCAACTCGTCGTCGTGCCGAACAATTGCACCTCTTACGCTCGTCGTTGATGAAAGACTTGCGTTTACACGCTTTCAGGTGATCAATTTTCGAAGAAAATCATCTTCAGTGAGGAGGCACATTTTCACCGCAGTGGATTCGTCAATTAGCAGAATTTCCGCATTTGGGTGAATGATAATCCAAGAGCGATTGTCGAAAAACCAATGCACCCACAAAGAGTTACTGTTTGGTGCGGTTTATGGGCTGACGGCATCATCGGGCCGTTTCTTTTTTTTCTTAATTCGAAGTCTTCTCCCACGGCATCCGACGTCTGCCTGGGAATCAAAGACTCTGTGAGCCGGAGTATTGATATCCATTCGCTGTACGTATGTTAGCAATCTTAAACGTTCAAAATTTAGTTGAACTTTATGAGTTGTAGACATAGACCTGGTCTACAACTCGTAAAGCTCTTTGTGTTGGTCCTTCGTCACCATAGCCCTTCAACGCAAACGGGACCGAAGATTTTTCTAAAAATGTTTCTCTCAAATCGACCAAAGATTTCTTCATTCACTTTTGATACGGTCCATGCTTCAGGGCCGTAGAGCAGGACTGGGGTGATCAGGGTCATATACTGGATCTCCTAAGTAGTTCGACTGAGGGCATAGCTACTAAATTCCCTTCATATAGCCTGAAGAAACAGCTGTTGGTAAGAGTAATTCTTCGTTTAATTTCTAACGAGATGTTGTTGTTAGAGTTAACTTCGAAGCCTAGCCTCAAAGTTATACCTGCTTATGGTGACCCTCTGTCCAATTCGACAATTCGAGTTTACTAAACCTGGTTTTGCCGCTTCATTCTCTAAACTATCAAACGTTGGGTCCAGTTGAGTACGACCAATTATGTTAATATCGTCTGCGTATGCTAGTGTTAGTAGCACGGATTTTTGGAAGATTGTAACTCTGGTGTTGGCTTGGGACTTTTGCATAATCCTCTCAAGAATCAAATTGAAGAAGTCACATGACAGCGTATCGCCTTGCCTAAATCCTGTTTTGGTATCGAATGTTTCGGTGTGGTAGTTTCCGACCCTGATGGAGCTGCGAGATTTCTCCATCGTCATCCTACACAAACGGAAGAGTTTGGGCGCTGTATCACAACTAGCCATGGCTCTGTATAGTTCGTCTCCATAAATGCTGTCGTATGCGATAAATAGGTGATGGGTATCGATTTGGACTTCTTAGGTTTTTTTCCAGGATCTGCTGAAGTGTGAAAATTTGATCGGTTGTCGACTTTCCTGGACTAAAACCATACTGATAAGGGCCGATCAGGTTGTTGGTAAACGGGTTCAGGCGTACACAAATTACGGCAGATAGGATCTTGTAGGCGATGTTGAGGAGACTTATGCCTCTGTAGTTGGCGCAGTTTAGAGGTTCTCCTTTTTTTGTGGATCCGGCAAACGATGCTGAGGCAGGCATAACTTTTTCCACCAGATTTGGCTTATGAGTTGGTGGATGTTAATTACCAAGTGGATGTTAATTACCAAGTCATCTCCGCCCGGCTTTATAAGGCTAAGCAGTACGGCCGTCGTTTCCGGCAGCCTTATTTAGCTTGAGTTTAGATATTGCTATCCTCACTTCACTTAGATCGGGTGGTTTGCACTTTTTTAGCTGTTCTTGGCAATATTGAATGGTTCGTTCTGCCTGACAGCGGAATGATTTTCGTCATCGCCTTGTTGGGCATCCGCTTAGAAATTGCTATCCTCACTCCGTTAAGGTCGAACTTAAATAATTCGTTCTGTCTGACAGTTGGATTTGTTTGTCACCACCGTTTAGCAGTCTGAAGAAGTAGTTCTTTTATATCCTCATCATCGAATTTGTCTCAATCACAATCTAGTTAATCTCGACAGGGTTCAGTTCGAGTCTTGTATCCCTGGCTTTGACGTTTTACACTTTGGTAAAGCTTGCCAACACCGTTCCTGTTTGATCTTTTTTCTTCTTTCTGAAACGCCGGTGTTATTTTCTCCTTCTTTGCCTATGAATCTTAATGGCAGCTCTCGTCTTCATCTGCAGCTTACCCTTGTAGGCCTCGTGTTTGGCTGTGAGCATCTGCCGGCTTTCTTCGTCAAACTAAAGGTTTCATTCCTTCATCTGCAGCTTACCCTTGTAGGCCTCGTGTTTGGCTGTGAGCATCTGCCGGCTTTCTTCGTCAAACTAAAGGTTTCATTCCTTCATCTGCAGCTTACCCTTGTAGGCCTCGTGTTTGGCTGTGAGCATATGCCGGCTTTCTTCGTCAAACTAATGGTTTCATTTTGGTGAGCACGAGAAACCTAGCACATCAATGGCTTGTTGACATCGTCGCATTATTCTACGACATCAGCAAAATCAATTAATCTAGGCCCGCTGATAGACGTGATGCTTGTTAAGCTGTGTTTTCCGACGATTCTGTTTAAAATATTCTCTCTTCCAATCTTCGGATTGAAATCTTCCAGCAATAATTTAACATCGCGCCTCGGTTGTCGCTAATAGGGCATATACACGACACAGACACGTCGCTGCATCCCAATATATTTTGTTGTTGTGCACATGTCTGCGCACACCGTCTGTGTCATGTCCAAGTGTATTCATGTCGACCGTTTGCAGCAAAAGTCTGCGTGAGCTCAAAACTTTTTGAATTTTTCTCGGTCTTCAGCGACATTTCTGTGTGGTGTATGCCGAATTTTTCACAGACGACAGAGAAAATTCAAGGCGCAAACACAGTTTGCGGTCTTAAGGGATGTTAAAATGGGACGCTGATAATTGTAATGTTGTTTTAAATTTACCATTCCACGCTCCAAATTTTTTATTTTTCATTGATACAGCACAGACAGCTTCCGCCATTCTTCCGACACAACAACCACGACGAAACCTTACAAACTAATGACTGTGTAGATTGTCTGCACTGTGTGTGGCGATCGGCGAGGGCATCTGTGCAAACTTAAGGTCTGCAGAGACATGTCTGTGTCGTGTATGGACCCTTACATGTTTTGTCTAGGATGTTGTAGAGGTTTGCAGTGCCATTTTTTCCCACCATCGAAACGTTAGCGCATATAAGGCTTATATTGGCGAATTTTAATATCTTTAAAGCATAAGACTCGTTGCCTTGACCTATTGCTTATGAAAAAAATTTGCATCCGGAAAATCGAAGTTACTGCTCACATGGCCTAAGAAAATGTCACAGTTTTTCATCCTCATTTGGAGTGTGTGCTTTGTAGCAGCTTAGGTCTTCTGCTAATTATTCAATTGCAACTTTTCTGCTAGACGTTATATGATTCGAGATGGATATACTAACGTCGTTGTGATTTTTTTTTTTCGTATGGTATGGTCATCAATTAAAGAGACATTATTACCGAGGCTTTTGTTAACGCAAAGCATAGCTCCAAGCTAGAGAACCAGGCTAATGGTTTGACCTGAGTAGAATGCATCATTTGTTCCGAATATTTCGCTCCAGTCATTCAGACCAGGCTTTTTTTAAGTTTTGCTGTTTTTCTTTCCGCTGTCAAAAGGTGCACTTATAACTTTAG
Organism: Rhingia rostrata; assembly: GCA_949824845.1. Lineage (NCBI taxonomy): Eukaryota > Metazoa > Arthropoda > Insecta > Diptera > Syrphidae > Rhingia > Rhingia rostrata. The sequence continues at coordinate 72,980,674 of OX463758.1, read as the reverse complement.
CAAGTCAAATAGAGTTAGATGAGACCAGTGTCCGAAACTTACCATCGGGAGGTGAAAAAAAAACTTAATTGATGTGAAGTCAAAGTTATAAAGACTGTGAAGTGTCAACTATAATCACCAAAACACTTAATTAAATTAAATGACGATTCATTTGAATCATTCTCTCCAAGTATAAAAGAAAACTAAAATGATATATACAACCACTTAAAACAAAAATTGCTCATGTGCGACCTTCTCAACACGAGCGGTTCATCTATGATGACACAAATTAAATTAAATTTACAGGCCTAACAAAATTGACGTATCAAATGACGTTTGATATCTTTTTGGTGATTGTAATGGCTGCCATTTCATGCTAAGTAATTGTCGTATCTCAGGGCCATAATTCGACAGAGTTAGAAATAACTTTAACGTTTCTGATGCATTATGGAGTTATTCATACTAAAGTTTAACAACCTTTCCATCGGCATTTTAGAGCGAATAATAATAAATTATATAGCGTGCGGTACAATTTAGATCTTACAATCGTTTACGATTGAGCGAATTCGTGCGACTTAAAGACGTTGCCTTCATTATTATAATGATGGTGTTTGTGGCAAGTTGTCAGAGGTATTTTGAGCGATATGTTGACATTATGTTCATAATTTATAGGCAAAACGGGCTCCCGATTCGTTGATGGTCTTTGCCTAAGACAAGAAAGCATTTCGTCATGTTTTCACCATACACACTCGAGAAAACAAGCATTAATTGCATTTCACTGGTAAGCTAATGGCAGTTTACTCAGCCATCCGACTTAAACCCATCCAGCAGAGGTCAAATATACAAACTGGCCACTCAACTCAACTCTAAGCGAACGCACAAATACTGCTGAAAATAGCTATTAACCCTTACCAGGTTAAACTTCGATAAGAGTTTTCAGGTCACAATCCCAGACAGATCGTAATAACTCGATTTATTTTTACACCGATGGCTTCTATACAAAAGACGCAGTGGATGTTGGTGTCTTCTCCGACAGTCCAAGCCTTATCTTTCCGTCTTTCCCGTCATTGCAGCTTGTTCAAGACGAAATTCATTGCGATCAAAGAAGCCTTTGCCTTTGCTGAAAGAGAATGAATTATCTTCCAAGGATATAAGCATCTTCTCGAATAGCCAGGTGGCTATCAAATCCCTGGAATCAGTCTTAACAAACTCAAAGACAACCATAGACTGCAGCTCAAATCTTCGGAAGATGTCAGAGCAGCTTAACATTCAAGTATGCTGTGTGGTTGAGTGGCTAGGCAAAGTGTCATTCCCCGGGCAACAGTAAGGCGGATGAACTTGGGACTAAATTACCAGTCGTAACCGACACGGGTTCACTAGGTATTCCTATTGCTACATGCAAAAGCTTACTAGCGCTAACATTAAATCAAATCTCAGATACCTTGGCACGACGTATCCAATAACCAAAGGAATTCAGCCTTAAAGTTGGATTTAAGAAGCTCGAAGGGACTGATTTCGCTGGACCATACAACTGGATATTGTCTAATAGGTACGCACGCAGAATGGCTAGGCCTCCATTCTAACGACTGCAGCAGGAGCTGCCCATGTTTATAAAGTTTACGACGCCTTTCCGACGTCGCATGAATACCCCTATTATTAAGGGAAACATTTTATTAGAGCACTAAAGACTGTCATCTATGGAATAGGACTTTCTTCTTAATAACTACTTACGTACTTATCGGACTTCCGTCCCGTGAAGAGTCTCTGCCTGCGACACTGCAGTCTTCCTTCCTCTACGATCCCGGGCCAAGCGCTTTGACATCCGTGATGGTTTGGTCTTTGAAACGGAGGTTCGGTCTTTCTTGTCATCTCGTACCTGGGGGCTGGGATTCGAAGATCCTCTCATTATTGTCCATTCGCTCGATGTGGCCGAACCAATGTAATCGAAGTGTTTTGGCTTTTTGACTACATCCACACCTTGATACAGCTCAAAGAGTTCGCGGATGTATCAGTTCGCGGATGTATCTTCTTCTCTAATTGACCTTCTCGCACACAGCACCAAAAATCCGCCGAAATATTTTTCTCGCGAAAGAGCAAAGTATCAGCTCTCCCATCTTGCTTATCGTCCAGCATTTGACACCATTAAGCAGAACTGGCAGGATATGCGTTTTTTAACCGCCAAAGATATTTTCCTTTCCAACATTAGCATTGAAATCCCCGAGTACGACATTCCCCGCAGGCTCATCCAGGAGGTCATAAAACTACTCCTTGATGGGATCTTTAGGGCGTGTGCAGATATAAGGCATTTGTTTTGGACCGTAGCTTTTTGATGCGGATCACAGAAAGGCGATCACTTGTCGGGTTGAAATCAATGACTTTTGTCCTAAGCCGATTTCCCACGACGACTCCGCATCCAAATACATGCAATCTTTTGTTGCAGCTGTAATAAATGTCGCAATTTTTTCTCTTCATTTAACCTGATCCTATCCATTATGTCTCCTGGATTGCGGTTATACCTGCTTTGTGCCGCATGAGGAGAGATTAAAGTTTTTGAGTAGCACCCGGACCATTTATGTTCTGGGTATTGTTGCCATATGAGGAGTTTCATTACCCGAGGCTGGTTGTGTCTCTCTCATAACTAGGGGTTTTTCCATGGAGCCAGGTCCTTGTTTTAACCCTAGGACAGCGAGCCGGAAATACCGATGTCATGAGTTCGTACATTCCACGTTCATACTCTCATGTCATAGTCCGTTGACGTTCCAGGTCTTGTTGCCATATGAGTAATTCATTATCCGAGGCTGTTTGCGTCTCTCTCATAACTAAGGGTTTTTCCATGGAGCCAGGTCTTTGTTTTAACCCTAGGACAGCGAGCCGGAAATACCGATGTCATGAGGACAGATTCAAGTTTTTGAGTAGCTCCTGGGGTGTAGAGAGTTCGTACATTCCACGTTCATACTCTCATGTCATAGTCCATTGACGTTCCGGGTCTTGTTGCCATATGAGAAGTTTCATTATCCGAGGCTGGTTGCGTCTCTCTCATAACTAATGGTTTTTTCCATAGTCGGGAAGTAACCCCGCGGCACAACCCAGAACCTGGAGGGCCAGGTTATTGTTTTCACCCTATGAAAGCGGGTCGGAAATACCGATGTCAGTAACCCATTTTGGGATAATAGCGCTGCCGTTGACCCATTGAGGGCTCCTTCGCCATCAACTCTTTTCCAACACCCTGGCTCAGTATTGGAAATCCCTATAGACCTTATATCGAAGCAACTCTATAGGGATTACACTTACCAGTTCAATCTAACTGGAGCTGTAGGCGCCACCGTTGAATCCATCTAGGAAATTCCTTCGCTTTCGCATGAGAGTGAGTATCTTAGTTAGAGGACACTCCTCCCTCCCTCTCTTGGTCGCTGCCTCCAACGACCTTCCACCGTCTTCTTCTTGATAAGAAGGTATGTATATGAAACAAAGCTTAGTTGGTGAATACCACCCTTGCTAAAAATTTTAAGTAGTCGTCGATGATGTGTATTTAAGGACATAATTTTGGTTTATAAAGCAATTATCGTCTTCTAAATGTAAAAACAGAACCAGCATAATATTATCAAATTCTTAAATGTCGTGTTCATTGTGCTTACCACTTCCATATTCAAATCCAAAGTGAGCCACGATCCCCGTTTGCCTTCAACCACTTAATTAGAATAAATAAAGATCGGATATCTCCATAGCTTACCTCTTGCGAACTTTTACACAAATAGCCACTAATTCCCTCATAACATAAATATGTATGTATATCTCAGTAAACTTATTCTTTTTCAAAGTTAATGCAACATAAAAAAAAGTGTAATTACCTATTGCGCATTGCAGCCATTAAATACCATTTTTCGAACCAACATACAACCACCAAGAAATTCTAATTGTTGGACATTAATACGTGATCACAAACCAATCTAGGCCACAGTTCACTGATTTTATTGCACTCGACTATTTTACCATCGACAACCGACATTTACCAACCGAACAAGTTTTTGACCAATTTTTTGTTTTTTTTTTTAATTTAATAGATACGATCGATCGTACTTAAGTCCAGAACATTATCCGCTTGACGAAGCCAAAAAATAAATTAATGGTGACTAATTGCTAAAACTTAGATTGTTTTATAACAGCTTCTGTGATATGATCAAATTGTCATCTGAAAATGACCAAATAAAATCTGATCCCCATGTCATATCAGTTTCAGGAAGTCATCGGAGCACACAAATTCTGACTAATTGTGTGCCGAAAAACATTTAAAAGCGAGTTAAACGTTCCCCCCCCTCATGAAGCATGTAGTCCATTCCACGTACATTATTATAATAATTAAATCCGATTATGCTCATCTATTAGTTGTTAGAAAATTATAATTATTTCTGACCATTTTTGCAAACGTATATGGTTGTGGCATTCTACGATCAGCGCTTATCATTGACGGTGGTTGACAAGATACTATTTTCCAAATTAGTATACCACGCGGATATTACTAGTACCCCCAAATAATATTTTGAGGACATTAATTTAATCTTTTTTTTAATTTTTTTTTTGAGTTGTACATTTTGAAAAAATTTGAGTGACAATTTTTTTTTTTGTTTGGTTGTTGTTATTATTTTAGAATGACGCCGTTGAGAAGTGCGGGATTGTTGCTATTGATTTGTGTTGGCGGGACATTCGCAGCTGATATCCTTATGGTGACAATGGGAGGAACGAAATCACATAAAATTCCTTTTTGGGAATTGGCCAAAGGACTGATTTCGAGGTATGTAACTTTAGCATTTAGTTATTGAAATTGGTTTATGTATAACTTTGTAAATTTTAATATCAAAAACATATGAGAAGGCTACAATCCACTGTGTTAATCGTTTAATACCGTATCCCATCCCGTTTTTAAAATTCATATCCCCAAACAAAAAAAAAACGTTTTTCTCCTGCATGGTATGGCGTAGGGTATACGAATGGTTTTTGTAGAAAAACGCCTCCAAAAAGTAGGCGTGGGTTTGAATTATTTATGAACGAAATATTTGTTTTATCAAACTCAATAATTACGCATCAAAAGTTTTTTCGAATATTTTACAATGTCACCGAAAAAGTTTTTTTTATTGAAAACGCCATCAAAAAGTGGGCGTGGAAAAAACCTTATATGGACAAAATATAGATATTCGGATTGACTTTTTAACTTTTCACTTTTAAATTCATTTTTTATTTACTTAAAATATTAACTTACTATTAGAAAAAAATGTTTAAATCTAACTTATCAATAACTGGTTTACTTAATCTAACTTATCGGCCCTTGGTGGGCGCTGTAAGCTTATATTTAGCTGTTTTATTTTGCCTTTGGGCTTAAATTTGTCGGTTTTTTTTTATATTTAATTTTAATTACCAAAGAAAAAATAAAAAACTTTGTATAGTGACTTTTTATTTTAAATAAATAAGCTTATTCTAGATTATAACTAACTTAAGACTACTTAAACTACTTAAGCCTAACTTAAGCCTAACTTAAGACTACTTAACTAATTAAACCTAACTTAATTATAATCGGGGTGGCGAGCCCTCTTGACTACATATGTTCTTCAGTCACTTGTTCCAAAATCACGTTTTGAAAAGTGACTTTGAAAATATTTACCCTTGTTCGAAAAAGGATCACATGTACCAAATTTCATTATCCTAGCTCAAAATTTAATGCCCAACAACCAGTGAACGTCAGACGGATGGACCGACAGACAGGCATGGCATAATAGACTCAGCTAGCGATTCTGAGTCGATCCATTTAACGAGTGTTTTTTTAGAGGTTAGTTTTTCGAATAGAGAGAAAACTGACGTTTTATGGTCAAATCAGTTCAGTTCAGTTTGGTTTGCCATTTTATCATGAGCAGGTTAACAAATGAACAATGCTTGCAATTGTGCAAATTTATTTCGAAAATAATGGTTCAGTTCACGAAGTTTACCGCAAGCTCCGTCCATTTAATGGTCGACATAATCGTCCATCAGAGCAATTAATTCGGTTAACCACGGATCGTTTTTGCACTACCGTTACTTGTGATAATACGCATCCGCAGAGACGTCGAACAATTGCCGCTGTAGAACAAAGTGTTGAAGGGGACCCGAATTAATCGATTCGCCACCGTGCACAGCAATTGGAGCTTTGTCCATCAACTTTATGGAAGATTTTGCGCAAAGATCTTGGCTTACGACCTTACAAGATCCAGCTTGCGCAAGACTTAAAGCCGCGAGACCATGCAAAGCGTCGTGATTTTGGTGTACGGCTCAAATGAGGCTCATTTTTGGTTGAATGGCTACGTCGACAAGCAAAATTGACGCATTTTGAGTGAAGAGAATCCACATGAGACCCTTGAGACGCTATAACATCCACAAATACCGACTGTTCGGTGTGCTCTATGGGCTGGTGGAGTCATTGAGCCATACTCTTTCCGAAATGATGTTTGAGAGTCAGTTACCGGTATAGAGCTATGATAACCGACTATTTTGTTCCCGAATTGGATGGTATGAATGTGGATGAGATTTGGTTCCCATAATACGGCGCTACATTCCATACAGCGCACGTCAAAATCGATTTATTGAAGGAAACAATCGATTAGCGCATAATTTCGCAGAATGGACCTGTCAAATGCCCACCAAAATCGTGTGAATTGACACCATTGGATCATTTTCTTTGGGGATATGTGAAGTCGCTCGTCTACGCCAACAAACAAGATACGTTAGGGGACTTGCAGGACGTCTAGACTTAGGTCTATACAAACCAGCTGGCATAAAATTATTCTATTAATAAAGCCAAATTTATGGACATTAAAACGATTTTCTTGTGTTTAATTTCAATTCGAAGTTCTACACCTCTAAAAAAAAAAACACCCGATACTCTGAGGTATATCCAGCTACCTATGTTTCAAAACGAATATATTCGGTATAGGGTATCAGAAAAGAAGATTTATCCACTCAAAGTTTTGTCTTTTGTATTTTTATATTTATTTTGATTTTCCGTGTCGAAAAACGCAAGCAAATTAATAAAAATGAACTCAAGCTAAATTTGTTTTGTAAACAATTTGAATGCAGTGAATGTGATAAATATTAACACACCAACAGCTACGAGACCAAAATGTACATACTTACTTACTTAAGTGGCGCTGGGCCGTAGAGCAGGACTGGGATGATCAGGATCTCCTTAGAAGTTCGAGTGAGGGCTTTACTACTAAATTACCTTCTTAGCCCGAAGAAACAACGGTTGGCAAGAGTAACTCTTCGTTTCATTTCAGACGAGATGTTGTTGTCAGAGTTAATAGCGAAGCCGAGATAGACAAAGTCCCGTACAACCTCAAAGTTATATCTGTCAATGGTGACGTGCTGTCCAATTCGTCGATATTCGATGTTCGTGTTGACGGTAAATGAGGGAAAGACGCTCATTTACTGATAAACCCTTTTTTGCTGCTTCCTTCTCTATACTAGCAAACGTTCGTCTCTATAAATGCTGTCGTATGCGGCTTTGGAATCGATGAATATGTGGTGGGTATCGATTTGGACTTCTTGGATCCAAATCGATCTGCAAAGTGAGAAAATTTGATCGGTTGTGGACTTTCCTGGTCTAAATCCACACTAATAAGGGCCGATCAGGTTGTTGGTAAATGGTTTCAGGCCTTCACATATTACAGCAGAAAGGATCTTGTATGCGATGTGAAGGAGACTTATGCCTCTGTAGTTGGCGCAGTCTCCTTTTAAAAAAATTAAGTTTTGAACTATCTAAAAATGTACAGAAAGGAATTCCTCTTATAAATTTCAGAACTCTTCAGATAACATATTTTCACCAATGAAAAGAAAAGTTTTCTACTTAAGACAGTTATATTGTCGTCTGACAATGTGTTAAAAACTACACAAACCTTTGGATCTAAAGAGGTAAAAAGAATTTTTTAAAACTTATATTTCTGAATGTAAATTTAGAATAGTTGTCGATAAGCCACGGAACATTTTAATCGTCAAGATCGCGTAAAGAAATTTTTTTTAATGGAATAATTTGTCTGTGTTTTTGACTCAATGTGCATTTCTGCACATTTTTTCCGACTGTCCTTTACGAGCTGGTCAAAGACTAAGACGCTTAGCCCCTCGTAACGAAGTGACTGGCACATGACCCATACCTCTCATTCGGCCGATGATATCTCTGCTATATCTGCATATGCTGTACAGGTTTTATCGGCTCGCCTAGACCATGTGCCATGAAATTTTAGCAAAAGACTTACAAAGTGTTGCGAACAGTATATCAGCCACTATTGGAAGACCTCCGGTCGCGTCTAAACTACTATCAAGCTGCCCAGAACCTCAATATGACTCTACAGCTGCTATACAGCATCGCTGAATCTTCATCTCCATTGTCAATGATACTATAAAGAAGGTTTCTGTCGGATATTGTAAAACCTTGGCTTAAGAAGTGCCAAGATGACTTTATCCAATATGCGTCTCCATTTAGCTCGGTCCATAGTTAACTCCCTGCAGTTACACATTTTAAGTTTGTTCAGGTCAATGTTTGTGTGCGCTATCTAAGCGAGGTATTCCTTATTGAAATTACCTCCTGGCTGAGACACTTTTGGGCGCAATATTGGTATCCATTCGTTCTTCATGTCCTGTGGCTGTATAGATTTAAGAGTTCGCTGACAAGCATGTCATCGCTATCGCCTGTATTACAGATTTAATAACTGGATGTTTTCTTATCACCAGACTCTTTAGTTATCCTGAGTTGGAATGCTGCGTCTTATCTGTGTCTTATCTGATTTATAAGATTTCATTCTTTCCGGAGCGATGAATTAACAGCGCCGAAGTTATAAGTTCGATACTTAACCTTACCACCACCAACATAATTTTCAACCGCCCTAGTCTCACCACGACATCAAAAATCTTGGAAGTGTTATCATTTATCTCAAAAAGATATGCCAAATCAGTATTATGTCATGGAAGAGGAGAATGGTGCTGTGAAATATCGCCGAGCGAACGAAGTGAAATAACGCCGAGCATTGCTTTTGAAATTAAGCCAAATGCAGCGAGAAGAGAGTTCATACTTTGCACACATCCGAATGCGAGTTTGGAAGTATACAAAGTTTGCATATGAGTGGGTGTGCATGCATGCTGCACCCCTGAAATCCCCCTGCTTTATGCTCACTGCTGAATTTGGGTTTGGTGTGAAGTTGGCTGTACGCAAAGTTCGAAATGTATATACAAACGAAAGGCTTGGGCTTACTGTTAGCGGGAGCTTCTTTTTTCAAAAATCCAACCTTAGACGCAACCCAAATTCCACAGCGAGCCCAAGCATGAGGGTTGCAGGGGGACAGCATGCCCTACGTATACAATGTATACAATGTTTCAATGCAAAGTATGAACCCCCTGCTTAGGCTCAATTTTGGATTTGGGATGGGTGCGAAACCGGATGTATGCAAAGTGAAATAAGTCGTAATCGGCTCTATTTGACTTTAGCAAAGTGAAATAACACAGACCATGGCGTAATTTCACGGCACCGTGAAGATTCTTACCAACCTATTGCTCCAAGCACCAGTATTTTTACTTTTAAGTACTTGTATTCAGCTTATTCTGAAATTAGCTACCGCTTAAAGATCGTCATACTTTTCTGCTTATCAACAATTCTAAGTGATGTCGAATCACCCTCGAGCATTAGTAAGTCTGACATTCAATCTGACAACTCACTTTGTCATTCCTTAACATTCGAATTCTCAATTGTTCTTAGCTTCAGAATGCAGTGACATTTATTACATTGTCACATGGGCCATTTTGTGTACATGCTGCATTGTCATTCAATCACATTTTCCCCCAGTGTCATTTACATAACACTCATATCAAAGCGAAAAATTAATGTCACTGACATTGTCAAAAACAATAACAAACCACATTCATATCGTCTATTGTCCGCATTCGTATTTCCCTGTAATTCAATTTTCCTTCACAATTCTCATTCCTTTTTCGATTTTCTTCTTCTTCTTTTGTTATTAATGATTTATTTCGCTTAAAATTTGCATACAAATAAAATTTGATTAATGGACGTGTTGTTATTTACCAAGATAATCATCTCTACCATAGTGCCGACTGATTTTCCCAACACACTGTCGAATGTCACTTTTAAATGGATGACATGTAGGATTACCAACATAGGCTTACAAACCGTTGAATTAAAGGTTTCTGATCGCTGATAAACCAGCAAATGAATGCAGATTAATGAAAGCAATTACTTAAAAGACCGTTTTTTTTTTCGGTTAACGTGTCGCATTGACCTCGTTTGTCTTATATAGTATCAGAAGAACTTTCGTTACATGTACACAAGAGATTAATAATAATTTAAATTATTCAAATGAAATAACAGCGAATCACATATGACGGCGGGTAGAAAGTGATGTGTCGAATTTTGCTTTGATTTTGCATTCAGACCTTGATTTGATTTAAATTTCTATTTCATTTTAGGGGCCATAACATCACCTTTTTGAGCGGCTTCCCAGCGGATTTCTCTATGAACGGTTTGCATGAGATAACACCAGCTGGACTGGTAGAGTACATACAGAACTATACGAATTGGGATCTATTAGGAGCCAGAATGTCTGGAGAGATGCCAATTAGTGTTTGGGATGGGATTCGTTATGCATTTCAGGTAAATCAATTTGTTTGTTGTTGTTGGTGGTGAGCTGTCAAATATGTTTTATATTTTATAACTGTATCCAATGGAAATGGCCGTTTGGATGTGAGTTGTATAATTGGCATGTAATTAAATAAAAATATTTTATTTCACTTTGACATCCATTACAAATGCTTATTGAAGGTGTAAATATATTGAACGAAATTGTTACAAATGGATTTGAGATTATTAGAAATTCCAAAAACGGCCGGACAGACGGACAGACATGTTTAAATTGACTCCGCCATCGATTCTGAGTCGATCATATACTTTAAGTTATATACCCCTATGGGATAGGGTATAATAATAGAACTTGTATATCAAGAAGGTGAATGGTGTAGACATTGAAAACTGCTGCCATTAAAATTGTCACAGCAAGCGAAGAACTATGTTTGAGGTTAGGGTTCATCAAACAAGATATTAATGATACAAGGTGGCGCAAAAATAACCTTCCGATGTTTTTTGGCTGTAATTTAAAAAAAAAAAGAAAAACTTTGATTCTTCTTGTGGATTATTTTTATTTGGTCTTTTAATTTTTTTTACATCAAGTCGAGAATATGATGTCATGTAAATGGCCGCCGCCACAGTTGATTGTCATTTGAGCCCTTTTTATGGCATTTTTCATCACTTTGGCCAAAACTTCCGGCGATAGGTCCTCACATTCTTGACGGATATTGTCTTTAAGAGCTGCAAGAGTCTGAGGCTTGTTGACATAAACCCGCGACTTCGAAAAGCCCCACAAAAAGAAGTCTGGAGCGGTCAAATCAGGCGATCTTGCTGGCCAGTGCAAATCGCCAAAACGGGAGATTAGGCGCCCGGGAAATGCATCCTTCAGCATATCGGTTGTGAGTACCATTGCACCGTCCTGTTGGAACCACATGTTTTCCAATCCCAATTCATCAAATTGCGGCAAAAATAACTCGTTGATCATTGCTCTGTAGCGCTCACCATTCACAGTAACCGTTTGGCCCGCGACGTCTTCTAAGAAAAAAGGTCCGATGACTCCTCCAGCGAAAACAGCACACCATACAGTGACTTTGAGCGGGTGTAATGGCTCTTCGTGGGTTACACGCGGATTTTCAGTGCCCCAGAAGCGTAAATTTTGCTTATTTACGTACCCGCTAAGATGGAAATGGGCCTCATCACTCATGATTATTTTTGATGAAAAATCATCTTCCTCTTGGTGGTGATTAAGGATGGCTTGAGCGTATGTTAGACGCGATTGGCGGTCAGCAGCTAACAGCTGATGCACCGTCTGGACTTTGTACGGAAACATCTTCAAAACTCGTACCAAAATTCGCTGTGAAGACCGTCGACTGATACCCATTTGCGTGGCACGTCGTCTGGTCGATGTCGACGGCGCTTCCATGACATCTTCAGCTACAGCAGCAATATTCTCTGCAGAACGGCTACTCCGGGGTCTGCCACGCCTGGCAGCATCTCGTGTTTTGCCAGTCTCTTCGAGGCGAGCGGCTAAACGTCGCAGTGTTTCACCAGTAGGCGTTGGACGGCTAGGAAATCTGCGACGAAATTCACGTTGTGCCAAAGTCACCGACCGTTTATTGCTCAAATAAATAGTCACCAATATTCCGCGTTCTGGAGCAGTGTAGCGTAACATTGTTTATAAACGTGTATTTCGCATGTGCTTACTACACAAATGTCAAAACAGAACTGACATTAGGGGCCAATCGCATAATTTATAGCATTTTCTGATAGGAGGAATATTTTTGCGCCACCTAAACTATAATTAAAAACTTAAATATTCTTGGATAATCATGTTTTAAAATTCATAGCCTTTGTTTTGACATCAACTCGCCAATGATTGAATTTATAAAAAAGCCGCTAGAAGCAAAAGAAAATTTTCATTGAGGGTTTTCAATGATAGCTATAACTGGGCTCTAACTGCACCTTCATGGTCCATCCTGATTGAACTTATAAAAGAGCCGCAAAAAGTAATAGAAAATTAAAAATTAATTTTCTAACGCGTGCTGATGGAAATCTCAAAAGACAAGATGAGCACGTGCCCAAAGTAGTGTGAGACTTTAACCCACTAAAACCACCACCCTTTTTGTATTTGTATTGCAACTAAGTATGCGAATTTTATTTGTATTGCAACTAAAATATGCGACTTACCTAGCAATTTTTGTATCACGAGTAATGAATGTTTGGCAGGTAACTTTGAGAGTTCCTGCTTTTTCCACAATTTATAGCGCGGTTTGTTATTATCGGGCCAAATCCAAAGGCTTGGTTCTTTGAAGGCGACGCAATAAATTTGTTTCTTCAAGAATTTGGAGGACCGTTGTGTTAACGTGTCCCAATAAACGGTTTTTATGTTTGCGTGCAAAATGTTTTGTTTCATATTTAACCTCGGGAATACCCAGATCTCTACGTGGATCTTTATTCCTTACAAACCACGGCGAATTGACGAATGATCTTAACATTTTGTTTTCAAAACTTTTTCGAATGTTTAGATTCGTTTTACTGGTACAACCCCATAGTTGTATATATGTCCAGACCGGCTTTAGCACTTGCTTGTATAATAGCAGCTTGTTATCACGGTTAAGCTTCGAATATTTTTCGAGTAACCAGTACAATTCTCTGTATATATTTTTAAGTTTTTCAAGTTTCTTTTACACATGCGACTTCCAGTTTAATTTTGCATCGATGGTCATTCCTAGATATTTCGCTTCATTTGCAAAAGGGACTCAACAGTATTGAGAAATACTGGCAAATTGTTTGTCTGTTTATACGAAAAATTTACATGAATCGATTTGCTCTCGTTAAGTGCAATCCGACAGGATTTTGTCCATTCATATTTGTTGCTTCTATTGTTGTGCAATCTGCTAGTATAGCTGTATCGTCAGCAAACGTGGCAACTATTGTATCGTTTGTTTGTGGGATATCGCGTGTAAATAGGAGGTACAAGAGTGCTCCAAGGACGCTTCCTTGGGGTAGCCCTGCCATTATTTCTTTGAACTCCGAATATTCGTTTCCAAGTTTCACACGGAAGAGTCTGTGCTCAAGATACGACACGAGTATTTTATAGCGAAACTTGTCTGAGCTTGCATTGAAGGCCTGTATGCCAAACTTTGTCAAAAGCTTGTGACACGTCAAGAATTACGGCGGAGCTTATTTTCTTTTCTTCGAAAGCTTTCTCAATTACATCAGTAATTCGTTGAACTTGGTCTGCAGTCGAATGTTTACTTCTAAACCCAAATTGATTGTCAGATAAAAGGCGTTTCTGATCAATAACGGGGTGTAAGCGACCGAGTAATATCATTTTTCGAGACGCTTTTCGTTTTATGCAATCTATTTCAATATATCTTCATTATCACTTACCAGATTTACATTAAAAACTCAAAAAAAATCTGGCTGTTTGGATTCAGGCTTCATTAGATACTCCCGACGTCAGAAACACGTCTTCTCAAAATCTACCCCATGCCAAAAGACGTATTTACGACAGACCAAAGCAATGCCAGTATCATCGATCACCTGTCATTTCAACGTCTAGAGGAATATAACCATTCAAGCCACCTACCCTCAAACCTTTCCGTCCCAAAAGAAGTTTCACTTGAAAAAATCGCCGAAACAACAAAACTGACAACTATACTTTGACATTTAAAAAATTTAAAATGTATGCAGAAAATTGTGTTCTAGATTGTCCAGAAACATAGCGATTGATGGCCGTCTTATCATAACTGTATCATTTCAATTCATTCCCTGATATTCAAATAGCTTTGTCGTCTGAAAACCCAACGAATTCTGTTCTTATAGTTAACCACGAATTCCACAAAAGCGTTCCATAAGGTTCACCCTGTGGCACCCCATCAATTTATTTTTGGTTTTTGGTGTGTTTAATCGGTCGTTCAAATGTTTACATATCAAGGCTTTACCTAACCACTTTCAATCCAAACGAAGTCTCAATGTTCTATCAAATTTGTTTGAAATTCCCTGACCCGAAAAATGATGCCACCTGTCCACGAAACGAGGATTCGTGTCACACATCTGACAAAGCGCCAATTGCCTGATGGTATCATTATTCTGCAAAAAAAAAAAACCACACAAAATATTTCATCATCCCCTTCCAAACTACACTTGCAAATTGTTTAGCCGTTACGTTGATACCCAGCATAGGCATCGAAATAAAATTCCTCGCGCGCGCACTACACCTGGTGCTCCGAGCGGTCAGCGGCGCGCGGCGACTTACAAAAACGTAAACAAACCAAAAACAATACTTAACGCTAGTAGAAAGCTGCATTTAGTTTGCGCATCGAGTTCAATAACGTTCATTTCGAAATGGCCAACCGATTTAGCTGGCGGTTTGGTGGAGCTTGCACTGGGGAGTGCACGCGATTAATGTGCAGAGTTGTCGGGCCGGTTATATGGAGTTGGGCACGCTCGAGTAGGGAGGGAATTTTCCACACCACACATATAACTGCTTTTCATTTTGTAAAGCGTCGAAGGCACGCAAAAAAAAAATATTTCTTCCATTTTTGAACTGTCCGCATAATTGTTGCAAATAAAGTTTTTTTTTCCCCCTTTGCAGTCTTGTGACGCAATGCTTGAAGATGCAGAGACGAAGGAACTTATGAACCGCAGCTTCGATTTGGCCATACTGGATGGTGCTTACCCTGAATGCGCCCTTGGCATGGTGCGCCACTATAAGATACCCTTTATGTACATGAACACAGTGGGCTTCTATACGGGAAGTCTGGCAGTATCTGGGAATCCCGGATCGTTTGCGATAACACCGAACTTTTACACATCATTCACGGATAACATGAATCTGATCGAACGAGCTATAAACACCGGTTTGCAGTTGTTTTTCATCACGGTGCATAAGGTGAGTTAGTCATAATGTATCTGTCTGTGTTTTACGTAACAGTTTTCTCTTAGGTTGTCGTTGGATTGGTTTATAAGGTACTGCAGGACCGCCTCGGCGCGGATCACCCTCATCCGTATGAGCTGTCAAAAAATGTCAGTTTTATCCTACAGAATGGTCACACGGTGGTGTCGTATCCGCGAGCATTGAACCCAAATATTGCAGAGGTTGCATGTATTCACTGCAAACCAGCTAGACCACTGCCGAAGGATTTGGAAGATTTCATTGCATCGGCTGGGGAATCAGGTTTTATTTATGTGTCGATGGGATCATCGGTTAAAGCGGCCAATATGCCAGAGTCACTGCGCAGGCTGCTAGTGAAAACATTCGCACGCCTGCCGTACCATGTGCTCTGGAAGTGGGAAGGAAGTGCTTCTGAAATGCATGACTTAACACCGAATGTCAAGCTCAGTCGTTGGTTGCCACAACAGGATATTTTGGGACATCGTAAACTGCGTGCATTCGTTACACATGGAGGATTACTAAGTATGTACGAGACTGTGTATCATGGAGTGCCTGTAGTGACTATGCCAGTGTTTTGTGATCATGATGTCAATTCGGCGAAGGCGGAGGTTGACGGTTATGCGGTGAAGTTGAGCTTAGAAACGTTAACGGCTGATAAGCTGTACAAGTCGGTGATGAAGGTGATACATGATCCAGCGTTCAGACAGGCTGCTAGGTATGTTATGAATGTTTTTTGAAGTGAAACTTATGTTGGGACGGTGTGAATTGGATTTTATGAAACGAAAAAGTGTAACGAAGAAGAGACAGCTATGTTTTTTTAAGGGCTTAGGCTGTGAGAGAATGAGACAAACTGAAGACAGTTTGTGAACTCAAACTCGATTTTTGTTTGTTTAATTTTAAGGGATGACATTTTTTAAGCTGTTGGCTTGATTAAGAAAATCAACTTAAGTCTTTTACGAATTTATGTAGACTCATGAATACTACTTCCAATGTAGAGAAGTCAAGAGATCTAAAGATTCCCAAAAGTGCGTCGAATAACACTTGCGCGATATCTTGTTGGTAGTTTTTGAAAAGTTGTTCAGCTCTCATGCTCAATCTAAGTTATCTTGATACCTACTCAAGTATTTTGCACCTTTATTCGGTCAGCCTGGGTTTGCGGATTTCCTCTAGATATAGAAACGTCCATTGTCATGTGGTACTTAATATAATGCGCAAGCATTTGTTAACAAGGTTAGGTTAGTTTAGGTTGTAGTAGCTGCACGCGATGCGCACACTTAGACCATGGTACCACTTGGGTCTGTCGACTTTCTTATATTCGTTTGCCTAGTTGAACTATTCAGAGCTAACTATGTAGCGAAGGAGGTTTCTGACATTGATGTGAGCAGGCTCACCTATATTGTCGAAGGAGTACTCTCCCAGATGAAGGTTCATTTTTACTGAGAGAGCAGGACAAGAGCATGGAAGGTGAGTAATACTTTCCTCCACTTCTTCGTCTAAGCAGCTTCTGCAGAAGTCATTGCTGGAGAGGCCTAGTGTTCTTGCGTGTAGGCCTGTCGGACAGAGTCCTGTAAGGACATCGATAATGCTGCTGATGTTTGATCTGTTCAGTATTGTCAATCAGATGGAGCGCTTCTGGTTTAAGTTGGGCCAGAGTTGCCTGGATATTTGACACGTTGTGCCGTTTATCAATCTACGGTTTCCTTTCTTGATCGCATCCAGTTTGATCTGTAAATTACATGTAGCGATGGGCATACCAATCATGTCTACTGGTGGTAGAATATCGAGGGTTGTGCCATGTCTAGCAGGCTCATCTGTCTTTCAATTTGTTAATAAAGGTTAATGGCTTTCATAGGAAAGTGCTAATCAGAATTATGAATTTTGAGCTCTATCCCAACATCTGACAAAATGCTCTATCCAAGATGAATAAAGATTTTAAGTCTTTCGAAATTCCATACGGCACTTTTTAGTTTAACTCAACTGAGTTCAGGTGCATGCGTTTGACTACTAATCGGCAAAAAACCAAATAAAAGTTTTTTGCGTAAGTACCCAGAGCCGAGCTTTCTCACTACCATTCATGTGTGCGTGTGTTCTTCTTGCACGATGGCGGGACCTTCTGTTTTATGCCAACTCCGAACGGCGCTGGGTTCGATTCGCAGCCGTAACTACAGCTAAATAATTTTTCAATAGCCCTCCTCTCGTGATGATCTAACAAATCTTCCGAGAAGTATCATTTTTCAAGAAAAGCTTATCTCAACTTAATCGTTCGTCGGCATAAAGCAGGAGGCCCAGCCATCGTGTAAGAAGTATTCATGCACACGTTGTGAAAAAGCTCGGCCCCAGGTTCTAACGAGCCTGTTGGTGCAGTGAAATAACCCCCACGGAAATAAGCCCTATGGGGCCTATTTCCGAGGCTGTTGCGCCAAAAATTTGTATCTGTATTTTTTTGAACCCCTTGTGCAAGCTCAGAAGTTTTACACAATTATCTCAAAACAAAATGTTAAAAAAAAAACATTTTTGGTATCAGAAGTTCCGCTAAGGTTGTTGCCTAGCTTGGTGAATCAGAGAAATTTCTTCATCGACATCTTACACAGACGAATGAGTTTTGGCATGCCTTGCGTCGATGTTTTTGTTTCAAGAATTGTGAAGATCTGATCAGTCGTGGACTGGCACAAAACCACACTGACAGGACTTGATCAGTTCGTTGATAAAATTTTGCATATTTCGGAAGAGAAGAACTTTTAAGGCGATTTTATTGAAATATATGCTTCTTTGATTGGTGTTGTTTTTGTGGATGGGCTTAACAATACTTTGGCTCCATTCTTAAGGTATAAATTCATTCACCCAAATTTTGCCAATGAGTTTTGGTATAAAGCTCTGCATAAAGGCTCCAAAAGCGATCTAGAATTATGCTTGCAGATGTTTTTTTGAATTTGCTCTTGAATTTCAGAAGTAGCAAACAATGGTACGAACTTGCAGAGTACGTATTTGCACCAACTTACAATATACAACAATTCAGGAGCAGCGTCAATAAACGTGTGCAAGCATCATCTTAGCGTTTATGAAAATAAGAATCGTTCGTGAATCAACTTATATTTTTTGTGTTCACCTCAACAAAATTATATTCGAGACTCGACTTTAAAATTCTAATCGTCAATTCTGGAGTGGCACCTCTATATAACCTGGGTCGCGCGATTTTTCTTTTTTCTAAACCAAAGTTCAAATGCAGCTTTTTAAGCAGCACCGTCTTTGAAATCACTGCTTGTATATATCTCATTCTTGGCTGCGAGTATACACACATGTTTTTCTAAAACCAGGGTTCCCTTACTGGTTGACTTGAGAAGCCCCCACCTCAGTTCGTTTAGATTGTTGACAATGTTGTCATAAGTCTTTGACATTTTATGATCTTGAGATGGAGATCATCGATCGAGTTTCCAGAACATATCTTTTAGAGAGAAAATCTATACAGCGATCTATTTTACTCCTTCTTTTTTCGTTCGGATCTATTTTTGTTCTCATTTTTTGTATGCGTCCGTTTAAACGTCCTTTATCTAGATATTCTGCCCTATCGAGGTATCCGTCGGAGCGGACAATTATCCGCAACGCATACTTCCTTGGAGGTTCAAATTCTATTCGAGGTATGTGACATCTGAAAAAAAATATTTTACTACAATTCGTAAATAAATTCCGCAAAGAATTTGTATCGGAGGAAATCGGAAAAAGAATTGCTATTCTGGCCTAGCGAGGTATCCATCGGAGCGGACAATTTTCCGCATCTCATACATCTCCGGAGGCTCAAATTCCGTTTGAGGTATGTGCCATCGAAGAAAAAAATCACTTCGCTACAAATCGTAAATAAATTCCGCAAAGAATTTGAGTCAGAGGAAATCGGACAAAGAATTGCACTTAGCTGTCAAAAATTGTACGAATAATGCACCTGAACGCACTCTAACGCAATTCCCCGGTGTTACAAAATGTCGGAGAAATATTCCGAACAGCTTTTCGAAAGAATACTTAGAAGCTAAAATCCTCCGAATCGTACAAAATCGGAGAATTTTTCGCTCTGACGGATACCTCACTAGGGCTGATTATCATCACTCGTTGTATTTATGTGATCCTTCCAATCATACTCACAACGTTCGTTCGCCGCAGGTTCCCTTACATTATTTTTGCTGGTTCTTACCTATTTTTAGTGATTCCTGGGTGGTGTCCGAGCCAACTTCGGGGAGTCACTTTTTCTTGTGTTCGTTAAATTTGAAGAAATTCAAGGTGGTGCATACTTTTAAGTATAACACCGACCATTTTTATTTCTTTTAAATAAAATGTAAATGGATTTTGGCTGGGATTGAACGCGCAACTTTCCACTCAACAGACGAACACATTACCACTACCCCTCGGCCATTTTCTTGCCGTTCTTGTATGCAAATATGTGTAAAAAAAACAGAGCTAGTGAGCGAGGAAAACAACCACTCCATAGAAATCTGTAAAATAATTTACAGCAGAAATTTCTGTTGGTAAATAGTTGCTATCAGAAAGTGACAAGTTGTTTGTTTTGAGATTTGTTTTTTGTCATTTAGACTTTAAAAGCCACATAAAATGAAAAATTTTACTATTACATATTTACTTAAACACGTTCTCGTACTTTTCAGTAAATTTCTCTCTTTCTGTGAGAACTTACTCCAACTCCAAGAAAATTGAGAATTAACTAATTTTTACTACAAAATACCTATTATCATTCTATTCGTTGTATTTATGTGATCCTGGCAATAATATTTACAGTCACAACGTTCGTTCGCCGCAGGTTGACTATGTTTTTTTGTTTTTAAAATTGAAAATTGGTGGGAGATGTGAGTCATGATTGAATTATGGCCTTATTTTCATGCTATTGACCGTAAAATTTGGAAATATCAATGTGTACCATACGATTAGCCGTTTGTTGGACCGGGAACCACCATCTCCAAGGGACCATCTATTAAAAAGAAGCTTAAATGGAAATGATTTAGCATCTTATGACTCGTGTCTGTTTTGAAATTGGATATGGTTAAATTTTAAATGCTTTAAGATGTGGAACAGCAAAACAACACACAAAATAAGCGTGTTCCCACTTACGGATCGCTCCGATATCTTTTAGATCTCCGTAAATCGAACACGATTCCTCCCTTAGCAAAGCGGAGATATTCTGCAATAGAGTTGTTCAAGGCACTATCTCCCTCACAAGTGCCTTGTCTCTATTTGGAGGAAAACAGTTCGAATTCTCCCTCGCACGTACGTTGTCTCTTTCATTAAAATGTCAAAATTTATGTTTTTCCTGTTTACTGCTGCTACCCATTTTGTATACCTCTCTTCAGACATAGCTTTCCATTTTGGATTTAGCTATCTAATCTAACTTTTAGAAACATGTCAAAGCAGTTTTTTGGCATTTTAATGTATGATAAGTCTTTAGAACTGAAAATATTTCCCGCACAACACACGATTCTTTGAAATTTTAATTTGTATTTTTTTCTGTTTTGTTCTGTCACTTTACTTTGCGCAGACTTGTCAAAGTTTGTTTTCATACAGAAGGTGTCCATTTTTCATTTGACAGTTTGACACTGACGTTGTCCTGAACAACTCTATATGCTGAGACTAATTTTTTTTTTGTTTCCTCACCTTCTCTGATAAAAAAGTACTGCTGGTTATCTTGTATGTATCATGTGGGGATTCCATCATTATAATGAACTGCAAAGCAAGAAAGCTGTTTTTTTGACAATAAGTTCCTTTGAAAATCTCAGCTGGGGGAACACAGGAAAATCTACTAGGAATCCTTAAGTGTAACACGCCCAATGAATTCTAGCTTTGTTTACATTTCAAACGATCTTCTCTTTCCGTAAAGATTTGGCATTATTTGTCAATATTTCGTTAGTCTTGCCAGCATCGAAAATTAGTCATCAGATTTCACACTTTACAGAAAATTATTAGAAAATAAAATTGTTGAAAAGCTATCTACGCCTTTTGTACACATATTTCTGTTCTAATAACAATTTAATTATATGTACTTAGATTCCGTCAACGACTACTTTTGGACCAACGAAGTTCAGCACTTGATACCGCAGTATATTGGACTGAATACGTATTAAGGTACAACGGTGCCTATCATTTACAGTCTCCAGCTCGTAACTTAAGGTAACTATTCACTCAAAGTAGGTAATAAAAAAAGCCTCTCCTAACCACACAAATTTCACTCCCACAGTTGGATGCAATACTACCTTCTGGATGTTGTTGCCCTATACATGTCCGTCATTGCCTTAGCTGTGTACATATTGAAACGTTTGTTACGTTCCGAAGTGATAGTATCCCTAACCAACAAAGAAAAAAAACTTTAAAATTCATAAAAATCAAAATACTAGACCAATATTGATATTACACAAAAAAAATGTACAATTATGGGTGGGTAATATCACTGTTACCCTATATTTTGGTTTAAGCTAAACAACACAAAAACACTTATATTTATTATGCAAGATGTGAATTTAATTTGTTTCCAAGTCACCCATCCACTTGATGACAAATTCTATTCGCAAACATTGTATACGCTGTAAATATGTACTATTTAAAGTAGGTAATTATAATTTAGAATTATCTGGTTATTGCTATTTAAAAAAAAAACAAAAAGAAGACATCAATTCATTTCATGTTTAGTTAAAAATTTAAGAAAGACCAAAGGTAACGATTTTTTCAATTTGAAATGACAACTTTTATTTTTGTTTGCTTGTTGCGATAGACAATTATTGTAGGTATTAAATAACACATATGGTTATTTTACGAGTTTTAAGTAATTTTCATTTTAAAAAAATGGCATTTCTAAACATCTATCGAGAAATTCCATCACAATCATGTAGACTATCTCTTTTTTTGAACAAAACAAAAAACAACAAACTTGTGATTTTTATTATATGTTATTATGTTATCAAATGAAATAAAATGCTTTAAATAAATAAATAATTAGTTTGTCTGTGATTTTATTTTCTTCAATTTTGTATCAAGTCTACAATAATTACAATTTCATGATAAAATCGCATTTATCTTGAAGTATGTATATCATTATTTTATTGTCGATAACATCAGATTAATGCTTGAAACACACGTGCAGAATTCTCCTCGCAGAAACGATAGAACACACAGATTTCAATGGGAATGAACACATGTAAAAAATATGCAAGCGTTGTAGTTCTGCAAGTTGTGTCTATTTCTAAATCCACTGCAAAAATGCAAGGGCACCACAGCACAAAAGAAAAATAACATAATTTGAAGATATTTGGCATCATTGAATTATGACGTTTATTCCGCATAAGAAAAACAAATAAACGTCAAAGCAAAACGAAAGTATTAAAAATGATAAAACGTTTTATTCTCAACTCAACCAAATCTTTTACTTTGCGGCGAATTCAATCACGAAAGCCCCTTTTACGAGCAACAAGACAACAGAAATACATAAATACATGAAATAAATAACACCAAGCACCACCAAAGTAAGCTGTAATGAAAAGAGCCACTGATCAGCTGAATGTATGTCAAACTAAAAAATTATGCACGTGTGTCTTGCTTGCAGTACTGCGTGACGCACTGTATGCAGGACCACTGCACGTGTGTTTCGGGCATAACGATATGACACACAATTAGAGTAATACGGTAGCACTTTCAGAACACTATAATACTTCATAAATAATTAAAGGGTGATTTTAAAGAGTTAATTTTTTCACGTTGGCAGCACTGGTTAGTAATAGCGTTCAAACGGCATCTGTCAAAGTGAAACGTTTTCTGTATACTGTACCATTTAACCAAGGAAAGACTTACAAACGAGCAATGATTGCAAATTATTGAAATTTATTATCAACATTCGTGCTCTCTGAAAAATGTACACCGTTGGTTACGACCATATTATGGTCGTCATAATCGACCTGGTGAATCAACAATTCGTGCTGTTATCACCAAAATTCACACCAAATTTACTTTGTTGGACATTGAACCATCGACTCAATGTTAGTGGAGATCGTGAAATGTCAATTCGTCGCCGTTCTCGGCAGTTGGGCATGTGTTACTCAACGACATGGAAAATTGTACGTGTCGATTTTAGTTTCAATTTCTTTCGAAATTGAAAAAAACCTATAAAAATCAATTTGTGCAAGAATTGAAGCCGAATGACCTACCACAACGTTTCATTTTTAGTGAATGGGCTTTAGAACAGCTTCATGAAAATCACCTGTTTTATTGAAAAATTGTGTTCAGCGATGAGACTTATTTCTGGCTCAATGGATACTTAAAGAGGCCATACAAGAATTACCGATGCATCCCGAAAAATCGACAGTTCGGTGTGGTTTATGGGATGGTGGCATCATCGTTCCATTTTTCTTCAAAGACAACAGTGGAAGAAAGGTTACTGTCAACGGCGAACGATATCTATCCATGATACGCGATTTTTTTTTTGCCCCAGTTGGCTGAGTTGAACTTGGTTGACATGTGGTTTCATCAAGACGGTGCCACATGTCACACAGCTCGTGAAACAATGGAAATGATGAGGGATAAATTTGGTGAGTAGCTTATCTCTCGAAATGGCCTGTGAGTTGGCCGCCTCTTGATTATTTCTTGTGGGGTTATGAAAAGTCGTAAGTCTATGCGGACAAGCCGAACACGATTGGAGCCTTACAGGATAACATAATACGCGTAGTTTGTGGAATACAGGCCGAAATGCTCGAAAAAGTGGCGCAAAATTGGACCCTCGAAATGGACCATTTAAAACGGAGCCGCGAACAAAATTTACATGAAGGTGTCTTTAAAACGTATCTGGCAAATGCCTATTTTTCGATTACAATACAAATTTTAAATTTTTGATGCAAATTTGAGTTTTTTAATCGATTATTTAAAATCGACCACTTGTGATACGCTTTGGTGCCGTAAAATATTACAGAGATGATCAGCGTCTTATATAGGAATCACTTAGTAGTTCGAACGAGGGCTTTTCTAATGATGATGGAGCAGCGAGAGTTCTCCAACGTCATCCTACACAGATGGACGTGTTTGGGCGGTACACCAAAACATTTTCCCAGACACGGCTCTGTATAGTTCGCCTGTATAAATTCTTGTTTTTTTTTTTTTAAACGCTTTCATGCGTTCACATATTATGGCAGATAGGATCTTGTAGGGGATGTTGAGGAGACTTATGCATCTGTAGTTGGAGCAGCTCTAAAGGGTTTTATTTCTTGTGGATCGGACAAACGATGCTGAGATTCCATTCTTCAGACATCCCAACTAACAATTTCTCTTCGATAAAGCACTATCGAAGCTATTTGCCTCCCAATAACAGTACCCGTCTAATGGAAAAACATTTGGCACACTTTTAGGGAGCATTTTACTTCTATAAGACTTCTTTAAATACTTATACTTAGGCTTATTAGAAGCCTTACAGAAAAAGCTTTGTTTGGTTCTTCCATATCATCAGCATCGACTGTGTCTCAACTACGATACCTTATATCTTTGATTTTGACGTTTTACACTTTGGTAGAACTTGCGAACATCATTCCTGGAGTGACACCTTTCTATATCCTCGATCGTGCTTATGTTATACTTATGTTTATGAACAGAAGTTACAGCAGTTGGGTTTAGTTAGTTCGATAACAAAATCTGCATTAATGACCGCTGCTAGTTTAGCTTTTTGTTAGTATCACGTTTATGAATTTACCAAACTGCTTTTTATTTATTTTGACAGAATACGAAAAATGAAACTTAATTCTACAAATAGTTAATTTGAAATCAGAAAATATTTCTTCTACCGGATTGGAAGTCAACAAAATTCTCCGTTGATTGATTAATAGAAGGATTTAATTTTCGATGAAAATCAAATAATTGGAACCAAATCCCCGGAAACATTCATAATATACACAAAAGCTTTCGAAAATGCTCACCAACGCAGCATTCTAAAGGGTGATCCATTTCGAGGTTCCCTACTTTTTTAAAGAAAAAAACACAGAAAATTCCAATTTAATGGAGAATGTTTACTATCATTTGAAAGAACATTCTTTGGCATTTATTTTTTGAAGATTATGTCCATAAAATGTTGGCCGTTGCTACGTCGCAGATGGTCCATCCGTTGAGTCCAATTTTCGATCACTCGTTCGATCACTGGGGAATGACACGCGTGATGTTTTCCTCCAAGGCCTGAATCGAAGCGGGTTTGTCGGCATAAGCTTTTGACTTTACATATCCCCACAGGAAAAAGTCTAACGGTGTGATATCACACGATCTTGGTGGCCAATCGACCGGCCTAAAACGTGAAATTATGTGCTCACCGAAATGTTCTCTCAATAAGTCCATTGATTGATGCGATGTGTGGGAAGTGGCGCCGTCTTGCTGAAACTAAATGTCGCCGAGATCACGAGCTTCAATTTCAGGCATCAAATAGTCGGTTATCATTGCACGATAACGGTCGCCATTGACGGTTACGTTCGCACCGGCATAATTTTTAAAGAAATATGGACCGATGATTCCACCGGCCCACAAACCACACCAAACCGTTATTTTTTCTGGATGAAGTGGCAGTTCTTCAATCTCTTTAGGTTGCTCTTCGTCCCAAATGCGGCAATTTTGTTTGTTTACATACCCATGAGCCAGAAATGGCCTTCATCGCTAAACAAAATTTGCCTCGAAAACGTCGGATCTTCTTGGAACTTTTCAAGAGCCCATAGAGCGAAGCGATGTTGCTTGGGAAGGTCGAGCGGCTTCAGTTGTTGCACAAGCTGTATTTTGTACGCTTTCAATTTAAGATCTTGACGTAAAATGCGCCAAGTCGTTCCATACGTCAGTCCGAGTTGCTGCGAACGGCACCGAATCGACTCTCTACGGTCTTCGTGTACACTCTCAGCTACGGCCGCTATATTTGCTTCACAGCGTGCTGGACGTGGTCTATTCGGTCGAATATTATGCAATAATGAATGCTGGGTCTCAAAATGGGTGATGGTGTTGCGAAGAGTACACTCAGTAGGCCGATTATGTTGACCATAAGTTGAGCGAAATGCACGAAACACATTCCTCACAGAACGTGAATTTTCATAATAAAGTGAACAATTTGTAAACGTTGTTCCCGCGTAAGTCTTTCCATTATGAAATGCCAAACAATACTAAACAAAAAAAACATGACAGCATGCCACGACTCACACGTGATCTGTCAAAAAAGGCTATTGAAAAAAGTATCTCTACTTAGATCACCCGTTATAACAGACATATTAATTTTTATTCATGTTGAGGAATGTATTTCATTCATCCTTGCCAACTGTCAGCGGAGTTATTAGATGGAATTTTTGTATCTCGATTTAAATACCACAAAAAGCTGCAAAATATCTTGAATCGGTATGTATATAGTATTTTAAGAATTTTCTGCCCAAATTATATTTTTCACAAATAATGTTCAAAGAAGAAAGTGGATGCACTCCAGAATAAATGAATCCACTTCAAAGCATATGGCGTTGATCGGCAATAGGGCCCATAAACATCGCATTTCGGAATGTACAATCACAACCATTCACAAAAACGCTTCACCCAGGCACTATAATATAAACTGCGCCTGCGCATGAGTCATTAGTATATTTATCTCTGACTGACACACATCGTCATTGTTAACAGGAATATGTACTCTCCGCTTGATTATTTTCTTCGTAATGTACAAACAAGCAAATATGTATTTGCACAGTCAAAAACATACATTTTCAGTTTGCAAATAACTGTAGGTACTATTCAATTATATTACACATACATATATATATATATATATATATATATATCTATATATATTTATTATATTTCACAAATGGGATTGCTTATACAAATAACAATACTTATTTCGTAATGGCAGCTCCTCTACTAATGTGTTACGGTTTCGTAGTGCTGCCAAACTAAAACATAATATAAAATGTTCTCTGCAAATTCAAATTTTTCCCCACTCTACATTTATTAGCTAACTGTGATAATCGTGCTAACGATTTGCAAATTGTATAGATAAATTGCAACAACGCATGCGATTAAGGAAGCAAATAAAATGCTCCATTTAATTATGTTTTTTAGAAATATCATCCTATAAATAAATTCTATGAATAAATTTAATATATAATATGAAATAGACTTACTTAAACAATTTCATTAATTCATCGGTGACGGCTGGGATTAGATTAATACTTTCTTCGATCCAAAACATTGGCATTACCAATTTATTGAGTTTTTCCATCCCCGATACTTCAGCGATGGGTTCCATGTCCAAATTAAATTGGATTCGCTTGTAGACTGACAGCGGAGTACCTGAGAACTAAACTCGGGTTTAAACTTTTAAATTGTCAAAGTGCTTGCGTTGTAAAAACTATTCGTATCGAAAAATTTATCCTTGACTGCTCTTTCGAATTTGAAAAATTATTGTTAGACGAATTTTTTTATTGTCATATAAGTGGTCGCAAAAGTGGTAAAAGGACGCGATAAATTAACTGTCAAAAATTTTATAGGAAAGTTTTTAAAACAATATCGGAAGTCAAGCACATGAATGTAGTTGAGAAGTTTGTATGGGTTGATTTGAGAATGAATATAAATGAATAAATAACTGCTTCCGAAAATTCAGTTGAATTCTCTCTGCATTATAAAAACAAATAATAACTATAAAAAAAAAACATCAGCCGATGGCCTCAGTCGCCAGTGCTGTTATGTGTCTGCATTCATGTGCGAATTACTGTGATGTCAATGTCAATGTCAAAAACTATAAAAAAGTACGTAGCTTACTGTTCTTTTTGCATGTTGGAGTTATTTTTTGGATCGTTACATTCGCAGGAACTACCTTACCATTTAATGATCATGAATACGTCTGCCAATCTAAATGACGTAAAAATACCTCCAATTTAAAAAAAACTATCCTGACTACCAATGATTTTCAGTTAGCTCTGAGCTTCAAAACAGCAAAAAAGTTGTGACGTTCATTAGAATCGGACATAAAACGTCGCACACTTGAACACTAATACAAATTTTTGGCGCGACAGGCTCGTTAGTGCCCAGGGCCGAGCTTTCTGACAACCATTCATGAGTGCGTGTGTACTTCTTGCTCGATGGCGGGACCTCCTGTTTTATGCCGACTCCGAACGGCGAACTTGAGATAAGCTTTTCTTGACAGTTGATTTTTCGGCTGATTTGTCAGATCGTCACGAGAGGAGGGCCATTGAAAAATCATTTAGGTTTCGCTAAGGCTCTAAATCGAACCCAAGCCTTCTTCGCTGCAGTTCATTGCACTAACTATCGCGCCACTCATTCCGTTCAAAAATTCAGTGAGCAGATTCAGCAGATTAATTGGTATTGACACCAATTAATTGCAGAGTGCATTAGTGCAGCTGTCATCCAGGTATAGCCGTAAAAATGTCAAAAAAAAAATGAGAAAGAATGAGAAAGACAAAAACAAGTCCTATTCTAGCATTGACTAAGATTTTCCTGAACTCCTGATTTTATTACTGTATTCTCCATTTCAATTTTCAGAACTGTGGATTTGTTTCTTCTTATAAATGTTGTATACTAAATTTTCATTGAGTTTTCTTCTTTCCATTGTATTATCGCTGCAGGTCTGCAGCAATAGCGGTAGTAGGCGTGTCGTTTAAGTCAGACGTTACTAGAGTACTATCATCTGCAAAACTCGAAATGCGATTATTAGTGGTTCTCGAAAGATTAATAATGTGCAGTATAAATAGAGCGGGTGAGAGAATTTATCCTTGTGGTACCCCAACGAATCTGTCTGGGGAAACACCATCCACCAGTGATGCTTAAAACGAGTGGCCATAGGATAATTTATCAGAACTTCCATTGAGGTGTGAGGTTAATGTACATTGGGTTAACAAGTTAATAAGACTTTTGCAAGAGGTATGGCGTATGGGAGTAACAAAAGGTGTTGTTACCTTCGAGGTTTGAACCAGAGACCACGCGCTTAGTAGTCCAACGCATTAACCACTAGGTCACTTATCCCAGGCAATTTGTCAGAGATTTGTCAGGCTTTCGCTGGAGGTGGTTAAGGAAATACAACTTTAAGTGTAAATGAGGGCATTTCAACCAGTGATTCCTTGTTCATTAGCTAGAAGCACTTACTAGATAAAGTAAAATCACCAAGAAAATATTTTTTCAATTTCGAAAGAATTTTCGAGCAGACTTCGAATAACGAAAAATCGAAATTTAGTATAGGTGTCAGTCAAGAGTCATAACATTTAAGGCGAGTCTCAAAACAGAAGACCCTCTAAACAACGCCAACTACAGATGCATAAGTCTCCTCAACAAGATCTATCTGCCGCTATATGTGAACGCCTGAAACTGTTTACCAAGAACCTAATCGGCCCTTATCAGTGTGGTTTAAGGCCAGGAAAGTCCACAACCGATCCAATTTTCACACTTCGGCAGATCCTGGAAACAAAAATCCAAGAAGTCCAAATCGATACCCACCACGTATTCATCGATTTCAAAGCCGCATACGACAGCATGCCGCTTTCTTCCCTAGTACAGAGAAGAAAGCGGCAGGTTTGGCAGTAAATGAGGGCAAGACTAAGTATATAAGTAAGTAAGTAAGTAAGAGTCTCAAAAAACTTCGACTAAAAAATACATTTCGACATTCGGCGTTCCACTCTTGACGTACACGATACGAAATTTTTCAAAATTAATATCAACAATTGCATGATGAAAACGTTACAATTTCGAAATCAATCCGCGTCTCATGCTCGCTCTCGGTTGGATGCATTCCATTGACATTTTTTAGCAAACTTTCGTCACCGTGCAGAAAATGTGGCATCGAAGCAATCGTTGGAGCTTTTGTGCATGGTGAGAGATCCATGGTTCCTTTTGCCGGACAATCATCGGGGTATGATCTACAGAAGCAGGTATTTTCTTTTTCATTCTAAAATAAATGGTTTAGTTAACGTCAATGTCAACGTCAATGTCAACGTCAATGTCACCAAACACACCTTAATGTCTCCAAAGTCCATTACAAAACGTACAGCGGGAACTCCAGCATATTGAACCTTCCGTCGCATCATTGGTGACAGTGATCGACATAAGTCCGCTGAGTAAGACCATAGCCCATCGGTTGGATCAATAAATGGAGGAAATATGGTTCCATCGGTGCCCTTGAAATGATTACACTCTCCAGACCAAACATCAAGCTCTTGTTTTCCATCAACTTCTAAGACTTTACCAACATTGTTGGGATTGGTTTTACCACGAAATACTTTGAATCGGCCAGCGTTTGTGTGATTACTCTATGGCGAGGGTATAAATACATTTTGGAAACGGGTATGATCAATCAATTGGTACCTCTGCCATTAATGAGAACGTAAAATGAGTGTCATTCAGCTTTTTTGTCCCTTTCACACTTCCAGCGGCAAATAGGTTACAAACCGCTTTCGCTGCAGGATGTTCACTGCTACAATCAATGGGGATTCCACGGAAAAATAAGTCCATAAATGGGGCTGTTATGAAGGCACCTGCGTTCTCAAAAACAATCTGGAGTCCAGCGGCTACATCTCCAATTATTTCAGAGTTTTGTCTTTTAACGGAAATTGCAATCATCTGGAATTATACTCTAAATTTTGTTCAGCAATCGTTTTTAAGTTCACAAACCTGAATCAAAGGATGTGGCATTGTAATAAGTTCCTCGCCAGTCAGTCCATTTGATTTATTCGTTTGAAAGTGAAAGGTGTTTCGCATTTTGAAGGTAACACTATCGTCGTCCTCACTGTCTTCTATATCGTACTTGTCCTTAAATTCACTTAAAAAGAATAAAATTTGGATTACAGAATAGAGGCAGTTCTTATTATAGGCTTTTCTCAGGTTAGGCGAACCTATAATGCCCAAGGAGCGCCCGATATGATGTGTATATAGATATTTCTGATTAGCTTACTCAAAAACGAAAGGTCCCACATCGTCGAGAATGGGTTTTCCGCCATTTTCTACCTCCGTGGGGTTGGTTAAATTAAGGACATGAATTTAAAAGTTAAATGGGAATGGGAATTCTTGCCATAATCCTCGTGTTTCGGTTCCCGGCGTTAGTCTTATTTTCTAAAAACGAATTTCAATGTTTTTTTTTTATTCGCATGTGATTTCAAATTTTTGTTCTCACCTTCTGGACAAGATGTTTAAATAAAGCTGGAAAGGCTATCCAACCAAAGCCGACCCCAAGAACAAGTAACAATACTGACACAGACAACACCACCTTATAAGAAACCATGGCAACGTTTCGTGCAGCTCCTTATGGTAAAAGATAACGAATGAGTGTTTAAAAACTTTGCCACGTCAGTAAGGGTGTACCAGACTTGATTTCAGGACCTTTATATAAAATGTGTGTGAACTGGGATATTCGATTAAATTATATAGCTATCGGTTACACCAGCCCAAATAATAGTCAATGGTGGATCAATGATGATGGGTAGTTACAGAAATTTTAAAATTCTGTAGGTCTTCCGAAATTAGGGTTGAATAACACTATTTTTAAGGGCGGAACACACTATATTTGTTTACCACTTATAATTTTCAATTACTGAGCCAATTAAGTGAACCCCAAAAGTATACAGGTATAGGTCATAATGTGAGACACGTATTTGTAAAACCAATTTAATTTTTAATAATGAGTGCATGCATAGTACACGTTGAAATGATTATTTTAAGGATACGGTAGGAATGCACCAATTAATTCCACATACGCCACCGTAACTTCTCGAACAAAATCGTCGTACTAAAGGGTGGTTAAATTTTAAGGGCCGATGTTGATGTTGAATAAAAATAAAAAAAAAGGAAAATATTGAAATTTATTTTTATTATGATAGGACTGGTATGATTCAATTATGTATGGAATAAAATATCGGTCAAATGGCCGCCGCAATCTCGGCGGCACACCTCCATCCGATGGTCCAAATTTTCGATGATGCTGAGGAATAATTGAGGATCTATGCCAATAATGTGCCGAAATATCTCATCCTTTAGCTCTTGACTTGTTGCTGGCTTATCGACGTACACCTTTTCATTCAAATAACCCCAAAGAAGGAAGTCCAACGGTGTCAAATCACATGATCTTGGCGGCCAATTGACATCGCCACCACGTGAGATAACACGGCCATTGAACTTGTCGCGCAAAAGAGCTTTCGTTAGCTGTGCGGCAAGTGGCACCGTCCCGTTGAAACCACATATCGTTTATATCCACATCTTCCGATTCGAGCCATAAAAAGTATGTTATCATCTAACGATAGCGAACACCATTCACGATAAATGCCTGACCGGCCTCATTTTGAAAAAAAAAAACGGCCCGATGATGCCGTCAGCCAATAAACCGCAACAAAGAGTCACTCTTTGAGGGTGCATTGGTTTTTCGACAATCACCCATGGATTATTATTCGCCCAAATGCGGCAATTCGGCTTATTGACGAATCCACTGAGGTGAAAATGTGCCTCATCACTGAAGATGATTTTCTTCGAAAATTTATCATCCACTGTTGTCATTTCTTGTCACCATTCTGACCATTGACGACGCTTGAAATGGTCAAGAGGCTTTAGTTCTTGGGTCTTTATGCATAATGTTCATCAACGATGAGCGTTAGAGGTGCAATTGTTTGGCACGACGACGAGTTGTGGTGAACAGAGCTATCGCGAACAGCAGCAATATTTTCTGCAGTACGAGCTGTACAAGCATGCACTGGTGTTTTCACATCGCCTACAGACCCGGTTTGCTAAAATTTTTGCACGATTTTTCCGATTGTACGCACATTGGGATGATTAAATTGACCGAAAAAATCACGAAGTTCACGATGTGCATTTTGATTTGAACGCCCATTTTCATAATAAGCCGGAATATTTTTAACGAGTTGCTCGATTGTGTATCTTTCCATGGCTCAAGTTCAATTAGTCTGAAATTGAGAAATGTCACATGAAATGCAGGAAAAAACTTGAAGTTTACTACGCCACAACAATCCAGAAATACTGTGAAAACAATTAATGTCGAAAGACTGCAAGACCTTCGTGCGTATTAACTTAACCCCTCGATTAACACCATACCACCAGCATCGAATGTCGAAGAACAATGGCAACGATGCCAACATGCGATGCTAATATCCAGGTGAAAACGAGAGCTGCCGTTGAGAAGGGAAGAACGTCGGCTTTTCAGAAAGAAGAAAAAAGAGCAAGAAAAGCTCTCGATCCAGGAACGATGTTCGCAAGTTCTACTAAAGTGTAAAAGTCAAAACAAAGGATACAAGAATACTGTCGAGATGAACACGCAAATATCGTAGTTGAGACAAAAGTCGATGGTGAGGATATGGAAGAACCACTTCTGCAGACTGTTAAACGGCGATGATGAACAACATTTCGCTGTCAGGCAGAACGAACCATTAAATATTGGCAACAACAGCGAAAACTGCCATCACTTCCCACTGAACTTCATAAAGCCGGCGGAGATGACTTGGTAAATACCGCCTCGTAAGCCAAATCCAGTCGGATGAATGTATACCTGAAGAATGGAACCTCAGCATCGTTTGCCCGTCCACAAAAAAGGAGACCCTCTGCGCTGCGCCAACTACAGAGGCATAATACTCCTCAACATCGTCGACAAGAAAATATCTGCTTTAATATGTGAACGCCTGAAACCGTTTACCAACAACCTGATCGGCCCTTATCAGTGTGGTTTTATGCCAGAAAAGTCTACAACCGACTAAATTTTCACACTTCGGTAGATCCTGGAAAAAACCCAAGAAATCAAAATCGATACCCACCACCTATTCATCGAT
Organism: Rhingia rostrata; assembly: GCA_949824845.1. Lineage (NCBI taxonomy): Eukaryota > Metazoa > Arthropoda > Insecta > Diptera > Syrphidae > Rhingia > Rhingia rostrata. The sequence goes on along the minus strand of OX463758.1, from coordinate 72,946,350 downwards.
TTGAAACCCGCATACGACAGCATTTATAGAGACGAACTATACAGAGCAATGTCTAGTTTTGCTATACCGCCCAAATCGATGAAGAATTCCATCAGGGTTCGATATCAAAAAAGGATTTAGGCAAGGCGATGCGCTGTCATGTGATTTCTTCACTTTGATTCTTGCGAGGATTGTGCCGAGTCAACACCAAAGGCACAATTTTACAAAAATCGGTAGGACCCAACGTGATGTCGTAGCCACGTTTACTAGTATGGAGAAGGAAGCAGCAAAAATGGGTTCAGCAGTAAATGAGGGCAAGACTAAGTAAATGGTGGCAACACGAATAGACACAGAATCGGACAGAACGTCACCATCGACAGACATAACTTTGAGTAGTACGGGACGTTGTATATCTCGGCTGACAACACGTATCCTCAGAAATTAAACGAAGAATTCAACCAAGAACTTTACGAGCTGTACAGCGACAAGCCGCTGGACAAAAAACGTTTAAGATGGCATTCAAGGACATGTAGAACTAATGAACACCAACGCTCCGGGACGCAGTCTTCGATTCCCAGCCAGACGTCGGACCCAGTAGTCGAAGATCTCACTTTAAATGGCGCGCACAAGTAGAAACTGACCTCGAAAAACTTGGAGTGCGGAAGCGGAACTGTAGGCAGTTAGCTAAGGACCGGGCTAATTGGAGATGCATGTTGGTTGAGGACCAGGTTCATTCCGGAATGTGGCTCCACTTAAGTAAGTAAGTAAGCCACTCCAGGAACGATGTTCGCGATTCTGAAAAGCAGGTGTTCTTCTCTTCTTTAATGTGCATAAAGCTCAATGTCACCGATCGTATTCGGCTGCACCGTTGCATTGTAGGCCTCGTTCACAGTTGCGGTCATTCCTCAGGACAATGTGAACAATCAGGCCTATCGGGAATACATTTTCACGTGAACCTTTTTTCTATTCGGCAATCTGCTTGCTGACAAGGGAAAAATTTGTTCGTGATAGGCCTGAATGTCAGTATGACCAGATTGAACATGAACTAAAATTTGTTTCAGTAGTAGACAACGGAAAAGGTCACTGCCACTCCTAATTGTATCACTATGGTCTAAGTAAACATTTTTACAAAGAACCTCTCCAAACCAACAATCGTCCATTCCGAACAGCCTGCCAATCAATTCAAAAACCAACATACAGTGCGACATAGAAGTGTCTCCCTATCAAGTGGAACTTTATTTATCGTCATACATTCAAAGCGAATACCTAAATAGTTCTACATACGTGGGGTCATCTAGTTTACGGTATACATGGGTATAAACTTTTTTTTTAAATAAATGGCAAAATTTTAACATAAAATCATTCAATTCAGCTACAGGAATACTTGGTGTAGTAGCGCGAAGTGACTGCCGCTTACATTGGTTTCCTTCTTGACTGTCGCATGCCCTTCTCGATCTCGAATTGACGCAAATCAGTTCGCTCCAGGAAGTCTTGTTTTTGTAAATAACTGGAATGGATTCAAATTAGTTATCAGCATCCATATAATGTGTTCTCCATCGATAGCTTACCCATCCTTGCCTTTGTTGAATGTCTGTATTTCCTCATCAATGCCCTCCGTAGTCTTAAAAGTATCCCAATCAAGTTTAGTCTTTTCCAAGACGGATATTTTCTTCTTCTTCCCAATTTGTCCTAAAAGCGATTCCAGCCCACCTCCACCACCAGGTCGCTTAACTGAACCACGTGCTACTTCTGGTAGCGAAGCTTTTTTTGATCCATTTTCCTTGAGACTATCTACGCTAACTGTTTTTTCCACTCGAACTTCTTCCCCGGCGAATTCGAAAATTTCTGTTACCTTCACCTTTTCCGGCTCTTTGGGAGGATCTGGGGTTTTCTTTTCGCTAACAGAAGACTGCTTCTCCCGTCTGCTTGACGATGCAGGTGAGGGTTTTGTACTAACCACTGGCGCAACATCGCTTAGGAAATCCGCCCAGAGAGCATCTTTTCTACTCGGTTCGTCTTCGTCAGACTCGAGTTCGTCTTTTTCTATTGAAGATTTGGTTGTTGTTTCTGCTCGATTTCGTGTCGTCACGACATGTTCCTCTTCCGGTTGTACTCGAGGTGATTCGGTTACCTTTGTTCGCTTTGTAGTTGACTTTTTCTTTGTTTTTGCCTGTTTTACGGGTTGATCGTCATTCTCGGAAATGGCATCGTCCGAGTCTTCTTCACTCGCTGCATCAGAGTTGTTGGCTTTGTCGGGACAGAAATCCTCATCACTTTCGTCACTATCTGAAGCATAATCTTCTTGTTTGCTCATGTTTTTCGTATCGTTGCGAATAATTTGTTTCACTGCAAAACACTGTGTTGTGGTGTTAAGTATTTTAATTAAATATTTTATGGATTTTCCAACGAATGCCGGGCAAAAGGATTCGAAAAATGTTTGCGGTCGCGCTTGCTTGCTTTTTTTTTTGTGTGTTATGTCAACTGTCAACCACCCTTCGTAAGGAGGTAATCTAGTACAAAGTAGATTTTTAGGGCTGCCATGATTCGTAATTTTTATTTGATGATATCTACTAGTACAAATAATAATTATAAAAATGTCATTATGCTCAACTCACCGTTCACGCAATTTTTTCACGATTCTTAACAGATATATGACCTTAGTACCTGGGTACACGTTCATTGAAATGAAAGTCATCTCCAATGAGACAAGTAGATTTTATGTGAGCCAAAATGAGAAGGGAGTTTGCACCGAAAATCCAGCGAGATAACATTTCAAACTGAATTCTCGGTGTGGGTATGAACGTTACACTTCCAAACCAACACTTGACAAACATACTCATTTAAAATTTACGTTCGCTGAGTGCAGACCTCAATGTCAGAGACACGAAAGTATGAGGTGATTGTTTCAGATTTTCCAGTTTTCCAGGTGTAAAAGGAGACATCACTCCACCGACGCTTTCTTAAATTGTAATTGTGTGTTGCCACGGTGTTCATGGGAATGAAAGTCGTTGGGATATACGTTTATCCCAACGACAGGCACTAATGGCGTTTTCCATAGGAATAATTTAAGAATCCATTCATTCAGCTTACCAATGAAACGCTTAATCGATTCTTGTCTGAAATATTGCGGAACTGTCAAACATCCGTAATCGCAGGGCTGTCAGGAATAAATTTTTCCTGCAAACTGTTCCCATTCAGCTTTACATTGCTGACAAAGGAAAAATTACAGGGAAACATTTTCGCGATAGACCTGAATATAAAACAACAAGTTTTCGTTTCTGAAGAGTTCCCTTTTTTCGAATGCTTTTTACCAATTGAAACCGTCATTATATGTTTTATTGCTTTATTTTGTCAAAGCAACAGGACGTTACAAACGTTCGAAGTTTAGAAGTTCCCATCACCGGAGTTCTCAAAGCACCGTAGACCTACGCTAGAAAAACCACTTGGCCTCCTTGTCAGCTATGACTATAATGACGATTTGAATGAATTTCTCCGTGTCTAGAGCACTAAGGAGAGTTCAACTCGGATAACTCTAGACAGTATTGGTGACTCATTATTGGAAGGCCGGAATGGTTCACATACTTAATTACCTACTAAAGCGGTTTTATATACCAGAATGAACCTGAACCTTTCTGTAAGTTTCGCCGTCGAGTGTGATATCAGCGTATTCATTAAGACAAAGTCGTAAGTTATACTAGTCTATAATTTTGATAATGGGGGTTAAAATGGGAGTAAAACTTTATCCAATGGTTCATATTTGACATTTCTACGGTTGTTTTCCATCTCTGTCACCCCTCAGTAGGTATATCAAATGTCAAAAATTAGCCACTGGATACATTTTAGCGAGCTGTTGAGCAGGTTAAAGTTTTGAAGTCTCTAGTCACCATACTAATGTCAAAATGTATCCACTGGCTAAAATTTTAACGCAATTAATTGACACACGACCATAGTTTAATAATCTGATATGCTATTCATAAACATTTTCACAGCTGTGTTTTGTGGAGGTCTAGTTAACATTCAGCTCATCTTCCTTTGATGACAATCAGAGTATGTATACAAAGGTGTAGAAAACGTGTATCCTTCTTTAATTTAATGGCTGTTGGCCTGGGGTTACTTGCAGAAGCCGAAAGGGAAATGAATAATAAAACCGAAATTACTTATAAATAACCTGTTGTTCTTTATTTTTCTTCTCCTTCCATTTCTCAATGTCTAAATTTTGATGTTTGTTATCTTATTGTATTCAACAAATTATTAACACACAAGAAAATTCATAAATTGTCTTTTTGAAACCTCTTTCCAAGTTTCAACTAATTTTGACGTTGATTATGATGGATTGACAAGCAAACGATTTTTAATAAAAAAATAGCATATTGCAGTAATAAAACGCTATTTCGTGAATTCATGTTCATTATTCATATCGGGTTAACTACTCTCCTCGAAACATATATAAATTTTCAGCCCCCACACCTAAAATATTTTAAAATGAAATCCAGCTAAAATACAATTGTACTAAACCACTGAGACTCGCTTTCAATCTACTCCATCTTCTACCCAACCAAAATTGTCAACAAGACAACGACTACAACTGTCAACAAGGAAAACAAGCAGTCTACCAACCTAAAGCAACCAAAAACCCTCAGAAAAGAAAAACTTCAACTAAAAATGGGTTGGAGAAGCTATCACTAGGGCTGTCACAAAGCGAAAATTGTGTAAAAAATTGAATTCTAAATTCCAAGGTCTTGACACGAAAATTTATCAAAAACTTACAATAAATCTATTCGCCAAATTGCAAAGCAAATTAGTTCTATCAGACATTTATAAACGGCGCAAACATAAATAGTGCACAACGAGGAAAACTTTTCGTTTGGTCGTCGCAAATGGAAAATGGTTTTACGAAGACGGAAAAATCATTAGGGGTGTGTTGACGGTGGAGCATGTTGGTTTGCTGATACAGGTAAATTATTTTCATTATTAAAAAAACATTTTCGCTAGTGGGATTGATCATGACTCAACTCGATATATTCTTGGTGTTGGTAGTAATCGCGAGTGATGTTTAATTTCCTTTATGTCCGCCCCAATTGATGCGATAAAGCTAATCGCTTTACAAAGTCGCTTATCTCTGTTGTAGAGTTTCCGTCTCTGGAATCAGAAATAGGGGGTTTAAGGCATGATTGCTGTCTGTTTGTGCTGTTATTTTCCACTGCGTATTGATAATTCCCCGAGAAAACTGTCGGCTAGAGTGTGCTTAGTGGCTAGATAATCGATTTGTTTATTAATAAATTTGCAAGTGTGGTCAATAATCTACGTGGAGGAGGTTGAATGGATATAGTACAACTGCAAAGAGTCGATGCTGTAACGCTTTACTGCGCTTAAGGCTTCATTTTCTTGTCAGTTATTTATTGAGTTGTTTTGCTGGCAATGATATTCACCGATAGCCGTCTTTGTTATATCGCTGAGTGTCTCAAGTAGGCTTCCCTACAGTCACCGCAGTAATCTCGTTTGGTAGACTGCTTTGGAGTGATGAGCTGAGAAATCCAATACACTTTCGCCGGTCTTTGTATTTGAAGGCCGTTGACTCTTGCAGTGTACGACCTCTACTGTGAATAATAGTCAAGATAAGAAGTGATGATTGTGGAATGCCAATCTAATTAGTTTAGTTGGCACTTTTTACAAGTAGTTGATAAGAATTTTATAAACTCTTTCTATATAGGTGTTAAAAAAATTCAACCGAATTCCTGGTGTGGATGATTTTAAGGTACATCGGTATAAGTATTTAGTCGCATTTTTCTCCATGTTTTCGGCGGATCATTTGTATTAGCATACTCAAACCAGCCAGCTGAAGCTATCCATAAAAGAAGGCTTATACAGCTACAAACTCATACTTGACATACAAATGCCATACGATGCAATATAGTACAACTCTGGAAAGAGCATTTCATTCATCCGTCCTGTGTGACTGCCTTTCGAAAGAAGAATGTAGATTTCACCTTATTGCTTCAAACACCTTCTGAGAATTCAACAGTCTTTCAATAAAACCGAACTTCGATTACTGAATCATAGGAATCATGGTTAGGAGTCTTTCCAAATGACTTTTGGAGAATCTGAAGAAGTGAAGAGGAAATAGAGCCTGTATAACATGTCTTGTGTCCTGCCAAGCTCTTTAATTTCTTCGGCAACTTCGGCCTTTATCGATTCTTCAACAGAGTTTCAAGTAATTTTGTTAGTCAGATTCAACATTGATTGGAACACTGCTAAACCAGAAATGAGTTCTCTCTTGGCTCCAACCCTTGCTAAGAAGCGAAGAAGACAGAGTTGGATTGTAAATACAACATAGACCCAAGCAAGTTTCGATAAAACTCTGAAATAACACTGCGAAATTAACCAACACACACACTCTAATGCGATGCACCATAAGTTGAAAATAATCACGCAGTTCTAGCTGCAATTTTAGTGTTCGTGTGGCATGTGCCAGTAGAAGTCGAAACCACTTTCTGACTTAAGAGGTTATCCCGTCGTTGCCCGACATTTCTATACAAACTAAAAGCCGCGGTTACCTAAATCTCTCAATAATTACACTTGGTACGAGTACCATAAAGCTTACGCAGCAACCAAACGCCAAACATAATTTCTCGAAAGGTTTGCCGTATAGGCAAATCTTCGCATATAACCAATACTACGAGAATCGTCCGACCATTATCTGGATATAATTACCCTTATCCAAGAGAAGCAAATGTCGAAAAGCCTGGGATAGTTGATTTCAAGAAGAGTCAACTTTACGTAATTCAAAATCAGTAACAACTTCCGATAAATTGGTGTGATACATCAGCATAGACCTTACCGGGTCGTCAGCTTCCGACAATGCCAACTACAAAGCATCATTGTGTTCTCTAAGTCGTTATATCTAAATGCTGGTGGTATGCTGTCGACTCATGATTGCTGACGATGAATCCCGGCAAGTTCCTGGGCTTTCTTAAGAACTACGGTAAGTAAGTTCACTACTAACATGCTTAAGTGGCGCTACAGTCCGGAATGAACCTGGGCCTCAACCAATATGCCTCTCCAACTAGCCCAGTCCTTAGCTAACTACCTACAGTTGCGCACTCCAAGTTGGTTGAGGTCGGTTTCTACTTGTGCGCGCCACTTAAGGCGAGGTCTTCCTCTACTGCGTCCTGGCTGGGAATCGATGACTGCGAGCCGGAGTATTGGTGTCCATTCGTTCTACATGTCATAGTCATCTTAAACATCCAATGCGGATTTTGTTTTACCAGGGGCATTTCGATTTACAGCTCGTATAACTCTTGGTTGAATCTTCGTCTCCATAGCCCGCCAACCCAAACGGGACCGAATAATTTTCCTCTTGAAACGACCAAGGATTTCTTCATCCGCTTTTGAGACGGTCTATGCTTCAGCGCCCTAGAGCAGGACTGGGATGATCAGGGTCTTATATAGGATCTCCTTAGTAGTTTGAGTGAGGACTTTACTACTGAACTGGCTTCTTAGCCCAAAGCGGTTGCAAGAGTTATTCTTCATTTGATATCTGACGAGATGTTGTTGTCAGAGTTAATAGCGGAGCCGAGGTAGACAAAGTCCCGTACCACCTCAAAGTTATATCTGTCAATGGTGACGTTCTGTCCATTTCGTCGATGTTGTGTGTCCTTTCGTGGTGACAGCATATACTTCATCAAGCCATCTCCGCGGGCTTTATAAAGCTCGGCGAGAAGGCGGCGGCCCTATTAAGCTTGACTTTAGATATTGATATCCTTATTCACTCAGGTCGGGTGGTTGTTAGTTTTCGCTGTCGTTGCCAACATTGAATAGTTCGTTCTGCCTGACAGCGGAACGTTGTTCGTCATCGCCGTTGAACAGTCTGCAGAAGTGGTTCTTCCATATTCTCAGCAGAACAGAGTCTCAACTACGATATTTCCTTGTTCATCCCGACAGGATTCTGTTCGAGCCTTGTGTTCTTGGCTTTGGCGTTTAACACTTTGGTAAAACTTGCGAACATCGTTCCTGGAATTGCACCTGTCGTTCGCTTTTCTTGCTCTGTTTTGTTCTTTCTGAAAAGCCGATGTTCTTCCCTTCCTCTCTGCCTATAGAGCTCATTGGCAGCTCTCGTTCACCTTCACCTGCAGCTTAGCCTTGTAGGCCTAGTTCTTGGCTGCGAGCGTCAGTCGGCATTCTTCATCAAATTAGGGGCTTCTTGTTGGTGGGCGCGAGAGACCAAGAACATCAGTTGCGGCTGATCTAATGGCTTGTTGTGGCATCGTTGCCATTTTTCGACATTCAATGGAGGTGGTATGGTGTTAATCGAGAGGTTTAGAGATACGCTTTGCTCGAAGATCTTGGCGGTATTTTGCTGTTGCAGTCTTTCGACTTTAAATTTTTTTACAAGATTGTTGTGGCGTGTTGGATAGTGATCCGAGTCGATGTTAGCTCCTCGGAATATTCGGAATTATAAAATATTGAATGCGTGCCTCTTGTCTATCGCAACGTGATCAATTTGGTTAACCGTTCGTTGATCTGGAGACCGCCATGTTTCCTTATGGTTATCGAGGGGAGGAAGCCGTGTGTTGGCTATAGTGGCATTTCGTGTTGTCGCGTAGGCTATGTTTTCCGACAATACTGCTAAAGATGTCTTCTCTTCCTATCTTCGTGTTAAAATCTACCAGCACGATTTTAACATCGTACTTCGGTAGTCGCTCATAGGTTTTGTCATCTTTTTCCTCTGTTGGGGCGTGAGCGCATATAAGGCTTATGTTGGCGAATTTGGCCTTGATGCGGATTGTTAAAATGTGTTAGCTAATGTCTTGGAAACATAAGATTTCTTACCTAAGTCTGGCACTTATAACAATTCCGCAACCGAATAGTAGCTGTTTTTGCTAGGTATAACACTGTCCATGGTAGATGTCACAGTTTTTCATCCTCTTTTTGCCTGGCCCATTCCATCGTATTTCCTGGTTAGCCTTGTAGCAGCTTATGGCTTCCGCTAGTTATTCGCTTGCACGTCTCCTGTTTAATGTCCTCATATTCCAGGTGCAGATACGAACGTCGTTGGTTACTCTAACTTCATCGATAATGGCTGTGAGCCTTACCTCTTTGTTTACAGGAGGTGGTTTCTTTCTATCGACATTATGCCCATTAAACAGCTGCTGGCAATGATCCTTGAATAAACCTAAAACCCTGCGCGTCAGTGACTAGAATGCCATTGTTATTTCATAGAGCCTACGTTGTTTGGCTTTCTTGTAGAATTGACGGATGTTCATCTTGTCGCGAAGACAAGAGACGCAGGATTTTCTTCCCTTCTCCTAGTTCCATACTCTTCATGTGCGGCGCTTGTTTTGCGTGTCTGGTAGCCTATGGTAGAGTTGGCTACTTCTTTCATGATATTGCAATACTGTCTTCACTGGGTGTTGACATTGGTGGAGGATGAGGGGGCACATCATGAGGTGTCTCACTCAGTTCTTCTTTGTAGTCCCTGGCAATCTCCTTCCCACTAAGGCGACCAGGTAAGGTTAGGTTGCAGTGGCTTCATGCGATGCAGCGTGCATTTTGTAGAAAAAACACATCCAACCACTCCAGATCCTGTTTTAGACCCATCCGTATAGATGGAGAATCGAGTTATCTAGGACTAACGCGAATAAAATTTCCCGGGAAACTGTACCCATTCAGCAATCTGATTTCCATTGCTGACAAGGGGAAATTTATTTGCCATTGGCCTGATTGGTTCCGATCGAATCCAACTCTCATTCAAAGCGACTGGGAATGGTTGTCCTAACCTTATGCTCAAAACTGAGTTGGGTAGTGGTGTGGTCGGTGTTTTCTGTAATTTTAAGGTGGTATTCACCGTGAGTGGGTATCTATTGTGACGAGGCTCTCAGTCTCACACCTGCACAAGCTGTGTTCTGTTTGCCATAAATGTCTAGGGGCACTAGATGTAGGATATCATCTAAGGCTGCAGAGGGGATTGTTCTCAGAGCTCCGGTAAGGGTAACTATTAACTTCAAATATATTTTGCATCATTCGCACTCTTTCAGACTCTGAATTTGGCTGCGACGAGAAAATGGTCAGAGAGTACGTTTGCCCGTCTGAATTTGTGTACATCCAGAAAGTTAGATGCGTGCCTCAGATCTATGAGCACATGGTCGATTTGGTTGGCGGACCGAAGATCGCCAGGGGTTGTTTCGTGAATTTGAAGTCGTTTGAACCCAGTGCTGCTGATCCAAGTATTAAATGCTGCCGCGATGACTGTTAGTCGGAAGCCATTATCTGTTGTTGTTTCGTGGAGGCTGTGCTTTCCAACTAACCCGTGGAGGATGTTTTCTTACCGATTTTCGCATCGAAATCCCCATGTACGATTTTTCGTATTTTGGACCGGCTCAGGTAGGAAAGTTCCCCCTTAACAGGAACTTCAGTCTCATCGGTAGGAACGCGTGCACGTATTAGGCTGATGTTACAAAACATTGCTTTGATGCAGATCACACCCAGGCGATCACTAACCGCTCTAAAGTCAATTGTCCTCGACCTAAGTTGGCTTCCCACAACGAATTCGCATTCTAATATGTGCAGTCTTGGATGGCAGCTGTAGTCTATGTCGCATGTTTTTAATTTTTTGTATTCTTGATCCTGTCCATTGTGTGTTTCCTGTGAATGACACGCTTAATAATACTCTCGGGACGATTCCATGGAGTTTTCAACGGTCTCGAGTACTGTAGGAAACTGATCACAATCTCGCAAAGTTGGATTGAGCAACAAGCAGATTGGCTTGATATTCCTAAAGAATTCATTAAAGGGTTTCCAGTTGACTCTATGCCACAAAGTTCTTATAGTTGTCTGTTCTTTGGTTTTGTGTTTGGCGTACGTAAACTTAGCTGATACGATACAGCCATCATAGGCGCCTAGCGGCGATAACGAATTGATTGTGTGTTATGTATTCATAGCGGACATGATCATTACTCTCCTGACCCAAACCAAATACTGACTCATCCAATAGCAATCGTAAATTCCTTCGATTGTTTCATCCTTCCAATCACATTCCCAATCTCTTGCAAAAATAAACAAATCAACTGACAAACTCTCAACACAATTTCCTTCTCTCTTTGCACAGATAAATCAAGCGGAGAATAATGCCAAACGAAGAACAAAACAACATATTTGATAAGCGCTTTTGGTGGCGCTTCGTAGAGCCTCCAATAAACGAACAACACTTAAACAGTTACAACCATCAGGAACAGCTGCACCATCACGACGACATACAGCAAGTGTATTTCAAACCGTGTCCGATCATCGATTGATCTGCAGCCAACAACGATCCACATGTGATCCAACAACTGAACAAACAAACAAAAAACTAACCTATTGCAACATTTCCATTTACTGCAAACTAATACAGCATCAGCCAGAAAATTCAACAGCAATTAACAAAACTTGAGACGACAAAGTTGCACGAGTATAGCTTTCTAACAAAAAGCTTATTGTAACCGACAACATCACGCAAAACTTCCACTTCACGCTGCTGTGCATCCCTTTTCCCATTCACACAACGCCATAGCAAATGTTTTGTAATGTTGTCTGATGCTGATGACTCGGATGAGCTCGATACAATCGCAGATGTTATGGGACTTCGGTCACAAAGCCGTCTAAACACATTCAAAGAGATGTGGTACCACATATTCCTGTGGGCGTTGTTCTCATCGATATTCATACACACGTGTGCCGCCCTGGTCGCTTTCGTCACCCTGCGCAAGCACAAATTCGGCCGTTTCTTCTCCATACTCATTCTGGTGATGGGCTTCGCCTCGCCAGCCACCAGCGGAATGATCAGCAGCGCTGTCATAGCGTTTGTCCATCGAGCGTCCAGCCTGCCCATGTCACCGATCTACGCCATGGTCTGGGGCGTCGGACAGACAATAGTATCGGCGTGTCTAGGTTTCACCCGAATCCTCGCAACGCTGTAAAATTTCCAAAAGAGGTACTTGAACGTGCAAGATCCGTTCTTGCTTCATTTATTTTAATTTGCTTGACCTTTGCATGCGGAAAGAACACACAGCAACATGGAACTTCTAGCGACACGGTGTTTCTATTCCTCCTCCACCACCCAAAATATCTCGTATTCATGATAAAGACCGACCGGGGGAAAATAATGCCGATGTTGATACTAATGCTAGACACCACAGATAGCCGTTTCACAAAGTATGTCCTGTAAAAATGCGCGCAGAGAGATTACAGTAAAAAAAAAATAATTAAATTAAATAATACTGATAATAATAGTATTTATATACAAAATATAATGCTAAACACTTATTTAATACATAATTTTAAATATAAATATAAAATATATTTTCTAGTGTGTAAGTAGAAGCAAAAATTATTAAAACCAAAACAGAAACTCAATTAAATTTCGAGAAGCAAATATAAAAAAAAACACTTATTAGTAAAAATGAAAACAGTTGCATTGCTTTGTTTGTTTATTTTCTGTTTTTTTGTTGTTTTTTTTTCGTTTGGGGAAGTAGCTGCTTGGGGGTTTTAGTTTTGTTCTCTTGCTAGTCCGACATATCAACGAAAATCTGTTTCAGCAAAGCAATCACAACAACGTGCTCAATGGGATTAGGGGGTGGGGAGAGAACTTCCAACTGGGAAACTAAATACACTTAACTGATGCCTTACAAATCCAAATAGGTAGTAGTTGTAGTTTAGTCGTCTTTTCTACTATTTCAGTGTAGTTACCGTAGAATCACTTGTGCATGTTTTGAGTTTTTTTTTCTGTTGATCGTGGTGTTGTAGTGAAATGCTTTTGCTTGTTTGCTTGCAACTATAAGGTTTTAACAATTTTATTAGCTCACACATTTTATGGCATTTAATGTTTTAATATAATTTCTGGCATATGGCCTTCGTGATTGCGCCTTATGAACGCCATTCTGTCGGCCCAATTTTGCACGCATCACTTTTACGAGCATAAACGGTCTTATTTCGTCAATACTGCGTTGAATGTTGAATTTTAAGTGATCAATCGTTGCTGGTTTATCAGCATAGACCAAAGATTTGAGACACCCCCACTAAAAGGAGTCCGAAGGTGTCAAATCACACGAGGAGGTGTCCAATTCACAGGTTCATTTCTTCATATAATTCGGTCACCAAACGTTTGGCTCAACAAAGTCATGGTTGCACGCTCTGTACGGCATGCTGCGCTATCTTCTTGGAACTATACCTCCTCCAAATGATTTCCAATGGCATGAGTCATAAAATGTCAAATAGCTCGAAGGAGTTAACCAATTCACAGTTCCATTTCTTCATATAATTCGTGCACCAAACGTTTGGCTCAACAAAGTCATGGCTGCCATACAGCACATGTTGCGAGGTCTTGTTGGAACCATTTTCCCTCAAAATTATTTCCAATGGCATGAGGAATAGAAAAATCTCGAATCATTTGCCTATAGCGTTCGAAATGCACGTTAATGTTGGCATCGGTTTGGGATTTAAAGACTAATGGGCCGATGACGCCTTCGGCATGTAGGAGAATCAACCGCAGTGAACTCTATAGTCTCGCTTTAACATCTACACTCGTTTACCGCTATTAAAGCAGCGGCTGTTCAAATAGCCTGTTACATTCCTCCTTTCAAAAACTTTCAACCGTAATACTCGTCATGAATGCTAATCAATTTACCCTCAAGCTCACCTTCAGAAGTACTTCGAAATATAGAGATTCATTCCTAAGCCGAACAACACCAATGTGGAGTGCATAGCCACACCTAGTTTGTCTCCCAATTAAAAGTTAAAGACCTCAATTTACATTTAAAACCAACGCACATAGGTATCTCCTCTTTTCTTCTCGTCAATATTCCTAATGCCCGCGCTTTGTTTTAACACTATAAAGATATTCATACACCATTTAGCGTTTGCTAGTTAAAAAAATCCAAATTCTTGTCAACATTTAACTGCAGAAATATCGGTTGGTAAAAATCAGTAAACTGTCATTTTAAACTTTTTTTTACTGCAAAAGAACGAAAACAAATCTTATGAAGAACCTTAAGGCGATCTCTGTGTTTGAAGTTTTTGACTTTTTTCAAAGTATGTATTTGAATTTATCCAATAAACATGCCCATATATTTGACCAAAAGCAAAACATTTTATTTGAAAATTTGAATGAACAATTGATCTCATTCCCAAAATAGACATCACTTTATCTATGATGATCTAATCGAAAAAAAGTTGTTCACCCCTATCGAGGTATTCGTTTGGAAGAACATTTTATACGATTTGTTCGAAATCAGAGAATTTTCTAACAAGGTATCCGTTGCGTTTAGCTTTTTGAACAGATCTTCCGACGAAATGTAATGCACACATGATCGCGCATTGGATTTCTTCAGAATTGTCCGACAAAGAGTTCCTCCGGAATCAATCGAACGCGAAAACAAATTGAGTTCCGATTGGAATTGACTTTTGTTTCGAAAATTGTTTCGAAAGGATTCCACGACAGGAGTGGTTATCTTGTGGTCACAGATAACATTTTCGGTTGTGCCTTGATCCCAAATGATCGTTAATGTGATACAAAAATGTTATCTTGTGGTCACAGATAACATTTTCGGTTGTGCCTTGATCCCAAATGATCGTTAATGTGATACAAAAAATACAGTGGGTGAAAAATGTGTCATCGTCGATATCCAGCATTTTTGGAAAATCTATCAAGATATGAAAACCATTCGTTTTTGCAGAGATCTGTCCTCAACAAAATTGTCCATAAGTCCGTAAGCTGATAGTTTGTCTACCAATGCTCTGTGCTCACTTTGGTCATGATATTCCATGCAATCGATCTCTAAATTGTATTCCATTGCTGATATTCATAAAAGGGTTACAAACCGACTAAGTTCCCAGTTGATCGTTTTGTTTTGTACATTTTGGACCCATAGTTCCATACTGTCGAACGCTCATTGATCCATTGCTTTCCTGGTAATAAACATTCTCTGTGTTGTCTGTATTGTCCATTACCGACACTTGGTATGTAAATAAAATAAAGCAGCAACTGGCTCGTTTTTTCTCACAATTCATGTGTGCGTGTGTACTTCTTTGCGCGATAGCCGTATCCGAACGACTAAGTTGAGATAAGCTTTTCTTGACAATTGATACTACTCGGATGATTTGTCAGATCATCACGAGAGGAGGGCCAGTGAAAAATCATTTAGGTTTTGCTAAGCTGGGTATCGAAGCCAGGCCTTCTGCGCGGCATTTCATCGCAATAACCATCGCGCCACTGAGCCCGTCAGTGGCTCTACTTGGTATGTAGTTCCGACTTTTAACTTGTTCGTCCTCTTTGAGACTCGGGAAGATTTTCAGCATCTTGGGAAAAACTGTTGATCACAATAAAACGAAAAAAGACTAACTCGCATCAGGTGATGGTTTACGAGCGCTTTTCCTTAGAAAAATAGGAGTTCCCCATCAGATCTGGTTAGAATGTGTCTTATTTCCAGAGTTTCGTGAATCCACTGGACGTATTTTATTGTTGGCGACACCGCTTGTTCAAATTCACTGAAAACATTATGTGTAACCAATGAATTGACCTTTTTCTTTTATATTGTCGATTATTTTACTAACCGATCTTAGCTTTATTAAAAAAACAGTCCAACGCCATTTTATTAATGTAATTACAAAAATCTATCTTAACTGATAATGTTGTGAATCATTGCAATTATTTTAGATACACTGACTTACAAGTTGGTTAGAACTACGTACACGAACTCTGTGTAAACTTGTTGGTAAGTACGTAAAATATATACCCTAGTTGAAAGCAATAATCTAGAATTAAAAAAATTACCCAATGATGACCTTAATTATTAAAGCGTTGCCTCAATAAGCTTAAAAATGTATGCACCTTTATTGTTTACCTTTAATAATCCGATTACTAGCTAATCAAATCACGCAACTCATTAAAATCATTTTAAAATAAAAGAAAATAAACTCTTTCATAGCAAATGGACTTTGTAAATAAAATATTTATTTCGACGGATTTTTAACAAAAAAACTAAACAACTGTATCATACAAGTTATTATTATTACGTTTAACTACACTATAAACAATTACATAGGTGTTAACAAAATAATACAACAGAACACGTTAATATTAAAAGGGAAAATATAAAACAAATAAATTACCAATACATAACTTAGTTGCTAACACCATAATTAATACTAAAATAAATTTATTAAGCCTAATTTACAAAATACGAAAAAAATGTGATTTTTTTAATATAACAATAAAATAAATAAACTAAGAATAATAATTAGAATAAATGTGTAAAAACAAAACAATTATTTCTTTCTTTTTTTTAATATTTTTAGTTTAGCAAAAAAGCTAAACTTTCTACTTATCAAAACTGACTTGAACTTTGAATTAACATTTTTAATTCCCAAAAGCTGTCCTGAAAACAGCGCGAAGTCTTACAAAGCCAGTCTTCGTCCTTCCCTATAGGCTGCTCTTAATCAGATGAAGAAGTTGATACTGCGGTTTACTTTAGTGATCTAGAAGTCAAATTTTTGGCGCAACAGGCTAGAAGTCTATCGCTGATAAAAACTGCTAAACTACTATTAAAACCGAAATTGTCGCAATTTATTAGTCTACCGCTTGTTTAACAAATAGTGTCACTTAGAGATAATAAAATTTATATAGAGATCCAAATTTTTGGTCTGGTGGTCCAAAGCCCGAGAATCGTTAAAAATTGTCGCCAAATAATTATTAACTTATAAAAAAAAGCCGCAAAAGTAAAACAAAAATTCCAATAAGGTTTAAAAAAAAAACATAAATATTTTTGAATAAACTTGTTTTATAAATTGATAAAAAAATCAAACCATAAAAGAAATGGTCTAATGAAATAATAGAATAGAAAAATAGAATAGGGGTATCCATGCAAGGAAAGTCATCTTTAACGTGTCAAACTTTTCCTCGAAAAACCGCTCATAAATCCATTTTTTTTTTAAAATGTAAAGTTGAGAATTAGTTTTTTTTGTCAAGCTGTTGTTAAATACTCATGGAATAGTTAACCGTAGTTTTTATTAATTTCTTATGCACACACTTCGCCATAGCATCAGTTGGAAGTCAACAACTTGCGTTGTTGATCAGTGATTTTGGGTAAAAAATCACAACGACAAAAATACTTAAACTTTTGTTTTTCTTAATTAATATCGTGTACAACTTTTTTTGTTATTTTAGATTTTGTTTCAGGTGTGTACTTTATTCTATAGGCAGAGAAGAAGGGAAGAACAGCGGCTTTTCAGAAAGAAGAAAAAATAGCAAGAAAAGGGCGCGATTGAGGAAATAGAGAAGTGCCACAACGTCAAAACCAAGGATACAAGGCTCGAACGAAATCCCGTCGAGATGAACAAGAAAATTTCTTAGTTGAGACACAGTCGATGCTGAGGATATGGAAGAACCACTTCTGCAGACTGTTAAACGGCGATGTCGTACAACATTCCGCTGTCACGAACCATTCAATATTGGCAACAACATCGAAAACTGCCAACCACCCGACCTAAGTGAAGTGAGGATAGCAATATCTAAACTCAAGCTTAACAAGGCTGCCGAAAATGACGGCCTTTCCGCCGAGCTTTATAAGGCCGGCGGAGATGACTTGGTAAGTGACATCCACCAACTCGTAAGCAAAATCTGGTCGGAAGAAAGTATGCCTGAAGAATGGCACCTCAGCATCGTTTGCCCGATCCACAAAAAAGGAGAACCTCTGCGCTGCGCCAACTAAAGAGGCATAAGTCTCCTTAACACCGCCTACAAGAACCTATCTGCTGAAATATGTCAACGCCTGAAACCATTTACCAACAACCTGTGTCCGTGTGGATTTAGGACAGGAAAGTCCACAACATATCCTGGAAAAACCCCAACAAGTCCAAATCGATACCCACCACATATTCATCGATTTCAAAGCCTCATACGACAGCATTTATAGAGACGAACTGTACATAGCCATGTCTAAGTTTTGGTATAACGCCCAAACTCTTCCGTTTGTGTAGGACTACGATGGAGAATTCACGATGCCCCTTCAGGGTCAAAAACGACCTCACCGACACATTCGATACCAAAAAAGGATTTAGGCAAGGGGATGCGCTGTCTTGTGACTTCATCAATCGTATTCTTGAGGGGATTGTGGAATACTCACGAGCCAACACTAGAGGCACAATTTTCCAAAAATCGGTACAACTACTAGCATACGCCGACGATATTCACATCATTGGTCAGACCCAACGTGATGTCATAGCCACGTTTGCTAGTATAGAGAAAGAAGCGGCAAAAATAGGTTTACAGTAAGTGAGGGCAAAACGAAGTATATGCTGTCAACACGAAAGGACACACAACATCGACGAATTGTACAGAACGTTACCATTGACAGATATAACTTTGAGGTAGTGCGGGACTTTGTCTATCTCGAATAATTACTCTTGCCAACCGCTGTTTCTTCAGGCTAAGAAGGCAATTTAGTAGTAAAGTTCTCACTCGAACTACTAAGGAGATCTTTTATAAGACCCTGATCATCCCAGTCCTGCTCTACAGTGCTGAAGCATTGACCGTCTCAAAAGTAAAGCTCTCACTCGAACTACGAAGGAGATCTTATATAAGACCCTGACCATCCCAGTCCTGCTCTACGGTGCTTAAGCATTGACCGTCTCAAAAGCGGATGAAGAAATCCTTGTTCGATTTGAGAGGAAAATTCTTCGAAAAATCTTCGGAACCGTTTGCGTTGACGGGCTATGGAGACGAAGATTCAAACAAGAACTATACGAGCTGTACAGCGACATGCCATGGTCAAAAAAACTCCGTATTGGATGTTTAAGATGGCTAGGACGTGTAGAACGAATGGACACCAACACTCCGGCTCGCAGAGTCTTCGATTCCCAGCCAGACGTCGGACGCAGTAGAGGAAGACCACGCCTTAAGTGGCGCGCACAAGTAGAAACCAACCTCAACCAGCTTGGAGTGCGCAACTGGAGGCAGTTAGCTAAAGACTGGGCTGATTGGAGAGGCATGTTGTTTGAGGCCCAGGTTCATTCCGGACTGTAGCGCCACTTAAGTAAATAAGAATGCAAAAGTGAAGTTTTTTTTTTTATATTATGGACCTTTTGTTATATTATTGGTTGATATTGGGTAACGTTTTTTTACACCGGCTCAACGAGGAAGATGTCAAGAAGCTAAATAAAAAAAAGTGTTGCCCCATTCTGCCCCCCTAGATTTTATTGTCCTGTTTTATGAAATATAAAAAAAATGTAATCATCAAACATTTCACAATTTTCGTCTGGTTTGTGCCTTCTAACTAAAAGACATTTATATAATGTTATGAATGGAAATAAAGAAAATTATAAAGCTAAATAAGATGACCTTAGGAGTTTTTGCTCTACAAAGCGTCTTGTATGGAAGAAACACTTAAAGATTTTAAAACTGAAATAGCAAATTTGTTACGTCAAACTGGAAATTCGCGAGCTTTAAAAGTACTAAAAAAAAACATCAATTCTCCTGGGAGCCCAAATATCTATAAAAAAAAGTATTGGTTTCCAATGTGAAAAATTATCTACTATGAAACAAAATAAAAATTTTAAAATTACTGATTGAGATGGACATGCCTTTCAAACTCTTGATTTCCGAGATCCCTGGATCATCATCTTAACACAATATTGAGGAGACTACAACATCTAATGATAAAACAACAGATGAAGAATGTATTGATTAAGAAGAGTGAATCCCAGTTCATTAAATAATTTCATGTACCATATATTTTATTTCATACACATTTTCCACATTAATAAAAAAAACTACCTAAACATACCCAAGAAAATTGATTTATACCCTAATTTGACCGAAAGAGGCTTAACAAAGGTTTTAGAGATGATTCAGACAAATATCACTTGGTTTGGAGGAAAAAATATTTATGAGCGATTTTTTGAGGCAAATACCCCATAGTGCGATGTTGTAAGTGAACTGTCAACCTTTGTATGAGAAATTTTCAACAACATCGGAAATTAAGCACACGAATTGGGTGTCCAAACTGAGATATTGAACGTTGTAACCGTTTTAAACGCTATTTTGGCATTTAAACAGCCACTTTGAAACATCAAACACATGCGCTGAATTGAAAAAAAAATTGAGCTTTATGGTGATGGAATATAAAAAATGACCATGTCTTAACATATTTTATCAGTCAGCTTATGAAAATTTTGTATGGTTCAACAAAAAAAAAACAACAACATTGTTTTGCATATACCTTGGGGTACGGAATGCAAATGGTTTTTTTGGGAAAACACCCCGAAAAGTGGGCGTTGGTTAAAATATCTACCTAACAAAATTTCTATATTAATATTACCAATAATTTTGCAGCAAAAGTTTTTTCGAATATTAAAAAAATTGAAGAAAAATAACGCCCCCAAAAGTGGGAGTGGCTAATAACTTTATATAGACAAAATATAGATATTGAGATTGAATGTCTCAGACACTTTTTCAAAATCCTTAACCGTTTGACCAACAACAACATTTTTCTAAAAAGTGGGCGTGTCATGGGAGGATTTTAAAAATGTTTACATATGTTCAAACAGCAAGTCCTGGTACTTGTATTCAAACAATTAAAACTGAGTGGTTACGATTTATTTGCCGTTTATAATATTTTGTTTGTTCCAATTATCGTTTGCTTCTTTTATATAACTCGATTGGTATAGAACTAGCCAACATTTTTTTTTAAATGTCACAACTGTCAGAAATACATACATGTGTTAGTAGATTACACCTGTTCAACCACTTAATTTTGGATGCAAAATGGCTCTACAGTGGCTCTCAAACTGTGCCACCTCTTCACCCGTCCAACCAAAAAACATGACATTCAACCATTTAAAGCATTCTCGTGTGTGAAGGTCAGTTGAAGCATACCCGTGTGCGAAGGCCCATTTAATTCCAATTCCCCATACATGTAGAGTTTTAGTAACATGTTGAAAACAGCACATCTACAGCTCCATTAAGTTTCTTTTCCAACTTCACTCCGATTTCAATCTGTTCCACCACAATTTGTCACTTTTGACAACATAGCTGGCGTAAACACAACACGTGCATCGCTCGATTAAGCATTTTGTAATTTTCAAGCAGAAATAAATAAACCTCATCAAAATGTATCTAATGTACACTTTAAACGAAAATGGCGAACGCATCTATACCTTGAGTGTAAGTATTACGAAATATCAAAATTCGTCCAACCTTTGCTATAATATTTTTCATTACAGAAACGCACTGAAACTGGCCTTCCAACAATTTCCGCACATCCAGCCAGGTTCTCGCCCGAGGACAAGTATTCGCGTCAACGACTCACCATCAAGAAACGATTCAATCTTCTCCTGACACAGCGACCAGAGCCTATTTACTAAATATCTTCAAATATACCTTATAGATGAATAAAGAACAGTTTTAAGATTTGTAAAACTACATCTCGTTTTATTTTGAACACTTTACAACTTCCTCTTTAATCCGGCGGTGTAATCAAACAGTTGAGCATTCTTGAACTCTCCACGCATATCCAGAATATAGAAGAAATTCTTGTTCTTAACCTTAATGGGCAATTGTACCCTCGCTGTTTGTCTTGATTCCTGTGCTGAAATGTTTTTTATTGGCACAGTTATGATGTGATTCTTATTGAACGGACCATAGGTGACGAAACTGACATCTTGTCCTCCCTTTCGGAGAACCAAAAACCGCACCGAACGCAAGGTGTAAAACCACGCAATGCCTAATATACCGTAACCTGGAATTTACACAAATTGTGTATAAATAGTTTCGTTGGCCATATCACATCACTTACCAATCAAAAAGCAAATGATTGTCAGTCCGTTTCGGTACTTGTTCTCCCCCAAGTTTATTCGTCGATACCAAGTGTCATCACCTGCATCCTCCTGCACAGGAGCGTCTCTCAATGTAGTAAATGCAGAATATGATAAATAGTTCCAGAACATGAATTGTGCAATGGCAAAGAAGTTCAGCATTCTGTAGAATTTCGGGTTCTCATATTTGAAGAGTATTACATCTTTGGACACATTCGTGCTGACATCGTAGGCTCTGGTGCAAAAGTTGTTCTGTGATGTGAGCTTGGGCGTAAGTTGTGTTCGTAACACTGAACCACTCTGACTAATTGAATTGCCGAAAATACGAAACGAATTGGCCTTTATGTTAGAAATCGACCGGCGAATAATTGTGTTCAAGAAAAGAGCCATTTTTGTGGAAGAAAATGACAAAATTGTTTGGTTAGGAATTTGGCAGAACGACAGCTGATTTCTCTTATGTCACAACAAGAGTGCAATCAAAAATGCAATTTAATTTTTTTTACAAAAGCGTAAAATAATTTTATTGTACAGCATATATTTATTTAAAATATGGTTTTCGAAAACATTTTTACCTACAAAATTTGATACAAAAGTGCATTTTTAAAATATGTACATGCTTTTTGACATTTTCATGCTCAGTGGCGTAGGAAAGTGCGAGGGGCAACCACGTTACCCCTAATCAACTTGATACTTATGAAAAGAAAACTTATGTCGTTTTCCATTGGTAAATCTGGATTCTGATCTGAAATTTTATCTTTTTTGTTACCAATGGAACATGATTTTAAATTAATTTTTTTCTGTGGTTGTATTGTTGTAACTTTGTGTCTGTGAAGTTAGTGATACTGTGTAGCTGTCAAGTTTCCAGTAACGCAGGTTGTTTGTTTTTGTTTTTTATTTCACATCGTACTGCTACAGTTCTATTGGTTAATAACAGTTTTTCACACCCGAAATTATCTTCAAACAAAACGAAAATCACTCTAGTCAAACTGACAGCTATCATTTGTATTAGTGTTAATGCAAGGAGGGTAAATCTGCCGAAAAATCCAGATCTGTAAAATTGATCTGAGATAAAGTAAAATCAATTTTTTTGCCCAATGGAACACAACAACTGTAAAAATCGGTATTCTGACAGATCCAGATAAAAAAAAGGTTGTTTTTTTTTAACTAATGGAAAACGCCATTAATTCGATAAAAGAATTTAGCTAAGTTAATTTTGTTTCAATTAATTTTGGCTAATGAGAAAATAAATGCTGTCAAGGGGTGGTAGCCCAGACACATTTTTTGAAATATTAAACCGTTTGACCAAAACTGACGTTTTTCTTAAAAGTTAGCGTGATTTATAAGACGTTTACACTTGGCAAAGGGTGATAACTCAGGAGTATGAAACAAAATAGTTTTTTGCGTTATTACAAATCTACGAGGATAAGTGTAAATTTATCTTAATAGTTTTATAAGCAAAACACTAAAGTTGAGGGAAGTTTCTTTGTCGTCTCTTTCAACATACTTTAATAGTTGAATACTGTTATGGTAAAATGGTGCGGTGCACTGTGGCCTTAGCTAAAAATTGATGTTTGCTATTTAAGAAGTAAACGTGTTTTTTTGCCCTCTAGATAAATTTCTCTGCCCATTTATGAGGCAAGGAGCTCAACATCTTTTTGCACCTGTTGAATACATTCACCTTTCTTCGCTTCCAGTAGCCATATGGCACCTCTAAATATCTTAATATCTTACTGGGCTTAAATTATTTTTGTTTTTTTTAGATCGATTTTAATTTCTGACTCCAATCGGCAAGCGTTAATTCTTGACATTCGTCGACTTTTTAAATTTTTCGACCATCGATCGCTGCTTTGACCACTTTGGGTTTTGCCTTAATAGGCATACTGAGGAAGGTTTTCGTTCCCTATAACAAGAGCAGAATCAATAAACATCTGCAGGCAGCATCTAAGGGCGTTCCTAGAGCGTAATAGGTTTGTTTCATCTTAGAAAACTTTATACAAAAAAAAAAAACATATGACATGACATTACTTCACAAAAATAAATCTTCATCAGCGAAAAATAAAAAGTGATTTTCCACCAAAACTATAATTCATAATCTTTGTTTTGACACCAATTTGCCAATGGTTGAATTTATAAATTTATAAAAAAGCGACAATAAGTAAAAGAAAATTTCAAATGATGGTTTTTAATGACAGCTATAATTGCAGCCTTATATATATATGTACATATTATTATTATATTATTATAATTATACTATTGGGAAGATACATACATACATTCACAGCCTTTTTGGGGCACAATTCTGGGTACTCATTCCGAAATTTATAAAATTTGTGGCTACTCATTAGGTAACTTTTTAAATGATTATTATTATAACAATAAGGTTGGAGACTTCCTGGAAACGTAAGTGTAATTTTTATATTATGAGTGTACATCTGTATATAAATAATCGTCAACGGTTATCACTTTAAAAGTTGCGCAATTAGTACCCTGTTTCTTTTTATATATTTTCTCAAACTGGAAAGAGATTTTATTATTATATGTATTGTCGTATTTTTGTGTACAAATACAATCCGTCAAAAAACAGCATGTTAAAGTTTTGAAAGCAGAAAATTTGTAAATTCAAATATATTAATTGGAACCGTTTAGTTAAATTGCTTTGACAAAATGATTATTAATAAGAATTTAAGTAACGTTGCTTTAAGACATCTTATACCTTCAGGGGTCACCCCGAATGTGTATCGGTAGCTGGTATCTTGTATCGTTGTCAAAAGAGAGATACATTTCGAGCAGGAAGTCGCCATCCACTCAACTTCAAGCTACAGACTTAAGAAGATACACATTGTGTAAGCGGTTACGGCTGGTCTTGTTTTTAACATATGACTCAGCTACAAGCGTCAGCTACAGATATGCATTCTGAGTGGTCCTTTAAGCATCTTTAGCTAACTATACAACCTTTGAGAAGAAAATCTACAGATATATTATTAAAAGGTTAATTCACGAATGAAGATTTCTTGTTAATTAAATATAATTGCCCATGAAATAGCTAATTGCCGTTTTGTGTCTGTCAAAAGACCGATTTCGACAGTTGGTGTGTTCCATTGATTTTTTTTTGTTGATCTTAGATCAATTTTGCAGATCTGGGTTTTTCGGCAGATTTAGCCCTCCTTGCACTAACACTGTTACAAATGATAGCCGTCAGTTTGACTAGAGTGATTTTCGTTTTTATTTAATATTAATGCTGTGAAAAAACTATTAATAACTGTAGCAGTTCGATGTGAAATGTAATGTGGAATTAATTAAATCAAACACAAACTACCTGTGTTACTGGAAACTTGACAGCTACACTGACAATAACTCCACATTTCGTGTATGTGATCACACCAATACAAAGGCAAACAGCAAAATCAATCTGAAATCGTGTTCCATTGGTAACAAACAAGATCGAAATTCAGATTTACCAATGGAAAACGTCATTATTGTAAGGCCGTGTGTCATTTGCGTTAAAAGAGGGTTAAATTGTATCCACTGTTTAAATTTTGACTCTTCTGCACCATACTAATGTCAAAAATTACCCACTTGCTAAAATGTTAACGCAATTGACACACGGCATAAGAAGAAGTGTGTACGTCCCTTAAAGATAAAATACCAAACATTAATTTGATGTGTGTTTCTAGGCGTAAAAGATAAGATAATCCCACAGATTGCAACCTTATAATTTGTATGGCTGACGCCACTGGCGTTGTGTTAAAATGTCTCTCCAAATGAGTGCAAAACGCATTTTTTAAACTAAATATGAATTGGAAATGATAAATAAAACTATAAATGATTAAATGATCAATTAGTTAAATACTAATTTACAATCCTTAGACCAATTTACCATCTATCCATCCACTGACCCACTTGGCCACTTCTCGTTCTCAATGCAAAATTGCAAAAGGCGCGTTTCTACAGCTGTCAAAATCACAATTGTCAAACATTAACTCTTTTCACGCTTTCGTAAAAAAAAAACTTGTGCGCGCTCCTGCTTGGGTAGAGTTTTAGTTGTTAATAATTTAATATATAAATCAAATTTAGTAAACAATTACTAACGTAAACCTCAATCGTCGGTTTGCAGCATAATTACGATGAGAAACAGTTCATAGGATGTTCTTATTTTGCAAGCAATAAGAATCTAATTGCAATAGTTGCAGCGGATTTTTATCGATTTTATTGTGTACTTTCATAAATTGTTTACAAGTTATCTATTGCAAATTTTACAAAGTTTAAGTGTTGAAGGTTTTAGTCAAATTTTTTATTAAATTTTAAAATAAGAAAAAAAGTGAGAGTGCGAAGGAGGATAATTCGAGTTACAGTACCGGTAAGTTTTTACATAGTTGCTAATTAAGAATTAGTCGTAAGGGTTAGGATCTCTAATAGAGATTACAGAGCATTAAAGAAGGGTGTCAATTCAGATGGTTCTTGTTTCTAATTGGTTGGAGAAACATTTAACTCTATCGCGTAGAAAAGTTCTGGCAAAAATTATGACTATTGCAGGTAAGAGATGAATCTTTGCAAAAAGTTTGGGCTTCATATTATCTAAAACCACAAAGGTCACAAACTTTTAAGTGATAGAAAGTCTGATTTGTAATGAACTGATAAACAAGTGATTATCTTTTCAAAACTGCCAAAGTTGAATGGACCACTTCATTTGAAGAGGTTCGCACCTTCACGCTTCCACATTGTGTATTCCTGTTTTGGGACAATGACCTTGTCATCTGTAATCATTTACCATCTTGCTGCTCTTGAACACCATTGGTTCATAAAGTTCATGTTAACAATTGCAATTAGGTACACCTTTCTCATGTGCACCACAGTTTTATGGCACGAATTCGGAATTATAAATTTCTCAGGCATTTCTTTGAAGACGTCTAAAGATTTTCCGAAGAAATTAATTTTTTTAAATATTGACTAACGCTGCGACCAGTTTTATAAAACCAAAATGAAAATCTCACATTCGGTTGCCAAGAAAATCTTAAAGTACCTACATAGACATCTAAGTCTGTAGCGCTTGTACACAACTTGGAAGCGCTTTGCCAACGTACCTACATCATGTGGTACAGGGCATGATTCTTGTCTCATTGTGTATGCACGGCATCCATTTTGTTTTTCATTAAAATAATCGATAATTTTGTTACATTTACCACGAGTAAATGCAGAGGGGTTTTGGATATATCCTGCAACCCATATAGAAAAAGGTTGATGTCGCTCTGGTTCAAGTCTTTAGCCTTAACACTTAAATTAATTTCGGCAAGTTCTATGGTCACCACTAATTCCACTGTGAGTGATTATTTTTCATGTAGATCGACAGTCAAAATGTTCCCCCGCAAACCAAAGAATGCTAGCTTCAGAATTTGCTGCAATTGTTCTTTTCCGATATTATGTATTCGTTATCTCCTCGTCGACAAAAGCTTTCCATAAACACTTGACTAAAGTAGGTAGTTTGTCACTCTAATTGCTTTGAAGTCACTAATCACAGATATTATAGCCAAAGTCCCTCTTTCACAATTTCCTTGATGTGTACCCAGGCAACCATGCACTTCATATAAGTCTGGACGTGTTAGTAGCAGATTTTTGTAAATAATCGTACTAAAGACTACTCAATCTAATGATCCGTATAATTATTGCATGAAATCCGGTACTAAATTTAGGCTGCAGGCCAACATGTGTCTTTAGTTATGTCCGCTATGCCGTATGCGTCATTAATTTGAAAGCTTCAAAAGCTCTTTTGCTTCGTCCGGCAAAAAGATTGAAAAAATTTCTTTTGTTTTATGAAATTGTAAAATGCAATTGCCAAAATATTTTAGATTGAAATTCTTATTGTATTCGCGCTTCAAAATTCAGACAGACCTAGGTAGGTATAGCCTCATACAACAGTCACAACTCGTATGTATCTGTTGTGACGTATTTGTTTACATTTGCGACTCGTTCGTGTGGCTGGTGATACCTAGTTACGTAAATATGTACATGGGTATGCGGCATTTGTTCTCTTTGCGAAAATAAAAATGGCGTTCTTTTGGAACGAGGTTTTGGGTTATTTTTTCTAAATTTGTAAATTTTGGGTGACCTCATGTGAACCTTTGGGGAAAGATAATTTACTTTAAAATATTTCCAAGCTTTTAGCTGGGTTTTTTTAGCCTGAAGCTGTCTTCTTTTTAACTAACATATTTATAGGACTTGGCTATGTCATTCCTACATTTTATTGCATGGAAAATTTGACCTTTTCTATCTTCAGAATTTTTTTTTCCAAAAAATCCATCTGATTTGCATAGCACTAGATATGAAAGTAGGATTAGGGGCCTCCCAACATGTTTTTATTTTTCAACTATTTAATGATTTCCTGGAATTTTAGTCACGTAACCACCACATAGTTAGTGGTTTTTGGTGACCCTGTCCCACATACCTACCAACAATCCATTCCTACTCAAGCCCTTCTTCATAACTCAGCTCAAAAAATAACCTCTCTTCCCTCTCTCGCAATCCAAAATGTAACCCCATCCAAAAAAAAAACACGACACGCCCAGACATTTGATTTACCTTATTTTTAAATGAAAAAAATTACAAATAATTAAGAATTTAATTAGTAATTTAAAATTAATTCACACACACACATTCCCACTTCAGCACAATACACACTCACTTTCCGCACAAACACTTCAACACAAACAACAAAAAACCGACGCAACACGCTCCCTATCGCCACGAATCGAAACCAATTCAACGTCAGTTCTTCCCGTCACGTATACCAAGTGAGACGTGTTAGTGATTGTGAGTTTCTTATATAAATCAACCCATATATACATATAGTATATTCACACATTCATTCACATAAGATTTGGTAAGTCTATCTGATAAACATTTCCACATATTTTGTCTTTTTTGCAAAACCTCTGAAAAAATATAAACAAATTCCATTCCCATAACATAACCTAATCTCGATTCGCGTGCACACGTTGTCTCCCTTTAGCTCAAGTTATCTTCTGTCGGCGGTGTTGTTGTTGTTTCGGTCGGGTATATGTACTCGCTCAAGGTTGAATGATATTTCTGAATTTCGAAACAGTTATATTGTTGCAAATACCGCTAGCGTTTATACCGGACGGCACTTGACTTAAAAATTTACACTTGAGCGCTCAAATATGACAAGTTTACAAAATGTAAACATTACCAAACCATGTCGAACGCTATTTTTTGTTTAAAACTCTTAAAAACCTGGACAATGTAATTTTTATCCAAATACATTTGCTTTCAAAAAAATATTACGGACAACTTTCAAAAAAAATTAATAAATAGGTAAAAATTAATTATTTAAAATTGCACTCAACCCAACATATGAAAATAAAATAAAATCTTACCTATCCATGTTTGATCGCGCGTACCTTCAAACTTTTAACGCCAAAAACTGTCAGCCCGTCGTTCCTGCACGCTCTCCCCTCTTTGTTGAGTGATTTTAGTGAGCTCACTGGGTCTTGGAATTGTTAAGTGCAACAAAAAACGATTGGCAAAACAACAACACGTTTTGCTGGGGTAGTAGTAGAATCGAAAATTTCGTTTGTGTTTTGTTGTATGTGCTACTGCCTTCAATTTAGAGTAGGGTTACCATGTGTCTTTTCGAATGGATTTTTATTTTTTTAATTTAAAAGCCTTGTCTTGCAAAATAAATGTTTTAAGGGTTAAATTTACTAAATAGCAATTTAATTTTCGATTTGTGGGTATTTAAAGGGTTTTTCAATAAGAGCGCTACAAAAGTTTTTTTTTTAAATAAAACAAAAACGGTTTTGGATATCAATGAAATTCTTTATTCCTGTGAAAGTACGTTTGATGCCATTGTATGAAACTCGATTTCTTTTGCATGGCCACCACGGGCACGCTTGCAGAAGTCCAGACGCTGAACCCAATTTTCGACGGTTTTTAAGCATAAATCGGCCGATACTGCTGCAATTTCACGTTCGATATTCGTACGAAGTTCATCAATCGTCGCTGGCTTGTTGGCGTAGAACATAGACTTGACGTAGCTCCACAGAAAATAGTCTAACGGCGTCAAATCGCACGACCGAGGCCGCCAAGCGACTGGACCATTTCGTGAGTAACACGTTCTCCAAACTTGGTTTCCAATAAATTACTGTGGCATTCGCTGTGTGGCTTGTGGCGCCGTCCTGTTGGAATCACATGTCCTCCAAGTCCATATCATCCAATTGGGGCCAAAACTATTCGGTTATCATTGAACGGTAGCGATTCCCATTCACAGTAACGTGCCGGTCTTGATCATCACGGAAGAAGTGATGATGATGACGCCGCCGGCAAATAAACCACACCAAACCGTAATTTTTTTCGGTATGCAATGATGACTCATGGAGTATGTGTGGATTGCTGCCTGACCAATACCGCATATTTTGTTTATTGACAAAGCCATTCAGCCAGAAATGAGCCTCATCGCTGAAGATAATTTTTCGATGAAAATCCGAATCATTTTCAAGTTGTTGCTTCTCAATTCACGAACATACGACGCTTCTGGTGGTCAAGCGGCTTCAGTTCTTGCGTCAATTTAATCATTTAAGGATGTAGGCCACGATCTTTTCGCAAAATTCGCCGTCACAGAGATGCCCAACGCTTGAGAACGACGTGTGAGAGACACATTTGGGCTTTCTTCAACTGAAGCCTCGGCAGCAATATTCTCGACACTACGGGCATTTCTTTGTCTCACTGGCACGGGAACATTTTGTACTGTGCCTGTGGATTCAAATTTTTCCAACTAGACGCTCAATTGTTGATCTGCTACGACGATTATGACATAAATTGGACGTAGCGCTCTTAACGTTGAGGCCACTGACTCCGAATTTCGGCTGTAAATTTTAATAATTTCGACTCGTTGTTGGATCGTATATCTTTCCATCATGAAATGGCAAACCTTACTGAAGAGAAATGTCAAGAGAGCGGTAAGAAATTTGGCGTCATTTGCTGTCCCTGTCGCTCAACTTTTGTAGCGTCCCTGTTGAAAAACCCGATATTTGGTGAACAAATCGCAATTTCGCGAATAATTTAAATGACGTTCATTGAGGTATGTATTCGTATGACATTTTTTGACTCGTCTACAGGCTTGGTTATACCCTATCTCAATGGGAGATATTAGTTTTGATACATATTTTGTAACAAAGGAAATAATTTAGGTAATTTAGATATGCGACAAAGTATATTGATCGACTCAGAATCGCTAACTGAATCGATTGAGCCATGTATGCCTGTCCGTCCGTCTGTTTGTATGTCACCGATTTTTAGGCCTTAAATTTTGAGCTAGGGGCATAGAATTTGGTATATAGGATCCTTGTGCGTTGCTTCAATACAAGCGTACAAATTTTAGGAAAAAAAGTTGCTTTTGGTAGAAAATTTTGAAAAAGTTTGTACCCAACATATTTAGACAATTTTAATACCTATATATTGTCTTTACAAAGTTTTTCGCTACGCCCACTTTCTCGGGCGGTTTTATTAAAAAAAAAAAACAATTCGGAAAAACTTTTGATTTTGATTCAAAATCATTGGTAATATTAACAGAAACATTTCTTCCATAGATCATGCTCACGTTTTGAGCCACGCCCATTTTTGAGTTTGAAAGATAGGGATGGGACTGGTATTCAACGATTCGCAAAGCGGATTTTTTATTTTCATAATTTTATATCCCTATACCATAGGGGTATATTAGTTTTGATACATAATTTGAAACATAGAGAAATAATTTAGGTAGATATACGCTAGCTGAGTTGATTGAGCCATGTATGCCTGTCCGTCCGTCTGTTTGTATGTCATCGATTTGTAGGCCTTACATTTTGAGCTAAGGGAATAAATATTGGTATATAGGATCCTTGTGCGTTGCCTCAAAACAAGCGTCAAATTTTTTTTAGCCACGGTCACTTTTTGAGGGTATTATTTTTAAAGATAGGGATGGGATGGGTATTCGACGATTCGCACAGCGGATTGTAGCATTTATATAGCCTACAGTTTAGTAAAATCTTTTATAGTTCGACAAAAAACAACATCTTTAACAAGTGGGCCTTGGGTAAAATGATATATAGAAAAAATGTTTATTGTAGTAAAACCAATATTTTTGTATCTAAAACCGTTGTTAACTGAAAAGTGGGCGTGGCATAAAAGTTTGTATAGACGAAATATAGACATTAGGATTTTTTAGATATCTTGTTCAGACACTTTTTCCAAATTTATAAAGGTTTGGCCTAAAATTAGGTTTTTTTTTTAAAGGGAGTGTGGCAATGAGCGGAAATGACAAAATATTAAACTAGTTCGAATAGCACGTACAAGGATCACATGTACCAAATTTCATTATAGTAGCTCAAAATGTTGGGACCAAAAACCGATAACCTACAGACGGACAGACAGACAGACAGACATGGCTTATGGGATAGGGTATAAAACTACCCACACAGTGGATTGTAGCCTTCTCATACGTTTTTTTCCAAGTTTTATCTAAGCCTACATAAACACGCTTTATGTCGTGTGTAAACATTTACTCCCGTATTAATAAATGCTGATTAACTAATCAGTGATTTACTTTTGACATTTGCGCTTGTATTTGTTATAGGAAACACTATCATGTTAATCATTAATTAGCTAATCACAGTTTATTAATAGGGTGGTATAAAAATACATAAGGAAATGTAGGAATGTATGAATTAAAAATTCAGTAAAATTACCAGTGAAGCTGACCGAATGTATATCCGTTAAAAATGAAAAAAATAGATTTGGTAATTTTAATTCCTTTATTTTCGTCGCTTTTAAAAATATTATAAGCTCAGGGCCAGGCGACCAATTTCTTCTTCAACCTGTCCGCTGAACACCCAACACAATTAATTTTTAATATAAAAAAATGTGCTTTGTTATGCGTTCTTTAACACTTTTGAATTTTTATATAACTTCAGAAAATGTGCTGTTTAAAAATTTAATTCATATATTTTGTAAATTTAATAGTGCAATTCAAGTAAGTAATTTAAATAATAATGTAAGAAACAATAATAACAATAGAAAATAATTTAAATTTGGGATGGCCGCTACACCAGTTATTTTTTCAGGCCTGTCGCGTATAAATTTTCCCTTATCAGCAATGTAAATCAAATAACTGAATGGGAAAAGTTTCCGGGGAACATTTATTCTCGATAGGCCGGGATGTTTCTTTAAGTTAGTTCCTAGTTTTCTGATGAAGGATTAATTATTCTAAATACATACAAAAAAGTTTAAAAAAAATATAAATATGGGAAAATGAAATTGCAGAACAGGGGAAGGGGTTAGCACATTTTGACATTTACTTTACTATTCAGTAAGATTTTGCTTCCACATCATCTAACCTTATTTTTCTGAAATCCCGAAGAAAGCCAATACGAAGCTAGATATTTAAAGATGGAGATCCCAAATTTGGATTTAATATTTGGCATATCTCAAAACTACTGTTTTTACTTGAGTGTTGGTTTCATTTGCAGATTTAGATTTCCATTATAGATCTTCAAATGACGAAATAATGCTAATAATTGAAAACAAATGTGTGGACACAAACATATGAAGAGCTAATTGATAAGCTTGGAAGTAGATTCTTTGTTGTGCTATATTTTATTATGTATAAATAAAAACTAAATAAATTGATATTTAATAGTTATTTAGCGTAATAGTCCTTAACGAAAATTTTGCTCAATGAATACTCTGCGTGATATGTTTCTGTCACTATGTCCCAATTCTGTATTTCGCAATTGGTTTATGGATCCAGCAGAATTATAAAATTGAATTTCATAGTTTGTACATTTTTGGTCTTGAACTTTGCCATCTTGTTGGTATTTATGAATTTATAATATTCACTACACTTAAATCATAAACTTAGCTTGAGTCCATTTTTAATAATTTGGTTTCACTTTATCGAAAATCAAAAGTGTTCAGATGGAAATTCTCGTGTATATCAAAAGTAATATTTTAAATGGCTCTAGGCAATTTCTAGACAGAGGTCGGTTGCGTTTAAGCAAAGATTATAAAGTCATACAGATGACGCATTGAGAACAAAAAACAGAAACTTTTGCTCACCAGCTTCATGGTACTGATGGGCGGGGTACAGGTGCACACATGAAAAACGCGATCCAAACATGTGGCATTGTGTGCTTGGGCTGTGCCAGTGTGACCCGCCATAGAACAATTTTTCTTCTATGCAGTGCGTCATCTGTATGACTTTATAATATTTGGTTTAAGTAAGGCTACCTTTAAGCGACGTTGCTTAAATGTAAATTTACTTACTTACTTAAGTGGCGCTACAGTCCGGAATGAACCTGGGGCTTAGCTAACTGCTTCCATTAGTGCACTCCAAGTTGTTTGAGGTCGGTTTCTACTTGTGCGCGCCTTTTAAGGCGAGGCCTTCCTCTACTGCGTCCGACGTTTTGCCGGGAATCGAAGACTCTGCGAGCCGGAGTATTGGTGTCCATTCGTTCTACATGTCCTAGCCATCTTAAACTTCCAATGCGGAGTTTTTTTTACCAGATGCATGTCGCTGTACAGCTCGTATAGTTCTTGGTTGAATGATCGTCTCCATAGCCCGTCAACACAAACGCGACCGAAGAATTTTCCTATCAAATCGACCAAGGATTTCTTCATCCGATTTTGAGACGGTCCATGCTTCAGCGCCGTAGAGCAGAACTGGGATGATCAGGGTCTTATATAAGATCTCCTTAGTAGTTCGAGTTAGGGCTTGACTACTGAATTGCCTTCTTAGCCCGAAGAAACAGCGGTTGGCAAGAGTAATTCTTCGTTTAATTTCTGACGAGATGTTGTTGTCAGAGTTAATAGCGGAGCCGAGATAGATAAAGTCCCGTACTACCTCAAAGTTATATCTGTCAATGGTGACGTTCCTTCCAATTCGTCGATTTTGTGTGTCCTTTCGTGTTGACAGCATATACTTCGTATTTGCGGTTTCCTTCTCTATACTAGCAAACGTTGCTACGACATCACGTTGATCGATAGTTGTATCGATTTTTGGAAAATTTTGCATCTGGAGTTGGCTCGGGAGTTTTGCACAATCCTCTAAAGAATCAAATATAAGAAGTCACATGATAGCGCATCGCCTTGCCTACATCCTTTTTTGGTATCGAATGTGTCGGTGAGGTTGTTTCCGACCCTGATGGAGCAGCAATAATTCTTCATCAGCATCCTATAGAAACGGACGAGTTCGGGCGGTATACCAAAACTAGACATGGCTCTGTATAATTCGTCTGTATAAATGCTGTCGTATGCGGCTTTGAAATCTATGAATAGGTGGTGGGTATCGATTTGGACTTCTTGGACTTCTTCCAGGATCTGCCGAAGTGTGAAAATTTGATCGGTTGCGGACTTTCCTGGCCTAAAACCACACTGATTAGGGCCGATCAGGTTGTTGGTAAACGGTTTCAGGTGTTCCATATTACGGCAGATAGGATCTTGTAGTCGATGTTGAGGAGACTTATGCCTCTGTAGTTGGCGCAGTTCAGAGGGTTTCCCTTTTTTGCGGATCGGGCAAACGATGCTGAGGGTCCATACTTCAGGCATACTTTCTTCCGACCAGATTTGGCTTATGAGTTGGTGGATGTTATTAACCAAGTCATCTCCGCCGGCTTTATAAAGCTCAGCGGGAAAGCCGTCATTTCCGGCAGCCTTATAAAGCTTGGGTTTGGATATTGCTATCCTCACTTCACTCAGGTCCAACTTCACTTTACTGAGTTAAAACTAAGTACAGTGATGTATTTCATACTAACAATTGAAAAAGGTTGTTTTCAGAAACGTCTGCCTAACTAAGGTATGCGTTAGACGTGTTCACGAAGTCTGATTTTTGATCGAACAGACTCATTTGGGTCTGTTATGTTCATAAACGTTAAAAGTCTCATCAACATCTGTCAGATTGTGCATCCATTTTTTTTTTCGACTGCAGAAAGCGCAGGAGTTAAAGAAACGAATTTTAAGTGCGGAAATAACAGATTTATTTGCAATTTTTTATAAATTGTGTGTTTACAATAACGTTTACCTTTTTTTTTAAGGGAAGGAGAAGCTGCACTGTGGAATGTGGTGAAAACTAAGTTTCTAATTCGGGTGGAAAAATAATTCAATTCTGGGAAAAAGAAAGAAAAAAATTCAATGTAGAGGTCATTAAAAAAGGCTGATCCATTCTTCTTCTTTGTTATTAATTCACAAATAAGATTGAGCACAACTTCTTTCGAGATCATTTCTAGTTTTCTGACGTTTATGAACATTCAGTGACTACTTAAAAATGTACTTAAACAGGCCTTCAACCGTTTTACAGAATAAGTGTGTTCATTAGTGTAACAAAGAAAAATGACGATTGGACTAGCGCAGATTTTCGAGGTGTATGAAAACATCCATACTAAGTGTTAACACTACCAAAACAGACCGACAAAAACTTGAATTTTTAGCTTTCTCTATACCTCTTTAAAATAGATTTGGCTTACATTATAAAAAATCATTTCTTTTGCCAGTCTGTAAAATGAATTCTGTTGGATTAGTCTTTAGTCAAAAATAATACACTATCTCAGTTTGAAATGTGGCAACCCTAGTAATAAAACTCAATAGGCATACGAATACAATTGGCTTAAAGCTTTAAAGTGTTTTTGTGAAAAGCTTTATTGACATTTTTATTGCATTTCAAGTACTATTCGCTTGACATGAATTCATGTTTTAATAGATAAACCGAAGCTTGACAATAGTTGCTGCTTAAACTGTATGTATAACAGGTTTAGGTCAATAACCTTTAATGTCATTGGCCGAAATACCTGCCTACATAATATGAAAGCATTTACTGAGTCATCGATGCGTACCTACTTATTGAGACCTAAATATTTTTTGTATAAACGTCTCTCACGTAAGGCGAACTTAAAATACCAATAGATTCTAGCAGAGGTTTGCTAACTATGTCTTTAAATTACTGAAAACCGTTTATTGTATGATTATTCTGCACTGCCTGTCAAAGCGAATACATTCATTCATAATTCAAATTGATTGTCAAATTTACGTCCTAGCTAAGATTATAAAGGCCTTATAATCTTTGGTCCTAGTCTAATGTTTTGCGGTTATTTTATACAGACCAATCGCTTTTTTTTTTTCATTCACTAAAATCATCAACTACAACATTTTTTTAATGCAGTAATGTGATATTGAATGTGCCAATTATAATCACATCAACTAAATGACAGTAAATTTGCCTATCGTACAGCTACTGCACCGTCTGAAAACTAGCAGCCCAACCACACCCAAAAGTATACTGTATGTTCACCTAAGCTCCCTGCAGCACTTGAAAGAAGATTCAGCGAAAGCTTTTATGTGCGCCTAAAAATACACTTAACATTTTTCCCATGCATGACATGAATGTCAACAAGATACGAAACATTGCTTTGTAATGTTGTATTTCGTATCTAATTTACAAAGCAGATGAACAAATCAAGTGATCGAACTTTGTTGAACGAATTTCCATGTTATTTCTATGAATATGTGACGTAACGTAGGTCAACTGGAAATGACTAATTCGCATTTATTCGGATGTGGATAATATTGGTTACAAATTTAACTGTTTGAATAACAACATTTAGGTAAATACCTACCGATGTGCATATACGTATATGGACGTTTCTTAAAAGTTCTACAAATCGCTTTAATGTACATACACCCCATTTAAATGGTTTCGTATAGATAACGGAAATAGGGTTGCCGTGTATCCCGATTCGTGTGAACATTGTCATTGAATAAATTTTAAGTCATTCATTAAGACTTGAGGAAAAATTACTCCATATCTATTTTTTTTAGGAAGGAAGCCATTAAATATTTATAAAAATATTTTCTTTTTATAATAGCATTATTTTTTTTTAACGAAAACATTTTTTTGCTTCCGGTCATAGCTTTTTCTCACAATCATTCATGTGTGCGTGTGTATTATGGTGGGACTTCCTTTTTTCTGCCGAATCCGAACGGATAAGTTGGGATAAGCCTTTTTGATAAGTAATAGTACTCCGATGATTTGTCAGATCATCACGAGAGAAGGAGATTTAGGTGTTGCTACGGCAGAGAATCGAACCTAGACCTTCTGGCTGCCACTGTATTTTCAGTCTCCAAATAATTTTCTTTTCATTTGCTTACTACCGAAGTACCGAATAGTTATAATGGAAAATGTTGAAGTAAACGATTTTTTTTACGACAACGCTTATCCTGTCGTAACATAATATGAATTTATATACAGTTTTACTGTGTTTAAAATATACCTACGCTTTTGGTATAAGCGTTGAAGAAATCCTTGGTCGATTCGAGAGGAAAGTTCTTCGAAAAATCTTCGGTCCCGTTTGCGTTGACGGGCTATGGAGACGAAGATTCAACCATGATCTATACGAGCTGTACAGAGACATGCCCCAGGCAAAAAAAAAAAACTCCGCATTTGACGTCAGACGCAGTAGAGGAAGACCTTGCCTTAAGTGGCGCACACAAGTAGAAACCGACCTCAACCAACTTGGAGTACGCAACTGGAGGCAGTTAGCTAAGGACCGGGCTAATTAAAGAGGCATGTTGGTTGAGGCCCAGGTTCATTACGGTACGGACTTAAGTAAGTAAGCAAGCTTTTGGTAAAACATGCTTTGATACGACAAATGAGGTTTAGTTCGCAATATGTTTGGTAAAACTCAGATTCTAGCTCACAATGTAATTTGTGTAATTCTGCAATTAACCTAGGACGTGGTATTGTTTGCCGAATAATTTGGTCTGACTTGAGATAACTTTATCATAATAGTTGATAATATTTAAAAGATTTGTTAGATCATGGCTAGAGAGGGTAGTCGCGAGTAATGAGCATGATGCCTTACGACTCTGCTTTCTAGTGTACGTCTTTTGTTTAACTTTATATGGCAGAAGGCTTATGGTTCTCCTATTAATAGTCCATGAAGAGATCGCATAATGAGCGATGAGGATCATTTCCATCTCAGCGAGTACGTGAACAAGCAAAACTATCGCTTCTGGGGCACCGAAAATCCATGAGTAATGCACGAGGAGCCATTACACCCGCTCAAAGTTACTACATGGTGCGCTGTTTACGCTAAAAAAGTCATCGGGTCATTTTTTTGGAGAACGCCGCTTTTCAAACGACAACAGTGGACGGTGTGCGCTATAGGGCCATGTTAACCGAGTTTTTTTTTGCCGCAATGGGACGAATTTGGACTGGAAGACACGGAGCAATGGCACACACTCCGCGATCCACAACCGATATTCTGAAGGCCAAACAACATCGGATGATTTCTTTCGGCCCACCCTGTAGAGGTAATATGCTTCCTAAGAGTGCTGGGAGGGAAAAAAGCTTTGATAGTGCTTTATCGAAGCGAAATTTTTAGTTGGGAGCTTTCTGAAGTTTAAACTATTCATTTCACTCTTTCAAGTCTAGTACGATATTTATTACTATTGAAAAATTCCGTTCCGTGAGCATTCGAATGCCGTTATCCCAATCCGATTGTTCGAAAGACTTATCACGTAATTATCGTTCGTTCACGTCACGGTGATTTACCGGGTACTCATTCCGTAACTTTCAAACGATAATCGTTGACGATTACATACATACGGAAAAAAACAAAAAATGAAGCGCGTTCGTTTGACATACAGCCATTTTAAAGTAGTTTCCATTTCCAATTTTAAAAGAAATTCAACGCGCAGTTGTCAAAAATTGTTGAATAAAGGTATTACAATGTCAAATCAAGTCCGATAAATTTCGTTGAAAGATTTATTCGAAATTCTAATCATTACGATATCTCGGAAGACAATTATCTGATATGTAAAAAAAAACATTTCTTATGGGTTTAGTTCTAAAATGTGTGTATGCATGCATGTTACGCTATACAAAAAAGTTCGTATATAAAATGTTATCCACATATAAGATTCTGCCAAACAAAAAGAAACAACAATAATCTGGACACATGGTAACCCTATTTGATTGCTTGCCAGATGCGTCTATGTACATACTTATAATGAATAAAAAGCTTTAATCGTCTAGTTTGATAGCTGGGTATAATAAACTTGTTAATTAATAAAGTTTGTGTTGGTTTTAATTTTTTTTTTAGAACGATGCACCTACGAATGCCAAATTATGTCATTAATCAATTTTTCGAAGCACCTTAAATTATTATATGCAAATTGTCCCTAAACTGCTTACATGCGCACTGGATCTACAATCTCGCATTCCCACTTAAGAGATTAACGAACTTTTTGACTAAATGAATGGTTCTTCGATTTTGTTAACCTAAAATATGGGTTTCAGACTTTTGAAAAAGAGATATGGCTTGCGAATGCGATCCTTACATTTAAGTCAAAACGGCAGAGAGGGGTACGGCAATCTTCAAACACAATCATAGAGATTACAAGCTTATGTTGGGTTTATGTTATGAGCTGTAGGTAATTAAAATATGTTGGCTCTGTTATGTTTTTTATTACGTACGTAAAATTATATCAACATCAATGTTTTATTTTGTATTTATTATCGAATAAAAACTAAACTGACACTCTCACGTTGCCATGCAAAAAATGTGCGTCTCTCTTGTCAGCATTTGTGTGCAAAGTAGGCAACCATCTTGTTTCGGTTTTCGTAACGAAAATCAATAGAAATTCCTGCTTGCTATGTCTTATTATATTCGAATACTTTAATAGATTTTTTTTTTGAAAATACTTTAATGATTGAATTAAATTCCATATTTTGCTGTTATTCTTGTTTTGATTTTATTCAGGTCATCGTATAATGTCAAGCGGTGTTTTTGATTAAAATCGCGTCACTCATGTGCGAGAGAGAACAAATGTTTTGTGATCTGTCAGCGAAAAAAATATTTTTTTTTTGGCAATTTAAGGATGGAGTGGTGATTTTTTTTTGCATAATTATGAAAGAAGTACGTTAACACGTGGAAAGAATTTTGTAGTTTGAAGGGGTGACATTTGTCATTTTAGGTATGGGTAGCTATTCTCTAAAGTATTAATGCAAATGAGGACGGTTGTAGGTCGGCAATGATAATAAAATTAGGCACTTATATAAGTTCTTCTAATATTTTAGATGGCAGGTAGATAATCACTGTTAAGTGACATTAAAAATAATAAAAATCGTCTGTCAAAGTTATTGATAATTTGTATGAGCAAAAAGTCACATCTACATACAGTTAAAAGTCCAAACAGATTAGCATAGCAATAGTGAATGGGAAAGGCGTGGTCTCTCTGGAAACCACATTGCAGTAAACTGTCAGTTGATTACGATTACCTCAATTTTTTTTTATCCCGTTCTTCACGTTATCTGTCATTTGTAATTGCAAATAAATTGCCAAAAATAAGACGAAAGTAAAAAATAGTTTTGGCAAACAAAATAATGACATTATGGTTGTTTTACACACGTACTCGTGTTCATATAGACGCGCCATTTAAAGCTTTTGTAAGCTTTTTTCTCACTTTTTATTGAATAAAAATTGAATTTGTTTTTAAAAAAAAAGGTGAATACAAGTTAGTTTGAGTTTTTTAAAATGATTACAAACAATGTACCTACGTAGTTATAGTGTGAACATACTTGGCTTAAAAAAAACATTTCTAGATAATTTATAGAGTAGGTAGGTATCTACAGCAAGTCATAGCTATAGCTATGCATAGATATAGGTCGTGTGCACCGGGCATGAGTTGTATCTTGTGTATCGTTCATATTGGTTTTGTTGTAATCATCTGTTCGGCTGGGAGAGAGTGATGATAGTTTGTTGTGTGTTTTTGGGTCAGGGACTAGGTCTAGATGTGTTAAAGTTTTCGTAGTTTGTCTGTTTTTTTTTTGGTAATGTCAGCGTTTTATTTTTTTACCTTTTCAAATAATTTTGACAAGACTATGTATTTACGCATTAGTTTCTATCAGAGTAGACTCCACAGACATATGCAAAAATCTTGGGGCGGTATTTTACCATTTCGAGCAAGAAAACCCCTTTATTTCTTAGGCTTCAGAAGATATCGTCTTGAGCTGCGGCAAAACCCAACAATTAAGGCCTACATTGGGTTGCCTTTAACGAAAATCTCAGAGACTGCTTAACTCAAAATTGTACACCAACACAAACACACACAGACTATACACAGTACACACACCACCTAATACACCCCTCAATTTCCTAAGAAAATGCGCTGCGCTCCCTACCGGCTGTACAAATGAATTGCTCCCGTCAGTGCTCTCTGTCACGTGAAGTTAACAGGGCGCGTTTGTGAGTGTGTAACAAACTTAATAATTTATATTTACTCATTTCACTGCAATCTAGCTACAGATACACCTAATTCATAAGGTGAGTCTAAAATCTAAGAATTATATAAAATTCCCAACAGCTGGTATGAAAATATTACAAAATGACGTCGTTGTCGCTGCTGTGTGGCTTTACAAAAGGCGGCTGCTTGTTGACTTGTTGTGTGTGTGTCTCTCTCCCACAATTGCGCTGACGTGCTACTCTTCACT
This sequence comes from Rhingia rostrata, assembly GCA_949824845.1. Lineage (NCBI taxonomy): Eukaryota > Metazoa > Arthropoda > Insecta > Diptera > Syrphidae > Rhingia > Rhingia rostrata. The sequence continues at coordinate 72,903,998 of OX463758.1, read as the reverse complement.
TGATAGGTATTCTTTTGTCAATTGTTGTGTAAGCGAGTTAACCGAACTGGGTTTTATAAACCGCTAGGCTTCTATAGCTGGGATAACTGAAACTGACACGCAGCTTACTGTCGAATATTGACATTTCAAATCACTTTGCTTGTTCATTGGGATTTCTTGTGTCGAATCGAATTTGATTAAACAAAACTCCCATCGGTATAGTGGTCATTTATCTGTCAGTATGATCATGTTATAGATACAGAACGCTTTTTAGCCTCCACATTCGTTTTACGTTACATGAATACTGTGTATGCTCATCTGCATCCGCTTATAACGCCATACAAGACAGACGCTCAACGTGGCATGACAACAAAGAAAAAGAAACCCACACGTTTTTTTTTTAGTAAAAATATATTCCTTCGGGCTGGGTAGGGTAGCCGTATGTGTTCTTTGTGAGTATTTACGTGTTATAGTTGTTAAGACATTTTGATTAGGTTTTGAAGAAAGGGATATAGGTACTACATACTTGATATTGTTTTATTTGATCAAAGCAACCATGTAAACAAAAAAAAAAATCACTTCTTAATCTGCGAATTTATGAAAATAGTTTGTTTTTGAGTCTTAAAAAGTCGACATAGTGGTAGAAATAAATTAAATAAAAATAAATTTGGAATTTAAAAACAAAATATTTAAAGAAAATCTACAATTATTTACAATTATTAAAGTGCTGCTTAACTTAACTTAAAAGTTGTGTGCTTTTGGTTCAATTAAAGAAAGTGAGTAAAATATTTTGTTTTATATTTTTGGTTGAAAATAGTGAAATGTAAATTTAAAACGTAATTTTAATGTGAAAAGAATTATTTAAAAGTGTGAAAATAGTAAATTAAATGACATACCTAGGTATAGTGAAGCGGATTTTGACGGTAACTAAACTGACGCCAATGTCAACAACGATTATGACGTGAGCGTCGAGATTGCGCGCTTATGCAAACGGTGCATTAATAGTTGCGTTCCTTTTTTGCTTGCACGTTCATGTGGGTACCAGCAGCTACGCGTGTTGTTGTTCACAGATAAGTGGTAGAAGATGTAAACTCATTGTTAGAAAACCATTTTTTTTAATAGGATTTGGGCATTCAATTTTACGTAAAAGTGTATCAAGCAGAAAAGGAATGTGCCTAAGATAATGTGGGACTTATTTAAAAATGTTATGATTATTTTTACTGTTTTTATTTTCAGACAAGTGTAAATAAAAAAAATTATTAAACATTATTCTGTATTCGTTTTATCTCATTCTCTCACAAAACTATAAACCCTATAAATACATTTATATTTGTCTCTTTTTCGTTTCATTAAATCCATTTCACACCGTTCCAAAAGAAGTTTCACTTCAAAAACTTGTAAGAGTAACAAATTAATGTAAAAATATCTAAAAAAAAAAGTTTCTACTGTCAAATGCCACATATTTCTATTTTATAAAATATTTTTGTTCTCTGCTGTAACACACACATTTTGACTCCATTTTTTGAGAGTTTTAACGCGTTGCCGTTTGAGTCTATTGGGCCTCCGCACATGAGATGAGTTTTAAGGCTGAACTATAAAGGTAATAGTCGGAAGCAATCGGAAGTCAAAATTCAACGTTAAGTTTTCTTGAGTAGTGTCAATTACTCAAGTTGCCCATAATACCTATTGTGAATGAAAGAGATTATCAAAGTGGAAGTCGTTTGCCAAAAAAAAAGTTTCGTTGCTTATGAACTTACAAATTTAAATGTACACAGACGTTGAAGTGAAATGGCAAATTTTTGTATGAAAGAACGAAAGAAAGAGAAAGAGCGAATGAATTCGCTTTTTGGCAAGTGAGCAAAATTGAACGAAAACTGAACAAATCGAAGCGAAAAGTTATTATGGTCGTACCTGCAGTATAAATTGCATGCTTTCGCACAGTTACGGTAGGGGTCGTTCGAAACAATCTTCTATTATAGTTCAGCCTTAACTCTGGCATAAGACCGGTTTTAAACCATACTCCAAGCGCACACGAGATGAATATGCCGGATGAATAAATTGCAAACACGAGCCCCATTTTATTGTGTTGGTATTTCTATCGAAATTGACATTTGTTTTGAGTACATTTGACAATTCGCAAGCTAGGTATGTGTTAAGAGTATATTCAACAACATGGACGGGCTCAGTGTCGCGATGGTTAGTGCGATGAACTGCCGCGCAGAAGGTCTGGGCTCGATTCCCAGCCGTAGCAACACCTAAATGATTTTTCACTGGACCTCCTCTCGTGATGATCTGACAAGTCATCCGAGTAGTAGCAATTGTCATGAAAAGCTTATCTCAACTTAGCCGTTCGGATTCGGCATAAAACAGGAGGTCCCGCCATCTTGCTAAGAAGTACACACGCACACATGAATGGTTGTGAGAAAAAAGCTATGCCCTGGGTACTAACGAGCCTGTTGCGCCATAAATTTTTTTTATGTGGTTTGTTCGGCTCACATAACGCATAAGAGTTATGAGATCCGAATGACATAAACAAATGTTCAGACCTATAAAATGCTGAAAAATGTGTTTGTGTTGGTTTTCAACCTTGTTCTACCGCAAAAAAAAAACTCGGTTGAAAATTTTCAACCATTTTCTCTACGTTTACCTCAGTCCGCTTGCCCATACCAAAATATTCATCTCATGTTCGGAGGCCCATTGGGTCGATAGCTACGGATAAATATTAGCATTTAAGCGTTAATCTGTTTTACAATGTTTAGATTATAAAATGTTTCTGATTGCCTTCAGGCGGTTGCGTACTAGAGAGTATTTGGGATGCAAACTTGTAGCTCAAACGTCATTCCCCCAATCAAGAGTCTTGACTTGATTTTATTGCATACAAATTTTGTGTGCAAATAATAATAATAAAAAAACAATTTTGAACTTATTTTATAGCAATTTTTAAACTTCTTTCAATAAATTTCCACTTTTTGTCGGATATGTGACTTGAAAACAAAAAAAACTTAAGATGTGCAAATCGTTTAAAATCCCATCCCATCGCATCATTAAATTAAATGTTCCCAAAAATTGCGTGTACCTAGAAACTGAATGGGAATGAAATATAGAAAATGACATTCTGCCCTATCGAGGTGTCCGTCGGAGCGGACATTTTACCGCAACGCATACTTCGTCGGAGAATCAAATTGCATTCGAGGTATGTGTCATCGGAGAAAAATCACTTCGCTACAATTCGTAAATAAATTCCGCAATTCTGTCAAAAATTGCATCAAAAATGCATCTGAACGCACTTCAACGCAATTTGCCGGGATGCGTTGCAAAATGTCGGAGAAATATTCCGAACTGCTGTTCGGAAGAAAACCTTGAAGCTAAACTCCTCCGAATAGTACAAAGTCGGAGAATTTTCCGTTCCGACGGATAATTCGCTAGGGCTGATTGTCATCACATCTTCTTCAGACAATTTATCTAAATTTTCTATTGTTCGACAAAAAACGACGTTCTTCCATGGCATAGGCTTTACAAATTGTTTGCTTTTTTCCGATAACGTCCCCAAAAAGTGGGCGTTGGTTAAAGTTTTCTATAGACGAAATGTTCATAGTATAGGTACATATTATTATTGAAATAATTTCATCGAAAGTGTTTCGAAAACCGTCTTTTACACAAAACGCTTGGAGAAAAAATTTATATTGACAAAATATTGACATTGAGTACCTATGTCTAAAAATCTTGCTCAGACATTTTTTCCAAATTTCTTAAAGTTTGACCAACGTGGTTTGATTTTGAATTTTTTTTGTTCTGCTTTGTCGAACAGAGTCTATATATATTAAATTGCCTTCAAACCCACGACTCTTATTCGCTTGGTGGCCAAATTTGTGACGACCGGTTCGGTTATGTTAGAATTCGTGTGTCAAAGGAACGACTACCTGCGCTAACCGAGGAAGTCGATTGCTGGAAATGAACAAGACCTTCCGCTTTCGCAGAATTCAACTTGCGAATTGTGTAAACGTGTGAAATTTACTAAGCAGTTTTGGTAAACATATCTGTAGCATGTCCTGTTTAGGCTTATGAGGAAAGGCTGTGACTTTGTTGTTTTTTAAGACGATGAATTACCACGCAGAAGTTTTGGGTTCCATTATTTTTCCCATGCGAACAAAATTAAAATTGCATCAAGTGACATATTTTCAATTTTTAGTGAACATTTTACTGATTGCTATAACGATGCATAACTAAAAAAAAATTAACTTGTGCGGTTTTCAATTCATAATTTTGCAAAACACCTCTCTTGCCTATTGCAGAGAACAGCCTTGTGGATGGAGTGATGGACTTACATACAAGGTACCCGAGTTCGAATTCTAGTAAGAACCGTAAGGAAGTCTTATAGAAGTCGTATAGAAGTATTATAGAAGTAATATAGATGCGAAGATGTTATGCTAAATGAGTTCCCATATGGCTTCTTACAGTAAATATTATTGGAGGGTAAATAGTTTATTTGACATGTTAAGGAGGAAAAATGCACAATCTTCATAAGGTGGCAATACATATATCCACAAAAAGTTACTGTTTGGTCCGGGTTTTACAGAGTCGTCGTCATTGATTCGCAATTCCTCGAAAACGACGTTTGTGATGCCATCTCCGTAAACGGCGAGTACTTTAGCTCAATGACAATCAATTTCTTTTGGCCCAAATTGAACGTCACTAGGTCATGAAAGATATTAGGTTATGACTTGAATTGGCCACCAAGATTCATGTTCTACTTTTTCTTGTAGGGTTTGCTGAAGTCTATACCAATAAAATGCAAATCGACCGATGCCTTCAAAATCAACCTTACCCAGCTCATTGCACAAGTTTAGCCGGATCTATACGGCAGAGCCGTTGCTAATAATTTCTCTCGGATCCGTTCCGCCGTGCTAAGCCTCGGCCATCATTTGGTAGATGTCATATTCCATACATAATGGTATATGTGGGACTTTCAAAATACCTGAATGAACATGAAATGAAATACAGCTCATTATTCCATTTCAACGGGGACTGCTTCTTATTGGAAAACCCTCTCCAGATGTTATTTTCTTACTCCAATATCTAAAAACGATTCAAGACAAGGAGTAGAAAACTATATGTCGATAGTGCCGTTGCTCTGTCCCGTTGGAACCACATATCTTCCAGTTCTAATTTGTCTAATTGCGGTAGAAAAAACTCTGCTAACATGGCGTTCTCGAAAAAAATGGACCCCTCCAGCGTGAACAGCACACAATGCAGGAACTTTGGGCGGGTGTAATGTATATTCGTGCATTATTCGTGGATATTTTTGCTTCTTCAGGTACCCGCTGCGGTGGAAATGATCCTTATCGCTCATTATGATTTTGGTCGAAAAATCGCCCACTTCGTCATCGAGATTTAGGACGGCTTGGACGTGTATAACACGCGTTTGGCGGTCAACATTAAGCAGCTGACTGGACTTTGTACGGAAACATGCGCAAGTCTTTGACCAAAATTCGCCTTAGTGACGACCGGCTGATGTCTAGTTGTGACAGCTCGAAATATTTTTTTATTCTTGGCACAACGGTCGCTCCGGGGCCTGCCACTCTTGGCAACGTCTCGTGTCTCGTCCCATACTCTTCAAGGTTGTGGTGGCCAAACGGCGCAGTGTTTGCGCAGTCGGTGTCGGACGGCCGGGGAATCGGCGACGGAATTCGCGCTTCGCCAACACTACAGACGAATTGATACGCAAAAAAAGAGTCACGATTATTCCGCGTTTTTGGGGAGTGTTTGGCTCCATGGCTTGTTCACTTGTATTCTAAATCTGTCTAGTCCCAAACGTCAAAACAGATAAAAATAAGAGCATCTTCCTTCTATTTGCAGATACCTAAGTCTTTAAAACGGATATATCCCAACATCAATAATTCATCAATCTTGCTTAAAATGCATGACTCAAAAACTTTTATGCACAGAAATGAAGACCCATGGCAACCCTAAACTGGCGAGATATGCCATCATTTTCTTTTTTATTTTCTTCATTCTCTGATTGGCATTTTAAATTGAGCTCAACGATTATTTGCAGTTAAACTAATAATTTGATGTTGATTTCGTAATATACATTGTCACCTGTGTAGGGCGTAGGTATACATTTTATTTAAAAAGTGAAATTGCTCGAATAATTCTTAAATTAATTATTTTATACCGCTCTCATATGACATGCGCATTGCAACCGAGCAGTACATAATTTATATGGACATTATCGAAAATATCAAACCGCTTATACATACCAACTGAAAACATAGTCTATATGTCTCGTTTTGTCTTGAACTGTAATGCTAACTCCAGTCTTAAATGCCCAGATGGATGCATGTATTCAAATGGTATATCCATCTATTTTTAGGACTGTAAACGAGTTTATCCCACCTGACAACTGAACAAAAACGATGCATCTGTGCTCACACAAAAAAGAAGTCATTCCGCAAGAAGCTGGACAATCTTGTTGTGAACGCAATTTAAATGCATTCAGCTGATTGTAACTTGAAACTACGTGGCATTTGGGAATAGATCTGTAGGAACAGACTCATTTTTAATAAATTATGTAAACGTCATAAAACGTCATTACGTTGTAATACAACCACTCAAAGTGGATTTGACAGCTATTTCGAATGAGTTAAGTCCTGTCCTTCAAAGGTGTCCAACAAACAACTTTTATTTGTAAGCATTCACAAGTTCCATTCTCCTGATGCGTGTAGGTACTAGTTTTATGGGGATTTTCGTATATGACTTATCACTGTTATTCATGCACAAAATTTAGGAGCGGGTGCACATCTAGGTCGTGCTTGCTTGCTTCTTTCCGTGCTAATCTGTCTCAAGTGAGTATTTGTTAACAATGTAAGAGTTTGTCTGCGCACTCTACATGTGAAAAAAAAATAATACATACAATCACCCCCGATGGAGTTCAGCGATTTTTTTTTTAATTTATACAGGAATCGTATAAAAAAACGAAGTTAAAGACGAAAATCCAAGCCCGGATTTCCAAAGATTTTAACTTCAAGTGATTTTTTATTGTTTAGTTTTTTAATCGGCCCAGTGTGAATCCCCAGTACATGCTATCAACAATCAATCAAGCATCTGTCCACCGCTTAGGACAATACGTCACTATTGATGACAGCAAATTCGAGGTCGTTGATGAGTTCACTTACCTCGGAGTAAACATAGATTCCACGAATCACACCCTAGTGGAAATCCGGTAAAGAATTACCCTAGGAAACCGTTGCTACCTCGGTTTGGCGAAACAACTGGATCCAAAACTCCTATCTCGAAGGACGAAGTGAGTGCTCTACTTATCTACCTTATCCTTCCATTTCTGCTTTATGGCGCCGAGTGTTGGACGATAAGCAAGAAGTTAGAGCTGATACTGGGATCCTTGGAGAGAAAAATACTTCGGCGAGTTTTTGATCCTGTGTGCGAGGAGGGCGGTGGGTGGAGAAGATACAACCCGAACTCTTTGAGCTGTACCAAGGTGTGGATGTAGTCCAAAAAGCCAAAACACGTCGACTACATTGGCTCGGACACATCGAGCGGATGGATAATAATGCTCCGACTAAGAGGATCTTCGAATCCCAGCCCCCAGGTTCGAGAAGGCAAGGAAGACCGAACCCCCGCTTCAAAGACCAATCCATCGCGGATGCCAGAGCGCTTGGTCTAGACAACTGGAAGCAGTGAGCCCGGGATCTAAGAGGATCACGCAAACAGGACCGAGGATTTTTCGAAGAATTTTGCTCTCGAATCGACCAAGGATTTCTTCATCCGCTTTTGATACCGTCCATGCTTCAGCGCCGTAGAGCAGAACTGGGATGATCAGGGTCTACCTCCTTAGTAGTTCGAGTGAGGGCATTACTACTGAATTGCATTCTTAGACCGAAGAAACAGCGGTTTGCAAGAGTAATTCTTCGTTTAATTTCTGACGAGATGTTGTCACAGTTAATAGCGGAGCCGAGATAGACAAAGTGCCGTACTACCTCAATGTTATATCTGTCGATTGTGACGTTCTGTCCAATTCGTCGATGTTGTGTGTCCTTTCGTGTTGACGGCTTGGTTTTTCGAATAGAGATAAAACTGACATTTTGTGTTCAAATCTGGCAACTCTAATGAACAGTTTGGTTTGCCATTTCATCATGAACAGGTCGACAAATGAACAACGCTTACAAATTGTGCAAATATATTTCGAAAATTATGGTTCAATTAGCGAAGTTTACCGCAAGCTCCGTCCATTTTACGGTCGACATAATCGTCCATCTGAGCAATTAATTCGGTTAACCATGGATCGATTTCGCACTACGATTACTCTATGTGATAACACGCATCCACAGAGACGTCGAACAGTGCGCACCGAAGAAAAAATTGCCGCAGTATAGCAAACTCTTGAAGAGGACCCGAATGAATCGATTCGCCGCAGTGTATTGAGCTGTGTTCATCAACTTTATGAAAGATTTTGCGCAAAGATCTTGGCTAACGATCCTACAAGATCCAGCTTGTGCAAGAATTAAAGCCGCGAGACATTGCAATGCGTCGTGATTTTGGTGTATGGGCCGATATCGATGCATATTTTCATCGCAAAATTTTGTTTACTGATGAGCCCCTTTTTTGGTTGAATAGCTACGTCAACAAGCAAAATTGTCGCATTTGGAGCGAAGAGAATCCACATGAGACCATTGAGACTCCATTACATCCACAAAAACTGACTGTTCATTCGCTCTTTCTCTTTTCTTTTGTTCTTTCATACAAACATTTGACATTTCAATTCAACAGTTGTGTACAATTACATTTGTAAGCTCATTAGCAATGACATTTTATTTGGCAAAACTAAATACTTTCACTCTGACAATCGCTTGCATTCACAAAATTCTGTACTAAAGCAAACTTAACGTAGTATTTTGACATTTGCTTACGATTGCTTCCGACTATCATAGTTCAGCCGTAATGGCTATAATAGCTTTTCCCTAAATTTCATCCGGTTTCGTTAACTTTTGCGCACTTCAGAGAAAAAACGATCTGATTAGCTTTTTCATACGAAACTTTGACAGACAGATTTGTAGCATAAAGTGTTTGTTAGAAAAATGAATTTTTCATCTCCTCTGCCCCGAAAAATAAACAAAACGGTAATCGCTTCTACTTGCCGATTGCTTTTGGATTATTTTGGTTTTTCAAATGTAATTGAATTTTTTTAAACACAAAAACAATCTACAAAACTAATTGACAGTTGATTCCCTACACAAAGTACTTTTATATTCCACTTCAGCAAATGACATTACTTAGGGAAACTTAACGTAGAAATTTGACATTAACTTCCGCCTATTATAGTTCAGTTTTATGTATTGAGTTGATTTAAAATATTCGTTAGTTATTGTTTGATTTGATGTCGCTTCCGTCGTTACAGAATCCTATAACATCGTTTATCAAAGTAGTTAAGTAGTAAATCTCTCCAGCTATTTATGCCCGTGCTCGAACAGAATTCTAAGACCATCTTTTTTAGCCTTCTTTACATTTGATGAATATATCGTGTGTGATGTTTTTTTTAGAAAATAATATTTTCCCTATACAGAATAAAATAAAAAAACGATTTATTTGTTCCGGATATTAGTACAGCTTTATCTAATCAGTGCAAGATATGCTAAGTAATGCAGTAGACTGGTGTAATCAATCGATAACCGTAGTTTATATTATCGATAAAATAGCTATAGTCAAACATTTTCAATAAAAGAAAGCAAGGAAAAGGTGAAGCAAAGATCCAGACATGTGACACACTTTGGGTGTGGTTTTGACGTTTTTCGGTATGAATTAAAAAACCGTTTAATTAGCCCTGTATAGTTGTCGCCAATCTGTTATTGCGTTGTACTACTAAACACGGGCTATCGCGTTCAAATCCCGAAAGTACCAACATTTAAGTTACTGTCATGAAAAGCAGTCGATGGATGCTTTTATACTCCGATGAGAAGGTTAGGAGTCTGAAGTTCAAATTCATTGGCATTTTCGGGGATTTTCCTAAGTATGAAAACAGGGTCTATCTGGCGTGCAAGAAGACACACTTGTGGTACAGAGAAATTTGTTGCCGAAATCATCTGACACAGTTTGATAGGATCTTATACGCGACATTTAGCAGATATACAGGGTGTCGGCCGGGAAGGTATACTACTTTGTTTGCTTATAGGTAATTTTTGATTAAATGAAAGAGAATTGATCTTCTATTGATAAATGTTGTATTTGATGGCGGCAAATAGTCTCATAAATGCGAGCCCTTTTAAGCACATTTTCATAACATTCTCACACATTTCACGCGGTATTTCATTAATTTCATCACGAATATTTTGTTTGAGTTGCTCAAGCGTTTCTGGTTTGTTTTCATAAACCTTGCTTTTCAGATATCCCCACAAAAATAAGTCCGGAGCAGTAAAATCAGGCGAATGTGGAGGCCAATCAACATCATCATTTCTTGAAATAACTTGTTGTGGAAAGAGGTCTCGCAGTAATTCCATTATAATCCTGGCTGTATGCGATGTGGCACCATCTTGTTGATACCACATGTTAATCAAGTCCAAAGCATGCAGTTGTGGCGTTGAAAAGTTTTCAATCATATCACGATATCGCTTCCCATTCACAGTTACCGTTACGCCGTTTTCATTTTCAAAGAAGTGAGGTCCAATGATTCCTCCAGACCAAATTGCACACCAGACTGTAACTTTTAAGTGTTGCAAAGGTGACTGATGAATAATTTGAGGGTTTTCCATTGCCCAGAACCGACTATTCTGTTTATTCACATGTTCATTCAAATGAAAATGTGCCTCGTCACTCATTATGCTTTTTTCACAAAAATTCGGGGTTGTCACGGGCTAGCTGTAACATCCTATTGGCATACTGCGGCGTAAATGGTTTTGTGGAAGAAGCTCTTGTGTCAACTGAATCTTAAATGGAAACAAATGCAAATCCTTGTGCTAAATTGTGGCCGAAGTTGTTCTTTGAAGACCAAGCTCCTGAGCACGGCGTCGAATTGAGGTTAATGGATTGTTTTGAACACTTCCTTGAGCAGCAGTAATGTTTTCAGCCGATCTTGCAGTACGTTGTGGTCCATGCTTGGGCCTATAACCTACAGACCCTCTTTCTTCGAAATCATTCACTACAAGATAAATAGTGCGTTTTGTTGGCACGTTGTTTCTACCAAAGATTTCACGTAACTTTCTCATCGTCACAGTAATCGGTGATTGATTTTGATAAAATGTTTTGGCGACTAAAACACGTTGGTTTATCGAATATTTTTCCATAATAAATTTGCCACTTGTCTTCTTCACGACTGCCAAATATGAACTGTCAAGACTTATGTTTACTAAATTGGCGGCAAAACAAAGATAGAAAATCTGCATTAATGAATACGAAACATTTTGAATTGTTAGTATGACGTCTATGAATACACTCATGATCTGCTTGTATGAAATTTATTTTAATGCTTAATGAATTTGTCTACTCAGCGAGTTTTTAATCGGAAGGGTTACTGGGTGCGTTCAGTGGTATCAAATCAAACATTTACCCCTACGTCATTTTTGTCCGCGGCTCTGTTTGAAATGGTGCATTCGGAAGGTCCAATTTTGCTTCACTTTTTCGAACATTTCAGCATGTATTCAAAGAATAAAGCGTGCTATGTTATCCTGTAAGACTTCAATCGTGTTCGGCTTGTCCACATAGGCTAACGACTTTACATAACCAAACAAGAAAAAAATCAAGAGGCGTTAAATCGCATGATCTTGTCGGCCAACTCAAGGGGTCATTTCGAGAGATAAGCTGCTCACCAAATTCATCCTTCAACATTTCCATTGTTTCACGAGCTATATGGCATGTGGCATCCTCTTGATGAAACCACATGTCAAACAAGTTCAACTCAGCCAACAGGGACAAAAAAAAAAGTCGCGTATCATGGTTCCATTGCGTTCGCCGTTGACGGTAACGTTTCTTCCACGGTCGTCTTTGAAGAAAAATTGACAGGTGATGTCACCAGCCCATAAACTACACCAAACTGTCGTTTTTTTTTGGGATGCATCGGTAATTCGTGTATGACATGTGGCTGTTCATCACTGCAGATGCGATAGTTTTGCTTTTTTACGTATCCGTTGAGCCAGAAATGATGAGCCTCATTGCTGAACATAATTTGTTGATAAAACAGCGGATTTTCATGGAGCTGTTCTAAGACCCATTCACCAAAAATTAGAAGTTGTGGTAGGTCATTCGGCTTCAATTCTTGCACAAGTTGAATTTTATAGGCTTTCAAACCCAAATTGACACGTAAAATTTTCCATGTGCTTGAGTAACACCAAAGAGTAGAGAACTACATAGAGTGCACATCTCTTACAACGAATATTTTCTATGTAGGGTACCGTGTCTGAAACGGCTAAAATTTTTTTTAGCTGTGATGCGTACTCTATGCAGTTCTATACTCTTTGGTAACAAATGCCCAATTGCTGAGAAGTGCGTTGAAGAAGAAGTGAATTGATATATCACGATCTTCATTAACATTGGACGCTACGACTGCAATATTCTCTTCGTAAGCATCTGAGTCGATTATTTAATGTCCAACAAAGTAAACAGCACGAATTTTTGATTCACTAGGTCGATTATGACGACCATAATATGGTCCTAACAAACGGTGCACATTTTTCACAGAGCACGAATTTTGATAATAAAAATTTTTGCAACCGTTACTCGTTTGTAAGTCTTCCTATGATTAAATGGCACAGTATACTGAGAAATTTTCACTTTCACTGATGACGTTTGGACGCCATTACTAACGAGTGCTGTCAATCTGCAAAACTTAACTCTTAAAAAACCACCCTTTATATAATTTTTTTTTAGAATATGGACACAAAACCGTATAAGAAAAATCGGCGACCTTGGCGCAAAGAAGATGAGGAATTTCAATGACTTTTTTTGACAGTTGGAATTCGGATTTTTTTTTTGTTGGGAACACTATTTTCAAATGTTGAATTTCGGTAAAGAACCTTTCGGTTCGGTAAAAGTGAGATGATGTGTTTCCTTAAAGTGAGCTGATGTAACAAAAAACATATTTTTTGATAAAGTTAAACACAATATTGTGGCAAAAATAATAACTTTGCACACACAAATGAAAGGCGAAGTAGATTTCAGGCCCTGTGTGACTGCGAATGTCAGATATTTCATGTTCAAACTACTTGTTGATAAAAGCACCTTCTATGAATGAGGATTTATTAAACTGCCAAAAAATAGCTACTTTCAGAATGAATGGACATCATTTCATCGACACTCCTTTAATATTAAAAAATACAAACAATGCTCTTGTAATAACTTTAAATATTTATTAACTTAAACTTTGGAATGACATTTTTATTATTTTTACATAGAAAAAGCAAGATCAAGACAAAAACTATCATCATTTTATTATCACCTCGTTCACTTCACCCTCGATATCGATGCTAGCGCTCTTTTTGCAGCTAAACCCTGTATAGTCCGCAAAAACATCAACTGATCCATACCAATTTCTCGTTGAGCCTCCGCCCATTGAATAACCGTGTCGATAGCATTGAATGCCTCCTCATGCGTGGGTTTAGCCTCCTCACGCGTGGGTTTAGCCTCCTCACGCGAAGGTTTAGCATGATCGTGCAAAAGCTTAGCCTGCTCGTGCGAAGGGTTAACCTCACAATGCGAAGGCTTAACCTCCACATGCGGAGGCTTAACCTTTACATACGAAGGCTTAACCTTTACATACGAAGGCTTAACCTCCACATGCAAAGGCGTAATGGGCGGATTTTGATCTTCAATAATTTCTTGATCATCATCGATAACAATTTCCGATAGTTCTTCTTTAATATTTACCACTGGCAACACTCCCGCCGTAGCATTGTTCAAATCGAAATTCTTGCGATTTGCCGTCTCTGTTTCCCACTCGTACTTGAATCGATCTTCGCTTTTCTCACTCATAGCTATCCCATTCAAACTGTCTTCTTCCGTATCCATTACCGAACTAATATCATCTTCAGCTTTATGTCTGTTGCCGATGTCATGTCGCCCTTTAAATCGCTTCAACCAACCCCTTGTTGCCTTGAAGTCTAATTCACCGTTAAACTGTTTGTTCAACCCTAATGCTGCATCACAAATCATTTGATTTGATACAACCACACCGTTTCCCGTTTGTTCATTGTACCAATTGAGAAGGGCACATTCCATGTTGTAGTCCTCACACTTTTTCATCGTTTTTCGCGAATTGCTGGCAGTTCCGATTTGAGCCGAGAATTTCAGGATTTTCAATTCGTTGTGCTTGATGCCCCATATGGTGGATCGACAAACGCCATATGCCCTCGAAATATTCATAACTGTTTGGCCTTGCCTCAGCTTCTCGATGATGTCACATTTCTCCTTGATATTAAGAACTTGACGTTTGCGTTTTTTATATGGACTAGCTTCGCCGTTATTTGGTGGAGTGGCTTCAGACATTTTACCGACTATAAACAATGGAGACAGAACCGAAACGTAGCACAGTTAGACGTACACTGGCAAGAAAACACGTTTCCTAGTCGTTTGTATGGGTTATGTTCTTTAAATTGAATCGCCTATGCGTCATGTATGTACATAAAAAAAGTCACTTTTCTCCAAAAACAGTTGTTGTTGTTGTTGTTGTCGGTGGTGGCTGATGTGTGTATACGAGTTTTATGTACATACTGAACGAGTGTTGGTTAATTCCATTCGCATGGCACCAGCAACTGGCGGCGTTCGCATCTATATCAGCAGCTGAATTCATCGGGTGGTTGTTGTTATTTTAGGAATTACGAAGTGAAAACGGAGAACTGCTGAATATAATCTCGTGCCTGTCTGACCATTGAGAACAATAACAGCAAAGAAGAACGAACGCCAACCATGTATTTGTGTGTATAAACATTTTATGGTCACGTTCAGATAAAAAGCGTATCTGGTTTTGTTTGTTGTTACGCGTAAAATGGCGAAAGAACGCGAAAAGGGCGATGGAACGTTTTTGCCGTGTAGGTCGCATTTGTGACTACGGCCGTTGGGCGGTGTGTGCAATGTGATGTGACGTTTTGTGATGTTCTATGACTATGTGTACCTAGGCACATATAAATCAATTTATTTGCATAGAAATGTCGGTACAGTTTTATGGATGCCTATGTATATCTAATTAGCTTCAGAACTTTATTGCTCAATTGAGTATTGAAGGCAAAACGTGTTGCTCCACGGGTGGACAGAATTTGTTTTGCTTAAACTGATATTTGACAGTCGATCATAGCGAACGCGGGGGGTGTTTTTGAAAAACGAATCTCGTTGACACTGCCTCGTTGTCGATTAAATGCGGCAACATAAAACGAAAAAAGAATTTATGGTATGTTCACACTAGAGTAAGGGCCAAGTTATAGCTATCATTGAAAACCATCATTGGATTTTTTTTTAGTTTTTTTCTTGCAGCTTTTTCATAAATTCAATCATTGGCGAGTTCAAAGCTTATGAATTCTAGAAAATGATTATGCAAAAATATTTAAATTTCTAATTATAGTTTTCGCGGAAAATCACGCCTTATTTTCACTGATCAACATTTATTTTTATGAAGTAATGATTGTCATTCTACCGAACTGAAATGGAATTATCCAATAATTCCCATAAGAAGCTATGGGGGTGACATTTCAATTCCATCCTGTGTTGTGCTCCAATGTGCCTGTTCACACAGTAAAATCACTGATTTTCATCGATTAGTGTTGGTGGAAATATGTGTAAAAGAAGGGGAATGAAAAAAACACTTCACAATTTAGATTTAGTCGGTGAGTATCTTTAACGTTCTCTTTTGTGGTCCTATTACGTTCTCATTTGTGATCCTAATCCATCGTTCCGGATAAGTCAAATTTATTCAATTATGTTTGAGCTCGTGGTTAGAAAGGTAACATTACATTAAAAGCTTCCAAGCTTTAGAAAATTGACTTTCCGATATGATGGAAATCCCAGTTACCCACATTCCTCTTTGTCGTAGGCACTCGATATCGTGCGATAATTCAGTTTTCGCCATTTTTGAATAAGGGAAGAGCAGAGAGAAATGAAAATACGCAGAGTAATGTTTATTACGTGTGAACACCCCAATGTTACTCTCATGTGATCTGCGGACAACGAAGTTGTTCAATGTGCCTGTTCACTTACTTACTTAGGTGGCGCTACAGTCCGGAATGAACCTGGGCCTCAACCAACACGCCACTACAATTAGCCCGGTCCATAGCTAACTGCCTCCAGTTGCGCGCTATAAGTTATTTGAAGTCGGTTTCTGCTTGTACGCGCCACTTACGGCGAGGTCTTACTCTACTGCGTTTGACGTCTGGCTGGGAATCGAAGACTCTGCGAACCGGACTATTGGTGTCCATTCGGAGTTTTTCGACCAGGGGCATCTCGCTGTACGGCTCGAATAGTTCATGGTTGAATCTTCGTCTCCATATCCCGTCAACGCAAACGGGACCGAAGATTTTTCGAAGAACTTTCCTCTCAAATCGACTAAGCATTTCTTCATCCGTTTTTGAGACGGTCCATGCTTCAGCGCCGTATAGCGGGACTGCGATGATCAGGGTCTTATATAAGATGTCCTTAGTAGTTCGAGTGAGGGCTTTACTACCAAATGGCAAGTTGCGGTTGGCAAGAGTAATTCTTCGTTTAATTTCTGACGAGATGTTGTTGTCAGAGTTAATAGCGGAGCCGATAGATAAAGTCCCATACTACCTCAAAGTTATATCTGTCAATGGTGACGTTCTGTCCAATTCGTCGATGTTGTGTGTCCTTTCTTGTTGACAGCATATACTTCGTCTTGCCCTCAATTACTGCATAACCCATTTTGCAGCTTCCTTCTCTATACTAGCAAACGTGGCTATGACATAACGTTGGGTTAGACCAATGATGCCAATATCGTCGGCATGGGCCTGAATAACCCTTGAAATTCCTAGTTTTACAAATTTTTATCGGGACAAAATCCAGTGGCAATACCGTAATATAAAAGTATGAATAGAGTGATTAACAGGTGTGGTTAAGATACTTTCATTGAATTGGATTTTGTAGTTGTCGATTAATTAAAATTTGCATGCACATTATTGTGTTAAATTTTTTAGTATCTAACTTTTAATTTTATTATTTTATTATTTTTAAAATAATATTCCAGAAATATTTTAATATTAAGAATAATGTCATGGAGAGGGAAGTGCATTATTACTTGCTGCAACGCAAGTGCAGCGAAGCATCCAAATGTAAAATTTTTCAAATTTCCAGCAAAAGGCACAAGAAAATACAGTGCCTGGTTGAAAATGGCACGACAATCGCATAAAAATATAGAGAGTCACAAAAAGCCTCGTATATGTAGTAAACATTTTGATGAAAAATGTTTTGGAAAAAAAAAATTGAAAGGAAATGCGATTCCTTCTTTATTTCTAAATGAAGACGATATATCTATGACAGATCACGTTGATGATAATAAAAACAGTAACCCTTATAAGTCTACAACATCATACTGGAAACATAAACGAGTTGAAGGAAATAAAAACACAGACATAAGCCTTCAGGAAATGAATAAAACTTCAGCTCTTATGGATCATACTGAGAGTGGGTGTGCAGATTTTGTTTGCAGGAATTGTTTATCTAGCATAAAAAAGGTATTTTATATAAATAGAATTAATAAACTTAACAAAATAATTAATTAGTTGAAAATAAGGACTCAAAAAAGAAAACCAACTTTCTATGTATCGTTTAGTAACAATAAAACAATCAATCGAAGAGAAAATCAATATTTTGAAGCGTATTCGGTTTTTCTTTGTAGTGTGGAATATTTTTCAAAGACCAAACATATGCCTTCATAGAAGTTTTTAAGTTAATCGAGTGAGTACTTCTCGAGAAATAGGCAAATCTTCCGTTTTGCTTTGTCGTACTAAGCATAAGTACAAATATTACACTACATACCAAATATCAACCATCGTATTCTTAAGAAGAATTTAAGTTAAGATCCGTTCGTGTTTTAAGAACACACCATGTAGGACCTCGAAAATCATATTTTTGCCTCTGAAAACCTCAACACCAACAAATTGTCAAAAAAAAAATGGAATGCTATGGTGTTAAGTGCGTTGAGCTACTAAACGAGGGTTCATTGGTTCAAACCCCGAAAGTAACGACACCTAACATTTTTGACTGCCCCACCTTTTGTGAAAGTCTGACAAACATCCAGGAGTAAAACTATAATGAGGGGCTTTTCTAACATGCCGGAGGTCCCTTCATTTGTGCCAAAAATATAACTTCGTACACATAAATGGCTGGAGAAGCTAGGTTTGAGGCCCTATTTCTATTTTTTTTATAGGGTGTTTAATTTGGATACCGAATTCTTCGAAACTTGAACATTAGTCAAAATTTGGCCGCAATATGATCATACTCATCATGCTCATCATACTCATCATACTCATCATGCTCATCATACTCATCATACTCATTATACTCATCATACTCATTATACTTATCATACTCATCATACTCATCATACAAAACCCCACCATCAAACATTCTTCTTAAACCTACAAACTTTAAAGCAAAGCTGATAACATTTGGTCAGCTGATCATGTTAAAAATTTTCCTTTTGCGATTGAGAGGAAATTGAAAAAATTAATTTCTTATGACGCAACCCATACAAGAAAAATTGTTCTATGGCGGATCGTACCAGCCCGCCATATATTTTTATCTCGTGTGAGCAAAAGTTTCTGTTTTTTCTTCTCAATGCGTCATCTGTGATTTTATACAGCGGCATACGAAACAGCTGCAAAACAAGTTTGTGAAGTACCTACCAGATAAACCAATGCACCCCTTCATCTTTTTGTCACAAAAAAAAATCAAAGGCAACGAACCCACAACTTCAACAGCTGTAAAGATCTTGGCGCAAATCTATAGTCAAACGATGTTTAAGGGTATAACTCCACACTAGTTAACATCTACCTTAAATTAAAAGCTAGCTTTAACTTGTTTTCATCAATAGACACTTTTTAACGTGGCGCTTATTTGTGTATACTTACGAACGTACATCTAAGAACTCTAAACTCACCTAAAAAGTGACAGTTCTGACAATCAAACAAACCCAAGTTCAGTAAACACTATCAAACACACCTAAAAGTGATAGTGACAAATGTTTCAGCTGACTGTGCCTTTGCCCGTTGCCCGATTTGAAAATGACAGATGGCATGGCGCTAACTCTGGATTAAATATTTAAAGTGAGGTTTCGGTTGATTTAACTTTAATGCAGAGTGATGACGCTAAAATACACTTTTTGACGACTATAATTATCAAAACGTGTTGGTACGTGATAAAATAATTTGCGCCCTTGTTTTCATTGATAATTATTCTGTTCTACTTTCCTGTGCTTTCATTGAGAGACAAAATCCACCACACATATGAGAGAAGGTGGATTTCTGATTTTCCCCCTCATTTTTGTGATACGAACGTTGTGATCCGAAGAGAATATGTGTCGATTTTATATGAGTTTCATCTGGGTATTATTGTCTGTGATTTTGATAAACTGTCTGAACAATATGTGGTGACAATGCCATTTTATAATTTTCACCGCTTAAAGGGCCGCCCAGAATGAATATCTGTAGCTGGTATCTTGCATCGCTGTCAAAGGACAGATGAGATTTTTTAAGGATATAATAGGATAGAGTATAAAACGATCCGCAAAGCGGATTGCAGCCTTTTCAATCATATTTTTTGTTTTTATTTTATTTTACTTTTTTTTTCAAATGCCTAAATGATGCGATATATGTAGATCTTCCCCTCTGATTCTGAAATAATGCTTCTATTAAGGCCGTGTGTCAATTGCGTAAATATTTTAGCCAGTGGATAATTTTTGACATTAGTATGGTGAATATAGACTTCACAATGTTAATCTGCTAAACAGCTTGCTAAAATTTATCCTGTGCCAAATTTTTGACATTTGGTATACCTACTGAGGACTGAGTGAGATGAAAAGCACACTCGTGGATTAACCGTAATCATCAGTGCTCACATGTGTCGGGAAAATAGCACATCATACAGATTATATAATAAAACACAAAGAACATTTATTTTATACAAGAAAATGTAATTATGTTTTAAAATAAACTTTGAACGGTTTTTTTTTGTAAGAATAGATGGTTACAGAAAAGTTATGATTTCATTCGTTTAGCTATATTTTATATGCGAAATATGCGAAACTTGAACAAAGTAGACGCTCACTGTATATCCACAGTGAGCGTCAAAAGTGAGAGCACAAACTTAAGTTTCTCACGTTTCATTGAACATTAACAAAGTATGCAAAGTCAATCTTCCTTTATTATGTTTCAAGTTATGGAGAATTATATTTATATTCGTCTTAAAACAAAAAATTAATAGACACAAAAAGAGCGTCAAAAGTGAGTGCACAAATTATATTTTAAAATTGAAAAGCGGTGGCAGGTCCTTTTTAATATTTTGTCTGATTGCATATTGCCTTCAGAACAGCTGCAAGTCTTCGTGGCATGGATTCAACAAGTTTCTTGGTTACACAGGGGCTTATATTGTTACATTCTACAATCAGCGCTTCTCGCAAATTGTTTTTGCTGGTAATTTTCCTTTGTCTGATTTTTCGGTCCAAATGTTCCTACAAATGTTTGATTAATCTGGGGATTGTGGTGGATGATCAAGTTGCTTTGGGGTTCTATAAAGCAGCCATTCCTTTTACAATGTGAGCCGTATGCTTACGATCATTGTCTTGCTGAAAGATCAAAGTCCTAGGCAAACTCAATTTCAAGACGCTTTGTTGAATATTTTAATTTAAAATGTTTAGGTAATCTAGTTTTTTCATTGTATTATCAATGAACAATAAATTACCTACACCCGAAGCCGCCATACACCCCCAAACCATCACTGATCCACCACAATGTTTAACGCAAGACAAAATATTTTTCTTTTTAAATTCTTCTCCCTTAGACCTTCAAATTTTTGTCTTTCTAGCACCTGCAAAAATTTCGAATTTACTTTCATCTGTAAACAAAACGTCTTTCCAAAATGAAATTCCACTTTTTTTTTTGCATAATGTTTCCTTTTTTTTTGATATTTTTGAGAGAAATATGAGGGTTTTTGCGAGGAACTCTGCCAAACAAACCATTCGAGTGCAATGCTCGTCGAACAGTACTAGCACTAATGGATTCTCCGGTGTCTTGCGAGTGCTTTTCCGCTATCTTCACAGCACTTGTCTTCGGATTTTCCCGCACTTCTTTAACAAAATTTGAAATCGATCTTCTATTTAACTTTTTTGGCCGACCACAATGATTTAAATTTTAAATTGTTTTATGGGTTTTGTACTTATCGATTACTTTTTTAATACCACCGAAACTTCTATTTGTAATATCCTATTATTTCTCGTAAGGTTTTTCCCTTTTCCCTCAAGTTCACAATTATTTTGCGCGTTTCTATGGCAATTTCCGTTCGCATTTTTTACGTCTACAAAAAAAAAATACAAATTTTTGGCGCAACAGGCTCGTTAGTACCCAGGCCCGAGCTTTCTCACAACCATTCATGTGTGCGTGTGTACTTCTTGCACAATGTCGGGACCTCCTGTTTTATGCCGACTCTGAACGGCGAATTCGAGATAAGCTTTTCTTGACAATTGATACAGCTCGGATGACATGTCAGATCATCACGAGAGGAGGGCCAGTGAAAAATCATTTTAGGTGTTGCTTCGGCTGGGAATGGAACCCGAGCCTTCTGCGCGGCAGTTCAACGCATTAACCATCGCGCCACTGAGCCCGTCACATCTTGCTATATTTCCGAATTTGACAGTTGATAGTTGACATTTATATTGTTAACAAACAAAAAAAGCCCGAAATAAATTACAATCATTGCAAATCCCCTGAAATGTATATAAATAACTTTATTTGTGGTCAACTCAATAGAATAAATTATGTCAAAATAGTGATTCTCGTGTTGCTAAAAAGAGCTAATTATATGGCAAATCATATCAACTAAAGATTCGTTGGGAAAAGTAGAGGAAGCGGAATATGCAAGACTTCTGTTCTGGATTCATATGTTGTCGACCCTGACGACATTATAATGGAATATTCCGAGGAAGTTCTGAGCGAAATAATAGCAGCAAATACAGAGCAATAAATGTACATAAATTGTTGTATAAATGGCAGACGCAAATGAGAACATTTTTTTTCAGAAAAGGTTTCCAATGTTTACATTTTTACAATAGCTCCTCCTTGTTTTGTCATATGAATTCCAATTTGACATTTTAGATGTTCCATTCCAATGAATAAGGGTTTGTTCGTTTGTTTGACCTTATTTTTTTTTCATAATAGAAACCATATTTCCCACAAATGTGATGATATTATCACATTACGGAAATTTAATTTTTGTATGGGAAATTTAATCGTATTTGCAAAATCAATGCCGAAATGAGCTTTTTTGCTCATTGAGAACGTGGTATTAATCAAGAACACAAATCATACAAAAATATTTTTGTTACAGATAATAAGAGATAATTTAGGGATTTGATGATCTCTTTGAAATCTATTCCGTATTACACTTTCAAGGGGCCAAGATTTTACTACGAATTATAGGGGTTTTCGAAATAGCGGGGATACGAATTATTGAGGGTTTAAAAAATAAAAATTTCGATTAAACAGGTTATGAGTTTTTATTAAAATATATGTACATAAATACTTTATTATTCGTTTTTACACAATGTGTATACAAAAAACAAACAAACAGGAATTTATAGATACATTATGTACATATCTACATAAAGGGTGATCCATTTCGAGGTTCCCTACTTTTTTAAAGAAAAAAATACAGAAAATTCAAATTTAATGGAGAATGTTTATTATCATTTGAAAGAACATTCTTTGGCATTTATTTTTTGAAGATTATGTCTATCAAATGTTGGCCGTTGCTACGTCGCAGATGGTCCATCCGTTGAGTCCAGTTTTTGATCACTCGTTCGAGCATTTCGACTGGAAACTGGCGAATGACACGCGTGATGTTTTCCTCCAAGGCCTGAATCGAAGCGGGTTTGTCGGCATAAGCTTTTGACTTTACATATCCCCACAGGAAAAAGTCTAAAAAAGTCTATTATCCAATAATGAATGCTGGGTCTCAAAATGGGTGATGGTGTTGCGAATAGTACGCTCAGTAGGCCGATTATGTTGACCATAAGTTGAGCGAAGTGCACGAAACACATTCCTCACAGAACGTGAATATAAAAAAGTTGAACAATTTGTAAACGTTGTTCACGCGCAAGTCTTTCCATTATGAAATGCCAAACAATACTAAACAAAAATAACATGACAGCATGACACGACTCACATGTGATCTGTCAAAAAAGGCTATTGAAAAAAGTATCTCTACTTGGATCACCCGTTATATACTTAAATTGACACAGAAAACAAAAGAAAAACCAATAACATTAAAAAAAAACTTAAGCAAGAAAAAAGTCGGTTATTTTTTTCTGCCAGAGGGTTAGTTTACGCTCTTAATCAACTGCATTGTTCAGAGTTACAATGGCAGAGAAAACAACATCCTTTACATTATTCCTGCCCATAAAATGACGCAAACTATACATGCAATCTTGTTCTTCCTTAAAAGAAATAATCGGGAACTCTTCTCCGTCGTCATCGCTGTTTTCATTCTCATCAGCTTCTTCTGGTAGTTCTAAAATATCTTCATCCGTAAGAAGTCCTGCAACAGCCACATCTTCGTCAAAATGAAAAAAATCCATCAAACGTGATTTCTTCAATTTGACGCAGGCGACTTCGTTCTTAAGGATCAACCACAGATGATAATTGTTCATCATCAGATAACTGCAGACCTTCCTTGATGAAACCACAAGCACGGAAACAATTTCGAATAGTGGATTGCCTTACATTTTTCCACGCTTTGTCAGCAATGTTCATCGCTTATAGTTTTGAAATTTTGTGCTCCTTTCTCTCTTCAATGCTATCTAACTGCGATTGTACCACTTCCCTGCGGTAATGGGTCTTAAAGTTTTTTTTATTATGCCCTGATCAAGGGGCTGAAGCTTAGATGTCGTGTTTCCTGGCAAAAACTACTTTTACATGACTGGTAACGGAAGTGACATTGTGAGCCGTGCAATTATCGATGAATAACAAAATTTTGTGCCTTTGTCTTTCCATGTCACGGTTCACCACTAAATAATTCGGACGTCATCCACGCCTTCTTGTTGGAACGATAAGAGATTGGGAACGATTTAAAGTTTTTAAATCACCATTGCTTAGCTGACTTGCCGATCATCAAAGGTTTTAAATTTTCAGTTCCATCCATATTTGTTGTCAGTAAAATGGTAACTCTGTTCTTACTGTTTTTGCCGCCATGGCATTTTTCGCTTTTAAAGCACATTGAACGATCTGGGAGGCACTAAAAAAAAAACATTCCCGTTTCGTCAGAGTTGAAGATGTTCTTCGGCTCATAATTTTGTATTAGTTCGCTTAATTTTTCTTTCCATTCTGTACAAACGTTACGGCTTACAGTCGCACTTTCACCGCATAGTTTTCGAAAAACAATGTTTCTGCGTTTATTTTTAAACGGTCAAGCCAGAATTTGGCTTTTTCTCTTATCATCACTCCGCCAACTGGGACATATAGTTGTCTGCATTGTGAAAACCATGCGACATGCGATCGTTCGAGCTCAGGGAACGCACCTGTTTTGTGGCGTTCCATTTTACTGCTAGAGGGCGTTTCAGCAATGATATCCCTTTTCCTTTAAATAGACGTCAGCGTCGATGGAGGAATGTTAGAGCGTTTCACCAAATCAACTTTTTTCTCGCCATCAGCAACGGCTTTTAAAATCTCTTTTTTCTTCACCAATGGACAGACACTTATGGGTACGTTTTGAACTCATTGTGAAACAGAGAAAAAACAATAAACTGAACTGAAAAAGAATAACGACTGTATGACACACAAATCATGGCATTCTATTGCCATGAGTCATCACCCCTTTGGCTCTTAAGTTTGGAGGATTCCCCTATAATTCTCATTACATATCCTAGTTCTCTCCTTGTCTTGCGATTACAAAAACAAAACACGAATTCACAGATTTGAAAAGAGAACATTTTTTGTTGCGAATAAACAGGCTTTTCAACAAAAAAAAATTACGAATTGTAAGACGTTTAATGAATTTGACTACAGAAATCATTGCGAATTACCGAGGGGACCGAAATGTGCTGTGTTTTTACGAATAACCGCGATTTTTTCAAGGGAATTACAGTTTATTACGATTAAGCGGGGCTTACGATTTAATGGGGTACGAATTATCGAAATTTTACTGTATTTTAAAACAAGAAAATATAAAGAAAGAAATTTTAAAATTTAACTCGCATTTTAACGCAATTGCGACACACATCCTAAGACAATCTACAATAACTTTATAATATTTTGCTGCGCATGTGTTATGGTACTCCTTCTAAATTGTTTAATTTTTGTGGAATTTTCCTTTAATTTTCGAACAAAAAAGATGGCGTCAAAGCAAAGTATTCGATGTCATAATTTAAATCCATAATTTACTATCCAATTCATTAAAATTTAATATTTACGACGTATTGTGCTCCTTTTTGGTTATCTAAATTAATTCTGCTTTAGTGCATCTTCATAAACCCATACAATCTGCTTACTCTGAGCGCCATCACTCAACCGCATCGCATAAATACCATCGCTCCTAAATGCACACTATACTATTTGTAAGTTGATGCTGACAGCTTTTTCGAGCTTTGCTTTACATTGTGCATAGACGCTACCTAAAAGTCCAAAGTGAAATTAATTTGTCATGTCAACTATTTCGAGTTTTATTTTTGCTTCTTATCGAGATCTATATTTGTGAAATGCGTTTTCTCTGCTATCGTTTCAGTTTGTTTTCATAAGCCTTGCAGTTATTCTTGAATGAAAATTCGAAACAACGTGGTTTGGGTGTGGGATTTGTGATAAGAAAATTTATTTCAGAATTTGGTAGTTACCTGCCTATACCTAACGATATTGAGGCTCACAAGTTTAAATAAATTGACATCTCTAATCAAGAGTGCCTCTGAAAATTGTATCTACAGATATATAAAAGCTTCACTCACTCCTGTGCATCACAGAGCATGATAATGTGAGCATGATTCAACAGCCTGATGCATTTGGTCGGTCAATCGTTAACGCTTACCTTACAAGGCTTGTGGATTCATCCTCAAAAGCTACGAATCGATTTCTACATCAAATCAATCAACTCCATCAGTCACAATTTAAGTCTCGAGTAAACCTGAACCATTCGAAAGACTGTCTTCAAAATCAAATACCGCATTGCATACTCAACTCAAACAGACACACATATACTACAACCATAGATTCTCTGTCTCTCCCTGGCATGTTATATTTTTATTTTTTTATTTCAACAAACAGCAAGCAGCGCTACCATCGGTTCATAAGAAAAAATGTCTACACCATTAGTCCATCTCTACACGTGTTTTTGGTTGGGCGTGCTTGTGAAAAAAAGTTCTTAAATAATTTTATAAAAATTAATTTCACGATTGTAGTAGAACTTGGTAAGCATATAACTATTTTTAAATATTTCAACCGAAAAATACTACGCAAATCTTTTATTTGTATTCAAAAAAAAAAATTGAAATTCTCTTTCCCACTCGCGAAAAAATTATGGGTACCTATCTGTATCTTTACATGTTGGGTATCGGCGACGTTTGTGCCTTGCTCTGTTCGTTCACTTGCTGCTTGAGTTCTTTCCACGTTTTTAGCTTGTTCTTCTCTCTTTCTTCCACGTCAGGTTTTGATGCTGTTTCGCATCACAGTATCGCGGTCGATTTTTCTTTCTTAAATGATTGATCGAATAGAAACAAACACTGAACTGATGAAATATACTTTTTTTCATTTCGAGATACATTTTGTTTATAGCTAATCATGCTCTGGTCGCTGGGGATGTTGATAAGAGGCATTTGGTTATTGTAAATTATGAGCCCATTGGTGTGTTTAGGACTTTGACAGCGTTTTCATTTGGTTTTCTCTAACACAAAGTTTTAGTAGAAGTTTTTGGAGGTAACTGTTAAATTAATTCCTCGTGTAGCCATTTAGGATTGTTCAGTACAAAGAAGACTGCATTTGACGAAGCGAACGAGGGAGATCGCGTAGAATAAAAAAAAGTCCGTCGTGTGTGGTTCGGGCAATTGCTTTTGTTTGCACTGTTCATATAGTTACAGATACAGAGCGGAGATATAAAGTGTTTGAACATAGGGCTACCATGTGTTCAATTTTTTGAAACAAAATAAAATATATGAGAGATACGGTAAAAAAAAAACATCGATAAGAATGTCAACATGTACATTTATAAATTAAGGCCGTGTGTCAATTGCGTAAAAATTTTAAGCCAGTGGATAATTTTTGACATTGGTATGGTGAAAAAAGACTTAAAAATTTTACCTTCTCAACAAAAAAAAAATACAAATTTTCGGCACAACAGGATCGGTAATACCCAGGGCCGAGCTTTCTCACAAGCATTCATGTGTGCGGTGTGTACATCTTTCACGATGGTGGGACCTCGTGTTTTATGCCGACTCCCAACGCTTGAGATAAGCTTTTCATGACTGATACTACTCGGATGATTTGTCAGATCATCACGAGAGGAGGGTCAGTGAGGTCCAGTCTTGTTGAAGACACATGTTGTTCACATCCATAGCTTGTAATTTAGGCACTCAGCGCTGGGTTATAAGAATACAGAAGAAGAATAGTCCGTTAGTGCTTCCAGTCCGAAATCGGCACCAAACAGTCACGCGTTTTGGATTTTTTTGGTTCTCAACAATTACTCGTGGGTTTTCTTAAAATGTAAAAATTTTGACCATTAACGAAGCTATCGAGATGAATATGGGCTTCATCACTGAAGATGACTTTGTTCGATAAATCAGCATCCATTTGTTTTGTTTTAAAATCCATTCAACGTACTCTTTCGCTCTGCGTGGTCAGTAGTTTTAGTTCTCGAGTCAATTGAACTATGTAAGCATGAAGTTTCAAGTCTTTCGTATAAGAATTCGCTTAAGAGGGCTTCTCAAAATGCCCGATTCTTGACTACGGCGCAGTATTGATGTTACATGACTCCTTGAGCGTCAGAAATACATTGACGAATTAATACTTCGATGTTTCCCAGGTGACAGGATACCCAGAGTGGTCTACTTACTTACTTACTTAAGTGGCGCTGAGCCTTAACCAACATGCCTCTACATTTAGCCCGTTCCTTAGCTAGCTTGTGAGCGCCACTTATGGTGAGGTCTTCCTCTACTGCGTCCGACGTCTAGCTGGGAATTAAAGAATCTGCGAGCCGGAGTATTGATGTTCATTCGTTCTTCATGCCCTAGCCATCTTTGACATCCAATACGGAGTTTTTTGACCAGGGGCATGTCGATGTACAGCTCGTATAGTCCTTGGTGGAATATTCGTCTCCATAGCCCTTCAACGCAAAACGGGACCGAAGAAATATTCGTCTCGAATCGACCAAGGATTTCTTCATCCGCCTTTAATACGGTCCATGCTTCAGCGCCGTAGAGCAGGATTATAGGATCTCCTTAGTAGTTCGTAGATGGGCTTTACTCTTTAATTGCTTCTTAGCACGAAGAAACAGCGGTTGGCAAGAGCAATTCCTCGTTCAATCTCTGACGAGATGCTGTTGTCAGTACTACCACAAAGTTATATCTGACAGTGTCTAGAGTTATTTTCGTCAGAGTGTCAAAAATCACTAATTGTTCCATTCTCCCTGAATTTTTCAATTATCCTCTTCACTGTAAATTACTATTGCGGACATATTTTGTACGAAAATTGCAGACAATACCTGTCAAACATTATTGATTTTCAAAATATTGTTAAAGCCGGCTTCACACACGCAGTTTTAACTGTCCGGTTTGCCTGTTCAGGCCGCCTGCGCAGTTAAAACTGAACGTGTGTATGATAAAGTTGTCAGTTTTTTTGGCCTGAGCAGGCAATCAGAGAAAAATCGAAAATTCAATCGTTTTGCCTGGTCAGTACGCCTGTTATTAGAAAAACCGGAGTGTGTGTAGCATCACGCATTCAGGCCGTCAGTTTAAAGTGAAATTTACATGTGCGGAGACGGTTTTTCTTTAATATTTAAATATGGCTTAAAAGTGTCGCGAAGAATTCATAGACATAGAACAAAGAACTATTATTCCTAATAATAAGCCCACTATGGCAAGTGCGTCATCCGTAGATGCCATTTTTATTGAACGACTAAAACACACAAACTGATTGGCCTCACATATTTACCGGAGCGTGTGAATGCCCTATGGCGGTCCGGTAAAACTGAACAGGCAAACCGGACAGTTAAAACTGCGTGTGTGTAGCCGGCTTAAACGATAAAAATGCGTTATTCTTTCGTATAGCGTTCAATTTTTAATAACACCGAACTGTCAGCTGTCACATTGTTATCTTTATTTACATTGGCAAAACAGTACTAATAAGGTATTAGTGCAAAACATAAAAAAGTCATCATTTATAATTGATGTGCATTTTTTTGACTTTTACAAAAAATATAGTGTAGTCTATATTTTTAATTTTCTTTTAAGGAATGCTGCCAAAGAAAAAAGTATTTATTACAGACCCATGGCAACCCTACGAACTTTTTTCTATTACTGATTGTCTGTTGAATTTGTACGGGGTACAATTTTTTATCGATTAATATTGCACTGTGCATCTTATTGATGTTTTTTGTGTGTGCATTATTTGTTATTTAACTTTCATATGAACATAGTGTTATGCTTATGCTTCAGTTTGTTTATTGACATAATTATGTTTTTTGACAGAAATTCACTATATCACGTTCTTTTGAATTTCAAGCCAGATAAATGCGTCTTGAATTTATTCAACAAATACTTGAACGGAAAGCAATAGATCTGTTCCCACAGTGACGTTGAAAACACAACGGCTGAAATTTGATCGCTTTCTAGAAAAAACAAACAAACATTCTGCACATTTACGGAACAATAAACTTCTAAAACAACGCCTTAACCGGAATCACAAAAAAAATTGTATCCTATGCTATGAATGAATACCATTATAATTTTTTTTATGAAACATTGAAAAGGAACAATAGAAATAGAGGCGCAGCATCCCATTTACATAGTGACATGAACAAGCGTTTCCCCCGATCGAACTCAAACTGGTACAAACGTCATTACTCTGACATGCTAAAGAATATCTTAAAATTGAAATACATATTTGCTAAATTATAAAAAAAAATACCATTTCGCTACAAAATTCCCATCACATTACAATGATATTCTACCTGTTTCAGGCACCTCTACTGGTATTTTAAATATTTCATGTTGTGTCTGAGAGCTGGTAATCAAAGTGAGTAAATGCTTAATGGAGGTAACATTCTTAATGGAGCGTACAAAGGCAAATGGCTTAACCGAGATGCAGAAAGAATTAATTCTTGCACTCCACAAATCCGAATTAACGTCAAGGCAAATTGCCGAGGCGGCCAAATGTGCTCAATCAACTGTCATTCGACAAATTCAAAAATTTCAAGAGATCGGTCGTTTACCAATGACCGAACGTCGTAAGGCAACAAGGCAACGAGCAAAACATCACAGTTTGACAGTGACAGTCAATGATTACAGGACCTACGGGATGACAATAGTAATTTTTTTTATTTCTTTTTTTTTATAATTTTATATTTATCTTTTTTTGTTTAGTTAAGTTTATAGAATTTTCGGTTGTCAATATTTGTGTTTATTTTCTTTTGGTAAAGTAACAATTTTCGAGTATATGAACAATTCTTCTTGTGATGCCGAAGCCCGTTCCTTGCAAGTTGAGAGTGTTTGAGTTGAAAGCGCCTAGCATCAGCGTTTGAGTTACATATTTTTAATCCAAAAACTATATTTCTTGCGTAAACTGACAGATTACATCACGTATATTAATAAAACTTACAACGATGAATAGAGACTGCCAAAGTTAGTACCTACAATTTTCATCTAAACGTTCATAAACGTCAATCTATAGTCTCTGCCAAACTTATCTATTATCAGATTCGTCGTCCATTTTTAGGAATACAATCTCCCTTAGCCATAAATCCATTATGAGGAGTATATAAAGGTACGTACTTCTTAGGCGGTGTGTCAGTTGCGTTAAAATGGGGGTTAAACTTTATCCACTGGCTAATTTTTGACATTTCTGCAGGTGCTTTCCATCTCTGTCACCCCTCAGTAGGTATATCAAATGACAAAATTAGCCACTGGATACATTTTAGCGAGCTGTTGAGCAGGTTGAAGTCTCTAGTCACCATACTAATGTCAAAATGTATCCACTGGCTAACATTTTAACGCAATTGACAGACAGCCTTAAAATATTTTTAAACGCAAAAACCTTATTCATAACCTAAACGCGTTTAATGGTTGAATAGTATCTGTATAAGGGTGTTCTATTTATTCAGGGTTACCAATGACATAAGTTTAGGTCAAAAAAAAAAGAAAAAAAGAAGTGAAAGTATTTTTGTACTTTAGCAATTATTTTTCGCTGCTTAACTTGTTAAAGTGTAAATTCTATTTTTATCTACAGACCCAGCATTGTAAACGATTTTAATTAGCCAACATAAGCTATGAAAGTGTAGAAAGCAAAGAAGTCGCCTTTAGTTTCCTACCATTAAAAAGTAGAAGTTGGTAACTCTGCTGCGATGTGGGTTAGCTAATTTTAATAGAATTGCTCTTTTTGTTACTTGATTTGACACAAAGTCTGTATAATTGTTATGTATTGGGAATAACCTTTTTTTTTTTTGTAGAGGTATAGAACTTAAAGTTGGCAACACTGTCTGCATTAACTAACTAATTAACTAAATTAAATTATTAGAAGAAGTGCTAAGGAGTAGTGGTAGATGAGGGAGGAGGACATAAGGGAGTTTCGTAGAGCAAGTTTGCTACAGTGAAAATCAAAGGAGCTATGCCCATAAGACAGGCGTAGTCTTCTAGTCATTGGTTCATTGTTACCGTAGTTGGTTCGGCGGAATTTGAGTCGGAAGAGGGGAACAGATCTTAGATTTCTGGAGTTGGCGTTTCTAGCAGAGCGGGGCAGTCAATATTACTTGCTAGAAGCTGATGTGCAAAAAAATGTCGACTATTTCACAACGCTTTTGTAGTGATTGAAGGTTTATTAATTTCAAACGTAGGGGGGGTAGATTAAAACTGTCTACTCAGGGGAGACCGCGTAGAGCAAAACGGATAAATCTGCGTTGGAGACTCTCAGTACGGAGGGAATGGGTATTGTGATAAGGCGACCATACTTGGCTAGCATATTCAAGGATAGGTCTAACCGTCTAACAAATGTGAAAAAGAGAGATTTTGTGACAAAGGGGGTTAGAGAATTACTTAGACCAGCGTTTTACAACCCCAAGTGCGGAGTTGGCTCTGCTGATTATATTATCAATATGAGAGCAAAAGTTAAGTTCTCTGTCACAGATAACACCCAGATCACGCATGAACAGCACATTGGGTACTGGCTCACCAAATATTAAATATGATATCGCGTCAGATGGGAGACGCTTACGGGAGTATGTCATTGTCTGGCATTTGATGATATTGATCTCCAGGAAGTTTTTTTTTTGGCACCAGGTTGAAAAGTTGTTTAAATCTCTTTGAAGTGGGTAAGAGTCAGTGGAGGAGGAAATGTGCCTAAAGATTTTCATGTCATCGGCATATAAGATAAATATGAGTTTTCAATGATACTGTCAACGTCATAGACAAAATAAATATCAACAGATCAAGATAGCTACCTTGAGGCTACGCCGGGACGGCGCGAATGGCATTGCCTGATATTAATTTGATTAAGTATGGAACGTTTTCGCAGTACGTTTACTCTAAATTACAATACCAATCCACAGACACGTCGTACAGTGCGTGCAGTATAAGTCATTGCTGCTGTAGAGCGTAGCGAAATACTCGAATCAGTTTTTTTTATCAACTGATTTTTTTTTATTTCGTTTGAAAACTAACTTACATGATAGAGAAAAAAAACATGAAAAACTAGCCTACTTAACTTACTTGCCCTATGCCCTAAATTTCACGATAACTTAATACTTAATACCCGAATCAGTCTATCTGCAATCGTGCACAGGAGTTGGATATGTGTCCACTCTATGGAAGATTTTGCCGAAATATCTTGGTTTGCGTGCTTACAAAATCCAACTCGTGCAAGAATTGAAGAAGGTGATCCTGTAACTAGCAAGGCGTAGATTCGGTGTATGGGCCCAAGACAAGATTGCCATTGGTCCCAATTTTCATAAGCGAAAGTTTTTGGTTGAATGAATACGTCAATAACAAAAGTGCCTTACTTGGGGTGATGATAATCTGATGATGATAATAAATTTTATATCTACAAAAACTGACTGTTTGGTGTGATTTATGGGTTGGTGGAATAATTGGTCCGTACTTCTTTAAAACCGATGCTGGTCAGAACGTTACAGTCAACGGTGACCGCTATAGAGCCAGTGAATTAGCCTCCACGACCGTGCAATTTATCGCCGATTGACTACTTTCTGTGGCAATATGTGAAGTCGGTAGTCTACGTAGATAAGCCCGAAACGATTGACCACTTGGAGGACAAAATTTCCAACAAATGTTGGAAAAGTCATCGAAAGTTGGAGCTCCAGATTAGACTACGTCTGAGCCAGCCGAGGCGGTCTTTTGTCGTAAAGCATATTTGAATTATACTGCTAGAAGGTTATCTTTCTTAAAAAAAAATTGTATTTCAAATTAAAAAAAAACTATATGTTGTCTAAATACAGTATTTTGCCGCTCCCACTTTTCAGAGACTTTTTCAGTAAAAAACAAGCGATTCTGAGTCGATATATACATATACTTTGAGGTATATCTAGCGAAATTATTTCACTTAATGTCAAAACTTATATACCCTATGGTATAGGGTAAAGAAAACTTTTTTCGGTAAAATTTGAAATTAAAAAAAAAATCGAGTGTGGTAGAAGTGAAACTGCTATCTGCTTAGTTTCTCCCTTTCTCTTTCTCTTATTGCCACCGCCATAGTGTCATAGTGTATTCATCTCATTCGAGATGAGTTGAACTGATATATTGACAATTGCCTTGGGTACTTTTTGACAACTCGCAAGATCTTGGGTTTATGTGAGAGTTATATGCAACTAAATTTATGTTGATTGTTCGAATCACAAACGCGCATAAAAGTAGAATGGAAATACAAGTATTCAAGATTGTTCTTCTGCATAAACTAGGTTGAAGAATTTCAACTCTTTCTCACCCGGACCTCAAGCCTAAAAAACCGGTTATATGCCAGTTGAACTGAATATCATTCTCTTCCAATAACCAACAACACGCGTAGTTCCCAAGTGTTGTCATACCTAAGGACTAAACCGGACCGACGCTGATGGGTTCCCGTGATCAGACCACAACTGATATTTTGATTGATCTGTCTTTCGTTACACATTTTCGATTCATTAAATCGAATTCACAACGTCAGAAAAGAAGTTTTACTTCAAAAATACAATCATAAAAATATGGCAATTATTACCTTCTGCAAGATCTCTAGTGTGAAGATATTCTGCGCTAACGAGGTATCCGTCGGAGGCTCCGGAGCGGACACTTTTCCGCAATGCATACTTCATCGAGGAATATGTCATCGGAAAAAAACTTACATCGCTACAATTCATAGATAAATTCCGCGAAGAATTTGTGTCGGAGGAAATCGAAAAAAAAAAATCAAATATTGCAGGAAAAATGCACCTGAACGCACTTCAACGCAATTCGCCGGATGCGTTACAAAATGTCGGAGAAATATTCCGAAATTCCGAGAATTTTCCGTTATTATCTTATAAAAATACAAAGTGTGTGTTAGATCACAAAATTGATACAAAAAGAGTGGAATTCAGGACCAGTATCAATGAAATTTGTGAATATAAATGCAATTGCAATGAGAAAAACAGAAAAGTACTCTGTGCAAAAGTTTGTTTTCATACAGATGATGTCAGTTTGTCATTTGGCAGTTCGACACTGACGTTGTCCTGAACAACTCCATGGGAACAATTTCCCGCGAAAAACTATTATAGGTCTGAATATGTTGAATTACGTTGCAGCTTACAAAAAAAATATGAAACATACAAAAATTTGGTATACACACAATATATAACCAGCTGTACTCTTTTAAAAAAATGCGAGGCAGAATGAGTAAAGAGGATTCCAATCAAATTTAAGGGCCGCCCGGACTGCGTACTGTAGCTTAAGCTTGAATCTGAGTCGGAAGTTAAAAACAATGCAACCCGTTAGCGCTTATAAAATTAGGGTTATAGGGAATTCTTTTTCTCACCGAATTTTTCCCATTCAGCAATGTAAATTGATTGCTGTGTAAAAAAACTTCCGAGGGAAAAAGAATCGCCGATGACCCTAAATGTGTTTCTTCGTTAATCTGGTGAATCTGTAGCTTGAAGTTGAATGGATGGTATCAATATACCAGCTACAGATACTCTGTAGCGGCCCTTTAGTCTCAGCATATTGCAGAATATCATCGCCTTACCAACTGAGGAATCGTGTTTGACTTTCGGATATCTCGGAGATATCAGAGGGATCCGTAAGTGGGACACAATGTAAACAATGTTTCATATAAAATTTATAAACAATAAAATCATATAAAAAATGAAATTAATTTCCAATAAACAAATAACAAAACCAGCATTTGTTTGAAATAAAACTGCCCGCTTCACTTGATCATTTTTGACATTAAATTAACAAAAGCCCAATACAAAAACTATCATCCGATAAAATATTCACTTAACCCGTACGAAATGTGCCCAAACACTTCTACTGTCTCTGTCTCGCGTACATATTCACATTCACATCCGCTCAGCAGACTGCAGAGTTTTGTTTCGCAACGAAACGCTACCTATCGGCTGTTAAACACAACAATGACCAGTTTATAGTTTCACGTCGGATGAGTCAGGCGTGTCTGTCAAAGTGTTAACATAACGAATTGAGTCAAAAATTCACAAAACAACATTTCAAAAATTATTTTGGTAAGTTTTGTCGATATTAAATTATTTTAATGTTTCACGAAAAAAAAACTCATCGCCAAAATGTTCAATTATACCACGTAAACCAACTTTGACATTTTTCCTATACCTACTCCGTCACCAAGCGGCATTTCACTTGGTTCTTACATGAAACAGCTGCGTGTAGATTACTAGATGCCTACGGGTGTATCAACTGTATACACCACAGACACACATTAATGTTTGGTTTTGGAATGTGCGCTCTCCCTCTCTTCCATTTGTCCCACTTCTTTGTTGTTGGCTTGCGGTATGTTTTGTTTCTTTATTTTTGGATTTACATTGAATATTTTGTCGATTTCCTAAGTTTGTAAATTTTGTAACAGTTAAAATAATTCTTACTTTGCAAACCCGTTAGAATTTGACGCATAAATTACGTTTACCAGCGCTTTATTGGCAAATTTTCTTATGTCAGAAATTTGCTCAATGTTTTCTTCAAACTTTTTCAAAGACAGTTTTTAACTAATTTTTATAATTTAACTCATCAAATATGGATAGGTATGGGTATCCGAAATCAATGTCAATGTCATCGTCAACAACGGTGAAGTTGGACGTACGTTCGTCTCAAAAGCAAAGGTGCAAAAAAGGAACATATCTGTCGTCAATTTATGTCAAACGATCAATATTTTACCAATTGTTGCTTATATTTTAATTGAAATATTTCAATAAAAAAAAGTACTAGAACTGGTCGCACCAATAACTCAATTTATTATTTCATGCTTACCTACCTTCAAGTAGGTACACAGCTATATTTCATTTATTTTAAAGACATGCGCACAGACATTCCCACTGACAAAAAATAATCTCGGTATTCACTTAAATTTTATTCGTGTGAATTGAATATCTTGATCACCCTTATTCCCTGTTTACTCGCCTCATAAAAGGATCCCAAAACAATTACATACCTGAATTGGCAGGCATCTGACATCATCGTTCATTCATCTCTATTGATAGGCTAGATATAATTTTGTTTGTCAAAACGGAATACATATCATGGAATGTGGACTAAATGAAATATTAATTTTTTTTAATTGTCAAGTGAAAAATGTATGTAATTTATTTTTCATACATTTTGGCATAGATAATAAAATTAAAATATAATAGTTAAATGCGTTACCGTTATGTATTTGCAATTTGTTTATACCTAGTATGAGTCATCGAATTCCAAAAAAAGCACACCAGTGTACCTAATTGGCGTTGTGCGAAAGTTGAAATTGTCGGTATAGTCAGTTTTTTCAACTACATATTAAACTGTCAAATATCAAAAGATGTTTTTTTGAGGCGAAATTTTAAAACCAAATTGATTCAGAATTGTGGTTGCATATATATATTTTTTTACATAAATTATTTACAAAAACCAATTTATTTAAATTATATAATTATTTGTTGCCGGTTGTGGTAAATAGTAACTTTTATGTAATTTGAAAACGTCAAAGAAATTTGATTTTATTAATCGAGTTTTCGATTGGGGTTTTTGGATTTTGCTCACAGATTTCAGGTTTGTACATGCCCAATTGGAATATAAACGAAAGTGATTCTTATTTTTTGTATTAGGGTGTCGTTTGCCAGCTGGTTGTTAAGTTTTTTTTGTTTGTGTTTTTTTTTTGCGTAGCCAGACCACTTACAGAGTTGTTGAAGAAAGATTCAAAATTTGCGTCAGCTGAAGAGTGATCTGTTTCCGAACAACTTAATTTTCTAAGAAACCAACCAGTAGCAAGTCTTAACTGATTAGTTTTGCATTGGAGTCATTAGCAGTAGTTTACGCGGTTATTGAATTGATTCTTGGTTGGTTGTCTTTAGTTATTCTGTGGCTTTGTTTCAGACGCTGAGGAAAAAATATGTCAATCCGCGTATAGCCAAGTGAGCCTGTATAAGAGTATTTTACTTTTGTTCATCACAGAACGTTGAGCATCAGGGTTACCAAAGATTCAGTTTAAACAAATTCGAAAGGCTGAATTATAATAGTCGGAAGCAATCGGAAGCTACTGTCAAAATTCTACGTTAAGTTTTCTTCAGTGCTGTCAATTACCTAGTCTAGTAGCCATAATAGACTTTTGTGAATGGAAGCGATTGTCAGAGTGCAAGTCGTTTTGCCAAAGTAAGTCGTTGCTTATGAACTTAATTTAAATGTACACAGCTGTTGTAGAGAAATGTCAAATTTATGTATGAAATAACAAAAGAAAAAGAAAGAGCGAATGAATTCGCTTTTTTGCCAGTGAGCAAAAGTGAACGAATCGAAGCGAAAAGCTATTATGGTCGTACAATACAGATTTCATGTGTTACGGAAGTGGTCGCCCGCAACCATCTTATCTAATAGTTCAGCCTTAAATTCCAAAACGTCAAAAAAAATGCGCAATGTGAATGTACACTGCTTTAATAATGTCAGGTTATGAATGCTTTTGCACTGCTTTGCATATTTTATGCATCATAAACATTCACGATGCTCCTTTTGCGTGCGTTTGTGCAGTTGATGCTTTCACAATGCGTTTTAGAAAAAAATTGCTTTGCATCATAGTAAATCGGTTGCGTGTTGGAACTCTCGATTAAGCAGTAATACAGAAGTACTGCGTTTTGGAACTCATGATTAGGAAGTAATGCAGAAGTACTACGTTTTGGAATTCAGCCAAAAATTAACAAATTTAACGTTATCCTTAATTGTGATGTTTTTTGATTTTTTGGTAATTTATTCGATGCAAACTCTGTACATATTACTATTATGTGTCAAGATTTTAATAAGAATTTGTGCGACCCTGAATAAATGCTGCATTATTAGTTATACATTGTATAACTATACCTACAACCTTCCAGATGTGTTTTTAGTGATTTTTAATGAATAAGGGGCATTTAGGTCTCCTGCCACCGATAAATTCTAGAAGTAAACACAAAATTTGTGAAACTATGTCCGATAAAACACTAGACACGGAACAAATCTAAATGACAGTCCAGTCAGATGGCGAAAATTTGTATTGCTTTTTTTTTATTGTGATGGTCAAAATAGAGTAGGCATGAGTGACATATTGGACATATGTTCATTAAATGTCATTATCGTGCAACCGTTCTTTACTCATTGCGGCTTTTTTTTATAAATTCAATCATTAGCTAGTTGGTGTCAAAGCAAAGCTTATAAATTTTGGAACATTTTTTTCCATGGGCACGAAGAGCCAGTGCCCAAAGTAGTGTGAGACTGTAACACACTAAAACCAACACACATTTTGTTTTTGTATTGCAAATATGCGACTTATCTAGCAATTTTTTTATCACGAATAATGAATGTTTGGCAGGTAACTTTCCTTTGAGAGTCCCTCCTCGGGACAAATCTAAGGGCAAACAATAAATTTGTTTCTTCAAGAATTTGAAGGACCGTTGTGTAAACGTGTCCCAATTAACGTTTTTTATGTTTGCGTGCAAAATTTTTCGTTCCATCTTTAACCGCGGGAATACCCAGATCTCTGCGTAGATCTTCATTCCTTATATACCACGGCGCATTGCCGAATGATCTTAACATTTTGTTTTGAAAAGTTTGGAAAATATTTAGATTCGTTTCACTGGTACAACCAAATAGTTGTATACTATATGTCCAAACCGGCTTTAGCACTTGCTTGTACAAGGTGGGCCAAAATAAGTCATCCCATGTTGTTTGGCCTTCAGAATATGGGTTGTGGCTCGTGCAGTGTCTGCCGTTGCCCCATCCTGTTGGAACCGCATGTCCTAAAGTCCTAATTCTTCTAATTGCATCGGTCAACATGGCCCTATAGAGCGCACCATCCACTGTTGTCCTTTCACCAGCGGCGTTCTCGAAAAAAAAAATGTGCCGATGACTCCACCAGCTTGAACAGCGCACCATGTAGTAAATTTGAGCGGGTGTAATGCCTCCTCGTGCATTACTAGTATATTTTCGGTGCTCCAAAAGCGATAGTTTTGCTTGTTCACGTACACGCCGAGGTGGAAATGAGCCTCATCGCTCATTATGATTTTGGTCGAAAAATCGTCCACTTCAATTATTCCGCGTTCTTGGGGAGTGTATCGCTCCATGGCTTGTTCACTTGTATTCTACATTTGTCGACTTCACAAATGTCAAAACAGATTTGACATTGGCTGCCATTTGCAAAAATAAGAGCATCTTTCAATAGGGTGATCTCTTTTGGCCCACCTTGTATGTATAATATCAGCTTCGAATATTTTCCGAGTAACCAGTACAGTTCTCAGTATTTATTTTTGAGTTCTTCGCAATTCCTTTTACATGCGACTTCCATTTTAATTTTGCATCGAGTGTCATTCCGAGATATTTCGCTTCATTTGCAAAAGGGACTCGAACCGTTTTGAGAAATACTAGCAAATTGTTTGTCCGTTTATACGAAAAATCTACATGAATCGATTTGCTCTTGTTAAGTGCAATCCGCCAGAATTTTGTCCATTCATAGACCTCGTTAAGAGCGTTTTGCAATTTCATATTTGTTTCCTCTATTGTTGTGACAACTGCTAGTACAGCTTTATCGTCAGCAAACGTGGCAACTATTGT
The DNA here is from genome assembly GCA_949824845.1 of Rhingia rostrata. NCBI lineage: Eukaryota > Metazoa > Arthropoda > Insecta > Diptera > Syrphidae > Rhingia > Rhingia rostrata. Next base: position 72,863,371 of record OX463758.1, on the reverse strand, counting down.
ATCGTTCGTTTGTGGGATATCACGTGTAAATGTTAGGTAGAAGAGTGGTCCAAGTGATACTCCTGCCAATATTTCTTTGAACTCTAAATATTCGTGTGTTTTCATAAACGTCTGCCTAACGAACTGCGTTGGACGTGTTCATAAAGTCAGATTTTTGATCGAACACCAGATGAAGTGCAGATGATATGTTCATAAATATGCGAGATTGTGCATCCATATTATCTTAACTGCAGAAATCGCAGGAGATAAAGAAAACAATTTGTAAGTGCGAAAATGAACGTTTTATTGCCTTTTTTTTTAAATAAATTGTGTGCTTAACATTTATGTATTGTGTGTGCTAACATTTATCTTTTTTTTAAAGGAAAAAAATGCACTATGGAATGTGGCAAAAGCTAAGCTATTAGTACATAAAAGAATTCTGTTGGAAAAATAATTCAATTTTGGGAAAAAGAAAAAAAAAATTCATTGTAGAGGACATTAAAAATGTTGATCCATTCTTCTGCTTTGCTATTAATTCACAATTAATATTGAGCACAACTTTGTATTTGAAATTTTTGTCTGACGTTTATGAACATTCAGTGATTACTTAAAATTGTACTTAAGCAGGCCTGCACCCGTTCTGCAGAATGAGTGTGTTCATCAATGCAACAAAGAAGAAAAACGTTGGGACTAGCACAGATTTTCGACGTTTATAAAAACATTCTTCGTTTTCAAGTTTCACACAGAAGAGTCTATGCTCCTGATACGAGACAAGGACTTTATAAAATTTTTCAGGCAGAACTTGTCTTGATTTGTCTTGAAGGTCCCTGAGTAAATTTTCTTTTCTTCGAAAGCTTTCTCAATTACATAATTGAATTCGATTACCTTGGTATATAGTCGAATGGTATCTTCTAAACTCAAATTGATTGCCAGGTAAAAGGCGTTTCTTATTAACAATGGGATGTAAGCGATCGAGTAATAGCCTTTCAAAAACTTTTGAAATTATTGGAAGAAGTGAAATAGGTCCGTAAGATTTTATTTTATATGGTGATTTTCCTGGTTTGAGAACCATAATCACTTCTGCGACTTTCCACTGTCTTGGTATGTATTCTAATCTAATTGCTGCATTTACAATTTCCAATGAGGCTTTTCAAGGATAGCTATAAGTGGACCCCTTAGGCCGTGTGTGAATTGCGGTAAAATGTTAGCCAGTCGATAATTTTTGACATTAGTATGGCCACTTACTTAGTGGCGCTACAGTCCGGAATGAACCTGGGCCTCAACCAACATGCCTCTCCAATTAGCCCGGTCCTTAGTTAACTGATCCAGTTGCGCTCTCCAAGTTGGTTGAGGTCGGTTTCTTGTGTGCCCCACTTAAGACGAGGTCATCCTCTACTGCGTCCGACGTGTGGCTGGGAATCGAAGACTCTACGAGCCGGAATAATAGTGTCCATTCGTTCTACATGTCCTAGCCATCTTAAACGTCCAATGCGGAGTTTTTTTTGACCAGGGGCATGTCGCGTATAGTTCTTGGTTGAATCTTCGTCTCCATAGCCCGTCAACGCAAACGGGTCCGAAGATTTTTCGAATGTTTCGGTGAGGTTGTTTCTGACCCTGATGGAGCAGCAAGGATTCTCCATCGTCATCCTACACAAACGGAGTTTGGGCGGTATACCAAAACTAGACATGGCTCTGTATAGTTCGTCTCTATAAATGCTGCCGTAAGCGGCTCTGCAATCGATGAATAGGTGGTGGGTATCCATTTGGACTTCTTGGGTTTTTTCCAGGATCTGCCGAAGTGTGAAGATTTGATCGGTTGTGGACTTTCCTGGCCTAAAACACACTGATAAGGCTGATCAGGTTGTTAGTAAACGGTTTCAGGCGTTCACATATTACGGCAGATAGGATCTTGTAGGCGATTTTGAGGAGATTTATGCCTCTGTAACTGGCGCAGTTTAGAGGGTCTCTCTGCTGAGGTTCCATTCTTCAAGCAAATTTGGCTTATGGTTAGGTGGATGTTATTTACCAAGTCATCTCCTCCGGCTCAGCGGGAAGGCCGTCATTTCCGGCAGCCTTATTAAGCTTGAGTTTAAATATTGCTATCCTCACTTCACTCAGGTCGGGTGGTTGGCAGTTTTCGCTGTCGTTGCCAGTATTGATGGTTCGTTCTGCCTGACAGCGGAATGTTGTTCGTCATCATCGCCGTTTATCAGTCTGCAGAAGTGGTTCTTACATATCCTCAGCGTCGACTGTGTCTCAACTACGATATTTCCTTGTTCATTTCGACAGGATTCTGTTCGAGCCTTGTATCTTTGGCTTCGACGTTTTACACTTTGGTAAAACTTGCGAACATCAATCTTGGAGTGTCACCTCTCTACATCCTCGATCGCGCGCTCTTTTTTCTTCTTTCTGAAAAGCCGGTGTTCTTCCTTCTTCTCAGCCTATAGAGCTCAACGGCAGCTCTCGTCTTTACCTACAGCTTAGCCTTGTAAGCCTCGTTCTTGGAGCATCTGTTCGCATTCCTCATCAAACTAGGGTTTTCTTGCTGGTGTTGACGCGAGAAACCTAGTACATCAGTTGCGTCTGATCTAATGGCTTGTTGGCATCGTTGCCATAGTTATTCGACATTCGATGCTGGTGGTATGGTGTTAATCGAGAAGTTTAGGGATACGCGTTGCGCGAAGGTCTTGGCGATCTCTTGCGATTGCAGTCCTTTGACATTAAATTTGCTAACAGTATTTGTGGATTGTTGTGGCGTGGTGGATATCCGCATTCTAACCTTGGCTGCAACAAGGTAGTGGTCCCAGTCGATGTTTGCTCCTTGGAATATTCGGACATCAAAAATACTGGATACGTGGCTCTTGTCTATCGCTATGTGATCAATTTGGTTGACCGTTCGTTGATCTGGAGAATGTCCCCTTATGGATATCGAGGTGAGGAAACCGTATGCTGGCTATAGTGGCATTTCGTTCCGTAGTCAATTAGCATAAGTCCGTTACCAGACGTATTGTCGTGTAGGCTATGTTTTCCGATAATACTGCTAAAGATGTCTTCTTTTCCTATCTTTGCGTTAAAATCTCCCAGCACGATCTTAACATCGTACTTCGGTAGTCGCTCATAGGATTTTTCAAGGAGTTCATAGAAGCAGTCCTTAGCTATATCATCTTTTTCCTCCGTTGATGCTTGAGCGCATTTAAGGCTTATGTCTTGGAAACATAAGACTTCTTGCCTAAGTCTGGCACTTATAACAAATCCGCATCCGAATAGCCGCTGTTTCTGCTCCCTATAACACGGTCCGTGTCACAGTTTTCCATCCTCTTTTTGTCCGGCCCATCCCAACGTATTCTTTGGATGACAGTAATGTCTGCTTAGTAGCAGTTTAGGGCTTCCGCTAGTTGTTCGCTTGCACCTCTCCTTATACAGGGTGTCCGCCTGGAAGGTTTACTACTTTGTTTGTTTATAATTTTTGAATAAATGAAAGGGAATGGATCTTATATTGATAAATATTTTATTTAATGTCTGCAATTACGTACAGAATACAATATTAGGTAAATGTCCGTCACCGTTAGTCACACAAATGCGAGACCTTGTGAGCACATTTTTCATTACATTCTAACACATTTCACGCGGTATTTCATTTATTTCATTACGAATATTTTGTTTGAGTTGCTCAAACGAAATATGGCTTGTTTGCATAAGCCTTGTTTTTCAGATATCCCCACAAAAGAAGTCCGGAACAGTCAAATCGGGCGACCGTGGGGGCCAATCAGCATTTTTTAAAATAACTTGTTGTGGAAAGCGGTCTCACAGTAATTCCATTGCAATCCTGGCTGTATGCGATGTGGCACCATCTTGTTGATACCACATGTTAATCAAGCCCAAAGCATGCAGTTGTGCCTTTAAAAAGTTTCAATCATATCACGATATCGCTCCCCATTCACAGTTAACGTTACGCCGTTTTCATTTTCAAAGAAGTCAGGTCCAATGATTCCTCCTGACCAAATTGCACACCAGACTGTAACTTTTAATGGATGCAAAGGTGACTGATGAATTTTTTGAGGGTTTTCCATTACCCAGAACCGACTATTCTGTTCACATATCCATTCAAATGAAAATGTGCCCGTCACTCATAATGATTTTTTCATGAAAATCGGGGTTGTCATGGGCTAGCTGTAATATCCTATTGCCATATGTACGGCGGCATAAATGGTCTTGTGGAAGAAGCTCTTGTGTCAACTGAATCTTAAATGGAAACAAATGCAAATCCTTGTGCAAAATTGTGGCCAAAGTTGTTCTTTAAAGACCAAGCTACGGAGCAGGATTGTTTTAAACACTTCCTTGAACAGCAGTAATGTTTTCTGCCGATCTTGTAGTACTTTGTGGTCCATGCTTGGGCCTATCAACTGAAGACCCTCTTTCTTCGAAATCATTCACTCTACGATAAATAGTGCGTTTTGTTGGCACTATTCATTTTTGTCCTAAAAATTTCACGTAACTTTCTCATTGTCACAGTAATTGATGATTGATTTTGATAAAATGTTTTAACGATTAAAACACGTTGGTTTATTGAAAAATTTTCCGTAATAAATTTGCCACGTGTCTACTTCACGACTGCCAAATATGAACTATCAAGACTACTGTTTACCAAAATGGCGGCAAAGCAAAGTAGTATACCTTCCCGTCGGACACCCTGTATTTGACATTTGCAAACAAAAAATGGAGTCTCCTGGGAAGTAAGCAAAAATTATTTATTTCTTTGAAATTGCTTATTGATTGTTTAATTTTTTACTATTGGTATGGTTTCATTAAAAAAAACAAACGTGGAAACACGAGTAGGTACAAGCTGCAAGAGTACATGCTGCTTTTGAGCTGCAAATTTGCAATGTGGAGCAGACATATAGTTAATAAATTTAGATAGCTGTTGGATTCGTCGGCTGGTGTATCCAAACACTCAACCCACTGATTTAAAATTCGCTTCAATTCGAATAAATTTACCAAATGGTTGCTCTCTATAAAATGAGTTCCGAAACGTCAAACTTGTACAAAAAAACATTTAAGCCAATCATCAAGGTGAAATTGCAAAGAAAGAATAGTATTACCGCATTGAAACAATTTTTTGACATTTTGGAACTCAACCCTTTTTAGGTCCCTGAGCCTCTAACAAAATTTTGGGGTCTGCGAAGCTTTGTCAATGCGTTTAGATCGTAACCATGATATAACTACTTAGCTTATGTTAAGATTTTGCCATGAGCGTCGTTGACGTAGAATCTCTTTAGTTTTATCATAGCAACGTAGATGATTTTCGATAAATGTTTGCCTATTATTCACGAAATGTTCACGTTCACGTTTGGTGTGTACAACCCTTAACAATGCTGCCAACTACAAATGTTACTTTCTATTTAAAAACAAAAAAAGAACACTTTTCTCAATCTAAATTCATATATGGAATATTAAATGCACGTATACTTCTTCCAGTGTAGCTCTTTGAAATTTCAAAAAAAAAGTGTTCTTTCAATTTGTATCTTCATCCATTCGAATAAACTGAAATCTTCTTGATCTTCTCTTATTTTTTTTTTTTCAAAACTAACTTTCCAATGGATGTACTAACAAATGAAATAGCTTCACACACACACACACACACATATAATTATCGACTTGCATTCAATACAAATCTGCGTTTAAAATTCTTTCAGATCCAATTCGGATGATCGCAAATTTTATAAGATACTGGACTTGCAAAATAATTCAAAATGTACCCGTATACCATTAAATTGACGGGTAAATCCAAAGAAGAAAATAGACAGTTCTTATATGGTTTATATAAAGCCTATGAATCCGTATATGGCAGCGATATCAATGCTAAAAGGAAAATTTTAAAAAGAATCGAGAGTGTCACTCACATTAATAGGACCTCCATAGCCAGGTTCATACAAAAAAACAAACGTGATCCCAATGCGTCGTCAGCCCGACAAGATGCCACAAAGGTTCAAAGATGGGCCACTGGATTGATAGACGAACAGGTTCAACAAATAGAAGATAGGATTCACTCTCTGTGTCAGGCTAGTGATAGTCAGGTGCCGATGAGAAAGTTGCACCTTGAGCTTTGCACAGAAGGATTATTCAATGGTAGCTTTGGGTCATTGCACAAGTTATTGGTGCAAATGGGATATGCCTATGTTAGAGATGAAAAAGAACCAAAGTGGAGGCTGTTGAAGAAAAAGGTGAATATGAGCCAAAACAAACATTTATATGTGTTTTAATATGAAATCGTAAAATTGAGTTGTACTAAGCGTTGTAGTAATTGTATTTACAACATTTGGATACCCGTTTCGAATTGTTTTGCTTTATTGTTCCAAATTTTTCAAAATTTATAAACCTAACACTATTTTTGGAATAGAAATTGGAACTAACAAGCTTGTAATAGTAGTGCATGAAAACTGTTGTAAATAAGATGGGGTTGTTCGTTGGACCTAGGCTTTCAAACGTGTTACTCGAAGCTGAGCGAAGACAATGATTTTTAAAAGCTAAAAATGACGAAAGTTTAGTAAAAATGTTGGTTAAGACTTCGCCTTTAGAGTGATTAAGGGAAATAAGGCTTATATGGCATGGCTTACCATTATATCGCCAGAACTGTAAAATCATATTCACTTCACCTGTTTCAACTTTTTTGTTTCCATGTAAAAATTATATTTATGGCCAAAATCTCTCGAAAACCCACAATCTTTACACACCAAATTGCGAAAACCCAAAAAAATGCAAAAAGCCTTGTTGTATTACCCTCAAAGATCTCTGAAAAATCTGTAAATGGAATGTGAGGATACATTTTTCAATTTACTAAGACTAGAACTTGTGTGGTTCGATTCCCAGCCGTGGCAACGCCTAAATAATTTTTCACTGGCCCTCCTCCCGTGATAATCTAACAAATCATCCGATTAGTATCAATTGTCAAGAAAAGCTTTTCTCAAATTCGCCGTTCGAAGTCGGCATAAAACAGGAGGTCCAGCCATCGTACAGAAGTACACACATGAATGGTTGTGAGAAAGCTCGACTTACGAGCCTGTTGCGGCAATTTTTTTTTTGTTTACTGGTTAAGCTTCCCGATAGAACCATTTGGATCGAGTCCATTAAGACTCGATTTGAATTTGGGTGTCATACATGGCCGATCACTAACTTCAGTAAGGGCTACAAGGCTCTTTAAGAAAGATGAACTAAAAGTATCCAATTGCTTTAAGCTAGTTTTCCACTTACTTACTTACTTAAGTGGCGCTACAGTCCAGAATGAACCTGGACCCTAACCAAAATGCCTCTCCAAATAGGGCGTTCCTTAGCTTACTGCCTGCAGTTTACACTCCAAGTTGGTTGGAGTCGGTTTCTACTTGTTCTTCCGACGTTTGGATGGGAATCGAAGGCTCTGCGAGCCGGGGTATTGGTTCTACATGTCATAGCCAGCTTAAAGGTCCAATGCGGAGTTTTTTTTTTTAACATGGTCATGTCGCTGTACAGCTCGTATAGTTCTTGGTTGAATCTTCGTCTCCATATCCCGTCAACGCAAACGGGACCGAAGATTTTTCGAAGAATTTTCCTCTCAAATCGACCATGATTTCTTCATCCGCTTTTGAGACGGTCCATGCTTCAGCACCGTATAGCAGGACTGGGATGATCAGGGTCATATATTAGATTTTCTTAGTAGTTCTAATGAGGGCTTTACTACTGAACTGCCTCCTAAGCCCGAAGAAACAGCGGTTGGCAAGAGTAATTATTCGTTTTATTTCTGACGAGATGTTGTTGTCAGAGTTAAAAGCGGAGCCGAGATAGACAAAGTCCAGTACTACCTCAAGGCTATATTTGTCAATGGTGACGTTCTGTCCAATTCGTCGATGTTGTGTGAACTTTCGTGTTGACAGCATATACTTCGTCTTGCCCTCATTTACTGCTAAACAAATTTTTACCGCTTCCTCCTCTATACTATCAAACGTGGCTATGACATCACGTTGGGTCCTACCAATTATGTCAATGTCGTCGGTGTATGCTAGTAGTTGTGAAGATTTTTGGAAAATTGTGCCTCTGGTGTTGGCCCCGGAGTTTTGCACAATCCTCTCAAGAATCAGATTGAAGAAGTCACATGACAGCGCTTCGCCTTGCCTAAATCCTTTTTTGGTATCGAATGTGTCGGTGATGTCGTTGCCGACCCTGATGGAGGAGCGAGAATTCTCCATTGTCATCCTACACAAACGACTACAAAAACATGGCTTTGTATAGTTCGTCTCTATAAATGCTGTCGTATGCGGCTTTGAAATCGATGAATATGAATATGTGGTGGGTATCGATTTGGACTTTTCGGTTTTTTTTCCAGGATCTGCCGAAGTGTGAAAATTTGATCGATTGTGGACTTTTCTTCAGGCGTTAACATTTTATGGCAGATAGACGATGGCCTACAAGACGATGTTGAGGAGAGTTTACGGGGTCTTCTTTTTTGTGGATCGGGTAAACGATGCTGAGGTTCCAGTCTTAAATCATACTTTCTTCCCACCAGATTTGCCATATGAGTTGGTGGATGTTATTTACCAGATTTCCCATATGAGTTGGTGGATGTTATTTACGAAGTCATCTCCGCCGGCTCAGCGGGAAGGCCGTCATTTCCGGCAGCCTTATTAAGCTTGAGTTTAGATATTGCTATCCTCACTTCACTCAGGTCGGGTGGTTGGCAGTTTTCGCTGTCGTTGCCAATATTGAATGGTTCGTTCTGCCTGACAGCGGAATGTTTTTCATCATCGCCGTTTAACAGTCTGCAGAAGTGGTTCTTCCATATCCTCAGCGTCGACTGTGTCTCAACTACGATATTTCCTTGTTCATTTTGACAGGATTCTGTTCGAGCCTTGTATCTTTGACTTTGACGTTTTACACTTTGGTAAAACTTGCGAACATCGTTCTTCGAGTGTCACCTCTCTTTATCCTTGATCGCGCACTTTTCTTGCTCTTTTTTCTTCTTTCTGAAAAGCCGGTGTTCTTCGCTTCTTCTCTGCCTATAGAGCTTAATGGCAGCTTTCGTCTTCACTAGCAGCTTAGCCTTGAAGGCCACCCGCCGTCGTGCAAGTAGTAAATGGTAGTAAGAAAGTTAGGTCCTGTGTACTATAGCGCCAAAAATGTTGTTTTTGTTTGTATGGTCGGTCTTACTATCGGATCGTTTTGCTGCATCTTCGAATTGTACACTTTCAAGCTTTGTACTGCCTTGGTCTTCCTTTGTCCTTCCTGTCGTACCATTCGATTGAAGTGCACAATTTGACCAGTCTTCAGGAGTCGCCTGATGCTCTGCTCTGTGGTTTTTCTGCCTAATACCTTGCACTTTTAAAAACGTTTTTCTCAGAACTCTCAAAGTCACAGATTACATTCAACTGAACAGCCTTTAACTGTTTCACCACGAACGTCAGAGAAGGGTAAGAAAGAGAGTGATAGGAAAAATGTTGGGTGTAGTGAAGACTTACTCCATGGGTGGTGTCCGGACTAACTTCGGGAAGTCACTGTTTCTTGTGTCAAATTCGCAGAACTTTCAAGATGTGTGTGGATTGTTACGTTTGAATTATTCAACACCACTATGATTCGAGTCTATGCGTGGGAAATCGGTCTCTCTTGGAAATTTGTTTCTATAAAATCTCATTCTCAAGACCCACCTTATGATGACGATTTATTTTGAAATCAAATTTTTTTTTGGTTTTAGAACTCAACATGCCACTCAGTTACAGCACCAAGGATGACATTCTTAAAAATGAAGATAAACTGAGGTTAGCTGTTCGGGCGGTAATTGAAGAGAATAAATCAATTAGCCAAACCTGCAAAGACTACAGTGTGGCAAGGTCGACCTTGAAACGTTATGTAAAAAAGCAAAGGGATAGCCCCGGAGAAGAAATAACATATCGTCGATCATTCAGAGGGGCTTCCATGTTCACACCCGATGAGGAAATAGAGCTTTTGGGATATCTGACGAATGAGATCGATTTGTATAAAGGGTTGTCATCGGTTCAAGTTCGTCGCCTAGCCTTTGAATTTGCTAAGAGAATTAAGAAAAACTATCCAAAGAAATGGGAATCCAAAAAGGAAGCAAACTATAGTTGGCTCAATGGATTCTTGAAGAGACATCCGTCGATTTCCATTCGTGCGCCAAATTTAAATTCACAAACAATGTCAGGGCTATCTGATGATGAGGAGGAAGAATTTATGCCTGATGCAACTGAATTTCTACACGTGGTTTTGCATGATGAATGTGAGGAAAGTTCGGAGATGAAAGACATGAATGCCAAGGCTCTTGAGGTATGTTGAATAGTATCTTCAATGAAAACCCTAAAACAAAACTCAAAATATGTAGTAACAGGGCATTGCGAGAGTTTAAAGGCTGGAATCACTATAGAGCTAGAGAAGAATGCCCATTTGCACTAAAGGAGGCTTAAGGGTATCCGTGTGGATTAATGAGAGAAAAACACGTTTTTTTGGTTGGTAATGAAGGTTTCATTATTGGTAATGAAGGTTTTTTTTAGATATGACCTTCCCAAATTGCAAAAACAAATTCGTGGTGTTTGTCTAATGTTTTTACTTACGTTCGACACTATTGTGGACTGGATTAGGAGCGGTAGCTCGTTAGATCCATATGTGCAAAGCACGAGATTCTAAAATGGGTGAAACCGTAAGAAATCGATGAGCTAACCCATTTGCTGTGTAAATATATTCTTTCAAGGTTCAGACTGCTGCATGGAAATAAGCCCCATGGGTCTTAATTCCCAACAAAAAGGAAATCGCCCCGAGGAGCTTATTTCTTTTTGTATATAGAAACATGTCTCGCTGCTGTAAATGCCCTTTGCTTGTGGAGTTTATTTCCTTTTCATGCATCCAAGCTCGTACACATCCCAAGTCCAACAGGGGTGTTGCACATCCAAACTTTGCACTCACCAAACTTGAATAGAATTCCAATTTCAAATGGCAGTAACACCAGCGGGGGTTAATGTTTTTTCGTGGCTCGGTTTATTTCCGTTTCGAAAAACAAATAAACCGGTGGGGTTATTTCCTTTTATTTGGAAAATAAGCCCCGTGGGACTTGAGCTGGGATGGTTTCTTTCTCAATCAATATCTCGACATTGTGCCCATAAAGCAGCTGCTGCTGGAAATGCTGCCTGAATAAATCTACAATTCCCAGCGCCTCAGTGACTAAGTTACGATTGTTGTTTCGTAGAGCATGGTGTTCTACCGTGAAGCCCAGCTGTAATTTATTTGGCATTCTTGTAGAATTGACGGATGCTCTTCTTTGTCTGGGTTCTTTCCGTGCGGTGTTTTGTTGTAGTGCCTTGATATGTGCCTCTTCTATCATTTCTCTTTTTTGGTACTCGCAACACCATACCACGGATCCCTTTTCGAGGGTAGCCTATGATGATATGATGATATTGCTATACTGTAACAACTTAGTGTTGATATTGGTAAATGATGAGGGCACAGCAGGGAATCTGCCACTCAGGTTTTGTTTGTAGTTTTCGGCTTCCTCGGCAATCTTCGGCTCACTAAGGCTTCCAACGTGAAGTCTCTTCTCACCATTCGCAGCTTCTTCTCGTTGGACATTCAGGCTCAAAAGAAAATGGTCGGATTCGACGTTTAACGCTCTGAATATGTGTACTAAAATGATGTTGGATGTGTGCCACTCATCAATGAGTACATGGTTGATTTGGTCGGATGTTCGGTCTTCTGGAGATCGCCAGGTTGCTTTGTGGATTCAAAGTGGAGGAATCTAGTGGTGCTGATAACAGTATTGAACGCTGTCGCGAAGTCTGTTAGTCGGAAGCCATTACCTGTTGTCGGTGTCTCTCTTTGGTCAGTCGACCATTTTAGTCACGTGATATTTGAGGGGAAATAACTGACGAAACGAGTTGAAAATTTACACATGGGACTTCAGATATACCGAACCTCCGTTTCAAAGACCAAGCCATCGCTTTGTCAAAAAAACGGGAAGCAGCGAACCCGAGATCGTGGAAGGCTGTAGTTTCTCAGGCAGATACTCTTCACTGGTCAGGAGCCCGATAATTATGTAGGGACTTCAGATATGAGTGGAACAGCTGATTTTTCTTGGGCCAGTCATGAAGACGTTTTTGATTTAAGTCAAATTACCATAATATAGGTTCCACGTTACCTTAACTCAATTTTCGGTTGTAAACTGAAATGCGGATCACGGCCAGTGACAGCCAATTTGACAGATTTCGCTTCAGCGATTTGGCCGCTTCTAAATGTCAAAACTATGAAATCCATAATGGAAGACCCTTGATTCGGTTACTAGAAATATTTTCTAGTGCTTTCGTTTCTACTTTCAAGCGAACTGCCTTTTTATTTCTTTGATTTGCCAGAGCTATCTTTTCCGTTGTATGTTTTTGTTCTCTTTCGTCATTCTTTTCTTCTTCTGACTCGACTCTCTTTTGACGCCACAATGGTCTTTTGTTGCAGCTCCTTAATATACGCCTCCTTTGTAACGTCTTTTCGGTACAAACGTAATCCTGTCACGGGCAGTATTTTCGGCCTTGATGGTACCCTAGCTGGCTGGTATCCTAGGCTTGAATCCGTTGCGTGTTGACATTGGTGGGGGGGTCGATGACACAGCAATAAGTCTCTCAAACATTTGTGCTTCTTAGACTCCGTGAAATTGGGCGTTGAAGTCATTTTTCTGTATCACCCGCAGCTTTTTCTCGTTGGACTGTCGAGCCTTGAATAGTGTTGCAAAGTCGACGCTTATATACCTGAACGGATGTACATTTAAGATGTTGTATGCGTGCCTCGGATCTATGAACAAATGGTCAATTTGGCAGGCGATTCGACCATGGAGATCACGAGGTTTCTTTTTAGATACGAAATCGAGGAAATCTGCTGATATAAGATGTTGCGACGTCAGAAGGCATTATCTGTCGTTTCGTCGGGGTGTGCTTTCCAACTAATCCAGCGAATGTTTTTTTTTAACAATTTTTGTCCCAAGTACGGTTCCTAAATCGTACTCCAAAAGACTCAGACTTACTGCTTAGAGACTCAAGGAGGTTAGAAAATTCTTCCTCGATAGGGTCTTCCATCACATCGGCAAAGGATGTGCAAAAGTCAGGTTGAAACGTTTCCCCAACGTGGATCTTAAACCGGCTTATGTGCTCTCCAACTAACAACGACTCAGACTCGTACTTGTAAGAGACTTAAGGAAATTAGAAAATTCTTCCTTGAAAGGGTCTTCCTTCACATCGACAGAGGATGTGCAAATGTAAGGCTGAAAAGTTTCCCTAATGTGGATCCTTAACCGGCTTATGTGCTTTCCAACTAACAAAGACTCAGGCTCGTACTCCTTAGAGACTCAAGGAGGTTAGAAAATTCTTCCTTGATAGGGTCTTCCTTCACGTCGGCAAAGGATGTGCAAATGTAAGGATGAAACGTTTCCCTAATGTGAATTATAAACAATGAATTATCAACCGGCTTATCGTCAATCACTCAGAACTGACCCACAAATAATTCGCAACCTGCAGCCTGTCTGGTGGTAGCTGAGATAACGCTCCTCCCATTGTAGAAAGGTTTAATCCCTATAGGTATTAAAAAACTGAAGCTAGTGGGCTTACCTACATTATAATTCTTCAAATACAGAAGTGATGCTTGGTAGGCTGCAGCAAATCCATGTTTGCCCCATCTACGGCAGCAATCGGGGCATTAAAAGTCCAATCCTTCCTCTGTTGGACTTAATTTTGCAGCAGTAAACACTCGTCATATAGTCGAATGGAGGTCTGAAAAGTTAGACGTCTAGACTTTTCAGACGTCCATTCGACTATATAACGAATGTTTACTGCTGCAAAATTACACATTTGACACACCGAAACGTCAAAACTAACCCGCTAACATAAGTCAAATTTAAAATGTTTGTCAGCCATTTTAGTTAACCGCGTTTCTATTTCAGATTCCAACCGATGAACAAGTAAATTCCAATCAAAGACATTTCCCACAATTTTCAAACATGATGGAGGTCAAACATTCCCCAGCGTCGAAAATGGAATTTCGATCCAATGGACTGCCAGCAAATGAAGTCGATGATATAGATACGCTCTACGACGATGATGGCATTGACAAGAGTGTAACGCCTCCTAGTGACGAATGTGGTAAGTGGAGGAAAACACACCTGTCATTACATAGTTGATTTCTAATTTATCCCTTGACAGATCAAGACGCATTAGTCCTCAATGGCATTGATAAGGATCAGGAGGTGTTGTCTTCGTCTCAAATTCTAGACGGCATGGGAATAGATGTGATCAAGAACGAAGTCGACTCCAATGATAAGACAGTGGTTGCCGAAACAACAGAAACAAACAAGGAGAATGAAGAAGCGGAAGAAGTGAAGTCGTCTGACTTGAATGACGTCGAACTCGATTTGGAAGAAACATCCACAGAGAAGAATAAAACAGACGCGTCCAAAGTGAGAGACACCGGAGATGATCTCGATACTTTGCTGTCGAAAATTAATGACTTGGTCGAGGATTGTATAAAAAAACCCAAGGTTGGAGGTGCAGCTACCAAATTGGTGGATGAAGTTGTGGAAATTCCAGATGATGATGAGATGACAGACGTGAGCAAATGTAAAGAAACGGAGATGGAAAATAATTCTCAGGGGAGTGCAGAAGCTAAGGTGAAAAGATCAGCATCGGTAGAGAAGCCACCTCCGGAGTCAGAAAAAACACCGAAAGAAACACAGATGGATATCGACGAAGATTTAGGCGATGAAATCGTCTGCTTAGATAGTCCCTTGCCAGAGGAGAGTAAATTGGATGAGGATGTACTGATGACGGAAGATGACTTACTCAAAGAGGATGTTCCGGAGAAATCCGAAATTGAAACTGAGAAACCTACGGAGAATGAAGGCATTCCCCAAACGGAAAACAACCCCACAACGGTAGACCATCCTCAAAACAACGAGGAACAAGCTGAAGAGAAGGAAGCCGCGATTGAAGAAGCGGTTGAAAGTGCGGAGAATGATGATGAGCAGGAAGTCTTCCTGATAGATGATGATGATGATGATGATCTCATAAAGAATCCTGAAGCGGCGGAAGAATCTGAGCAAAAGCCAGAGGAACCCAAGGAAAGTGAGCAGTATACCGAGAAGGAAATAGAAAAAGCCCTTCATGACATCTGCAAGACTCCCGAATCAGAAGAAGCTACGAAAGCGAAAATCGAAAAGAAAGGGGAGGATGAAGATGATGATGTTGTTTGTTTGGACGACTCGGATAAGGAAGAGGAAACCAATAATGAGAAAACGAAGGATAAGCCTGCCGATAAGGCCACCGGTGTGGAGAACGAAAACAAAGAATCGTCGGCGGAGAACAAGGTGGAGGAATCCACTGACAAAGATAAAGAAGGTGCAGACAACACCCAGCCAGAGAAGAGCGAGACTGAAAAGGCAATCGGAGAAATTTTAAAAGAGAAACCTGCCAATGAACTTGCTGAAAAGTCAGTAGAAGCTGTTCCGGATGATGAACTGGCATTGGAAGACATCTCCAAAAAGCCTGACGAAAAGGTGGTAGATTCAGCTCCCAAGGTACCATCCGAACTGGAGAAGGCACAGAGTCCCACCAAAATCAATCAAAATGACGATATTGTAATATTAGATGACGATGAAGAGGAAGAGGTAACTGCCGCACAAAAAGACGACAAGTCACCCACAAGCTATTCAGATAAAACCTCCACAGCAACAACATCATCTGAAGAGGAGAAGAAATCCGCGGAGGACACGTCTCTAGCCAAAGTTACGATCACATCTGATGAAACTCCGACAGTAGTGAAACCATCGACGATTGTGTCGGATAATTCTGACAACGCTCGTGATGGTGTCGACGAGAAGTCAGGTAACAAAGACGAACCAAAAGACGCACCGAAAGAGAAGAAAACAGTTCCTTCCAATTCGAATAGCAATAGCAGCAGCAGCAACCTCTTAAAAGAAACCACCAATCAAGAGCATGATGAGCGCGAACAGCCACCAGCAAAACGGATTCGTCTTAGTCAGGACGAAGCCAGCAGTCGACACTCCGCAATGAGCATGGACGACACAAAGTCCAACATTGTCGATGAAGATGAAGGCATGGAATTCAAAGGCGATGAAGACAGCAAAGCGCTGAAGCGAGTTCATAGCAATGACTCGTTAGCGCCCGACTTCAAGAAGCCCAAGACCGATGAAATATTCACGAAGGACGTGAAGAAAGATTCCACATCGAAGGTCGAGGATGTTAAACAAGAGGAAATCAAAAAAGACGAACACGAATCGAAGCCCTACAAGCTGTATCCGCTGCCAAAGTTCGACTCACCACCAGTAGACGTAAGCTTGGACTTCCTTAGACGGTACAAAAAGAAAATTCACAAGATGACAAGGTATGACATGGAGGATTTCATTCTGCAGAAGATCGTCGAAGCCATCGTCGATAAGAGTACATTCGCCGAAATGCGCGAATACATTGAAAAATTGGAGAAAAACGTCGCAAGCCATCGCACCAAGCTCGCCGAGTTGACGAAGCAATTCCGCGACCTGGAGATGGTGCACAATCGTGTGCTGAAGGACGTTGAAACAAAGAATTCACAGTTCATCATGCCGGTGAAGATCACGAGAGCAGTTGGTCTGCAAGTTTACTTCCCCAACAAAAAGTGCGACCAGCCACTGGCTCCACCCTCTCCTATCAGTACGCAAACATTGCCAAAGAATGCGAGTGTCAGTACAGCGGTGCCAGAAAAATCCGCAGCTCCAGCGAGTACTACACCTGTTGCGCCTATTGCGCCTATTGCGCCAACGACCCCTAACAACAGTACTCAACCAACAACAGTTGTTAACAATGCAGCGGCACCACCTCAACGGCGAGGATGTGTACAGAAATTGACCCCAATGCGACCAGATACACCGCGTAATTCTCCACTCAACCGTAGCACGTCTGCAACTTCGCAAGCATCACCCCTGGCGCCGGTGGCAAAGGAACCAGTTTCAGTGGTGGGAGCTCCCGTCAAGATACTGAATCGGGGGGTGGCAACGAATAGTCGTGTTAATCCACCATCAAATGCCATGGCAATGGTTAATAATATTCCCAAACCGACGCCAGTACCTACAGCTGTTGTAGTACCTGCAACAGTGCCAAGGCCAACGGGCACACCACCAGGCATCGCTACGTAAGTGAACGCTTTGCTTTTTTTTTGTTAACCACTTCTCTATCTCTATCGCTCTTGCAGAAAGAAACAACTTCCTGCCAGGAATAGGAACTCGATAAGCGTGCCGCATTCCCAATCAGATCCCAATCTAGTGTCTCAACCACTTCCGCCAGCAGCAACAGTTGTTGCGTCGCAAATCCCTCCCTCGATGACACCGAAAACAGCAAACAAATCAGTCATCGATTTGACAGATGAAGATGATGTGGTGCCCACACCAACACCACCGCTTGCCAGTCCCAGGACTCCGGTAGCATTGGCAGCGCCCACCCCAATATCGGCTCCTATGGCTGCAAACCGTGGACCCTATAAAGTGTCTGTCATACCGGCTCAACAGTTGCAACAGCCTAGGCCGAATCCACCTAAGCAGACTCCGGGACGGCCCCCAGCTAAACGTGAGTATTGCCATCACTCTCTCCCCTTGTATCCGATCTCTTTACAAAACGTCTCTCTCTCCTGCAGTTCCAATTATTGCGCCAAAACCAAACGGACAAATTATTCCGGCCCGACAGGTGCCGGCAAATCCTGCTAGGTATCGCCATCCTGCACCGCTGCCAAATCAACCGATTCACAGCAGCAATCCAGCATGGAAGCAGCCACCAGCTCGACCCACTATTCGCATCAGTAATCTCGAGAGTGGCATCGTAATCTCATGGACCATCGATGACACAGCCAAGGAAAAGTACGCGGAGAGTACAAGCTACCAGATCTACGCCTATCAAGAGACCAGTGGACCACCACTAGTCGAGTCGTGGCGTCATGTAGGCGATGTAAAAGCAATGTTACTGCCCATGGCTGTGACACTCACTCAGTTCCAAGAGGGACAGCGTTATTACTTTGCTGTTCGGGCAGTGGACGCGCACAATCGTTGTGGTCCGTTCAGCTTTGCTAAGACTTGGAGTTAATCAAGTAAAATTAATTTGGGTGTCTCTCCTTGAATTTACACAACCGCAACTTTATTTAGGCTCTAGAATTACTTTATTTTTTCACCGTTAAACATTTTATTTCTTTTTAAAAAGGACAACAACAACAACACAATACCAATAAACACAACCGCAGTAACATTTTTTTTTTAGAATTGCGATGCATACTCATAAGGTAGGCAGAGATGAGGGGTAGTCGATGGATGGATGAATGAGTGTATGTTTGTGAACTATGATTAGATTGTATGGCATAGTGGCATATATGTGGCATCACATAATTGGGGGAATTTCGTTGTGGAGGGGGTTGTATTTGGATGGTTGGCATCATTCCGTTTTATTAGAACAAACATGGACTGCCTCCCTGTCATGTATCGCATCACTGGCGACCAATGAACTGACACAACTGGCACTTTATTCATGTTACATCTCATTTCAATTGTGAAGGAACTATTTGCCAAAATGTCATACGTATGGCATTTTCTGACAGTCTGGAAATTTTTTATCTTTGAATTGATTGCTGAATTTGTTATGACATACGCGTGGGGTCCTGTCAATTTGACGAATTCAAATCTGAAAAATTAGTTGCATCAGTTAGTTTTCGCTCAAAGCCGGTGATGGCGGCCAACACGAAATTTCATAGAGACAGACAAAAACGTAAAACTATATCAACTTTGTTCATTATATCGTAATTGACAGATTTCTTGTTTTTTTTTATTAGGAAAATCAATATACCTTGAGCAGAGATCGTAAAAATGATTTACAATCGACCCAAACTTTGACAGCTTTAAACTGCCAACAACCTTCCTTCTTCTGTTGTCGTTCCGATAGATGTAAAAAATGTCGATAAATGGCGCCCAACGTAAGATCAACAGTATGTGTGCCTGATCCAATGCTGACATAAAATCCAGTGAGACATTAACGATATATTGTCAGATCTATTAAAATCCATCATTTCATTTGTCCTCTTCCGTTTCTATAGATGGCGTTATTTTCTCATGTCAAGAAATCACAAATGCCATTCATATGTCAACAGTTATGTTACCCTGCATGATCCAATGCATGACATACAAACTTGTCAGACATTTTGCATTTGTTGAGGGGTGTATTCGAATTTATCTTGACATTTCATTAACGTTTCGTTCCGATAGATAAACTTTTAATGGTGACAAATGGCGCCCAACGACAGATCAACAGTTTGCGTGTATGATCCAATGCTGACATACGAACCAGTGCGGCATTAACAATTTGTTGTGACATCTATTCGAAATCCAGCATTTCATCTGTCTTCTTGTGAAGAGTGGGTATTTAGGGTTATCGGGAATTCTTTTTCCCACGGAATTTTTCCTATTCAGCAGTCAATTTACATTGTTGGAAGGAAAATTTTGATGTTTAGCATCGTTCCCATCAGCAGCTTTTATTTTAATACTCCCTGTCATGTATGGCAGAACTATCGATGTTTACGTGCATGATCCGTGGCATGACATACGAACCTATCAGACATTTTAAATGTTTCGTAAGGTCTTTTCGAATTTATCTTATCATTTTTCTTCCCTTCTTCCCTTTCTTTCCGATAGATGGCATTACGTTCTATGGAAATAAAATTTATATTCAGACCCATCGCGAATAAATTTTCCCGGAAAATGGTTCCCATTCAGCAATCTGATTTACATTGCTGACAAGTGAAAAATTTCCCGGAAAAAATTATTCGCGATAGGACTGATTGTTAGTCAATAGTGTTCCGTTCATGATCCGATCACGATCCCTTGTGTATTATTTCGAATCGTCATAAAAATTAAAAAAAAAAAAAAACTTTGTACATCTCATTGAAGTTTCCTACTTTATAGTGTTATACGCGTTAGTTTGCCTTAATTTCCATTTGCCTTACCAACATAGCAGTCCATAGGACATGATCACTTGAAAAAAATTGGTTCGCGCTCCAGTCTCTAGCTGAACTTAACATGTGCAGGCCTATCGCGAATCATTTTTCCCGGAAAACTTCTCCCATTCAGCAATCTGTTTTACATTGCCGATAAGGGATATATTCCCGGGAAATTTTGT
Source organism: Rhingia rostrata (assembly GCA_949824845.1). Classification (NCBI taxonomy): domain Eukaryota; kingdom Metazoa; phylum Arthropoda; class Insecta; order Diptera; family Syrphidae; genus Rhingia; species Rhingia rostrata. The sequence goes on along the minus strand of OX463758.1, from coordinate 72,843,191 downwards.
TCGCGATAGGCCTGGTTGTGTAGGTCTTGACAAGCTTTTTATCATAATTCGTGTCCGTCGTTATTTTTCATATTAAATCTGTAATTTCAATCAGCCAGTAATGCGAAAGCAGCATTTCCGAAAGGGTTTTCGAAAAGACAGAGAAAATTGACTTTTCAAAATATTCATCGCGTAATTATGGAAATCCTTCAAAGATGTGTCTTGGCAGCTCTGAAGGCTTAAATGAAAACCCTGAACGATCTTTATTTGTCAAATCGAAAACGCAGACTATTTTGGGCGTTACATTAACTTGGGCGTTACATTAAGTTGGGGAAATACATGATGGAACATTTTAAGTTCATCTCTTGAGGTGAATTTTTAAACAGACAAACATGGAAATATATGTGACCCTATCCCCAACACTGAAAAGAACAGCCTAGGATTTAAAAGCAACGTTCGCTAAATGTAGGTTTTCATTTTGTTTATGCTTTTTCGAACATTTAATGATTGAGGCCGAATTCGAGTGATTTTAAAACCTCATGCTAAAGATGCGATTACATGTTTCAACTGCAGGTGTAGTTTTATTTTTACCTCGGATTTGATTTGAATTATTCAAACGTTTTTTTTTCATTATTTTTGTTATGACCACTTAAATTGAACATTATATTGGTTGTATTGGGTCTTCGAATTCGAAGTCACATTGAGTCTCAATCGTTTTTTTTTTTCATTTTAACTACAAATTGGGATTTATTTCGAAATTCGAAGTTAACAAATAATTCAATTGCATATTTGATTTAAATTTCATTTACTCGCTACTATTAAATATTGAATAATCGAATTCGATTAATTTTCACAATTTGATTGTACGATCTAACACTGAACAATCAAGCCACCTGCATCCTTCCTGCCTATCTTACTTATTGCAATTAAAATGAAAAAACCATTGTAACAATAAGAGAACAATTTTTTTTTATAAACGTGTTATAACACGTGTTGAGTTTAATTATTATTTTAAGAAATTATTTTGTTGTACATCTTGATAACAGCGAAAAAAGTTTTTTTTTTGTTTTTACTTTAGAGATGTATACGGGCATATTAGAATTTTAAAATATTTTAGTTATTTAAAAAATATATATTTTAAATTTTTGAGTAAAGTAAACGCTACAGACATTAGAACAGGATATGTTGTGCTATTCAACTTATTAATAAATTTAACATCAATAAATATACACATACAAGTAAAGGGTGTTTTTTTTGAAGGTGTATAGAACTTTGAATTGAAATAAAACAAAAGAAAATCGTTTTAATGTCCATCAATTTGGCTTTATTGGAAGGATAATTTTATGCCATTTATGCTAAAATATGATTTCGGGCATGTGGCCACGGCTGGTTTGAATAAAGCCAAGTCAAGAGATCCAATTTTCAACCACTTTTTCGAGCATTTGGGACCGTATGTCGGCAATTACGTCAAGAATGTTGGCTTCCAAGTCCCCTAACATTTTCTGGTTGTTGGCGCAGACGAGCGACATCACATATCACCAAAGAAAACAATCCAATGGTGTCAAATCACACTGTCTTGGTGGCCAACTGACAGATCCATTCCGCGAAATTATGCTCTCATCGAATGTTTCCTTCAATAAATCGATTGTAACTTGCGCTGTATGACATGAAGCGCCGTCTTGTTGGAACCACATCTTATCCACATTCATGCCATCCAATTCGGGAACAAAATAGTCGGTTATCATAGCTCATCAAGTCCCCTAATGTTTGTGGTTTGTTGGTGTAGACCAGCGTCTGCACATATCCCCAGAGAAAACCAGGTACATTCCGCGAAACTATGCACTCATCGAATGTTTCCTTCAATAAATCGATTGTGACGTGCGCTGTGTGGCATGTAGCGTCGTCTTGCTGGAACCACATCTCATCCACATTCATGCCTTAAAATTCGGGAACAAAAAAGTCGGTTGTCATGGCTCTATACCGGTCTCCATTAACGGTAACTGACTCTCCAGCATCATTTCGGAAGATGTATGGCCCAATGACTCGACCAGCCCATAGAGCTCACCAAACAGTAAGTTTTTGTGGATGTAATGGTGTCTCAAGGGTCTCATGTGGATTCTCTTCACTCCAAATGCGGCAATTTCTCTTGTTGACGTAGCCATTCAACCAAAAAGGAGCCTCGTCACTGAACAAAATTTTGCGATAAAAATCAGCATCGAGATCGGCCCATACACCAAAATCACGACGCATTGCATGGTCTCGCGGCTTTAATTCTTGCACAAGCTGGATGTTGTAAGGTCGCGCAAAACCTTCCATAAAGTTGATGGACAAAGCTACAATTGCTGTGCACGGTGGAGAATCGATTCATTCGGGTCGTCTTCAATACTTTGCTCTACAGCGGCAATCGTTTCTTCGGCGCGCACTGTTCGAAGTCTCTGCGGATGCGTATTATCACAAGTAAACGTAGTGCGAAAACGGTCCATTGTTAACCGAATTAGTTGCTCTGAGGCAATGGCAACGATGCCAACATGCCATTAGATCAGCCGCAACTGATGTGCTTGGTTTTTGCGCCCACCAACAAGAAACCCATGGTTTGATGAAGAATGCCGACATATGCTCGCAGCCAAGAACGAGGTCTACAAAGCTAATATGCGAAGACGGAAGCTGCCGTTGAGCTCTATAGGCAGAGAAGAAGGGAAGAACACCGGCTTTTCAGGAAGAAGAAAAAAAGAGAAGGAAAAGCTCGCGATCGAGGATATAGAGAGGTGCCACTCCAGGAAAGATGTTCGCAAGTTTTACCAAAGTGGAAAACGTCAAAGTCAGGGATACAAGGCTCGAACAGAATCCTGTGGAGATGAACAAGGAAATATCGTAGTTGAGACACAGTCGAAGCTGAGGATATGGAAGAACCACTTCTGCAGACTGTTAAACGGCGATGATGAACAACATTCCGCTGTCAGGCAGAACGAACCATTCAATATTGGAAACGATAGCGAAAACTGCCAACCACCCGACCTGAGTGAAGTGAGGATAGCAATATCTAAACTCAAGCTTAATAAGGCTGCCGGAAATGACGGCCTTCTCGCCGAGCTATTTAAAGCCGGCGGAGATGACTTGGTAAGTAACATCCACCAACTCATAAGCTAGATCTGGTCGGAAGAAAGTATGCCTGAAAATGGAACCTCAGCATCGTTTGCCCGATCCACAAAAAAGAAGATCCTCTAAACTGCGCCAACTACAGAGGCATACGACTCCTCATCATCGCCGCATATGACAGCATTTATAGAGACGAACTATACAGAGCCATGTCTAGTTTTGATATACCGTCCAAACCCGTTGGGCTGTATAGGATGACGATGGAGAATTTTTGCTGCTCCAACAGAATTGGAAACGACCTCACCGACACATTCGATACCAAAAAAGGATTTAGGCAAGGCGACGCCCTGTCATGTGACTTCTTCAATGATATTCTTGAGAGGATTGTGCAAAACCCCCGAGTCAACGCCAAAGGCACAATTATCCAAAAATCTGTACAACTACTAGCATACGCCGACGATATTGACGTTTGCTAGTATAGAGAAGGAAGCGGCAAAAATGGGTTTAGTAGCAAACGAGGGTAAAACTAAGTATATGCTGTCAACACGAAAAGACACACAACATCGACAACGTCACCATTGACAGATATAATTTTGAGGTAGTACGGGACTCCGCTATCAACTCTGAGAACAAAATCTCTTCAGAAATTAAGCGAAGAACTCTTGGCAACCGCTGTTTCTTCGGGCTAAGAAGGCAATTCAGTAGTCAAGCCCTCATTCGAACTACCAAGGAGATCCTATACAAGACCCTGATCATCCCAGTGCTGCTCTATGGCGCTGAAGCATGGACCGTCTCAAAAACGGATGAAGAAATCCTTGGTCGATTCGAGAGGAAAATTCTTCGAGAAATCTTCGGTCCCGTTTGCGTCCCCGGGTTATGGATTCAACCAAGAATTATACGAGCTGCACAGTGATATGCCCCTGGTCAAAAAACTCCGCATTGTACATTTAAGATGGCTAGGACATGTAGAACGAATGGACACCAATACTCCAGCTAGCAGAGTCTTCGATTCCCAGCCAGACGTCGGACGTAGTAGAGGAAGACATCGAATTAAGTAGCGCGCACAAGTAGAAACCGACCTCGACCAACTTGGAGTACGCAACTGGAGGCAGTTAGCTAAGGACCGGGCTAATTGGAGAGGCGTGTTGGTTGAGTCCCAGATTTATTCCGAACTGTAGCGCCACTTAAGTAAGCAAGTACCAGCATCGAATGTCGAAGAACAATGGAAACGATGGCAACTAGTCATTAGACCAGCCGCAACTGATGTGCTAGGTTTCTCGCACCCAACAACAAGAAACACTTGGTTATCCATTGCCTAAATCCATTTTTGGTATCGGTGACGTCGTTTCCAAACCTAATGGAGCAAATGGTATTCTACATCATCATCCTGTACGCACAGACGGGTTCGGGCGGTATACCTATCGAACCTAGATATGGCTCTGAATAGTTCATGTCTATAAATGCTTTTGTATGCGTCTTTTAAGTCGATGAAAAGGAGATGGGTATTGATTTGGACTTGGTTTTTTTTCAGGATATGCCGAAGTGTGAAGATTTGATTAGCTGCGGCCTTTCTTGGCCTAAAACTTGGTAAACAGTTTCTGGTGTTTACATATTATGTCAGATAGGATCTTGTGAATCGGGCAACTGAACGATGTGAAGGCTTCATCCCTCACGCATACTATCATCCGACCAAATTTTGCTTATGAGTTGGTCAATGTAACTTATCAGATCATTTGGCTTTATAAAGCTTAGTGGGAAGACCGTCAGTTGCTGCAGCCTTGTTAAGCTTAAGTCTAGATATTGCTGTCCTCACTGCGGTAATGTCGGGTAGTTGGAAGTTTTCGTGAGCGTCGCCAACATTGAACAGTTTATTCTGCCTGACAATGGGAGAATGTTCGTCACAGCCGGTTAACAGTTTGTAGAAGCGCTTTTCCATATTCTTAGGACTGACTGTGTCTGAACTGCGATATTTTCTTTTTCATCTCGACAGGATTCTGTTCGAGCCTTGTATCCTTGGCTCTGACATTTTACATCGTTCCTGGAGTGGCACCTATCTATATCCTCGATCGCGAGCTTCCGAATAGTCCCTGTTACTGGTCACTGTAACATAGTCCGTAGTAGATGTCATAGTTTTTCATCATCTTCTTGTCCGGCTCATCGTATTTCCAGGATGGCAGTAATTTTTGCTTTGTAGCAGCCTTTAGAGTCCTTATTTTCCGTCCGTGGTCAAAGTAGAGTAGCTTTCTTCATCTCTTTTTATTTTGGCACGAGACAAAATGTTTGTTGAGCTGGGAAGTGTACCCCCGTCCGATGAGTTAAGAAGCCGAGCAATCGCAAGCGTGCCGCGATCTCTTCTCCAGCATCGAACTTGCCCCCGTGGCTTATCTAGACTCACAAGCTTGTTGTTCGACTGCACATCTTCTGTTTAATATTCTCACATTCCAGGTGCAGATAGACCACCCTAAACCTCGGGGGCAGTTTCAATTTATTTGATACCTTAGGACATGAGGTCATAAGTATTCATTACGGGATTGAGCGCTGCTGTTGGTTCATCAGCCAACGTCTCTGTTGAAAAGGCCTGACTTTCTCCTAATGACCTGTTATCCGAATATGTCGAATCTGCTTATTTTGGTTCGCCTGGTGACAGCAGGCAGGGTATCAGACATTCTGACTAGGCTGTTTATGGTAGGTATTGCTGTTTTTCGTCTTGCTATCAGCCCTTGCAACCTAAAACTCCATTGACCATAAAATTTGCTTAACATTTCTAAAATTTATCAGAAAAGTACATCTTTGGCATGAAACCGGACCACATGGTCACTTTTGTGGATGCAACTGAGTCGCTTGAAGCATATATCGGTTTGCTGCTGTCAAGTAACGCAAATTCTGTTTATTCCAAAGGTATTCAGCTGAAAATGACCTCCAAAGCTGAAATTGATGAAATTCCGATTGGGTGAATAGCCAATCGGAGAGTTTTGTCGCTTCGAGTTATTTTGATCTTGTTAATCTTCCTTATACGCAGCTTTTCCTTTTCACTGTCTTGAAATGAACATTCTGGTGTTTGATGAAAATTGCTTAAATAGCTTCCACATGGATCTATCAGACGCCTTCTCAGCCACGTTGTTCAAGTTACTTATTCATGCCCATAGCGAATAAATTTTCCCGGGAATTTTTCCCTTCTCAGCAATGTAAATCAGATTGCTGAAGGAGAAAAGTTTCCCAGGAAAATTTATTCGTGATAGGAGTGATTGTCAAACAAATCCTTTCCTTGACTCTGCTATTAATATGCATTCCCTGTATCATTAAACATAAATCAAATCCCTGTTCCTAACCGAAACTCGGATTAAAATAAAAAAAAAGCATAATCCCCTGTCCCGCCTCACGTAATCAGTCGAATGCATTATAAGCTAAATGAATAGTCGCAATGTATCCCTCGTTTTGATTCAGCCAAGCACACAATTCCATAAATATTGAAGTAGTCATGAACGGTAACCAGTGGTAGTATCCTTTTACTCCCAGTGCCACCTCACATCCCATGGGTGGGGGGCGAATTCAGCCCGTGAGTGTGTATATAGCTAAAAATAAAAATGCATAACCTTGACCTTGTCCTCAAGGCGAATCTCTTGCTCGCTCATGAGCCAGTGCGACTGACTATGATGTGACTGTGCCAGCAAGAAAGGAATCCAAGTTTCGCATTCAAGGACACCATGCATGACTATATGCCGCTCGTGTTTAAGAACTAATCCGCACAATCGTTATTGTGGTTCGTTGGCAACAATTCAAATAATCGAACTCTATTCAGCTAAATCGCTGAAAGTGTTTGTCTGTAAAAGAATGCCGTCGCATCCTTGAGGCATACTTGTGTCCCTATAGATATTTGAGGTTAGTCTTGCGTTGTTTTGTTTTAGATGTTGTTTACTCGTAGATAGATTTGTTTTGTGTTTGTTTAAAGGTTTGGGATTAGGCATGATGAAGAAGGCTAGAATGAAGGAGATGTGAGACATCTATCAATTGAAATGGTGGTGTGTCCGTCATGAATTAAGATTCTCTGCCATCTATTCTAAAACATCAGCTGCTTTGACTAGAAAAGATTAGCAGGAATCATGGATTTGGTCTAGCCAGCTATAAAAAAGTCTGGCTAGTCTCGGAACTTGATTTAGGGACATGCGTGTGCCGGGAGGGTACATTTTATTATATTTTAACCGCTCCGAATTGCCGCCCGTACCTTTGATACCCTGATGTAAGTATATAATGCATATCCGCTTAGGGATATGGAAAACAAAAATTTGCCGCTTCATTTTTGCTTGATAGAAAGTTGAACGAACAACAGCTGAGAACATTTTGAAGAAAATTTTTATCAAGTTTCGGTATTACTTACTTACTTGAGTGGCGCTACAGTCCGGAATGAACCCGGGCCTCAAACAACATGCGTCTCCAATTAGCTCGGTCCTTAGCTAACTGCCTCCAGTTTCGCACTCCAAGTTGGTTGAGGTCGGTTAAGGCGAGGTCTTCCTCTACTGCGTCCGACGTCTGACTGGAAGTCGAAGACTCTGCGAGCCGGACTATTGGTGTATATTCGTTGTACATGTCCTAGCCATCTTAAAAGTCCAATGCGGAGTTTTTTTTGACACTGAACAGTTCGCATAGTTCTTGGTTGAATCTTTGTCTCCATAGCCCGTAAAAGCAAAAAGCACCGAAGATTTTTCGAAAAATTTTACTTTCGATCGACCAAGGATTTCATCATCCGCTTTTGATATGGTCCATGCTTCAGCGCAGTAGAGCAGGACTGGGATGATCTTATATAGGGTCTCCTTAGTAGTTCGAGTGAGGGCTTTACTACTGAATTGCCGTCTTAGCCCGAAGAAACAGCGGTTGGCAAGAGTAATTCTTCGTTTAATTTTTGACGAGATGTTTGTTGTCAGACTTGAAAGTGGAGCCGAGGTAGACAACGTCCCGTACTACCTCAAAGTTATATCTGTCAATGGTGATGTTCTGTCCAATTCGTCGATGTTGTGTGACCTTTCGTGTTGACAGCATATACTTCGTCTTGCCCTCATTTACTGCTAAACCCATTTTTGCCGCTTCCTTCTCTGCAGTAGCAAACGTGGCTATGACATCAATGACGTCAATACCGTCGGCGTGTGCTAGTAGTTGCACCGTCATCCTACACAAACGGAAGAGTTTGGGCGATATACCAAAACTAGACATGTCTCTTTTAGTTCGTCTCTATAAATGCTGTTGTATGCGGCTTTGAAATCGATTAATAGGTAGAGTGTATCGATTTGGACCCACTACGGGGTTGAGCGCTGCCGTTGGTCCGCCACCATCTCTATTCAAGGGTCCTGAATATTCCTAGATTACATTTTGGCCGAAAATGTCGAAACAGCTTGTCGTGTTATCAACACTCGCGTATAAGGTATATGTCAACTAAATACTCCTCTTGACCCTTCAGCTTCTGACCCGCCTCTTCTGGATCATTGTTTGTATTACTTCAGGGGGGGCTGTTATCATACCCCCTTTCGGTTCACGCTCTTCTGAGAATATGTTGGACGTAGGTGACGCTTTGGTTTTCGCTCAGCTCTTTTCGGCTACGTTATCTAGATTGATGATCATGATACCGATACTTCCCTCTTGTTCTTCTCTTTCGGTTTCCCATCTGCTGCAGGCGTATAGTGCACGTCGGTCGTCTTCTGGGGAGTCCTCGTACTGGCAGGCTGGGCTGTTATTTTTGCCAAACTTAAATAAGTGCGTTGAAATATCCGGTAAGTAATTAAGTGACGTTGTCGCAAACATCATGCAGATGACGCACTGCTTACAAGAAAAATTGTTCTATGGCGGGTAGTACTGGCACAGCCCGCCATATATTTGGATCTCGTTTCTCATATGTAGACGTGCACACCGCCCGCCTGTACCATGAAGCTGGTGTACAAAGGTTTCTGTTTTTTGTTCTCAATGCGTCATCTGTATGGCTTTACAATCTTTGGTGATAGTAAAGTCCATCGGTATCTGCTTTCCAGCTCCAGTAAGTAACCAATTGTCGTTTTTACATCAAGCTATTTTTCTAGTCAAAACCATACTTTCTGCCACTTCTGCAACAACAAGGACGGCTGGTTTCGACACCGTTCGATAAGAGCTTACAGCTTACACGTACAGCTTACGCGTAAAGCTTACGCGTACAGCATAGCGTCTCTGCACTATTTAACTACCGCCATCTGTGTTCTGTTCTTTTAATATCGAAACGCCTCTGCACAAATCTCACATCTGTAAAGGAAGTTGGTATGCGTCGTCGAAATCCGGAGCCTTTGCTTGCTGTATACTTTCGTTATCGGCCAACTTACGTGATCCGTCACGCTCGTCGAAGCCCAATCCACCGCGTTCCTTAGCTGAAGCTAGGAAGTAATTTTGGTGCCTCACCCAAATACTTTCAGCGCATCTTTGCTTCTTCTTGTTTTTTCTGTATCCAGTATGAGACCACACGCATACCCCAACAGAAGGCATCATGCGTATCGTACTTACCATCGCGCCACTGATACCTTCTGTGCGCCTTCCAGTATTTAAAAAAGACTCATATTTCCAGGCAATTCTGTTGTTCATATTCAGCAATATTTGGGGGCATAAGTGGACCATCACCTTAAGCACTTCTGAGGGTATCATCTGATTCTTATGGTTTTCACTGCTAAAGAAAAGATGAATGAAGTAAGCATCTCCGGTATTTCCTCTCTTTGGGAAAAGCGTGTCCACAAAACTCATTTTCTTTTCATCTGTAAGAGAATTGATTGACCGACTGAGAATTACAGAATTACAATTGTAAAACCTAATTCCTATAGCCAGCCTAGTTGGTGTATTGGCGGATCAACCTCAACCCTCTTGTTTTCTTTTGCTTGAATTAATTACAGTGGGATGTCAAATCCTTCGCATGAGTCAGTAGATCTATTTTACTTTTGCTGACATTAGACCGATGATTGAAAATCGGATGTTGTTGCCTGTATGGGTATTTCTCGCCGGTCCTTGTACCCTTAGTGAGCTCTTGCCTTGTCAATATGTAGAAGGCTACTCGCAGCAGATTCCTCATTAGATAGTCCAGAGAAGGTTCAATGAAAACATATTCATTATTTTGGGGAGTCGCAACAGGTTTATCCTTGAATAGATCAAGATCTTCTCCATTGTTTAAAGGCACTCTTAAGTCAAAATGACATTCCGATCAGTTATTCTCGCCCTTGCGGTGAACATTTTGTTGAGTTCTAACAAGTTCGAATGCGTTTCGTCTCCTGCTACAGAAAGCTGTGGAGGTAAGTGGCTCCCTATCAAGATCAGCTGTGATTTAAGTTGGTCTGGTATGATCATCAGAGGGTTCATTTGCCATGATGAAAATCTGTCAAAATATTCAGTAGAGAGTTCTGTGTGTTGATAATTCAGCATTTTCTAACGTTGCATATGCGGCCACCGCTAGAAATTTTCGTTCTGTTTCCTTCTGGTTGATTATGCTCTTAAGGTTTCCTTGGTCGGTCTGGAATGCTAGCAGCTGTGCAGTAATGATTTCAGTGGCTTCCTGCAAAATATTACTCGTTGCTTCTGCGACTGAAGTCTGATTTTTTACCAGCACCAGTAAATGATTCTCATTTTGTCGTATTTGCTGAATTTGCTGCTCATAGTGCTCAGGAAATGACTAATCCAAAACTCCGAATAGCTTGTTTGGCACGGTACCAATAAAGTTGAAAGGTGATCGTTTTGATCTGACCCATAGTGAACTTCCAGCTCCATGTGTATGCAGCGAGCAGTTGTTGTTTTTTTTTTATAATTGTTAGCTGGTGGTTGATTGGATGAACTATATTGTGAGTCAAAACATCAGACCTATTTTTACAAAACTTTTTACAAAAGCCATTCATATCCTTCAGAAGTTCCTGGAATCCTTCAAACTCTCTCCATTAGTTTGCCATATCGTAGTACACAATTATTTTCCAATCGGCGCTGGTTATTAGGTTCAGATTTCTAATTTTTTCAAAGCAAACCCCCAGAACGGTATTTGAATGGAATAACTCTTACGAGATCAATTTCATCGTTCGAAGTAAATGTGTTTCCTTGTCCAAAAACCATCATGACGAAACTAGTGAAGAATAACCACCGTATTGGGCTTAGTTAACACGTCGTTTTTCCTTCCTTTTTCGAAGTGAGTCTGGTCCAATGGTTTTGAGCTCGTCAGCCGTTTTTTGGAGCTGCTTAGTCCAAAATGTGCATTCACTCTGGATTTAGTTTCATCTGTCTCACTTGGCAGCACAATATTATTGAAATACTTAAAAAGGGGCATGTCGTATGGAAAGACCCACAGGCGGACTAGTGGAATCCCAGGGAAGCGGATATGTAGAATACCTGTGTATATTCAAATCGTACCTTGGCCCAGTCGATTTCGACTCTCGGTTATTGGTTAAAATCTTCAAATAAAAGCTTCATAGTCATCCATGTAGAATGAATAATGTCTTCCCTTCGGAATTTTATTTCGAACGTATGCGTTGGCCTCTGCCAATAAATCAAAAACACACTTCCGCATCCGCCCGCCGCGCCGGTTGCAGCTATTCTCTAACACTCATTCAAATTTTCTGTTTTTCAATTCCCTATATAAATTTTATCTCCTGTGCATATGTGCACCAGGAACGCAAAAGGTTCCTTTTTGGCAATTATACAGAAACAAAGTTGAAAAAAAAAACAATTCATCCATGATGTCCTTTTTTTTTTGCTCTTGAGCAAAAAAAAAAAAACTTCAATGAATATAGCGGGTATTGTGTACAATCGATTCTCCGTTAGTTTCGTTCCGTGACATTCATACTTGATTCCCAGGGACACCCTTCCTTTCCTGCTCTATGCAGATACAATGCATTCATTGTACTCGGTACAAGTATGTATGACGAACGTGTGTCCTTGTAAATTATTGATTCTAAGCCTTGATTTTCAACTCAACTTGGCATGGAAACTAGGCGACCCCAAGGATATCATTCATGTCCATGGAACGTTGTAAATAAAAAAAACACCATAGTCCTAGAAATGCACCTACACATGTATTTAACTGCAAAACGAAATGCTTCATGTTTCATGTCTGCTTGTGAAATTTTAAATAAAAAAGGATCCGACTGGAGATATAGGTATCCTTTGAGATTGCAATGAAATGGAGAATACTATTTTGGATTTGGCAAGATGCGAAAGAGTTTGCTGACAACTTTACCGGAAGGTATTTTTGGCACTGTCATCCGGTTGGAACTTTTATGTTTTTTTCTGTTTTTTATGGAGAGACTGTGTTTTATGTTGGAGCAAAAGTTTATCGGGTAGGTAGTCGGCCTTGAAGTGCTTTTAGTTGGAATTCGGTGTTGACCAGATAGAAGATATGTACGGGGACTTTGTTTGGAAAGAAGTGAAGAAGAACTTTTTTCTACCAGATTCAGGTAATAAGACGTTTTTTTTTTTAGTGAAAGCTGTGCAGAGATCAATTTTTTGTTAAAAGTTCAAAAGAAATCTAAAAACTTGGTGGGAACTATATTTTGTTGAGGTTTTCAGTGATGACCTTATAAAGTCGTTTCGTGGAATCTATGTTTAATTTAAAACGGCTGTATAGCATCATTATGATCGTAGGACATTGGCTTGTCTAAAGGTTTCTTTAATGTTTTTTTTTTTTTAAAACAATGCTTCCAATTTCTCATCACACGTGCATCCATAAAAGCAAATATTCAAACTTCCCTGTTGGCACATAACTTCTCCTTATCAGATAGCACTTCTTCACTATCTTCACTGAATCCGGTTCACTATTCCTGAAGGTCGGTATTTTTCTGAACGCATTCAAACAAATAAACGAACCCACCCCTCTGAGCGGCAGTTCATCGCACCAACCATTGCTTAACTGAGCCCGTCGAACCCATTCAGTGGCTAAATCAAAAAATATCTCAATCATCAATAAAGCTTGAGATGAAATTCTTCCCCATGTCCTGAAGAGGTGTTTTACCTTTCTGTCCAAATTGAAAGATCTGTGGCAACTTTGACATGTTCCGTCAATTCCTAAAAGGGCTGCAAAACCTCAACATTAAACTGGTCATGTAGTGGAGTACAGTGAATAACAATCCCATGGGCTATCACGAAGAAAATCATCATTACGATGATGGTTTTCGTCACCAAGTTACCACAAGTAGTAATCTCTTATTAGCCCGGTCCTTAGCTATCTGTTTCCAGTGGCGTGCTGGTTGAGGTCGGTTTTACTTGTGCGCTCTACTTCAGGCGAGGTTCTCCTCTACTGCGTCCGATGTCTGGCTGGTAATCAAAACAAAACATGGATCCGTATAGTTCGTCTCTATAAATGCTGTCGTATGCGGCTTTGAAATCCATGAATAGGTGGAAGGTATCGATTTGGAATTCTTGGGTTTTTTTCCAGGATCTGCCGAAGTGTGAAAATTTGATGGATTGTGGACTTTCCTGACCTAAAACCACGCCGATAACGGCCGATCAGGTTGTTGGTAAACAGTTTCAGGCGTTCATATATACAGCAGATAGGATCTTGTAGGTGATGTTGAGGCCTTATGTCTTTTTTGTTGGAGGTGTTCTTTTTTTTTTATGGATCGGCAAACGATGCTGAGGTTCTATTCTTGAGGCATACTTTCATCCGATCAGATTTATCTTTTGAGTTGGTGGATGTTACTTAAAAAGTCATCTCCACCGGCTTTATTGAGCTCGGCGGAAAAGTCTTGTTGAACTTAAGTCTAGATTTTTCTATATTTTCTTCACTAACATCGGGTTTTTGCTGTCTTCGTCAACTTTAACAAAGAGACACAGTCGATGTTGAAGATATGTGAGAACCATTTCTGCTAAACTTTGATGACGAACAATCTCCGTCTCCCGCTTTCATGAAGAACGAACGACGTCGCCAATTAGTAGAAAAGGTTCTTCCATATCTTCAACATCGGTTGTGTCTCAACATCTGTAATCCTTGTTCATAACGACAGGATTCTATCGGAGCCTGGATTTGACATTTTACACTTGGGTAAAACTTGAGAACATCTCTCCTGTATTGGCATCTCTCTATAACCTTCATAGCGCGCTATTCTAGCTCTTTTCCTTCTTTCTGAAAAGCCGCGTTCATTCCTCTTTATTTGCTTATAAGATTCATTTGCAGCTTTCCTCTTCACCTGCAGATTAGCTTTGCAGGCATTCTTTATCAAAGTAAGGATTTCTTGTAGGTGGGCTCAAGAAACCTAGCACTTCAGTTGTGGCTGATGTAATGGCTTGATGGCATCGTTGTTCTTCGCCATTCGATGCTGGTGATATGGTGTAATCGAGAGGTTAAGGGATACGCGTTGCGCGGAGGTCCTGGCGGTCTCTTGCGATTGCAGTCTTCCGACATTCAATTTTTTCACAGTATTTCTTTTTTTTTTGTGGCGAAGTGGATATCTGGATTCTTGCAAAGGTTGTAACAAAGTGGTGGTCCGAGAAAATGTTAGCCCCTCGGAATGTTCTGACATCCAAAATGTGCTTGTCTACGGCAATGTGATCAATTTGGTTAACCATTCCTTGAGTTGGAGACAGCAATGCCCCCTTATGGATATCGAAATGAGGAAACCGTGTGCTGGCTATAGTGGCATTTCGTTCCGTAGCGAAGTCAATTAGCCTAAGTCCGTTACCAGCCGTGTTGTCGTGTAGGCTATGTTTTCCGACAATACTGCTAAAGATGTCTTCTCTTCCTACCTTTGCGTTAAAATCTCCCAGCACGATTTTAACATCGTAATTTGGTAGTCGTTCATAGGTTTTGCAAAGGAGCAGTCTTTCGCCATACCATCTTTTCTTTCGTCGGAGCATGAGCGCATAAGACTTCCTGGCACTTACGTAGTGAATATCACAGTTTTTCATCCTATTTTTGACAGGCCCACTCCAATGTATTTCCAAGATGGCGGAAATGTCTGCTTTGTTGCAGCTTAGGGCTTGCTTTAGTTATTGACCTGAACCTCTCTTTCACTGTCCATTTTTCGTTTAACATGGTCGTCAACAATAAAATCAGTCCTTTCGGAGACTCTTGTATGCTTCCTAAGAGCATTTTTTTTCCGTGAATGGGTCCTAAGCATAACCCCCCGACCTGGAAGGCCAGCTTCATATTATTAGTTACTTCTAGAACACTGGGCCATCAGTATCCACTACGGGATTAAGCATGGTCGTCAACAATCAAATCATTCCTTTCCGAGGCTCTTGTACGCTCCATAACAACAATTTTATTCCGTGATGGGTTCAAAGCACAACCCCCAAGCTGGAGGGCTTTTTTTTACCCCTAGTACACCGGGCCATCAGTATCCACTACGGAATTAAGCACTGCCGTTGGCCACTCAGCTCTTCCGATACCATATTTTAGGGGCTTGACTTAACCCCTTGGGATTCCTAGATGACCTATTATCCGAATATTTCGGAGCGGCTCAAATGGGATGTTTACTTTCTCCATCACAACTGGGACTGTAGACGCCGGCCGTCGTTGACTTCATATTGGGGATTATTCCGCTGCCGCCTGGGAAGTTTTTTTTTGTGATAGGGGACCTTTTGGTGGAGTGGTATTTTATTACCCACCTACCCCGCATACCTGCAGGGTATTCCTCTATCCGTTTCCTAAGGACCCATTCGATGGAAGACTAGCAACTCCAGGAAACAGGGGCATATACCATCTATACGATTGGAGACCATAATTAACCAACACCTACAAGAATAACTGAAGGCTGCTTTAACTCACCCCGCTCCAACAAATTTAGAAAACAAAAATTCGCCGTTCACTTGATTTCGATAAATTCCAAGAACATAGATGGTTTCATAGTGCCACCCATCCTGACTAAAAAATATGTTTAGCTAAACAAACGGCCACTGAAATTCGGCGACTCAATGCCGGTAGAAGACTCAAAAAGTAAACAATCCAAAAAAAATAAGGACAACTCCGAAACCCCATGCCCACAATTGTTGGTTCGTAAAAAAAGGACCTATATCCACTTTGATACGCCCTGTAGTTTACACGGACCACCATTCCACCTGGTTGATGGTGAGTTTTTAGTAGTTTTGCCTTCCAGTGAATAATCCAAATCCCGATGGTATTGTGTTTCACGACAGGCTCCAATGGTGAATAAAGCATAAATAAATTAAAACTTGGACAATGTTCGTTTAGATACAAACCTATAGCTCCACCTATACACAACTATACCGTGGTAGTTTTCAATGTATAAAAGGCAAAAACGAAAAACCTCCAAACATGTGCGCTACACCCTCCCTCGCTAGGGATATTAAAAACCACTCCTTCTTCCATTGACACAGAATTTGGTGGAATCACGGCCACCTACTTCCGGCAGCCATTGTCACAAGGCTAAGACCGACATAAAGGCACCTCGGCAAGAGCGAAAAGACAGCATTCTAGGTCAAGTTGTTGTTGGCTATACAATTTATAGCTCGCTTTTGTCTGTAACTACATTATTTGTCTTAAACGATTCCTATCTTCGGGGCGTATCCCTGATTTATTACGAAGCAATAAGAAATTTGTTTATGAAATTCGTTCACTCGAATGGAGACATTTTGATTTTTATACATACAGAGCTTGGAGCGCTGATGCGGAAGCTAATTGGCATTCATACTAAATGAATGTTTATGAGTTATTTTTCATTTTTAAAAGCTTTAGTTGGGAAACTGAAAAGATTGAGGGCTGTTGACAAAATTGAGGTTGTAAATTTTATTTCTGACAGTTGGGGGGGTGAAAAAATGGATATTTGGCAGCACATTTTTGATGAAAATGTCACTTTTCATGCCTCGGATGCCCGAAACACACGTGCAGTGGTTCTGAATGCAGTGCGGCAAGCAAGACACACGTGCAGAGTTTAAAGTTTGACATACTTGCAGTGCAATGGCTTCTGTCATAACACTGCCATTGAAATTGCTTTAAATGTGATTAATGATCATACTGCTCGACATTTGGACACTAAATGAAATCATTGAACCTATGTTGTGTTGGAGGACCAAACCTTTTTTGATCACACAAAGGCAACGCCAAATGGTTGCAAATAGTTGACTATGAGAAAGCATGAAGGTGCCAGTTCCAAGACGATATGAACCGCATTTACACGGTTCGCAAGTTCGATGCGCAGCAAAGGAACAACAAATACTTGGGCTAAATAAAAATAAAAATATTGTATAAGAGATACACTGACCATTATGTATCTGCGGTTGGATATAAATGTCTCCTAAGTGATTCAACCAAAGAAAGCCGCAGTCGAATTGAATACAAAACAATTCTGATTTAAGTGGTCGATGTAAAGGGTGGTTAAATTTTAAGGGCCGATGTTGATTTTGAATAAAACACAAATTATTTGGAAAATTATTGTAATTTCTGTTTATTATGATAATATTGGTATGGTTCAATTATGCGACCTCGACGGCACACCTCCATCCGATCGTCCAAATGTTCGATGACGCTGAGGCATAATTTAGGTTCTATGCAGTTAATGTGCCGAAATATCTCATCCATTAGCTTATTGAATTGTTGCTGGCTTATCGACGTACATATTTTCTTTCAAATAACCCCAAATAAAGAAGTCCAACGGTGTCAAAACCCTTGCTCTCGGCGGCCAATTGGCATTGCCACTACGTGAGATAACACGGCCATTGAATTTTTCGCGCAAGAGAGCCATTGTTTCGTTAGTTGTGTGGCAAGTGGCACCGTCCTGTTGAAACCACATATCGTCCACATCCATACCTTCCAATTCGGCCCATAAAAAGTTCGTTACCATCTCACGATAGCGAACACCATTCACAGTAACTGCCTGACCGGCCTCCTTTTGGAAAAAGTACGGCCCGATGATGCCGTCAGCCAATAAACCGCACCAAACAGTCACTCTACGTGGGTGCATTGGTTTTTTGACAATCACTCTTGGATTACCATTCGCCCAAATGCGGCAATTCAGCTTATTGACGAATCCACTGAGGTGAAAATATGCCTCATCACTGAAGATGATTTTCTTCGAAAATTGATCATCCACTGGTGTCATTTCTTGTCACCATTATGACCATTGACGACACTTGAAATGATCAAGAGGCTTAAGTTCTTGAGTCAATTGCACCTTGTAAGCGTGTAAATGCAAATCTTTATGCTTAATGTTCATCAACGTCGAGCGTGAGAGGTGCAATTGTTGGGCACGACGACGAATTGAGGTGGACGGCTCTTTAGCCACACTATCAACGAACGGCAGCATAATTCTCTGAAGTACACCCGTTTCACATCTCCTACAGACCCCGTTTTCTCAAATTTTTTCACGATTTTTTTCCGATTGTACGCACATTGGGACGATTAAATTGACCGAAAAAATCACGAAGTTCACGATGTGCATTTTGATTTGAACGCCCATTTTCATAATAAGCCTGACTACCTTTAACGTGTTGCTCGATTGTTAGTCTAAAATTAGGAAATGTCAAATGAAATGCGGAAAAAAAACTTGACGTTTGGGTGTGGTTCACATTAAACATCGGCCCTTGTAATTTAACCACCCGTTGCAATGACATTTCTCGTTGGTTTGGCTGAACCAAATGCCTTGCAGTTATCGGACCCATCCGATCAACGAAGGGGACACATGTGCGTCACTTCTCTATCTTCGATTGATTCACACTGTGCATGATGACTATGCAGGAGTGCGTGATGACTATGCAATGCTTCTGTCGTTGGAATTGCCAGGGCCGTTGAGGATTTCATCAAAACCATGGATAACTTATTTTTCTTCATATCCGAAAATATTGAGTTTTTCCAAAAACGAGCCGTAGGAAATGTAACTTCGATCAGTGGTTTGTTACACTTTTAAAAATTGGTGCTGCCAGCGTCCTGGAATTAGGCACACAGCACATTTTATGAAATCCGGATGTCGTTCGTAATAGGGGCATTCTGAAGTAATTTCGCAAAGTAAATGTTTGGTCGCTCTTTCATTGTTGATACTTTTGTTTTGTTTTGGCATTTATTTGTTTTTTTTTTTTATGCGGAGTAAACGTCACAATTCAATGATGCCAAATAACTTAAAATTACGATTTTTTTCTTTTGTGTTGTGGTGCTCTTGAATTTTTGCAGTGGATTTCGAAATAGAAATTACTTGCAGAACTGCAACGCTTGCATATTTTAAATGTGTTCGCTGCCATCGAAAACTGTGTGTTCTAACTTTTCTGCAAGGAGAATTCTGCACGTGTGTTTCAGGCATGACACTCACCGTACACGGGACGGCCAGTAGTAGATTTATCATGGATTGGGTGGGCTACCTACTGCTTTGTAAAGAATCGGAAGTGGTCGTTTATAACCAGAGATGAACTAGTAAGTTTACTTCCTTTATCTCCGGTTACAACTATGAAATGTGCCCTAGGCATCACTCTTTAGCTTTACCATTGGATTAGAAAAATCTGAAAATTTTACAAGTGGAAATAAATTTTTCCTTCGTGTGGAGTTGCTAGTCTTCCATCGGACGCGTGCTCGAGTGGCAGATAGAGGAATTCTCTGCAGGTATGTAGGTGGTTAATTAAATACCACTCGTGGACCAAAACTATCTAGGGGTAAGGTCCCTTATCAAAAAACGAACCAAGACGGTCGCAGGAGAATTCCCAAGACGGATGCGGCTACAGTCCCAACCAGTAAACAACCTTTATTCCGACAAATATACGGTCATCTAGGAATCCCAATAGTTAGTCAGGCCTCTTGAACAGAGATGGTGGCGAAAGTGCTGAGAGACCAATGGCAGCGCTCATTCCCGCAGTGAATACTGATGGCATTGTGTCCTAGGGGTATCTAATAATTTGGAGCTGGCCCTTCACATATTGTGAACTTCCCGCACACGGAAAAAAAATTGCAACCAAGACCCGCGGAAAGGACTGATTTTATTGTTGAAGGCCATGCCGAACAAAGACGTTCGCATCTTGACCTGGAGTTTGAGAACAACAGCCGAGATTCTATTTGCTATAAAGCAGACATTACTGCCATCAAGGAAATACGATGGAATGGGCCCTGCACAAAGCGGATGATAAACTGTGACATCTACTACGCACCGTGTTATAGTGCTTAGAAACAGCGACTATGCTCGCAGCCAAGAACGAGGCCTATAAGGCTATGCTGCAGGTGAAGATGAGCTGCTATTGAGCTCTGCACGCAAAGAAAGAAGCAAGAACACACGGGTTTTTCAGAAAAAAAACAAAGAAGAGCAAGAAAAACCCCCCGAGATAGAGGATATAGAGAGTGCCAAAGTTTAAACTATCAATATCAGGGGTACAATGCACTTCGAACAGGAAGACATAGTCAATCCTTAGCCATTCAGTATTGGCGACGACAGCAAAAACTACCAACCATCCTACCTAAGTAAAGTGAGGATTGAAATATTTAAACTTAAGCTAAACAAGGCCAGCCTTCCCGCCAAGCTTTGTAAAGCCTGCGGGAGACGATTTGGTAAATTACATTCAGCAACTCATAAGACAAAGTCGGAAAATTTAACTTAAGCCTCGTTTACACGAAATGCAAAAAAGGAGACCTCTGAACTACCCGAACTACAGGGGCATAAGTAACATCAACATCGCCTATAAGATCTTATCTGCGAGAATATGTAAACGTCTGAAACCCCTTCTACAACCTAATTAGCGCAAATCGGTGTGGTTTCAGGCCAGGAAAGTCCACAAATGACCAAATCTTTACACCTCAGCAGATCCTGGAAGATCCAGATCCAAGAAGTCCAAATCGATACCAATCACCTATTCATCGACTTCAAAGTCGTATAAGACAACATTTACAGAGACGAACTATACAGAGTCCTGGTAACACCGCCAAAACTTGTCAGTATGTGCATGATGACGATGAAGATTTGTTGCTGCTCCAACAGAATCGAAAACGACCTCACCAACCCATTCGATACCAAAAAAGGATTAAGGCAAGGCGATGCGCTGTCGTGTGACTTCTTCAATTTGATTCTTGAGAAGATTTTGCAAAACTCCCGAGCCAACTCCAGATGCACAATTTTCCAAAAATCGGTACAACTTCTAGCATACGCCGACGATATTGACATCGTTGTTAGGACTCAACGTGATATCATAGCCACGTTTGTTAGTATAGAGAAGGAAGCAGCAAAACTGGGCTTAGCAGTAAATGAGGGCAAGACGAAGTATATGCTGTCAACACGAAAGGACACATAACATCGATGAATTAGACAGAACGTCACCATTGACAGATATAACTTTATGGTAGTACGGGACTTTGTCTTGCTCGGCTCCGCTTTTAACTCTGACAACAACATCTCGTCAGAAATTAAACGAAGAATTACTCTTGCCAACCACTATTTCTTTGGGCTAAAAAGGCAATTCAGTAGTGAAGCCCTCACTCGAACTAAAACAATTCTTCGAAAAATCTTCCGTCCCATTTGCGTTGACGGGCTACGAACACGAAGTTTCAACCACGGGCTGCATCAAAAAACTGCGATTTGGACGTTTAAGATAACTAAGACATGTAGAGCGAATGGATTCCAATACTCTGGCTCGCAGAATTTTCGAAGAATGTAGGAAAAGATACAGACGAGAACTTTATAAGCTTAAGCAAGAGGTGTATGTATCCACATTGAGCGAATGATACGACCAAAATAATCTGTAAATCCCAGCCTTCATGCTCGAGGTGATATGGAAGACTGAACCTCCGGTTTAAGGATTAAGCGATCGCGGATTTCCAGAGCGCTTAGACAGAATAACAGGTAGTAGCAAGGCTTGCTATGCTGTAGCCTTCGCTTTTCACCAGATTCATTTCGTGTCCAGGACCGAAGAGAAGGCAATAATGCCTTGTCTTATACAGAGGCCCTCCACGGGTCGGAAGCGCGTTAAGTAAGCTCGAAATCCTCAATAAATAG
Organism: Rhingia rostrata; assembly: GCA_949824845.1. Taxonomy (NCBI): domain Eukaryota; kingdom Metazoa; phylum Arthropoda; class Insecta; order Diptera; family Syrphidae; genus Rhingia; species Rhingia rostrata. Next base: position 72,821,232 of record OX463758.1, on the reverse strand, counting down.
TCTAAATAATTCAATAAATTTATTGCTGCAAGGCACACTGACATTAATTTGAATATTTTGTACATGCTATTGCATGAATGGGATAAAAAAGGAGTATCGCAAAGCACAGGACTGCCATTTTCGAAGGCTTTAACTCCAGAAAAGAAGCGAGAGCTAAAAGCAATACTAATTCAATGCAAAGGCATAATGCATAGCTACCTTCCCCTCCTTCAATCGACGAAATCAAAATGTCCTTGATATCATTTCTGATTTTCTTTGTTCGCAATCCAGCGTTTCATAAATTGTTCACAACTACCCTGCCAAGGCATACCAATATCAATAAGCCACCTAATAAATATTAAATCAAAAAATTAATTTAGCCATTCAAGAGCTGACGTCAAAATTTGAAAAGGCTCAACCGCCTGCCCCAAAATGCATACAAGCATACCCCCTGGTAGCCAATTATTTATTTCATACAATCCCCGTTCGAAAACAACAGAAGCAGGTCAAAGGAGAAGAGCTCAAAAGAAAACAGCGCCGCATTCCCATTCTTATATCAATGACCTAATTTTGGTCGATTTTTTTTTATTATGTCCTTTTTGGACTTATTCCTCCTTCACAAAACGATAATTTCCGCCATCACTGGCATTATATGCGGCAGCACTTTTGTGTCACACTGATGTTGACATTTAACACATCAGCAATAAAGATGAGATACACCCTCTACTTATGCGGTTGCATCAGGAATATTTATACACATTCACACAGTCATCCATTAAAAAAAAAAAAAAACAACTTGAAAGGATATCCTCAAGTGGATATGATGAGTGGGCGGTGCAGAACTATATGTTGACGGGGAGAACAACACGATATGTGGGTGTCATTCATTTATGACGCTTGCTGTGTGTATTTGACACACCGTCATCATTGCCATTATCGTCATTACCATCACCATTACCAACATCTTTACAACAATAACGGATAAAAGTTTCAATTTCTACTTGGCTGTATTGAGCTGCAATAAGAGGGAGCATTACAAGTGGGTGATTGCACTTGTATTGTACGTTCACCAGCTATTGTTGAAGGTTTCAAGGATTTTACGTTGTCCTTTGTTTGTTTGTATTCAGATCGCGGGTTTACGCATTTTTTTTACAGAAACAGTAGTATTTACTCAGGTTACACGCGCAATTAAATATTAATACCTACCTACGAGGTAGCACCACTCAAATTTATGGCCCAAGATTAGGATAAACCAAAAGCGTTGTATCAATTATTCATCGTCCTGTAAATCAACCGAGGTTGGCTCCTGGGTAATAACAATTAAATTAAGCCTGGTGTAGTAGTTATCATTCCATTTACTGGCGCATGATGGCATTTCATTGGACAAGGACAATAAGATTACTCGACCGAAAGTCGGATTTGCATAACATCTCAGAGGTGTAGGTATCCTTGAAGGGAAGCACTATTAACTGAATCAGGGGTGGTTATGTGCGAACACCTACTTGTACTGATAAGAATGTTGAATGTGTATTGCTTTCGAAAGGATGTAGCTAATGAACATACTCGAGGAGTACTCATACGTAGCTGTCAAGTGAATGATGACACATGATCCAATGAGAAGCGATTGCAGTGATGTTTTAGGATTCAAAGGTTTGCCTGTGTGTTTATGTAAAGTATACGTTTCCGAATTTAATTTATTACTGTCATTGAGCTTTGGCTAGGGCTACAACTAGTTTACAGGTATTGTGTCAAAGTTATTAGCATGATCGGAAGGATATCGTCAGCAGGCCACTTGGATTTACATTGCAAAGCGGAATAGTTGAGCGTAGTTTTGACATGCGGCTAGAAGCCGGATGGTGTAATAATATGCCAATGCCACTGTTGGGAAAATTTAAATGATAAAGGCTGCTTTTTGGTTTATTCAATGCAGCCGTATGTAATTCAAATTTAATTGACATCTTTGGTTTTGTGATGTGCGGGCATCGCCCATTTTGACAGGTACAATGTGTGGAAATGACAGACAGACTGGAGATTGCGAGTACTTCTGTTGCGAGGATATTTATAAAATTCTATTTTAGACATTACTTTGGTAGTCCTTGTCTAGTTCTTCCATATTTGCCACCAAAATAGGGTTGATTTTGACTTTTTGTTACTTTGACGTGAGATATTTACGTAGCTGGTTGACAATCGATACCAAGGGGCCTTGCTTAGAATAAAGGATTCCCTTATTGTGGACTGGTAGAAAAAAACATGCCTTTGTTCTCTTAGGTTAAGGAAATCGATGCAGATGTGAATCCTTCAGAGCTCGCAACTCATCTCCATTGGGCCACTGTCCCACACAATTGTGACATCATATTGACATTTACTTAATGGGCTCCCAACTAGTTGAGAGCTTGCGGTCGCACCAAGAAAACAAATAATGCCTATTGAATAATTAATTCAGTCCAAGCACCCTGGCAACCAAGATCAAAAAAAAAAATATAAATTTTTGGAGAAACAGTCTCGATGTCATGTGTGCATGTGTACATCTACCGCGATGGCGGACCTTCTGTTTTAAGCCGAATCCGAACGGCTGAGCTGAGATAAGCTTTTTATAACAATTGATACCACCGGATGATTTGTCAGATCATCACGAGAGGAGGGCCAGTGAAAAATCATTTAGGTATTACTACGGCTGGCAATCGAACCCAGACCTTCTGCTCGGTCGTTCATCGCACCAACCATTGCGCCACTGCGCCCGTCTAAGATCTCTGGATCCATAAGCCGGAGGTTTGGTCTTTCTTGTCATCTCGATCCTGAAGGCAGGGGATTGATGATTATTTTGACTGGAGCATTACTATTATCACATCCTGCAGGTTCTAATAAAGTTCGCTTTCGACTTTCGAGCTTAGGGGTTTGATTTCCTTTGTAACGCCTAATCGAAGTAGCATTGCATCGGTTTCCTAGGCTGATGCTGATTCCGAAGACGAGAACTCTATATTTACCTCAAACTGATACATTTTGACGAAGGTTGTGCGTCGACAGTACTTTTCTTGTTGATGGAATATATTTGGCCTTGTACACGTCCGTGTTTCATCCGTTCATCAATTGTCGTAAATGCTTATACAACGGGAGCAGGACTGGGATAATCAGGTCATGTATAGGATCTCACTAGTAATTCAATTGGGGGCTTTACTACCAAATTGTCTTCTAAGCCCTAAGAAACAGCGGTTTGCAGGAGTAATTCTTCGTTTAAATTCTGACGAGATGTTGTTGTCAGAGTTAATAGCGACTACGACAAAGTCCCGTTCTACCTCAAAGTTATATTTATCAATGGCGACGTTCTATGTGCCCTTTCGTATGGGCAGCATATACTATGTCTGACCCTAGATACAACGACACCTGAATTATAAGCCTAGCTTAACACGTTTCCACACTTCACGTCTTCTGATTGAATCCAACATTCTGACGAGATGTTGTTCTCAGAGATAATAGCGATTAAGACAAAGTCCCGTTCTATCTCAAAGTTATATCTATCAATGGTGATATAACGGGTGGTTAAATTTTAAGGGCCGATTATGAATGTGAATCACACCTAAACGTCAATTTTTTATTCAGCATTTCATTTGACATTTCTCAATTTCAGACTTATTATGGAAAGATTCACAATCGAGCAACGCGTTAAAGGGCGGAAGAGCCGTCCACCTCAACTCGTCCTCGTGCCCAACAATTGCACCTCCCACGCTCGTCGTTGATGAACATTATGCATAAAGACTTGCATTTACATGCTTACAAGGCTCAATTGACTCAAGAACTTAAGCCTCTTGACCATTTCAAGCGTCTCCAATGGTCAGAATGGTGGCTAGAAATGACAACAAGTGATGATCATTTTTCAAAATAAATCATCTTCAGTGATGAAGCATATTTTCACCTCAGTGGATTCGTCAATAAGCAGAATTTCTACATTCGGGCGAATGATAATCCAAGAGTGATTGTCGAAAAACCAAGGCACCCACAAAGAGTGACTGTTTGGTGCAATTTATGGACTGGCGCATCATCGGGCCGTATTTGGTCCAAAATGAGGCCGGTCAGGCAGTTACTGTGAATGGTGTTTGCTATTGTGAGACGATAACGAACTTTTTATGGCCCGAATTGGAAGATATGGATGTGGACGATATGTGGTTTCAACAGGACGGTGCCACTTGCCACACAACTAACGAAGCAATGGCTCTTCTTCGAGACAAATTCAATGGCCGTTTTATCTCACGTAGTGGCAATGCCAATTGGCCGCCGAGATCATGGGATTTGACACCGTTGGACTTCTTTATTTGGGGTTATATGAAAGAAGAGGTGTACGTCGATAAGCCAGCAACAATTCAATAAGCTAATGGATGAGATAATTCGGCACATTAACGGCATAGAACCTCAATTATGGATCAGCGTCATCGAAGATATGGACCATCGGATGGAGGTGTGCCGCCGAGGTCGCTGGCGCTATTTGGCCGATACCAATGTTATCATAATAAACAGAAATTACAATAATTTCCTGAATAATTTGTGTTTTATTCAAAATCAACATCGACCCTTAAAATTTAACTAACCCTAGATACAACCATTCCTGAATTGTAAGCTTAGCTCAACACGTTTCCCAACTTTCAAGTCTTCTGATTGAATCCAACTCCTAACAGCCCTGGAAGGATTAAATTAATTAATTAAATTAAATTAAATTAAAGGGTCGACATTTTTTTTTTGAAATTACAGTTCCAGCAGATATTTATATTTCTTCCATAGTTTTGTGGATCCACAATTGCAATTTCTCGGCCTCTTTCTGTCGCTGTCAAAGTCTTTCCAGAACCCATTTTCTGAAACTAAATAAAAAAAGTTCATTTCAGCGTTTTTTTTTATATTCTTAACAAAAAAAATTGTATTGACAGTGGCGCCATTTATCGAAAATTGGTCGTGCCAACTCAGAAACCTTCGTGGGCTCATGAACAACAACTTTGCTAAAGATCATCACATGATTAAATGCATAGTTTACGATTCTGTAAAGGACAAACAAACAAGCGTTCACTTTTATATATACAGATAGAAGATTAAGACTGTAGCAGTTCGATGTGAAATTTATAAATTAAATCAAAAACAAACAACCTGTGTGACTTGAAACTTGACAGCTACACCGACACTAACTTCACAGACACCAAATTACAACAATAAGTCAAACAAAAATCAATCTGCAACTGTGTTCCATCGGTAACAAAAAAAAATTAAACTTCACATCAAACTTCACATCAAAATCTAGATCAAACCCCAGATTTACTAATGGAAAACGGCATAAATTGGAAGTTTCTGCTTAAGGTCATATTGGAGTGTCAGTATGAAAGCTGTCAGCTGTTACATTTTTAGAAATATTGACATATAATTAAAATACGGAGTTAATAATTGTGTTAGGGGTGATAAACAAATCCTTCTTTACTACTCATATTAAACAACAAACAGCAACAAATTACAGTAAAAATCTTTGACAACTAATGACGAACTGAACTACAATCAAGTGACAATCTGCATCGCGTCTAGATTGCCACCGCCACGTTTATCCTCTCCGCTTTTGACATTTCGAAGTATCACTTTCTGCGTCGCGTTCGTCGTGCTTCGAGATTACCTCCACCGTTAGACTAAAAACCCATTTGTTTCTTCCAATTTCCATTACCATCACCCACTACTACACTTCCCTTCGGCCATTAGAATCCCACAAAGTGAGGTTAAGTAATTGACATAACCTCAACAAACAATGATTCTTCCCATCGAAATAATAATAAAAAAAAAAAAACTCATTCGACCTCTAAAACCTTAACAAGAGACCTTTGGTGTACTTTCAAGCCACCCCCAAAGTCATTTTTCAATGTCAAAAAGGACTTAAAAAGCCGCCCTATTCACATATGCCCACGCACAAGGATATACATAACTACCTCGGCAATGATAATAATTGCCTGGCACTTAGTATACCATTTCTCAATATCCCAACCCAAGGATTACCTATTAGTCGGCTTCCAAGTCCCGATTCGTGTCACCCGAGTGCATCGCACCGCCATGCCCATCATAACACCACCGCCGCCGCAGATTGCACCACTTGAGATTGTCCATTTGTCGTTTCTTAAACTCTCAATAATTTAATTTACTTGACATTGAGAAAAAAAAGGACACAACACAGCAGCATGATGCACATAGCCACCTTGACATTCGAACGTAACGAACGCTAAGCGAACGTTGCCAAGTATGCGGCTAACTGTAGAATCGACCACCCCCACTATGCATACAAACCAACCACTACCCACCACCCTTAACCGCTTTTCTTTTGCATTCTTGCCTTTCAATTATTTCCGTGGCTGCCATTGTATTTATTAGCAGGAGCAAATGTTTGCATTGGTTTGTATCTGTGTGAGGTGTGACGGGGGTGTAGAAAGTACCAAACAAAAGGAAAGTGAAATAGCGGGTTCATGTCTTTTTTTGTTTTTCTCCATATTTTGACTAGAATCACGTGGCTCTTGCGGGAGAAAAGGAGAAATTCGATGCACTGTCACAACTGTCATGCGCAGTTTCCTTCCAGTGCATCTTATGCTTATCTCACCATAGAGAGTAAGTTTCTCACCACGCATAAGGTGAATCCTAGTTCCTAGTAGTTGTACTGTACGCCATTGTTGATTTCGTTCAGTTGAGGGGAAGATTTCGTTGCGAATCGGTCGTAGGACGATAATTTTCCTGCATCGCGAATTTATTTTATTCCGTTCGTGGTATCGGAGCTCGAAGGACTTCTACGTTGTCCTAACGGTGTTCTTTCAAATTTCGTATCGAGAGGTGGAATTAATAATGATAATCGGGTAGAAATAACGAAACTTAAGTATCGGCCAACATCGCTCTGGCTTGGTCATATATATCGTCTCGTGTAAACGCGATTTAATAGTCCCGTGGGCTGGGCAAAGGGGTTTTATCGCCTCCCATGTACGTTGACCACAATCGATAGTGAGAAGGTAATTCAATTAGACGGAACGAAATCAGTTCGAAATTGTGAAAGTGGCAACTGGATTTGAGTTGATTTTGGGTACAAGTGTCGTTTAAAAAAAAAACGCAAGTATTCGGAGTGTCGAATCGGTTACGGTGTAGTGGCTTTTCTTTTTTAAGAACCCTCGGGGTCTGAAGTGAAGTAGTTATCATCTGTCATTCGAAGGATCATTCGTATAGTCATTGGACACATTTGGATCAATTTGTTCATTCAAAATGGCAAGGTAAGGTAGTTTTGGGTTTTGGGTTTTGGGGTTTTCGTTTTGGGGATTTAGCTTTTTGTTTTTTTATTTCTATTCCCTCCTCCCCCTGCTAGGGGTTGCAGTATTGACGTCAGATGTTGCATGACAGCCAAGTCGTCATGTGTATGGCTTCGTTGGTCATGCTGAGCGTTGACTGTTTTTTATTGCTATTGCCTGAACGCGTGATAAAAATTGACTTGTGTTCAGGAGTGTGTAGTCAGCCAGGGTGTGTAACATTTGTATGCGTGTGCCGGTGGGGGTGGAAGAGTTGAAACTCATTTTTTTGTTTCCTTTCTCTTAATGAAAATTTCGACGTTTCCAAGGGGTGGTTACGGCATGGGTGTGTGCAGTGTGTGACGACTGACGAGGGGAGGCAGAATCGTTTCCTGGAATTGTTGCCATTACTACTTCTAGCCCACTTTGCTGTTGTTTTTGGTCTTCATTCGTTTTTGTGTGTGTGTGTGTGGATGAAGGAAAGGAACGACATTCTTGGTTTTGATGACTTGATGGGGGTATTAGAAAAGAAGGAGGCTGGAGGAATAGTAATGCACTTAGGGACATGTAATATGGATTAATTCGAACACATACTTTTAGGCGGTTTGTTCACAGATCTGAAGGGAAATTGTTCAATGGGCTGGAATGGCAAAAAAGTAATGGACTCCATCAAGGCAGATGATGGAGAGGGCGATATAAAAGCATTCAGTTAAACGATTGAATGGCGTTGACGGTAGTTATGTGCCATTTTTAGTGCGGAATTATGTGCACGGTAGTTAAGGGTACCAAAGCTGGGAATAGATAATTAGATGACTTAAAAATGTCAAATGGTAATAGAGTGCATATTTTGCTGGTTTTCAGCCCTGGCAAATGGAGGGTTTTGTAATTGGATATTGTGAGAGCAGTGTTGTTGCAAAATACTTCTGAACTTTGAGTAGATTTAAGGACTTCTCCAAGATATTTATGTCACGATTGAAGTGACCTACAACGCCATTTCCGAACGCCAAACGTGAGAAGCTTCTCATGACAGAATGCTAATCTTCGATTTTTGTTAGACATTCAACGGAGGAGGGCTGTGATAAAAACTGTTAGTTCTTTTCACCTTCGAGATTTGAACCAGGAACTTCTCGTTTGTTGGAACTGCATCGAAAATGCTTTTATCTGGGGTACACGTATATATATATACCACTTAGTCTTACTATAAAATCAAGAAGCTTCCAACATTGTGTTCCTTTAGAACACTCCTCGCAGTGTCGTTGCGACTTATTCTGCACCAAGTGGCGCTACAGTTCGGAATAAATCTGGGCCTCAACCAAAATGCCTCCAATTAGGAGGCTAACTACCTCGAGTGGCGTGCTCTAATTTGGTAGATGTCTGTTTCTGCCAGCCAGGGTATTGGTGTTCATTTGCCCTTGGTTGAATCTTGAATCTTAGCACGAACGGGATCAGAGATTTTCCCAAGATTTCCAAGATTCGACCAAGAATTTTTGTATCTGCTTGTACCTACTTTTGATACGACCACGGAGCAGGAGTGGGATGATAAGGGTAAAGGGTCTTATAAACGATTCGCTTAGTTGTTCGAGTTACCGATTTGCTTTCATAGCCCAAGAAAACAGCGGTTGGCAAGAGTAATTCTCGGTTTCATATAAAATGTTCATCTGTCAATGGTCTAATCTGTCAATGCGGTCAATGCGTTTGCAGAATGCGGCGGATAGACGTTCTTGAGGAGATTTATGCCTCTCTAGTTAGCGTAGCTCAGAGGATCTCCTTGTTTGTGGAACTGGCAAACGTTGGTGAAGTTCCATTCTTTAGGCATTCATTCATTACAAGACCAAACTTTGATAATGAGTTCTTGAATGTTACTTACGAAATCATGTCCATCGTCTTTATATAGCTCGGCGGGAAGGCCTTCATTTCACGCAGCCTTGTCCAGCTTTATTTAGGTCTGATAACTAGGTCCGATGAATAATTAGTTCTGCGTGCCAGCGGTAGATTGTCTTCGCCGTTTAACACCTGCAGTTCTTTCGTATTCTCACCATCGACTTTGACTCAACTACCATTTTTGTCGAAAGGATTCTCTTTTTGGACTTATAAGCCTCGCTTTGACGTTTTACACTTTGGCAGAACGTAAGAATATCATCCCTGGTTTGCCAGATTTCTATATTTTCGATCGCACGCTTTCCTATTTTTTTTTGTAAAGCTGGTGTTCTTCCCTCCTTTTTGCCTCTCGTCTTGAGCTGCAGCTTTGTTAAGGAGCCCGGAGCCCTCACTTTTGGCTCCGAACATCTGCTGGCATTGTTCGCCAAATTATTGCCATTTCTTTCCGCAATTGAGTCCGTTGCCAGACGGAGTGTCATGTGGACTGTGTTTTCCTGCAGAGCTGATAAACATGTTATCTCTTCCTACCTATACGTTAAGTTTGGTTAAGGACCTCGTAGAAACAGCCCTTAGCAATGTCATCTTTATAGTCCGTATGCTCTTATTAGGAGTATTTTACCGAATCCGGTCATGATGCGGATTGTTACTATGCGTGGGATAACATCTTCGAAGCATATGACGTCTTGCCCAAGTTCTATCCCATAGTATTTCCTGGAAAGCAGTAATATCTTCTTTGGATCAGCTTTGGAATGCTGGTTGTTCGGCTGCAACTTTTTTGTTCTTATACTCCAGGTGTAGATGCGAACGTCGTTCTCCTTGTTTCGCTTAGCATAGTAGCCAGGAGTATAATCATACCTTTCCAAGGCTTTTGGTTGCTTCAAAACAAACGGTTTTTCCAAAACCTGGAGGGCAAATTTTAATTAACAGGATATCCCTAAGACTCGAGGCTATCAGTTGCCAAAATGGGACTAAACGCTGCTGAAATTCTTTCGGCTCATCTGCCACCATCTCTGTTCCGCTGGTCTAACCAACTCTTAAGCTTCATAGATGACATGTAGTTCGAATATGTCGGAGGAGCTCATGCAAGTTGTTGACTTGTTCATCCGAACTTGGACTGTAGATGCCACCGTTTGAATGGGAAAAGGAGATTAGTGGGAAGACATGTTGTAGTTTTCCAGGAGGTGGTACCCGTTTGCTTTGACGGGCTGAATCAATTCAATCAAGAACTATACGAGCTGTACAGCGACAAAACTCCGCATTGGACTAGAGCAATACCTCGGCTCGCATAGTCTTCGATTTCCAGCCAGATGTCGGACATAGTAGAAGAAGATCTTGCTTTGTGTTGCGCACAAGTCAAAACCAACTTTAACCAACTTAAAGAGCGCAACTGGAGGAAGTTAGCTAAGGACCGGGCTTATTAAAGTGGGGTGATGGTTAAGATCTAGGTGAATTCCGCACTGTAGCGTCACCTTAGTTAGAATGTAAGTGGTACAATATGAGCACAAAAAATGACTCTTTTCCCACGGAAAATCGAAAGAGCTCTAAGTCTTTGAACCAAATGTGCATTTGACAGCTGATAGTTCCAATACATGTCATTGAAAGATGCCATTCAACCATTCCTTTGAACTTAAACAGCTACCGAATCGTTAATTCCGTTTGATAGTTTTTTTTTGTTTAATTAAATATCTTTCGATATCCCTACAATCCCTAGGCTAGACATTGGATTACAAACTTTGAGAGAAGAATCAAATACGGAACAGAACAAAAAAACTTTCTTAAAACGCTTACCAATCGCAAATCCTCTCAACCATCTCCTATTCCCTTTGATGACATCTGTCTTTTGAACAGACAGACGGGATAATCGTTTCCATTTCCGGATAAATTGTCAACACTTTTGCGCCTAACGTCACAAAGCCTCCTGCTATCCATCTAGGTTTTGCAAACCATTTGATATCGGGTTACCATGTGCTTAGTCATAATGACCTTCCAACCGACACGCATAAGCGCTGCCCATTGGACTTGTCCCACCTTTGGCCTTCCTTACCTGCCACGGTAATGTGTTCACAGAATAAGCTCTTGCGTTAATCCACTTGTCCTCTCATTTGGAAAATGAAAACAAAATGGAAACTAAGGACAAAAAAAAAAAAAAAGACAAAACCGTTAGGCGAGGTGAAAAACAAATAAATACTCCCGGAGAGAGTGTCCTTTATCCGACTGAATGTCATCGTCGTTTTTTTTCGGTTGCTTTGCTTGGATTGTAATTCTAGACAGCGAACGGATGAAGCTCATGCACCGAAGGCTAGTTCAGAGGTCATAGAAAATTAATTACCAAAGCTTGGTGTTGTTGTTGTTTTTATTTCTATTCCCAGGTAGGCGGTCTTCAGCTGAGTGGATTAAGGGAAAGAGCAGCGAGTTAGCACCACATTCTAAGAATTTTTTAGTACTTTAGCCTAATCCCCGGGTGTACATGCAATTGGAAACCTTTCGTTTTCGTCGCTCCTAATGAATAGGTACGAGTAGAACGCAGCTATGGCCACGGGGCAGGAGTCGTCGTTGTCGTCGTAGCTCTCGAGTGCTGGATAAGGGGTTTTTTAGCATTTCAATTTATTTTCCTTGTGATGAAAGGAGCGATAGACACTAGACGTAGTACCGTTGTATTTTAGTATATTCCCTGCATCGAGTAAATGGAAATAATTGCTTTTGGAAGGAGGGAGTCCAAAAGAATTTGCATTTAGAGCTAAGTGACAAGTGAATTTGCATGTAAATAGTGTTTAAACCAGAGTGAGACTCAAATTGTGTGTACAATAAGTGTGGGGTGGATGCAACTGCAAATTATAGTGAAATTGTACAGTTTGGGAGGATCATACCATAAACAGTATTTTTGGTTGGAACTTGAACAGGTAAGATGATGGGAAATGATTTCCCAGCATGGAAGTGTTCACTAAGTCGATTTGAATTTACTGTGCTAATCGGATGACACCTTGTGCAACTAGAGAGCTTTCAAATTGTGTCAAAGGGGGGTGTGTTGATAAATTGGATGCTATTTGACAAGCACTTTAAAGACTTTGTGTAGTTTTATTGAACAGCGTCATTCCTGTGTAGAGGAATTACAAGGACTTGATTGCGATGATGATATGATGAAACGTGATGGGTTTTTGACAGTTCGCCATTTGCGTTGTTTTATGGATTCGATGTGGAATCATAAAGTACCATTTGGAGTAACAAACATTTCTAAGAACATCAAATTTGTTGCTTTTACCTGGGGTTTTATATTGAGGAGTATTACTTGCAGCATTTTTATGTGCTAGTTCGCAAACTTAACATCGATGGTTTTTTTTTTTTTGATTTTGAAATTTGATTTGATTTTGTTTTCTCTTTCATAGTAGTGATTTCTGCGATTATCGCATATTTTTCACTTTTCAGTGAATTACCTCCGGGGTATGCCATTTGAATTGCAATGAAAGGTAATTTCATGCCAGCAAAAGTGTTAGAACCCACCACCACTTCAAATGTTGTCATACACCCACAAAAGTAGCATCATGGAAAAATTCTGCAAGTAATACCCCTCAATAAAAACCACGGATTATGGAGCTGAGCAAGTAAGTTAATTTGGCGGTACGTACGAGATGAAACACACGAAAAGTGCGTCCCTACAGCTGTGACAGTTGGTATGCCATTTTTGCTCGCATTTTCATTCAACAACCACACGTCTCTACTCTTGACTACAATACGGGTCCAAGATTCCCTATGGATGAAAACAGAAATATTTGTGGGAATATAATTGAGTTCTATCGCCCGAATCTTTCCGGCCTGGGTAAACTTAAGAATTTCCGACATTTTTTTTTCAAAATCAGCTGTTGAAGATTTTCGGTCAGCGACTCCAGCGTCCTGACCTCCGGGGTGTGTTTTAAAATAAACTGTCTGTGCAGTCGATTAAGGGTCAAGAGTAGTTTATTTCTGTGAAGTTGTTGGTTTTCGGAAATATTTATCCTTGGGACAGTTCTATCCATTGACCCAGTAATGACCTCATTCATCGGAAGTAAATGACACTTATTATGAATTTCGCCTGAACAGCATATCACTCGAAATATTACTGTTCGTCGGAAATATTTTTGTTCGCCCGAAATACAAAAAGGTTATTGTGAATTTCACCTGAACGAAGTTTGACTTCGAATCTGCTGTGACGTTTGTAATTGTGATCTTAACAAGTAGACAGTGGGATATACAATTTGAAAAAAAAAATTGCACAAGATATGTGACGTTGGTCTGACAGAATCCTCTTTCAGTGTGATACTTATGATTGGAAATTTTCGAAGAAAAACTTTGTTCACAAAGGTTAACTTATCCAAGGACAGACGAAGAACGGAAAATTGTTGAAGACTTTTATTCCAGACATAAGATAGTTGAAAATGTAGCATGAATGTTTTAATTTTAGGTGACGTCTGTTTTTTAAGATTTGTGACAATTCGCTTAAGATAGATGCTACGCATCGCGAAGCCTGTCAAATGAAAATTCAAATTTTTGACGCAACAGGCTCGTTAGTACCCAGGGCGGAGCTTTCTCATAACCATTTACGTGTGGATGTATACTTCTTGCACGATGGTGGGACCTTCTGTTTTATGCCGACTCCGGACGGCAGGGAAGCTTTTCTTGAAAATTGCTACTCAGATGTTTTGTTAGATCATCAAGAGAGGAGGGCAAATGAAAAATCATTTAGATGTTGCTACGGCTGGCTACGGCTACGGCCACTGAGCCCTTCATGGAGCCTGCAATGATTCCGTTATTTCGAATGTGAGCTACTCGATGGTTAAGACGAAACAAAATTTTTTAAATAATGTTACGTTTGGGTGTTGGCTAAGTAACGAAATATTTATTGGAATTTAATCTAAGTTCAGGTTTTTTTGGAACAACTTACAGAACACCTGAAAGTACATCTGTTAAAGAAAAATTTTATAAAATGTACTAATGGTGTTTCAAAAAATAGGTGAATGAGTTTGTTGAGTGCAAGAGAATTGTACTACGCCCAACAAAAGCGGTCAAAATCATCAATTTTTGTGCAGCACTTCATAACATATGTATTAAAAAAAAAACTTTAAGGTGCAGTCACCAATACCTATTAAGAAAACAAATGTTTTGTTTTTGGTTTTTGATTATGTTTATTTGAACCTTTAGAATTTTATTGGTCAAATCGAGAAGATGATATCGGCCAAATGGGCGCTGTCACAATTGATTGCCATACGGGCTCGTTTTATGACATTTTTCATCACTTTGGCGAGAACTTAGTCTGTTGTCCTTGAGGGCTTCTATGATGTCGGGCTTCTTCACGTTAACACGGGACTTCAAAAAACCCCACTGAAAAAGTCTGGAACGGTTAAATCGGGCGATCTTGCGTGTCAGTGCAAATCACCAAAACAAGAGATGAGGCGACCCGGGAACGCCGCCTTCAGAATATCGGTTGTCCTGCCGTTGCTCTGTCCACATCGTCGAACCACATGTTCTCCAGTCCTAATTCGTCCGATTGCGGTAGAAAAAACTCGGTTAACATGGGCCTATAGCGCGCACCGTTCACTGTCGTCTTTTTACCAGCGGCTTTCTCGAAAAAAAAAATGGCCGGATGACTCCTCCAGCGTGAACAGCGCACCATGCAGTAACTTTGAGCGGGTGTATTGGCACCTCGTGTATTACTCTCGGATTTTCGGTGCCAAAGAAGCGATAGTTTAGCTGGGGTGGAAATGAGCCTCATCGCTCATATGATTTTGGTCGAAAAATCATCCAAAATTCGCCTCAATTACGACCGGCTGATGGCTAATTGCGAGACACGGCGTCTGGTCGATATTTCCGGCGACAGCTCGACATCCTAGGCAATAGCAACGATAGTCTCTGCACAACGGGCGCTCCGGGGCCAGCCACTCTTGGCAACGTCTCGTGTGGTCCCATACTCTTCAAGGTTGGTGGCCAAACGGCGCAGTGTTTGCGCAGTCGAAAAGAAAGAAAAAAAGTGTATTGGCGTCTACGTGTAGTATTCTGCCTGAAGACCGTGCAGATTCACATGTATTCCTCCATATAATACAATTTTGTCCATTAGTGGCGATAGTCGCATAAAGTATAAATATGTACCTTCTCACGGTAGGTTGACCAGATCCAGGACCTCAAAAAAGAGGACTCCTTAAAAATCTCAAATGAAAAGTAGAAAAAAAAAATTTTTACGCCCCCAAAAAGGGCGTATCTATTGACTAAAATATTATATTAACATTTTTTTGCATCTAAATTTTTTTCGAATATTTTAAAATTTGGCCAAAAAAAAAACATTTTTTACTGAAAACGCCCCAAAAATTTGGCGTGGCAAAAAACTTTATATACACGAAATATAGATATTTGGATTGTCTAAATATGTTCAGAGACTTTTTCACAAATGTTTACCGTTGGTCAAATTTAAGCCCCCAAAATCGCTGGCACACTGATGGAATTTGACCAAAAAACATTTTTACAGAAAACGCCCCAAAAAGTTGGCGCGCCAAAAAACTTTATATGCACGGAATGTAGATATTTTGGATTGTCTAAATATATTATGCAGAGACTTTTTCAAAAATGTCTACCGGTTAGTCAAATTTAAGCCCCAAAAATCGGCGGCACACTGATAGACGAACGTACGGACATACAGACACTGCTAGATGGTCTTAGCTAGTGATTCTGAGTCGGTCCATATACTTTAGAGATTATCTACAAAAAATTGTTTTCTATGTTACAAACGTAATGTCAAAACTAATATACCCCTATCGGACAGAGTAGGTATAAAAAAATGGCGTTGAGATAAGACGTGGATAAAATTAGGTACAAAATATTTTATATCGTGTTCATACCAATGTTAAATGTTTTAAAAAAGGTTTTGTTGGATTTTTGTGATTTTGAAAAACTTTGTTAACTGAGAAAACCTAAAAAGAGGACAAATAGCATGTTTTTTTTCAAAAAGATACCGGACATTTGTTTTCTTGAAATGTCCTCTTTAACGAGGACGTCTGGTCATCCTACTCATGAGCCCCGGTTTTTTAAGTGCCAGATCATCGTATTTTCGGGATGAAACGGAATACTTTTTTGTTCTTGTACAGCTCGTATAGTTCTTGGTTGAATCTTAGTCTCCATAGCCCGTCAACACAAATGGGACCGAACATTTTTCGAAGAATTTTCCTTTCGAATCGACCAAGGATTTCTTTATCAATTTTTGATACGGAACGCCGTAGACTGGGATGATCAGCGTCTTATACAGGAATCTCCTTAGTAGTTCAAGTGAGGGCCTTACAACTGAATTGCCTTCTTAGCCCGAAGAAACAGCGGTTGGCAAGAGTAATTCTTCGTTTAATTTTTGACGAGATGTTGTTGTCAGAGCTAATAGCGGCGCCGAGATATATAAAGTCCCGTACCACCTCAAAGTTATATCTGCCAATGGTGACATTCTGTCCAATTCGTCGATGTTGTGTGTCCTTTCGTGTTGACAGCATATACTTCGTCTTGCCCTAATTTACTGTTTAAATCACGTTGAGTCCTACCAATGATGTCAATATCGTCGCGTATGCTAGTAGTTGTACAGATTTTTGGAAAATTGTGCCTCTGGTGTTGGCTCGTGAGTTTTGCACAATACACTCAAGAATCAGATTGAAGAAGTCACGTCAAGTCAAGTCAAGTCAAGGTGTCAGTGAGGTCTTTTCCGACCCTGATAGAGCAGTGAGAATTCTCCATCGTCATCCTACACAAACGGACGAGTTTGGGCGGTATAGCAAAACTATAATGGACTTCTTGGGTTTTTTCCAGGATCTGCCGAAGTGTGATGATTTGATCGGTTGTGGACTTTCCTGGCCTAAAACCACACTGATAAGGGCCGATCAGGTTGTTGGTAAACGGTTTCAGGCG
Source organism: Rhingia rostrata (assembly GCA_949824845.1). Taxonomy (NCBI): domain Eukaryota; kingdom Metazoa; phylum Arthropoda; class Insecta; order Diptera; family Syrphidae; genus Rhingia; species Rhingia rostrata. The sequence goes on along the minus strand of OX463758.1, from coordinate 72,804,199 downwards.
TTCACATATTACGGCAGATAGAATTTTGTTGGCGATGTTGAGGAGACTTATGCCTCTGTAGTTGGCGCAGTTTAGAGGGTCTGCTTTTTTGTGGATCGGGCAAACAATGCTGAGATTCCATTCTTCAGGCATACTTCATCCGACCAGATTTATCTCATGAGTTGGTTGATGTTACTAACCAAGTTATCTACGCCGGCTTTCTAAGGCTCAGCGGGAAGGCCGACATATCCGGCAGCCTTATTAAGCTTCAGTTTAGATATTGCTATCCTTACTTCACTCAGGTCGGATGGTTGGTAGCTTTCGCTGTCGTTGCCAATATTGGGGAATCTGGCCTTGATGCGGATAGTTACAATGCGTTCGCTAATGTCTGGCACTTATAACAAATCCGCATCCGAATAGTCACTGTTTCTGCAAACTATAACACGGTCCATACTAGATGTCAAAGTTTTTCATCCTCTTTTTGCCCGGCCCATCCCATCGTATTTCCTGGATGGCAGTAATGTCTGCTTTGTAGCAGTTTAGGGCTCCCGCTAGTTGTTCGCTTGCACCTCTCTATATTCACCACGCTAATGTCAATTTATCCACTCGCTAAAATTTAAACGCAGTTAGCACACGGCCTTACTCTTGCACATTAATACGCATATGGACCTATAGAACCTATAGGGAAATGCCTTCCCATTGCTAATAAAAACTTCGAAGGTTTTAAGAAGTTATCTGAGCATTTTCAAAGCAAATCACCCCTATCGAGGAATCCGTTCCGAACAAAATTTTCTCCGTTTCTTCGATATCGGAGAATTTTGTACTAAGGTATCCGTTCGAATTTGAATTTCGAGCAGATCTTCCGACAAAATGCATCGCACATGATCGTACGACAGCTTAATGCGTTAAGTCAACAATTTTTGACAGGTACGCGTTGAATTTCTTCGGAAATTCTCCGATGAAAAATTCTTGTGGAATTCTTACAAAAATGGAAACCACCCATAAATTTTGAGTAAAATTATTTCTAAAATTATTTTGTGTATTACTACAAAATCGTGCTCTAGAAAAAACCACAACGCAATAAGAAATATTTTTTTTTTCTCAATTTTCAGATTTATAAAATTACACAGCTGACAGATTGTCAAACGTACGCGAATGCATGCTTCATTTATTTTCTTCCGCAACGGATACTTCGATGGTAAACTGCGTTCCGATCGGAACAGACTTTCGTTTGGGAATTCTTTTAACGGATACCTCGTTAGGGCTGAATAAGTTATCGGAAATATCTAAGAAGTTTTGATAACTCTTCTGACAATTTTCAGAAATAAATTTTGTTTCCGGATTTCGCTTCAAAAGACAAAAACTCTTGCGATAACATATTTGTTTACCAATTGCATTGTTTAAAATTTCCAAATGGGATAAACTACCTACCCTGGTGATAATCCCATATGCTTAATACTGAACCTTTTTGTTTTTGAATGTATGCCTAACCTTTTAAATTAAAAATTTCCGCACCAGCTATCAAGCGAAAAAAAGTTTCTTAACTCAATAAATTCTCAGAAGTTTATTTCATTCCCAGTAGCTATTTCAGGACTCTTCCGATAGCTTATTTTAGGTACCTTCCAATGAAAAAAAACAAAACCATAAGGTATAATACCAAAGATAGACGTAGAGAATCATGCAAAAGAATTTCAAAGCTAATTTCAAATTATAGGACTTATTTCCAGGACATCATTTAATTAAAATGAAAAATCTAACAAACTGAAAGACCGAAAGTATCCATGGCATTATTTTATCCACCTGATTATTTTCTTTCTAGAAAAAAAGTGTCACGCAAATATTTTAAATTCCATTTGTCCCTTACCCAACACTTTTTTTTTAATTATCTGTCATTACTCCAAACCCATTCCGTTCCAGTCGCTCTCCAACTCTCGTAGTGGTCAGTCGGCTAGTTAAGTGCGGAAGTACATTTCCAAAGTGAAGTAGTGAATAAGTGGCAAGTAAGCCAAGTGAATTTTATCGTCCACGTGGAGTAGTGGTGCTATCACGTGACTCAGGAGTGGGAGTCGTGGGTTCGAGCCCAACCAGACCCCAGTACTTTTAAGTTTTTTTTCAATTTACACGGTTGAGAAAAGACTTAAAGAAGAGTGTTTCGGCCGAATTACCGGCTATGGAAACCGGTGCGGTGAATGAAGTCACGCAAGAGGGGGGAAACAGGTCGCCGACAAACAAACGGCAGAAGCTGGCGATGCCTGCATCGACATCAACAGCAACAACATCATCGGCATCTGCGACGGCAGGTATGCCAACAAAACTGGTACCAGCGACAAATAAAGAGGCTGCACCAACAACAACAGCAGCAGCAAGTGCAATGGCAACAACCCAAATGGGAAGGCGGAGGAAGCTAAATCCGATGCCTAATCTGAACATGCGGAGATGTATGCAGGTAGCGGAAAATACACCGCTGCCAACAACAATGGAAGAAGAGGAGGAGTGCAACTCTGACCTCGAGGAATCTGAGTTTGATGATGGTGAACCCCGCTACGTTGGTGAGGGAAACCCATTCAGAGAACTAGCGGAAGTTGAGGATGTTCAGCCGGCTTTAAACGATGACGAGGCCAAATTAAAGCTCCTCATCGCAGAATTAACTGCTAAGCTGGAGAGGATTCGAGAGGCAAGGGAACAAGAAGCCCTCGAAGAAAAAAGAAGGCGACAAGAGCAGAAACAGCGATACGAGCTGAAAGCGCAGCAAATGCTTCAGCAACAACAACAACAGAAGCAGCAACAACAACAGAAGCAGAGGAGGCGACAGCAGCCGCAACAGCAACAGCAGCAGCGATATAAGCAGCCGCAACAACAGCAGCAGCATCAACAACAGCTACAGCAACAACAACAACAAAGGCAGCAGCAACAATCGCAGCAGCAGCAACAACAAAGGCAGCAGCAACAATCGCAGCAGCAGCAAAAACAACAGGAAAAGAGGGAAGATGTACCCCCGATTAATGTAAGTGACTTGCCTACAAGCGATAGTATTAAGCTATGTAGGCAAATATTTATTAAGGACTTTATGGTCAAACATATTTCGGCCACACAACATAAAATTATATGCTATAATATGGAGGACTATAAAAAAGTCCGCAAAGAACTAGAGGGGCTAAAGGCAGAATACTTCACGTATACGCCGAAAGCAGAAAAACTTAAAACGCTCATCCTTAAAGGAATCGATCCCAGGGTTGATGCAGAGGAGCTCCTAAACGAGCTCAAGTATTTTGAGAGCGACGATGTAAAGTTCGTCGGCGTAAAGCCGTTTACCGCGGTCAATGGTAGAGGTGGTAACCGAAGGTTACCATTTTTCCTTGTGCAAATAACCCCCAATAGCAAAATCGATAGTGTACGCAGAATTAATCGCGTATACTATCATGCTGTCCATTGGGAAAAATTAAAAAGGACAGATCGCATACTGCAATGTATGCGCTGCCAGAGGTTCGGGCACGCCGCTTCTAACTGCAACATGCGGATTAGATGCGTTAAGTGCGACAAGAAACACATTATAAATGAGTGTCCTCTAGGTAGGGAAAGGGTTGAAGACATGAGCAAGCTCACATGTGTTCTTTGTGGAAACGCGGGGCACCCTGCTAATTATAAGGGATGTCCTGTATTCCAACAGAAGAGAAAGAGTATGCTAGCTCGCAAACAGGCTGCTGAAGAAGAAAAGCGATCTAAAAGTCGCTCTTTTACAAATAGGGTAGATCCCAACGTGTCCTTTGCTCAAATGGCAGCTGGACCGGGCAAGCCCCAGACATCAAAAATGCCTACGGTTGCTGAGAAAGCACCTGAAGCAGATTTGGATCTAAAAAAGTTCTTGCTGTCGTTGAATAGCAAGATCGAACAGTTCCAAAAACAATTGAACGACCAAGCAGCACGAATAGATTATATCTATTCGATGTTTGCCCAGTCTAGCGCGCCATGAACATGATGAGTACGTTGGATGAGGTAAACTTTAGGATCCTAGCTGTGAATGTTAATTCATTAGTCAGGGTCGAGAGAAGAACCGTCCTTTCAAATCTGTTGAAAAACCAACTCCCGGATGTACTTTTGGTCAGCGAAACTAAGCTAAACCAGAGACACAAATTGGGATACAGCAACTACCATGTAGTAAGAAGAGACCGACCCCACTCCTCCCAAGGGGGTGGGGTCGCTGTCTTATTACGCAAAGGCTTACGCCATAGCATCATATATAGCGGGGAAGTACGTAGGTTCCAGGTGCTGGAAGCATGCATCGTATGCATTCCTCTCCATAGTCGGAGGAGAATGTATGTGGTGTCGCTTTATGCACCTGAAGCAACTCAACAAACTCAATTTATAGCAGAGCTCGAGACACTTTTTCGTTGCCTCCAGCTTGAATCGGTTGAAAATTATTACTTTTTGGCCGGCGATCTTAACGCTAAGCACGCGGCTTGGGGAAATACAATCGAGAACACTAGAGGTCGACTGCTTCAGAATTGGCGGGAGCAAAATATGATTGAGTACAAACTTAGTTTGTACGCGACGGATATCCCGTCTTTCCCGAGAGGAAATTCTTTTCTGGACTTAGCCCTTATGGACAATAGACTAGAACTGACAAATAACGAACACGCGCGGAACTGTGTACGAGCATTCGATTACGATGACAGTGACCACCTCGGACTTGATGCCGTATTCAGGATCCCAAACGAGCAAACTCAACTGGAGGAGTTCGACCAAGTGCGTTCTTTCGACTATCGAAAGACGAACTGGCCGCGCTTCACCAGAGTCGTAAAGCGAGAATTACGTTTGAGCGAAATCATCCCTCCAACAAACAGAAACCTGACAAACAATGAAATTGACCAAAATTTACTAAAAATGAATGAGGTCCTCACAAGGTCAATGGATCTAGCTATCCCTAAGATAACTAGTTCTGACGACCAGACGGAGAAATATCGAACGCCAACAATCGATGCACTCCACCGACACAAAAGCAGACTGGTCTCGAGGCTTAAACGGCTGCGTAGACAATTCACTGACAGACAAGACCCGGAGGTTCGGACACTGAAGTCACTGATCAAAAACCTAAAAAAATTAATATCGGAAAATTTCAGAAAATCTATAAATTTTTACTGGGGCAACAAAATTCGGGCTATAAAAACCAGTAGCCCGAATATGTTCCCCCAAATAAATAAAATATTCAGGCGAAAAGATCATAACGACATTCCATGTGTCCGAATTTCCAAAACGACAGAAAACAGACAGACACTCACGGCTGTTGGTATAAGTCCGGAATACGTTGACTCGAACGACGGTTTTTTCACGATCGAAGATCCTCAGGAGAAGGCGAATTCGATAGGCGCTATTTTCGAGACCGTGTATACGGTGAACAATCCTGTTCGCCCAAATCGCGATATTGAGGAAAGAGCCTTTCTGAATCACTTTCATCTGCGCACTGAACTTCAAGCTTGGCGATCTGAGAATCACGGTTTTTCCGTATTCAATGACGAAAACCCTTCCAATGGCATAGTCGCCAATAGCCTGATGCTGTTCGTGCAAAAAGATGAACTCCTGGACATCTTGGTATCATTGAAAAATAAAAAGTCGGCAGGAGAGGACGGTGTCCCAAACGTCGTATTGAGACACCTGCCAATAGAAGCAGTCGATATCTTCACCACCCTGTTTAACAATGCACTGAATAATGCACATTATCCGGTGCACTGGAAAACGGCGGTGGTACATCCTATCCCCAAAAAGGACAAGGACAAAACAAACCCTGCAAATCTTCGGTCAATAAGCCTTCTGCCGAATGTAAGCAAGGTATTCGAGAAGATAGTCAATAGAGCTCTGCTTAAGTGGGTTGAGGAAAACAAAATTATTCCGGATAATCAGTTTGGTTTTCGAGCGAGGCATGATACCATTCATGCCGCGTCGAAACTAGTGTCCGACATCCAATGGAATAAGTCCAAAAAACAATGCACAGGGGCCTGTCTGGTTGACTTTGAGAAGGCCTTCGACACCGTATGGTTAGAGGGGCTTTTCTACAAGCTGACCAGACTGGGCATGCGTAAACCCATGCTATATATGATTTATGAAATGCTTATGGGAAAGAAGTTCGTTGTCAAATGTGGCAACGTAACTTCGAGTAAAGTCTTTGAAATTAAAAACGGTTTACAACAGGGGGCGGTGAACTCCCCGATATTGTTTAACATTTATACAAGTGATCTTGTAGGTTCTCTCAGACACGCTATAGCGTATGCAGATGATCTAGTGGCGTACAGATCAGGTCCGAAAATCGAGGTCATCAACACACTTTTGCAACGTGACTTCGATCACATTAAGGGATATTGCGATGATTGGAAATTGAGGATCAATTTCCAAAAAACCGAAACAATTCTGTTCAGGACCCCAGTGCAGAGGGCTTCTTACGATACCAGAAAAAACTGGAAAAAATTTTGTATCATGGGACAGCATGGACGGCCGTTGGCGGTGAGAAGTGAAGTCAAATACCTTGGCATCTGGCTTGACAAGTTTCTATATTTTAATAAAAATGTGGATGCTTGTCTGGCCAGGGCTAGGGGGGCTTATGCTCTGACAAGAAGATTGTTTCATAGCAGTCAACTTGATTCAAGGGTGAAAGTCATTTGCTACATGGCCCTCATAAGGCCGATCATCGCTTACGGTTGTCCCGTGTGGTTCAATGTATCACCATCCTACATGGAAAGGATACGGCTGTTTGAGAGACGTTGTCTCCGATCCTGCTTAGGATTGTACCGAACGCCGGACTCCGAGTACATAAAATATTATCGCAACGAGGTTCTATACAATGGGGCTCAGTTGAATAGAATTGACAATTTCCTAATTAAGGTGACTCGAAGGCACGCTGCAAGGGCGATGGCTAGCGACAACAGCCTGATCTTTGGGGCTTATTATCCCAATGATTTATACATGGAGAGCACGCTCATATCGGGCTTTATTCCACCAGAGGCATTCATTTACATCGATTCGTTAGGGTTAGCACAAGACAGGAACGGTATCCCGGTTTTATACCACCGCTATCGTGACGCGCGGGACAAACGGCTAATCCGCGACGGGTACGTCGACAATGCTCCGGAGCTCCTCCGCTTTAGCACGGCGGTATCGGATCGCGATAGGATCGATGCTGCAAAACAGCACACTGAATTCTGGTGGCTGTATGAGGAAGGTGATTCTGCACTTCCTCAGGACTTTGCGGACTTTTAGTCCAACTCCATAAGTAAGATTTTAAATTAGGAACAAGGTCTGGGGTGGGGCTTGTGCACCATATTGGCGTACAATATGGTTGAACGCAGACTGCCGTGGGACCGAAAGACGCAATCAGGATGGCGACCCCTCGGGGCATGCGCAACGAGGGCTCGCCACCCCGATTATAATTAAGTTAGGCTTAAGTAGTTAAGTAGTCTTAAGTTAGGCTTAAGTAGTCTTAAGTTAGGCTTAAGTAGTTTAAGTAGTCTTAAGTTATATATAATCTAGATTAAGCTTTTATATAAAACAAAAAAAAGTCACTAAACAAAGTTTTAAATTTTTTCTTTGTAAATTAAAATTAAATATAAAACCAAAAAACCGACAAATATAAGCCTAAAGGCAAAATAAAACAGCTAAATATAAGCTTACAGCGCCCACTAAGGGCCGATAAGTTAGATTAAGTAAACCAGTTATTGATAAGTTAGATTTAAGCATTTTTGTCTAGTAGTAAGTTAATATTTTAAGTAAATAAAAAATGAGTTTAAAAGTTTAAAAAAAGTTTAAAAAAGACCCATTCCGTTCTAATTAAACGAACACCCCAAAAACAATGCGACAATTGATCGGCTGCCATTTTAAAAGAACACCATTTTGTCAAGTGCAACCAAATTTAAATTGTGGCCATTTATCAGTGTAATTGTGTCCTTAGATTCTGTTCGGTCTCGTGAAATACTTTTACTTAATAAAACGAAAAACAAAAAAAAAAAACGTCACGTCACGTCGCGTCACGTCGTCTTCAACACACCAAATTGCCAATGTCAGAGAATGGTGTGGCGTGTGTCACCCGAGTCCTCAAAATATTACTAGAAGCAGTTCAAAACAAAAGTAAGGACAAGGTTTATTTTGTTCTTCATTTTGTTTTGGGGTTTCTCTGTTGGAGAGTTTTGAAAAGTCAAGTTGATTCGGTTAACGTAAGGAGTTGTGATGGAGAGACAAATGGAATGGAATAACAGAACACCGCCATTGGCATAACTAATGACACACTAATGTCTTGTGTTAATTTCATTTTGTTTTTCATGTTTTCTTGGCGTTTTTGGAAGGCTTTACATAAAGGAAATTAGGCAAAATTAATATCGGAGACATTTGCGTGGTATCCTTGGAAAGCCATTTTCATTAAAATTTGCGCTTACGGCAACGGCATTTGAATAACCGAATTATAATGGGAAAATGAATGAATTCCAGCTTGACAGAGAGGAATTTTTCTTACTTGACACACAGCTGTCATAAGGTTTGACATTAAGATCAAATTTTTCAAGGGACGAAATAATTTGATTATTCGCGTTGGCTTTGAGTGATCCTTCTTGTTTTCTATATCGGTATTGTTATGATATGGATGGGGGCTTTTTAATTTATTAAAGTAAAAGGTCTGTTCTATTACTTTTTATAGACTTTTATTACTTGGAAAAGTTACAGGAATATTTTTAGCAGTTATTTCTTTTTGTTATTAAGTGGCACTACAGTCTAGATGAACCCGGGTGAACTGTCTAGAGCTGAGTGCGATATGAAAACTTTTTATAGCAATAAGTACCTACTAAGCAGCATTGAAATTTTGCTTTATGCAAGCCATTACGGCGAGGTCTACCCCTATTGCTATGCAAATATAGTTTGTTATCGATGAATATCCTTGTCGAACCATTGGCGTAGAAACATTCGCCGTCAATAGAAATCCCTAAGCCCGACGCATGGATTTTTAATAGGATGTTAGGGCCCAGTTATAGCTATCATTGAACAACTTCATTGGAATAAAAAACATGATGGAATTGAAATTTTAGCTCCATAGCTTCGTATAGGAATCATAAAGGAATAAATTATAAAAAAGGTGCAAGAAGTAAAACTTCCAATAAGGGGAGGTATAACTGGGCCCTAACGGTTCACATCACTAAGTTGCTCGTCAAATCTTTGTTTTCAAAAACATCTTAACCAAGGATTTCGATTTTTTTAAGTATTTTCAGCTCGAAGAGTCTTTTCATGATTTCGATGCGGTCCAGTAGGGTAGAACTGGAATGACCAGGGTTTCATACATGATTTCTGGATTTGCTGGACTTTTTAACAAAATTACCTTCTTAGCCCGTAGGTAAATTGGCAACTTTAATATTTTGACAAATTAATAGTGTCACCGAAGCACTTCCAACCTCTAAGTTAAGGCAAGTCACTATATTTTTCAATCCGATTTTTCTATGTTGTGTGTATCTTCTAGGTGCAGTGAAATAACTCCCATGGAAATAAGCCCGATCGGGATTATTTCGCGAATAAAAAGCCCCCACGGGGCTTATTTCCTTTGCGAAATGGAAACAAGCCCCACCACGAAAAAGCATCAACCCCTCGCGGGTTTTATTGCCATTTGAAATTGGAATTCTATTCAATCCTATTCAATTCAGCATACACGGAAGGTTGAATGTGAGTGGGGGTCATTTTGCCCTCCTGCAACCCCCCTGATTGGGCTTACTGTTGGATTTGGGATGTGTGCGAGTTTGGATGCATGAAAAGGAAATAAACCTTACAAGCAAAATTCATTAATACCTGCTGGACTTGTTTCCATTTCCAAAAAGAAATAAGCCTCTCAGGGGCTATATCTTTTTTGTTTGGAATAAAGCCTAATGGGGCTTATTTCCGTGGGGGTTATTTCACTGCACCGTTTCCTCTTATCAGTAGCATGTGTGTAATAAGTTTTTCCTTTAGTCAAGTGCGTCTTTGTCCAAACTCTCTATTCTATTAGCCAGTTGCACAAATTTCCGAAAGATCGTCTCAAAAACGTTCTGTAACTGAACCACAATTCCGCTTGGTTATCTCGACAGGATTCTCTACGGGTGTGCATTTATGTCCTTGACATTTTACTTACTTAGGAGGAGCTACAGTCCGGAACGAACCTGGGCCTCAACCAACATGATATTTTATCTCTTGATAAAACTAACTTTCGGATCCTGGTCTCATCTAAGCGGATTTAACTTGACAAACTTTTAAGTTCCAGTGATGATAACAAGACTTTTTTGTTAAAAGTAGCAGACCCGGGCAAGAAGTCTAACGTTTTCAAGACGTTAGCGAACGCATTGCAAAAATTCGCATCAAGGCCAAATTTGCCAACATAAACTTCATGCCCCGACGAAGAAAGCAGCGAGAGACTGCTTCGAATAGCTCCTTGTACAATCCTATGAACGATTACCAAAGTACGATGTTAAAATCGTGCTGGGAGATTTTAACGCAAAGGTAGGAAGAGAGGACATCTTTAGCAGTATTGTCGGAAAACATAGCGTACGCGACAACACGTCTGGTAACGCACGTAGGAGGCTAATTGACTTCGCTACGGAACGAAATGCCACTATAGCCAGCACACGGTTTCCTCGCCTCGATATCCATAAGGGGACATGGCGGTCTCCAGATCAAATAACGGTCAACCAAACTGATCACATTGCGATAGACAAGAGACACGCATCCAGTATTTTGGATGTCCGAACATCCCGACGAGCTAGCTAGCCAAGGTAAGAATGCGGATATCCACCGCGCCACAAAAATCCAGAACTACTGTGAAAAAATTTACTGTCGAGAGACTGCAATCGAAAAAGACCGCCAAGTCCTTCGCGCAACGCGTAACCATAAACCTCTCGATTAACACCATACCACCGGCATCGAATGTCGAAGAACAATGGCAACGATGCCAACAAGCCACTAGATCAGCCGCAACTGATGTGCTAGGTTTCTCGCGCCCACCAGCAAGAAACCCCTGGTTTGATGAGGAATGCCGACAGACAAAGACGAGAGCTGCCGTTGAGCTCTATAGGCAGAGAAGAAGGGAAGAACACCAGCTTTTCATAAAGAAGAAAAAAGAACAAGAAAAGCGCGCGATCGAGGATATAGAGAGCTGCCACTCCAGGAAAGATGTTTGCAAGTCTTACCAAAGTGTAAAATGTCAAAGCCAAGGCTCGAACAGAATCCTGTCGAGATGAACAAGGAAATATCGAAGTTGAGACACAGTCGATGCTGAGGACATGGAAGAACCACTGCGATATCCACCCCTATTCATACAGAGCCATGTATAATCGGTACAACTACTAGCATACGCGACGATATTGACATCATTGGTTGGATCCACTGTGATGTCATAGCCACGTTTGCTAGTATAGAGAAGGAAGCGTTATCTTCAGAAGTATTATCGGAAAACACAGCCTACACGACTACACTAACTGACATCGCTGCGTAACGAAATGCGCCTATAGCCAGCACTCGGTTTCCTCATTTCGACATTCTTAAGGAGGCATGGCGGTCTCCAGATCAACGAAGGGTCAATTGAATTCATAACTTTGCGATAGACTAGAGGCACGCATCAGTATTTTGGATCTCTAAACATTCCTCAGAGCTATCATTGTCTATAAGACCCTATCAGCCGTAATATGTGAATGCCTAACGCCGTTTATCAACAACCCAATCGGCGCTAATTAGTTTGGTTGTATACCAGGAAAGTCCACTACCGATCAAATATTCACACTTCTGCAGATCCCGGAAGAAAAGCCAAGAAGTCCAAACCATCTATCGTTTTCAAAGCCGCATACGACAACAGAACTTCACCCTTGACAGGTAAAGCTTTATGGTAGTACGAGAATTTGTCTACCACGGCTCCATTATTAACGATGACAACAACATCACGCTAGAAATTTTACGAAGACTTACTTGTTCCAACAGCAGTTTCTTTGGGCTAAGAAGACAATTCAGTAGTAAAGCCCTCACTCGAACTACTACGGAGATCCGGAGATCCGACAGAAGAACTCGATCTTCCCAGTCTTGCCAATCGACGACGCTCAGAATTGAACTAAAAAATCTCAAATTTGAGAGCAAAAATCTCCTGTCCCGTTTTCGTAGACGGGCTATGGATGTGAAGATTCAACCATGAAATATACGAGCTGTGCTGTCACATATCCTAGCCAGTTTTAAGAGCATGTCCTTGCCATTTACCATAAGCTGGACACTAATACTCCACCTTGCAGAGCTTCGATTTCTAACTAGACATCGAACACAGTAGAGGAAGACCGCACCTTAAATGGCGCGCACAGGTCGAAACTGACCTCAGCCAACTTGAAGTGCGCAACTGGAGGCAGTTTGCTAAGAACCGGGCTAATTGCAGTGGTATTTCGGTTGAACACCAGGATCATTCCATACGTTGGGTAGGATCCCTTAAGAACGTAAGAAGTAAGGTCGTCAATGAATCGGCCCGCAGAGTCTTCCAATAACATCTGAAAAAACTGTGCCGTGACATAAGCCAGGCGTCATAAGGCCAAATTTTTAAATTTGGTCTTATGACGCTTTGTGAAAGTGACATGAGGCCAAATTCTAGCATTTGTTATTATGACACTTTGATGAAGCGTCAAAAGGCCAATTTGGCTTTATGAAACGTTTGATTGCATATCATATTTGCTTCTCTGATAAGTGTATATAAAATTTGAGTTGAGCTTTATTTGACTTTATGTCACTTTCCTCATATGGCCTAATGTCGTTTATCGAAGTGTCATAATGCCCAATGCTAGAATTGGGTCGTATGTCACTTTTATAAAGCCACATAAGGAAAAATCCATAAATTGGGCCTTATGAAGCTTGGCCTTATGTCACGGCACCAACAAAAAATATCTCAAACGTCTGATGGACAGTGTTTTTTCAATGAGGTCTATAGAGTTGTTCATGAGACTTCTCCCTCACATGTTTGTTGTCTCTTTTTAGAGGAAAACAATGAGATATTCCGTATTCTTCATTGCATTTACTTTGCATTCCTTTGCACTGCAGTTTGTTGGCATTTTAATTTAAAATTAATGAATTAAAACTGAAAATGTTTCCGACACAACACACGATTCTTTGAAATTTCAATTTATAACTTTTTCTGTTTTGTTCTGTCACTTCAAAGTTTGTTTTTAAACACAGATGATGTCAGTTTGACAGTGACGTTGTCCAGAACAACTCTATATTTATATACAAGGTAATTGCAAAAGTAATGTTATAATGTGACAAAATTTTTACAACGCGTCATATCCAAATGTCATTGTGATTTGACATTTGTACTGCAGAAATATAGAGAATTAATTTATATGTAACAGGCAATTAAGCTATACACACCTGAAGAACGTGGACTTATTGTAACCGCTCAATTTGTTTTCATTTTTAACAAAATGGCAACCAATTCACAACATTATGACATTACTTTTGCCATACCTTCCAAAGTTAGTAAAAAAAGTTTTCAGACGTTTTTGTAATAAAGTTCTTACCCGAAAGATTTAGGACGTACCATACGATTCTCTGAAAATCTAAAGCATATTTACGAGGCCGTTTTGACAAGATACGGCCGATATCTACTGAAAATTCCTCCGCAGTTAGTTCGTTACCAGATAAGGGCTCATCGGTAAAGCCAGCATTCCCAACCGAGTTATGTAGGTCATTAAAATGTTTGCACATTTCAATTGCATTTAGATTGACGAGTCTCACATGTAACTGAATAAACCATTTGCTAGACTGCACAAAAACATTAAGATCCTCCACAACCCAAGACCTACCAACTTCCTACGCCAAAAGATGTTCCGTTACCCTGAATTCGAATTAAATATTCCACCTCAGGACAATGTATCTCCGCCTTTCGCTCAAAACCCAAGCATAAGCGCAAATATTTAAACTTTTCGAAATGTCAAGTGGTTAACGTTCGCGTTGATTACCATATATTTCCAACACACACACACACATACACCCCCTCCCGCTGCCAACCAAAGCAACCGACAATATTCTGTCGTTGTTGGTGAACCATTGTTCGTTTGTTGTTTGTTACATAAAAGGAAAACAAATGAAGGATCCAAGCCACCATCCGTTTCCTTCCTTAAAAAAAGCAACAACGCCACACGAAAATGCTTAGCTTGTCAGTAAGGAGCCTGCCACGATGATGGCAGTTAAAAACAGGAAGCATTTAGGTTTATCCTTGCCACTGCCAAGCAAATATATATATGTGTGTGTGTGTGTGTGTATATGCAAAAGCGAAACTTTAGAGTGCGCGCTGAAAGTGATGAAAGCGATGGTTCTCGAAGGAGAAACGCTTTCGCTTATTGTTTCGGAATCCTTTCAAGCCTCGTCTGAAAATGCCGATGTCGTGCGCTAAGTCAATGCAATAAAAGTGAAAAGTATTCAAATGAGTTTCTTGCTTACACATACACAACAAACAGGATATTGTACACGGGGTTGCTTTATTAAATTTTGGATACGGATACCTTTCGTGAGATTTTGAAGGGAAAGAAGCTGAAAAACTATAAAACACTTGAAAAAATGCGGTTACAACTTTTAAAGGTAATCTATGCAGCCTTGGGCATTTTACATGCTCTGACGTTTGCTTGCGTCTTTAGTCATTTGTTTCATCTATGCAAATTTAAATAGGGAGTCGTCAAGTTTTTGACATGGAACCAGTCGATGGGAATCATAGGGTTCCAATATGAAAAGTCTCTACCATACATTTTATCAAAATTTAACAAACACCCATTTTTCTACAAATATTAATCTACATGCTGCAAGTAAACAGATATCTTCTTCACGTTTCCTACGTCATCGACGGACTGCAAACATCTACAGTAGTTGTATTTTGCATGTATGACATGACATGTTGAATCAATTACACCTGCCCCGTGCAGATTAACACAATAACAAATCGAACACACCTTTTAAGCAGCATACAAAGTAATGAAATCAATTTTTCGAACCATTTGCGAACAACTTTTATTTCGGGAAATGCCACCATGGATCTCAATCAATCAAAACCAGACGTCAAAATTAATTTTTTTTTATCGAAATCCATTTCTCGAACGATATATTAGCGAAAGCGTTTTTTCTTTTCTGAAAAATCAAAAAGCTGAATTCACTTCTAAGAACTGTCAGAATGTACGATTTGACATTTGTCAGATCTTCCAATGGCATGATTTTTTTTTTGTGATTGAAAAAAGCCATAAGTTGATTTTTTCCTTGCATTAGGTAGCACTCTTGTTAAAATCTCAATTGTGTTGAATGAGAATATTTTTTGTGAGACAATAAGCCTTTTTGTCATTCGTATGAAATGTCAAACGAAACCTGGTCAAAGTTCGGTCTGAAAGCACAAGTGGTTTTCAAAAACTTTTTGCCGAAAACTCAGTTTTTGATTCGTTATGTAGTGCTTACATAAGTTTTTGAAAACCACTTGTGCTTTCAGACCGAACTTTGACCAGGTTTCGTTTGACATTTCAATCAGCTCAGTCTTGATACTAGCTGGAAAATTTGTGTGTGAAATTATATTAATTGAATAAAATCCTCGGAGTTCGTCAGTTTTGTCTGCCCATAGCTCAACCAGGTACTCCTCGTCTTCCACACACCAAATCTTCTTATTTTTTTTTCTTTTTTTTTTTTTTTCCATTAGAAATGAAAATGCAATGGAATGACAAAAATACATTTGTTTTGACAGCAAGCTCATTAGCTGTTTCGTGGGATGTGTAGAACACATGTAGAACGTATGAAAAGGTGTGTTCGTTCCAACAAACTTCAACGAAATAACGTCTGCGAAGTGTTTTCGAGAAGGTTACGGCGTAACCTACTAGTTTTTGAAAACTGCAAATGTATTTGGAAACTCTGGTTTTCGATTAAGGTTTCGGTGGGAAAGCATTATTAGTGACGCATATTCACAAAGGTTCTAAAGCGGTTGCTATAGTGTTGCTAGACTAAACGTAATGTTAAGTTATTTATGGACAATGGCCTTTGCTTGCTTAAATGGCGATACAGTCCGGAACAAACCTGGGCCTCAACCAACATGCCTCTCGAATTAGCCCGGTCATAAGCTAACTGCCTCCAGTTGGTTGAGGTAGGTTTCTACTTGTGCGCGACATTTAAGGGGAGGTCTTCGTCCGACGTCGTTCTATATGTCCTAGCCATCTTTAACGTCCAATCCGGAGTTTTTTTTTTTGACCAGGGGCATGTCGCTGTACATCTCGTATAGTTCTTGGTGGAATCTTAGTCTCCCGTCAAACCAAATGGGACCGAAGATTTTTCGAAGAATTTTCCTCTCGAATCGACCAAGGATTTCTTCATCCGCTTTTGAGAAGGTCCATTCTACAGCGCCGTAGAGCAGGACTGGGATGTTAGGATACCCCTTAGTAGTTCGAGTGAGCGCCTTACTACAGCGGTTGGCAAGAGTTTTTTTTTCCGTAGCCTGGTGGAAATTTCGAAAGACACGATGAGCACGTGCCGAAAATAGTGTGAGATTTTAACCCACTAAAACCACCACCTCTTTTGTATTTGTATTGGAACTAAGTATGCGACTTATCTAGCAATTTTTTTTATCACGAATAAAGAATGTTTGGCTGGTAACTTTTCCTGCTTTTTCCGCAATTCATAGCGCGGTTTATTGTTATCGGGCCAAATCTAAGGGCAAACAATAAATTTGTTTCTTCAAGAATTTGGAGGACCGTTGTATAAACGTGTCCCAATAAGCGTTTTTTGTGTTTGCGTGCAAAATTTTTCGTTTCATCTTAAACCACGGGAATACCCCGATCTCAGCGTAGATCTTCATTCCTTATATACCAACGCGCATTGACGAATGATCTTGACATTTTGTGTTCAAACGTTTTTGGAATATTTAGATTTGTTTCACTGGTACAACCCCATAGTTGTATACCATATGTCCAAACCGGCCTTAGCACACTTGCTTGTATAATAGCAGCTTGTTATCAAGGTTAAGCTTCAAATATTTTCCAAGTAACCAGTGCAGTTCTCTGTAATTATTTTTAAGCTCTTCGCATTTCTTTTTTACATGCTGCTTGAATTTTAATTTTGCATCGAGTGTTATTCCGAGATATTTTGCTTCATTTGCGAAACTGTATTGAGAAATACTCGAAAGTTGGTTGTCCGCTTATGCGAAAACTCTACATGAATCGATTTGCTTTCGTTAAGTGCAATCCACCAGGATTTTGTCCATTCATTAACCTCGTTAATGCTAGTATAGCTGTATCGTTTCACACGGAAGGGTCTATGCTCAAGATACGACACGAGGATTTTATAAAATTGTTCAGGCAGAATTTGATTTAATTTGCATTGAAGCCTTCTGTTCCAAGCCTCGTCCTTTCAAAAACCTTTGAAATTATTTTAAGAAGTAAAATAGGTTTTTAAGATTTTACTTCATTCTGGGATTTTCCTAGTTTGAGAACCATTATCACTGTCTTGGTATGTATTCTAATCTAATTGCCACATTTGCAATGTAGAGGAATTTAGTTAATGCTTTCCGAGGAAATTTTTTAAGAAGTTCTCCAGTTTCCGTATTTCCTGTTTAAGCTCTGCAATACCTGCATATCTTACTAAAGGATGTTTTTTTAGGTATAGATCTTTGGAATGGTATGAAAAAAGAGCATCCCTTCACATTGACATGTTAACATAAATATGATTTCTGGCATATGACCGTCACGGCTGGCTCAGACGTAGTCTTATCTTGAGGTCCAATTTTCGATGACTTTTTTCAATATTTGTGGCTATCTATCGGCAATAACTCGGCGAATGCTGTCCTTCAAATGGTCAATCGTTTCGGTTTTTATCGACGTAGACTATCGACTTCACATATCTCCACAAAAAATAGTCAAGCGGCGTAAAATCGACCGATCTTGGAGGCTAATTCACAGGACCAAAAAGCGAAATTAAGCCCAAACCGAACGTTTCCTTCAACAAATCAATTGTAGAACGAGCTGTGTGACATATTACACCGTGATGTCAATGTCATTTTAATTTTGCATCGAATGTCATTACGAGATATTTCGCTTCATTTGCAAAAGGGACTCGAACCGTATTGAGAAATGCTGGCAATTATTTGTCCGTTTATAAGAAAAATCTTCATGAATCGATTTGCTCTGGTTAAGTGCGATCCGCCAGGATTTTGTCCATTCATTAACCTCGTTAAGAGCGTTTTGTAATTTGATTTTTGTTTCCTCTATTGTTTTGCCAACTGCTAGTGAAGCTGTGTCGTCAGCAAGCGTGGCAACTATTGTGTCGTTTTTTTTGTATGATATGAGTTACACGAGTGGTCCACGGACGCTGCCTTGGGGTAATCCTGCCAAAATTTCTTTTGAAATCCGAATATTCGTTTCCAAGTTTAACACGAAAGAGTCTTTGCTCAAGATACAACACGAGGGTTTTATATAATTTTTTAGACAGAACTTGTCTGCGCTTGCATTGAAGGTTGGCAAGAGTAATTCTTTGTTTAATTTCTGACGAGATGTTGTTGTCAGAGTTAACAGCGGAACCGAGATAGACAAAGTCACTTACTACCTCAAAGTTTAATCTTTCAATGGTTACATTCTGTCCAATTCGTCGGTGTTTCGTGTTCTTTCGTGTTGACAGCATATACTTAGTCTTACCCTCAAACACTGCTGAACCCATTTTCGCCGCTTCCTTCTCTATACTAGGAAACGTGACTATGACATCACGTTGAGTCCAAACAATGATGTCACTATCGTCGGCGTATGCTAGTAGTAGCACCGATTTTTGGAAAATTGTGCATCTGGTGTTCGGTCCGGAGTTTTGCACAATACTCTCTAGAATCAAATTGAAGAAGTCACATCGCCTTGCCTAAATCCTTTTTTGGTATCGAAGGTGTCAGTGAGGTCGTTTCCGACCCTGATAGAGCAGTGAGAATTCTCCATCGCCATCCTACACAAACCTACGAGTTTGGGCGGTATACCAACACTAGCCATGCCTCTGTATAGTTCGTCTCTATAAATGCTGTCGTATGCGGCTTTGAAATCGATGAGTAGGTGTTGGGTATCGATTTGGACTTCTTGTGTTTTTTTCCAAGATCTACCGAAGTGTGAAAACTTGATCGGTTGTAGACTTTCCTGGCCTAAAACCACACTGATAGGGACCGCTTAGGTTGTTGGCAAAGAGTTTCAGGCGTTCACATATTACGGCAGATAGGATCATGTAGGCGATGTTGAGGAGACTTATGCCTTTGTAGTTGGCGCAGCTCAGAGGGTCTCCTTTTTTGTGGATCGGGCAAACGATGCTGAGGTTCCATTCTTCAGGCATACTTTCATCCGACCAAATTTGGCTCATGAGTTGGTTGATGTTACTAACCAAGTTATCTACGCCGGCTTCCTTAGGCTCAGCGGGAAGGCCGTTATTTCCGGCAGCCTTATTAAGATTGAGTTTGGATATTGCTATCCTCACTTCACTCAGGTAGGGTGGTTGGCAGTTTTCGCTGTCGTTGCCAATATTGAAAGGTTCGTTCTGCCTGACAGCGGAATGACGTTCGTCATCGCCACAGAAGTGGTTTTTCCACATCATCAGCATCGGCTGTGTCTCAACTACGATATTTTCTTGTTCATCTCGACAGGATTCTGTTCATGCCATGTATCCTTGGCTTTGACGTTTTATACTTTGGTAAAACTTGCGAACATAGTTCTTGGAGTGGCACATTTCTATATCCTTGATCGCTCGCTTTTCTTGCTCTTTTTTCTTCTTTCTGAAAAGACGATGTTCTTCCCTTCTTATCTGCCTATAGAGCTCAATGGCAGATCTTGTCTTCACCTGCAGCTTAGCCTTGTAGGCCTCAGTCTTGGCTGCGTTCATATGTCGGCATTCCTCATCAAACCAGGGGTTTCTTGCTTGTGGGCGAGAGAAACCAAGCACATCAGTTGCGGCTGATCTAATGGGTTCTTGATATCATTGCCGTTGTTCTTCGATATTAGATGTATGCCTAAAGTTGACGAATTCGCCATTAATGCGGATTGTTTCAATGTGTTTCGGCAATTCTCCACAATTTCCCATCATCTGCATTCCTTTTCCATAAGAAATATCAAAATCAAACTGACAAATACCGCCATTTGCAAAAGTTTAGCATCTTCCGATGGGGTAATGTATTTTTTGCAACCCTGTAGTTGTAAGGCATGTTAAAGTCACTTATTCCCAGCTTTTAAGTACTGAGTAAACGCAGACTTAATAAGCACGAGATTAAATTTAATTAAGAATTCGTTTTTGAATCATTTTTCCAGTGCATGATTATGGTTGACTCCATCAGTGGTTGGTGATTACATATGGTAACACTGATAATTTTTTAATTTTTCTGTCAAAAAGTTATTGGAATGTATAAAATCTGCAAAAGCTTAGTTGTAAGCTGTTTGGTGTGAATGAAATGAAAATGATTTTTTCGCGATCTTACAAGTCATTTGCTTCTCAAAACACTTAAACTCATTACTTAAAAAAAAAATCGAGTCGCTAAGATTTCAAGGAAATATTCACATAAATGGGATTGAAAGTTATTATATACTTGGTATGGTATCATCTGTCAAAATCATCTAAACTTTTAATCTAGGGTTATCCGACCAAACTTACTGGGTCAATTCGAAGTTTAAACTCTGGATTCGAATTGGCTGGAAAATAACTTTCTCTAGTAAAAAACCGGGCCTAAGTAAACACAATTAATTGACTCCAATTTCGCGACACTTTTTCCAGAGTTCCTGCCCTATTTTTAACTTTAGTCAAACACTTTACAACTCATAACCTTCAAGCTTTTCCACTCATAGTGACGCGAAAATCACTTGACCCAAAGCAAATACGAAATTCTTCAAAAGTTTAACAAAAAAAACCATCTTTCTGTTGCTCTTTCTTAGGTTTTCCAAGAGCTCTGTTAATGGCATGCATAAAACACCCTCCAAAGAGACTGAGAAAATAGAAATATATGCTCGTATAGATAGAAACCGGGAAAAAACCGATTGCTTGCCTAATTTTCCAAGATAAAGCTGTTCATTTCAGCGTATACCGCCGAAGGTCAAACGAAGCAGGAAGGTACCTTATGTCGATGGCAGAAGGAACGCCAAAAAGTCGCGTCTTTCTGTTGACTTTTTCCTGAGATAATGAGCACAAAAACATGTAAAATATTACGAAAACAATTCATACAATCCCAACCCCCGGGTTAAATGAATTATATCCCTACACGTTCTCGCTACATTTCGGGTTTTTTTTTTCCTTTATGCCTATTTACAGATATTGGGGAGCTCGTACTATTCCTATGTATTGACCTTCTCATGGCGAACAATTTCGAGGAATATGTGTATTTAGCTTTCAATAATGGGAAAGAAAAATCAGCAAATAAACCTCTTACGAGAAGAATAAATAATGACGAATAAATAAAACACACACGAGTATCTAGATACATAATATCAACATAATACTTCTCTTGGAATGGTTCGCAATAGCACTCGCATATGGTAGAAACGACTTTTTTTTTTAACTCAAGGCGATAGGCATAAATGATAATATGGCTTAGAAAGATCTTAAAATTTAGACGAAGGTGCATCAACCAATTCATTTGAATTGCGGATTTATACTTTTTAAAACCGTGTACGATAACATAACCTTATTTTGTTGGGGCTGGTTCTACTTTTACTTTATAGCCTATCGTAAAGGGTTATTAGTTTTAATATACAAATTTCGTGAGGCAACATTTTAGAGAGAATGTGGGTCTAAACCAACTAGAACCTCAAGTTAGCCTTCTCATTTGATAACGCACTTAGGCCGTGTGCCAACTTTTTGACATTTCTGCAGGTTATTGGCTTTTTGCTGTGCCAAATGGGATTTCACTTTAATACTGCTTCCAATAATTTTCAAAAGAATTGAAACGAAATTCGTTTCTGTATGAACTTACTTAAGTGGCACTACAGTCCGGAATGAATTTGTACCTCAACCAACATGCCTCTCCAATCAGCCCGGTCCTTAGCTAACTGCCTCCAGTTGCGCATTCCAAGTTGGTTGAGGTCGGTTTCTACTTGTGCGCGTCAATAAAGGCGAGGTCTTCCTCTACTGCGTCCGACGTCTGGCTGGGAATCGAAGACTCTGCGAGCTGGAGTAGTAGTGTCCATTCGCTCTACATGACCTAGCCATCTTAAACGTCCAATGCGGAGTTTTTTGGCCAGGGGCATGGTGCTGTACTGTTTAGGTCTTGGTTGAATCATCGTCTCCAGAGCCGGTCAACGTAATCGGGACCGAAGAATCTCGAAGAATTTTCCTCTGAAGTCGATTAAGGATTTTTTCATTCAGGGTCTTATGTAGGCTATCCTTTGTAGTTCGAGTGAGGGCTTTACTAGAAACAGCGGTTGGCAAGACTACTTCTTCCTTTAATTTCTGACGAGATATTGTTGCAGATATCGGAGCAGGGGTAGACAAAGTCTCGCACTACCTCAAAGTTATATCTGTTAATGGTGACGTTCTGTCCAATTTTTGTGTGTCCTTGTGTCCTTTTGTGTTGACAGCATATACTTCGTCTTGCCCTCATTTACTGCTAAACCCATTGGCTATGACATCACGTTGGGTCCGACCGATGGTGTTAGTGTCGTCGGCGTATGCAAGCAGTTGCACCAATTTTTGGAAAACTGTGCTCCTGGTGTTGGCCCGTGAGTTTTGTACAATCCTCTCAAGAATCAGATTGAAGAAGTCACATGACACCGCATCGCCTTGCCTAAATGCTTTTTTGTTATCGAATGTGTCGTTGAGGTCGTTTCCGACCATGGTGGAACAGCGAGAATTCTCCATCGTCCTTCTACACAAAGGGACGAGTTTGGGCGGTATGTCAAAACTAGACATGGCTCTGTATAGTTCGTCTCTATAAATGCTGTCGTATGCGGCTTTGAAATCGATGAAAAGGTGGTGGGTATCGATTTGGACATCTTGGGTTTTTTCCAGGATCTGCCAAAGTGTGAAAATTTGATCGGTTGTGGACTTTCCTGGCCTAAAACCACACTGATGAGGGCCGATCAGGTTGTTGGTAAACAGTTACAGGCATTCACATATTACGGCAGATAGGATCTTGTAGGCGATGTTGAGGAGACTTATGCCTCTGAAGTTGGCGAAGTTTAGGCATACTTTCTTCCGACCAGACTTGGCTTATGATTTAGTGGATGTCATCTCCGCCGGCTTTATTAAGCTCAGCGTCATTTCAGGCAGCCTTATTAAGCTTGAGTTTAGATATTGCTGTCACCACTTCACTCAGGTCGGGTGGTTGGCAGTTTTCGCTGTAGTTGCCAATATTGTGTGGTTCGTTCTGCCTGACAGCGGATTGTTGTTCGTCATCGCCGTTTACCAGGCGACAGAAGTGGTTCTTCCATAACCTCAGCATCCTTGTTCATCTCCACAGGACCTTGTATTCTTGACTTTGACGTTTTACACTTTGGTAAAACTTGCGAACATCGTTCCTGGAGTGGCACCTCTCTATATCCTCGATCACGCGCTTTTCTGCAGCTTAGCCTTGTAGTATTCGTTCTTGGCTGCGACCATAAGTCGGCATTCTTCATCGATGCCAACAACCCATTAGAACAGCCGCGGCTAATAGCGAGGTTAAGGGATACACCTTGCGCGAAGATATTGGCAGTATCCTGCGATTGCAGTTGTTCAACATTAAATATTTTCACAGTATTTCTGGACTGTTGTTAAGCGGTGGATATCCGCATTCTTACCTTTGCTGCAACAAGATAGTGGTCCGTGTCGATGTTAGCTCCTCGGAATGTTCGGACATTCTAAATACAGGATGCGTTCCTCTTGTCTATCGCAATCAGATCGATTTGGTTGCCCGTTCGTTGATCTGGAGACCGTCATGTCCCCTTATTGATATCGAGGTGAGGCAACCGTGTGCTGGATAAAGTGGCATTTCGTTCCGTAGCGCAGTCAATTAGCCTTTGTCGGTTACCAGACGTATTGTCGTGTAGGATATGTTTTCCGACAATACTGCTAAACATGTCTTCCTTTCCTACCTTTGAGTTGAAATCTTCCAGCACGATTTTAACATCGTACTTCGGTAGTCGCTCATAAGTTTTGTCATGGAGCTCATAGAAACAATCCTTAGCTATATCATCTCTCTGCTACGTTGGGCCTTGAGCATATAAGGCTTATACTGTCGAATTTGGCCTTGATGCGGATAGTTCCAATGCGTTTGCTTATGTTTTGGACACATAAGACTTCTTGCCTTAGTCTGGCACTTATAACAAATCCGCATCCGAATAGTCGCTGTATCTGCTCACTATAACACGGTCCGTAGTAAATGTCACAGTTTTTCATCATCTCTTTGACCGGCGCATCCCATCGTATTTCCTGGATGGCAGTAATGTCTGCTTTCTATTTTTAAATTAACTGTCCCCAAAACTGTAAGAGTGGCATTTTCACAACATTTTGCTCTGACAGTTTATCCAAATATTGTTTGGCTCTTCAAGACAACGATTTTCTATTGCATATGCTATGGGATGGGTTATATAAATCGGTTTGGTGGGAAAACGCCTCTTAAAGTGGGCGTGAGGGAAAATGATATTAAGACGAAATGCTCATCGCATTATTCTTCAAATATTTTTTATGAAAAGTTTTTTTAAATTTTTTTTAAACTTCAACCGAAATTCGTGTTTTACGGAAAACGCCCACAAAATGTGGGTGTGGTAAAAAGATGTAATATGAACCAAATAAAGATGTATTTTGTTCGGACACTTCTTCAAAACCCTTAACAGATTGACGAAAAAAAAAATGGTTTTCATAAAAGTTTGCCTGACAGTGTGCGGATTTTTAAAATTTGAACAGCACGCACAGAGGTCTCTTAAACCAAATTTCATTATCTTAGCTCCAAATTTAAGGCCTAAAAATCGGTGACCTGCATACAGACTGACGGGCTGACGGACAGTCATACATGGCTAATACAGAAGGCATTCCAACGTTGTTCGAGAGAAACTATGGTGTTTGCTACGTTTGGGTCTCTTATAAGTCCTATCTTTGTAGGTGCAATGATATGGTTACAGCACCTCACCTGATGTGGTCTTACATTGAATTTTATCGAGGCCATTTTAAAAGGGGTGAAATATTTCGTGCATTGGTCAAGGATACCTAGACATTTCGTTGTGTTTTTTGCCACAGTTGCTGTGTGGTTGTTCCGACTTGTTGTGTATTATGTCGTTCAGTTTGCATAATTTTAGTGTTATTCATGGAAATTGCTATTGACGCCGATTTTTATAATGACCGAAGGCAGCAGTGTGCCTTAAATTTAATCTGACTCTACTCAATTAAGAGGTGTCTTTTGAAAAGCTATAATATCATCTTTTCAAAGGACACCTCCAAATGATAATCGATACCCTTAAATGGTGTTTCTGTTTAAGAACCATCGTCAATGTTATCACGTCCAATATCACAGGTTGTTCAATTATCTTACAAATGTACGTTACATCAAAATGTGACATTTCTACTAAGGATAAGTGAACTAAGAATACCCAAAACTACTATCTATCATAGGAATCACCACAATTGTAGATACGATTGTTATAGGATACCCTTCTCAAAAATATTCTAATTGGTTTTGAAGAATACCACACATGCTTACATTCACAAAAATTAGTATCTCAGCATTTTTCTTTAAGATATCCCCTAACACAAATTTCCCAACCAAACACAAAGCACACACCGTAACTTCCAAAGAAACGTAATGATCCTCATATCCTTTTACAAACGAAGCGTATATTATACATTCAAATTGACTGTGTGGTAAAAGATTTCAGACAGAACGAAAAACAATGTCCTTGATAGCAGCAAAACACAAATCCAAATCAGGGTAGAGGCGACTTCATTACCGCAATCCCTTTTCCATTTAATATCCTTTACTGGTTAAGCTTTGTCAGCGCCTCCTTGTGTGTCATACCATATATCCAGTGTTTCTGAAGAAAACAGAATTCTGTCTGGATTGTGTTTATGAATTCTCAGCACACAAACACACACATCCACATCCAGAGTAGGGAATGCCATCAATCCTTTCCTCTTGATGGCATAAAGGAAATTGAAGAAATCACACCAAAATGCAAACTGAGTGTATACCTACACTCAGTCCCACTCCCACTCAAATTTCACACTCAAAGCCAACAGTAATGAGTCGTCTGCTTCTCCATGGAGTTGATTTAATTTCATGTTTTCTTAACATTTTTATTTTCGTCCTTTTTTCCTTATTTAACTTGACAGCATAAGGTAAAGCGAAACGCCAAACAAAATGTTGAAAGGCAAACCAAACCAAACCAAAAGAAATCTTCAATCTGGGACTACGCCTTGCAGCGTCTAATTAGTGCGGTGACAATTATAAGACAAGGAAGGATAGAGAGCTATACTACTCCTTGTGGCCAAGTGGTGTGAGGGTATTGTTGTGTGTATGTTCTTGACAAAAATGAGATTTTTGTCACAAGGATTTCGTTTGTGTATTATGAAAGTTTAGCACATTTCAACAGAGCTTATGGAGGTGAAATGGAATAGGAGGGCGGCTTTATTTTAACGCCCGCGCCGTTTAATTGAGGTCTGTAGATAAACCTTAGGTTGGTTGGAATTTTAATTTTATTATGTCAAATTACGACATCCTGTTTGACAGGAATGGGTAAGACAGGCATAATGCAAACGTAAGTGCCTTGGTTAAGCGTCAGCGAAAAGTGCTGTGGACGAATGACTGATGAGTCCCTGGTTACAGAACCACCTACAAATTTTAAATGACTGGACTGCCCTTTGTGATTGTCTCACTACAATCCAAGAGAATAATATTTTTCTAAAAAGGCTCTAAAATATTTGTGTCAAAAATAGAGAGTATGGCGACACAACTTTCTTATTTTTAAAGCCCAATACAACCCATTTTACGATAGAGGGTTTTTGACAACCCCAATATGTGAAGTATAGGAAAGTATTGCGATGTCGCAAAAATTCAAACTTGGGATTTTTACAGATTCTTATGTTTTGAGGTACCAGAGTCAAAAAAAAAAGTTTTTAAAAAAAAATGTATGTCTGCTGTCTGGAGTCTGGAGTCTATGTAATAACTGGAGTCCAAACTATTCGGTCGATTTGGCTGAAATTCCAGCTTGGGTGTTGTTGGTGTTACTTTCTTACTTAAGTGGCGCGACAGAACCTGGGCCTCAACCAACATGCCACTCCAATTAGCCCGGTCCTTAGCTAACTGCCTCCACTTGCGCACTCCGAGTTGGTTGAGGTCGGTTTTTACATGTGCGCGCCATTTAAGGCCAGGTCTTCCTCTACTGCGTCCGACGTCTGGCTGGAAATCGAAGACTCTGCGAGCCGGAGTATTGGGTTCCATTCGTTTTACATGTCCTAGCCATCTTAATCGTCCAATGCGGAGTTTTTTGACCAGGGGCATGTCGCTGTATAGCTCGTATAGTTCTTGGTTGAATCTTCGTCTCCATAGCCCGTCAACACAAATGGGACCGAACATTTTTCGAAGAATTTTCCTTTCGAATCGACCAAGGATTTCTTTATCAACTTTTGATACGGAGCGCCGTAGACTGGGATGATCAGGGTCTTATACAGGATCTCCTTAGTAGTTCGAATGAGGGCTTTATTACTGAATTGCCTTCTTAGCCCGAAGAAACAGCAGTTGGCAAGAGTAATTCTTCGTTTAATTTCTGACGAGATGTTGTTGTCAGAGTTAAAAGCGGAGCCGAGATAGACAAAGTACCGCACTACCTCAAAGTTTTATCTGTGAATGGTGACGTTCTGTCCAATTCGTCGATGTTGTGTGTGCTTTCGTGTTGACAGCATATACTTCGTCTTGCCCTCATTTCTCTATACCAGCAAACGTGGCTATGACATCACCTTGAGTCCTTCCAATGTTGTCAAAATCGTCGGCGTATGGTGTTGGCTCGTGAGTTTTGCACAATCCTATGAAGAATCAGATGGAAGAAGTCACATGACACCGCATCGCCTTGCCTATATGCTTTTTTGGTATCGAATGTGTCGTTGAGGTCGTTTTCGACCCTGATGGAGCAGCAAGAATTTTCTATCGTCACCCTACACAAACGGACGAGTTTGGGCGGTTTACCAAGACTAGACATGGCTCCGCATAGTTCGTCTCTATAAATGCTGTCATATACGGCTTTGAAATCGATGAATAGGTGTTCTAAGATATTTCCTTGTTCATCTCGACAGGATTCTGTTCGAGCCTTTAATCCTTGGCTTTGACGTTTTACACTTTGGTAAAACTTGCGAACATCATTCCTGAAAAGCCGGTGTTCTCCCCTTCTTCTCTGCCTATAGAGCTCAATGGCAGCTCTTCACCTGCAGCTTTGCTTTGTAGGACTCGTTCTTGGCTGCGAGCATCTGTCGGTTTTCCTCAACAAACCAGAGATTTCTCGCTGGTGGGCGCGAGAAACCTAGCACATCTGTTGCGGCTGATCGAAGGGCTTGTTGGCATCGCTGCCATTGTTCTTCGACACTCGATGCTTTTCGTATGGTGTTAATCGAATGGTTAAGGGATACGCGTTGCACCAATGTCTTGGCGGTCTCTTGCGATTGCAGTTTTTTTTGGCGTGTTGGATATCCGCAATCTTACCTTGGCTGCTACAAGGTAGTGGTCCGAGTCGATGTTAGCTCCTCGGGATGTTCGGGCATCCAAAATACTGGATGAGTGCCCCTTTTCTATCGCATTGTGATCAATTTGGTTGATCGTTATTTGATCTGGAGACCGCCATGTCCCATTATGGATATCGAGACGAGGAAACCGTGTGCTGGCTATAGTGGCATTCCGTACCGTAGCGAAGTCAATTAGCCTAGGTCCGTTACCAGACGTATTGCAGTGTAGGCTATGTTTTCCGACAATACTGCTGAAGATGTCTTCTCTTCCTACGTTTGCGTTAAAATCTCCCAGCACGATTTTATCATCTTACTTCGGTAGTCGCTCATAGGTTTTGTCATGGAGCTCATAGATGCAATCCTTAGCTATATCATATTTTACCTCCGTTTTGTTACAAAGCATTCGCTAATGCCTAGGAAACATAGGACTTCTTGCCTAAGTCTAAAACATTCGAATAGTCGCTGTTTCTGCTCACTATAACACGGTCCGTAGATGATGTCACAGTTTGTCATCCTCTTTTTGCCCGGCCTATCCCATCGTATTTCCTGAATGGCAGTAATGTCAGTCTTGTAGCAGTTTAGGAATTCGCTTGTTGTTCGCTTGCACCTCTCCTGTTTAATGTTCTCATATTTTAGGTGCTGATACGAACGTCGTTGCCCTTTTTTCGTTTAGCCGGGTCTTCAACAATTAAATCAGTCCTTTCCGAGGCTATTGGATGCTTCGCAACATTTTAGTTTTCCATAGTTGGGTAGTTAGCCCAAAGCACAACCCCCAACCTGGAGTGTCAGTTCCAATTTATTAGATACCCCTAGTACACGGGGCCATCAGTATCCACTACGAGATTGAGAGCTGCCGTTGGCCTTTCGGTTCATCCGCCACCATCTCTGTTCAAGGGGCCTGACTAACCCTCGAAATTCCTAGACAACCTGTTGTCCGAATATGTCGAAGCAGCTTTGGTATATTCGCCTGGGTAAGCAGGCCGGGTATTCATTCCGGTCTACATCCGGTCTACATTAACGGCAACTGACTCTCCAGCATCATCTCGGAAGAAGTATTGTAGTATGTAGTATGTATATAGAAGTATGACTCCACCAGCCCAAACAGCACACCAGACAGTCAGTTTTTGTGGATGTAATGGAGTCTCAAGCGTCTCATGTGGATTCACTCCGATTGCGGCAATTTTGCTTGTTTACGTAGCCATTCAACCAAAAATGAGCCTCACTGAACCAAATTTTGCGCTGAAAATCAGCATCGAGATCAATCTAATTTTCGGCCCATACACCAAAATCAAGACGCATTGCATGGTCAGATCTCCTATAAGTTTTCGCTGTTCCAAAGTTGTCAGCTTTGAGGTAATGAAAGAATCTAGTTTCGATTTTGGCTTCTCGAAATGTCCATAAATTTCTGCAGTATGCTAGACGATTTCATCAATCAACACAAGATGTTTCTGTCCTGTGTGGGGCTCGTTCAAAGATTACCACCAGGGAGCGCAGACAAACTTTTTAAGTCGCCAATCGATCTGAATTCAGAGAAACTCCGGAAAAACTTGTATGCGATGCGTTGGTCATTAGCATAGCTGTATAGATAAAACACGCCAGTAATGGTGACGAATATTTATGCAAACGTAAAAGCTGCAGTCGGCCATCTTTGTACTCATTAGATGCCTTCGGTTTCAATTTGAAAGCTAGTTTAGTGGGATTGCCACTAAACTTGACAGCGCTGTGATCTGCTGTCAAGTCTCAAACTTACTTACATCAGTGGAGCTACAGTCCGGAATGAACATGGGTACTAAGCAACATGTCTCTACAATTAGCCCGGTCACTAGCTAACTGCCACTAGTTGTGCAGTTCCAGTGCGTTGAGTTGAGTTTCTATTTGTTCGCGCCACTTTAGGTAAGGCCTTCCTCAACAGCGAGTGACACCTGGTTGGGACTATCACCCATGCAATCAGCCATGATGATTTTGCCTCCAATCCTGAAAAAGGATTTTTGTAGAAATATTACATCAACAGTCTTATAATACTTTCGCCTCGTGTTACCTCGTTCTCACCGACTGGATTCATATATCGTTTGCATAACACTCCAAAACAAAGCTACACCCATCTACACTGCCGCTTGCACCAACCCGCTTTTCAAACATTTCCAACCTCAAAACATCCATCTAACATGTTCATACACTCTAAGGACACGTTCAGCACGAGTAACCGCGTATCGCTTTGGAAAAATTAAAAAGCGTAAACATTAACAGAAAAGGACGAGAAAAAAAAACCAAACCGTCGTCGACCAAGTGAATTAGGTGTAGGCAAACTGTAATCGGATACGCTGTGACCAACCACCAAGGCGTTTTGAGTTTCACCCACCACGAGTGGTTGAATGATGAGGGGAAGTATGCTCCTGTGCGTAGCAAAGGTGTTGACACACTTCAACCAGTGTGAGATGGTGGCGTTTACCTTCGCAGCATTATCCTTCCTGCTCATGATGTATAAAGCGAACCGAGTGTTCGTGCTGAATTAAGGATTCTTGTCTCGTCGCCTTGTCTGATTTTTTTCCTCCCGCCCGACACACGTATTCATGGAAACACGGACACTTCGTCATTTCCAAACAATCTACCAATCCACTTGCAACTCAAAGGATGTGAATGTATATAGGTATAGGTCCAAAGCAACTGATAGGATTCTGAGAAAATTTAATTTGGAATATCACCTGAGCTCTGTAAGAACCAACTGAACTGATGTGCCATTAGCATGAGCAATCATCTTTAAAATCCTTAAAACATTTCTCTCGCATTTCCCAACACTTTAAGTTCTATAAATGGGGTAGTCCTAGCCATCTATTTGTCCTTCTGACTCCCTGCTACGCCGCCGTGCTGTTGACGAACACTTCACTGTAAACAGAATACCATCCAGTTCCAATGAAGTCCTTAAACAGGTATTGCTTTACCTATCGTGCACTTTCAGGAACCCCTCTTACGCCCACCCAGCATATCCTTCAACATCCTGCCTTGTAATGAACTCCATTTTATCGTTCTCGTATTTCTCCATCATTAGGCTCGTGAGATAAATGAGCCGAGGTCGCCTGTGGCAGAGAACGGTCCGAACCGGAAAGCATCCTTTTAAAGAAAATGAAAAAAATTCACACACACACACACAGTTGAATGAGAAATATGTGTATACATCGGGAAGATGGACCTTTGCTCCTGTTACAGATATCACAAAGTGTTTATCCTTTTACAGTCTCACGTTTTAAATATTCTAGGCTAGGCCCTTGGGCGGGTGTTTTTTTTTTTTTTAATAAGTAGGAAATGACAGAGGATGGGACCCCTATTTGCAATGTCCTGTGTTGGTTGCTAGCTATTTAGGGAAATCTGTATTCGCCACGGAGATCTGTTGTGTGGTGGACGTGGAGTCTGCCCACGCCAGAATGGCATGGTGCCACCGATGTAATACACACCCAGCCATGGTGGCCGTTAGGCTTTGGGAAATGCTGGATTTAGTAAAAAGCTGTGGTAGACCACAAATGGGAATTAATTAAGCGATTCGAGGAAGGAGCTTCTGGCAGGTTGCCTATATGTGTTGAGCGTATGTTTCAGGTTGTTATCGGGTAGTGGGTCTGCAATCGGTTGGAGTTACCTTGTGTGGGTTACACTGTGGTGATGGCTTGTGGCTTTGAAAAGGTGTTTTCACCGTTATTTGGGATGTGAGGGAATTTATTGGAGGGTGTTATTTTAAATGATTTTTATAATTTAGTTGTGTTTTTTTTGTTTATATTTACAGGTAAGGATCTTAAGCTAGTCAGAGATGCAAGTGAGCTTATGGGAACCTTTTTTTTAGAGGTCTTAAGTCAAGTATCCTTGGAGAGGTAATGATTCCATAATTTAAAAAATTTTGTTTGTATGGACCTATACTTGAGCCAGTAAGTCTTAAGTGGAGTTTCAGTTCGTGGTGAAGGCCCTTTTAATCGCGGTGTTACATATAGCCATTTGGCAGGCGACTTTCCTGTGACAGTTCTTGTTTGTTCAGCAACTATTAACGCGGTTTTGGATTATCATTCCGGGACATTGAAGGTGCCTTTAACAACGTTGATTCTGGAGTGATCATTAAGGTGCTAACATGCATGAAATCGATCACTCTTTTGGAATTTTGATTAATTTGCTATTGAATAGCCGAATTAGCACTGAGTGGTGCTTCGACCAGAAGACATGTCAGTAGAGGGATCCCTCCACTTTGTGGGGTCGCTCTACTGACACGTCTTCCAATCTGAACTTAGTGGCAACAATCTTTTACTAATCCTGGAAGCACCAGATGGGTGGGTGTTATAGAACGAGGTTAGACTCTGATTGGCTTTAACTTGGCAATGCGTAGTGGTTGTAACTCTGACTACACATCAAGTGCTTATTTTTAACTTTCAAGTGATAACCATCCGGTACTGGTCTCATCCAACCGGATCCGACATGGTAAACGACAAGCGCGACACACGACGAAAAACAGCAAAAATAAACAGCCAGGTCAGAATGGCACGGAATGAATACCCGGCCTGTTTTACCAGGCGAACCTACCAACTTGCTTTGACATATTCGGACAACAGCTTGTCAAGGAATTTCAAGGGTTAGTCAGGCGCCTTAAACAGAGATGGTGGCGGATGAACCGAAAGGCCAATGGCAGCTCTCAACCTCGTAGTGTGTACTGATGGCCTCGTGTCCTAGGGGTATCTAATAAATTGGAACTGGCCCTCCAGGTTGGGGGTTGTGCTTTTGGTTAACTACCCAACAATGGAAAAATTAGTTGTAATGAAGTAACCAATAGACTCGGAAAGGAATGATTTTATTGTTGAAGACCTTGCTAAACGAAAAAAGTGACAACGACGTTCGTATCTGCACCTGGAATGTGAGAACATTTAACAGAAGAAACGCAAGCGAACAACTAGTGGAAGTCCTAAACTGCTACAAAGCAGACATTACTGCCATCCAGGAAATACGATGGGAAAGCCCGGGCAAAAAGAGGATGAACAACTGTGACACCTACTACGGACCGTGTTATAGTGAGCAGCAACAGCGACTATTCGGATGCGGATTTGTTATAAGTGCCAGACTTAGGCAAGAAGTCTTATGTTTCCAAGACATTAGCGAACGCATTGTAACTATCAGCATCAAGGCCAAATTCGCCAACATATGCCTTATATGCGCTCACGCCCCAACGGAGAAAAAAGATGATTAGCTAAGGATTGCTTCTATGAGCTCCTTGACAAAACCTATGTTCGACTAACGAAGTACGATGTTAAAATCGTGCTGGGAGATTTTAACGTAAAGGTAGGAGGAGAAGACATCTTAGCAGTAATGTCGGAAAACAAAGCCTAATGGGCTTAGGCTAATTGACTTCGCTTCGGAACGAAATGCCACTATAGCCAGCACACGGTTTCCTCAACATCCATAAGGGTGCATGGCGGTCTCCAGATCAACGAACGGTCAACCAAATCGTTGAACTCTATAGGCAGAGAAGAAGGGAAGAACGCCGGCTTTTCAAAAAAAAAAGTGTAAAACGTCAAAGCCAATGATACAAGGCTCGAACAGAATCCTGTGGAGATGAACAAGGAAATATTGTAGTTGAGACACAGTCGATGCTGAGAATATGGAAGAAACCACTTCTGCAGACTGTTAAACGGCGATGGTGAACAACATTCCGCCACTTAAGTTGGGATTATCTTTCCTGAACATTGAAGGTGCTTTTAACAACGTTGATTCGGGAGTGATCACTAAGGCGCTAACATGTCTGAAAGTCGATCAATCACTTGAAATGTTGATTAATTTGCTATTGAATGGCCGGTTATCAACACAAAACTTGGTGGTGCTTGGAGATTGAAGAAGTCTTGCCTAAATCCCTTTTTTTTGGAATCGAAATTGTTGGTGAGGTCGTTTTCGATCCTGATGGAGCAGCGAAAATTCTCCATCGTCATCTTGCACAGACTGACGAGTTGTCAGGTTGACGAGGTGTACCGTGACTCTGTATAGTTCGTCTCTATAAATGCTGTCGTATGAGGCTTTGAAATCGATGAATGGGTGGTGGGTATCGATTTGTTGATGAAGATTTGATCAGTTGTGGACTACCTTGTTGCCTAAAAGCACACTGATAAGGGCCGTTCAGGTTGCTGATAAACATTTTCAGTGGTTCACATATTATGCCAGATTTAGTAACCTGTAGGCGATTTTGACGGGAAGGTTGGCATATCCTCACTTCACTAAGATCAGGCGGTTGGAAGTATTTACTATCATCGCCAATTCTGCATGACATCGGGATATTGTTCGTCATCGCCGTTTAACAGTTATCAGATATCACTCATAAAGTGCAGCTAAGCCTTGTAGTCCTCGTTCTTGGCGGCGATCATTAGTCGCCCGGCCCATTCCATCGGCTTTTGCTATTTGTTCGGCCGCACCTCTCATGTCAAATGTTCTAACATTTCCTGTACAGATACGAACGTGATTGTCCCTTTTTTCTTTAGCATGGTCGTCAACAATAGAATTCGTCGCTTTCGAGGCTCGTGGTTTCTTCGTAATAATGTATTTTTTTGTCATGTATAAAATAACACAAACCGGCAGGGTCATTTCCAATTAATTATATAGATAGGCCTTGGACAAGTGGCCCTTCAGTATCCACTCAGGGATCAAGCCATTGCCCTTTCGGCTCATTC
This sequence comes from Rhingia rostrata, assembly GCA_949824845.1. Taxonomy (NCBI): domain Eukaryota; kingdom Metazoa; phylum Arthropoda; class Insecta; order Diptera; family Syrphidae; genus Rhingia; species Rhingia rostrata. Next base: position 72,768,893 of record OX463758.1, on the reverse strand, counting down.
GCGACCCATCTCTGCTTAACGGGTTTGACGTAATCCCTAAGTAATTTGTTGCCCAAATATGTCGAATCAGCTCATTTAGGTTATCCACTTTGTCCATCCCAACTGGGACTTTAGAAGCCACGGTTGGCTCCATCTTCAGAATTCCGCTGTCGCCTGCAAACTCAAGGTTTCATACAATCTCGTTGCTTACCATTTGGCCACCGTATCGAGAAGGTGCAGTGATGTAACCCCCGCGAAAACTAGCACCACGGGGCTTAATTCGCAATAAAAAGGTAATAGCCCCCGAGGGGCTTATTTATTTCTGGAAATGGAAATAAACCCCGCGGCTGTTAATGCTTTTTGCTTGTAAGGTTTATTTCCTTTTCATACATCCAAACTAGCAAACATCCCAAATCCAACAGCAAGCTAAAGCAGTAGGATTGCAAGGGGGCACCATGCCCCCACGTACGTTCAAACTTTGCATACACCAAACTTGAACAGAATTCCAATTTCAAATGGCAATAATACCCGAGGAGGTTAATGATTTTTCTTAGCGGGGCTTATTTTCATTACGAAAAGCACCATGAGACTTATTTCCGTGGAGGTTATCTCAGTGCACCTATCAAGTAATACAGCACGTATAAATTGAAGGTAAAATGGGCGGTCTGAAAATGCTTCCTTGCGGTGAACCGTTTGTTATTTCTTTGAACTCCAAATATTCGTTTCTTTCCTTCACTTGAAATATTCCATCCTCGTGTGATGTGATCAAATATTTGTTCTGATAGGACACCTTGGCAAAAGCTTTCGAAACGTCAAGAAAATCTGCAGAGACAATATTTCGACATCAAAATTTTTCACAGTATTTTGAATTTGTTGTGACGCGGTGGATATCTTCATTCTCGGCTGCAAAAAATTTACATTCGAGTAGATGTTATTTCCTTTGAATGTTTTTGACTGTTACCTATCGATTTGATGGGCTCACTTTCGCGATAGTTAGTGCAATGAACTGCCACACAGAAGGTCCTGGGTACTAACGAGACAGTGTCGCCAAAGATGTGTTAATATTTAGTCGACCACAGTCTTTTCGAGGAAGCTCCTGAGGTAGTCCTGATCATCAATTATCCCCGATTGCTCCCGTGTTTCAAAGCACAATATTATTACAGTGTTTGAAAAATAGTGGTGTTTTCTTGGCAGATTTATTGAGAATGACATTTTAAACTCAAGGCAAAGGAGTACACATAAAGTCACACATGCCATTGACTTTAATGTCCCTGCTCAGCTTTATCCTATTTTTTTGATAAAGCATCTGCTCTTAAATTCCGACATAAAAAGACCGCAGTTTTTCAAAAATTTTCACGTCTTTCCAATTGGAGCATTTTCTTCAAAGGAATTCTATTCGTAGGAATTGCTCATCTTTTTCCAACGAATAGAATGATTGTATGAAATATGCACTGCATGCTCAAAGCTGAACTTCAAGGAATTTGCATATAATTCCATATCAACCGCACAATTATCCCATGAACTAAGCACTAGAATTTCGAGAAATTGTTGTCATGGTTGCCAGTCATTCACCTGACCCCGAATCTAATGTTCCACTATGCAGAATAACCACCCAACCTGATAAACCACACTTTACCAAGAAATGCATTCAACGTGTGGATAGGTACACATGTGGATACATTGTTAAGATACTCAATCCTTCATTCGTCTATAGCTGGAATAATTTTTCGCTTCAACTACACTCAAATGCAAAGCTAAACCTCAGCTATTCCCAGAACGCCCATTAGCGGTATTATGCTCCAATAAATTCAATACTCTCCAGCGAATCGACATTATTACCTATTCTCCATGGCAATGATAACAAAAATAAATAAACAACAATAAAGCTGTCTTTTTGCCTTATCACAGTTGCCACAGGACCCCCACCCCACCATTTCTCATCCACCCCACACGACTGGGGTTTGGTTATTTTTAGATACCCAAAAATATTCACCGATTGTATCTGTGTGACTTTAATAAGGTGGTGCCTGGCCTGGTATGTTTGATTGCATTATCAACGCCCATTCCACTTGATACACAAATAAGTTGGGAATCTGCATGCCACAAGCCCATTACACCCAGCCTCCCGTGCGTGCTTATAGGAATTATGGCATAAATCACGACACCACGACGATCGGGGGTGTGTTCAAGTTCATTGTTCAGCAATATGTATCTGTCGGCTCTGTTTGTGGGTCTGCGTCTGTCTAATTTGTTGGCATGCATGGTTTTTCGACTCCCAGAGGTGGGGTATGGGGAACTTTTTCATTTTCGGCGCTAATGGGTTGACATTTCATTTCAAATCGATTATTGATTCTCCCGTACCTTGGTAGCACTTTGAACCCACTTCAGGGTAGGGAAATCCCAATTGGATGAACACAAAAGCTGGGTTACAAGCAGCTTACCTCACCGACAAACCGGCGGATTAATTAAAACTTCTCTTCTGTTCGGTCTGTCAATACCATACAATATGCAAATACGTGGAAAAAAAATCTACCACCCTAGGGACATGCAAACAAATAAAGGATATAGTGGACAGATTAAATATTCGCTGCCATTATTCATAGTCAGGACATATGAGACGTGTTGAGAGGTGGACGATTTCAATATAAAACAGGAAAGCCGTTATCTGTGTCCTTGAGCGCTCGGTATCTGTCAACGCAACGTTTAAATTCAATTCTTGAATTTTTTTTGTTCGCCAGTTCATTGTTAAACAATTACACGACAACAAATCCAGGACGTGTAACATTTCGGTCCAATTACATGTTGTGGAGAAATATACTACCAAAGGATGCACGCACGCAAAGTGGGCTATATATTGCACGATATAAATCGACCTGAATGGGACGTAAAAGGCTTGTAAGCCTGCGGAATCTGCCTAGATGGCATGATGCGAAATTAAATGTTACCATGGAGGATACGTAAGCTTTTCGGATGCACACGTATAAATTAATGGTTTGACCTCATTCCAGAAGTGGTGATAATAGTTTTCATTTGAAATTGGCATTTACGTTTCTTGGAAAGGAATTATGTGGTTGGGGATACAATGAAAATAATGATTTCAGAAGGCTGACTTTCGAAAAGTTGTCCATTCACACCACTCACTGGTGACTGTCAAACATTCCGGAAACGATAAATGGAATCCAAAACTCTGGCATTACATCAGCGTCGAGGGTGATAAACTTAAAGGCTCCGTCTCAAGTGGCCAAATAAAAATTAGAAATGATTGCGAACTATTGATAACAGATCCGACGTATCCTCTCACATGTAACTACAGAGGTTCGTGTTCACCTCTGTTCTTGCAATTTTACGTTTTACTTCAATAGGCATGCAAAAAGGAAGCGAACAGAGAGGCTTAAGCTGAAAAATTGAATCTGGGCCTCAAACAATAGATGTAGTAGAGAAGTCAGGTGGTTCAATGGAAACACTTATCTTCCAGTGCTCACTAAAATCTTTGTTTTAGCAAAATAATTATAAAGGCTGAACTATAATACCACTTCCGTAACTGTGCGAACAGATGCAATTTGTATTGTAAAGGGTGATCCATTTCGAGGTTCCCTACTTTTTTAAAGAAAAAAACACAGAAAATTCAAATTTTGTGGAGAATGTTTTTTATCATTTGAAAGAACATTCTTTGGCATTTATTCTTTGAAGATTATGTCTATCAAATGTTGGCCGTTGCTACGTCGCAGATGGTCCATCCGTTGAGTCCAATTTTCGATCACTCGTTCGAGCATTTCGACTGGTAACTGGCGAATGACAAGCGTGATGTCTTCCTCCAAGGCCTGAATCAAAGCGGGTTTGTCGGCATAAGCTTTTGACTTTACATATCCCCACAGGAAAAAGTCTAACGGTGTGATATCACACGATCTTGGTGGCCAATCGACCGGCCCAAAACGTGAAATTATGTGCTCACCGAAATGTTTTCTCAATAAGTCCATTGATTGATGCGATGTGTGGGAAGTGGCGCCGTCTTGCTGAAACCAAATGTCGCCGAGATCACGAGCTTCAATTTCAGGCATCAAATAGTCGGTTATCATGGCACGATAACGGTCGCCATTGACGGTTACGTTCGCAACGGCATAATTTTTAAAGAAATATGGACCGATGATTCCACCTTCCCACAAACCACACCAAACCGTTGTTTTTTCTGGATGAAGTGGCAGTTCTTCAAACTCTTCAGGTTGCTCTTCGTCCCAAATGCGGCAATTTTGTTTGTTTACATACCCATTGAGCCAGAAATGGGCCTCATCGCTAAACAAAATTTGCCTCGAAAACGTCGGATCTTCTTGGAACTTTTCAAGAGCCCATAGAGCGAAGCGATGTCGCTTGGGAAGGTCGAGCGGCTTCAGTTGTTGCACAAGCTGTATTTTGTACGCTTTCAATTTAAGATCTTGACGTAAAATGCGCCAAGTCGTTCCATACGTCAGTCCGAGTTGCTGCGAACGGCGCCGAATCGACTCTCTACGGTGTTCGTGTACACTCTCAGCTACGGCTGCTATATTTTCTTCACAGCATGCTGGACGTGGTCTATTCGGTCGAATATTATCAAATAATGAATGCTGGGTCTCAAAATGGGTGATGGTGTTGCGAATAGTACGCTCAGTAGGCCGATTATGTTGACCATAAGTTGAGCGAAGTGCACGAAACACATTCCTCACAGAACATGAATTTTCTTAATAAAGTTGAACAATTTGTAAACGTTGTTCACGCGTAAGTCTTTCCATTATGAAATGCCAAACAATACTAAACAAAAAAAAACATGACAGCATGACACGACTCACACGTGATCTGTCAAAAAAGGCTATTGAAAAAATTACTCTACTTGGATCACCCGTTACGACCATAATAGCTTTTCGCTTCGCGAGTTCATTCGCTCTTTCTCTTTCTGTTGTTATGTCATACAAAAATTTGACATTTCACTTCAACAGCTGTGTACAATTAAATTTTTAAGTTCATAAGAATCGAAATTTCGTTTGGCAAAACGACTTCCACTCTAACAATCGCTTCCATTCACAAAAGTCTAGTATGGGCAACTTAGGTAATTGACAGTACTAACAAAAACTTAATGTAGAATTTTGGCATTAGCTTCCGATTGCTTCGGACTATTAGAGTTCAGATTTAAGTTTAGTAGTAGAATTTTAAAATCCTTATAATTGTCCTTCTACCGCCCAATTTCCTAACCACAAAAAGAAAGAACATTTTACTTTCCTATACTGACATCTGTCAGTTTTCTTGGGGTGCGTTCTGAAACACATCACAAATGTGCTGGCAAGTTTTTATCGCAACAATATGTCTCTTCAATTAGATCGGCTCTTAGCAAAATGGCTCCTGTTTCGCAGTTTAGGTTTGTTGAGTTCGGTTTTCACTTGTCCACGATGGCGGGACCACCTGTTTTATTCCGACTCCAAACGGCGGGTTTGAGATAAGGCTTTCTTAAAAATTGATACTACTCGCATGATTTGTCAGTTCATCACGAGAGGAGGGCAAGTGAAAATTATTAAGGTGTTGCTATGCCTGGGAATCGAACCAAGACATTCTGCTTGGCACTTCATCACACTAACTATCGAGTTACTGAGCCCGTCAGCTTGTTAAGCTTATCTTTAGATAATACAATCCTCACTTCACTTAGGTCGGGTGCGGTTGCAAGCTTTGGCTGTCGTCATCAATATTAAATGGTTCGTTCTGCCGGGGGATTGTACGTCATCGCCGTTTAACAATCTGCAGAAGTGATTCTTCCACATGCTCACCATTGACTGTGATTCAACTACGATATTTCCTTGTTCAATACGAAAAGATTTCTATTCGCGCTCTTACACTTTGGTAAAACTTGCAAACATAATTCCTGGAGTGGACCCTTCTTTAGCTTCGATCGCGAGCTTTTCTTGCTCCTTTTCTTACTTCTGAAAAGCCGGTGTTCTTGCCTCCTTCTTTTCATATAGCGCACAATGGCAGCTCTCGTCTTCACCTGCAGTTTAACATTATAGACCTCGTTCTTGGCTACGAGCAAAGCATTTCTTGTCAAACCAAAAGTTTCTTGTTGGTGGGCGCGGGAGCACATCAGTCGAGGCTGATCTAATGGTTTCTTGACACATAGTTGCCATTGTTCTTCGACAGTAGATGGTGGTTGTATGGTGTTAATCGAGAGGTTAAAGGGCCGATCAGAATGCGTGTCTGTAGCTGGTAGGTATCTTATATCGCTGTCAAAAGTGAGATACATTTTTTGTATGAGGCTGCTCTCCATTCAGCTTCAAGCTACAGATTCACGATGTTTTTAACTTCTGACTCAGATTCAAGCTTCACCTCCAGACACGTATTCTAGGGGGCCCTTTAACCTCTCCATTAACGCCATACAACCACCATCTACTGTCGAAGAACAATGGCAACGATGTGTCAAGAAACCATTATATCAGCCTCAACTGATGTGCTAGGTCTCCCGCGCCCACCAGCAAGAAACCTTTTGAGGCATTACAACCTTGGCTGCAACAAGGTAGTGGGGCGAGCCGAGGCAGTGAACTATTTTCTTTCGGTTTTTTTTATGTCAAAGGTCTACTGAAAAATGACTACGATTACCAACGCCTTGAAAGAGAAGATTAGGCGGTGTATTTATAAAATTCAGCCACATTTATACAAGACTGACATAGAAAATTTCTATAACATATTACTATCTCCCAGAAAAACCGTGGCACTCATTTATCCGATGTGGTATTCTATACAAAACCCCCCAAAATTAACAATTATGCCTCTATAAGGCATTTAAATTTCATTTCCGCAAGCAATTATTTGTGTAGGCCTTTTATAGTACTTGTGCACGGAGGTTGAGATTTTTTGAAGTCGATTGTTTGGGTAGAACCCTATTTAAGACATTATGCAGGGAAATTCACAAGCACAATCGAAGTTACGATGGTATAACCTCTGTTAAGTTGTTTTTAAGCTTCAGGAGATGTGTGTAGATGTAAAATACTTTAAGGTGTTTCGGTAGAATTTCGCAAGAAGTTAATTCGAATAATATAATCAAATGTAAGACCAATAAAAAATGATGTTATTATTATTTTCGGAAAGACTTTTGTGGTGCCTATAATTTGCTTCTATAAAGCCTTTTTACAGCAAATAAAGTTTTTTCTGTATACAGGTAGTATTAGTGGGAGGGAAATAAGGGGTGGTTAAATTCTATGGGCCGATGTTGAATGCGAACCACACCTAATCGTCAGGTTTTTTTTCAGCATTTCATTTGACATTTATTAATTCCAGACTAACTCAATTTGAAGAATGGAAAGATACACAATCAAACAACGTGTTATAATTATTCAGGCTTATTATGAAAATGGGCGTTAAAATCAAAATGCATATCGTGCACTTCGTGATTTTTTCGGTCAATATAATCGTCGAAATGTGCGTACAATCGGAAAAATTCGTGCACAAATTTGAGCAAACCGGGTCTGCAGGAGATGTAAAAACACCAGTGCATGCTCGTACAGCACGTACTGCAGCTGTTCGCGATAGTGTGGCTAAAGAGCCGTACACCTCAACTCGTCGTCGTGCCCAAAAGTGACACCTCTCATGCTCGTCGTTGATGAACATTATGCATAAAAACTTGCATTTACACGGTTACAAGCTGCAATTGACTCAAGAACTAAAGCCTCTTGACCATGTCAAGAGTCGACAATTGTCAGAATGGTGGCAAGAAATGGCAACAGTGGATGATCAATTTTTGAAGAAAATCATCTTCAGTGATAAAGCACATTTTCACCTCAGTAGGCTAGTCATTAAGTAGAATTGCCGTATTGGGACGAATGATAATCCAAAAGTGATTGTCGAAAAACCAATGCACAAAGAGTGACATTTTGGTGCGGTTTATGGGCTGGTGACATCATCGGGCCGTGTTTTATCCAAAATGAGGCCGGTCAGACAGTTACTGTGAATGGTGTTCGCTATCGTGAGATTATAGCGATTTTTTTATGGCCCGAATTGGAAAATATGGATGTGGACGATATGTGGTTTCAACAGGACGATGCCACTTGCCACACAGCTAACGAAACAATGGCTCCTTTGCGCGACCAATTCAATGATGGCCGTGTTCACTCACGTGGTGGCGATATCAATTGGCCGCCAAGATCATTTGATTTGATACCGTTGGATTTCTTTCTTTGGGGTTATTTGAAAGAAAAGGTGGATGTCGATAAGCCAGCAACAATTCAAGAGCTAAAGGATAAGATAATTCGGCACATTAACGGCACAGAATCGCAATTATGCCTCAGCGTCATCGAAAATTTGGACCATCGGATGGAGGTGTGCCGCCGATGTCTCGACGCCCATTTGGCCGATATTTTGTTCCATACATAATTGAACCATACCAATATTATCATAATAAAAAGAAATGACAATAATTTCCTAAATAATTTTTGTTTTATTCAAAACCTACATCGGCCCATAAAATGTAACCACCCCTTGTTTTCGATACTGTTTTATCGAAGCGAAATTATTAGTTGGGCCCAATCAGCATACTCCATGAATCAATAAAAATATTAAGCAGTTTTTAAAATAAATCCTTATTTGCTTTTAAAATTACATTTTGCGTGAATTTCGGGACACCCTTTAATCAGGCCAATCGCGACTATATTTTCCCGGGAATAGTTCCCTTGTTAGCATTGTAAATCAGATCGCTGAATGGGAAAAGTTTGTCGGGAAATTTTATTCACGATAGGCCTTAATAATTCCAATAGTTTGGGGGTTTGTTGTTTTTTATTATAAAATTTTATTGGGCCTAGCGCTTTATTGCTTTACATTTTTTGATGCCACTCAAATTTAATAAAAAAAAGTGGCATCACCTCTCACCATCTCTTAAATGAACTCTCATGCAATTGTAGGCATAGGCTGAGACATAGTCATCTAAGCAGCAGCAGACCCGCAAGATCATATATTTAAGAGAACGCTGTGTAGGTACTTGTTTACATTCGATTCTCTCTATGAGACTGTGATATCGCTCAATAGGCAGCCATTAACATTACCGCTGAATCTCTCCCATACAACCGCTCAACAATGAAATGATCGATAAATGGATGCCTATCGATCGGCATAGCAGCATGTAGGTCATTCCCATTCGTTGATCGGTGTTTCAAAGAGCGATGATTTAACCGCACTTTCCCTCTTGATACCGATAATACGTAGGTGTGTGTATACAACGCGATTCGCTTCGCCGTATTCAGCGAAGAAGCAAGTTTTCTCCTAAAAAGATCACTCACATCGCTCATACCAACACAAAAACATCTGAGTCGAGTTTGTTCCAGTCAGATAAAGACGATGACGACTGTTGTTGTTTTTGTTATTTTTTTTGACATCGAAGTCAGCACAAAACCGCAGCGCACCATCGAAAGTCAGTTGAGTTAAATGTTTCATCCGCGAATGGTGTTAGTGTCGCGTCGAGCTCTGTGAGTCGTATTCTCATGTCAAGTGTTATTCTTTTTTTCTGTCAAATTCGTGCGGGTTTTTATGATAAACGACCCTACCCATCGTGTTTCGTGAAGAAAATCTCCATGTTTTTGGGTGCACATGTCGTATACGCACCTTATCTGATCGTATCGTAAAAAAATGAAGATAAAAACAACAAAATAGATAAGAAAACGTACGTGAATAAACAAAAAATAGTTAAAAAAAAAATCACCCAAATAGAAATCCACCTAAAATACAAGAAAACCGAGATACCTACTTGCGAACAAAGTAAACGAACGACGAAACGAAACGAAACGGGAAAAGTTGTTTTGATTGCAAAATTTTCATTGCTGTGCAACTATCTATGATGAAAATATAACAGTTTTTGTTGTTTTTTTTCTGTTTGTACAGTATAGATAGAGATACGTCAGAGTTAGCTTAGCGCTGAATGAAAAAGTAAAAGATACACCGGAGGCTAAGTACATGCGCATTAGATACGGATATCCAACAAATACACCAAGAGCGAGAGCATCCGTAGTGGATGGATGTGAACACTACGAGATTGGAATTCTCTTTTCCATCTTGTGGAAGTTGGACTCCACTATATCGCGGATCTGGGTACCAGATTCAGTGTAGAGATTTTTATTTATGCGAAATTTTATCTTTCATCCAAAGAGAAACTTGATTTTTTGGTTTTATTTACATTGCTTCAGTGCATCAGTGTGTGCGAACAGCGCGTATCTTATTTTCCACCAACTCCAGTCGAACTTCGAAACGGAAAACACCTCTTTTGTGTGTCATGTCAGTTTTTCTCGGTTTGACGTTTGCGAGTGGTGATTTGTAAAAGAAAAATTAATAATCTCCGTGGAAATATCGCGCTTTCTTGCATCATTTTGTGCGGTACGCTCCACCAACAAGGATTCGTGACCATTTTCTGCAAATTTGTTTGCATTTTGTGCAAATTCCAAGGTGCGACAGGTCAATTATAACAGTTTCACTTGACAAAATCGAAGAAAAACAACACACAAACAAACAACCAACTGACGTATGTTGTACCACTTGCGAGCTGTCATATTTTTGTTCTGTTTTACGCGTTTGTTTTTTTTTTGTTGTTATTTAATTTTTGCACACTGCAAATGACATATGTGCCAAGTTTGTTGTTGTTTTTGTTGCAATAATTCCGTTATTTTTCTGTTTTCTTCGTTATACATTTTTTTTTTATTGTGAAATTTTCGTGTGTGCATACAGGTGAAACGTTCGTCGGTGGCCTGTCAACCACGTCGACTATCAATACATTTTTCGTGGTAGTAGTGTATCCGTTTTTTAAAATTCTTTCTTACAACTTTTAATTAAAACATACATCACTTGTAGAAATCTCAAAAATATTCTCCAAAAAAATAGAACAATCGTTCACATTCTAAAACAAATCGAATTTTTAAATCGTTTTTTTTTTTTTTTTTTTTTTTGCAAACAAAACCCCGAGCAGCTGGGCGATGTCACTCGTGGGATAAGTGGTACGCGGGAGGGGTGTGTTCCATAGTGGGAAATCTGTTTCTCTGTATACATGTGAAATCCTCTTATAGTCACGTTGCGTTGTAGCAACAACAATAGTGGAAATCCCATTCTCAGAGGATAAAGAAATATTTTAAGTCGTTTTTTTTTTAACAAAAAATAATTTATTTTCGCGTTCAGTCATTTTCGACTTTGAATTGTGAATAAATGTCACGCGAAATAAATTATTGAAAATAAAAATTAAATTTTGAATTTTATTGAAAATAGATATGTTGCGGAGAATATCTCACATTTCGTTTAAATGAGAACAGTTTTATTCTTTTTAAAATAAATTCAGTGAATATGTCATAATTACAAATGCAAATGGAAATGCATATTTTAGTTCGCGAGTGACAGTGTCAAAGTTGCATTTGGTGGCATTTTAAATATTCAGGGATTTGTTGATTCAGCCTGATAGTATTTTTATTTTCTGTTAACGAGATCAGTTGTTGATCTGTGTGTCAGTGTCAGTGTGGGATTTAGTTTTCATGGATTAAAGAAGAAATTTTATTATTTGATGTACCTGCTGTGTTTGCTGAATTAATCATCAATTTTTTTTGGATAAATATTGTTTTTTTAAAGGTATGTTGAGTGACATTTATTATTTTTTTTTATTTGCTGTACACCACTTAACCTTCTCTTTATTCGATCTATAAACTAACGTTTTGGTGAAACAGATCAAATGCTATGACATTTGATATTTACCAGAAGGAAATATTTAAAAAAAAAAAAATCAACGACATTGACTTGTCAAATTAAAGTTTTTTTGCAATAAAATCCACAAGTTGTTATAAAATTTTGGGGGGAAATGTCCATGAGAATATTTGGATGAAATATTGACCGAATACACGTGCCCACTAGATGGCCTACTCAGAAAATTTTAGTAGACGTTAAATTTTCTTTTGATTTGTTATTTACTGATGTCAAATTAAATAGGTGGCGTAAATAATTTTGTTTGAAAAAATGTATTCTAATGGCGTTTTCCATTGGTAAAAAAATCAATTTTTTTTTTGATATAGATCTGTCAAAAGTCCGATTTTGACTGTCGTTGTGTTCCCCAATTTTTTTTGTGATCTCAGATCAATTTTGCAAATTTAAATTGTTCGGCAGATTTACCCCTCCTTGCACTAACACAAATAGAAATGATAGCTGTCAGTTTGACTAGAGTGATTTTCGTTTTGATTTATTATTCAGCCCTAGCGAGGTATCCATCGGAACGGAAAATTCTCCGATTTTGTTCGATTTGGAAGATTTTAGCTTCAAGGTATTCTTCTCAAAAGTTTTTCGGAATATTTCTCCGACATTTAGTAACGCATCCCGGCGAATTGCTTTGAAGTCCGTTCAGGTGCATTTTTCGTAAAATTTTTGACAGCTAAGTGCAATTCTCTTTCGATTTGCCGTCGACAAAAATTCTTCTCGGAAATTATTTACGAATTGTAGTGAAGTGATTTTTGTTCCGATGACACATACCTCGAATGGAATTTTAACTCCGACGGATACTTCGCTGGGGCATATTATTTCCGTTGTGAAAAACTTATCTTAATCCTTAAAAAGTTAAAACTGTAGAAGTTCGATGACTGCCATGTCACACGAACTCGTGCGACACCTTATATTTCCCATAGGGTCACGTCGCACACTTTCGTGCGACACCCAGTGCTTCAGCTCAGGCCATGTCACAGGTTTTTGTGTTACAGTATATCGGATTTTGTATGGGTTTCGGATTGTGTGGCTGAAAATTTTGGTCTTACTTACATGGCCCTACGATCATTTTTATCGCTTTCAGCTACAAAAAGAAAGAAGAACCAATCCAATTTTATTTACTGAAATATAAATGTTTCAGTTTTCTAGTTTAGAGAGAAAAGTATATCAAGTCACCTTGTACAGTGCGAATACTTCGGAAAGCAAGTAATACATAACTGCGGTTTATTTGGGCACTCTGGACAGAATGTTGTTGTCCTTTTCAAGTTGTTTCTTGCAGTGGTTCTATCGGATAATTTTTTTTAGCCTGCACAAAACATAAAACGCATAACCGTCTAATGCTTTTTCTATTTTCATCATTTTTTTCTTATATTGTGCATCCTTGAAGTAACTATTTGGGAAGACAGAAGCTCAAGTTAACCATTAGCAACATTCTCTCTAAACTTCCGGATTTGCAACTTCGTTTTTGTAAACTAAATGTGCATTCACCATTGCCATACCCAGCGAAAATTCTATAGCAACTTTCCTTTGCCACTTTACGCCTCTTCTGAGCGTCGAAGCATAGAATCCAATTGATCCGAGGGGTTAATGCCCGACTTGCCTTGTTATATTCAATAATTTCAAGAGGTTTTTCTTTGTGTCGTTTTTTTAGACTCGGACTCCTAGCTCCAATGCTGGATGTAGCATTTGGGTTAGGAATCGCCTTGTCAGACGCGGTAGCCATAACAGGAGGAAGTTTTTTGGAAAGCATCCTTACATCTCTTGCATCCCTCCACTTCAAAACAACGCCATTTTCTTCTTCTTTTGTGATCATTTCATCTTTCTTCAGCTTAGCAAACATCACCTCTTTTGGACAAGTTTTTTTTTTTTTTTAGCTCGAAGTGTCTCAACTTCGTGTGTTTTTTGGTCAAGCATAAAACGTGCCAGTTCGTAGCTAGAATAAAAATTGTCAAGAAAGAGAGTGCGCCCTACTCCTTTCAACTGAGAACGGAGTTCTTCACACAGGTTTTTCGCCAAACCAGCTTCTCGAACACCTGTTGCACCTTTCCCGGAGTAAATCTTCGTAACAAAATGAAGCAAAGCTTTGGATAATTTCACACCATACGGATGAACTTTGTTGGGAATCTATTTACGGAAAAGAAGTCTTCCTCTCCATGGAATAACTGCTTCGTTTATGACAATATTTTCTCCAGGAACCATAACTCACTGAAATTTATGTAGCTTGAAACATATCCAAAAGGGGACTAATTTTCTCAAGGTTGTCTCCTGCTGCTTAGGTGGTATATTGTCTGCAAAATGAAGAAAATTCAAAAGCAATTGGAAGCGGTTGCGTGACATCGTCTTTGCGGGATCGCTGAAGTTATTGATAGGCTTCTTCGATCTATAATCTTCTATTTGTCCTACCCTGACAAGGACCATCCATAGTATAATGCCGATGAATTTTTTCATCCCTCCACCGTTTGTCGGAACCCGCAACTTTTTTCTTGACCCACGAGTTACATGAACACTATTTGGTTGCTGCTCTGCATACCGATTTCTCTCATGCACTAAAAGTTGAAAACTTCCTCAGCTAATAGCTGAAGGCATATCGATTAGGAAGCCAGATCTTCCAGTTAAAGGTAAGGTTTTTGCCGAGAAGAAAACTCCGTCCAGCGTACAGCGTTTATCCGTAATCGGCATTTCATCTGCTTCTTCTTGCATTTCGTCGTCATCAGCTTCTTGATATTGCTAATCAACTGCATCCAAATTATCCAGTTTCGAGTCGGTACCCGATTAAGGGTCATCCTCTGGAAGCCAATTCTCATCAAAATCCCCATCATCGCTTGAGAAATCGGAATCACTTTCTTCCGTTTCCAACTGCTTGGCAATTTCGCCGTCCGTTACGTTTCGCCTTTCTATATTGCATATGCTTTTTAGGAACCTATAATTGATAGCAAATGTTATCAAACAAAATTACTTCTAATCATACTTTCTAAAAACCAAATAAGATGGCACGAGGTTACACTTGCTAACACTAGGAAACCAAACATGATGACACGAGATAACACTTGCTAACAAGAGGAAGCTATTGTCGTAAGTTTTCGTGTGACATGGCCCCAGAAAAAAAAAATCCCCGGCGCCATGTCGCACAAAAATGTACGACACAGAAAAACCGTTATAATTTTACAGTTATGAAGGTAAACAACTGGAAATTGGTTGGGAACTACACAAAATTAACAAGAAAATACCTTGGCCTGAGGCGACCCGAAATGTCAACTGTCAGCTGAAATGTCAGCTTGGCAGTCAAAGTGGTGCTGAGTTAACTCTGAGTTAACCCAGACTTAACTAACACCGTAATAAATTTAATCCAGACTTAACTCATGAAGCAGTTTTGCTGTCCAGGATTAAGTTTGACTCCGTGTGTGGTGATTTCATTTGGTAGTACTCAAGATTCATCGATTTTGCTGTCAAAAAGATATCGAAATGTATAGAATCAGCAACAGCTCTGTTATCAGTTGTTCGGTTTTTTTTCCCATACAAATGAAATTACCTTCGTCGCGATCTTACAAGTCGTTTTCTTCTTAAAACGGTCAAACTCCATATTTAAAACAGTTTCGAGTCGCTGGGATCTGATTTTAAATATATCGTACACGTGTTTACATGGATAAAATGTCCATACAAATGGAATTGAAAATAATAGTTTGGTATTTTATCATCTCTCAAAAACATATGATCTTTTAACCCTGAGTTAACCCTGACTCACCTAACTTGCTAGGTTAACTCGAAGTTAACTCTGAATTCAAATCGACTAAACAGCTACTTCCTCGAGTTAATTCGAGTTTAATCTCGAAACTAGGATGATCTCGCACTGAAAAAAATGAGCCTTAAGGTGTGGAGATCGTGGAGGCCAGCTCAGAGGTCCGTTGCGCGAAATTGTTCGTCAAGCAATTTATTCCCGCAACAAATTGAAGGTTCCGTGCACCGTGTTGCATGTTGTGCCATCTTATTGAAACCAAAGCTCTGTCACGTCAATGTAATTCAACTGAGGAACGAAGAAGTCAGAAATCATGTTTCTTTAGCGCTCCCCATTGACGTTAACATACTGGCCGGCATCGTCTTTAAGGAAATATGGGCCGATGATTCTATCAGCCCAAAAAGAACATAAAACAGTGAATTTTAATGGTTATAAGGGCGTTTCTCCAAAAGGCTTCTGGGTTATCTCCACTTAAAATTCTGCAATTTGGCTTGTTTGCATATCCATTAAACCAGCCTCATCGGTGAGTAATATTTTGCGTTGCAAAGGAGGATCAAGCTGAATCATGTCTTCATTCCATTCACCAAACCTACTCTTGCACACGCTGGGCCTTATAAGCTTTTAAACCAAGATCTTCCCTTCAAATCTTCCACAAAATGGATGGGCATTGTTCCAATTGCTGTGCAAAATGGTGAATCGACTCATTTGGATTTTCCTAAACACTGCGACCCTACAGCGGCAATAACTGCTTATGTTCGCACTGTTTGTTGTCGTTCCGTATTATCCGGTAGAGTGTACCTGGTGCGAAAACTATTTATCGTGTTCCGTATAACTTGCTCAGATGGACGATTATGTCGACCGCAAAATGGACGTAGCGCAAGATAAACTTAGCAATCCGAATCATGGTTTTTAGAATAATTTTGCACAATTTGCACGCGTTGTTCTGGTGTTAATATATTCATCGTGAAATGGCAAAACTAACCACAAATAAAACTTTCAACTGTCAAATTGACAATCTGTAGAAGCAGTGTTGCCAGATTAACAAAACCTCAAAAAAAAAAAAAAAACCTATGAGAAGGCTACAAACCACTGTGTGGATCGTTTTATACCAATCCTTAACATTATTATTCTTGAAATAATGGCTTTATGGCAAAGAAATAAAAAAATTGGCATTGTGACAACATATTGTTGAAAATCTTTTATGGTTCGACAAAAAACAACGTTTTTCTCCTGCATATGGTATGGGGTAGGGTGCATACCCTATGGTTTTTGTGTAAAAACGCCATCAAAAAGTGGGCGTGGGTAAAAGCGATATATATGGAAAAATTGTCGATATTACCAAAACCAATTATTAAAAGGTTTTTTTCGCATATTTTAAAAATTGACCGAAAACCGTTTTTTTTTTACTAAAAACGCCTTCAAAAGGTGGACGTGGCAAAAAACTTTGTATAGACGAAATATAGATAACGGGTGTTGTTTTATTGGTTGGTTTTTGGAATAGAGGCAAAACTGACATTTTGTGGTCAAATCGAGCAACTCTAATGTCATTTATGTTCAGTTTTGTTTGACATTTCCTTATGAACAGGTTGACAAATGAACAACGCTTGCAAATCGTGCAAATTCATTTCGAAAATAATGGTTCAGAGTTTATCGCAAGCTCCCTCCATTTTATGGTGGACATTCTCGTCCATCAGAGCAATTAATTCGGTTAGCCATGGATCGTTTTCGCACTACGCTTACTCTTTGTGAGAATACGCATCCGCAGAGACGTCGAACAGTGCGAAGAAACAATTGCCGCTGTAGAGCAAAGTGTTGAAGAGGACCCGAATGAATCGATTCGCCCCCGTGCATAGAAATTGGAGCTTTGTCCATCACCTTTATGGAAGATTTTGCGCAAAGATTTTGGCTAACGACCTTACAAGATCCAGCTTGTGTAAGAATTAAAGCCGCGAGACCATGCAATGCGTCGTGATTTTGGTGTATGGGCCGAAGGTGAGATTGATCTCGATGCTGATTTTCATCGCAAGATTTTGTTCAGTGAGGCTCGTTGAATGGCTACGTTAACAAGCAAAATTGTTGCATTTGGAGTGAAGAGACTCCGCATGAGACTGTAAAGAGTGAACAACGCAAGACTCTGAATCATAAAAGTTACTTTATTAATTATATCTTATTTTAAGCTAAACATCTAGTCGCCGTCACCGCCCGGTATCGAAAGAGAAAGCCTCACGGCCAGGTGTCAGTTCGAAGCCATGCTCGCAGTGAGGCAGCCATCGTTTCAGCAGTTGTCATGTTCGCAGTAGGAGGTTTAATTGAAACTGGGCTCTGTTCACAAGGCCTGGTTCATTACGTGGAGAGAATATTATTGTGGGGTCGCCACAAGACCCTTGAGACGCCATTACATCCAACAAAACTCACTTTGGGCTGGTGGTGTCATTGGCCCATACTTCTTCCGAAATTATGTTAGAGAGTCAGTTCCCGTTAATGGAGACCGGTATAGAACCATAATAACCGACTAGTTTGTTCCCGAATTGGGTGGCATGAATGTGGATGATATGTGGTTCCAACAGGCGCTACATGCCACACAGCGCACGTCACAATCGATTTATTGAAGGAAACATTCGATGAGTGCATAATTTCGCGGATGGACCAAGATCGTGTGATTTGACACCATTGGATTATTTTCTTTGGGGATATGTGAATTCGCTCGTCTACGCCATCAAATTAGAAACGGAAGAGGACTTGGAAACCAACATTCGTAGCGAAAAAGAGGTTGAAAATTAGACCTCTAGACTTGAATTTATTCGAACCAGCCGTGGCGGCACGTGCCCGAAATCATATTTAAACATCAATGACACAAAATTATCCTTCAAATAGATTTGAATTGATGGACAATAAAATAATTTTCTTGTGTTTTATTTCAATTCGAAGTTTTACACCTCTTAAAAAAACACCTGATATTAGGATATAAGGATATTAGGACGGACGGACAGACAGACATGGCTGGCTAGATCGACTCAGCTAGGGATTCTGAGTAGATGCATAAACTTTGAGGTATATCCAGCGAAATTATGTCACTATGTTACAAAGTTAATGTCAAAACTAATATACCCCTATGGAATAGGGTATACAAACACATATTTATCAAAACGACGATATATAGTCTTCTTACTCGATAAGAGATCTTTTTTTCGATGCTTTTAATCTGTCATCTACATTACTATCAACCGTAACCTCAAAATATGGTTCTTAGTGGTGACTGTTATGACAGATGTGTTCAATAATTTTTATAACCATCTTGTCAAAAAAAAGAAGAAAATCCCAGTTCCATCATACTTTGTGTTTCAGTGCTACTTTTCAATGATTGTTTGGCATTTTGAAAAGGGAAGCGCCCACAGTAGGTCAGTTCCCTAACAGAAAGCCCGATGGCATCCTATACACCCGCCCACACTTAGATGTCAGACTAAAATCCATCAAAAATCCTGCAAGATGAACTTAATTTCAATGACCATAAAAAAAAAACAGTTCCACTGCCACCATTTCAATGTCGATTCGAATCTTGAAGTACTCCCGCTTATCGGTTATTCACACCAAGTCCACAACATAGTTCACTGTATCCCAAGCTCACTGAGTGCCGTAAACATTACATCACCGAACCAGACGCTGTGCGGGTGTGTAACCCAACTTTAAACTTTTAGTAATCCAATTAGTTCATTGCGCTAGTTTTCGGGGTCAACCGCATCAACCAAATTAGAGTTTAACGGCTTGTTACGCACCATTGAGCGTCTGCCGAGTCTTGCGGCACCATTTCTACTCAATTATTACCTCACTCTTGGTGCCGGGGCACATGTTTATTCTTGAAATTTCCAAAGATGAAGGCAGAGTACGCCTCATTAGACAGAACTGCCGACTATATGGGGGTTTTGTGGTTTTCCTCAAACAAATTACCTGCCCTCGAATGATCAAACCACGAATTTTGGATATCTACGCGCCAGCACTCAATCAAGCCTAAATAGTTTCCCAGTATCCGCTTGATTCAATTCCGAGTGTTGGAATGCTCATTAATTAACCGACTCTGGGGGTGGAAATTCATTTCGATGCCACAATTGCCTTACCACTGGCTCTGTGTAGATCCCACATGTGAGCACCTATATCTCGGGTGATAATTACCCATCTCCAAGGGGGTTAAATGGTGTTTACCCAAAGCAACCCACATGAACTTGACTCGATGGGGAAAACACTCAATTTGATTTCTTTTTTTCTGTTATTCCAATTCAGTCTAAAAATGGCGACCTTTAGGCAACCCATGTCAATGTATTCTCTACAATCTCGTATGACAAGTTTACGAAAAAAAAAAAAAAAAAAAAAACAATTTAATCGACTTATGAACCACAGCCAGACACAGACGACAGTAATTAATTGCAAACCCTAAAACATTGACACGTGTCATTTGTATGGTAGGGGGTTTGCATGGACCACTCAGAGCCAGAACTTCATCGAATTAAGCGCGTGTTGTTTTTTTGCGCCCCTAATCGATGGTGTGTTGTCAAAGGCTTGGGTGAAATTTGTTGTCTGTCTTTCGTTAAAGTGATTAAATTGCTGGAAATTTACAACAGAAGCTCGAATGGTTTATTTTATTGACCTCCATTTTGAAAGCGACGGGTGATAAAAATACGCAGTTTGCGTTGCATACCCAATGGGATGCTAAATAATGGCGGATGTTGGTCAAAGAGTTTTTTTTTTAAGGATATAATATCGAAGCCTTTCGGTGTTAATTAGCGACGAGAAAGTTGTAAATTAGGGGCTATTACATGAGGCCTCATTTAGTCAGACGCTGACGTTTAAATTAATTGCTACTGACATTGCATTCAACTTTGGTGGCAACCTGTTCAACGTGTGGTACCTATAAATTCCATAATTGACGTTCTTAAGGGCTTCATGGTTTTTCTGAAGTTGCAGAGTGTGTTGACGGCTATATTATATCGAATATTTGGCCTCTTTAACAGAAAAATATAAAATGAGGTCCGAAAACTTCAACAAAATAAAACAGAGTGAGAGAGTGTTCCTTGTGCAATTTACCGTCAACATTTAGTAGATAAAATGTCGCAACAATATTCAAGAATCAGGCAGATTTACTCTACCTACACTTACTTACTTAAGTGGCGCTGGAGTCCCGAATGAACCTGGCCCTCAACCAACATTCCTCTTCAATTAGCCCGGTCATTAGCTAACTTACTCGAGTTGCGTACTTGAGGTTGGTTAAGGTTGGTTGAGGTCGGTTCCTACTTGTGGCAACCACTACTGCAACCGACGTCTGGCTGGGAATGGAAGACTCCAAGCTCTGCATGTATTACCCGTCTTAAACGTCTAATTTGACGTTTTTGTTTTGTCTAGTACAGCTGGTATAATTCGTGGTTGAATCTTCGTGTCTAAAGCCCGTCAACGTAAACGGGACTGAAGATTTTCCAAAGAATCTTTAGCTCCACCAAGAACTTATTCATCTGCTTTTGATGCGGTCCACGATTCAGACCGGAAGATCATAACTTGGGTGATCAGGGTCATGTATATGATCTCCTTTGATTCACGAATGAGGGTTTTACTGTCGAATTTCCTTCTTAGACCGAAGAAAAGCGGTTGTCAAGCTTCGTTTTATTTCTGACAAGATGTTGTTGGCAAAGTTAATAGCGAAACCGAGGTAGCAAAAGTCCCGTACTAGCTCAAAGTTATATCTGTCAATGGTGACGTTCTGCCCCATTCGTAGATGTTGTATTTCTTTTCGTATTGATAGCATATAATTGGACGATGACATCGTTTCCGACATTGATGGAGTAGGAGGAGTTCTCCATAGTCAGCTTTCACAGACGGACTAGTTTGAGCGGTACACCAAAACTGGACGGCTCTGTACACTTCGTACCTATTAATCCTGTTATATGCGGCTTTAAAATCGATGAATAGGTGATGGTTATCGATTTGGACTTCTTGGGGTGTTTCCAGGATCTGCCGAAATGTGAAAATTTGATCGGTTTTGGACTTTTCTGGCCAAAAACCGCACTGATAAGGGCCGATCAGTAGTAGTAGTTGTTAAACGGTTTCAGGCGTTCACTTTATGGCAGAAAGGATCTTGCAGGTGATATTGAGGGGACTTATACCTCTGTATTTGGCGCAGCTCAGAGGATCTCCTTGAATGTTTATAAAGCTAAGGTTCAGTTCTACAGGTATACTTCAATCTGACCAAATTCTGCTTATGAATTGGTGAGTTCTGCCAAAGAGTATAGAGCTACATAGAGTGTGCATCTCATACAGCGAAAATGTTCTATGTGGGGTACTGATATTGATATCCCAATGAACATCCCAGCATCAAACAAAAGCATAGCCGACGCACTTACCGCCCGCGTCGGAAACGGCTACAAAATGTTTGGCTACGATGCGTACTCTATGTAATTCTATAATTTCTGGTGTTGCTTATCAAATCATATCCACCGGATTAATAAAGATCGGCGGGAAGGTTATCATTGCCGGTAGCCTTGTTAAGCTTGAGTTCAGATATTACTATCCTCACTTGACCTAGGTCGAGTAAGTGGTAGTTTTCACTGTCACAATACTAAATGGTTGGTTCTGCATCGCAGCGAAATATTGTTCGTCATCGCCGTTCAACAGTCTGCAGAAGGGGTCCTTTCGTATCCTTAGCTTCAACTGTTTCTTTACTGCGATCTTTCCTTGTTTATCTCGACAGGAAACTGTTCAAGCCTTGTATCATTCCTGCCGTGTCAGGTATCTCTTTACATCAGCGATATCGCGCTTTTCTTGTCTCCATTTGCAGCTTAGCCTTGTAGACGTCGTTCTTGTTGAGAACATCTGTCGGTATGTTACATCGAACCAAGTGTTTCTTGATGTAGGGCGAGAAACCTACCTGTTGACATTGTTGCCATTGCTCTGCGACATTAGATGCTGACGTTCTTCCGAAGCACTTTTCAGTCTCTTGCGATTGCAGGTTATAGGACACACGTTCTGGCAAAGGACTTGGCGGTCTCTTGCGATTGCAGGTTATAGGACACACGGTCTGGCGAAGGACTTGGCGGTCTCTTGCGATTGCAGGTTATAGGACACACGTTCTGACGAAGGACTTGGCGGTCTCTTGTGATTGCAGGTTATAGGATACACGTTCTGCCGAAGGACTTGGCGTTTTTTTCCATTGCAGTCTTTCAACAGTAAATTTTTGTACAGTATTTTTCGATTTTTGTGGCTGCATCAAGACAGTGTACCGAGTCCATGTTAGCCCCTCGGAATGGTCGTACATCCAAAATACTGGATTTTCTATATCAATGTAAGCAATTGACCTTTCTTTGATCTGGAGACGGCCATATCCCCTTTCGATAATCTTGGTGAGGGAACCTTGTGCTGGCTATTGTAGCATTTCGTTCCGCAGATAAGTCAATTAGCCTTAGTCCGTTACCAGAAGTGTTGTCGTATGGGCTGCGTTTTCCCACTATACTGCTAAAATTGTCTTCTTTTTCTATCTTTGCGTTAAAACCTCCCAGCACGAATTTCACGCCATACTTCAGTAGTCGCTAATAGGTTTGGCCAAGGATTTCGTAGAAGCAGTGTGTCGGTATTTCATATTTTTCTCCGTCGGAGCGTGAGCGTATATAAATATAGTGTCACCGCATTTGACCTTGATGCGGATTGTTACAATGCGTTCGCTATTTTTTTGCAAACATAAGACTTCTTGTTTTAATCTGGCAATTTTATCAAGTCCACATCCGAATAGTTTGTGCTCTAACACGGTCACAGTTTTTCATTCTCTTTTTGCGCGGCCCTTCGCATGGTATTTCCTGGATGGCAGTAATTTCTGAATTTTAACAGCTAAAGGCTAGTTGTTCGAATGTAAGCCCAACTTAGAGGCCCAAGCCCACGTGTTCACCTGATGACAGCAGGTCGGATCTTCCTTGCCAGTCATTCTATCGTATGTCAGGTAAAATCCTGTTGGATGAGACCAGTTTCCTATGGTTGCGACTTGAAGATGAGGGCAATTGATTTGCTGGCAATGTTACAAAGACTGGGATTTGCCAAGTAAACGTCCATCAGAGTTTGCCCTCGTTCTACAACATCCAACCATTCTTCCTGCAGTTGTTTGAACTATAATTTCAGAGTTGTAGAACATATGTAACATGTGAAATCAATTGGTATATTGATTTGATGTCTAAAACATATTTTCCAAAAGAACTAGTGCTAGTCTATCATTCTGCTAGGATATGCGTACCTTCCATGCAAATTCCACAACTTTATGTTTAAATTGAGCAACACTTTCAGCGCTCTACTTTGTCAATCTTACATCACAAACTTATTCATCGCATTTGTAAATATCCCCCAAGTATCCACTTCTCCATTAATTGGCTGAAATTTTACAAGATTCAGGTATGTCCCAGGCTTATATCAATCAGTTAATTGTTAAACAATTTTCCAAACGTAATTTCATAATTGTATCTACAATCCACCATAAAAGTAATAAAATTCAAAATTACAAACACACAAATTGCATCCCTTGTTCAGTGTTGGCAATAAAATTATTAACGCAGTTGCGGATCAGATACTTATCTGAAAAGGTTGTTAACTTGATGGAGCCGCTATTTCGATATACAACCCATCTGAATGACAAGGTACTTGTGTTTTTTTTTTTTGTTTCCTGAAGTATTATTTAGTGTCTTATGGTCGCAAGAAGGTCATTTGTGTTGTCTTAAGGTTTTGTAGCAGTCAATTAACACATTTGCTGCCGCCATAAACGATGAGACACACTTATGGCCTTGATTGCATTTTTATGCTGAGATCATAAAATTTTTGGTTGCTTTGTCCAATCGGGCTTACTTTACTCACAGAGTGCAAGTGATGTGAAGGTCACATGAATGAAGTGAACATAATCGATTTGATTGTTAAATTCTATTACAGACTGTTGAATTAATTTGATAGATGTTTGTTGATATTGAGTAACCACACCACTCAATGTCAACAAGATTGGGATGTGAACCCAAGAATGAAAAAAAAAAATTGGGGTGTGAGCCTAGACGTTTTGCAGTGTTCCATTCCATCTGAGTTTCGGTGAAATATGGGATATGAATCCAAAAAAAACTCATAAAAATTGGCAATTCGTAGAACATGAATGTTTTTTGAGTTAATATCGGGTACTCAAACCACGTGATAGAATTAAGTTTAGTTGGGATACGAACCCAGGTATGTGCATGCTAATAAAAGTCCTTGGGGTGTGAACCTAAGTATCATGGACCTACTATCGAGTGTTCGATCCACCCAACATAACTGAATTTCGTTGTCATGTGAACCCAGATTAGATAAGAATTCTACACAACAAAAATCATTATGGTGCGAATCCGAAACGGAAGCAACAGAAACCTTTTTATTCGCCTAATGTGACCATGTGGGCCGTCATCGTAATGTGAGAAATCATCGACCTTAATTTTTCTTAAAGTTGAAAGGGTGTGCTCAGTTGCAGCAAATTCATAGCGTTATATGCCGACATTAGACGACTTGTTGGTGTCGATCGCAAAACAGAGGTTGACAGCTCTGATGCCATAAAATTTTCAACAGTTTTAAAGTGACCATGTGGGACATCTTCAAAAAATCCTAAAAAACTTTTATGAATAAGAATTAGGATTCTGTTTTACAGAATATTGTATCCATCTACAGATAACTATGCATTTAAAAAAAAATGTTGATGTAAAACTACGCATTTATGCATTTATATATCGGGTTTTTCAACAGGGACGCTACAAAAGTTGAGCGACAGGGACAGCAAACGACGCCATATTTCTTGCCGTTTTTTCTGACATTTCTCTTCAGTAAGGTTTGCCATTTCATGATGGAAAGACATACGATCCAACAACGAGTCGAAATTATTAAAATTTACAACCGAAATTCGGAGTCAGTGGCCTCAACGTTAAGAGCGCTAACGTCCAATTTATGGTCGTCATAATCGTCCTAGCAGATCAACAATTGAGCGTCTAGTGGACAAATTTGAATCCACAGGCACAGTACAAAATGTTGCTGTGGAAGTGAGACAAAGAAGTGCCCGTAGTGTCGAGATTATTGCTGCCGCTGAGGCTTCAGTTGAAGAAAGCCCAAATGTGTCTCTCACACGTCGTTCTCAAGCGTTGGACATATCTGTGACGTCGTTGTGGCGAATTTTGCGAAAAGATCTTGGCCTACATCCTAACAATCTTAAATTGACGCAAGAACTGAAGCCGCTTTACAAGCGTCGTATGTTCGTGAATTGGGCTGGGCAACAACTTGAAAATGATTCGGATTTTCATCGAAAAATAATCTTCAGCGATGAGGCTCATTTCTGGCTGAATGGCTTCGTCAATAAACAAAATATGCGGTATTGGTCAGGCAGCAATCCACACGTACTCCATGAGTCATCATTGCATCCCGAAAAAATTACGGTTTGGTGTGGTTTATGGGCCGGCGGCGTCATTGGGCCGTACTTCTTCCGTGATGATCAAGACCGGCACGATACTGTGAATGGGAATCGCTAACGTTCAATGATAACCGAATATTTTTGGCCCCAATTGGATGATATGGACTTGGAGGACATGTGGTTCCAACATGACGGCGCCGCAAGCCACACAGCGAATGCCACAATCAATTTATTGAAAACCAAGTTCGGAGAAGATGTTATCTCACGAAATGGTCCAGTCGCTGGGCCGCCTCGTTCGTGCGATTTACCGCCGTTAGACTATTTGCTGTGGGGCTACGTCAAGTCTATGGTCTATGCCAACAAGCCAGTGACGATTGATGAACTTCGTACGAATATCGAACGTGAAATTGCAGCAGTATCGGCCGATTTATGCTTAAAAACCGTCGAAAATTGTGTTCAGTGTCTGGACTTCTGCAAGCGTTCCCGTGGTGGCCATGCAAAAGAAATCGCGTACCATACATAATGGCATCGAACGTACTTTCACAGGAATAAAGAATTTCATTGATATCCAAAACCGTTTTTGTTGTATTTAAAAAAACGTTTGTAGCGCTCTTATTGGAAAACCCTTTATAAATTGTTTGGTTTCCTTCTTTCCCCTATAAAATTTCTAATACCTAGAATGCACAAAATTGCGATTTATTTCCCTAGGAACAAGGAAAAATACCTAGCTCTGGCAACACTGGTTGACACCGAAGGTGGGGGTGGACGGTTATGCAGTGAAGATAAACTTGCAAACATTTACGGCCGATAAGTTGTACAAGTCGCTTATGAAGGTGATCCATGACCTAGCGTTCAGAAAGGTTGCTAGTTATTATTTTTTTTTTGGGACGCTGGGAATTCGATTTTATGAAACGAAAAACTGTGACGAAAAAAATACAACTTTGAACATTTTTAAAGGGTTTAGACTGCGAGAGAATGACATAAAACGCGTTTCTACATAATGGGTGATTTTTTAAGAGTTAAGTTTTTCAGGTTGGCAGCACTGGTAAGTAATGGCGTCCAAATGTCATCTGTCAAAGTGAAAAGTTTTCGGTATACTCTGCCATCTAATCATGGAAAGACTTACAAACGGACAACGATTGAAAACTATTGAAATTTATTATCAAAATTTGTGCTCTGTCAACAATGTGCGCAGTTTGTTACGGCCATATTATGGCGAATGGTATTGAGCCATGATACGCGATTTTTTTTTCGCCTTAGTTGGCTGAGTTAAACTTAATAGAAATGTGCTTTCATCAAGACGGTGTCACATGCCACACACCTTGTGAAACAATGGAAATGTTGAAGGACGAATTTGGTGAGCAGTTTATCTCTGGAAATGGCCGTGTGAGTTGGCCCGCCAAGATCATGCGATTTAACGCCTCTTGTTTATTTCTTGTGGGGTTATGTAAAGTCGTTAGTCGATGTGGACAGGCCGAACACGATTGAAGCCTTACAGGATAACATAACACGTGTAATTCGTGGAACACAGGCCGAAATGCTCGAAAAGTTACGCAAGATTGTTGAAACGGAGACGTGGACAACATTTACATGAAGTTGTCTTTAAAACGTAAACGGCAAAGGCCTATTTATCGATTACAATAAAAATTTTGAATATTTGATCCAAATTTTAGTATTTATTCCATTTATTCGATTAAAAAAAAATACGCTTAAAAAATCACTCGTTATTAACCAAAAGACAGTTTCACTTCTACCGCTTACACTCGTGTTTTGTACCCACAGTCAGGTATCATCTTAAAAACCTCTAAGTGCGCTAAATGCGATTTTTTATTTACAGAGTACCTTAAGGACTTTAAATTCACGTTGGGGTCTGTCCCACGTTCTGCCGAAACGGTGCTCCCACGATGCAACAAGCTCTTAAGTCACTCGAGATCCTGCCCAGCACTATTTAGTTAAACTTGAGTGGTGCTACAAACCGGGGTAAATCTGGGCCTTAAGCTTGATGCCTTTCATTTACTTAAAGTTAAATTAAGTTGGTTTCTAGACGAGTGTGGAATCCCATTCGCTCTTCATGTTCTAGCCATCTCACGGAATGTTTAAGTTTTTGACCACGTTGTTTTTGGATACGGTCCATGCTTGATCGCAGGATTAAGATAATCAAGGTCTTGGGATCGCATCAGTTGCCCGAGAAACAGTGGTTGACAATAGTAAATAATGAAGAGCCGATATAGACAAAATCTCTAACTGCATTGGCAACGAATGCTACAAATTTATCGAAGCTTTAGCCTTTTGGTAAGGGCTCAGTGGTGCGATGGTTAGTGCGATGATTGAATTGAAATAAAACACAAGAAAGTCCTATTGGCTTTATTTGGAGGATAATTTTATGTAATTAATGTTTAATATGATTTCGGGCTTGTGGCCGCCGCGACTGGTTTGAATAAATCCGAGTCTAGAGGTACAATTTTCAACCACTTTTTCTAGTATTTGGGGCCGTTTTTCGGCAATAACGCCACGAATGTTGGCTTCCATGTCCTCTAACGTTTCTGGTTTGTTGGCGTGGACGAACGACTCACAGATGCCCAAAGAAAATAATCCAATGGTGTCAAATCACACGATCTTGGTCCATTCCGCGAAACTATGCGCTCATCGAATGTTTCCTTTAATAAATCGATTGTGACGTGCGCTGTATGGCATGTAGCGCCGTCTTGTTGGAACCACATATCATCCACATTCATGCCATCCAATTCGGGAACAAAATAGTCGGTTATCATGGTTCTATACCGGTCTCCATTAACGGCAACTGATTCTCTAACATCATTTCGGAAGAAGTATGGGCCATTGACACCACCAGCCCAAAGTGAGTTTTGTTGGATGTAATGGCGTCTCAAGGGTCTCATGTGGATTCTCTTCACTCCAAATGCGGCAATTTTGCTTGTTGACATAGCCATTCAACCAAAAATGAGCCTCACTGAACAAAAACTTGCGATGAAAATCAGCATCGAGATCAATCTCATCTTCGGCCCGAACACCAAAATCACGACGCATTGCACCTTCTCGCGGCTTTAATTCCTACATAAGTTGGATCTTGTAAGGTCGTTAGCCAAAATATTTGCGCAAAATCTTCCATAAAGGTGATGGACAAAGCTCCAATTTCTATGCACGGGGGCGAACCGATTCATTCGGGTCCTCTTCAACACTTTGCTCTACAGCGGCAATTGTTTGTTCGCACTGTTCGACGTCTCTGCGGATGCATATTATCACAAAGAGTAAATGTAGTGCGAAAACGATCCATGGCTAAACGAATTAATTGCTCTGATGGACGATTATGTCGACCATAAAATGAACGGAGCTTGTGGTAAACTTCGCGAACTGAACCATTATTTTGGAAATACGTTTCCACGATTTGCAAGCGTGTTGTTCATTTGTCAACCTGTTCATGATGAAATGGCAAATCAAACTGAACATAAATGACATTAGAGTTGCCCGATTTGACCGCAAAATGTCAGTTTTATCTCTATTTATGATATCTTCAGCAGAATTTGTTTAATGGAATTTTAAGGTTAGGAAGCGCTAGGGCGTTGAAATAACTTCGAACGAAATAAAGCCGAATTGCAAAATTCGTCGGGAACCATACTTTTCACACATCCAAGTGCGAATTTGCGTGTTTTAATGTCTGTTTGGGGCATTCTGCCCCCCCTGCAACCCCCCTGCTGGGACTCACTGTTGGATTTGGGTTCCGCGTGAGGTTGGATGTACGGATGGATGAATTTAGAATATGTATGCTACCCCCCTGCTTGGGATAAGTTTTGGTAAAAGTTTGTTTGTTCATACATCCAACCTCGCACGCAACCCAAATCTAATAGCGAGCCCAAGCATGACGTTTGCAGGAGGGCGTCATACCCCCCATCCATTTTAAAACTTTGCACACAACCAAACTCTCACTCGGATGTATTCAAAGTATGAACCCCCTACTGGGCTCACTCTTGGGTATGGGATGGGTGCGAATTTGGATGTATTCAAAGCGAAATAAGGCCGAATTGGCTTTATTTCACTTTAGCAAAGTGATACAAGAGCGAACATGGAAATTTGCCGTTATTTCGCTTTCATAAAGAGAAATAAGGCCGAATCGGCTTTATTTCACGGCACCGGAAGCGCTTAATAAATGACCCTTTATAGATATAAACTTGTTTTGGGACGCCTTGAGACACCCTTACAACTGAGGCCTTGCAGTTCATCGAGGAATGAAATATATATCTGACACGTCCTTGAGTTTATTTCTAAATCTGTAAGAAACGGAAGCGCTTAATAAATGACCCTTTATAGATATAAACTTGTTTTGGGACGGCTTGAGACACCCTTACAACTGAGGCCTTGCAGTTCATCGAGGAATGAAAAATATATCTGACACGTCCTTGAGTTCATTTGTAAATCTGTAAGAAACGGAAGCGCTTAATAAATGACCCTTTATAGATGTAAACTTGTTTTGGGACGGCTTGAGACACCCTTACAACTGAGGCCTTGCAGTTCATCGAGGAATGAAAAACATGTCTGACACGTCCTTGAGTTTATTTGTAAATCTGTAAGAAACAACTTCTATGACCTTTCTCTTTGGAAATGTTGGTTAACCCCCTCCTATAAAGAGCATGTAAGGGTAATTTCGTGCATTTAAAGGATCATATCTCATTCAACGGCAACTCATTCTATTTGTATCTATTAAGTCAAATAAACAACTTGACAGTTAAACAAATTTGTACCATTATAACAAATCCTATCTAAAATCTCCTCTGCAATAAAAAACCGCTGATTACAACAATGTAACAGTCCCAGTTTATCGCACTCATTAGCTATGACCTATATCTCATGGATTACTTAAGTCAACTAAAAGTCATGAAATACAGTTCTCCTAACGGTTATCATTGTGTCTAGAAATAGCAATATTTACACCTAAAATGAAGTAACGACTCGAAATTTATATTAAATTTCCTTAAAGATAAGATAAGATGGCAGAACCTAAAATGTTTTGTTCCAACACCAACACCAACAACAACCTCTATATGGAGAGATAAACAGTAATAAAAGTTTACGTAAGATAATACAATTGCCATTGTGTCTGTTCCAATTCTATGGAAGAATATCTACTGCAGCCGTTGTCGAATGAAATAGTACAGATACAGATAAAATGCGAGATATCTGCTTCGAGTGTGTCCCTCACAAAGGTGCAATCAAATTTCTTTGTTTACATAGCGAGGAGAAGATACTTATCTTGTTCGTTGGTTAGTTCTTGATAGAATGGGGGAGGGGGGTTGACATTATTTCTTTAAAAGGAAAGTATCTCATTGCAGAGAGAAGAAGATGAACGAAATGGAATTATATACCATCAATAGATGCGTTAGTTCCCTTGTCATGGAAATGTAAAAAATTGCAAGAACACTGTTTGTGCGGTTGATGGATAGATACATTCCTTGGAATAGCTTGTGGTCTGAATGATTTGGATGTGGTTTATTGCATGGATACAAAAAATGTATTAAGACGATCGGTGAGTGGCGGTAGAAGTTACTTCAAGTGACATGAATGCGAAATCTCTTACAAGTGCATGGAAGTACTTGTTGTCTATATTTTCAGGGAGTAGATGTAGTTAAGTGTGACAAGAAATTCTTTAAGAAAATATCTTCCAAGTCGACAAAGGTTGGAGAAGATGTGACTATTTTAAGAGGAACACAATGCATGCACTTAGGCATAATGGGTTATGTTAGAGGAGAAGGTATTAGAGCGGGCTTTTGAAGACTGGTTGTAACGACTTTAAAGCACTCAATTTGAATTGTTTCCGTCATGCCTATTTGTATGGCAACAACAATGTTTTTGATAGATAGAATGAGAGAAACCATCGTTGAGGGGTAAAGGACACCACCAGCCAAATCGACAAAGCAAGTCAGCTTTAGCAGTAATGTCCAGGTATTCCTAACCAACTCTTACATTAGGTTAGGTTAGTGCACACTTAGACCATAAAGACCCGTTGTGATACCACGTGGATCTATCGACTTTCCTATATTCGTTCGCCTAATTGAAGCTTTCAAAGCTCACTATGTAGCGAAGGAGGTTTCAGACATTGATGTTAGCCAGCTTACCTAGATTTTCGAAGGAGTACTCTACCTGGTGAATTTCCCTTTTTACTGAGAGAGCAGGACAATAGCATAGAATGTGAGTAATACTTTCCTCCTGATCTTCGTCTAAGCAGCTTCTGCAGAAATCATTGCTGAAGAGGCCTTGTTATTGCTGTATGCCTATCGGGCAGAGTCCTGTAAGGACACCGACAATGCTGCTGATGTTTGATCTGTTCAGCATTGTCAAGCAGATGGAGCGCTTTTGGTTAAAGTTAAGCTAGATTTGCCTGGATATTTGACACGTTGTGCCGTTTATCCATCTGCGGTTTGCTCTCTTGATCGCATCCAGTTTGATCTGTAAATTACATGTAGCGATGGGAATACCTATCATGTCTACTCTTACATTCTAGGATAAGACAAAATAATTTCAATTTATCGGCGCACTAGGTTCGTAATACCCATAATTGGATGCGACTTATTTGACCTTTCCTAAAAAATCCACTTTCCGGTCGGTCAAAATGAGGACCATCAACTCAAATCAATGCGTGAAAATCCCCCTTAACATTGAGGCCTCAGTTCATGCACGTGCGGTCAGCATCACAGGCCCCGTGGTACACTGAGGCGGAGCTTGAAGCACTTGGCCCTCGGCATGTACATGGTATACAAACGTGTATTGAAGGTCGAGAAATGGTTTGGTGCCAAGAAGGTACTAGCTGATGTGCGTACCGTCTGCAGTCGATATGACAGCAGACGGTCATAATGCATAATGCTTCCTGATATGTCCATTTCCCCATTAGCTGCGTTACTTCAGAGAACAACACAATCATTGAGATCCGCTGCTTTTTGGGCGAGAAGTACATTCGTCGTGTAGCGAAGGCACCCGGCGTGACTGTCGAAAACTCAACCGCGCAAAAGGATGAACTTGTCGTTGAAGGCACCGATATTGGGGCTGTCTCTGGTTTAGCGGCTTTGATTCAACAATCGACAACTGTTAAGAATAAGGATATTCGTATGTTCTTGGAAGGAACGTGTCCTAGAGGACCACAGTTGTGAAGGATGAAGCTCAAGTTAAATAAAAAAAATAAAAAAATGTCCTCAAAGGCATTTCGTGGAGCTGACGTAGAACCGGGAGCAGTTATTCAGACCCAGACATACAGTTTTACAAGGCAAATGTCTAGAATTCCATTTTCTTCTTCTTGTTAGCTTGATCTGACTACGGAACATCCACATCATAAAAAATAGCTTTGAACATCCATCTAGCACGGTGTAGTCCATCCAGGGCCCTAAATATCCTAAATCCTCTCAGAGGAACTCCTTCCAAGAATATTGTCGACAGCTTCCAACGTTCTTTGTTGTCATCTCGAGGTTGAAACTTTTGCAGCTGAGACTTTGAAAAGGCAATCATTTCTTCAGCGACTTCAATAACTACGGCCTTGGCAACTTCATTGGACAAGACTGTTTTGTACTTCTTCTGATCGATGTTGGACCAGAATTTTTTTAAGGCTTAAAACAAAGAATATCCGAATCTGTTGACGGCCTAGTGCTGTCATAATTCGTCTCCTTAGTGACACAAAAACTATGTCAATATTTGATAATGTAAAATGCGGATATCCAACATGCCACAACAATCCAGAAATACGTGAAAAAATTTAATGTCGAAAGACTCCAATAGCAAGAGACCTCTCGATTAACACCATCATCGAATGTCGAAGAGCAATGGCAACGATACAACGATGCTAGGTCTCTCGCGCCCACCAGCAAGAAATCCCTGTTTTGATGAGGAACGCCCATAGATGCTCGCAGCCAAGAACAAGGCCTACAAGGCTAAGCTGCAGGTGAAGACAAGAGCTGCCGTTGAGCTCTATAGGCAGAGAAGAAGTGCAGAACACCGGCTTTTCAGAAAGAAGAAAAAAGAGTAAGAAAAGCGCGCGATCCAAGATATAGAGAGGTTCCACTTCAGGAACGATGTTCGCAAGTTTTACCAAAGTGTAAAATGTCAAAGCCAAGGATACAAGGCTTAAACAGAATCCAGTCGAGATAAACAAGGGAATATCGTAGTTGAGACAAAGTCGATGCTGAGGATATGGAAGAACCACTTCTGCAGACTTTTAAACGGCGATGACGAACAATATTCCGCTGTCAGGCATAACGAAACATTCAATGTTGGCAACGACAGTGAGAACTGGCAACCACGCGACCTGAGTGACGATAGCAATATCTTAACTCACGCTTAATAAGGCTGCCGGAAATGACGGCCTTCCCGCCGAGCTTCATAAAGCCGGACTTGGTAAGTAACATCCACCAACTCATAAGCCAAATCTGGTCGGAAGAAAGTATGCCTGAAGTACGGAACCTCAGCAACCACAAAAAAAGGAGGACCCTCTTAACTGCGCCAACTTCAGAGGCATAAGTCTCCTCAACATCGCATACAAGATCCTAGCTGCCGTAATATGTGAACGCCTGACACCGTTTACACACAAACTTATCGGCCCTTATTAGTGTGGTTTTAGGCCCGGAAAGTCCACAACCGATTAAATTTTCACACTTCCGCAGATCCTGGAAAAAAACCAAGAGGTCCAAATCGATACCCATCACCTATTCAACGATTTCAAAGCCGCATACGATAGTATCTATAGAGACGAACTATACAGTTAAGTTTTGGTGTACCGTCCAAAGTTGTCCGTTTGTGTTGGATGACGGTGGAGAATTGTCGATGTTCCATCATGGTCGGAAACGACCTCACCGACGCATTCGATACCAAAAAAGGATTTAGGCAAGGCGATGCGCTGTAATGTGACTTCTTCAATCTGATTCTTGAGAGGATTGTGCAAAACTCGCGAGCCAACACCAGAGGCATAATTTTCCAAAAATCTGTACAACTACTAGCATACGCCGACGACATTGACATCATTGGTAGGACCCAACGTGATGTCATAGCCACGTTTTCTAGTATAGAGAAGGAAGCGGCAAAAATGGGTTCAGCAGTAAATAAAGGCAAGAAAAGTAGTAAAGCCTTCACCCGAACTACTAAGGAGATCCTATATAAGACCCTGATCATCCCAGTCCTGCTCTAAAGTGGATGAAGAAATCCTTGGTCGATTTGAGAGGAAAATTCTTCGAGAAATCTTCGGTCCCGTTTGCGGTGACTCGCTATGGAGACCAAGATTCATCCAAGAACTGCATGTGCGTGCTGCACAGTGATATATGCCCCTGGTAAAAGAATTCTGACATCTATTACGGACTTTGCTATAGTGAGCACTAACAGCGACTATTCGGATGTGGATTTGATATAAATGCCAGACTTAGACAAGACGTCTTATGCTTTCACGACATTAACGGACGGATTTTAAAAATCCGCATCCAGGCCAGCTTCGGCAAGATTCCGTGAGTGGGTAGATAACTTAAAGCACAACCCCAACCTTGAGGATCATTACCTACCAATTGGTTACATTCCCCTAGAACACTGGGAATTTCGACTCAACTGCAAAATCTCAGTTCAATAGGCCTGACTTACCCTTAAGATTTCTAGATGACCAGTTATCCGAATAAGTCGATTATTCACTTTGTCCATCCTAACTGATACTGTTACCGTTGACTTCATCTTGGGAGTTCTTCCGCTGCCTCCTGTAATGGAATATGTGCACCTTGTAGTTCCGTAAGACAAAAATTGTAGTCAACCATAGTACCCATCGTTATTGGTGCCATGAAACAACGCCAAGCGAAATAAAGCCAAATCCCAAAATTCGCCGCACATTGTTTGTGAAATAAAGCCGAATCGAGAGAGAGGGAATTATACTTTGCACACATCCCAGTGCAAGTTTGCGTATGAAAACTTTTCATGATTTCACTTATTTCAGCTTATCTGAGGCCACCTGTGCGATAACATGAGACAATATAAATCGATGTCTCCTCCTCTGTGCCACGTAGGTTTATGTTATATGTCTTTCCTTCTATGTATCTATCCGTCTCTCTCTGTTGTATAAATGTCTTGATCTGTCCCAGCCGATGGCCTCAGTCGCCAGTGCTGTTATGTGTCTGTAGTTCGTTGCATTCATGTGCGAAGTACTGTGATGTCAATGTCAATGTCAAAACCGAACATGACAATTAGGCGTTATTTCACTTTCTTAAAGTGAAATAATGCCGAATTGTGGAATTCGGCGTTATTTCGCTAGGCTTTTCTCTCAGTCAGCGTATGAAATTGCAACTGTCATTCCCGTATGACACTAATGTAATGTGACTATCTGCGTTAGGTTCACACTTAATAAAGTGTGGTTAAATTTAAAGGGCCGATGTTGATTTTGAATAAAACACAAATTATTAAGGAAATTATTGTCATTTCTTTTTATTATGATAATATTGGTATTTTTCAATTATGTATGGAACAAAATTTCGGCTAAATGGCCGCCGCAACCTCGGCGGCACACCTCCAAATTTTCGATGACGCTGACGCATAATTGAGGTTCTGTGCCGTTAATGTGCCGAATTATCTCATCCATTAGCCCTTGAATTGTTGCTGGCTTATCGACGTACACCTTTTCTTTCAAATAACCCCAAAGAAAGAAGTCCAACGGTGTCAAATCACATGATCTTGGCGGAAAATTGACGCGCCACCACGTAAGATAACACGGCCATTGAATTTGTCGCGAATAAGACCCATTGTTTCGTTAGCAGTGTGGCAAGTGGCACCGTCCTGTTGCAACCACATATCGTCCACATAGATATCTTTCAATTCGGGCCATAAAAAGTTCGTTATCATCTCACGATAGCGAACACCATTCACAGTAACTGCCTGACTGGCTTCATTTTGGAAAAAATACGGCCCGATGATGCCGCCAGCACATAAACCGCACCAAACAGTCAATCTTTGTGGGTGCATTGCTTTTTCGATAATCACTCTTGGATTATCATTCTCCCAAATGCGGCAAATTTTGCTTATTGAAGAATCCACTGAGGTGAAAATGTGCCTCATCACTGAAGATGATTTTCTTCGAAAATTGATCATCATCCACTGTTGCCATTTCTTGCCACCATTCTGACCATTGGAGACGCTTGAAATGGTCAAGGGCTTTAGTTCTTGAGTTGATTGCCCTTGTATGCTTGTTCATCAACGGCGAGCGTGAGAGGTACAATTGTTGGGCACAACGAAGAATTCAGGTGGACGGCTCTTCAGCTACACTATCGCGAACAGCAGCAATATTTTCTGCAGTATGAGCTGTATGAGCATACCTGGTGTTTTCACCTGATTTGCTCAAAATTTTTACACGTTTTTTCCGATTGTACGCACATTTGTACGATTAAATTGACCGAAAAAATCACGAATTGAACGCCCATTTTCATAATAAGCCTGAATAATTTGACGCATTGCTCGGTTGTGTTGGTTCAAATTGAGTGAATCTGAAATTGAGAAATGTCAAATGAAATGTAGAAAAAAATCTGACGTATAGGTGTGGTTCACATTAAATATCGGTCCTTAATATTTTGCCGGTCCTTGAATTTACTTAGCACGAGTTATATTGATCCAGTTGGTGCTTTATCAATCCAAACTGATCTTCATTCTGTCGACTGTGATTTATCGATAAAATTGACAGTCAGTCAATACACTAACGCCCCTTTCCATTTGTCATTTTAATGATTTTGTTTTCGTTTAAACGTCTCATCTAGCCTTTAAAACATGCTCCAAGCTCACCGTGTTTATATGCATTAGTCACTAGTCTAAGGAAGGGTCACACATTTGAATAACTTGCACACACCTAATGGAGTGTTTACGTTCTGAAACACGTGACAGATTATCACAAGCCAAAGTGAATGGGTGTATTTTTTAATAAATGACCATTTAGTCACATTTATATTAAGTATAATTTGCACATGACCTATGTATATAAAAAAAGGTCTATATCTCCCTGTCTCGTATACCTTTAGGATCCACAGAAGACAAGGCGCCATCTTTTCTTGATGACCTGAGTGCATAACTCTACCCCTGTGTTTTTTTTAATATGTTTTAGTTGGTATTTAAAAAACTGTAATTATTGTATAATTAATTAATTGTTTCTTAGGTGATGTAGACGTTTTCATAAATTACTTTAAAGAAACGTGTAGTTACTTACTGCATCAACGATGTTTCTACCAAAATTTAAAAAAATCTTTTACTAAATACTATACAAGTACACATTTGTTTATGAGTGTACTATCTTATCTATGAGTCACAGACAGCATCGATAAAAGTATCTCACTTGACAACTGACATCGTCATTGATAGTGAAATTCACTTGACCGGCAATTGATTCCCAACTAAATCGATAATCGACATAACTGGATTTTCTTACGGTTTAAACAGTGTGCGGATGTTTTAATTTTTTGATTATTTTTATGTTTACAAAGTCATTGCCATAGTTTGGCCCTTGTTTTCGGTGGTAATGAACGATAAGAAATGAACTATCAAGGTGGGCATAGCATGGAGCTAATCAAGAATTCATTTTTCACATTTAACTTCATTCTCAATGAGATTAGTAAATGTAAATAAATATATTTTGTTCAATTACCTTTAAGTTATCTTTGTTTTATTTAAATTGCACTCACATTTACAAATTAAAATTTTCAATACATTTTGGAAATAATTACTAGTAACCTGAACGCAATTGTCGACTGATTGGCTGAACAACGGATGACAGCACTGATGAGCATGAGATGTTTGACTTAAAGCGAGAAAAAAAAAAGGAAAAAAAATGCAGACTGCTAACAGCGTTGCGACTTTATTAGTAGATCTACTGCATTTTAGAATAAATCTACATCTACCGCCTTTAAATAAAATCAACTGCACTTTTGGTCTTCCAAAAAAAAAAATCATTCAAATATATTTTTTCCCACATAATGATAAGTTTGGCGCATTTTTTTGCCACGTGAGTGGGGAGGGGTCTATCTCACCCCGTTTAGGAGGTAGGAGACAGTTTGAGAAAAAATGGCATTAAATGCCCACGGTTATACAAAGTGGGCCAAAAGAGATCACCCTATTGGAAGATGCTCTTATTTTTGCAAATGACCGCCAATGTCAAATCTGTTTTGACATTTGTGAACTAGACAGATGTAAAATACAAGTGGACAAGTCATGGAGCGATACACTCCCCAAGAACGCGGAATAATCGTGTCGATTTTTTTGCGTAACTATTCGTCTGTAGTGTTGGCGCAGCGCGAATTCCGTCGCGCGCCGTTTCCCCGACCGTCCGACACCGACTGCGCAAACACTGCGCCGTTTGGCCACCAACCTTGAAGAGTATGGGACCACACGAGACGTTGCCAAGAGTGGCCGTCAACGGAGGGCCCGTTGTGTCGAGAATGTGGAGCTGTGGGCGGAAACATCGACCAGACGCCATGCCTCGCATCAGCCGGTCGTCCCTAAGCCGAACTTAGGTCAAAACTTGCGCATATTCCCGTACAAAGTCCAGTCAGTGCATCAGCTGCTGCCTGTTGACCGCCAAACGCGTGTAACATACGCCCAAGCCGTCCTCAATCTCCAAGACGACGTGGACGATTTTTCGACCAAAATCGACCAAAAAATGCACGTACCTCAGCGGGTAAATTTTGGCAGGAGACCTAAATAAGTAAATTTTGGCAGGAGTACCCCAAGGAAGCGTCCTTGGACCACTCCTGTACCTCCTATTTACACGTGATATCATACAAAAATTTCGAGACTACAACCGATAGTAATCTCGTTGGATATGCAAGTATTGCCGAGCTTTAAGGGGAAATACAGAAATTAAAGCCTAAATAAGCTCTCCGGGTTATGACCTAATTACAGGAGAACTTCTTAAAATGTTGCCCGTTAAAGCATTACCTATACTCCTCTACATTGTAAATGCAGCAATTAGATTAGAATACATACCAAGACAGTGGAAAATCGCAGAAGTGATTATGGTTCTCAAACCAGGAAAATCACCAAATGAAATAAAATCTTACAGACCTATTTCACTTCTTCCAATAATTTCAAAAGTTTTTTAAAGGATATTACTCGGTCGCTTACACCCCATTATTGATCAGAAACGCCTTTTACCTGACCATCAATTTGGGTTTAGATTTGGTGTAACTGAGAATACTTTCGAAGAAAAGAAAATTTGCTCAGCCGTCGTTCTTGACGTGTCGCAAGCTTTTGACAAGGTTAGGCATAGAGGCCTTCAATACAAACTAAGACAAGTTCTGTCTGAAAAATTATATAAAACCCTCGTGTTGTATCTTGAGCATAGACTCTTCCGTGTGAAACTTGGAAACGAATATTAGGAGTTCAAGGAAATATTGGCAGTTGTACCCCAAGGAAGCGTCCTTGGACCACTCTTGTACCCCCTATTTACACGTGATATCCCACAAACAAATGATGCAATAGTTGCCAAGTTCGCTGACGATACAGCTATACTAGCAGTTGGCACAACAATAGAGGAAACAAATATGAAATTGCAAAACGCTCTTCACGAGGTTAATGGATGGACAAAATCCTGGCGGATTGCACGTTACCAGAGCAAATCGATTCATGTAGATTTTGCGTATAAACGGACAAACGATTTTCCAGTATTTCTCAATACGGTTCGAGTCCCTTTTTCAAGTGAAGCGAAATATCTCGGAATGACACTCGATGCAAAATTAAAATGGAAGTCGCATGTAAAAAAGAAATCCGAAGAACTTAAAAATAAATACAGAGAGCTGTACTGGTTACTCGGAAAATATTCGAAGCTTAACCTTGATAACAAGCTGCTTTTATACAAGCAAGTGTGCTAAGGCCGGTTTGGACATATGGAATACAACTATGGGGTTGTACCAGTGAAACGAATCTAAATATTTTCAAAACTTTTGAAAACAAAATCTTAAGATCATTCGTCAATGCGCCGTGGTATATAAATAATGAAGATCTACTCACAGAAATGGGTATTCCCGCGGTTAAGGATGAAACGAAAAATTCTGCACGCAAACATAAAAAACGTTTGTTGGGGCACGTTTACAAAACGGTCCTCCAAATTCTTGACGAAACAACTTTGTTGCTGCGTTTTCAATCGTTTATTATCGAGCCAAATCAAAGGGCGTAGTTGCCTTTGATTTGGCTCGATAATAACAAAACGCGCTATAAATTGTGGAACAAGCAGGAACTCTCAAGGGAAAGTTACCTGCCAAACATTCATTTCTCGTGATAAAAAAAAAGCTAGATAAGTCGCATACTTAGTTGCAATACAAATACAGAAAGGGTGGTGGTTTTAGTGGGTTAAAGTCTCACACTACTTTGGGCACGTGCTTATCGTGTCTTTCGAGATTTCCACCAGCCCACGGAAAAAAAGCATCGAGATCAATCTCATTTTCGGCCCGAACACCAAAATCACGACGCATTGCATCTTCTCGCGGCTTTAATTCTTACACAAGTTGGATCTTGTAAGGTCGTAAGCTAAGATCTTTGTGCTTTATCTTCCATAAAGTTGATGGGCAAAGCTCCAATCGCTGTGCACGGTGGCGAATCGATTCATTCGGGTCCTCTTCACTGTTCGACGTCTCTGCGGATGCGTATTATCACAAAGAGTAAACGTAGTGCGAAAACGATCCATGGCTAACCGAATTAATTGTCGACCATAAAATGGACGGAGCTTGTAGTAAACTTCGCGAACTGAACCATTATTTTGGAAATACGTTTCCACGATTTGCAAGCGTGTT
Organism: Rhingia rostrata; assembly: GCA_949824845.1. Taxonomy (NCBI): domain Eukaryota; kingdom Metazoa; phylum Arthropoda; class Insecta; order Diptera; family Syrphidae; genus Rhingia; species Rhingia rostrata. Next base: position 72,727,264 of record OX463758.1, on the reverse strand, counting down.
GTTCATTTGTCAACCTGTTCATGATGAAATGGCAAATCAAACTGAACATAAATGACATTAGAGTTGCCCGATTTGACCGCAAAATGTCAGTTTTATCTTTATTCGAAAAACCAACCTCTACCAACCCATATACCGTTCTTGAAGAGTGATCGTAAATTGTACCCACAGAATTGAACATTCAGAGTTAGTAGCGGGCAACTTTTGAAACAAAAAATTTTTTTTTTAAAGAAATGGCATGAAAACTAACACCTCAAATAAAACTTTTCCTCAGTACATTGATTTTTGTTTTGTTTTTTATTTTAATAACAAAAGTCAGGAAGCTCTTATTGGATCACCCGCTATTTAGTTAAGCATGTAGTTTGTGTGCTCAAAAATAACGAGAATGTTATTAATGTAAAAGGAAAGGTAAAGGTATATACCACACTTGTTGCCCCAGCTCGTAAAATCCTTCTGCAACTATCCGTCCCAACAAAATGCTCCAATAAGCAAAACTAATAACTCAACTTGACACACTGGAACATACATAATTATACCCATAACGACCTTCAAGTCGTCGGTATTTTGATAGCAAGTCGTCTGTTTAAATTTAAATTTCGTTAGTTTCGCCATTTCCTATCCAATCTTTTGATATTAATTATATTTGACCACAAAACTGTGAAGGACGCAGAAACTGTTTGATGTAGTTCTGCCTAAAACAACCATCGAAAGAAAAATCAAAAACACGTTAAGAAGAAACCCACACACTTGTTCTCACTCTCTAATGAGATTACGTGATATTTACACGAAGTTGCCATGAAAACTTGTTTCCAAAGAATGGCTCAAGTAGATACTTAAAATCGCGTAATCGTAAAAAAAAAATTGAAGTAGCAAGCAAATATATACCCCAAACGGCGCGGCGTTGAGGTCTTTTAATGCCCATCCAATAAAACTCCATTTTGAGAGCTGTTCTCCAAGAATAAGACTTTCAAATGTAACAGACGCGATATCAGGCATAGATACTTCTTACCAGCATACATACAGACAAAAAAAAAAAAAAAAAACCTCGCAAAGCGATAATTAATAGCGCCTCTCGGCTGACGCGACATCGCCCTTCAATTTGTTCACACAATTTATTTTTTTCTTTATCAACAAATTGAATTGAATTTGAAATTAAATTGAAATTTGCATTCGTAAGTTCACCGGTGTCGATTATAGAACGCACCCCGTTCAGCAACTTGTGTGTGTGGTCCCATAAATGCGCGTATCTCTCGTAGAACTGATTGCATGACTGGATTGATGTTTTTGTAGTTCAGTGTGGTCAAGGTCAGAATGTGTGTTTGTTTTCTCTTAGTTTATTTTTTGTTTGCATTTACTCTTCATCATTCAAATTCATTTTGTTTTTTTTTTCTTTTAAATATCAAATGGCAAGTGGCGAATTAACAACAAACCAAAAACTTGTTGTTCCAGTTCACTTGAATGACGCATGCCAGAGGCAGTACCACACTCCATATCACAGAAAAAAAAAACGAAACGAATTATAAGTTTAAAATATCATTATCAGTGCACATGGGTTGAAAATTCGACTTACTCCAAGTAGGTACAATCTATCCGCGATACAAGATGGAAAAATACGATTGGCAAATCGCTTGTGTGAAGTGGAGTTACAACTTGTGTATCTGCGACTAGTTGTGTACTTTGGAGCTACAAAATGGCCATTGAAATAGGTGTAGAAAATCGCTGGGCTAATAAATCCCAGCTTTAGATACGTTAGCCTAAACCAACACCGAATATATCCCAGCTTTAGATACATTAACCTAAACCAACACCGAGCCTGTGAAAAAAATTTCGTGACTAACAGCGGTAAAGTTTATTTTTATAAAGTTTCCTTTGCGCTATTTTACTACGCATATCTTTATGAGTTTTGGTTTATTTTGTGGCCATTTTATTAGTTCTATTGCGCAGAAAGTTGTAGTGCTATAGCCGCGGAGCGACAGACAGATGTTTCAAGTATCTGTCACAGTGGGAAAGGGTCCGTTGAATGATTGAGCGATAATTAATTTTTTTTTATCTCAATTTCGTAAGCTTGTTAACAACTTTTGAACGAGTTTTTATGTTTAACTTTTTTGGATTAGTGTGCTTTCAAATTAATGGAACGAGCATGTGACCTTTTGAGGAGGTCTTCTGGTATTCGAATTGAGAAGACCATTTATTTGTATAAGTTTGGCAAATGATTTGTCATCAATGCAATGTGATGGATAGATGGTGTTGTGAATTGGAAGACACACAAAAAGTCCTAAATAATAGCATCACATCTAGAGATTGAGTGACTACGTAATTGGATGCGACATGCGTTGATTAATTGATTGGGAAAATGGCAGCGTCAGGTCTAACAAAAGCCATGGACCAATGGTCAATAAGGTTTTTATTGTAAATGATTTTCTTAAAGAAAAGAAAGGTTGGGTCAATGGCAGTCAATCGAGCATTTTCCAAACAATTGACTTGTTTACCCTTCTCTGAGTTCGTGTTGTTTTGGAATGCCAAAGGTATAGACAACAATTACTTGGAATCATTATTCATGGGGCTTTTGCATTTGGTTTAAAAAAAATATAAAATACTGGCATTAACGGCCCATAGAAGTTATCGAAACTAACTTTTCCCATCATTTATCTGTACAAAGTTATTATTTTTGAAGAGTTCTTCCTGTTTAAGGCCGAATACGACCGGTAAATTTAAGAAGCTTCTCATGACTGTGATACTCATGGATGTTTGTCAGATTTTCGCAAGTGGTTGAGCAGTGAAAAATACCTGTGTTGCCGGAATTTTACCCCGAGCTTAGTAGTCTAACGCACTAACCACTAGGTCGGCTTCAGCGGTTTTTGCAGTCTTAGCAAGGAGAGGAAGTCATGATAGATGCTATAAAGGGTGATCAATCAAGAAGGTTTTTTTTAATGCGAAATATCGCAAAAATTAACATAAATCGTAAAAATTTACTGGCAATCCTAAGAATCATCCTTGACATTGGCCGCAATCGCGCCATAGCTCGTCCATGTGGACGTTCCGATTTTCCATGACGCATTCTAGCGTATTCGTCGGTATCTCGCGAATAATACGGGTAATGTTGGCGTCCATCCTAAGAATCATTCTTGACATTTGCCGCAATTGCGCCGTAGCTCCTCCAAGTATACGTTCCGATTTTGATGACGCATTCGAGCTTATTCGTCGGTATATCGCGAATAACACCGGTAATGTTGGTCTCCAATGATTCAATCGTAGCTGACTTATAGACAAACACCTTAGACTGTACATGCTTCCAAAAAAGTCACACGGCGCGCGCCAGTTCATCGCACTAACCATCGCGCCACTGAACCCGTCATACTTTCAGATATTTACGTCAAAGTATAATTATTTCTCTATTTTACAAAATATCTATCAAAACTAATTAACTCCAATGGGGCAGGGTATAAAAACACATGACAACTTGACACGACTAACGTGCCACCTCTTGAATCCTGACTGATCATCCGTCACTTGGACAAAGTTGGGAGACTCTGGCTATTGTAGAACTCAAGGTTTTTAATGACAGATGTATGGGAGGTGACACTCCCACTTTTTCGATCCCGCTCATTTTATATCGGGTTTGCAAACGTCGCCATATTTCTTGCCGCTCTTTTGACATTTCTTTTTTTTTTTTTTTTTTTTTGATATTCATTTTTATTTTACTTTATCTTAAAACTAACTTACATGCTAGACAAAAATTCATGAAAAACTAGCTTACTTATCAACTACTTAAATAACTTACTGGCCCTATGCGGGCGCCCTAAATTAAATGATAACAACTTAATTCTAATGCCTTTCGGCCTATTATCTAATAAGTAAATCTAATAGTAATAAAATGATGTTTACCAAGAAACATTTGAGAAAAACTTGGTTTCTTGTCTTTTTTTTTTTTTAATTTAAACTTACATACTAATTAAAACTACTTATCGACTAACTTAAACTACTTAAAACTACTTACATCTAACTTAATAAAAAAATTTAACTTAAAAACTAGAACAGCCACAGCAAGCATTTTTTTTTTTTTTTTTTTTTTTTTTTTTTTTTTTTTTTTGTGCCACCACGACTGTTTCCCTTAACATAACCTAAACAACTATGCAAGTCGGCCATATCTTTTCAAAAGTCAAAACTAACTATAACTACGTTAACCACCACAACAGGTTCTCCTGTTGCAACCTACTCCGGCGGTCCCAATCGGACACACTCCTGCTGAACCGCAGGCGCTCTCCTCCGCTCTGAGTGACGACGTCTCGGTCGTACAGGAGCCGCCTATCCACAGTTCGTCGGAAGACGTGGTAGATTAGCGGAAGCGCCGATCTATCCTGTATCAGCCCTCGACTATCCAAATATAGGAAAGCTTCGGGCGGAATAAAGCCGCTTAAACGCGCACTCTCAAAATATTCATCATTGGGATAGAAGGCCCCAAAGATGAGACTATTGTTCGAAGCCATCGATCTTGCAGCGTGAAACCGAATGAGTTTCACCAGAAAATTGTCTATCCGGTTTATGTTGGCCCCGTTGTATAGGACCTGGTTGGAATAGTATTTTGTGTAGTCAGATACTGGTGTTCTGTGAAGTCCAAGGCAGCTCCTCAGACACTGCCTCTCAAACACCCGTATCTTTTCCATTTGAGATGGGGCAACGTTGAACCACACCGGGCACCCATAGGCAATCATCGGCCTAATGAGGGCCATGTAGCAAATCACCTTCACCCTGCTGTCAAGACGACTGCTATAAAACAATCGTCTTGTCAGGGCAAATGCTCCCCTAGCTCTAGCTAGAGCAGCATCTACATGTCTTCCGAAATATAGATACTGATCTAACCAGATGCCAAGGTACTTTACTACACTTTTACTCGCCAGTGGCTGTCCGTTTGGTCCAACGATCACCAGCTTTCGCCAGTTCTTTCTCGTATCCCTAGAGGCCCTAGACAACGGTGTCCTAAACAGGATAGTTTCTGATTTCTGAAAGTTGATTTTCAACTTCCAGTCATCACAATATCTCTGGATCTTGTCGAAGTCCCGCTGCAAAAGTGTTCGAATGACTTCGACAGTAGAGGCTGTTCTGTACGCGATAAGATCGTCCGCATACGCAATTGCCTGAGTAAGACTACCTATCATATCACTGGTGTAAATGCTGAAGAGAATCGGCGAGTTTACCGCTCCCTGTTGCAGACCGTTCTTAATGAAAAATTCTGTGGTAGAAGTTACATTGCCACTTTTGACAACAAACGTTCTACCAGTCAGCATGTCATGAAGCATATATAGCAGTGGTTTACTTATGCCAAGTCTGGTCAGCTTTAGATAGAGGCCCTCTAACCATACGGTGTCAAAAGCCTTCTCTAAATCAACCAGACATGCACCGGTGCACTGTTTTTTGGCTTTGTTCCATTGTATATCAGAAACTAGTTTGGAGGCGGCATGAATGCAGTCATGTCCAGCCTTGAAGCCAAACTGGTTCTCTGGTATAATATTATTGTCCTCAGACCACTTGAACAGTGCTCGATTGAGAATCTTTTCGAAAACCTTGCTGATACTCGGAAGGAGACTTATCGATCGGAAATTCGCCGGATTGGAGTTGTCCTTTCCCTTTTTCGGGAGAGGATGAACCACCGCCGTCTTCCAACGCACTGGATAATATGCATTATTCAGCGCGTTGTTGAACAGTGTGGCGTAAATGTCCACAGCTTCAGGGGGTAAGTGTCGCAGTACAATGTTGGATATACCATCGACTCCCGCTGACTTCTTTTTCTTTATGGAATCGAAGATGATCTGGAGTTCAACCTTCGAGATTAACAGGGGACTAAACCCACTTCGCTCGGCGACTATGGCGTTTGCCAAGTTGTCGTCATCGAACCGGGTGAAACCACGGTTCTCAGATCGCCATTGCGTAATGTCGTTTCGGAGATAGACATGATGGAGCAGGGCATTGTTTTCCAGGACGCGGTTCGGGCGAATGCTATCATTCACCTTATACACTTCCTGAAAGACAGCCCCCACTGCCTCCACTTTCTCCTGAGGATCTTCAATAACATAGAAATCGTCGTCGAAGACGGCTTCCCCCGGATCAATTCCTGCTGTCAAAAGTATGTTTGTATTGTCAGTTGTTCGTTGGAGCTTAATACACGGAAGGTCGTTATGACCTTTCCTCCTAAAGATCTTATTAATTTGTGGAAACATACTCGGGTCGCTGGAATTTACGGCCCGAATTCTGTTATTCCAAAACAAATTAATGGACAACCGATAGTTCTCCTTGATCAATTGGTTGATGTTTTTGATCGACGCCTTCAGTGTTCTAATCTCCGGGTCGCGTGGGTTTGTCAGTCGTCTGTACAAGAGTTTAAGTCTTGTCAGAAGTCCGCTTTTTTGTCTGTGTAGTGCGTCAATGGTCGCGTTTCTGTACGTAGACGTTATGTCATGTTCTTTGTATTTCGGTATCGTCCTGTTCATTGTTCGTTGAATCGCTTCGTCCATTTGTTGTAAGTATTCGTCGATTTCGTTGTTTGTTAGGTTTCTGTTGTTTGGTGGGTAAAAGGCCCTCGAACGTAGTTCTCTTGATAAGGCGTTGGTGAAGCGAGGCCAGCGCATCTTACCGTAGTTGTAAGAATGCACAGGCACATACTCCTCCAGCGCCACAAGCTCGTTCGGAAGCTGTATTACGGCGGCGAGTCCGCAGTGATCACTGTCGTACTCAATCGTCCGTAAACAGTTTCGCGGGTGTTGACCTACTCTGTTAGTAACTGTCAGTCTTGTGTCTCGCAGTAAAAGATCCAGGAAAGCACCGCTTCTCGGAAACGATGGCCTATCTGTGGCGAGAATGTCGATCCTATATTCAACATTGTAGTGGACCATCCAATTGTAAAGATGGTTACCCCGAGGATTTTGTAATTGATTTCCCCAATCTTCGTGTTTGGCATTTAAATCTCCGGCCAAAAGATAAAAGTTCTCCACTGAGTTCAGTCTTAGAGATTCAAAAAGTTTTCCGAGCTCTGTTGTAAAAAGTGTAGGCTGAGGTGCTTCCGGTGCGTAGGCCGCTATCACATACAGTCGCTTCCCTTGTTGGAGAGGAATGCATATGACGCAGGCTTCCAGCAGCCGGAATCGGCGCACTTCACCACTATATATGACCTTATAACTAATGCCTTTTCGTATAAAGATAGCGACCCCGCCTCCTTGAGTGGAGTTGGGTCGGTCCCTTCTTACGATATTGTAATTATTATTAGTCAATTTATGCTTCTGGTTTAGCTTAGTTTCGCTAGCCATAAGCACATCGGGACTTTGGTCTGTAAGCAACTGGAATAGATTAGCTCTACGTTCGATCCTAATCAGTGAATTTACATTCACAGCCAGGATCTTTAAGGGTCTCTCTGACAGCGCGCCCGTTACGATCTAATTTGCGTTAAGCTCGGCAACAAGGAGTAGATATAGTCTACTCTTGACGCCTGCTCCCGTAACTGGTTTTGAAGACCGGTTAGCTGACCTTGAATGGCCCGCAACGCAGTCAACAAATCCGCATCCACTGCTGGAGCCTGAGGCACGGGGGCCTGTCTGGCTTCCTTAGGTGGATGCTGTACCGTTTTTCCCTTTCCTGACGCCATTTGGGCGTAGGAAATTTGGGGATTGACGGACATTGAGGGAGGGCGAACGGCTGGTTGATTCGACACAGCCGTTTGCTTCGCTTTTTTATTTCTCTTCTTCTTTTGACATTTCTCTTCAGTAAGGTTTGCCATTTCATGATGGAAAGATAAACGATCCAACAACGAGTCGAAATAATTAAAATTTACAACCGAAATTCAGAGTCAGTGGCCTCAACGTTAAGAGCGCTACGTCCAACTTATGGTCGTCATAATCGTCCTAGCAGATCAACAATTGAGCGCCTGGTGGAAAAATTTGAATCCACAGGCACAGTACAAAATGTTGCCGTGGAAGTGAGACAAAGAAGTGCCCGTAGTGTCGAGAATATTGCTGCCGCTGAGGCTTTAGTTGAAGAAAGCCCAACTGTGTCTCTCACAAGTCGTTCTCAAGCGTTGGGCATCTCTGTGACGTCGTTGTGTCAAATTTTGCGAAAAGATCTTGGCCTACATCCTTACAAGATTAAATTGACGCAAGAACTGAAGCCACTTGACCACCAGAAGCGTCGTTTATTCGTGAATTGGGCTGAGCGACAACTGGAAAATGATTCGGATTTTCATCGAAAAATCATCTTCAGCGATGAGGCTCATTCCTGGCTGAATGGCTTCGTTAATAAACAAAATATGCGGTATTGGTCAGGCAGCAATCCACACGTACTCCATGAGTCATCATTGCATCCCGAAAAAAATTACGGTTTAGTGTGGTTTATGGGCCGGCGGCGTCATTGGGCCGTACTTCTTCCGTGATGATCAAGACCGGCACGATACTGTGAATGGGAATCGCTAACGTTCAATGATAACCGAATATTTTTGGCCCTAATTGGATGATATGGACTTGGAGGACATGTGGTTCCAACAGGACGGCACCACAAGCCACACAGCGAATGCCACAATCAATTTATTGGAAACCGAGTTTGGAGAACGTGTTATCTCACGAAATGGTCCAGTCGCTTGGCCGCCTCGGTCGTGCGATTTGACGCCGTTAGACTATTTCCTGTGGGGCTACGTCAAGTCTATGGTCTATGCCAACAAGCCAGCGACGATTGATGAACTTCGTACGAATATCAAACGTGAAATTGCAGCAGTATCGGCCGATTTATGCTTGAAAACCGTCGAAAATTGGGTTCAGCGTCTGGACTTCTGCAAGCGTGCCCGTGGTGGCCATGCAAAATAAATCGAGTTCCATACATAATGGCATCGAATGTACTTTCACAGGAATAAAGAATTTCATTGATATCCAGAACCGTTTTTGTTTTATTTAAAAAAAATTTAGATTTTGTAGCGCTCTTATTGAAAAACCCCCCATTCACTATTTCAGTGCTCCAGATATAGGACTATGACTTCTTTGCCACGACCCTAGAGATGTTCAAAATGTGAAAAAAAAACGACAAGAACACAAAAAGAAAAATTTGTTTAAATATTTTTTTCACTCACTTTTCAGATTTTTAAAATTACACAGCTGACAGATTGTCAAAAGTACGCGAAAAATTTTGACGTTATATTAGTCTGTTCAGAGGAATTTGTTTTATAATCGATAATCCTTACTTAATCCCTACTTAATCCTTACTTAACTTAAAATTGTAATTCGTTGCGAATGTATGCTTCATTAATTTTTGTTCCGCAACGGATATTGAAAATAACATTTGACTGGGTGTATCGCTTAGATCCCCATTAGAACTCGAAGTCGCGGTGACTCCTGTATCGATGCCGTTCCTCTATCGTAGCGTTCCAAAAAAAAAACTTCGATGGTAAACTGAATTCCGATCGCAACTGACTTTCGTTTCAGAAATTCTTTAAAGGGATACCTCGATAGGGCTGAGTATTTCTATTTTGAGCTTATTTTCGATTATTCTTTGTAGGTTTAACTGACTTTTATAGCATTTATGAGGTCGGCTGCTTCATAAAAAGTTACCCTGTTTCAAAAATCCATATGCACAACCATTTAAAATTGGGTTAACAATTTTTCAAAAGAATTTTTTTAGATTTTTAATAAAAAGTTGACCTTTCAATGGAGGAATTTTGAAAATATTTTAACTCACAATACAGCAAACAACTAGATAGCGGTATAGCAAATTTTATCATCCTACCAAAATATTTAACACCCCTAGATACCAACCAAAAAGCAACAACAAATTTTTCCACATGAAATTCATATGAATCAATTTATAAGCATATCTTAAGGCGTGTACATTATCAACTCCATTCGATCTTAATTTGGTTTTCTTCCGCCATTTACGCCACTAGACCATACCCCCTAATGAGTCTCGCGCGACTCATTTGTTCTCCATCCAGTTGAAGGTCTCATATTGATTTTTGCATAAAAATTCAATCAAAATTTGTTCATAACCATTTCATGGTATCATCGTTCGAGTATATCTTCCCCAGGCTCATAAAGCAGCTCTAAATAATTTTCCTCCCGCATCCCATGACACAGAGAAACCATAATTTAAATTACCATCGCAAAAGATACGAAAATTCGCCAAATAGATTGCATAAAACCTATTTTGGGTAGAAATATAAAAATATTCGACGGAAGCACACATGACAGCATCAGAGAGAAATAATTTGATTTACTTTCGTTTTTAGAACGAGGCCTCATTAAATTCCTCGAACATCGGGCGACGATAAGAAGACTCTGTGGAGCAGAAATTTTATTTTTTATCACCACCGAGTCTCCGGTGACGGAGCCGCTGTTTCATTTTGTATTTCTTGTGAAAGGAATGAGTGTCATGCGTTGTTTTTTTTTTATAGCTAGCTGAGGAAGTTCATCAGAAGTGATGTTCGCCGGAATTGTTTGAAAACATCAATAGGGGGCTTCAATGGCAAATGGCGACAATTCCATCCACAAAACTGTATCTCTGCGGTATTATTGTATCTGATATCGATTATGATGAATAAAAATCCGGCGATCAACATCTGTTGGGCTAATTTAAGATCTTAAGACCAGGCGGGGTCAATCAGCAACGATTAAATTCGCAATAATTACCCACGAGCCACCAGAAGGAAGCAAACTCGATTCTGGGGCAGGAATGCCACTGATAGTACAATTCGCTGTAACGAACCAGTTCAGTGGAGTGCATGCAACAAATGCGAAACGCGAAGAAGCAGTTGAACGACTCGAAAGAGCGAATCAGCTGATAGGAGTATCTATGCGTACATTTAGATCATTTCACCAATTAATGGCGGCAATAGTCGGCATAAAAGACGCCCCGACTGGGAATGAATGTGCCAAGATAAACTGCGCCTCGATTGTGACGCGTGGGAGAGGCCCACTCAGTCGGAATGAATTATTGTTTGTCGCACGAAATGCGAATGTTTGTCTGGAGCCCGTGTCGTGATGTTCGTGTGTGTGTGTGGGGAAAGTGCCTTGACATCGGAGAAATTAATTTGACATGACTGAACGAAAGCTAAAGATACACCGGGTCCAGAGTTGGTGGAAATAGTTGTTTTGATGCAGGTACACGATGGAAGTGTTGATGATAACATTAAAAAAAAAGATACGGGCATCCGTAGATACGTGTGGTATTGAACGAGTTCAACGATCGCACCCTGTAAAGTGTGTCAACTGCTGGAAGTTAATCGGAGATGTGCCTTTCTTGTTGTAGAACTTTTTATTGGGATTAGGTTTTATGGGTTGTTGGTGATCCGATTAGGAGTCAAACTTGCATAGGCCGGCGAGGGCCCATAAGATGCTCATTTGAATGGTAGCCTAATTATTTTTCTTGTAAAGAGGTAGAATTTGGTTAGACTGTCGTATAACTCGATAGGCTAATGGTACCTTAGTAAGGTCATAGGAAAAAAGGGTATGAAACCTAGCTACTCCATTCATTTTTGGGTGTTCTAGGAATGTTACTCTGACTTGCGCAAGAGTTGGACATAAACAAAAATGAAATATCTGGCATTACCAGCCCATGATGGACCTCAAATATAGATTGTCTCTTCAATTATGTGTGCAAAGTTGTTATTTTGCCACAAAGAAAAGGACCTTTCGTACCTATCAGACTTTTGCAAGAGGTGGAGCACTGAAAATACCGTTGGTCTTGATAGTGCACTGCAAGCGGGAGTGTTGGTGTCCATTAGCTTTATACGTTTAAAAGTCATAGAGATGACGCACTGCATACAAGAAAAATGTTCTATGGCACAACCCGCCATAATATTTGGGTCTCGTTCTCATGTGTGCACATGCACAACGCCCGCCGATACCATAAAGCTGGCGAGCAAAGGTTTCTGTTTTTTGTTAACAAGGCTTCATCCTTATGGCTTTATGTGGTTCTAGCCAGAATTGAAGAATTGTCGCTTAAAACGGCCAAGGATTTCTTCATCAGCTTTTGATACCTTCCATGAATAGTATCCGTTAAGCAGGACTGGGATCATAAGAGTCTTTGTTACTAAATTGCCTTCTTAGCCCAAAGGTTTCTGTTTTTTTTTTGTTAACAAGGCTTCATCCTTATGGCTTTATGTGGTTCTAGCCATCTTTAAAGTCCAGTGAGGATTTTTTTTGAACAGGTCTATGTTGGTGTACATCTCATAAAGTTCATGTTTGAATCTCTATCTCCATAGCCCATCATCGAAAACAAACTAGGGACCGTATATTTTCCGAAGAATTGTCGCTTAAAACGGCCAAGGATTTCTTCATCAGCTTTTGATACCGTCCATGAATAGACTCCGTTAAGCAGGACTAGGATCATAAGAGTCTTATACATATAAGATCTCCATAGTTGTTCGACTGAGGGCTTTGTTACTAAATTGCCTTCTTAGCCCAAAGAAACAGCGCAGCGGTTAGGATGGGAAATTCTTCGTTTTATTTCTGACCAGATGTCGCTTTCGGAGCGAATAGTGGACCTGAGGTAGATAAACGTTCCTGCACTGGGCCAGGTATATTCTTTGGCCAAATTGTTAAAAACGTCCAATCTTGTCCAGCTCTCTCAGCAAAAAGGAAACTCCAGTAAAAATACATTTTTAAGGAGAAGCGGCAATGTGAACGTTTGCCAAGCTATATTCCCTGCAATATACAAAACTAGGCTTAATAAAACCCCCCTGCATCGAAAGGGGAAAAACTACAAGACCATGGCACCAGATATATCAAAACTCAAAGCTTTTTAAACTCAGAATAGGAATATCTGCAACGATCTGCAAAATGCTCTGAGATGCTACCATCGTTAGCCCTTGACTATGTAAGAATTCCAATTAGCAGCAAGATTACAAAATGTGTAAAATTCAGGTCTGAGCTGCGAGTGAAACGGGAGAGGTTTTATACTTTCCTGTTAAAAATGTCGGTAGAAGCTGTCTCTCACCTCCTTTCACAAGAGTTCAAAATCGGCGCAAGACTATAAGTCTCGTCATCGTTAATGAATTGCTTAGAGCCACGTAAAAAGTTGAAAGAAAAAATCTAGACCTTGGGTACTTACGAGCCATTTGGCTATGAGCTAATGCTTTCTTCTTTGTATCGTACCCTGAATGCTTCTTCTGCCTCGAGATGTAATTTTTGTTAACCAGATAATGGAGGAAATTCTCGTGCAGAGACTATTACGCGGTGCTGGTGTAGGCCTAACCACCATCAATATTGTTGCCTTTCGCATTCTGAAAATCACCTTTGGGGATAACCCACCTATTAACGTCATCCGCATATTTCAACCAAGGCCAGCTCTCTGGTTTGAGGTTGTTGGAAGGTACAAAGTGAAGAGTTGTCTCTTTCTCCTGTAGACGTCACTTTTTTATAAGGGGTTGCGAATAACCTTTAAATTTTTTACCACAATACGAGCGTTAGAGTAAGGGACGAAGTTTTGTTGCGAACCTGCCTGTTTGAAAATCGCCGAGATGGCAAATTTGCGTTGGACCGTTTCAAATCCAGATTTGACCAAATTTGTTGGGAAAACCAGCAAGTGGCACCGCTGTGTATATAAAGCGATAAGTATACCAAGTGGATACTGTTTTCAGGGTAAGCTTGGTATTGTGGCTCCATGTCTTGCGGATTTTTCTACAACTGAAATGTTCTAATGGTCAGATACCCAGGAATGTGAATATTAAACTGGATTGTCTTCACTTGAAGAAATAGACGACAGCCTAGTACTACTTTTGAGCTTGATGGGACTTATTTTCTGAGGTACCTAGCTGTCTGAAGACAAGAACTCTTTTATTTTAATCCGCATTGATTGGAACAGGCTTCAGTGACTGTAAAAACGGAGAGAGAAACTAGGATTAAGCTTACGCCCACTTAGTCATTTGCTTGGCAGCTAATGCAATGCTTGTGATATGGGAACCTTCCTGTCTGCTTGGAGTCATTTAATCCAAGTGCTCCGGCATCAGCGGTAGCTTTATACTTAGTTCAGTATTTTGAAAGTGGACGTGATAGTCAATATAATTTTGAGGTCAACTCTTAGAAGATCAAGCTTTCGAATCGCTGGCTATCGCAAATTTAGAAAATTATCCCAATAAAAAAATTATAGAAACTGAATATTAATGAAAAAGTTAAGACTCAGAAAAGGTCTGTCGAGATTACCCTTAACTCTACATGGTGGGATTAGAGTTATAAGGGCTTATAGGTTGTATGTGCCAAACCGCTCGGGGTACCTGTTAAGCTGGGCAGGAGCACAGAAGATGATCAGGCTCTGTTGCGTCTTTTTCTATGCGTCTTATACAGAAGTTATTTCTGAAGACTCTAAGCATTTCACCAACCTTCCCGGTATCCAGTTAGTACTTCGACAGGTACCCGATATTGGCTTTTTTTTTTAAAGATATGAGAAATGTTGATATTTTGCTTTAGGAAATGTTATTTTACAGCCTTTTCCAACCTTATTGCGATACCATTAGTCCGCTGGTAATATGTTAAGATCAGAGCTTCATCGGTCCACTACATCAGTTTTTTGATTCCCTTCCACTCCCAAGTAACCGGGAGCCCATTATAGTTTTACCATGTGATGACGATGACAAATATGGCCGCGGTGTAGTGGTAATGTGTTCGTCTGTTGAGTGGAAGGTTGCGCGTTCAATCCCAACCAAAATCCATTTCACTTTTATTTAAAAAGAAATAAAAAGGTCGGTGTAATACCTAAAAGTATGCACACCATCTTGAATTTCTTCAAATTTAACGAACACAAGAAAAAGTGACTCCCCGAAGCTAGTTCGGACACCACCCATGGAGTTTAAGTCTCCACTACATCCAAAATGTTTCCTATCCTCTCTTTCTTCCCCTTCACTAACGCTCGTACTATGGTAACATATAAAAGGGTATTCATAGAACCCCTTGAGTACGTGTAAATTATAAAAAAAAAAATATGTAGCCCCGAGTGCCACGAACAAATCGGGACGCATTTTGAGTTTCCTGAATGATTTAGAGCAGATTGACTACCCATGCAGAACGGTCAATTCCATTTCTGTTCGTGACGTCGATAGGACAGTCTATGTGATGCTTTTGTTGAGGTACGCAGCTTCTACTAAACGGTTACCCACCTAAATTATTAATAAAATTATTAATAAAATAATTAAAACGTTCGCAAAAAATATTTAACTTGTTTGGTGCATTCACAATGAGCTTTCGTAACCGCGTTTATATGCAGTGCCTCTGAAAAGACTCCCGCTCACATTCTCTTCGCTTCAAACCATCTACAATGATAGGTGTGCCTTAGATGACAATACTGGGTGAACCCTAGACATATCTGTTTGAAAAAGTTGGCCATTGTGGCTCATAGTGGATTGGTATCGTCCCAAATTCGAAAATTGTCTCCGTTGACGTATTCATTCATACAGAAATGGTCCTCATCGTTGAAGATGATTTTTCGAGCCCAATTAGAGTTGCTCCAGAGCCCATTCCGTGAACAAACTTCGTTGTCGTTTGCCTTCACATCCTTGGTCAGTTGAAAGATTCGAGTGACTATGCAAATCGCACCAATTGTTGTCTGCGAAAGGCCGAAGACTAGAGACAGCGGCGCTTTTTTCGCCAGATCTTGCGTTTCGTCGACGTACTGGTTTTGGTTTATCTTTTACTGAACCAGGGGACTCAAATTTATTTAGTCCTCTGGGTAGGACGATTTCGCGACCGTAAAATGGGCGAAGCGTGCGGAACGTTGCCCGAACAGACCACCCATTTTGAAAAAAAAAAACAATTTTATCATTTGCAAGTGTTTTTGAACGCTATGCCCGTCCATAGTTTTTTAGGCAAAACAGACTGAATAAATGACAACCGATTTGACAGATGTAGCTTCAAAAATATGGCCGCTATCAACTGTCAAAATTTGATTTGATTATTACATACAATTTTAGCGCAACAATCTCGTTGGGCTCTAGCTTTTTGCGCCTAGGAAATTCATGTTCTTCTTGCACAATGGCGGGTCCTCCTGTTTTATGGCGACTCCGTACGGCGAATTTGAGATAAGCTTTTCTTGACAATTGACACTACTCGGATGATTTGTCAGATCATCACGAGTTGAGGGCCAGTGAATAATCATTTAGGTGTTGCTACGGCTGGGAATCGAACCCAGACATTTTGCGCGGCAGTTTATCGTACTAACCATCGGTCCACTGAGCCCGACAAACCCTTAAGACGGTTTGCATATATCTTATTACTTACTTGCTTGCTTACTTACTTATCGGGCTCCCAACCCGTTAAGAGTTTCTGTCTGAGACACTGCAGCCTTCCATCCTTTACGGGCACGTTGCTTCCAGTTGTTTTTTTTTGGCATTTTGGACTACATCCACATCTTGGTACATCGCATAGATTTGGTAATTGTGTTTTCTCCTCCATTTGCGCTCCTCGCTCACAGGACCAAAAATCCGCTAAAGAATTTTTCTTGCGAATGAGCACAGTATCAGCTCTCCCTTCTAGCTTAACGTCCATCACTCGGCGCCATAAAACAGAACTTGGAGGATAAGGGTTTTGTAGAGCAAACATTTCGTCCTTCGAGTTAGGAGTTGTAAACCCAGTTCTTTTGTCAAACCGAAGTAGTAACGGTTTCCTAATTCTTCGCCGGATCTCCACTAGGGTGTCATTCGAGGAGTTTATGTTTACTCCGAGGCACTTGAACTCCTTAACAACCTCAAAATGATTGCTTTCAATAGCGACGCTTTGTCCTAGCCGGACAGATGCTTATTTGTTTGTTGATTGCATGTACTTAGTCTTGTCCTCATTTACTTCAATGCCAACGAATTTCGCCGGTTCTTTAATCGCCGTGAACTCTTCTATGACGGCACGACCGATGATTTCAATATCATCCACATAGCCCAGCAACTGGAAGGACCTGTTGAAGATAGTGCCTTCCGTGTTGACATACGCCCTGCCACACTATCTGTTGCAGTACGAGATTGAAGAAGTCGCATGAAAGCACGTATCCTTACCGAAATCCGGTGCATTTTTGGAATAGTTCGGAGGAGCTACTTCCAAACTGCACTTTGCAGCTCGTGTTTCCAACGTCACGCGACACAGCTGAATCTGTTTTTCCGTGATTCCGAATACGGCCATCTCAATACATAAAGTTTGAAAAATATAAACCTATAGCCCAAAAGTTGAGGGAATTTTAGGTCACTTAGTCAAACATGAAGATTTTATAGTTAGTCAGGACCTAAGCAATTTGTCAGGTGCTATAAATAAGTTCACTGAGATAGGATAGCATATATCCTGGCGATATATGCTATCATACGCGGCTCTGAAGTCGATGAATAGGTGGTGAGTTGAAATTTGTTGGTCTTTTCCAGAATGTGCCTCAGTGTGAAAATTTGGTCTACAGGCGATCTACTGGGTTGGAAGTCACTCTGGTACGTGCCGATTGGTGTGTTGCAGAACGGTTTAAGACATTCACGCAGTACGTTGGATAGTATCTTGTATGCGATATAAGCAGGGGTATGCCTCGATAGTTCTTACGAGGCATAGGAACACCTTTTTTGTAGATGAGGCAATATATCATGGCAGACACATTCATTTCGATCCACTTATCATCTCCAACCTCAGAGAACATGTAATGTACATGATCCGAATGGAAGTTTATACCTATCAAGTGGAAGTCACTGAACACTTGTGCAGTATCAGGGAAAATCTTGCCAAAATTGAACAGAAACGCTGCCAATAAATTTAAACGGTTTGACAGAAGTTCACCATTGGTATGTTCCAATATTGCTCACAACTGACTAAGGTACCACACAATCACAACGCATTTCAAGAAGTAAATTACCGGAACAGACTGACGAGGCATGATACGCCATATTTCTCTGTTTCTGTTCAAGTCACCTGAGGAATAAAACACTTGAAAGCCAATACTTTAAAAATATTCAAGAACTCCTAAAAATTTCATTACCCAATAGGGTGCCTATCACATCGGTATGGCTATATTGTGCTGAATGACAGAAGGAAGATCAGGGACACACTGGGCTAACGCCTACTCAATTGTAACACAATGGGTGCATGTCTAAGTTACTACGGAGGTTTAAGGATCACTCTACTTCACCGAAATGTCAACCTCACCTTATTCAAACTCAACAATCAATATTATCAATCTAGCCCATAACTGAAGGCTAAAAAAAACTGGTGACGAACTTTCGATTCTTAAACGACTCATATGCTTTGCTATTTGTCTATGTCAACAACTATCTTAAAAAAAAAAAAAATGGGCAGATATAAGCTAACAAGATGTTTACCTTTCCTACAATAGTCTTCTGTCAAACCGTTTTCAACCTTCTACCCGCATCAGTAAACAATTATGTAGAGAGGTAAGCACTTATGTATATTTCCAGCTGTAATATTGACAAGAGTTGGAAAACAAATAAAATATCTACCACTTGACTTTGAAACCTCCGCTACACCACACTCTTCGACAACCCCATCTGTTGACAAACAGAGTATCTCAACCCTTTGCTTCTACCAATGCATACGAATTTCACAAACCCAAGACGTAAAAAAATCAAAAAATCAGTTGGCATTCATTGAAACCTTTCAACTTTTTTTTAACAACAAAGAACACTTCCTTGTCAAGCCCTCGTTAGTGGTTATAAAAATGAAAACCACTCCGTTTTAGAACGATTAATGCGGGAATTATCTAACCACCGCGTGTCCGCATTTAGGTGCAAATAAATACTACACCTGTACCTGACCAACTTCTCATTCTCACGCTACCTTGTTGGGTTGGGGGCTCTAACTTCAAAATATTTCACCCTACCCTTGCCAAATGTTAGACAAAAGTAGGACAAATCCAAACTATGACGCTAACGCTACTAATTAATAAAAATCGCTTTGCAAACTTGAGTTGGTTTTCACATCATGCGCTCGAAAACACACACATACCCAGATATGTACTCTGTGACTGTGATGATACCACGCAGATACAATGTTTCATCAATAGAAAGCGGCTTTGTGTGTGTTTTTTTTTAACCTAGAGCGGACGGCGCGCGGCGGCTTTTGTTGGCCAACAAAGATACACCGATCGATTGCTGCAAGTACAAATTATCCACCGGTGATGTCGGTAAATGGTTCACTTTTTCTGTACAGCGATTTTTGCACACATTTTCCATTTGACTGATAGAGCGTACATAGATACTTTGAATGGATCAAAGATTTTTCCATATTGCTCTTGCGTTCGTGCAGATACTTGTATAGCATTTGAAATACAAAAGATATTTCTATTTCACGGTATGATGGGTCGAGGCATTGTCGTTTTCTTTGTATGGATGTTTGCAAATAAATGTATGCCAACAGGTTACAAGTAATCTGTCAGAAGATGAAATTGATTAGTTTTACAGGGTGGTAAATAAACACTTTAAATCGGAATTCCTTTTTTTTGCACTTTTTTTCGTATGGACGATGAATTCATCGATACAGATACTCTTTTAATATTAATAACAGGAGAGCCATCTAGTGGTTTCTTTTTAAATCATTGGATATTTTGACACTGACAGCTGTTTCCGTGCTCGGAGTTTTGACAGAAAGTCTGTATCATTTTTCCGCGGAACTAAATGAGTCGCTATACGCTTGAACAACGTTGGGAAATATTGAAAACATGTTCCCAAAGCGGGTGCTGCGTTTCCCAAACAGTGCGTTATTTGAGGACAAGTTTTGGCCGAAATGAAGAAACCACCGCGCCTGCTGCACGAAAGTTTGTGCAAAAAGTTCGTTAGACTGGTGTGCTAGTAGACAGCACATATGTTCCCCGTCGTGGTAAAGTGCGCATAGACGAGGATGTGGCTGCTGTAGTCGAGAGTGTGAGACTCAATTCACGAACCCCAACTCGCCATCGATTTCAACAGGTCTACATTTCACGCAACAGCCTGAGGAGAATTCTACACAAAAATCTCGGAGTATTTGCTTACAATCTCCAATTGACTCAGCAATTGAAGGCCCACGACCATCCGCTTGGCAGTTTGGGCCTTAGAGCAGTCCAAATTTAACAACGATTTTGGGCAAAAAATCATCTCTTCCGACGGACCGCATTTTCATCTCGGCGGCTACGTTAAAGGTCCACAAAATAGAAGAGACCCTCTAAACTGCCCCAATTACAAAGGCATAAGTCTCCTCAACATCGCCTACCAGATCCTGTCTGCCGTAATATGTGAACGCCTGAAACCGTTTACCAACAGCCTGATCGGCCCTTATTAGTTTGGTTTTAGGCCAGGAAAGTCTACAACCGATCAAATTTTCACACTTCGGCAGATCTTGGAAAAAAAACCAAGAAGTCCAAATCGATATCCACCACCTATTCATCGATTTCAAAGCCGCATACGACAGCATTTATAGAGACGAATTATACAGAGACGGGCTCAGTGGCGCGATGGTTAGTGCGATGAACTGCCGCGCATGAGGTCTGGGTTCGATTCCCAGCCGTAGCAACACCTAAACGATTTTTCACTGGCCCTCCTCTCCTGATGGTCTGACAAATCATCCGAGTAGTATTAATTGTCATGAAAAGCTTATCTCAACTTAGCCGTTCGGAGTCGGCATAAAACAGGAGGTCCCGCCATCGTGCTAAGAAGTACACACACACACATGAATGGTTGTGAGAAGAAAGCTAGGCTCTGGGTACTAACGAGGCTGTTGCGCCATAAATTTATTTTTTTTTTTTAACTATACAGAGCCATGTTTTTGTAGTCGTTTATGTAGGATGACGATGGAGAATTCTCGCTGCTCCATTAGGGTCGAAAACTACCTCACCGACGCATTCGATACCAGAAAAGGATTTAGGCAAGGCGATGCGCTATCATGTGACTTCTTCAATCTGATTCTTGAGAGGATTGTGCAAAACTCGCGAGCCAACACCAGAGGCATAATTTTCCAAAAATCTGTACAACTACTAGCATACGCCGACGACATTGACATCATTGGTAGGACCCAACGTGATGTCATAGTCACGTTTGCTTGTATAGAGAAGGAAGCGGTAAAATTGTGTTTAGCAGTAAATGAGGGTAAGATCACGTACATGCTGTCAACATGAAAGGACACAGAACATCGAAGAATTGGACAGAACCTCACCGTTGACAGATATAACTTTGAGGTAGTACGGGACTTTATCTATCTCGGCTCCGCTATTAACACTGACAACAACATTTCGTCAGAAATCAAACGAAGAATTACTCTTGCCAACAGCTGTTTCTTCGGGCTAAGAAGGCAATTCAGTAGTAAAGCCATCACTCGAACTACTTAGGAGATCTTATATAAGGCCCTGATCATCCCAGTCCTAATCTACGGCGCTGAAGCATGGATCGTCTCAAAAGCGGATGAAGAAATCCTTGGTCGATTCGAGAGGAAAATTCTTCGAAAAATCTTCGGTCCCGTTTGCGTTGACGGGCTATGGTGACGAAGATTCTACCAAGAACTAGCTCGTATAGTACAGCGACATGCCCCTGGTAAAAAAAACTCCGGCATTGGACGTTTAAGATGTTTCTTCGGGCTAAGAAGGCAATTTAGTAGTAAAACCCTCACTCGGACTACTATGGAGATCCTGTATAAGACCCTGATCATCCCAGTCCTGCTCTAAGGCGTTGAAGCATGGACCGTCTCAAAAGCGGATGAAGAAATCCTTGGCCGATTCGAGAGGAAAATTCTTCGAAAAATCTTCGGTCCCCTTTGCGTTGACGGGCTATGAAGACTAAGATTGAACCGAGAACTATACGAGCTGTACAGCCCCTGGTCAAAAAACTCCGCATTGTATGTTTTAGATGGCTAGGACATGTAGAACGAATGGACACCAATACTTTGGCTTATAGAGTCTTCGATTCCCAACCAGACGTCGGACACAGTAGAGCAAGACCTCGCCTTAAGTGGCGCGCACAAGTAGAAACCGACTTCAACCAACTTGGAGGGCGCAACTGGAGGCAGTTAGCTAAGGACTGGGCTAATTGGAGAGGCATCTTGGTTGAGGCCCAGGTTCATTACGGACTGTAGCGCCACTCAAGTAAGTATGTAAGGAAATTAAATTTTATTGCCTTATAGAGGAATAATTGCTAGTTGGGCTTACGTCGTGGCGATGTTAGTTGGTTGATTATGTAATTTGACACCGTTAGGTTTCTTGTTCGAGGATATTAGGAACAAAAAGTGTACATCTTTAAGCCAAGAACAATTCAAGAGCTAATGGATGAGATATTTCGGCAGATTAATGTCATTGAACTTCAATTTCGTCTCAGCGTCATTCAAAATATGGACCATCGGATAGAGGTATGCCACCAAATCCGTGGCGAGCATTGGGCTGATATTTTTTTTTACACATAATTCGCATAAATCCTTCTTTCATAATAAAAACAAAATATTAAAAAAATTCTCTGAACCACCCTTTGTATGGTTAGATGAAACCATTAGGAATGCTAATACAAAAGTTCAGCATTTAAAAAAAAATCCCACCAATACCTGGCGCCTGGTTGTTGTCACCCTGTAGATATTTGTCCATACATAACTTTAATTAATAAACAAAACTAATTTGAATAACAATCATATTATGTTAAGTAAGCACATGGCCTATCAGTATTTGATAAGAATCTGGCCTTATAGACAAAAGAGAAAGACCCATGACTTTGCATCTACAGCGTGCGTGTTTTATGGTGTCAACAGCCTCCAAAGATGTGCAGGTCATGGAGTGAAAAGCAAAAGTGAGATTGATTTCGGATGGTTCATGAATAATGCATTTTTGGTGGTTGAACAAAATGAATTTATTCGGATAGGAAATAACACGAATCTGTATTTAGCTGAAGACTAATTGTGGAAGTCGGCGGGTCTAGGCACACGCGGTTAAATGTGGAGTTGGGGTTGAAAAATAAATCCCAGCTGAATTAGACTAAGGCACTCATATAAACATGTGCCCAAACACTAACCCGAAGTTGTTTTGCTGTATCTGTACTCTGGACTTGAGAAAGCTTGGGTACTAACGAGCATGTTGCGCAAATATTTGTGTGTGTTTTTTTTTTGGACTTGAAAAACCTTGAGCGCTGACTACAAAGAACAAGACCGTTCGACAAAGCACTTACTTACTTACTTGAACATGGACCTCGACCAACATTCCTCTACAATTAGCCCGATCTTTAGCTAACTGCTACCAGTTGCGCCTTCCAAGTTGGTTGAGGTTGGTTTCTACTTGTGCGCGCCACTAAAGACGATGTCTTCCTCTTCTGCGTCCGATATCTGGTTGGGAATCGAAGACTCTGCGAGCCGGAGTATTGGTGTCCATTTGTTCCACATGTCCTATCCATCGTCCAACGTCCAATGCGGAGTTTTTTGAGCAGGGGCATGTCGCTGCACAGCTCGTATAGTTCTTGGTTGAATCTTCATCTTTATAGCCCATCAACGCAAACGGGACCGAAGATTTTTCGAAGAATTTTCATTTCAAATCGACCGTTCGACCAAGTGCCTTTATGGCCGCTTGGCTATCTATGAGAATAGCAGTATTTTGCTTTTCCGCAGTGGCGCTATGGTTAGTGCGATGAATTGCCGCGCAAAAGTCTGGGTTCCCAGCCGTAGCAACACCTAAATGATTTTTCACTGGCCCTCCTCTCGTGATGATCTGACAAATCATCCGAGTAGTATCAACCAAGAAAGCTTATCTCAAATTCGCCGTTTGAAATCGGCATAAAACAGGAGGTCCCGCCATCGTGCAAGAAGTACACACGCACACAGGAATGGTTGTGAGAAAGCTCGGCCTTGTGTATTAACGAGCCTGTTGCGCCTAAAATTTGTATTTATTTGTAGTGTGACGCCCCAGTAGTAGTGTCACGCCCCAATAGCGTTCAAGTAGTTCCGCCTGGAATACGCTTGCAAAGTCTGATAGGCGGAAAGATACTGATATTTGCCGTGATTCCGAGTAGACTACAGACCCTACACCACAGTTCATCTCAGATCCGTCGGTGTAGACGTCCGTGTCGAAAATTTGGTAGGAAATCTTACGTGGAAGCCTTTCTTGAAGCTTAGTATAGGTGTTATGTAGTCTGTTGGAAACGTGACCACGTCGTTTGATAACGAGTACTGGATATTACTGTGGCCATACGGCCTTGCATTCAAGCATCCTGACTCCTTTAGTCTTACTGAGCTGCATAAAGCCGTACCTTAAATGTATGTATGTCGAGAGGCAAGAGATGCAATAGCACGGTAAGGTCATCTGTTGGCGCCGACATCAGTGCGCACGTGGTGCCTTACTGGCTGATCTTTGCAGCTTTCTTAGCCTTTACTTAAAGAAGAGAATTGGACGTACCACTGCTGTGTACATCCACAAAGTCATCTTTGGTTGAAGTCCTCACTTCTTTTCAAAGGTTTTGCTACAAGCATAGCAGTTAACACACGCCTTCCTTACTCTATGTTCGGTTTTTTTTACCGGTTAAGTTTTGGGTCATAATGCTTGACCCAAAACTTAACCCAAATAGCTAGCGCTGGAAGATAGTGTGAGTGGTTGGCCATTAAGACGAAGTCAGGTATTTTGGTTTTGTTGGTGAATAGCACCAATTCCGTTTTGCTCGGACGCCGAGCAGAGTCTTACTCACTAAATCTTTTAATTATACCTGAAATAATCCTTAGCTGTGCTGAAACTAACCTTGAAATACCCTATCTTAGGGTAGGATAGGATACACGATAAACTTGATCTTAGCATTTTACAGAACAGTTTCGTTGTGATCTCCCTGGGCCGCGCTTACGACAAAAAGCGTTTCATTCCTCTGCCGAAACCTAAATCCTAAAATTTTTAAAAAGTAGGTCCACGTTACGTCCTGTCATCGGCAGTTTATCGTTCTGTTAGTTCCATGTCGTATTACCAAAGAACGGCCCACCTACCGTCCACACACCACCCTCTGTTTTGCTGTCTTTTTGTCCAAACGTTAAATGCAAATTTTGTAATCAGGCCTATGTTGCTGTGCAGATCATGCGTCGTCCCAATAACCCATCAAAGCAAACGGGACAGCGGAATTTTCCATTCAAACCGATAAAAGGTATCTTCGGTCCAACCTTTATCACAGTCAACGCAAACGGGACTGAAGATTTTCCAAAGAATAGTGCAATCCAAATATTTCTTCTTCCGCTTTTGATTTGACACCGGCAAGTGCATCAAAAGATGGTCCATTTCAAGTCATTATGCAAAAAGCCGTCTTTTCAAGTGATGTGCGCACATACAAACCTCTAAACAATCAAAGCTTATAAAGCCATACAGATGACGCATTGAGAAGAAAAATCAGAAACTTTTGCTCACAAGCTTCATATATGGCGGGCTGTGAAAGTACAACCCGCCATAGGACAATTTTTCTTGCATGCAGTGCGTCATCTGTATGGATTTATAATCTTTGAAAAAATGCTAGTCGATACAGAAGTCAAAGTTTATAAAAAGTTCGGCCCTGTTTAAACCTCTAAACTTATCAAAGCTAAACTGATACAGAAGTCAAAGTTTATAAAAAGTTCGGTCCTGTTTAAACCTCTAAACTTATCAAAGCTAAACTGTTAGTACTCTAATAAATCTGCTGTTCCAAAGTATAGTTCATTTCCAGAGTCAGAGTCAGAGTTTTGCAAGTTTTCCCATTTCCAGTGATACGCGCAAACGTCCTTACTAATTTTTTGTGGTCTTGACTCTGATTGGTCAATATTATGAAAACCATTTTCCAAAAGAAAGTCTCCAAATGTGAAATCTTAAAAATTTATAGAGAAAGTACGTCGAATATATTGAAAATCAAATAAATTCGACAACTTTGTCAATGTCAAGCATAAAATTTTTCATGCTCTTCCAGCGTAATTTTCCATGCGCATAGTGACTTAAAACGGATCACACACACTCATTTATATTCACGGCCACATATGACTTCCTCTTCTAAACATAGTCATCCCCCAGGGTTATCCACTACTTAGCCCTCAAACTCCATACGTATGCCCAACACTAAAAGGGCTAAGTACACAAACACAACCTCCATCGTACAACCTTCAGCCTAATCCCACTGAAACTGTTTTTTTTTTTTAACGAATTTCAAAATAAACTGTCGAAATACATTATTTGACAACCTCTCAGGTGAATGTCAATTTAAAGCCTGTCTGTGCGTTACCTTTGCCATTTTATGAGCAAACATACGAGTACTGTTTAAGGGCGAAAACATTAACTTGAGCGGCCATTATCATTTG
The DNA here is from genome assembly GCA_949824845.1 of Rhingia rostrata. Taxonomy (NCBI): domain Eukaryota; kingdom Metazoa; phylum Arthropoda; class Insecta; order Diptera; family Syrphidae; genus Rhingia; species Rhingia rostrata. Next base: position 72,701,057 of record OX463758.1, on the reverse strand, counting down.
AAATTCTCGCGTGTATTCTTTCACGCATTTACTCTGACGGGATCGGGATGTGAATGAAAGAAACGAACACATGCAACTAAATTTCTGAGGGAATTCCACTCACAATTATGTGTGAGGCGTGTAAGCCCATCGTGGTGATATTTTCTCATTAACCAAAGGCTTTCCTGTTAACCATTCTTAATGGGGAATGTAAGTGTTCTGCAAAAGTGCTATAAACCCGATTTTTTTTTAATTACGAAATTTTCTTTTACTTAATGTAAGCAGTAAGTATCTGCATCTGTTAGAGTTTATGTTGTGGGGTTCATAAACCTCCTTCTTTTCTGGGTGCCATTCAATACCATCTAAGTATTATTACCCGAAGTACTAAACAGACGAACATCGCATATTACGTGCGTGAACTATTTTGAAATTCTTTCCTTCTATCTCGGTCCAAAGGTTGAAAGTGTGAAAATCACCCTCAACCCGTCTACATATTCCAAATGTTTCAGCGTCATAATTACCACGAAGTCTACACATCCAAAAAAAAAAATGTTTCAATTCCAAGCAGTGGATGAATCGATTTTATTTCACTTTAATTCAAAAAAAAAAAAGTATCTTACCATTTTGTGTGAGTATCTATGACTATTGTTTACAAATTATTTATGCACAACATTATCATGAATTTTTACCAACTGCCTGCTTTTGTCATTTCAGGTATGTCTACTGGAGGTACTTCCCTTATTCTTGAGGTTTTATCCATTTTAAGAACCAATCGTGTGAGTACCATATTTATGTATCTACGTTCTCTGACAAATTTGTTAGATTTGCTGTAAATCTAATTTATCGAGTCGAGTTTTAACTGAAAACACGTTTTATTGAGCATGTTTGGACAAATAATTCGTGATTGATGCGAGTACCTACTTAAAAGTCGAAATACCTCATATAAGGCATGGAAGCTACAAGCTAGTCAAGTCGTGAATTTAATTTTCGCTTATTTGTTGTTTGTATGTTCGTTGTTTTTTTTTTATACGTAGGTATTCCAATTAGATGCCGGAAGATTTTCCGTGACTCAAGTCTAACGAGCTGTAACTATAGGGAAGAGTATCTATATATGGCTTTTGGGTGACTTTGAGTTCCCTTATTTTTTTTTTTTAGAAAAATAAACGTAGAAAGCTTGTAAAACGTGATGTGAAATAATTAATTCGTAATATGCGTCACACCGTGTAGTTGCTGTGCATGAGTGAAGGCGGCTTTAGAATATTTTTTTTTTTTTTTTAGGTTTAATGGAACTTTAGGTAGTGGTTTAGCCTTGAATATGGAAATTAGAATCACTGCCAATGAACACATTGATTTGCATTTAAGAAGATTCTCTTCGATATGTTAACCTTTGACTGTTTTGAATAAATAATTTCAAGGAGTTGTGTTAGTAAGTTTTTGGTAAACTGGATAAAAAGTGGGCTTTTAGCATTTTTTAGGCTTGAACTTGAACAGAAGATTTCAAGGCGTTTTCTTAATTTAAGTACTTCAGTGACGCAAGTAGTAAGCACTTGATTTACTAGGTACGGGATTAGAAATTCGATCCCCGGTCTGGGAATAAGTTTTGGTTCAATAATTATACAGAGAACTGAAGGTTGATGCGGAAACTTGGTAATGTCCGATAAAGCTAAAATTCAAACCAAATAGTTTTTTCGTGTATACGTTTTGTAAGTTTTCGTTGTTGTAATTTCAAACATTCAATAGATAAATGACAGAAATTTCCCAACAGAAATTGTCAGGGGCTGGTCCCATAGAGTAAGAATCGATGTTACTCCTAACTCACACACCACCAAACCTAGAGAATACTAAGATCATCAACTTTTTGTTATTCACTTACTTAGGTGTCACTGGAATCCGAAATAAACCTAGGCCTCAACCAACATGCCTCTCCAACTAGCCCGGTCCTTAGCTAACTGCCTCAAGTTGCGCAACCGAAGAGTAGTCATACAGATGACGGCTTGAGAACAAAAAAACAGAAACTTTTGCTCACCAGCTTCATGGTACGGGTGGGCGGTGTGCACGTGCACACCTGAGAAACGAGATCCAAACATATGGCGGGCTGTGCCAGTACGACCCGCTGTAGAACAGTTTTTCTTGTATGCAGTGCGTCATCTGTATGACTTTATAACACTTGGCGCAACTTAAGTTGGTTGATGTTTTGTTTCTACTCGTACACGCCACTTAAGGCGAGGTCTTCCTCTACCGCGATAGACGTTTGGCTGGGAATCAGAGCCGGAGTATTAATGTTCATACGTTATATTACATGTCCTAGCCATCTTAAACGTCCAACACGGAGATTTTTTGACCAGGGGCTGTATAGCTGGTATAGTTCTTGGTTGAACTACAAAGGGGGATCGTCAACACAAAGGGGACCGAAGATTTTTCGAAGAATTTTCCTCGCGAATCGACTAAGGATTTCATCATCCGCTTTTGAGACGGTCCATGCTTAAGCTCTGTAGAGCAGGACTGGTATGATCGAAGTCTTGTATAGGATCTCCTTATTAGTTCGAGTAAAGGCTTTATTGCTGAATTCCCTTAGTTCTAACCCGAAGAAACAAGAGTTATTCTTCGTTTGATTTCTGACGAGATGTTGTTCTCAGAGTTGATAGCGGAGCCAGGGTAGACAAAGTCCTGTACTACCTCAAAGTTATATGTCAATGGCTATGTTCCGTCCAATTCTTCGATGTTGTGAGTCCTTTCGTGTTGACAGCATATACGTGGTCTTACCCTCATTAACTGCTAAACCCAATTTTGCCGCTTCCTGCTCTATGCTGGCAAACGTGGCTATGGCACCACGTTGAGTCCTACCAATGATGTCAAAATCGTCGGCTTATGCTAGTAGTTGCACAAATTTTTGAAAAATTGTGCCTCTGGTGTTGGCTCGGGAGTTTTGCACAATCCTCTCAAGAATCAAACTGAAGAACTCACATGACACCGCATCGCCTTGACTAAATCCTTTTTTGGTATTAAATGTGTCGGTGAGGTCGTTTCCGACCCTGATGGAGCAGCAAGAATTCTCCATCGTCATCCTACACAAACGGAGGAGGAGGGCGGTATACCAAAACTAGACATAGCTCTGCATAGTTCGTCTCTATAAATGCGCTGTCGTATGCGGCTTTGAAATCGATGAATAGGTGGTGGGTATCGATTTGGACTTCTTGGGTTTTTTTCAGGATCTGCTAAAGTGTGGAAAATTTATCGGTTGTGAACTTTCTTGGCTTAAGTCACACTGATAAGGGCCGATCAGGTTGTTGGTAAATGGTTTCAGGCGTTCAGATAGTACAGCAGATAGGATCTTGTAGTCAATGTTGAGGAGACTCATGCCTCTGTAGTTGGCGCAGTTCAGAGGGTTTCCCTTTTTTTTTGCTGAGGTTCCATTCTTTAGGCATACTTTCATGGACCAGATTTGGCTTATGAACTGGTGGTTGTTACTCACCAAGTCATCTCCGCCGGCTTAATAAAGCTTAGCGGAAAGGCCGTCATTCCCGGCATCATTATTAAGCTTCAGTTTAGAAATTGCTATCCTCACTTCACTCAGGTCGGGTGGTTGGCAGTTTTCGCTTCCGTGGCCATGTTGAATGGTTCGTTCTGCCTGACAGCGGAATGTTGTTCATCGTCGCCGTTTAACAGTCTGCAGAAGTGATTCTTCGATATCCTCAGCCTCGACTGTGTCTCAACTACTATAATTCCTGGTTCATCTCGACAGGATTCTGTACGAGCCTTGTATCACCATCTTCGACTTTGGTAAAACTTGCAACATCGTTACTGGAGTGGCACCTCTCTAATTTTTTCTTTCTGAAAAGCCGGTGTTCTTTCCTTCCTTTCAGCCTATAGAGCTGAACGGCAGATCTCGTCTTCGCCTGCCGCTTAACCATGTAGGTCTCGTTCTTGGCTGCCAGTCTATGTCTCTCTTCCTCATCAAACCAGGGGTTCTTGCTTTGTGTGATCTGGGTACCGCCATGTCCCCTTATGAATATCGCCGTGAGAAAATCGTGTGCTGGGCTATAGTGGTATTTTGTTCAATAGCGAAGACAATTAGCCTAAGTCCGCTGTCAGACGTATTGTCGTGTAGGCTGTGTTTTCCTGTCAAAGCGCCCACGCATATAAGGCTTATGTTGGCGAATTTGGCTTTGATGCGAATTGTTACAAAGCGTTTTCTAATGTCTTGGGAACATAAGACTTCTTGCCTGGCAGTTATTACAAATCCGCATCCGACTAGTCGCTGTTTCTGCTCACTATAACACGACCCTTAGTAGATGCCACAGTTTAACATCATTGCACGTTCCAACCCATCGTATTTCCTTTATGGTAGTAATGTCTGCTTTGTAGCTGCGTATGGTTTCCGCTTGTTGTTCGCCGCCACTTCTCTTATTTTATTTCGCACATTCCAGATGCAGATACGTCGAACGTCGTTGTCCATTTTTCTTTCGTAGCACCCAGCAGACATTGATGTCATTAGTGAACGCTGACTGGTATCCCCTCTGCAACAAACTGGCTATAAACTGCAATTGCGCGTCTTGTAGTCCTGCAACAAGTCTTCACCTAAATATGTTATTGTACATGTAACCAAGAGATAGCGATCCTAAAAGTCCTCGCTAAGCCAAAGGTACTGTTGCGGTACCTACATTTTTATATTTATTCCAGATTTCTATGTTGAGATTAACTACTCATTGCGATGGAGGGTCATTAAAACACAAAGGATGTCATTGTCACGGTTGGGTATCGAAGACAGACCTCCTTTTTTGCAGATTATCGTACTTGACATTGTACTCCCCGCTGACTCAAAGAGCTCTCAAGGCTTTTAACTCACAATATGATGTTAATCTTGGATGGGTTTTTACTGAATCCAATCATAATGGGCGCATAAGCCGTTTAATGTGACGAGGTATCCTATCATAATGGACACATAAGCCCCTTAGATGAAATTCAGAAATCTATGTTTTAGCGATCCTTAAAATTTGATTTCATTTTTAGGATATGAGGTGGCTCTGCCATTTTTTTTAAAGTGAAAAGGTCGTTAAAATTGCATTTTATGGAACGAAAAATTGTAACGGAAAAGAGACAACTATAAACGTTTTTATATAGGCTGTGAGAGAATGAGGTATAAAGCATTTCTATATAGTTTCCCTATCCGTCTTCTCCTCTTTATGCTATGGTAAGCAATATATCTTCAGTTTCACCTCTACCGCGTGTGATCTGGTACTCCATGTTTTTTTGCTCACTCCTACATAATTATGTCATTTATGCTTTTGCTTTGTCTTGATCCGTTTTACAAGCCGCAATTCACAAGCCTTCGAAGTAACCCCTCATGGTGTTCAGTACTATCCGCCGTTGTTGATCAACCAATGGAGGTGCGTGTCTCATCTGGACACTTTGCTTACGGAGTGTACGTTCTGGCCTTACATACTGATATGTTTGGAGATATTTTGAAGTGCACGTTCTAGCCTGGCATGCTTATAAAGGGTTTTTCAATAAGAGCGCTACAAAAGTTTTTTTTAAATAAAACAAAAACGGTTTTGGATATCAATGAAATTCTTTATTCCTGTGAAAGTACGTTCGATGCCATTATGTATGGAACTCGACTTATTTTGCATGGCCACCACTGGCACGCTTGCAGAAGTCCAGACACTGAACACAATTTTCGACGGTTTTCAAGCATAAATCGGCCGATACTGCTGCAATTTCACGTTAGATATTCGTACGAAGTTCATCAATCGTCGCTGGCTTGTTGGCATAGACCATAAACTTGACGTAGCCCCACAGGAAATAGTCTAACGGCGTCAAATCGTACGACCGAGGCGGCCAAGCGACTGGACCATTTCGTGAGATAACACGTTCTCCAAACTTGGTTTCCAATAAATTAATTGTGGCATTCGCTGTGTGGCTTGTGGCGCCGTCATGTTGGAACCACATGTCCTCCAAGTCCATATCATCCAATTGGGGCCAAAAATGTTCGGTTATCATTGAACGGTAGCGATTCCCATTCACAGTAACGTGCCGGTCTTGATCATCACGGAAGAAGTACGGCCCAATGACGGCGTCGGCCCATAAACCACACCAAACCGTAATTTTTTCGGGATGGAATGATGACTCATGGAGTACGTGTGGATTGCTGCCTGACCAATACCGCATATTTTGTTTATTGACGAAGCCATTCAGCCAGAAATGAGCCTCATCGCTGAAGATGATTTTTCGATGAAAATCCGAATCATTTTCAAGTTGTTGCTCAGCCCAATTCACGAACATACGACGCTTCTGGTGGTCAAGCGGCTTCAGTTCTTGCGTCAATTTAATCTTGTAAGGATGTAGGCCAAGATCTTTTAGCAAAATTCGCCACAACGACGTCACATAGATGCACAACGCTTGAGAACCACGTGTGAGAGACACATTTAGGCTTTCTTCAACTGAAGCCTCAGCGGCAGCAATATTCTCGACACTACGGGCACTTCTTTGTCTCACTGGCACGGGAACATTTTGTACTGTGCCTGTCCACTAGACGCTCAACTGTTGATCTGCTAGGACGATAATGACGACCATAAATTGGACATAGCGCTCTTAACGTTGAGGCCACTGACTCCGAATTTCGGTTGTAAATTTTAATAATTTCGACTCGTTTATCTTTCCATCATGAAATGGCAAACCTTACTGAAGAGAAATGTCAAAAGAGCGGCAAGAAATATGGCGTCGTTTGCTGTCCCTGTCGCTCAACTTTTGTAGCGTCCCTGTTGAAAAACCCGATATATTGCCACGACCACTCGGTAGCTCATTTCGAGAAATTTGCCTAAATTGGTGATATTTTGAAGTGTACGTGCTGGTTTTTATGTAAATTCGCTATTGATTTCATCGAAACGTTCCATCATTTTGTGAATTCAAGATTCAGAAAAGCGGTCAACTTACATCAATCATATGAAATGTCAGAACTCCCATTTGCAAAATGTTGTTGAATACGTCCTTGTGTGGCAAATTGCTCCATAAACTTTTCGTCTGTCATAAAGATCAGCCAAACACGCACAACATAAATTATTCTGATATGCGAGACACTCAGTCTACAATAGACTTAGACACCCACCCCTTCATGTCAAATTTTTTTGTTCGTCTGCCCTTGGAACAACTCTAACAAAGCCTCATTCGAACAACATTCCATTTGCAGATGTCGTACAGCGGCAGTATATTCCATTTCATGAAATACCTAATCAACAAGAAGACATTCAGGGACAATGTGAGCAAACAAAAAACACACACACACACATACCAGCATATTCGCGGGAACCAGAGCGTAAAGACAATTACTCCGAACGATTGTTTACATTTGGCGTAAATAATTTTCCTTCCAACTGAATATTTGCTTACAGACTGTTTACAGACCCCCATCCGTTCCTTAAGCTTTGTGACTCAGTCGAACTTCCCATCTGCTCCGGCACAAAAGGCGGAAATCAGACCAAGGCTTGCATTGTTTTTAGGGGCGCATCTGGCTGAACAAAGCCCATCGTAATAAGTTTACATTTACAGTCTTTTTGGGTAGCTGATTCCATAAATAGGCACACGGGTTGAAGTGTTCACAAGCCGTCGTGAGTAATCAGAGCGTTCACCTCCCCAAGTTTTTTTTTTTTAAGGTCATTGTGTGTGGATATTTTTATACGAATTGTTTTTTTTTTCGGGACGAGCTTAATGGACTTTCCTCCTCGCGGCAGGGGTTCGTGTTTAATGAGGTGCGCCCGTACCTTCAATTCAATTAAAAACGCGGTTAACCAACTTGCATCGGATACCCACAAAAGTATCTCTCAAGTTAGATGAATATCCGCACAGCGAGGGTACTCCCAGCGAAATGTATCTTTTATGTTTGTAAGCCAAATCTAGCTTTAGATACATTCAGGCCGCATACGATGCAGCTCTCTGGATAAGATGCGACTTATTCGCTGCAAGCGATAGGTGAATGCATTTTGTGCAAAGTTGAAGTCGTCATTATGTTGCGCGACTTGAAGCGTGTTAGTGGGACAGTCAGTCGTTGAACTCTTGTCGTTCCAAATCCGAACGGAGTTGCTCGCTGCATCGGAGTTATGGTGAAAGACACACCACATGGGCACATGTGTGGCAGAAGTGGTTCTGGAGCTCTGAATATTACATTTCAATGAGGCGACTGGTTGGAGATGGTTTGGCTATTGACCGAAAGTAGGTTGGATATGCACACGATAGAGATGGGCTTTGTGAAAGGATGTGCGGTGGGGGAAGTCACATTTTTATAATTATTTTAAATTTTTTGTTCGTGAGTGGATTATTTTAGTGGAGAATTTTATGACAGAATGAGTAGTCTGAGGGGATGGAGATTTTAATGAGGATAATTCAACGCACATGATTAAAAATGTGCATCCTTAGGCTGTAGGACTTGGAGAAGGAATCATTTGAAGAGGATGGAGACGTCAATTTTATAATTAGGAACCTGATTCTGGGAAAGTGGAAGTTGGAAGTATAATATTTGAGGAGCATTCCATTAAGTTAAATTAATGACTGGGGTTGGAGGTGTAGGCGGGTAGGGCTGTGTTCCTTCCACCATTTTTTTTGTTTTATGGTGGCGGCTCAATAAGTTCTTTTCAAATATAATGTTCGCTTAAAATTTGTAAGACAATCACGGGTTGAGATTTAAATTTGTTTCTGTCTTTATTGTGAAGCTATCGGGTTTTTCAACAGGGACGCTACAACAGTTGAGCGACAGGGACAGCAAACGACGCCATATTTCTTGCCGCTCTTTTGACATTTCTCTTCAGTAAGGTTTGCCATTTCATGATGGAAAGATATACGATCCAACAACCGAAATTCGGAGTCAGTGGCCTCAACGTTAAGAGCGCTACGTCCAATTTATGGTCGTCATAATCGTCCTAGCAGATCAACAATTGAGCGTCTAGTGGACAGGCACAGTACAAAATGTTCCCGTGCCAGTGAGACAAAGAAGTGCCCGTAGTGTCGAGAATATTGCTGCCGCTGAGGCTTCAGTTGAAGAAAGCCCAAATGTGTCTCTCACACGTCGTTCTCAAGCATTGGGGATCTCTGTGACGTCGTTGTGGCGAATTTTGCGAAAAGATCTTGGACTACATCCTTACAAGATTAAATTGACGCAAGAACTGAAGCCGCTTGACCACCAGAAGCGTCGTATGTTCGTGAATTGGGCTGAGCAACAACTTGAAAATGATTCGGATTTTCATCGAAAAATCATCTTCAGCGATGAGGCTCATTTCTGGCTGAATGGCTTCGTCAATTACCAAAACATGCGGTATTGGTCAGGCAGCAATCCACACGTACTCCATGAGTCATCATGCATCCCGAAAAAATTACGGTTTGGTGTGGTTTATGGGCCGACGCCGTCATTGGGCCGTACTTCTTCCGTGAAGATCAAGACCGGCACGTTGCTGTGAATGGGAATCGCTACCGCTCAATGATAACCGAATATTTTTTGTCCCCAATTGGATAATATGGACTTGGAGGACATGTGGTTCCAACATGACGGCGCCACAAGCCACACAGGGAATGCCACATTTAATTTATTGGAAACCAAGTTTTTAGAACGTGTTATCTCACGAAATGGTCCAGTCGCTTGGCCGCCTCGGTCGTGCGATTTGACGCCGTTAGACTATTTCCTGTGGGGCTACGTCAAGTCTATGGTCTATGCCAACAAGCCAGCGACGATTGATGAACTTCGTACGAATATCGAACGTGAATTTGCAGCAGTATCGGCCGATTTATGCTTGAAAACCGTCGAAAATTGTGTTCAGCGTCAGGACTTCTGCAAGCGTGCCCGTGGTGGCCATGCAAAAGAAATCGAGTTCCATACATAATGGCATCGAACGTACTTTCACAGGAATAAAGAATTTCATTGATATCCAAAACCATTTTTGTTTTATTTAAAAAAAACTTTTGTAGCGCTCTTATTGAAAAACCTTTTATATTTACGTCAATCAAATGGCCGCTTAAGCTCTGCTGGCAAAGCTTCAAGGTCCGTCAAATTTTTGATGGCTCGGTCCAGTAAACACACAGTTGTTCCGGTAATTGCTGATCGAATGGCAGGCTCAGGGGCGCGATGGTTGGTGCGATGAACTGCAGAGTAGAATGTCTGGTTTTGATTCCCAGCCTAGATTTTGCAAAGGACCTCCTCTCACTATGGAATGACAAATCATACGAGTAGTATCAATCGTCCAGAAAAGCTTATCTCAACTTAACTGTTCTGATTTGGCATAAAACAGGAGATCCCTCAATCGTGCAATAAGTACACACGCCCACATGAATGGTTGTGAAAAAATGCTAGGCCTTGGGTTCTAACGAGCCTGTTTCGCCGAAACTTGCTTTTTTTTTTATTATTTATTAAGAATGTTGGCATCGACTTTTATGGCTGTTTAGCGCATGCGAAGTGCATTGTATCGATTTTATGGCAAGTAGCCCCATCTTATTGGAACCACAGCTCGGATATATCGATTTGTGGAGCTCTTGCAACAGAAAGTCGGTAAACAAAGCGTCATACCTGAGACCATTTGACGGTAACTGTGTCTGCTAGCTCATTTCGAAAGAAATAACCTCCGATTAAGCCGCAAAGGCATAAACCGGACCAAACAGTCAGTTTTTGTGGAGGCATTGATGCTTGGTGGAACGCTTTTGCTTGTTGACATAGCACCTTAGCCAAAAATGTGCCCTTTCGGAATAGATGTGTTTTTAGAAAAAAATCCGAATCCCTGGCCAATATTTTCAAAACTTAATCACCGAGCTCACGGCGTTGTCTATTGTCATGCGGCTTTGATTTTTCCGTCAGCATACTCTTATAGGGATGTAGGCTCAAATGAAACCACAAAATAAGCCGGATTGTCTCTCTGGCAAAGTTTAAATCAGCAGATCGACACTTCATTTCTTCAATCTCTGTCTGGTTACACTACGGTGCAACGATTTGATTGCACACTGAAGCCTCAACGACGATCGACGATCGAGCACTCGTTGCATATGCCCCGCGGGGTCGCCATCCTGATCGAGTCTTTCGGTCACCAGGCAGCATGCAATCAACCAAATTTTACGCCAATATGGTGTACACGCCTCCCGCCCCAAACCTTATACATAATTTTACACTCTCAATTCAGCAGTAGACTTAAAGTCCGCAAAAGCCTGAGGAAGTGCAGAATCACCCTCCTCATGTAGCCACCAGAATTCCGTTCGCTGCTTTTCGGCATCGGTCCTATCGCGATCCGATACCGATGTGCTAAAGCCGATTAGCTCCGGAGCATTGTCGACATACCCGTCGCGGATTAGCCGCTTGTCACGCGCGTCACGGTAGCGGTGGTATAAAACCGGGATACCGTTCCTCTCCTGTACTAATCCTAACGAGTCAATATAGATGAATGCCTCTGGTTTAATAAAGCCAGACATGAGCGTACTCTCCATGTATGTTTCATTGGGGTAATAAGCCCCAGAGATCAGGCTGTTGTCGCTAGCCATCGCCCTTGCAGCGTGCCTTCGCGTCACCTTAATCAGGAAATTGTCAATTCTATTCAACTGAGCCCCATTGAATAGGACCTCGTTGCGATAGTATTTTATGTACTCGGAGTCCGGCGTTCGGTACAATCCTAAGCAGGATCGGAGACATCGCCTCTCAAACAGCCGTATCCTTTCCATGTAGGATGGTGATATATTGAACGACACTGGACAACCGTAAGCGATGATCGGCCTTATGAGGGTCATGTAGCAAATGACTTGAATAAAGTTGAGTGCTATGAAACAATCTTCTTGTCAGAGCATAAGCCCCCGTAGTCCTGGCCAGACAAGCATCCACATTTCTATTAAAATACAGAAACTTGTCAAGCCAGATGCCAAGGTATTTGACTTCACTTCTCACTGCCAATGGCCGTCCATGCTGTCCAATGTTACACAATTTTTTCAAGTTTTTTCTGGTATCGTAAGAAGTTCTCTGCAATGGGGTCCTGAACTGAATTTTTTCGGTTTTTTGGAAATTGATCCTCAATTTCCAATCATCGCCAGTATCCCTTAATGTGATCAAAGTCACGATGCAAAAGTGTGTTGATGACCTCGATTTTCGGACCTGATCTGTACCGCACTAGATCATCTGCGTAAGCTATAGCGTGTCTGAGAGAACCTACAAGATCCCTTGTATAAATGTTAAACAATATCGGTGAGTTCACCGCCCCCTGTTGTATACCGTTATCAATTTCAAAGACTTTACTCGAAGTTAGGATGCCACATTTGACAACGAACTTCTTTCCCATAAGCATTTCATAAATCACATATAGCATGGGTTTACGCATGCCCAGTCTGTTCAGCTTGTAGAAAAGCCCCTCTAGCCATACAACGCAATTTTTTTTTGTGTGCTTTGATATAATTTACCTTAAGAACGGGCTCAGGGATTTTCATGTCGGAACTGTAACCATAGACATAAATAGCCCTTACAGGGCTTAACTAAAAAATTGTTCCTTCGATCTTACATACGTACTTAAGTGGTACTACTGCCCGAAATGAACTTGGGTCTCAAGCAATTTGCCCCCTTCAATAAGGCCGGTCCTAAGCTAACTGTCTCCGGCTAGTAATCGAGATCGAGAACCCTACTCGCTGGAGTGCAAGTGTCCATTCGCCCTAGATGTCCTAGCCATCTTAAACGTCTAGTGTGGAGCTTGTTGACTCGGGCTATGTCGCTGTACAACTCGTATAGCTCGTGTTTGAGTCTTCGCTGCGCCTATCCTTTGTGTGAAATAAATAAATTTTAGGCAGCACTGGGACATACAGGACCTCAAACATAGCGTCTTCATTGATTTGTTTGTGTGGCGATATATTTTTGATAAAAAGACACTTAACGCCGACTCTGAATTGCAAATTTGAGAAGCTTCTCATGGCAGTTTTATGATTTGAAGCAGGGAGCCCGAGTTAAGCAGTCCTCTCTTCGCCAATTATTTGTGTGGCGATATATTTTTGATACAAAGACACTTAACTCCGACTCTGAATTGCAATTTTGAGAAGCTTCTCATGTCAGTTTTAAGATTTGAGGCAGGGATCCTGAGTTAAGTATTCTTTTCGAGCAATCCGTCGGAGCGGAAAATTTTTCCGCAACGCATAATTCGTCGGAGGTTCAAATACCATTCGAGGTATATGTCATCGGAGAAAAATCACTTCACTACAACTCGTAAATAAATTCCGCTAAGAATTTGTGTCGGAGCAAATCGGCAAAAGGATTCCACTTAGCTGTCAAAAATTTCACGAAAAATGCACCTGAACGCACTTCAATGCAATTCGCCGGGGGGTGTTTCAAAATGTCGGAGAAATATTCCGAACAGCTTTTGGGAAGACTACCTCGAAGCTAAAATCCTCCGAATGGTACAAAATCGGAGAATTTTCCGCTTCGACGGATATCTCGCTAGGTCCGATTATGTTTGTAGCAAATTGTCGGAGAAATATTCCGAACAGCCTTTGGGAAGACTACCTCGAAGCTAAAATCCTCCGAATGGGACAAAATCGGAGAATTTTCCGCTTCGACGGATATCTCGCTAGGTCCGATTATGTTTGTAGCAAAATGTCGGAGAAATATTCCGAACAGCTTTTGGGAAGACTAACCTCGAAGCTAAAATCCTCCGAATGGGACAAAATCGGAGAATTTTCCGCTTCGACGGATATCTCGCTAGGTCCGATTATGTTTGTAGCAAAATGTCGGAGAAATATTCCGAACAGCCTTTGGGAAGACTACCTCGAAGCTAAAATCCTCCGAATGGGACAAAATCGGAGAATTTTCCGCTTCGACGGATATCTCGCTAGGTCCGATTATGTTTGTAGCAAAATGTCGGAGAAATATTCTGAACAGCTTTTGGGAAGACTACCTCGAAGCTAAAATCCTCCGAATGGTACAAAATCGGAGAATTTTCCGCTTCGACGGATATCTCGCTAAGCCCGATTATGTTTGTAGCAAAATGTCGGAGAAATATTCCGAACAGCTTTTGGGAAGACTAACCTCGAAGCTAAAATCCTTCGAATGGGACAAAATCGGAGAATTTTCCGCTTCGACGGATATCTCGCTAGGTCCGATTATGTTTGTAGCAAAATGTCGGAGAAATATTCCGAACAGCTTTTGGGAAGACTACCTCGAAGCTAAAATCCTCCGAATGGTACAAAATCGGAGAATTTTCCGCTTCGACGGATATCTCGCTAGGTCCGATTATGTTTGTAGCAAAATGTCGGAGAAATATTCCGAACAGCTTTTGGGAAGACTAACCTCGAAGCTAAAATCCTCCGAATGGGACAAAATCGGAGAATTTTCCGCTTCGACGGATATCTCGCTAGGTCCGATTATGTTTGTAGCAAATTGTCGGAGAAATATTCCGAACAGCCTTTGGGAAGACTACCTCGAAGCTAAAATCCTCCGAATGGGACAAAATCGGAGAATTTTCCGCTTCGACGGATATCTCGCTAGGTCCGATTATGTTTGTAGCAAAATGTCGGAGAAATATTCCGAACAGCTTTTGGGAAGACTAACCTCGAAGCTAAAATCCTCCGAATGGGACAAAATCGGAGAATTTTCCGCTTCGACGGATATCTCGCTAGGTCCGATTATGTTTGTAGCAAAATGTCGGAGAAATATTCCGAACAGCCTTTGGGAAGACTACCTCGAAGCTAAAATCCTCCGAATGGGACAAAATCGGAGAATTTTCCGCTTCGACGGATATCTCGCTAGGTCCGATTATGTTTGTAGCAAAATGTCGGAGAAATATTCTGAACAGCTTTTGGGAAGACTACCTCGAAGCTAAAATCCTCCGAATGGTACAAAATCGGAGAATTTTCCGCTTCGACGGATATCTCGCTAAGCCCGATTATGTTTGTAGCAAAATGTCGGAGAAATATTCCGAACAGCTTTTGGGAAGACTAACCTCGAAGCTAAAATCCTCCGAATGGGACAAAATCGGAGAATTTTCCGCTTCGACGGATATCTCGCTAGGTCTGATTATGTTTGTAGCAAAATGTCGGAGAAATATTCCGAACAGCCTTTGGGAAGACTACCTCGAAGCTAAAATCCTCCGAATGGTACAAAATCGGAGAATTTTCCGCTTCGACGGATATCTCGCTAGGTCCGATTATGTTTGTAGCACCACGCCTTATTTAATTTCCAGTCTGGAATCGGCTTGCAAAATAGAATTTCAAGAAGTCGTATACTCTTGGATAATTGACAGATTTGAACGAGAGATCACGCTTAGTTGAACAACGCACTTCGCCACTTGTGTCTGTGAAGTAAAAATATTTTAAAGCAACTAAAAAGGACTTATTTACAGAAGCTTCTTATGGCTACATAAATACCTACTTTAGAATTTTCTCAGAATTTGTGAAGTGATGCGTAAAAATGAAGAGATTTAACCAAGACTCCCTCAATATGTATTTCAATACCCTTGACACCAAACCACATCAGCCCGAATTTAAAACAATTTCCCCACACATTGTTACACCATCGACAAACGATAACAAAACCATTCAAAGGTATAATCGCCCTTCACCATCAATATCCGACGAAAAGCGTTATAAGTCTCTCTTCATTCCCAATAGAGTAGCACCACCCCCCACAAGTCAGTATTAATCACTTAAGTCCCATTCCCATGCCCTAACAACGTAAATATCGTTGCTGTAGGACTTTCATATCAATTTGCTCCGATAAACGCCCAACAGATTTCCGAGGAAACAAAACCAATTTCCGCATCTATCCGTAGATTTCGCTTCCTAACTCGCATCGATTAACTCTTGCGATTTGACTGCGAAAACTTTCCTTTCACCTCCATTTTGATATCGCTGAATGCTCAACGCCTCATTAGGCACAAACTTTGCTGTTCCCGTTCCCGTTGCCGATGTCTTGTTAGAAAACATCGCTTCAAAAGTCAGACCAAAAAAAAAAGAAAAAACAAAACACAAAAGTTGAAATCCCTGCAGCGTCAATCACTCCCTACCACTGGAGCGGAAAAAAGAAGAAAATTCGCATACTTGCGCTCATATGCACGAGTGCTGCTCGTCTACTCCAGCACAGGAAAGGCTAGACATATTGAGGTCTACTTGAACCCATCAGACAACTTGGAAATACGAAATCGGGTGCTCCGCACCGAAGTTGGAAATGGAAATCAATTGGGTTCTGTTTTTGAAAAACACGACTCCATACGTCATTTGACGCCGCCGCCATCATCATCACCATCATCGGAGTATGTACGCGTCATCGGTACTATTGGCATTTGTCGCAATGCGTTAAGATACGGCAAAGTGCTTCCAAACTTGTAGCACCGGTTAGCTTACAAGTAGGTACCACGACGTGATTGCACACCCGACAAAATCCGAAAAAAACGAACATCTGAAGCGAACAACGTGCTGTAGATACATTTTAAATGAATACGCGGCAATGAACTCGACGTCATGAACGTTCATCGAACCAAATACAGAGAGTTCATGCGGTAAGTTGCATTTATTATCTTTTTTTTTTTGTTTATTTTCATTCGAGATACATTCGATGAGATCATGGTGTGTGCGAGTACTTGGAAAGTGGATTTCACCTAAGAGCGACAGATAGACAGGCGCCAATGGAATCTGACAAAATAATCGCAATGCAATCAGGCGGTATTTAGTTCCATAGGTTCGAACGTTCTAAAGTTACGATAAAGCAGGCGGTTTGGGTAGCTCGTTCAATTGAGTTTAAAAATAGATTTTGAATGTTGCAAGTCCGGCTTTTTTGATCGAAAAGGCTCAAGTCCTCAAGTCCAATTGATGTGTTTCCGGGAGTGAAACAAGTCTTTTGTTTTTGTTAAATAAATTTCGAACACTTGTTTTCGGTCTTTTTCGAAACCGGATTTCATAGTTGTATCTGATAGCGATCCCCCACAACAGCCATTAATTTGGTCCTAAAACGTTGAAGTTGCTTTTGAGTAGACCCGACAATGACATTGTGCGATAGTATCGCAAAGTAATTAAAGGTCAATGCGTGTCGTGTTGACGGGACATTGAAAACGATGGTAAGCGACTTCCTTATCGACTTTCACAAGTTCATGGGGTTTTTTGATTCCTGGGTCCCATTTGAGATCTGCGATGTGAATCTTTGCGTAATTTTATCTGCGGCGTATAGTTTAGTAGTTTTTTGTTAAATAAAAGATACATTTTGAGATAATTTAACGCTGATCATGGATGGGTTCGCGTTTGTGACGGTAATGCAGCAATTCGTCTGAATACTACTTACTTACTTAAGTGGCGCTACTGACCGAAATGAACCTGGGCCTCAACCAACATGCTTCTGCAATTAGCCCGGTCCTTAGCTAAATGCCTCCAGTTTTGCACTCCAAGTTGTTTGAGGTCGGTTTCTACTTGTGCGCGCCACTTAAGGCGAGGTCTTCCTCTACTGCGTCCGACGTCTGGCTGGGAATCGAAGACTCTGCGAGCCGGAGTACTGGTGTACATTCGTTCCACATGTCGTAGCCATCTTAAACGTCCAATGCGGAGTTTTTTTTAACCAGGGCCATGTCGCTGTACAGTTCTTGGTTGAATCTTCGTCTCCATAGCCCGTCAAAGCAAACGGGACCGAAAATGTTTCCTTTCGAATCGACCAAGGATTTCTTCTCCCGCTTTTGAGACGGTCCTTGCTACAGCGACGTAGAGCAGGACTGGGATGATCGGGGTCATATATAGGATCTCCTTATTAGTTCGAGTGAGGGCTTTACTACTGAATTGCCTTCTTAGCCCGAGGAAACAGCGGCTGTCAAGAGTAATTCTTCGACGTAGACAAAGTCACGTACTACGTATTCAAAGTTATATCTGTCAATGGTGACGTCCAGTCCAGTTCGTTGCTGTTGTGTATCCTTTCGTGTCGACAGCATTTACTTAGTCTTGCCCTCATTTACTGCTAGACCCATTTTTACTTCCGCTTCCTTCTCTATACTAGCAAATGTGGCTATGATGTCATTTTGAGTGCTACCAATGATGTCAATACCGTCGGCGTATGCTAGTAGTTGCACCGATTTTTGGAAACTTGTGCCTCTGGTTTGGTTCCGGGAATTTCGCACAATCCTCTCAAGAATCAAATGCCAGAAGTCACATGCTAGCGCATCGCCTTGCCTTAATCCTATTTTGGTATCGAATCTATCAGTGAGGTCGTTTCCGATCCTGATGTAGCAATGAGAATTTTCCATCGTCATCCTACATAAACGGACAAGTTTGAGCGGTATACCAAAACTAGACATGGCTCTGTATAGTACGTCTCTATAAACGCTTTCGTAAGCGGCTTTGAAATCGATGAATAGGTGGTGGGTATCGAATTCAACTTCTTGGATTTTTTCCAGGATCTGCCGAAGTGTGAAAATTGGATCGGTTGTGGACTTTCCTGGCTTTAAACCGCACTGATAAGGGCCGATCAGGTTGTTGGTGAACGGTTTCAGGCGTTCACATATTGCGGCTGATAGGATCTTGTAGGCGATGTTGAGGAGACCTATGCCTCTGTAGTTGGCGCAGCTTAGAGGGTCTCCTTTTTTGTGGATCGGGCAACCGATGCTGGGGTTCCGTTTTCAGGCATACTTTCAAATCCGACAAGATTTGGCTTATAAGTTGGTGGATGTTAATTACTATGTCACATCCGCAGGCTTTAAACAGCTGAGCGGTGAGGCCGTCATTACCGGCATTAAGAGTGTTCCTATCCAAAGTTCGGATAGAATTGAGTTCCGAAACCAATACTCTTCTTCCGTTTGAGTCGACCTGGAATCTTGTTACTTCACCAGACAATTTATAAGCCTGCTAAATGACGGCTGCTCCTTCTTGCCCAAATATTTCTCGACCAACTTCACGTAAGTCCGCATGGTCTATTCAAGTTTACTCCTCTGGAATATTCTTACTGGAATAGATCAACTTTTTGTAGTCTTAGAGCTACCGCAGGGTTAACTCTTCTCTATAGAACACAGCTGTGTCCAATTCTCAAGGCCTCATCGCACTTTATAACATTGTGATGCTATAAAGTTTGCCCCCTGACCCAACGAGAGCCTACTGAGATTCCAGCTTCTCTAAGCTAGAAAAAAATGTACACCTTGCCATCAATACCTTTATAGTCTCAGGATCCAAAAAGACCCAACCACCCTTAAGACACGCTCCAATGTGCACTCTCTGCTCCAGCGTTCATTGTTCTTAGTTCGATAAGGTCGCTGGTAACAAATTAATTTATTGTGCTCCCCTTCTCCTTTCACAGGATCATCTCGCCAACTTTATGCTTTGTTCCTCAAAGACCTGCTTTCATTCTCAAGCAGCGTGGACCGTAGAAAATAGCATGCTCCACTTCTTCCGCATTCTGACAGTGTGGACAGATTGGTGACTTATAGTTACGAACCACCTAGGCATTTACTTCTTAAATCCTGCTTTCACGAGGAATTGCATGACACTGGAATCTCCTGTTTTCCTTTTCTCTGAGAGGTCTATGTTAGGAATAAGTCAGTGTGCTTATTTTTATTTGGTAGCGTAGTTCTCGAGCTTTTTTCAGTTCTGTACAGAGATGGCTCTTTGAAGATTTTACCGTGTGCTCTGAGCTGGTTACTTGCAAGTATTTTTGCGCTTATCCTTCCTAATTTTGTCAGCATAAATGTCGACGGGCTTGGACAGTTTCGCTTCCCTGTTCTAAAAGCTAAAATCATACTCAAAGGCTTAGATTCAGTTAGATTAAAGGGTCACTATAATACTACGTGGATCTTTGGAGTCTACCTGTCCACTTCTTCAAAAGCTTTTTAAGAAAATGGAAAAGGGTTCTCAATTTCATATTTGAGAAATCGCAGACATTTTGTACGGAATTAGCTCTTAAACGGTTTCCACCTGCCTCCGTTGGCAGCCATTGTGCTATCCCAGACTAGATTTTCGTATATTAGAGCGGATCTTTTGGCTCTTGAGAAATGTAGTCTACTACTGCCCCTATTTCTACCGATGTTGAAAAGTTTTTTTGGAATCTATGTTTGGAGGGTTGTTGCATTTTTGCCAAAGGTAGATTTTTGTTTACAGTTCCGCCAAAGGGTGCCGCCTAAAGAATTCAAAAGCATGTACGATTCACAAACCTGAGTGTTTGATTTCAGGAAATTGCCTGCGTTCTAGACCAAGGCGAACACCGAATGTTTGATTGCTCTCCCGAAATCTTTCCAGTCGCCTTAATTGCGGCTTAATTTCATCAGGATTATCACTGCAACTTGTTTCCCTGTATCCAGGATAAGTTCGATAGTAACATGTGGTGCATAATGTTGTCGGGGTTGACGTTTCTCCGATTCTTAACTCCAGTTCTCCTTATTCCATATAAAAACGAGGAGCACTGGACAAATAAAATGGAAAACTCCGTCTTCTCGGATCTCACCGCAAGTAAAACAGTCAATGGATTCCTTGTGCCGATATTTCCGTAAATATCCTCGAAAGAAGCCGTGGCCAGTTAGGAACTGACTTAAGTAGAAATCTACTTCTAGATACCGATAGGTAGTTACACCTAGGTATCGGATTGCTTGCTTCTATCGAAGGGTTCGATTTTCCATGCATAATTGCATGCATCCGCTTTTTTTTATAAGAACAGTTTAAAGTATCTGTTCTGTTAGATCCAGGACAGTAGACCCCAAGACGTTTATCATGCAGATCGCTTCGTTTGACTTTTTGTTAAATTTTTTAGGAATGTTTTGCCATGGTTAGGATACCAATATCATCCGTAAATTCAAAAACATCACCTTTGCAAGCATTGCCAACGTAACAGCACCGTCTTTCATAATATTCCAAAGAAGAGGGCCGAAAACGGATCCTTGTGGGACGCCTCCCAACATGGTGTAGTACTTAATAATGTCGTTGACGTCGTAGCTTAGACTTTTGTTCTTGAAGAATCTAGAAAGTATCCTGAGAATATAAGTAAAGACGTTCATTCAGACTAATTGGAGAGTCATGTTGGTTGAGGACCAGGCTCATACCAGAGTGTAGCGCCACTTAGTAAGTAGGTAAGTAACGTTCATTCAGACTGAATAAATCCGAATTGAAAGCATTTTCAATGTCTAATGTGACAGCGGCATAATGCACCTTTGATTCGAGCTTCTATATTTGTTTTCAATGGCAGCTGCAGCTGTATTGACAAGCCCTATAATGGCATCTACGATATGGAGCCAGCTTTTCGAAATCCAAATGGATGGTCTAATAATGTACGCCTTTCCTCAGCTATTGCCATTAGGCTATTCTATTAACTCAAAGTAGAGTGTTTTCTGTTTTTGTAAACTAACTTACCGACATTGTTCTTATCGACAGTTTTAATCCAAAGTATTCAATGGTAAAGTTAAATGCAAGGTAGCGCAAAAGTTGTCAAAAGATGTTCTTTGACTTTAATTTGTTAAATGTTTCCTAAGAAATAGAAACAATTGTTATAGGCGACGCACTGAGTCAATTTTTACGGCTGCGCTACCAATCGAACGATATTCGGTGAATGGGGGTACAATCTTGACACGAAATACATAAAAATGACAGCTTAAGAAAATAGGGTGAAAACTTTTAAGGCTGAACTATAAGTCGGAAGCAATCGGAAGCTAATGTCAAAATTCTACGCTAACTTTTCTTCAGTACTGTCACTCAATTTGCCCAATGCCCATAATAGACTTTTGTGAATATTAGCGATTTTCAGAGTGGAAGTCGTTTTGCCAAAAAAAAATTCGTTTCTTATGAACTTAGAAATTTAAATGTACACAGCTCTTGAAGTGAAATGTAAATTTTTTTTATGAAAGAACAAAAGAAAGAGAAAGAGCGAATGAATTCGCTTTATCGCAAGTGAACGAAACCTGAACGAATCGAACTGAAAAGCTATTATTGTCATACAATACAAATTGCATGTGTTCGCACCGTTACGGAAGTGTTCGTCCGCAACCATCTTTTATTAAAGTTCAGCCTTTAAACCGGGTGATAACTCTTCCGCCATTGCGTTCTAGTTGCTTCGCATCATCTAGTATGATAACATGTACTATTTTTCCTGGACTCCTTTATTTTTGAACTTAGTTATCGACACTATTAACCGATCGATTTTGGCATTGGAAATTATAAAGAACAGATACTACTCGGTCCGCATGATCTGATAACGCATATAACTCACAAATTACGCAGCTATCACCATTAGCAGGTGCCTCAAAACAGCGTTCTAAAATTCTGTTTTCGTCAAATTAGTTACCCACAGTTTTTTTTTTTACTTTTGGACACTTTCAATGGAAAATATGTTAAACATGCAGAACTCAATGATATGATATGAATATTTATAAAAGCAGAGATGCAAAAATCGACTTGATATTCTCTACGAAAATAAACCTCCCACGACGTAAAAACACATGATCCCTTAGTACAGACCCTTTTATGACTCCACATTCTATACGACCATGACCAGGATAACTAATTCGCATCGAACTAATATCACCTGACCCGAGTCGTGAGAACTAGATATTAATAATTCACAACAATGGTCACTTCATTATCGGTTATTTAAAAAAAATGACTCCCCATTCCTACACCAACAAATAGTGAAAAATTGAGAACATGATAAATCTTTCTATCTGACAAACGTATCTCATTTCAAATTCATTATCTAATAGCGTACTTTGAATGTCAAATTGAACGTCAAACACAATTTTTCTTATTCCGCAGCGGATTTAGCCATACCCGCGCCATAGTGCACCGATTACGTAAGTCACCTTCATTAAACGTCATTCAGGTGCAAGCGTTTTTTTTTGTAACAAGCGATTCCGTTGATCACGAATTGGAATAATTTTCCTTTTGATTAGTCTGGTGAGAGACACAAACTGCACCTGCATGCGGATTATCTATTTAAAAATAAAATGAAACGCCACCCGCACAAGTTATTGTTCATTGGACCGAGTGGTCACGTAACGTAACGTGTTTTCTGAAACTACAAATTATTCAGCAGGGATGGCATGCTGGGATGATAATAAATAAGTAGGATGGGCATATTTTAATGAATAGTAATAGATTTTTAGAATATAAATTCTTTTTGAATGCAGAGTTTTATTATAAAAAAAAGCTGCTTATCCGTTTTATTTTTTATTTCATACAGCATTATGCTGTTATAAAGATTGACCTATTATTACTACGGATCTACAAACATTTGAAAGCTGAGTCGATCTATCTGGCATTCGTCTGTGAATCATTTAGGCTGGGATGATGAAATTTACTCACTTTTCCTACTCTATTGACGCTACTAGGGTACTCAATCCGTATCGTTTAAAACGATTAAACGATTATCGTTGACGAGTATCGTTGCGTTTGTAGCGTTTAATTTTGTATATCGTGTGTGTGCATAAGTATACAAATCACAAGTTTCGCACACAGAAAGTCTTCTTCACTATCGACAGCTATTATCGATTTAAGAAATTACGGAATGAGTAGCCAGGATAACTGACAAAAATAAAAAAAAAACCGCTTACTCTCACGTCCTCTTTCCAAAACCTTTGGTCAAGTAATTTGTAATCGATAAAACCCTCTCCTATGGGTAAAAATTTGCTTTTTTCCCTCTAAACATTCAATCTAAATTGGTTTGGACGGATTCAGGTCTGCAAATTACTCTGTTTTGCATCCGATAGTGCATTCAAAATTATTAATAATACCTTTGTCTGTACATTTCAATCCTGTTTATCATCGGATATATTAAGCTCATTAAAGTGTGACCTAGACTGCATTTGGGCTTGAGTGATCAACAAACAATAATGTCCTCTGTCATTAAAGGGAAAACAGCCATTATGCCTGAATGGCACAACTTGGATTGTCGAAGCTGGGAGGCTATAAATGCTCGTTAGACCAACAATCTATTCGAAGTCATAAAATTGCTTCGACATGTCAAGATTTATTAATCGATATCGGAATTACGTACGTACCTTAGTCTTAAACTTGACGTCATTTAACACATTTGGTCAGCTGCTACATCACACCTAGTGGCTAATCTACAAAAATCGTACGATAAAACTGATAGTAGACACAACCGTAGCGAACATTGTTTATCTCGAACAGCGTTTTTCATCTATTCTTAGATTCTAAGATAAGGCGAACTTATAATCAGCAACGAACTTATAATTAAGCACATGATAAGCTCATTAAACTGACATTTAAGCTTTAAATTGTAAGTCCAATTTGTTGAGCAGATATAGCATCCAGTTGGTGTTGATAGTGGTGGAAGACTCATTTGTCGTTTATAGTCTCCGAACTCAATATCGGTCTCACTTACCAATGTGAAGTCTTTTTGCACAATTCGTTGGTTCTTCTCGTTGGACAGTCGGGATCGGAATTTGGCTGCGACGAGAAAATGGTCAGAGTCGACATTGGTCCCTCTGAATGTAGCGTGTACCTTCAGGATGTTGGATTCATGCCTCACATCTATGAACACATGGCCGATTTGGTTGGGAATTCGAACATCTGGAGATCGCCAGGTTGCTTTTTGAATTCAAAGTGGTGGGAACATATTTCTGTGGATCATGGTATTACATGCTGCTGTGAAGTCTGTTAGTTGCCCATTTGTCGTGACCGTGCTCTCCGACATATCCACCGATGTTTTCCTTTCTGATTTTCATATTGAAGACCCCAAGTATGATTTTCACATCTTATTCCGGACGGGCTCCATCCAGAAGGTAGAAAAATTCCTCCTTGATAGGGCCATCAGTCTCATTTATAGGGGTGTATGCACTCTGATACGGATCACAGCCAGGTGTCACTTACCGATTACTCTGCATCATAACATCTGCAGCCTTGGTTGGCAGCTGTAATACAGGTCGCATGTTTTTCATATTTCTATTCCGAGAGAACAGATCCAAGTTTTGAAAGTCGAAAAATTCCTCCTTGATAAGGTCTTCAGTCTCATTTGTAGGGGCACTCTGATGC
Source organism: Rhingia rostrata (assembly GCA_949824845.1). Lineage (NCBI taxonomy): Eukaryota > Metazoa > Arthropoda > Insecta > Diptera > Syrphidae > Rhingia > Rhingia rostrata. Next base: position 72,676,157 of record OX463758.1, on the reverse strand, counting down.
GGATCACATCCAGGTGATCACTAACCGTCGATTATTCATGACCTTAGTCGGCTTCCCACAGCAAATCCGCATCATAATATGTGCAGCCTTGGGCGGTAGCTGTAATAATATTCCGAATCCTGTCTAACGTATTTCCTGAATCGCATTAATGTCTGCCCTATAACACGAAAGAACAGATTCAAGTTTTTGAGTAGCAGACGTACGTTCTACGGGCACACTCCTAAGTCGTTATCCGTGATTGTCATGGGTCTGGTTATATTTGAACAGATCCGTCTTCCGAAGCTGAGATATTTAAAATATTTTTTGCGTGGTTAATAAGATACCATGACGGTCCAACTTCCAATCTGGTAGGCCAGTTCAAATTTATTAATAACACCTAGGATACGTGGCTATCAGTATATACTAGGGAATTAAACGCTGTTGTTGGGCTTTCGGCTCATTTGTCACCATTTTTGTTCAGGGTGCCTTGAGATTCCTGGATGACTTTGTCCGAATATGTCGAAGCATCGCAAATAGGTTCTTCACTTTGTGCACCCTAACTAATACTGTAGACAACCCCATCGTTGAAATTTTTTCCGCTGCAAACTAGCTAATTTTGGTCCGCGAATAGTATTTTATATCCCACCCGCATATTTGCAGAGACTTCTTCTATCCGCCAACCAAGGCCGTGCCAGATAGGAGACTAGCAACTCCACACGGACAGCATAAGTTATAAGCTTGCAGGGCGATTTATTGAAGATGTTTGGGTAAAGAAGTTACAATGACTGCCCAACCTCCAACCTGGTGGGCCAGTTCCAATTTATTAGACACTACTAGGACACGGGGCCATCCGTATCTACTGGGGTATTGAGCGCTGTTGTTGACTTTTTGACTTATCTGCCACCATTTTTGTTCAAGATGACTTGAGATTCCTATATGACCTTGTCCGAATACGTCGAAGCGGCGCAAATAGGTTGTTCACTTTGTCCATCCTAACTGAGACTGTAGACAACACCGTTAACCCCATCCTGGAAATTCTTTAGCTGCCACCTGACTAATTTTAGTCCGCGAGTAGTATTTTATATCCCACCCGCATGGAGAGACTTCTTCTATCCGCCAACCAAGGACGTGCCAGATGGGAGAATAACAACTCCACACGGTCAGCATAAGTTATAAGCCTGCAAGCTTTTAACTTATGCTGTCCGTGTGATGAAAATGTAGCGAACTTCAAAGTTTCCGTCGAACACCTTTTTCAACTATACTTCTCTCTCGTTTAAAGCGAATTTGTAACGCTGAAGGAACCCATGTAAATCTTCTTGAATTGCCTATCGGGTTTGTGGTTGAATTCCAAGTACAACTTCCTTGACAAGTCTCACTGGGCCCTTTTTTTTATATACAGGGTTTTTCAATAACAGCGCTACAAACAAAAACGGTTTTGGATATCAATGAAATTCTTTATTCCTGTGAAAGTACGTTCGATGCCATTATGTATGGATCTCGATTTCTTTTGCATGGCCACGACGGGCACGCTTGCAGAAGTCCTGACGCTGAATCCAATTTCCGACGGTATTCAAGCATAAATCGGCCGATACTGCTGCAATTTCACGTTTGATATTCGTACGAAGTTCATCAATCGTCGCTGGCTTGTTGCCATAGACCATAGACTTGACGTAGCCCCACAGAAAATAGTCTAACGGCGTCAAATCGCACGACCGAGGCGGCCAAGCGAATGGACCATTTCGTGAGATAACACGTTCTCCAAACTTGGTTTCCAATAAATTGATTGTGGCATTCGCTGAGTGGCTTGTGGCGCCGTCCTGTTGGAACCACATGTCCTCCAAGTCCATACCATCCAATTGGGGCTAAAAATATACGTTTATCATTGAACGGTAGCGATTCCCATTCACAGTTACGTGCCGGTCTTGATCATCACGGCCCAATGACGCCGCCGGCCCAAAAACCACACCAAACCGTAATTTTTTTCGGGATGCAATGATGACTCATGGAGTACGTGTGGATTGCTGCCTGACCAATACCGCATATTTTGTGGCACGTGAAAGACACGTGGCAAATTTCTTATTGAAAAATATACCACAAACCAACGCGTTTTAATCGGTAAAAAATTATCAAAATCCATCATCGATTACTGTGTGGATGAGAGAGTTACTTGAAATTTTTGGGAGAAACAACGTGCTAATAAAACGCACTATTTATCGTGTAGTGAATGACTTCGAAGAAAGAGGGTCTTTAGGTGATAGGCCGAAGCATCGACCACAACGTACTGCAAGATCGGCTGAAAACGTTACTGCTGCTTAAGGAAGTGTTCACAACAATCCATCAACCTCAATTCGACGCCGTGCTCAGGAGCTTGGTATTCAAAGAACAACTTTGGCCATCATTTTGCACAAGGATTTGCATTTGTTTCCATTTAAGATTCAGTTGACACAAGAGCTTCATCCACTAGACCATTTACGCCGCCGTACATATACCAATAGGATGTTACAGCTAGCCGATAACAACCCCGATTTTCATGAAAAAATCATAATGAATGACGAGGCACATTTCCATTTGAATGGACGTGTTAACACACAGAATAGTCGGTTCTAGGCAATGGAAATTATCATCAGTCACCCTTGCATCCATTAAAAGTTACAGTCTGGTGTGCAATTTGGTCAGGAGGAATCATTGGACCTTACTTCTTTGAAAATGAAAACGTTGTAACGGTAACTGTGAATGGGAGCGATATCGTGATATGATTGAACAAATTTTAACGCCACAACTGCATGCTTTGGGCTTGATTAACATATGGTATCAACAAGACGGTGCCACATCGCATACAGCCAGGATTACAATGGAATCACTGCGAGATCTCTTTCCACACAAGGTTTTTCAAGATATAGTGATGTTGACTAGCCTCCACGGTCGCCTGATTTGACTGCTCCGGACTTCTTCTTGTGGGTTTATCAATATAAGACCCATTCTCCCCCATTAAATCAAAAATTATAAACAAACAAAATAGTATACCTCCCTGGCGGACACCCTGTAGTGTTTTTTTATTCACGGTTTATTGTTGACTGGGTTGTTCTGGCCAAAACACGTCTCCTGAATGTTCATTCTATTGTCTTGTTCTGTAACGAAAATAATTTTGGTAATATGTTGTACGTATCATTGTCTGATGAACGGGTTTCTAGTCTCACAACTCTTTGTATCGGTATTTCAACTATAAATTCTTGAACACAATGGTCAGCTGCATTTCGATCCTTAAAAAATAATCAGCCCCAGTACACACCGTGCCGTGAATACTAAACATCCAATAGCTCAAATGCCACCAATAGTTCCATGGGGTCTTCTCTTTTTATATTCGCGATTCCCTCTATGTCTGCACTGTCAAAAATTGGCATAAACCCAATGTCGGGTTCCGGAACACAGGTTTAGTAAGATATTTTAGATCTCTGGTCAATGGACCATTTTGATCAATGAGAACAGAGCTTCATCTAGGTTTACTGAGTTCCACAACGCAGAAATTTTTTTTTTCGAATTGGCCAAGGATTTCTTCATCCGCTTTTGAGACGGTCCATGCTTCAGCGACATAGAGCAGGACTGGGATGATCAGGGTTTAGACCCTGGATCTCCTTAGTAGTTCAAGTGAGGGCTTTACTACGGAATTGCCTTCTTAGTCCAAAGAAACAGCGGTTGACAAGGGTAATTCTCGTTTAATTTCTGACGAGATGTTGTTGTAAGAGTTAAAAGCGGAGCCGAGATAGAAAAAGTCCCGCACTACCTCAAAGTTATAGCTGTCAATGATGACGTTCTGTCCAAATCCTCGATGTTGTGTGTCCTTTCGTGTTGACAGCATATACTTCGTCTTGCCCTCATTTACTGCTAAACCCATTTTTGCCGCTTTCTTCTCTACATACTAGCAAACAGGGCTATGACATCACGTTGGGTCCTACCAATGATGTCAATATCGTCGGTATATGCTTGCAGTTGCACCGATTTTTGAAAACTTGTGCCTCTGGGATTGGCTCGAGAGGTTTGCACAATCCTCTGAAGAACCAAATTGAAGAAGTCACCTGACAGCGCATCGCCTTGCCTAAATCCTTTTTCGATATCGAAAGTGTCGGTGAGGTCGTTTCCGACCCTACTCAACCGGACGAGTATGGGCGGTATACCAAAACTAGACATGGCTCTGTATAGTTCGTCTCTATAAATTCTGTCGTATGCGTCTTTGAAATCGATGAATAGGTGGTGGGTATCGATTTGACCATCTTGGATTTTTTCCAGGACCTGCCGAAGTGTGAAAATTTGATCGGTTGTGGACTTTCCTGGCCTAAAACCACACTGATAAGGGCCGATCAGGTTGATGGTAAACGGTTTCAGGCGTTCACATATTACGACAGATAGGATCTTGTAGGCGATATTGAGGAGACTTATGCCTCTTTAGTTGCCGCAGCTAACAGCGTATCCTTTTTTGTGGATCGGCATGACGATTCGCATAGCGTATGTAAAACGGATTTATTTGCAGTATATTCTCATCCACAATGTCCTTTTAAGTATCTCCCAAGTTTATGCACGTATTGCCACTACCGGACGGTCCCTATTTAATTCCACACTCGCCCCAGTACTTTATCCACTCAAAAAATCTACATCTACTTAAATTTCAGGTATCTACCTACCACCTGCAATTCCAAAATCGCCTGCATTTGTCGTCGCCTAAAAAAAAAATTCAATTCACATCACGTATTGCATACTGTTCAGCACCAGAATGTATCTACAAATTATGCAAACACCAACAAACAGAGATATGCACTTGTAGGCCGTGTATCTGGAGGTTTGTTGTTTTTTTTTCACGATATTTCGATTTTTTTTTTTTTGCATATTTTCAAGTTCAATCTGTGTACACAGCACTTGAGATATACGTGCTCTCTTATAATCCCCTTGGTTATAATTCTAGGTATACCAGATTACCAGCTCCTGCAAGTCTTATTCTAATAAAATTCCTTGCTGTCAGCTCCATTTGTGTGTTGTACGTCATTTTTGGTCTTCGACTGGATTCAGTGGCGACAAGATCCGACATCAGATATAAATTCATGTGGTGTCTGCAAGTGAATTGAAGTGCGCTACGATGACAGTAACAACAAGAGAACGGCGAATATATATCTGAATGACCAAACTCAAGGCGAGCGAGTCAATGACATAATTTTTCGTTCGTTCTAAATTTGAATTTCATTTTGTTTGTTTACGTTCCAATAAAGAAATGCAAATTCAAGCTGAAAAAAAATCTAGCTACGGATTGTCTTAGAAAATAGTTCTGATTTAGTTTTTGAGCTCTGGTCAGTGGGAATGGCCTTCCGTTGAACCTGGGAGAAGTGAGCCTTATGATTAATTATGTTTATGATTAGAGGCTTAACAGAATGAGCTTAAGAAATAGAAATCCCCGGGTTGTGAGCATTGACCCGTGATCATAATGCTGGTGGACAAAAGGTCACCTGTATGGTTAATTTCTAAAACAATTAAAAGTCGAAAAAATCCAGTCGTCAAAGCTGATGATGACTCTTTATAAAAAGAAAAAAATACCTTTGACGTAGCTTTCAAAAACATCCCTATTGAGCTATCCGCTTGGAAGAATTTCCGAAACAAAAGTCAGTTCCAATCGGAACTCAGTTTGCTTTCGACGTATCCGTTGCGGAACAAAGCAAATGAAGGTTGTAACCACGTTCGATGAATTCCGCAGCAATTTTTCGTCGGACAACTTGAGAAGAACTGTCAAAAATTGTTGTCTTAACTCGTGTGACCATGTGCGGTTAATCTCGTCGGACGATCTTTTCGGAACGATAATTGGAACGAAAACTCGGTAGGGAATTCTCCGATTTTAAATGAATCGGAAATTTGTACGAATCGGACGCAATTTTCTGACGGACAGATACCACGATAGGCTTGGAAATTTAGTTTTGATATTCAGGCCTAATTATTATAAATCGTGGTCAGAGAAAAGACATCCACCAAAAATCAGCTGACAGAACGGTTGTATGTAGTTGGAAACAGTGTCACTCTTATAGCTATAGGCTGCGTCTCTGTAAAATGTCTTTCTAAGCTAGAAAACTGTAACACTGTCCTTAAAAAGCTTTTGAGCTCTCTATAGCTGTAAGCCCATACGTAACAATAATAAGGGATGCTCTTACCATTCTCTATAATAATGGTCGGCGTAATAGCAGGTGGGTGAAAAGAAGTCATCCGATGTTGTTTGGCTTTCAGAATATCGGTTGTGGCTCGCGCAGTGTGTGCCGTTGCTCTGTCCTGTTGGAACCACATGTCGTCCAGTCATAAGTCGTCCAATTGCGGCAGAAAAAAATCGGTTAACAAGGCCCTATTGCGCGCAACGTCCACTGTTGTCGTTTGACCAGCGGCGTTCTCGAAAAAAAGGGCCCGATGACTACTCCAGCGTGAACAGCGCAAAATGCATTAACTTTGAGCGGGTGTAATGGCTCCTCGTGCATTACTCGTGAATTTCGGTGCCCCAGAAGCGATAGTTTTGCTTGTTAACGTAACCGCTGAAGTCGAAATGAGCCTCATCGCTCATTATGGTTTTGGTCGGATTGAGGATGGCTTGGCGTAGGTTACACGCGTTTGGCGGTCGACAGGCAGCAGCTGATATACGGACTGGACTTTATACGGGAACATGCGCAAGTCTTTGACCAAAATTCGCCTTAGGGACGATCGGCTGATGGCTAATTGCAAGGCACGGCGTCTGGTCGATGTTTCCGGCGACATATCGACATCCTCGGCAACAGCTGCAATATTCTCGGCACAACGGGCGCTCCAGGGCCGGCCACTCTTGGCATCGTCTCGTGTGGTCCCATACTCTTCAAGTTTGGTGGCCAAACGGCGTAGTGTTTGCGCAGTCGGTGTCGGACGGTCGGGGAATCGGCGACGTAATTCGCGCTGCACCAACACTACAGACGAATTGTTACGCAAAAAAATAGGCACGATTATTCCGCGCTGTTGGGAAGTGTATCGCTCCATGGCTTGTTGAGTTGTATTCTACATCTGTCTAGTCCACAAATGTCAAAACAGATTTGACATTGGAGGCCGTTTGCAAAAATAAAAGAATCTTCCGATAGGGTGATCTCTTTTGGCCCACCTGTTATAAACCATACGTAGCAATATTAAGGGATGCTCTTACATTTCTCTATAATAATAGTCGGCGTAAAAGAACTGAGTTCGCAAGTTGGGTTAAACGTTGTGCGATCAATCCCAGCCAAAACCCATGTAACCATAATCCAAAGAAATAATCACAGGGTATCCCATTTCGGATTTATATTTCCAAAGGCGAATCTCAAGAAGTTGAAAATGGAATCGTGGAAGGGTGGCGCCTATTTGAAAAATGTTAGTCAGTCACAATTGCGCAGTATGCCATCGAAGCCACCCTTTTAAAAGTGGCGATTCTTATAAGGTTTCTGGCGCCCTTCAGAATGTAACACTAGGTTTGATGAAGAGTGCCGACAGATGATCTCAACCCAAAACGAGGCATAAAATGCAAAGCTGCACGTAGAGACGAGAGCTGCCATTAAGCTCTTTAGGCAAAGAGGAAGGTAAGAACACCGGCTTTTCAGAAAGAGCAAGGAAAGAGCGCTATCGAGTATACAGAGAGGAGCTACTCCAGGATAGATGTTTGAAGGTCTTACCAAAATGTAAACCGCCAAAGCAAGGCTTGATCAGAATGCTGTCAAGATGAATAAGGAAATATTGTTGCTGAGACACATGGTGGAACCACTTCTGCAGATTGCTAAATGGCGATTAACAGCAATCTCTACATGTCAATAAGAACTAGCCGTTCAATATTGGCGAAGACAGCGAAAACTACCAACCACCAGACCAAAGTGAAGTGAGGATACCCATATCCAAAACTAAGCCTATTAAGGCTACCGGAAATGACGGCCTTAATGCCGAGCTTTATTAAGCCGGTGGAAATGATATGGTTAGTAACATTCATCATCTCATAAGCAAAATTTGGTCGGATGAAAGTATGCCTGCAGAACGGAACCTCAGCATCGGTTGTCCGATCCACAAAAATGGAGATCCTCTGAATTGCGTCAACTACAGGGGCATGGGTTTCCTCAACATCGCGTACAAGATCCTATCTGCCGTGTTATGTGAACGCCTGAAACCGTTTACCAACAATCTGTTCGGCCCATATCAGTGTGGTTTTAGGCCAGAAAAGTCCACAACCGATGAAATCTTCACACTTTGGCATGTAATGGCAAAAACCCAAGAAGTCCAAATCGATACCCACCATCTGTTCATCAATTTCAAAGGCTAATAGACAGAATTTATCGAGTCGAACTATACAGAGTCATGTCTAGTTTTGGTTTACAGCCCAAACTCGTCTGTTTGCGAAGGATGACGATGGAGAATTCTCTATCAGGTCGACCCCATCAGGGTCAAAAACGACCTCACCGACACATTCGATACCAAAAAAGGATTCAGGCAAGGCGATGCGCTGTCATGTGACTTTTTCAATCTGATTCTTGAGCGGATTGTGCATAACTCACGACCCAACTCCAGAGGCACAAGTTTCCAAAAATCGGTACAACTTCTAGCATACACCGACGATATTGACATCATTGATGGACTCAACGTTATGTCATAGCCACGTTTGCTAGAGAAGGAAGCGGCAAAAGTGCGTTTAGCAGTAAATGAGGGCAAGACGAAGTATATGCTGCCAATACGAAAGGACACACAACATCGACGAATTGGACAGAACGTCATCATTGACAGCTATAATTTTGAGGTAATGCGGGACTTTGTCTATCTCGTCTCCGCTTTTAACTCTTACAACAACATCTCGTCAGAAATTAAACGAAGAATTACTCTTGCCAACCACTGTTTCTTCGGCCTAGAAAGGCAATTCAGTAGTTAAGCCCTCACTCGAACTACTAAGAGATATAAGACCCTGATCATCCCAGTCCTGCTCTACGGCGCTGAAGTATGGACAAAAGCGGATGAAGAAATCCTTGGTCGATTCTTGAGGAAAATTTTTCAAAAAATCTTCGGTCCCGTTTGCGTTGACGGGCTATGGAGACGAAGATTCAATCAAGAACTATTCGAGCTATACAACTGCATACTCCGCATTGGATGCTTTAGATGTCCTAGCCATCTTAGGCAAATGGACACAGCACTTTGGCTTTCGGATTTTTCGATTCCCTGCCAGAAGTCAGACGCAGTAGAATGAGACGTCGCGTCGCCTTAAATGGCACGGAGAAGTGGAAACCGATCTCAACCCTCTTGAAATGCGCATCTGATGGCAGTTAGCTAATGATCGGTCTAATTGAAGAGAGGAGGCCCAGGTTCATGCGCCACTTAATTCAGTACGGTGAATCGTCTCGCTGAAACCAAAAATTTGTCGGCATGAGCCAACATCCGTCGCGTCGGTTTCCATCGGATTTTTCCCCGTCTCTTATGAAAAGTTTCCCAATTGTGGTCTAAGCGCAAATTCCGGCCAAATCCCAATCACTTTTGGTTTTCTCCGTTCCCCAAATGCGCCAATTTTTGCTAGCTAACGTGCTCAACACAAATTCGCCACGAAACTACGAAACCGTGTTGTGCTTATTGTCCATCGATTTCCATCGATTTCCATCGAATTTTTCTCCGTCTCATTAGAAATTTTTCCCAATTATGGTCTTAGTGCAAATGCCGTCCCAAACCCAATCACTTTTTCTATTCTCCGTTCCCCAAATGCTCCAATTTTTGCTTGCTAACGTGCTCAACACAAATTCGCCACGAAACTACGAAACCGTGTTGTGCTTATTGTCCATCGATTTCCATCGAATTTTTCTCCGTCTCTTTAGAAATTTTTCCCAGTTATGGTCTTAATGCAAATGCCGTCCCAAACGCAATCACTTTTTCTATTCTCCGTTCCCCAAATGCGCCAATTTTTGCTAGCTAACGTGCTCAACACAAATTCGCCATGAAACTACGAAACCGTGTTGTGCTTATTGTCCATCGATTTCCATCGAATTTTTCTCCGTCTCTTTAGAAATTTTTCCCAATTATGGTCTTAGTGCAAATGCCGTCCCAAACCCAATCACTTTTTCTATTCTCCGTTCCCCAAATGCGCCAATTTTTTCTTGCTAATGTGCTCAACACGAATTCGCCACAAAACGTTGAAACTGTGTTGTCAGACGGAGCTTATTTTCAAATCTTAAAGCGTCCCAAACAAGTTAAGGTCCAAATTGAATAACAGCTCCCCAATGTCATCGGCTGAACACTTAGCCATGCAATTGCATTATTACAATCCAAAGACTGCTGCATCTCAATATATCTGTGCCAAAAAAAAAGTGCAATTTGTCATCTGTCGCCTTCCCATTTTTGTTTTCTCTTTGCCTAAAAAGGTCCGCGAAATCTCAATTCAGTGAGTCCAGACGATTAAAAAGCAATTAGCCCCTCGCTACGTTCAAGCATTTCATGAATTATTCACCAGCAATCCCGAGAAGCCAGTGACATTTCTCTCTTCTGCAATTTTTTTTTAATCACAAAGTCTATTGCAATGCAATCGACGATTTATTGGATTTTTCATGATTAAATTACAAGTACAAGTCGTCGTCGCGTCAGACGTCAACTGAACGTGTGTAGGTTGGACTTTCAACCTCCCGATGCGACACTCTGACTGTGGTATTGTTTCACATGGTTTAACGTTTCACCTTGTGCTACAAATGTTTCGAAAACAAAAAATCGATAGTTGCAGTCACTTCCAGATGCGCACAGCTTTTGTCAGTTGGCAGGCTGCCAAAAAGTGCCCCAAAAAATACATCCAACCATTTACACTCATGATGTATTCAAAAGAGAGGAATCTCGTTCATTCGGAGGTGGACTGACAAGATGTTACCTTGCAGCTGTGGAATTCATCGATGACGGTGCTTTTTTTTTGTTTGCGGAAGAAGTTCGTAGGTAAGGTGAGAATTTTTAATCGAAAAACTGTCAAACTGAAATCGTGGGCGAATATTTGTGTCACACTGGCGTTTCAAGATCAATATCATCTCGTTTCATTGTGCGTGAATACATTTGCAAATCACAACACCAAGATAATCATGACAATCTGTTGGCACCCTCTTGAAGAGCTTAGCAAATGTCATTTAAATGTCAATATTATCGATTCGAATCGCATAATCTCACGATGACCTCTTAATCGCATTCAAAGATAACTTTTCGCAAAGTTCGTCGTTTGTGAAGTGCACAGTCCTTAGATGCAATGCGGATACTCCGAACTTGAGAAGTTATCTGTCATAAGCTAGGCCAAGTGCACTTGAAGTACTCGAGATTTTGCGGGAAGGGGTGGACAGTGGGGGTATATCAATTAATGCTCTAAAGTTCTACTCACACAAAACGGCTCAAGGAGCATTTATTGATTGAGAATAATAAGCTTTGAGACACTTATAATGCACCCTCGATAACAGCAACAAACAGCGTTTTGCAGATAAACAGACACGACCGCGACGTGCGTTTGTTTGACAGACACGAAGGATAGGCAATGACTTCCTGGACGTGAGACGGTTGACCATGAGTTGGTTCTAAAAATAAACGATGACATTGGCGTTGGTGAGCTGAATGGAGACGTTTTAGAATTTCTATGGATATCAGTGTGCATTTGCAACAAAGGGGAGTATTTTGCGGATGGGAGAGGAGGTTTGTTTTTGGAGATGACATACCTAAGCAAGCCTGGAATGTCATGGGAAATAAAAACTAGATCGAGGAAAGATGTTTTCATTAAGAAGTTGACGAACTCCAAACAAATAATTGCTGGAATATTCGGATAGCCTAGGCTTGGATTTCCTCGTCCAGGGCCTAGGCTTTTTCCCACAAGCTAGCAAACCTCATACACACTTGTCAACGTTAATCGTTTTAAAAGTAATGAGTACCCAGGAGTTTCTTAGCCAAACCAACAGGATCGTGATGAATCGTGACAACGTCTAGATATACCTTTGATCCATGCACTATGGTTAAAGGCAGCAAAGTTCAAGGGGTGGATGTTATACCAAAAAAGAGCAACAATGGAACCAAACACACGCTAGCAAGCCTCATAGACTATCGTCAATATTCATCGTTTTAAAATAATGAGTATCCTGGAGTTTCTCATCCTCACCAACAGGACCGTGATTAGTCGTGACAACGTCTAGACTAACCTTTGATCAATGCACTAAGATTAAAGGCAGCAAATCTCCATGGGTGCATGTCATACCAAAGCTGAGCATCAATGGAACCAAACAACTCAGCGTCATTTCAAAGATGGCAACGGTTACAAAACGAACAGTGGAGGGATACACTGTTCCCAAGGATTGATGAGTGGAAAGTAAATAATTCCCTACTTGACAAGGAATGGATTGCTGATGACTCATTTCGTCGTCATTATGTTGGGTCAACGTGCAAATCGACGAGCACATGCTGCAGGTATTCAAAAGTACTAAGCTGCAAGAAATGCCTTAGAAAGTAGCTATGCAGCACAGTGGCACAACCTAAGACTCATAATCCAAAGTAGCCCACAAGCAAATGACACCACGGACCATATAAGAGTAAAAAGATGTCATGCCGAAAAAGAGAAATAGGACATTACCAACCTATAACTAGCCTCAAACCGAACAACACGAACATGGAATGCCCTTCCAAACTCAGTATTTCCTCTCCATTTCAATCTACAGAAATTCAAAACCAACGCACATCGGTATCTCCTCTTTTCTTCTCCTCTATTTCCTTAATGCCCGCGCTGTGCTTAAACACTATAAGCGTAGGTATTCATAATCCCTTTAGCGCGTGCCAATAAAAATAAAATTCGTGCAAAACTTTATTTTTGTGACAAAGGACGGGAGCTCCTGTTAAATTTCGAGTCCGAACGACAAATTTGAGAATCTTCTCACGACTGTTTTACTGTCTAGGATATTTGTCAAACCTTCGCAAAAGGCGAGCCAGAGAAAAGAACAGGTGTGCTGTCACTTTCGGAATTTGAACCAGGGACCCCGCCAACCTGCCCAACGAAAGAATGAAAGATAGGCGAAACCATAGATATTACAGGACCAATGGCATAAGGTGCCGTGCTACATTGCTAAGCTTACACGCTGTAGGTTATAGTGAAAGGGGTATAGCTCGTACCACGGTTCATAGAATATTCTGAAAAGAGTTCAACCTTCACCATAACAATAAAAAAAAAACGCGGATTGAGATAAACTCCTTCAGTCCCGCTTATGCTGCATGAAATTTTATGGAGTGATTCTTAAGGACAACCATGTCATGGCGGTGATCGACGGCAACCATTTTTGTTCTGAATTATTACCATGAATGTGGATGGTGCGGTATACTTACTTATTTGAGTGGTGCTATAGTCCGGATTGAATCTGGGCCCCAACTAACATGCCTCTCCAATAAGGTCGTTTATGAAATTAGCAAGTTTTGTCCCAGAGCTTATAGTTATGGCGGTGATCGACCGCAGCCATATTTGTTCCAAATAATCACCAGAAATGTGGATGATGTGGTATACTTACTTTTTTGTGCTATAGTCCGGATTGAATCTGGGCCTCAACTAACATGCCTCTCCAATTAGCCCGTTTTCTTAAATTAACAAGTTTTGTCCCGGAGCTCATTGAAGCAATCTTTTGCTATATCATCCTTTTTCTCCATCGCGTTGTAGCTTGAGCAGGTATAAGGTTATTGCTGGTGAATTTGGCCTTGATTCGGATTGTTACAAAAGTCTTCGCTAATGTCTTGAAAATATAAGACTTCTTGCCTAAGTCTGTCACTGTTTTTTATGCTCTTTTTGCAGGACCCATCCGATAGTATTTCCCGGATGGCAGTAATGTCGGCTTTATATCAGCTTAGCATCAGTCTATAGGATACATACGTACTTAATCTCTCCCCCGTACACGGACTTGTAACATTTCGCCTGTGGTCCGTCCGTTAGGTATTACTACGCGGGGTTGGTTAGAAAGTATGACTTTCTGCTACTCTTCTCAGCTTTGCTATTTTCTGCCATCCAGTTCACCTCCGATCTCAACATATGGTCAAGAAGTAGCGACGGATTGGGGCAAAGTACTTCTCCTTGCCGTGAAGCGTGTGCAAGCCAAAATGTTCATGTCAAACACTTCCCACACAAGAACTAAACAACTCCTACATCTAACTAGGAGTCAGATTCGAACTATAACACCTGATGACTATGGGAACAACTCAAGACAACACTTGCAGACTATGCAACGAGGACGAAGAAACAGCAGAACACATCCTGTGTCACTGTGACTGCTTAATCAGATTGCGTCTACGCCATCTAGGTCAAGACTACCTTGAGGCAGAAGACGTATCTGACAGCCCACTCAAAGATTTACTAGAATTCATCACAAAGTCAGGTATCATGAGGCCGAACTGTGGCCGCAGTGATATGGTAACTTGCTCCCTAGCCTAATCTAATCTAATCGATAACTACCGCGATTAGATAGGAACTGCGTGGTATGTTAGTTTCAGTCTTCATGCTTTCGACTGATGCACTCTTTGATTGTCGGTATCAGTTTGTGTGTCCATCGGCTTTTCGTTGTATTGACCCAACGAGCTTGCCATCCAACTGACGATGCCTTCTCTTCATGTGTGATTCTGTCGATGTCATTAGCATCGTTTTGGCTCATAATTATTCTATCGTCTGCCAGGATGTCGATTTATGCCTGCAATGTTGGATGTCATAGCAGGCATGGTCCCTGTCTGCTATGACAAAAGCCGGCCTTGTCTGAGATGGTTGGAAAGCCGCTAATTTTTTGTAGCTCGCAAAGTCTGTATGTTGACGATAGTCTCCTTTTGGTCTATTTCTTCCCTATTTCATGCGCCCAGATTGGGGCGTTATGTAAAAGAATTGACGTGATGACTACGAAGCATATCCTGGTCCACTGATATTAAGCTTCCTGTATTCTCCATGCCTTCTGGAATGAATAATCTAAACGCTCTTTGAATTGACACTTTTTGTCCAAAGTGGCGATTTCAACAATTTTCCTACTGGTTTTCTGTTTAAGGCTCAGCTAGTTCTAATTGTGAATATCCGTGCCCATCTTTTATCCAGAAAACTGCTTATTTTGTACCTGATTCCACTACACCGATCTGTTGGCCTAATGTTACGACACCAATATCATCGGCAAATCCAATGATCGTTACTCTCTTAAGTAAGGTTAATAGTTGAACTCCGTTGTACAATATGTTCAACATTAGCGTTCCCAAGACTTATCTCTGTGGGACTCCTGCAGTTCATCGGTATAGTACCTCAGCCGCCTCTTGCTAAAATAGTTCGTCAATATCCGCAGCTGTCAGTTTTCCGTGTACATTCTTGCAAATTGTCTTCTTTTAATGGAAAACCAATTCGCAGAAGCAAAGCTTCTTAAGAGTCTTTCTTGGTTCTTCTTGATGCCATCTGATCATCTTTCTCTTTCAATGCCCCTTTCTGTAATATCGACTACCGCTCTTTTGGCATCCAAAGATCGCGCAAGTGATCTTCTTTTAATGGACAACCAATCATCAGAGTTAAAGACCATTTCTGCGTCCTGCGTTGCTATTGCACAGTTCTTCTTGGTGCCGTCTAGGCATCTTTCTCCTTCGATGGCCCTTTCTGTAATATTAACAACCGCTCGCGCAAGTGATCTTCTTTTATTGGACAACCGAACCGCAGAGTTAAAGGCTTCTTCAGCTTCCTGCTTTACTACTGTACAGTTCTTCTTGGTGCCATCTAGCCGTCTTCCTTCCTCGACAACCGCACAGTTCTTCGACTACCGCTCTTTTGGCATCCAAAGATCGCGCAAGGGATCTTCTTCTAATAGACAACCAATCCGCAGAGTTAAAGGCCATTTCTGCGTCCTGCGTTGCTATTGCACAGTTCTTCTTGGTGCCGTCTGGCTATCTTTCTCTTGCGATGGCCCTTTCTGTAATATCGACTACCGCTCTTTTGGCATCCAAAGATCGCGCAAGGGATCTTCTCATAATGTTCCACCTATATGTAGAGCTAAAGTTCTTTTCAGCGTCCTGTGTTACTACTGTACAGTTCTTCTTGGTGCCATCTAGCCATCTTTCTCCTTCGATGGCCCTTCCTGAAATATTGACTACCGCCCGCGCAAGTGATCTTCTTTTACTGGGCAACCGATCCGCATAGTTAAACGCTTTTTGTATATCGACTACCGTTCTTTTGGCATCCAAAGATCGCGCAAGTGATCTTCTTCTTATTGGAACACCAATTCGCAGAGTTAAAGGCCATTTCAGCGTCCGGAGTTACTACTGCACAGTTTTTCTTGGTGCCGTCTAGCTATCTTTCTTCTTTTCTAGTCCTTTCTGTAATATCGACTACCGCTCTTTTGGCATCCAAAGGTCGCGCTTTTCTCAAGCCAAATTGGTGGTCTGAATCTTTCCAAAGGTTTCCAGTAGACAAAGGACGATTGCTTTCCTGAGGTTTTGGTCCTTTTAGAAGCAGGACCACATGCTGTGTTTTCCATTTTTCAGTAAAAGTTCCTTCTTCGAGGTACTTCTCCATTCTTGTCATGAAGAGGTCTGG
The DNA here is from genome assembly GCA_949824845.1 of Rhingia rostrata. NCBI lineage: Eukaryota > Metazoa > Arthropoda > Insecta > Diptera > Syrphidae > Rhingia > Rhingia rostrata. The sequence goes on along the minus strand of OX463758.1, from coordinate 72,659,623 downwards.
TCTCTATTTACAGCAGCCTTTACACCATTATTCGAGATGCTATGCTTCGGTCCGAGCACCTTGTTATCGCCTATCTTATTGCATGTCTTTACCAGCTCCTCAGTAGTAATAAGTGGAGGAATATCTTACCGATTACCTTCTCTGATGATGTTGTACATAGTATCTGGTCTTTTGGGATAAAGATGCTCTACCATATCACTATTTTTGGACATGTTATTGGAAGGGTCTTACCCTTGACTTCGTCATCACCTTTCTGTATGCCAAGCCCCATGGGTTAATGTCGGTTTCTTGACACAGACGTTTCAAGCATGTGGTTTTACTCTCCTTGATGGCTTTACCTACTCAAGTTTCATCCCTCCAATCTGAGGGTAACCAGGTATTGTTGTAAGTTTGATTACATTATCTATAGATAGCTTTTTTGGAAGGTGATTGAAAGCAACAGCTTCACTTCGTTCGCATTCACATGATGGTCACCGTTCCTCCCACTCACACCTCCTCACGTCATGAAGTCCATGTTACATTCACTTAATTAATTAAAATAAATAACAAATTCACCGAAATAACCGCAATTAAATAAATTTAAATATAATTATCCAATGGATGTACAATGTACATATTTTGGAATATACAATTTAACCTAAGAGATACATATCTCCACAGGACGTACGTTAACGAGCATGGTTTGCTATAGAGACGAGAAATACGTAAAATTCCACCGGGCATGGTAATTGGTAAAAGCAATTATAACCCTCTTTGTACACTTACACACATATCCACACATACATTTATATAGGCAACTCCAATGTGTGGATACATCACACGTCCTGGCAGAAGCTTTTTGTGTTTGTCGGTTTGTCGGTTTGTCGGTTTGTCGGTTAGTTGGAGTTTTGGTTTAGGTTTTCCTATCCATAAAGGGGTATCAATTTTTGTGTGCTGCACACGAGTATGCACATTCCATACAAAGCACACACAGATACACACATTCACACACAGAAATGACTGTTGCCATCGGAACTAAATTTTAAATTGAATTAACTCTACGAGGTTTGGCAAATGTGTATGGTGGTGTTTCAAGTTAAATTGGGAAATTCACTTAGTGATGCTAAAAAAACTCAAGCGAGCAAAAGTTATCCATTTCACCATGGAACACGACTAATGCAATATTCAGCTACCAGAGTTTTCCGAGAGAACGTTCTGACTAATTTCCATCGCATAGTTAAATGGAGAGCTGCACAAATCGAGTCCTAAGTGTTTTAAGCAAATTCTGTTGCCGTTGGCATTGTCATTGTCCTTGTCGTTATTTTCAAAGTAATTACTGTTACACTTAAAAGTTGATTAGATGAAGGAAATTTAACGGCACTTGTGCTTTCATGTTCATGCTTCACTTTGTTTGTGCACTTTTAGCAGTTAGTATTTGGAAAAGTGGAAAATTGCATTGAACTTTAGCTCGTAAATGGTCTTTGGAGATTGGCAGCTTCTATACATTGAGGATGCACGCAACAAGGGAGGACGTACGCATCCTAGTTGAGGACTAGTTGTATAACGTCATCCATAGGTATATAGTTGGTAATTTAATGGAAATCATTGAGGATAAAATATTAATGGTTTCAAATTTTCCGTTTGACTTATAGGGACCACACACCACACGTGCCTGCATGTGCAGTATACTTGTTTGCGATTGACTGTTTGGCGTGTGCCATATTACAAAGTTTACGAAGAAAAATGAATCTAAGGTTTGGTTTTACATTAAACACACGAATTGTCATTCCACTCCCTTTGAAAGGACTCTCTTTCAAGACGGAATTTCTTCTAGCTTGCGGATGGGTCGCAGGAGCTCTTCTTGCGCTGTCTTTACGTCAGCGACTCTGACTCTGCCTTGATGACTTTCACTTTCTTCCCAGAAGCCATTTAAATAAAACGAAAACGGTTTGGATATCAATGAAATTCTTTATTCCTGTGAAAGTACGTTCGATGCCATTATGTATGGAAGTCGATTTCTTTTGCATGGCCACCATGGGCACGCTTGCAGAAGTCCAGACGCTGAACCCAATTTTCAACGGTTTTCAAGCATAAATCGGCCGATACTGCTGCAATTTCACGTTCGATATTCGTACGAAGTTCATCAATCGTCGATGGATTGTTGGCATAGACCATAGACTTGACGTAGCCCCACAGGAAATAGTTTACCGGCGTCAAATTGCACGACCGAGGCGGCCAAGCGACTCTACCATTTCGTGAGATAACACGTTCTAAAAACTTGGTTTCCAATAAATTGATTGTGGCATTCGCTGTGGGGCTTGTGGCGCCGGCCAGTTGGAACCACATGTCCTCCAAGTTCATATCATCCAATTGGGGCCTAAAATATTCGGTTATCATTGAACGGTAGTGATTCACATTCACAGTAACGTGCCGGTCTTGATCATCACGGAAGAAGTACGGCCCAATGACGCCGCCGGCCCATAAACCACACCAAACCGTAATTTTTTCGGGATGCAATGATGACTCATGGAGTACGTGTGGATTGCTGGCTGACCAATACCGCATATTTTGTTTATTGACGAAGCCATTCAGCCAGAAATGAGCCTCATCGCTGAAGATGATTTTTTGATGAAAATCCGAATCATTTTCCAGTTGTTGCTCAGCCCAATTCACTAAAATACGACGCTTCTGGTGGTCAAGCGGCTTCAGCTCTTGCGTCAATTTAATCTTGGTAGGATGTAGCCAAATATGGTCGGAAAAAAGTGTGCCTGAAGAATGGAACCTCAGCATCGTTTGCCCGATCCACAAAGAAGAGACCCTGTGAGCTGCGCCAACTACAGAGGCATAAGTCTCCACAAGATCCTATCTGCCGTTATATGTGAACGCCTGAAACCGTTTAGCAACAACCTGATCGGCCTTATCAGTGTGGTTTTAGGCCAGGAAAGTCCACAACCGATCAAATCTTCACACTTCGCCAGATCCTGGAAAAAACCCTAGAAGTCCAAATCGATACCCACCACCTATTCATCGATTTCAAAGCCGCATACGACAGCATTTATAGAGACGAACTATACAGAGACATGTCTAGTTTTGGTATACCGCCAAAACTCGTCTGTTTGTGTAGGATGACGATGGAGAATTCTCACTGCTCTATCAGGGTCGGAAACGACCTCACCGACACATTCGATACCAAAAAAGGATTTAGGCAAGGCGATGCGCTGTCATGTGACTTCTTAAATCTGATTCTTGAGAGGATTGTGCAAAACTCACGAGCCAACACCAGAGGCACAATTTTCCAAAAATCTGTACGACTACTAGCATACGCCGACGATATTTACATCATTGGTAGGACCCAACGTGATGTCATAGCCACGTTTGCTAGTATAGAGAAGGAACCGGCGAAAATGGGTTTAGCAGTAAATGAGGGCAAGACGAAGTATATGCTGTCAACACGAAAGGACACACAACATCAACGAATTGGACAGAACGTCACTTTTGACAGATAAAACTTTGAGGTAGTACGGGACTTTGTCTATCTCGGCTCCGCTATTAACTCTGACAACAACATCTCGTCAGAAATTACTCTTTTCAACCGCTGTTTCTTTGGACTAAGAAGGCAATTCAGTAGTAAAGCCCTCGCTCGAACTACTAAGGAGATCTTATATAAGACCCTGATCATCCCAGTCCTCTCTACGGCGCTGAAGCATGGACCGTCTCAAAAGCGGATGAAGAAATCCTTGGTCGATTTGAGAGGAAAATTGTTCGAAAAATCTTCGGTCCCGTTTGCGTTGACGGGCTATGAAGACGAAGATTCAACCAAGAACTATACGAGCTGTACAGCGACATGCCCTGGTCAAAAAATTCCAGATTGGACGTTTAAGATGGCTCGGACATGTAGAACGTTGCGTTGACGGGCTATGGAGACGAAGATTGAACCAAGAACTATACGAGCTCTAGAGCGACATGCCATTGGTCAAAAAACTCCGCATTGGAATTTTCAGATGGCTAGGACATGTAGAACGAATGGACAAGAATACTCCGGCTCGCAGAGTCTTCGATTCCCAGCATTCCCAGCCAGGCGTCGGACGCAGTAGAGGAAAACCTCGCCTTAAGTGGCGCGCACAAGTAGAAACCGACCTCAACCAACTTGAAGTGCGCAACTGGAGGCAGTTAGCTAAGGACCGGGCTAATTGGAGAGGCATGTTGGTTGAGGCCCAGGTTCACATCGGACTGTAGCGCCACTTAAGTAAGTAAATAAACACTTACATGGCTTTTTATTTCTACCCATCATCTGTCACCTGTCAAATAGCGAAATATTGTGACAGCGTCAATACTAAGTTTGTAGCGTAATATACGTGTATTTCAAAATTAGTAATGTATCTTCAAGCTCTGTTGTCATTGGTCTATCGAACGAAAGGAGCTTAATCCAAGGTATCTTACTAAATTTGAAAACCGGAACACGGCCAATGTCATTTAAAGGATAAATAAAAATAAATTGGAACTAGTATTCGATTGAATTACCAGAAAGGGAACTTTTTTTTTGTTATTTTCTTTAAATGAGCAAGATAACCTTGTAAACATAAATTTTAAATTAACAACAAAAGCAAACAAATTTAGCCGAAGGTCATTCAAAATATCAACAAAAAGTTGTAAAATAGAAATCCAAATATTTATCTAATTTAACTGTCTTCCCACTTCCTAAGTAAATATTTATTTTCTTGTTTTTGTTTTTTTTTTACAGGTAAGATGCAATTCCAACGACATTCTCAGGTCCAGACATTGGCGGGTTATACAATTTTAATTTATGAACACTACACGGAGGTAATAAATTCAATCAGTTAATTCCCATTCTAGACTGCGGAGACGACAAATATCTCAACACATGGTGAATAGTGAATATAAATTCTTAATTGTATGCCAAATGTGTGTGTATGTGTGTCTGCGGGTAAATAGCGAGACAAAAACCGTTGACAACTTGTGATTGCGTTTGTTTTTTTACGAGACATGCACAATCGTTAAATTATTAAAATGGCTGTAGTACCTTACCTTAGCTGAGGTGTAAGTACGTAACATGACATGATATAGGAAATGCTTTGCGTTGCGTAAAATTAAATTGTTTTCCAACAACGAAAAAAAAGGTTTGGATAGGTAATAATCAGCACTTAAGTGGCGAGGAATGCGTCGAGGAAATGTGCATATTTTCTGATGTTTTTATGGGCGCCTTATGCGTTACGTAAACGTAAGACGTATGGCAGTTAAAACAATTTCTAAGTGGGCATATGGAAGTAAGTTGTAGAGTGGCTATGTGCATGTCAAGATCTAGTCATGTCAATACTCCTTACGATCCGCTTGAAAAAAATAAAATATATGAACCATTTGTCATGTCAAGATCTAGTCATGTCAATACTCCTTACGATCCACTTGAAAGAAAAAGAAATATGAACCGTTTACGTTAATTTCTGGATGGACATGGTGGGTCAAACGTTGGTAACCATTTTTAGATCGGGAGATCTCAATGCAAAGGTAGGAAGAGAAGACATCTTTAGCAAGCGGAAAACATAGCCTACATGACGACAACACGTCTGGAAACGGACTTAGGCTAATTGACTTCGCTACGGAACAAAATCCCACTATAGCCAACGCATGGTTTTTTTCACCTCGATGTCCATAAGGGGGCCGTCATCTCCAGATCAACGAACGGTCAACCAAATTGATCACATTGCGATAGACAAGAGGCACGCATCCAGTATTTTGGGTGTCCGAACATTTCGAGGAGCTAACATCGACTCGGATCACTTCCTTGTTGCAGCCAAGGTAAGAATGCGGATATCCAACACGCCACAACAATCCAGAAATACTATGAAAAAATTTAAATCGAAAGACTGCACTCGCAAGAAACCCCCAAGACCTTCGCGCAACGCGTATCCCTACTCCTCTCGATTAACACCATACCACCAGCATCGAATGTCGAAGAACTATGGCAACGATGCCAAAGTGCCATTAGATCAGCCGCAACTGATGTGCTACGTTTCTCGCGCTCACCAGCAAGAAACCCCTGGTTTGATGAGAAATTCCAACAGGTAGTTGAGGCTAAGAAAGAGGCCTAGGGCTTAGCTGCAGGTGAAGCCGAGATCTGCCATTGAGCTCTATGGGCAGAGAAGAAGGGAAGAACACCGTCTTATCAGAAATAAGAAAAAAGAGCAAGAAAAGCTCGTGATCGAGGATATAGAGAGGTGCCACTCCACGAACGGTGTTTGCAAGTTTTACCAAGGGAAAAACGTCAAAGACAAGGCCACAAGGCTCGAACAGAATCCTGTCGAGATGAACAAGGAAAAATGGTAGTTGAGAAACAGTCGATGCTGAGGATATGGAAGAACAGACTGTTAAACTGCGATGACGGACAACATTCCGCTTTCAGTCAGAACGAAACATTCAATGTTGGCAACGACAGTGGAAACTGGCAACCACGCGACCTGAGTGAAGTGATGATAGCAATATCTAAACTCACGCTTAATAAGGCTGCCGGAAATGACGGCCTTCCCGCCGAGCTGTATAAGGCCGACAGAGAAGACTTGGTAGGTAACATCCACCAACTCATAAGCCAAATCTGGTCGGAAGAATGGAACCTCAGTTTGCCCGATCCACGATAAAATGAGACCCTCTGAAATGCGCCAACTACAAAGGTATAAGTCTCCTCAACATCGCCTACAAGATCTTATCTGCTGTAATATGTGAACGCCTGAAAGCGTTTGCCAACAACCTGATCGGCTCTTATCATTGTGGTTTAGGGCCAGGAAACTCCACAACCGATCAAATTTTCACACTTCGGCAGATCCTGGAAAAAATCCAAGATATCCAAATCGATACCCACCACCTATTCATCGATTTCAAAGCCGCATACCACAGCATTTAAAGAGACGAACTCTACAGAGCCATGTCTAGTTTTGGTATACCGCCCAAACTCTTCCGTTTGTGTAGAATGCCGATTAAGAATTCTCGCTGCTCTTTCAGGGTCGGAAACGACCTCACCGACACATTCGATACCAAAAAAATGATTTAGGCAAGGTGATGCGTTAGCATGTGACTTTCGTAATTTGATTCTTGAGAGGATTGTGCAAAACTCCGGAGCCAACACCAGGGGCACAATTTTCCATAAATAGGTGCAACTACTAGCATGCGGCGCAATAATGACATCATTGGTAGGAATCAACGGGATGACATAGCCACGTTTGCTAATAAGAGCGGCGAAAATGGGTTTAGCACTATATAAGGGTAAAACCAAGTATAAGCTGTCCACACGAAAGGAGACACATCGACGAATTGGACAGATATAACTTGGTGGTAGAACGGAACTTTGTCTACCTCAGCCCCAGCTATTAACTCTGACAACAACATCTCGTCAGAAATTAAACGAAGATATACTCTTGCCAATCGCTGTTTCTTCAACTCACTTCAACTACCAGGGATGTTTTATACAAGACTCTGATCATCCCAGACCTGCTCGACGGTACTAAACCATGGACCGTATCAAAAGTGCACCACGAAATCCTTGACCGCTTTGAGAGGAAAATTCTTGAAAAATCTTCGGTCCCGTTTGCGTTGACTGGTTTTTATGGACAAAGATTCAACCAATCCCAGCCTTATTTTCGAAGATTAACGGTCCAATGAAGCCACCTTCCGCATCAAACTGTCAATCTCAGTAGATGCATCGGCTTCTCGACAATAATTTGCGGGTTTTCGAGCCACAGATGCGGCAATTTTTCATTGTTAATGTAGCCGAATGCGCCTCTTTAGAAAATATTTTTTCGCCCAAAATCATTGTCCAATTCAAGCTGCTCTAAGGCTTAAACTGCGAAGCGACAACGAAGCAGATGGTCGTGTGCCTTCAAATTCGGAGTCAATCGGACCTTGTTAGCAATAGTCCAAATCTTTGTTCAGAATTCTCCTTAGGCTAGTGCGTGAAATGTTGAGCAAGTCTCGGCCACATTCTTGCCTGTGCATTCTTGCTTGTCCACTAGCATGCTAGTCTTACGAACTTTTTGGGTTCTTTCGTTCGGCCCAAACTTCTTTTCAAATAACGCACTGTTTGGGCTACACAGCGCTCACTTTCAAAATAAGTTTTAAATATTTCCCAACATTGTTCGAACGTATAGCGACTTATTTCACGGAGGTATGGTACTGACTCTGTCAAAATTTCGAGCGGGAAATCAAAATCTTTCGCTGTGCTATAGCGGCGGGGCTTCTAAGCATCGCTCCTGACGGTGGTACAATGCCGAAATACCATACCATTCTTGCATTTACCCCAAGGAGTCAAGGAAATTGTCAATTCTATTCAGCTGAGCCCCATCGTAAGGGATCTTCTTGCGATAATATTTTATGTACTCGGCTTCTGTCGTTTGATACAAACAGGAACGCAGACAGCGCTTTTCTAACAGCCGTATCTTTTCCATGTAGGTCGGTGCTACATTAAACCTAACGGGACAAACGTAAGCTATGATCGGCCTTATAGAGGCCATGTAGCAATGACTTTCACCCTTGAATCAGGTTGAAAAATTCGTCTTGTCAGACTATAGGACTGCATTTTCGTAAAGTGCTCTTGCGATTGCCCAAGAGCTAAAGATTGCACAAAAAACCGTTTGGAACCAATTGAATAAGGGTGGATGCAAAAAGAAGCGTATGGGTGCCAACAACTCAAAAAAAAAACCCTCAAGGACTGAATTTTTATCTGAGAATCGCTGCGAAATTGCAAACAAAACCGGCCCAATTCTGAAGAGGATGTGACGGAAGACCAAAAGTGGATCACTTGTGACAACCTCATTCGGAAACGGTATTGGTCGAATCCCGGTGAGCTGGCGCCAACTGTGGCCAAGACAGGATTGACGATCAGAAAGTGTTCGTTGTGTGTTTGGTGGGATTGAAAGGGACTCATCTACTATGAGCAGCTCGCCAACGGCCAACGGCCAACGGCAGACAGGATGCTTAGCAGAAAGTTAAGCATCCTGTCATTAGATGATAGCTAGCGCGATATGCGTCGAATGGTGTTATAGTAGGTGATCTGTGAAGGCCCATCGTGAATCAACCAAAATCAGCTTCATGAAGGTCCGCGTCCATATGGTAACTGACTGCTAAATTTAAGATGATAATAGAATTTAGTGATGGAGTACGTATAGGGCATACCGTTAGTCATGCTTTTCGAGAAGTACTTCAAGTCATTTCTAAAAAAAAAAAACCAAGTATGGGTTCATGAAGTTGGAAAGCTGCTTGGTGCTGCTGTTGATCACAATCCTCGGTTAATAGTGGTGCTGAGTAACTTTGAGAACCTGGACTGGATTGTAAGGAATTCATAAAGATGATCGTGCGCAGCTTGACCAGAGGCTACAGTCTGGTACCACTGGAATCAGGAGCCCCTAAGTCATGTAGTCCTCGGATTGCATGGCATAGCCTGATTAAGAAGTTGCCGCCATTGTGGGGGTATGGCACGTATGATGTTCTGAGTGATAAACTTTGGCATACAAGAGGTGTTAGATGGATCTTGGTTCTTAGCAAGGATGAAGTTCGTGCCTTAAACATGTTTTTCTAACCTGTACTCATGCAATGTGTCCTGCATTGGGGTGTAAACCAACACTTTTCTATGGTTCTGATTTTTTGGCTAGACCCACCGTGAAATAAGAGATGTCAGAGCTAGGTGTTCACGTTAAGCATACTTTACATTATCTTTACCAGGACGAAGGCTTCTATGAGAGAGCCATAATCGAATTACAGAGTCAATAAACATCTGCAAGTATCATCTCAAAGCTCTCCTGGAGCGTTATAGGTTTGCTAATATGAGAAAATTTTATTGAAATAAATTGGATTTACTTTCACGACATTTAGGCGGAGTCCTGGAACTAGCTGGGTTTTGCCTTCACAAGTCTTGACTATAAGCGACGGAACATTATGAACCCGATTTCTGTTTTGGCTTGACAAACATTCAAATGGGTTGTGTGACATGGCGCGGCATTCTGCATGGACCACAGTTCGTCCAAATTCATGTCTTTAATTTCAGTAAAAAAAAAATCGGTTAACCTGGCTCTGAACGCTCACCTTTCACCGAAACGTTGTTGCCAGCCTCATTTTCTTCGAAAATGGTTCCAATTATTCCACCACTCCGCGATCCGCGTCAAACCGACATTCTCTGTGGGTGCATTGGCTTCTCGAGAATAACTTTCGGGTTTTCGAGCCCCCGATGTGGCAATTTTTCATTGTTAACGTACAGGCCGAGATGAAAATGCGTCTCTTTAGAAAAGATGATTTTTCGCCCAAAATCATTGTCCAATTCAAGCTGCTCTAAGGCTCAAACTGCGAAGCGATAACGATCTTCGTGCGCCTTTTATTTCCGAGTCAATTGGTCCCTGACCAACATTCAACGGCCTTTTCATCCATTTGGACGTTGTAGAAAGATTTGTTGCCTCAACATTTGGTCTTGGAAAAGCTTAACCATTTTAATATAACTTTTGCATTCGTGTTTGGCTTGCTTAAGCTCCAACAGACTAACTCTCAAAACCTAACATACTCCTCTTTAACTGCATTCCAATTACCTATGTACTTTGTGCCTGTTGGAGTAAAGAATAGCATACATGGGATCAAACAAATCGATGGTAACTAAGCCGTGAGGTAACTCTGATATAAGCCTTCACTCTAATCCGTAAATATATTCTAATCCCCAGCTTAACCTCGGATCTTTAAAATCGACCCTAGAATAAGCCCGCACTTGATGCATTGAATCACAAGACCCATCCTGCAACATCATTAAAACTCAAAAAATTGGAATGCATCATCGAACCTAATTCAAGAGAAGCTTAACCACATACTTAAGCTAACCCCAGACATCCTCCAACAACCCAACTTTTATACACGTGTTAAATCTCCTCCACCTGTACCCTGTTGCTTGCTTAAAAATTCATCGAAATCAAATAAAAAACTTATTTCGGTCGTAATTTTGCTTTCGTCTAAAATTTATCCAACCCTCGAACACACGTGCGCCTTCGTTTACTCGCTCAGAATATCCATGAAGAACAACCTAAAAGGATATAAGGGGTTTATCTAAACGTACATCCCTGGGGGAAATTCATTATTGATGTCATCAATTTATTAACTCATCCCTAAGTTGTTCCCTTCCGTTCCTCAGTTGGGTTTTTTTTTTTTCATAATTTAAGCAAACCATGAACCTTTTAAGGACCTATAAAAATATTATCGCTTCTAGGTGGGAAAGGGGAGATATCCTGGGAAATTGGAAAAACACTGGATAATATCTCTGATAGGTGTGATTAGGGCAAAGGTCAGGATAGACTAACAAACAACAACAACAAAGCAGTGGATGAATCGTCCATTAAAAATGGCTTTTTATAGGTTATGGCTGAACTTGTTTGATTCGTTTTTCATCCAAGTGGAAGGGAAACAATTGATGGCTCTGCTGAATGAAAATGGCAGATCTATAGATGGAGAGATATAAAAAAAATTCATTAGGAAATATTATCTACATTTACGATTAGATAGCGAGTGGGATGCCAAGATGATTAGATAGACATTCAGCTTGCTTCCATGTGATGAATAACTTATCAGCGTTTGATATATTGTTGCGAATTCATCCAGAGACTGGAGGAAATGTATTCACGACGTTTTATGGGATGGAAAATATTTTTATCTCAATTTGATTGATAGGGCATTGCTATTAGCTAATACAGGCCGGTCCCAGAAGGGATAATGAAGGTTTCCATTTGCCTTACTTAATTGGTATGAGACTTATTTGCATTGACAGTTGAATTTTCACGAAAGATTATTGTTTTGGCACAGTTAGTGAATGCTAAGTTAGGTTAGGTTAGGTTGAAGTGGCTGCGCGCGATGGGGGTGCACAGTGAAACCATAAAGGTCCGTTGCAGTGCCACGTGAATCCGTCGGCTTCCCTATATTCGTTCGCCTAATTGAAACATTCAGTGCTAACTATGTAGCGTAGGAGCTTTCTGACACTGATACTAGTAAGCTCACCCAGATTATCGAAGAAGTAGTCTTTCAGATGAAGTTTCCTTTTTTTCTGCGGGAGCTGGACAAGAACATAGAAGGTGAGTAATACTTTCCTCCTCTTCCTCGTCCAAGCAGCTTCAAAAGAAGTCATAACTGAAAAGGCCTCGTCGTTTTGCATAAAGACAGCATCCGTGAGGACACAGATTACGGTGCTGATATTTGTTCTGTTCAGCTTTATTAAGCAGATGGCGCGCTTCTATACCAGAAATCACATGCCTTGCTTTAGTCCTTTTTTTGGTATCGAATGTGTCAATGAAGTCGTTTCCGACCCTGATGGAGCAGTGAGAATTCTGCGGACTTTTCTGGCCTAAAACAACACTGATATGGGCCGATCAGGTTTTTGTTTACGGTTTCAGGCGCTGTACCAGAGTTGCATGGATATTTGGCACATTGCGCCATTTATCCATCTGCAGTTTACATCCACCAACTCATAAGCTAAATCTGGTCGGAGAAAGTATGCATGAAGAATGGAACCTGGGGCATCGTTTGCCCGATCCCCAAAAAAGGAGACCCTCTGATCCAACTAGAGAGGAATAAGTCTCCTCAATATCGCCTACAAGATCCTATCTGCCGCAATATCTGAGCGCCTGAAACCGTAAACAAAAACCTGATCGAGCCATATCAGTGTTGTTTTAGGCCAGGAAAGTCCGCAGCCGATCAAATTTTCACACTTTGCGGATCCTGGAAAAACCCAAGAAGTCCAAATCGATACCCACCACCTATTCATCGAGACGAACTGTACACAGCCATGTCTAGTTCTGGTATACCGCCCAAGGTATACCGTAGGATGACGATGGAGAATTCTTACTGCTCCATCAGGGTCGGAAACGACCTCAGTGACACATTCGATACAAAAAAAGGACTAAAGCAAGGCGATGCGCTGGCATGTGACTTCTTTGATTTGATTCTGGAGAGGATTGTGCAAAACTCCCGAGCCAACACCAGAGGCACAATTTTCCAAAAATCTGTACAACTACTAGTATACGCCGATGATATTGACATCATTGGTAGGACTCAGCGTGATGGCATAGCCACGTTTGCAACAACATCTCGTCAGAAACTAAACGAAGAACTACTCTTGCCAACCGCTGTTTCTTCGGGCTAAGAAGGCAATTCAGTAGTAAAGCCCTCACTCGAACTACTAAGGAGATCTTATATAAGACCCTGATCATCCCAGTCCTGCTCTACGGCGCTAAAGCATTGACCGTCTCAAAAGCGGATGAAGAAATCCTTGGTCGATTTGAGAGGAAAATTCTTCGAAAAACCTTCGGTCCCGTTTGCGTTGACGGGCTATGGAGACGAAGATTCAACCAAGAACTATACGAGCTGTACAGCGACATGCCCCTGGTCAAACAATTCCGGATTGGACGTTTAAGATGGCTAGGACATGTAGAACGAATGGACACCAATACTCCGTTCGCAGTGTCTTCGATTCCCAGCCAGACGTCGGACGCAGTAGAGGTACACGCGCACAAGTAGAAACCGACCTCAACCAACTTGGAGTGAGCAACTGGAGGCAGTTAGCTAAGGGACGGGCTAATTGGAGCGGCATGTTGGTTGAGGCCCAGCTTCATTCCGGACTGTAGCGACACTTAAATAAGTAAAAAGCTTTGGTTTCTGGATCGCACCCGGTTTGATCAGTTATGCGCATGTAGCAAGAGGCATACCTAACATATCTACTGGCGGTAGAATGTCAAGGGTAGTGCCCTGTCTGGCAAGCTCATCTGCCTTGCATCTCGGAAAAAACACCTCCAGATTCTGTTTTTGACCCATCCGTGTAGATTTGAATTGAGTTATTGATTTCGATCGAATCCGACTCCCATTCAAGGCGACTAGGAATGGTTATCCTGAAGTTATGCTCAAAACTGAGTTGGGTGGTGGTGTGGCCGTTGTTTTCTGTAATGCTGGTGATTTAGAATCTTTGTGTGTTCACCCTGATAACGTGTCCATTGTGACGAGGCTCTTAGTCTCACCGCTACACAAGGTGCGGTCTGTTGCCGTAGATATCTATGGTCACTAGATGTAGAATTACATCTAGGGCTGCAGAGCGGGTTATCTTAGAGCTCCGATAATGCATATGCAAGCTGTTGTTTGATCTTTACCTAGTAATTTGAGGTTGTAGGCTGTTTCTAAAGCCTTCCACCTAAGGCACCATACAGAAGTATGGGTCTTATGATGGACACGTAAGGACAGAAAGAGATGTGTGGTTGCATACCCCATTTCCTTCCGATTGCCTTTTTGCAAGAGTGCAAGGCTACGATGGCTTTCTTAACGCGTTCTTTGATGTTGGCTTTCCAGTTGAGCTTCTTATCCAAAACCAGTCCCAGATATTTGGCTGATTCTGCTAACTTGCGGCCATTAAGTTTAGGGGCTACGGTGGCTTTCTTAACGCGTTCTTTGATGTTGGCTTTCCAGTTGAGCTTCTTATCCAAAACCAGTCCCAGATATATGGCTGATTCTGCGAACTTGCGGCCATTAAGTTTAGGGGGTCAATGTGCGGGACTTTTTCTGCTAAAAAGGATCAAGTCAGCTTTTCGAAGGTTCGCGCCGAGTCCACATTTGTCGGCGATTTTAGAGAGTACAGAGAAGCCATTTTGTAATAGATCTCTAAAGGTATCAAGGTATTTCCGTGATACAGCTTTATCAAGATAGTGATGGCAAACCCCGTCAAATGCCTTTGAAGTGAACCAAAATTTCGCCGTTCGGAGTCGGCCACAGAAGGTCCCGCCATTGTGGAAGAAGTTCACACACACACATGAATGGTTGTGAAAAGGCTAGGCCCTGGGTACTAACGATCCTGTTGCGCCAAAAAAATTTATTTATTTTTTTTTTTTTTAGACCACGGTCAAGAGATTTTACTGATTAGTTCTACATATATCGGCTGATCCTTGAAAAACCCCAAGAATTCCAATTCAATATCCGCCAGATACTCATCGATTTTAGTACCGCATATGACAGCATTTACGGAGACGAACTATACAGAGCATGTCTAGTTTTGGCTCGTCCGTCTGTGCAGGATGGTAATCAGGTCGGAAACGACCTTACCTAAACATTTGAATCAAAAAGAGGATTTCGGCAATGTCATCGGACCTATTTAATCTCATTGTTGAGAGGATTGTGCAAAACTTTCGTTCCCACACAAAAGGGGAATTCGTCGGACTCAACATAATGTCACCGTCGAGTTTGCTAGCATGGAGAAGGAAATGATTCCATCTCGAGGAGTTTTCAACTCCCCGACGTTGAACGCATTAGTAGGAAGACATCGCCTTAAGTGGCGCACAAGCAGAAACCGGCCACAACCAATTTGAGGTGTACGACTGCAGGTAGTTAGCGAGGAGCCGGGCTGATTAGAGTTACAATGGTGGTCTTCTCCGATGAATCGCATTTTTAAACAGAATTGTCGGAGTTGGGAAGCTGATATTCCAAGAGGTCTTTTGACCTCAAAATTATAAAATGAATCTGAGAGATGTGTGACCTCTTCACAGCCAACGAAACAATGGAATGCTTCAAGGAATGGTTCCATTCGTTCTACATGTCCTAGCCGTCTTAAACGTCCAATGCGGGTTTTTTTTTACCAGGGGCATGTCGCTGTACAGCTCATGTAGTTCTTGGTTGAATATTCGTCTCCATAGCCCGTCAACGCAAGATGTCGTTAAAAATTTCGTCAAAGGGATCATTGGGTGTGATCAGTGTTCTGTCGCGAGGCGGCCATTTATTGGAGGGTATGTTCCATAGAAATAACAAAATAGGCCCTCCCATTGGGACGTTCTTTATAAACGGCTAACCAAGCATATGGCAAGGGTACAATCAAAGATTTAATTGGCATCAGCAGCGTGGCTGGAAAAAAGGCTGACAAGGTTACAATCAAAGATTTAATTGGCATCAGCAGCGTGGCTGGAAACCATTCTTAATGTGTTACTTCCGGATCTTAGCAGCTGAATTGCTAGAATCTTAATTCAGATACTAACCAGATTCTATGCTAAGCTGAGCTATATCATCTGATTACATGCTGCCAAAGATTATAAAGCCATACAGATGACGCACTGACAACAAACAAAAAAACCGAAACTTTTGCTCACCAGCTTCCTCGTACGGGCGGGCGATGTGCACGTGCACATATGAGAAACGAGAACCAAATTATATGGCGGACTGTGCCACTACGACCCGTCATAGAACAATTTTTCTTGTATGCAGTGCGCCATCTGTATGGCTTTATAATCTTTGAGGCTGCCTAAATGGTCTTTCAAATCTCACACTCCTGCTTCTTCCCAAAGAGGAGTGAGGGAAGAGCGGAACTACAGTCGAATCACTTCAAATATGGACGCCATTGGTACTCAAGTTTTTATGTTTCGAAACAGTAAGTGAAAAAAAAAAAACACATTTCGACTGGCCTCTGCTTGGTGATAATGGCAACACAAGGAGTAAGAATAAATGTCGAAGATACGACAAGGCCCTAAAGAAGCCAAACCGTGCTGTGAAAATAAAATCTAGCGTTCGTGAATTAATGTCACGATTAACTGAAGGTTCAGCACAATAATCTGTGCCGTGATGGAATAAGTCCACTTGTTCCAAGCAGTTATTAAAATCCTCTGTATTGTACCGTTCAAATAAAAACTCCTACCCCTTCTTTGATTGAAGCAACCTTATGCCAGATAAACTAGGTTAAGCTTGCTTATTAGACATTAGCAACAAACAACATCCCACTATGTGTAGCTACAAACTTAAAAGCAACGAAAATAATTCCTCTCTAAGATCCCCCTAACAAAAAAAACAATTGAACCCTTACAACCCCCAAACTATTACTACATTCCAGAGGGCGATAAAAATAAAACCCTCCAAACTAGCAGCCATTTGCCAAAATCAATTTGCGTTTAGTTTTCCTCTCATTATTTCCTATTGTTATGGTTATTGCCTCCTTGCACTCAATCGTTCCTCATTTCGTTTCTTTATGGCCGAGCGTAGTATATTTCATCATTATCCCCAGTGACTCGCCACGAAAAGGTCCTTTTGGAAACAGACAGCCATCCGATTTTGACGGCGGCCAAAGCCCACAAAAGTACTTCCGTCAGGGTTAGCCTGAACCAATAAATTTCTTTAATTTATTTCGTTTGCTTTCTTTTCGTCCTTTTTCGTTCTTTTTCGTCATTTCCTTCATTTGCGCGACCTACAATCTTGCTTGGAAGCCCAGTGAACATTAAAATCTCATTAAAGCCCGCGCGTCAAATCCTTTTTGTTTTTTATATGCAGACTGAGAGTAGGGCGTAACCCCTCACAATCATCAGACACCCCTCCAACCTATTGGTAGCCTTCACTAGAAGTACAGAATCTTAATTTGTACACGACAACACATCCGGGTGGCATGTTTGTTGTGTTGTAGCACACTTCAGACACACAACGTAGCTATAGCCCCACTCTGTTCCTCCGTGGACGACTTGTCATCACTGAAAAGTTCGTATGTGTATCTGTGTATCTGTATATGCGAAGATGCTCTTGAGAATGTAAATAAATAATAATTTGTGCAATGGGATTAACAAACTACTTCCCTGTCAGGGCGAACTAAGCCAACCCCCTCATATGTGGCTGATTGTGTGGCTCACTGCGCCTTGAGGTGAGGCTAGAGCTAAGGTTGAGGTGGGACACACTTGGTTGTCGTGACAAATTATCACTTGTGTTCTGGACGACAACAGCGATGACTGTTTGTCTTCCGTATTTTTGCACCCCCGGGTGCGCACTTCTCGGGTGATGTAGTCGTAGTATTGGCGCGAGTACTACATTGCAACACAAAATTGATAAAGACACCCGCACACAGGGTGTACGAATGAATGTCTCCCCCCGCTCCATTCAAACCTCCACCACCCCATACAACCATCTGACTACTTGCACTGCAATGAGGGGTGCCGGGTGTATTTCGTATCTCGCGTGGATCTCGTGTATCTTGGGGGATTTGGGTTCGTGTCTGTTTGGTGTTTATTTAATTTTGCAATTGCAAACTTTTGTGCGAGATTTTTGCTCGTTTAACCTTCGGTGGTGCATCGAGTTAAGTTGTCGTTGCAGGCAGAACAAAAATTTAATTAGATACCTCATCTCATGGTGAATTCGTTTTATGTAACTCAAGACTTATGAGTGCGCTCAATTTAGCTAAATGCAAGATCAGTATCTTGTTCGAGTGATGATGTGGTCATGGGGATTTGACGGGTTGGTTTTGATCGGTGATTATGTGTAGAAGATTATCGGGTTACAGATTGTATGAAATGGTGTGTTGGTAGAACCGCGCAATAAAAAACATAAAGTTCACATACCCAATATGTACGCTAAAATAGGAAGAGATGACATCTAGACACCACTTCTGGAAATACAATTTAAAAACCAATCAATGGAATGCCTCAAGGCTCAATTATCTTACCCAGAATTGCATTCAACGTTTTGTTCCGAGTACCAAGAAGAGCTTATGATTAAGGTTGTAGAGAGTTGCCGCTCCAAGAATTCAAAACCAATCACAGAAATGCCTAACTGAATTTTCTACCAAAAATCTGTCGTCGATTAGTTTATTTTATTCAGTTTGCAGACTTCTTACTTACTTAAGAGGCGCTACAGTCCGGAATGAACCTGAACCTCAACCAACATGCCTTTCCAATTAGCCCGGTCCTTCGCTAACTGCCCCCACAGTTGCGCACTGCAAGTTGGTTCGGTTTCTACTTGTGCCCGCCACTTAAGGCGAGGGTTTCCTTTACTGCATCCGATAACTGCCTGGGAATCAAAGACTCTGCTAGCAGGAGTATTGGTGTCCATTCGTTCTACATGTCCTAGCCATCTTAAATGTGCAATGGGGAGTTTTTCGATCGGGGCATGTCATTGTACAGCTCGTACAATTCTTGGTTGAACTGTCAATATCAACGCAAGCGGACCGAAGATTTTTTTCCTCTCGAATCGACCAAGGATTTCTTCCTCCGCTTTTGACACGGTCAATGCTTCAGCGCCGTTCAACAGGATTGCGATGATCAGGATCATACTATAAAGAACCGCCTTAGTAGTTCGAGTGAAGGCTTTACTACTGAATAGCCATCTTAATCCGAAAAAAACTGCGTTTGGTAAGAGTACCTCTTCGGTTAATTTCCGACGAGATGTTGTTGACAAATGGCAAAGCAGAGGCAGACGGGCTCAGTGGCACGATGGTTAGTGCGATGAACTGCAGCGAGGAAGCTCTCAGTTCGACTCCTTGCCGTAGCAAAACCTAAAATAAATTTTCACTGGCCCTCCTCTCGTGGTGATCTGACAAAACATCCGAGTGGTATCTATTGTCCAGAATAGCTTATCTCAACTTCGCATTTCGGAGTCGGCTTAAGACAGGAGGTCCCACAATCGTGCAAGAAGTACACATGCACACGGGAATGGTTGTGAGAAAGCTAGGCGCTGGGTACTAACGAACCTGTTGCGGCGAAAAAAAATTGTTTGTAGGCCGCAGGCAAAGTTCCGTACTACCTCAAGGTTATATCTGTCAATGTTGACGTTCTGTCCAATTCGTCGATGTTGTGTGTCATTTCGTGTTGACAGCATATAAGTGGTATTACCCTCATTCACTGCTAAATCCATTTTCGCTGCTTCCTTCGCTATACTAATAAACGTGGCTATGACATCACGTTAAGTCCAACCAATGATGTCAATACCGTCGGCGTATGCTAGTAGTTGCACCGATTTTTGGAAAATTGTGCCTCTGGCGGAGGCTCGCGAGTTTCGTTCAAACTTCTCAAGAACGTGATTAAGGAAGTCGCTTGACAGCCTTTATCCATTTTTTATAGAATCTGTTAGTAGGGTCGATTCCGACCCTGATGGAACAGTTAGAAGTTTCCATCTACATTCTGCACAAACGGACGAGTTTGGGGTATACCGCCCAAACTCGTCCGTTTGGGCAGAAACTAGACATAGGTCTGTATAGTTCGTCCCTTTAAATGCTGGCTTTCAATACGATGAATTGGTGTTGGGTACCGATTTGGACTCCTTGGGGTTTTTTTTTCAGGATCGGCCGAAGTGTAAAGATTTGATGATTTGTGGACTTTCCTGACCTAAAATCACATTGATTAGGGTCGATCAGGGTTTTGGTAAACAGTTACAGCGCTCACATATAACAACAGATAGAATCTTGTATGCTATCTTGAGGAGACTTGTGGCTCTGCAGTTGTCGCAGCTCAGAGGGTCTCCTTTTTTTGTGAATCGTGCAAACAATGCTGAGGTTTCATTCTTCAGGCATAGTTTTATCCAACCAAATTTTTTCTCACGAGTTGCTGGATGTTACCAAGTCATATCCACCGACTTTATTAGCCTCGCCGGGAAGGCAGTCATTTCCGACAGCCTTAGCTTGAATTTAGATATGGTTATCCTCACTACACTTAGGAAGGGTTTTTGGTAGTTTTCGCTGTCATTGGCAATATTGAATGTTTTGTTCTGCCTGACGGCGCGCGGTGGGTGATTGTACGTCTTCGCTGTTTTTTTTTCTTTCTGAAATGCCGGTTTTCTTACCTTTTTCTCTGTTTATAGAGCTCAGTGACAGCTCTCGTCTTCACCTGCAGCTTAGCCATTTTTGTCTCGTTCTAGACTACGAGCATCTATCGACAATATTCTTCAAACCAGGGGTTTCTTGCTGGTGGGCATGATAAACCTAGTCAGTGGCTATTGATCCAATAGCCTCTTCACATTAACTAAGAAAGAGTTTTGCTTAAAAAGTGGGCGTGGCGGTATGCAGATTTAAAAAAAATTGCGAAAACTTCTTTTGAAGGCATGGGCAAAGGGCTTTTATACCAACTTTCACTATCACAGCTCAATCAGGGCGGATTTTATTTTAAGGCGGATTTATATGCTTCTATGCCTTTGGAAAAAGTGGACGGAGGTGACGATTTTCCATAGCCGAATATTCTCATCAAAATGTTATTCAAATTTTCTTAAATTTTTACCGACAATTTTTTTTTATCAAAACGCCCCCAAAAAGGTCAGCGAGGCTTAACGTTTTATATGTGAAAAAATGCCTAAATATCATTCTCAGACTTTTTCAAAACTCTTTAGAATTTGACTAAACAATTACGCATTTCTTAAAGCGGGCTAATCTTGAAAATTTGTACACCTTGTCTGTAGACATGTGAAAGGATCCCATTATGCCTTTTTCTCTCACAGCATTTGGTGACAATATTTTTGTTTTAGTGTCCATGAATAAAATTTTCCGATAGCGTTATCTTCCTTCGTGGGCATTCACTGTCAAAATTGCTATATGAACGCAACCAAGTGGTCTTTACAGACGGCCAGCTGAACTTACGATTCCTTGTCTTATGGATAAAACTTTAACCGAAGACATTCGAAACGACCATAGGGAAGGCTAAGTTTTGAGGGTTGTTGATAAGGGGTCTTACTTGCATCGACTTGCATGAGCCCTTAGTTTCTTAAACCTGAAACAATCTTTTCGTAATAGAACTGTCTACAGAGAAGCCACAATCGCTGATGTAGATAAATGGGTCTTGAGACCAAAATTTATAAATTAGCGATCGGGCACAACAATTGGACCAATGAATTATGATAAAACGAAATTTTTCCGGTAAGATCTTGGTCGTCATCCACGCAAGATCCTGTTGGTACAAGAATTGAAGCCTAGAGGCCATGGATCACGTCCTATAATAACTCAGTGGGCAATGAAAAAGTCGTCCGATGGTCCGTTTGTTAGCTC
Source organism: Rhingia rostrata (assembly GCA_949824845.1). NCBI lineage: Eukaryota > Metazoa > Arthropoda > Insecta > Diptera > Syrphidae > Rhingia > Rhingia rostrata. Next base: position 72,637,878 of record OX463758.1, on the reverse strand, counting down.
CAAATTCAGCGATGAAGCTTACTTCTGAGCACGTAAACAAAAAAATCCGTCTTTTTGGAGCGAAAATGCGCTGAGTGGTGCGGAATATATCTAAGTCGCCAATGTACGCTCATATATGAGGGATCATCGGTTGTCATTCCATTGAAAAAGAGGAACAAGACAATATTATCAGAGACGAAGAGTCAAGCTACAATGCCATGATCAAGGATGTTTTTTTCCTGAACAATGGTGACATTGATTCAAGAATTTTGGTTCCAATAGGCTGAACCGCTTTAAGCGACTTATTGGAGACTGACTTCGGCGACACGGTTTTATTTCTCGATTTTGCCTCTCTACAGAGGCAATTCGAATTTTTTCTGTGATGGGAAATTGCTGATCTATGCCGACACGATTAACACTTAATACGATTTGGAAGACAACTTTAAGCGCGTCATCGGCAAAATACGGCCAGAATTGTGTGAAAAATTGAACCGACCGTACTGAGTTCGTCCTGTGGAGCTGAGTTGACCATATGCCGAAGTTATTTTCTTAGAGAAATGAAATAAATTTTACCTTTCAACAATATCTTGGAAGCTCTATCTATCTAACTCTATGGGCTATCTGCAGAAATTTCTGAAATAAGGACAAATATACAACTCCTATGACTAACGTATATTACGGCTCTCAACTCCAACATATCCGATAAGCCCTTCAACATACCAAAAGCTATAAACCCGGAAAAAAATATTTGACAGCTAAGTGGCATTTAATTGGAGTCATAAAAACATAATTTACCAGCTTCGAGGTGTTTTACGAGCGGCTCACATTCAATCGCCAGACTACAGCACCCCTTTGTCGCAACCCTATAATTTGCATTTGCAACAAAAAAAAAAGAGTGCCACAGCATAATTGCTTGCTAACATGAAAAATCCGTTTTAATCATAGTCCCAAACTTGAGGTTTTCCCCAAACAATCCTCCTTCGTATTATTTCTGAATAGGGACAGTTTTTTGCGCCCCCACTCTAAGCCCGTCTATTAGTATTTATATGCCAACTTTGAAAATTTGCGTGTGCACGCTCCTTTTTTTTTTTTTTTTTTTGAAAAAAAACAAAAGGAACGCCCTCGACCAACGAACCTTTGCCACAACTACACAGGAAGTCGAACAGAACAAAAAGCGCCTTCAAGTCAAACCAGCCGTTCATGAATGGGGTTGGAGAAGCTCATTTCGTCCTGTGGTGTGCTATCAGTGGATTCTTATCTTTTATCTAAATTAATTCCAGTCTGGAATCGGGGACACACCACACACATCACAAGGAAGCAAAAGAGAAAAAGCCACGAACCAAATGCAACAACACAATACAATGTGATGTCTCGAACCCCACAGGACCTCGGTCTGTTCTTGGTCTTTGGTGGAATTGCACATTTGCAGATATGTCGCAATGTCATTGCAAGAGAATACATTCACCCACAATTGAGGGGTCTAAACAAAGAGAGTATTCCATCCCTCTGCAGTTGCAGATGCTGATGGGGTGTGCATGACGATGACGACGACGACGATGGCAACCATGATGATGATGATGCATACGAGTATAATGCGATTCCCCATAATAATCGTCATTGCAGTGAAAATTCCTTTGCTTTCCGCAGATGTACACATCCATATCCTTGTGAGTAAGCCAACCATCAAAATCATTCACATGGATTTCTATGGAGGGTACTCCAAAGTCTAGACATTGCCGTTGGTGGGGTGTTCGTTGGGGTGAGAGGACGTCTTTTGTAGATGAGAATATCAGGGCCGATGGTTTTCAAGTCGAGAGGGGGGTCGACGACTAAGTATTGTCCAGAGTGGAACGTGTTTACATTTTAAAAGGCAACATCGTTCCTGTGCAAAATTGTGTGGGCACGTGAAGTCAATTTGAATGCCTAAAAGTGGAGGCCGCCTTGGGCTGAGTTGGTGCTTCATTTACTTCGACTACAAAGTTGAAACCCATTTGATTAAGGATCTGCGGGGTTATTTCAATTCCGTTGCACCTTAACTTGGTAGGGTACATCACTTAAGAAGCAGTTTTCCCTTTGCAAGATTGAACCTGGGATACCAAGTGGGGAACATAACATCATTCAGACATGGTGGGATATTTAAAAAAAAAAGTTGATGCTAGGTTCAGAGCTTAAACCATCATCACCATCTGGGTGAGGATGATTTGTTCAAGATGGAAGTTGTTGGTAAGGTTTAATGACATGTCAACGCTCCGGTGAGTTGTCTATCTAGGATAGGTCTCGGTGGGCCATTAGCGATCCTCTCGTTCGAGATGTATACCTAAGAAAATAATTACCTATAACGAGGTACTTGTATTAATGGGATGGTTTTGCGAGGACATTTTTGTTCAAGTTCAGGTTCACTTCAGACTGTAGCGCCATTTAAGTAAGTGAGTGAAATGGAAGATACCATTGCATACAGATTTCAAGCATAAATCCCAGATAACCCTATAAATCGGCAGTAGATCTAAAAGAACCGCGCTCTGAACCCAGCTCCACCTGCATTAATTGAGATTTGTTGGAAAAAAGGCATTAGCGGCTCATGCAAGGCGTCAAACTTAGGTGCGAAGTGCTATTTTTCCCACAAAGTAGATGGTCTCCAGCTTAAAACCTACAAACATCAAATTTCTCTTACAACTTTCTCATTAAAGTGTTGTACTCGTGGATGTTTGTCAGTCTTTTACTAGCGCTATAAGGGGCACATATCAAGGCGAACAAATGCAACACAGACGCCGCTCGGAAAGCGTATCCCACCAGAAGAAGAGAAGCAAAGAAAATCCCGCTTAGGAAAAAAGAGAACACGCAGCCTCCGAGCTTAGGTTATTCGGAGAGTCTCGCGACAAGACGTATATCCGTGAATTCTACAAGAAAGCCAAACAACTGACATTTGACTTCAAAGTAAAAACGTCAAACGTAGGTTGTACGAAATAACCATGGCAACCAGGTCGTATGGAATTTTAGATATATTCAGGCAACATTTCCAGCAGCTCTCCTTAATGGACATAATGTCGAGAGTGTGATAGGACAAGAAACCAATCCGCTTCCAGTCAACGAATAGGTAACGCTCCCTCCCAGTATTGAAGCCATCAAAAAACTGAAGAACAACAAGGCAGCAGGTTCTGATGGATAAACAGCGGAACTCCTTCAGTACGAAGTGTGCATGCAAGTCTAAACAAAGTCTGGATCTACCAGATGATGAATATCATCTTTTCATGCTGCAGTGTTATAAGTCCCACGGAAATAAGCCCGACGTGGCTAAGCTCCCGAAAAAATGGAAATAGCCTCCACGGGGCTTATTCATTTTTTTTCGAAATGGAAATAAATCCTGGGGCTGTTAATGCTTTCTGCTTGTGTTGTTAATTTCCTTTTGTTTGCCTCCAAACTCGCACACTTCCCAAATCCAACAGGGAACCCAAGCAAGGGGTTGCAGGGGGCAGCATGCCCCCCACTCAAATTCAAACTTTGCATACACCAAACTTGAATATAATTTCAATATCAAATGACATTAACACATTGGCGGTTTTTAAGGCTTTCTGGTGACGGGGCTTTTTCAATTCCATTTTGAAAAGGAAATAAGCACTGCGGGGCTTTGGGCATCAAGCCCCATGGGGCTTATTACCGCGGTGTTTGTTAGTTTTTACACTGCACCTCCTTTTATGTCCCGTGTACAAAAAAGGGATCACATGTCTTGCACCAACTACCTAGGCATATCCCTGCTTAAAGTTGCTTATAAGATCCTACTCAACGTACTGTGCACCTACCAGTGTGGCTTACTGCTCTTACTGTGGCTTAATCCCCCCAACGGATTTCAAGTCGAGACACGTTGTCATTTCATCGACAAGGGCGCGTACGGTATCATACATCGCCTAGAGCGATTTAAAGCGATGACGGGATTTGGGATTGGTGAGCGATGGGCAAGACCAGAGAAGGCCTAGCCTTTTTGCATGTAGGTCTAGAAGGCAGTGTCCTGTAGACCAGTGATGTTTGATCTGGTTAATATTTTGTTCAGAGTTGCGTGGATATAAGAGACGTTGCGCCATTTAATTTTTTTTTTATTGGCAGGTGTAAAACTTCATTTGACACGATGAGCATGTGCCCAAAGTAGTGTGGGACTTTAACCCACTAAAACCATCACCCTTCTTGGATTTGTTTTGCAACTAAGTATACGACTTATCTAGCAATTTTTTTATCACGAGAAATGAATGTTTGGCAGGTAACTTTCCTTTGACAGTTCCTGATTTTTGACGTAACTTATAGCGGGGTTTATTATTATCAAGCCAAATCCAAGGATTTATTTCATTGAAGACGCTGTTTCGTCAAGAATTTGGAGGACCGTTGTGTTAAATTGTCCCAATAAAGGTTTTTTTATGTGTGCGTGCAAAATTTTTCGTGTCATCTTAAACCGCGGGAATAACCAGATCTCTGCGTAGATCTTCATTCCTCATATACCACGGCGCATTGACGAATGATCTTAACATTTTGTTTACAAAAGTTTGCAGAATGTTAAGATTCGTTTCACTGGTACAACCCCATAGTTGTATACCATATGTCCAGACCGGCTTAAGCACTTCCTTGTATAATAGCAGCTTGTTATCAAGGTTAAGCTTCGAATATTTTCCGAGTAATCAGTGCAGTTCTCTGTATTTATTTTTAAGTTCTTCGCATTTCTTTATTACATGCGACTTCCGTTTTAAATTTGCATTGAGTGTCATTCCGAGATATTTTGCTTCATTTGCAAAACCGTATTGAGAAATACTCGGAAATTGGTTGTCTGCTTATGCGAAAACTCTACATGAATCGATTTGCTTTCGTTAAGTGCAATCCGCCAGGATTTAGTCCATTCATGAACCTTGGTAATGCTAGTATAGCTGTATCGTTTCACACGGAAGGGTCTATGCTCAAGATACGACACGAGGATTTTATAAAGTTGTTCAGGCAGAATTTGGTTTAATTTGCATTGAAGCCCTCTATTCCAAACCTTGTCCTTTAAAAAGCCTTTGAAATTATTTTAAGAAGTAAAATAGGTTTTCAAGGTTTTATGTCATTCTGGGATTTTCCTAGTTTGAGAACCATAATCACTGTCTTGGTATGTATTCTAATCGAATTGCCACATTTGCAATGTAGAGGAATTTAGTTAATGCTTTCCGAGGAAACTTTTTAAGAAGCTCTCCAGTTTCTGTATTTCCTGTTTAAGCTCTGCAATACCTGCATATCTTACTAAAGGGTGTTTTTTTAGGTATAGATCTTTGGAATGGTATGAAAAAAGAGCATTTCTTCACATTGAGATGTTAACTTAAATATGATTTCTGGCATATGACCGTCACGGCTGGCTCAGACGTAGTCTTATCTTGAGGTTCAATTTTCGATGACTTTTTTCAATATTTGGGGCTATCTATCGGCAATAACGCGGCGAATGCTGTCCTTCAAATGGTCAATCGTTTCGGTTTTTTATCGGCGTAGACTATCGACTTCACATATTCCCACAAAAAATAGTCAAGCGGTGTAAAATCGACCGATCTTGGAGGCTAATTCACAGGACCAAAAAGCGAAATTATGCCCAAACCGAACGTTTCCTTCAACAAATCAATTGTAGAACGAGCTGTGTGACATATTACACCGTCTTGTTGAAACCACAGCTCCTGCTGTATAACGGTCACCATTGACTGTAGCGTTTTGGCAAGCATTGTTTTTAAAAAAGTGCGGACCAATTATTCCACCAACCCATAAAGCACAGTCAGTTCTTGGGGATGTAACGGTGTATCAACATACACTTGAGGAGGATTATCATCACTCCAAATAGGGCAGTTTTCTCATTTGGGGTATCCATTCAACCAAAAGTGAGCTTCATTGCTAAACAAATTCCCTTATGAAAACTGGGATCAACGGCGATGTTGTTTTGGGTCCATTCACCGAATATACGCCTTGCTTGATGATCCTATGGCTTCAATTCTAGCACGAGTTGGATTTTGTAAGAATGCAAACCAAGATCTTTCAGCTAAATCTTCCATAAAGTGAATGGACACATGATGAGTTGGGTTTTCCGCTACGCCACGCTCTACATCAGCAATGACTTCTTCTTTACGCAGTGTACGACGTCTCTGTGGATGCGTATTATCGTTAAGAGTAAACGTGTTGCGAAAACGTTTCATACTTAATCGAATTAATTACTCTGATGGACGATTATATTGACCGTAAAATGGACGTAGTGTGCGATACGTATTTCGAACAGAACCAACATAAATTTGCACAATTTGGAAGCGTTGTTCAGACACCCGTTATATTCTGCCCATCGGAGCGGACAATTTTCAACAACGCATACTTCGTCGTTGATTCATATTCCATTCGAGGTAAGTATCATCGGAAATAAAATCAGTGCACTTACTTACTTAAGTTGCGCTACAGTCCGGGACTCCACCAACATGCCTCTCCAATTAGCCCGGTCCTTAGCTAACTGCCTCCAGTTGCGCACTCCAAGTTAGTTGAGGTCGGTTTCTACTTGTGCGCGCCACTTAAGGCGGGGTCTTCCTCTATTGCGTCCGACGTCTGGCTGGGAATCGAAGACTCTGCGAGCCGGAGTATTGATGTCCATTCGTTCTACATGTCCTAGCCATCTTAAACGTCCAATGCGGAGTTTTTTGACCAGGGGCATGTCGCTGTACAGCTCGTATAGTTCTTGGTTGAATCTTCGTCTCCATAGCCCGTCAACGCAAACGGGACCGAAGATTTTTCGAAGAATTTTTCTTTCGAATCGACCAAGGATTTCTTCATCCGTCTTTGAGATGGTCCATGCTTCAGCGCCGTAGAGCAGGACTGAGATGATCAGGGTCTTATATAAGATCTCCTTAGTAGTTCGAGTGAGGGCTTTACTACTGAATTGCCTTCTTAGCCTGAAGAAACAGCGGTTGGCAAGAGTAATTCTTCGTTTAATTTCTGACGAGATGTTGTCGTCGGGGTTTATAGCGGAGCCGAGATAGACAAAGTCCCGTACTACCTCAAAGTTATATCTGTCAATGGTGTAGTTCTGTCCAATTCGTCGATGTTGTGTGTCCTTTCATGATGACAGCCTCTACTTAGTTTTACCCTCCATTTACTGCTAAACCCATTTTTACCGCTTCCTTCTCTGTACTAGCAAACGTGACTATGACATCACGTTGGGTCCTACCAATGATGTCAATATCGTCGGCGTATGCTAGTAGTTGTACAGATTTTTGGAAAATTGTGCCTCTGGTGTTGGCTCGTGAGTTTTGCACAATCCTCTCAAGAATCAGATTGAAGAAGTCACATGACAGCGCATCGCCTTGCCTAAATCCTTTTTTTATCGAATGTGTCAGTGAGGTCGTTTCCGACCCTGATGGAGCAACGAGAATTCTCCAACGTCATCCTATATAAGCGGACGATTTTGGGCGGTATACTAAAACTGTATAGTTCCTCTCTATAAATGCTGTCGTATGCGGCTTTGAAATCGATGAATAGGTGGTGGGTATCGATTTGGACTTCTAGGGTTTTTTCCAGGATCTGCCGAAGTGTGAAGATTTGATCGGTTGTGGACTTTCCTGGCCTAAAACCACACTGATAAGGGCCGATCAGGTTGTTGGTAAACGGTTTCAGGCATTCACATATTACGGCAGATAGAATTTTGTATGGATGTTGAGGAGACTCATGCCTATTTTTCATGAATTTTTGTCTAGCATTTAAGTTAGTTTTTAAGAAAAACAAAATAAAAATGAATTTAAAAAAAAAAAAGACTTATGCCTCTGTAGTTGGAGCAGTTCGGAGGGTATCCTTTTTTGTGGATCGGGCAAACGATGCTGAGGTTCCATTCTTCAGGCATAATTTCTTCCGACCAGATTCGGAATCAGTGCACTACAATTCGTAAATAAATTCCGCAAATAATTAGTGACGGAGGAAATCGTAAAAATAATTTCACTGAGCTATCAAAATTTGCACGAAAAATTAACCTAAACGTACTTCAAAGCAGTTCACCGGGTGCGGGCTCAGTGGCGCGATAGTTAGTGTTAGTTAGGTCTGGGGTCGATTCCCAGACGTAGCAACACCTAATGATTTTTCACTGGCCCTCCTCTCGTGATGATCTGACAAATCATCCGAGTTAAGCGTTTTATTTTTAGAGGTATAGAACTTCGAATTGAAATAAAACACAAGAAAATCGTTTTAATGTCCACCAATTTAGCTTTATTGGAAGGATAATTCTATGCCATTAATGTTTTAATATGATTAAGGGCGTGTGGCCGCCGCGGCTGGTTCGAATAAAGCCAAGTCAAGAGGTACAATTTTCAACCACTTTTTCGAGCATTTGTCCAAATCCCCTTAACGTATTTGGTTTGTTGGCGTAGACAAACGACTTCACATATCCGCAAAGATAATAATCCAATGGTGTCAAATCACACGATCTTGGTGGCCAATTGACAATTTTATTCCGCGAAATTCTGCGCTTATCGAACGTTTCCTTCAATAAATCGATTGTAACGTGCGCTGTGTGGCATCCGTCTTGTTGGAACCACATCTCGTCCACATTTATGTCATCCAATTCGGGCACAAAATAGTCCGTTATCATGTCTCGATACTGGTCTCCATCAATGGTAACTGACTCTCCAGCATAATTTCGGAAGAAGTACGGCCCAATAACTCCACCAGCCCATAGAGCACACCGAACAGTCGGTATTTGTGGATGTAATGGCGTCTCAAGGGTCTCATGTGGATTCTCTTCACTCCAAATGCGGCAATTTTGCTTGTTGACGTAGCTATTCAACCAAAAATGAGCCTCAACACTGAACAAAATTTTGCGATGAAAATCAGCACCGAGGTCAATCTCATTTTCGGCCCATACACCAAAATCACGACGCATTGCATGATCTCGCGGCTTGCACAAGCTGGATCTAGTGAGGTCGTAAGCCAAAATCTTTGCGCAAAATCTTCCCTAAAGTCGATGGACAAAGCTCCAATTGCTGTGCACGGTGGCGAATCGATTCATTCGGGTCCTCTTCAGCACTTTGCTGTACAGCGCCAATTCTTCGGTGCGTACTGTTCGACGTCTCTGCGGATGCGTATTATCTCATAAAGTAAACGTAGTGCGAAAAAGATCCATGGTTAACCGAATTAATTGTTGTGATGGATGGATTATGTCGACCATAAAATGGATGGAGCTTGCGGTAAACTTCGCGAACTGAACCATTATTTTTGATATAAGTTTTCACGATTTGCCAGCGTTGTTCATTTGTCAATCTGTTCATGATGAAATGGCAAACTAAACTGAACATAAATGACATTAGAGTTGCCCGATGTCAGTTTTATCGCAAAATCTGTATTCGAAAAACCAACCTTTAAAAAATCACACATGATTTTTGTTGAAAAATCAGGTCTGAGCCAAAAATCTACGAATTCAAAGACAAGATTTGATTTGAGATATCTTTTCAATCGAAACCCTCTATTGACCAAAGCAAAACCATTTCGGGCGACTTTGAAATGATTTCGGCACTAATGTTTGCCTAGACCTTGTCAATCGTCTGAGCCTTGCTGGTTCGCCAGTCAAAGTCGCCATTTTTTCTAGAAAAATGTTGTTGCCGTCCATAAATTTTGCACACATTTCTGGGCAGACATAATGAGCCAACATCCACTGATCTCGATTTCCATCGACTATCCCTCGCTGAAGAAAAATGTTCCAATGGTGGTTTGGTCATGCAATGGTGTTTCATGGATCTCGTGGGGATCTTAATACGGCAGTTTAACAAAAAAAATTAACAAAATTCGGCATCAAACGGCGAAAAGTGTTGTCTGACGGTTGATGCTGTCCATGAATTATTCAACGATATGCACGTTGAGTTAACACAACTGAACGTCTATTTGAAAAAATGTTGAAGCATTATCTTGGTGTGATGCGATTTATGGTAAAACTTGTGCTGAATTGACGTTTTAAAAACATGTCTACTCAAGTCGATCGGTTGCTAGATGTCAAAATTATTCAACGTTTACATACCGACGACATAAAATGTGGCACGCCCTACCAAATGTACATCCAAGTCTAATATCAAATCCGTTCATTGTTTTGCATTTTCCACAAAAAAAAAAATGAACACAAACACACCCCCTATCGATACGTCCTTCACATTATGTTCAAGAGGAAATCTCATCGAAAACAAAACATTCCCCCGGAACCCCACATCAGTTCGCCTAGAATCGCATCACATCAACGTTCAATTGCATTTTTATATCCAAGATAAATGTTCACGTGTCAGAGATAGGACACTCACATACTTGCCACTGGCTCTCATCCACCATATGGCACCGCCAGATAAGGACAGGGATATGATGGCACTCATCGACCCTTAGTTCCTTTGATGTAAACCGAATTCATTTCTCGAATGCTACGATGCTCACTTCAGGAATCGATTGTTGCAATGCAGTTCTGTAGTTCGTAAGAACCTAGGCCAGGAGTAACACCCTCACACACGCATATCTTCCGATCCCACCCCAGAAATGAGATATTATACAAATACTGTGTGATATTATTGCATTTCCGAGGATTTAGGATTTCATCTCGTGCTCTGAAAATGAAAACATTCAGTTCGAGATGGAGTGGATGGATACTCTGGCACATGAGTGTAGATTGGAATATGCTGACGCAATTTGGACGAACAGGATTATAGTAGGATTTGCACATTTCGATTGTACTTCGGTTGAAATGGAAGGATTGGATGGGGTGATTGTTTTACTCTTCAAGGATTCAAGGCAATTTATAGGGAAGTATTGCGTTCCTTTTATTGCGAAGCTATTTAGACCTATCGCGGGTAGTACATGCAAAAAAAGGATAAACTGAAAATTTAGGAACGGCTATAATGTATGACCCTATCAGGAAGTGCCAAAGATTCTACAAAGAAATGTAAAAGCAGTTTCCTCTTAAAAATGGGTAATATAGGATGAGGATGGTACGATGAGGATGGTAGGATGAGGATGGTACGATGAGGATGGTAGGATGAGGATAGTAGGATATATTGCAGGCTCCAACATAGAAGTGAAAGAAGACAAAGTAAGGGGCTTTTGAAGCGAATAAAATTTTGAAGTTCGGAGGCTTAGAAAAACGTTTCTCCTACGTCGTGGTAAATTCGTTTGCTGTGTTTGAGGAGGTCAAGTCAAACACCTATAGCGAGATTGCATGCCATCATCGAACCCATCACTAAAAACACCCTTTTCGCAACCCAAATGGTCATTCATGGAGAGCGATACAGTTTTGAAGTAAAGCGGGTTGTATTCGAGATAAAGAGGAAGTTTTCATTTTTAGTTAAAAAACATTCGTAACCAACTTGGTTTGAAAATAGAATCTTTCATCCGTCCTCACAGATTGGGGCAACTTGAATATTATAAAGCTACTTCCACCTCTGATAGTTGATAGCGGTCATATTGTTGAAGCTTACTTACTTACTTAAGTAGCGCTACAGTCCGGAATGAACCTGGGCCTCAACCAACATGCCTCTCCTTAGCTAACTGCCTCCAGTTGCGCACTCCAAGTTGGTTGAGGTCGGTTTCTACTTGTGCGCGCCACTTAAGGCGAGGTTTCCCTCTACTGCGCCCGACGTCTGGCTGGGAATAGAAAACTCTGCGAGCCGGAGTATTGGTGTCCATTCGTTCTACATCTCCTAGCCATCTTAAACGTCCAATGCGGAGTTTTTTGACCAGAGGCATGTCGCTGTACAGCTCGTATAGTTCTTGGTTGAACCTTCGTCTCCATAGCCCGTCAACGCAAACGGGACCGAAGATTTTTCTAACAATTTTCCTCTCAAATCGACCAAGGATTTCTTCATCCGCTTTTGAGACGGTCCATGCTTCAGCGCCATAGAGCAGGACTGGGATGATTAGGGTCTTATATAGGATCTCCTTAGTAGTTCGAGTGAGGACTTTACTATTGAATTGAATTCTTAGGCCGAAGAAACAGCGGTTGGCAAGAGTAATTCTTCGTTTAATTTCTGGCGCGATGTTGTTGTCAGAGCTAATAGCGGAACCGAGATAGATAAAGTCCCGTACTACCTCAAAGTTATATCTGTCAATGGTGACGTTCTCTCCAATTCGTCGATGTTGTGTGTCCTTTCGTGTTGACAGCATATACTTCGTCTTGCCATCATTTACTGCTGAACCCATTTTTGCCGCTTCCTTCTCTACGTACTAGCAAACGTGGCTATGACATCACGTTGGGTCCTACCAATGATGTCAATATCGTCGGCGTATGCTAGTAGTTGTACCGATTTTTGGAGAATCGTGCCTCTGGTGTTGACTCGTGAGCTTTGCACAATCCTCACAAGAAATGAATTGAAGAAGTCACATGACAGCGCATCGCCTTGTCGAAATCCATATCGAAGGTGTCGGTGAGGTCATTTTAGACAGTGATGGAGCAGCGAGAATTTCCCATCGTCATCCTACACAAAATGACGAATTATATGCGGAATACCAAACCGAGACATGGCTCTGTATAGTTCGTCTCTATAAATTCTGTCGTATGCGGCTTTGAAATCGATGAATAGGTGGTGGGTATCGATTTGGACTTCTTGGGTTTTTTCGATCTGATAAGGGCCGATCAGGTTGTTGCTAAACGATTTCAGGCGTTCACATATGACGGTAGATAGGATCTTGTAGGCGATGATGAGGAGTCTTTTGCCTCTGTAGTTGGCGCAGTTCGGAGGGTCTCCTTTTTTGTGGATCAGGCAAACGATGCTGAGATTCCATAAAACTTGCGAACATTGTTCCTGGAGTGGCACCTCCCTATATACTCGATCGCGCTTTTCGTGCTCTCGTTTCTTCTTCCTGAAAAGCCGGTGTTCTTCCCTTCTTCTCTGCCTGTAGAGCTCAATGGCAGCTCTCGCATTCTAACCTTGGCTGCAACAAGGTAGTGGTCCGAGTCGATGTTAGCTTCTCGGAATGCTCGAACAACCAAAATACTGGATGCGTGCCTCTTGTCTATCGCAATGTGATCAATTTGATTGACCGTTCGTTGATCTGGAGACCAGCAGGAAACCGTGTGCTGGCTATAATGGCATTTCGTTCCGTAGCGAAGTCAATTACCAGACGTGTTGTCATGCTGGGTATGTTTCCCGACAATACTGCTAAAGATGTCTTCACTTCCTACCTTTGCGTAGAAATCTCCCAGCACGATTTTAACATCGTACTTCGGTAGTCGCTCACAGGTTTTGTCAAGGAGCTCATAGAAGCAGTCCTTAGCTATATCATCTTTTTGCTACGTTGGGTTTTGAGCATATAAGGCTTATACTGTCGAATTTGGCCTTGATGCGGATTGTTACAATGCGTCCGCTTATGTCTTGTAAACATAAGACTTCTTGCCTAAGTCTGGCACTTATAACAAATTCGCATCCGAATAGTCGCTGTTCCTGCTCACTATAACACGGCCAGTAGTAGATGTCACAGTTTATCATCCACTTTCTGGCCGGCCCGTTGCAGCGTATTTCCTGGAGTGCAGTAATGTCAGCTTTTTAGCAGTTTAGGGCTTCCGCTAGTTGTTCGCTTGCACCTCTCCTGTTAAATGTTCTCACATTCCAGGTGCAGATACGAGTGTCGTTGTCCTTTTTTCGTTTAGTAGGGTCGTCAACAATATAATCGGTCCTTTCCCCGTAACTAGCGGATTTTTTCCATGGGTATGTAGTTAACCCAAAGCACAACCCCCAACCTGGAGTTGATATTTGATGCAAGTTTGAGTATTTTATTCGATTAAAAAAAAAAAAAACTACGCAAAATTACCCGTTTTAACCGAACCCTTAAGCACACGCGAAACATTATTTTTGCCACACTTTTTAAAAACTTGGCCCACTGTACGTCGTTTGACAAAAATTACCTTCATTATGGCAGATCCCATTTCTTTATGAAAACACTTTTTCATGATAACCCCCATTTTTAACTTCGAAAACACTTGCGCATCTCATATAAACTCAACTCCTTTGACAGACAAGTGTCCTTTCACAAGCAACAACAAAACTAAACTTTTTATTTCAATTCTGCACTTTCACCGCTCACACCTTCTGCATGAATAGTTGCACACTGCAGAGCATTCCATTACTCAAAATGCACACCTCTGAGGTGAATCCATGCACCCATTCAGCTCGAAAGCCTGCCTTAGAGCGTTCCTTTGTTTTTTGCCCGTCCCCCTCGAAGCAAATCTGCATTTTTATTCATAACAACCCCATGTTTGTGTTCGGGCCATCAGTCATCGGCCTGGAAGGCGGCTCCCCTTTCGCCCCTTTCCGACGGGGCTGTCAATTTAGCGCGACTTTGTGCGCACTGACTAATTGGATGGATGGCGATGCACATCTACATATAATGTATCATCTAACTGTCAACCGCTGTTATGTGTGCATCTGTGTACTGCAACATTTCAACACAAACAGATTTTTTTTTTTTTTTCGTTGCATATGCTCGTGAGCTTGTATCCTACTCGTATCCTGCTAATTGGAGTGGATGTGTTGTCGTCTTTTGATCTCTACTCAAAAATACGAAATACCCTCGTGACATGTCAATGGTGGGCGGGGGAGGGACGGACAGCTGCCACCGCCCCTAGTTACGTTCCGATTTTCCTCGTCTACGGATGTGCGATTGAATGGAGGACTTCATCCACTTGATCCATGGATCTTAATTAAGTTTTAATTCTCTCTTGGAGAATGAGTTGTTAAATGTGCGATTAAGCGAAGTTGCCGTCGTCGTCGACGTGGCAGGGAGCGGAATCATTAAAGTACACACTCGGATTGAGATTTCTTTCAGAAGACGAGAACAGAAGCGGTTTTTCTGTTCAAATTCCCATTGTAGCATCCATCAGCGTGTACTTAGGTGAATTAAAAACTTTTTCAAGTAGAAAGCGATACACTTGCGAATGCGGATACAGATACACTTTAGGTTCTCAGTGCAATGACACCCCATATCACCGATGGAGATAGGGTTGCAGACGAATGGTATACGAATCCGAGTACGAGTTCAAATCCAGAAATACTACTTGTACGACACAGAGGTGTGTTCGTATGTATACCGATAGATGGCATTACTTCGGGGTGAGGTTGCAGCTGTAAATAGATATGGATAGACTGAAGTCCTCGTAGCACTTTGATATTTAGTCGAGTGTCACGGACAGACGGTTATTGGATATTTGCCGTTTGGCATTTGTGACGTGGTATCACATTTTGAAGGACTCCACTGCAGAGGTATTCCTTGAATTCGCATGCTGGATGGTATTTCAATATCGAATTGAATTAAAAACTTGCCAAGCTTGACGAGTACTGGGGGACTGAGTTATAAGCTGTTGATTCGACAGAAGAATCGTATACTCTTTTGTCAGAAATGGGAATTTTTTTGTTTTTCTACCTCACCTCTCATATGTAAGTCAATAGATACGAATATCATGAAACATCATTGCAGCAAATTATGTGCACGTTTATATAGGTTAAGGAAACTATTTTCAATTTTAAGTTTTAAACCTCTTGAACTTTTTGGACATTTTGGCGTTTTTTTATTGGTTAAAATGAGAATATTCTTGGTTGGGTGAAGTAGAACGAGTGTAGACTTTGATTGGCTTTAACTTGGCAATGCCCAGTGGTTGTAACTCTGACAACACTCAAGTGCTTATGCTTAAACCTCAAAGTGGTAACCACCGAGTACTGGTCTCCTTCGACCTGATTTGACTTGGAATGAATATCCAGCCTGCTGTCCCAGGCGAACCTAGACAAGCTGCCTCGACATGCTCGGACAATAGGTTGTCTAGGAAATTCACGGGTGGGGCCTGACTAAACCGTAAAATTCCTAGACCACATATTGTCCGAGCATGGACAGAGATGGTGGCGGATGAACCGAAATGCCAACAGCAGCGCTCACTCCCGTAGTGAATACTGATGGCCACGTGTTATAGGGGTATCTAATAAATTGGAACTGGCCCTCCAGGTCGGGGTTTGTGCTTTGGGTTAACTACCCAACTATGGAAAAAAATTATGTTACGAAGCAACCAATAGCGTGGGAAAGGACGGATTTTATTGTTGACGACCCGGCTAAACGAAAAAAGGACAATGGTGTTCGTATCTGCACCTGGAATGTGAGAACATATAACAGGAGAGGTGCAAGCAGCTAGCGGAAGCCCTAACCTGCTACTAAGCAGACATAACTGCCATCCAGGAAATACGATGGGATGGGCCGTGCAAAAAGAGGATGGAAAAATCGTGTTATAGTGAGCAGAAACAACGACTTTTCGTAAGCGGATTTACTATAAGTGCCAGACTTAGGCAAGAAGTCCTATGTTTCCAAGAAATAAGCGAACGCCTTGTAACAATCCGCATCAAGGCTAAATTCGCCAACGTAAGCCTTATATACGCTCACGCCCCAACGGAGTAAAAAGATGATATAGCTAAGGACTGCTTCTATGAGCTTCTTGACAAAACCTATGAGCGACTACCGAAGTAAGATGTTAAAATCGTGCTGGGAGATTTTAATGCAAAAGTAGGAAAGTTAGCCGTATTGTCGGAAAACATAGCCTACACGACAACACGTCTGGTAACGGACTTAGGCTAATTGACTTTGCTACGGAACGAAATGCAACTGTAGCCTGTACACGGTTTCCTCACCTCGATATCCATATGGGGACATGGCGATTTCCAGATCAACGAACGGTCAACCAAATTGATCACATAGCGATAGACAAGAGGCACGCATCCAGTATTTTGGATTTCCGAACATTCCGAGGAGCTAACATCGACTCGGAGCACTACCTTGTTGTTGATTTCGAAGAACAATTGCAACTATGCCAACAAGCCATGAGATCAGCCGCGACTGATGTCCTAGGATTCTCGCGCCCACCAGCAAGAAACCCCTGGTTTGATAAGGAATGCCGACAGATGCTCGCAGCCAAGAACAAGGCCTACAAGGCTAAGCTGCAGGTGAAGACGAGAGCTGCCTTTGAGCTCTATAGGCAGAGAAAAGGGAAGAACACCTACTTTTCAGAAAGAAGAAAAAAGAGCAAGAAAAGCTCGCGATAGAGGTTATAGAGAGGTGCCACACCAGGAACGATGTTCGCAAGTTTTAGCAAAGTGTAAAACGTGAAAGGCTCGAGCGCAATGAACAAGGAAATATCGTAGTGGATACACAGTCGATTCTGAGGATATGGAAGAACCACTTCTGCAGACTTTTAAACGGCGATGACGATGGGCCATTCAATATTGGCAACGACAGCAAAAACTGCCAAACCTCCCGACATAGGGAAGTGAGGATAGCAATATCTAACTCACGCTTAATAAGGCTGCCGGAAATGACGGCTTTCCCGCTGAGCTTTACAAAGCCGGTGGAGATGACTTGGTAAGTAACATCAATGATTATAAAGTCATACAGATGACGCTTTCAGTAGCAAAGCTCGAACTACTAAGGAGATCTTATATAAGACCCTGATCATCCCAGTCCTGCTCTACGGCGCTGAAGCATGGACCGTCGTCACAAAAGCGGATGAAGAAATCCTTGGTCGATTTGAGAGGAAACTTCTTCGAAAAATCTTCGGTCCAGTTTGCGTTGACGGGCTATGGAGACGAAGATTCAACGAAGAACTTTACGAGCTGTACAGCGACATGCCCCTGATCAAAAAAAAACACCGCATTGGACGTTTAAGATGGCTAGGACATGTAGAACATATGGACACCAATACTCCGGCTCGCAGAGTCTTCGATTCCCAGCCAGACGTCGGACGCAGTAGAGGAAGACCTCACCTTAAGTGGCGCGCACAAGTAGAAACCGACCTCAACCAACTTGGAGTGCGCAACTGGAGGCAGTTAGCTAAGGGCCGGGCTAAATGGAGAGGCGTGTTGGTTGATGCCCAGGTTCATTCCGGACTGTAGCGCCACTTAAGTGATTAAGTAAGACTACGAATTGAGAACAAATAACAGAAACTTTTGCTCACCAGCTTCAAGGTATACGGGAGTGCAGTGTGCAGGTGCACACATGAGAAACGAGATCCAAACGTATGGCGGGCTGTGCCAATACGACCCGCCATAGAACAATTTTTCTTGGATGCAGTGCGTCATCTAAACGACTTTATAATCTTTGGTAACATCCACCAACTCATAAGCCAATTCCTTAAGAATGGAACCTTAGCATCGTTTGCCCGATCCACAAAAAAAGGGAGGAACCCTCAAAACTGGGCCAACTACAGAGGCATACTATAACATATATATACTTGACATTTTACTATTTTTCAGGACCTAAATATATCCTTAAAGGTTTTACCAAGTTTTGAATATTTAATTTCATTCGTAAACCAAAAGCTCACATCTCAACGTCAACCGTTTTAATATCAAACGAAACCACTTAAAGGATAGCAGAAATTTATTCGCCACTTAGCCCGCCCTCTTTCGATGGTGCTCTGCCACCACCCTGCTTGTGCTCCAGTTCAGCCAAAAGTGTAATAAATTTTTATCACTTTTTTACCGTTCTCGTCCTCTTGCCCCTCCTCATGCTCCTTTGAAAGAAACAGTCACCATGGTTCAGAAAATACATTCCGTTCACGTACACATGTCGCTTCGAAGAAATCAAAAAGAGGAAGGATAACAAAAACTAAAAAAAAAAAAAAAATACAGCAAACATTCAAGGAACGAGAACCATCTCTCATGTGAGGAGCACACACATCCTATTTCGACCTCGCTCAACTACCGCAATATGTCTCTCACTAAATCATGTCACTTTGGCTTAAGAACAAAAAAGGTGTACGCGCGCAATAATCCTTTTTACTCGCCCACCTACAAGCATACATCCAAACACCCAAACGCTGTACACATGAATTTCCATTGAATTTAGTTTTTTTTTTTTTTTTGCCTCATTTAGCCCAAAACAGGATTCCATATCAGGATATGTGCATATCCTGTGAAGGAAAGCGGAAAATATCAGCTCCTGCAGTGATGTTTATGCAGCGTGGTTATTTTTTTTTTTTTTGCATTTCTTTTCTGGAGCAAATGACCTCATTTCGTGGTTCTTTGTTATCCTTTTAGCCTGACGAAGGCATATGTGTACATTGTAGGGTATCCTTTCTGTCTATCCCCGTATAAATTTCGCTTCCATATTATTATGCAAACAGGAGGGGGAGGAGGATTCATTTTACTATAAAGTGTGGATATTCATGAGAAAGTTTCACCTGTCTCTCGTCGCTGGAGTTTGGATAGCCATCGTCGGATGGTCCTTTAAACGATATATCTGAAGCTATACTGCCGTTTCGAATTCATCTTTCTTTCTGTTTTTATGATCAAATATAAAGCGGTATCGGCATATACATTGACATCCTTGGCTCTGTAGAGGATACAACTTCTTTTTTATCAATATTCCGTGAAACCCTCACGGCTCTTTGGACTGTACTTTGACGATTAATTATGTATTCACAGCACAGCGCTGTTAAATTGGATCCACATAGGATACTTAAAACTTTCATATTGGATACAGGACAGCGGCCCTCGGTCGGAAGGAGATCGTATTTAAATTAATTTAAGGGGGGAAATAACTTTTCAATTATTATTTTTTTTTTTTTAATATTCCTTCGGTGTATTGCATACATCCCTGAGTTTTAAGTGCAGCCCTGAGTGTTGTTAGCACTGACATCTGTCACGTGTGTCATCTTCTGTCTGAAGGGAAATAAAGGCCAATTTTTGTTAGCTTATTCAAAGTGGAAGCAAACAAACTCGCATGGTAGTTCGGTTTAGATTAATTTCAGGTTATGTTCAATGTTCTGACAGTTGATGACAGCTACCATGCCGTTAAAGTAATGTATCCCTGATTAGAGTTGAATTTTTATCGCGTGGTTTTTTTTTTTTTTTTGATGGGTGTGGAGAGTGGATTTACATTTTATCCAGTGACATAGGTTGTGACAGGGGATAGCATATATTTTCAATTTGAATTGACAGTTAATTGAGGGCACTGTTACACTAGATTACACAATGAAATGTGTAACAGACATTTTTGCGTCCGGAACGAAATGGGTTGACAATGGTTGAGAGTTATTTAAAAATTTTCTTGGAATGGGAATAGATTTTGGATGAGGGGTGGTGTACCCATAGTTTTATTTTTAACAGAAATAAGCCAAATGGAGTTTGGAAGGCGCATTCAAATTGATTTCGTTTGTTTGAGGCTTCAAGTTGGGTTGGTTGCTGTGGCAGAAACTTTTACACTAATCTTGTCGTTTCGTCTGCACGTAGATTCACTAGCAGTCGTACCGCAGATGGATGCATTATGTTCACGTAGGTTTAAAATCTGGTGATCCTCAATTTGTAAGTCAATCAAGACATAGTGGGGGGCATTGTGTTGGACAGATGACGTAAATGACTTAGGTAGGTAGGTAGAAGTGACGGTTCGGCATGAACCCAAGTAGCATTTATGCGCCTTTTTGTTACCACGACTCGTGTGACCATTATTATGATTGATGTTGTGGATGTGATACAGGCGGTCTCTAGATCCAGCCTGTGAGGCTTAGAGAACGGATAAGATATTGTATCCTTCTACCCGAGATGTCGCTAAGGTTGTCGAAGAATGGTTCGTCTCTAGATCCATCCTGTGAAGCTTAGAAGATGGATAAGACTTTGTATCCTCTTACCCGAGATGACGCTAAGGTTGTCGAAGAATGGTTGGTTTAATGCACGCAGTTTGGCTCTTGCTAGTGCAAAATAACTGCTAGTATATTTGCAGATGAAATAAGAGAGGGTTTCTCTCTTAGTAGTGATCCCTCAAGTGCGGCATTGATGGTTGTATGGGATTCCTACTTTGGCCGCATGGTCCCCAATTGGCCAGTGTCCAGTGCCTACCGCCGTAATTCTTGCGTTATCTTGGCGGGGGTTCTATTTAGTTGATCGTTTCTTCTGTTTTTGACAAAGAAGGGCCATATCGTCCTCGATATGACGCAATTTGTTAACCTTCTCCATTTGGAGTCGGCCGTCTTTAGGAAGTATGAGTGTATTTTTCCCTTAACCGCGCATAGCGGGATACAAGGGTCCGTATCCCGCTATGCGCTACAAGTGAGCCGTAAAGAGCTGAGCCTTGCCTGGCCAGCTCGTCTGCAAGCTCATTTCCTTCAATGTCACAGTGCCATGGTACCCAGAGGATTGTGACCCTGAAGCGTTTGCCAAGATTAGTCCGCCCGCAAGTTCGTTCCGGCGTTCCTCTACCAGTTTGGAGGATATGGTGGCAGAGTTGATGGCCTTTACGAGCGCTTGGCTATCTATGAGAATAGCAGTATTTTGCTTTTCCGCAGTGTCACGCCCCAGTAGCGTGCAAGACTCTCGGATAGCCAGTAGTTCTGCCTGGAATATGCTGGCATAATCCGGAAGGCGGTATAAGACTGATATTTTCGATGATTAATAATAGACGCTGTACCCCACACCACAGTTCTTCTTAGATCCTTCGGTGTAGACGACCGTATCGAAATCTTTTACTACTTCGTTTCTCTTCCACTGAACTCGTCTCGTAGACTTACTACAAGCCGTTCCGCCCCGTCAAGGTGACAACCCGTCGGAAGATATTAGGGATGTATCCTAGTACATAAAAGGATAATTAAAATTGATGTTATCATGCTCCAAATGGACCTTCAGATGTGGGGTTGATGCAGATCTTAAAAACACCAAGCCGGTTCTCTTTGGTAGTAAGTGCAAAATCTTTCCAATGGATCCCCAGAATTGCATGGAATTAGTCTAAAATTCCTGGAACCCTTGTTATTGGATCTGCCACCGCGTACAATTCTTCGCTATTATGAGGTCATAGGTCTTCTAATGGTAGGAAATTTGATTACTGGAACCGAGGTAAGGCCTATTAAGTCAAGTATGTGACAAAAATATATGATATTCCAGAATCCGTGGAAACCCACCTTATTGGATCTGCCACCGCGTACAATTCTTCGGTATTAACGGGTGATTTTTTAAGAGGTTTAGAACTTTTTTTAAAAAAAAAACACAAAAAATTCGAAAAAATGAATGAAATATTTATTTGAATCGATAGTTTAAACCTTGCAATTTAATGTTTAAAGATAATTTCATGCAAATGTTGACCGCGGCTGCGTCTCAGGTAGCCCATCCGCTGAGTCCAATTTTGGCATACTCTTTCACACATATCGGCCGGTATCTCACGAATGAATGCATGGATGTTGGCTTCCAGTGCGTCAATCGAAGCGGGCTTGTCCCTATAGACATTAGCCTTGACATACCCCCACAAAAAATAATCTAATGGTGTCAAATCGCACGATCTAGGCGGCCAATTGACCGGCCCGAAACGTGAAATTAACTGTTCACCAAACTCGCCTCGCAATTGCGCCATTGTTTCGCGTGCTGTGTGGCATGTGGCACCGTCTTGTTGAAACCACATATCATGCAAGTCAAGAACTTCCATTTCGGGCAAAAAAAAGTTTGTTATCATTGCTCGGTAGCGTTCACCATTGACAGTAACGCTGCGATACGCATCATCTTTGAAGAAATATGGCCCAATAATGCCGCCGGCCCATAAACCGCACCAAACAGTGGCTTTTTCGGGATGCATTGGTAGCTGTTGCAATGCTTCTGGCTGACCTTCACTCCAAATGCGGCAATTTTGCTTATTTACGTACCCATTCAACCAAAAATGAGCCTCATCGCTGAACACAATTTTTCGATAAAAAAGCGGATCCTCGGCCAGCTTTCCAAGAGCCCATTCACCAAAAATTCGGCGTTGTGGTAGGTCGGCTGGCTTTAGGTCTTGCACCAGCTGTATCTTAAAAGGCTTTACGCCCAAATCCTTCCGCAAAATTTTCCACGTAGTGCTGTAACAAAGGCCTACCTGCTGGGAACGGCGCCGAATCGACATTTCGCGGTCTTCTGTCACACTAGCTGATACGGCCGCAATATTTTCTTCACTACGCACAGTACGTAAACGTGTTGGTGGTTTAATGTCCAACAAAGTAAATTTGGTGCGAAATTTGGTCACAATCTTCCGAATAAACTGCTCAGAAGGTCGAGAATGCCGATCATAAAATGGAAGCAGCGCGCGATGAACATTTCGTACCGAGCACGAATTTTGATAGTAAAATTCAATAAATTTGCAAGCGTTGTTCATTTGTAAGACGATCCATGGTTAAATTGCAAACCAAACTGAAGCTGTTTGACAGTGACACAAGGTACTAAACACACGTCAGCTGTCAAAACCAGTGTTGCCAAAACCAAACCAGCTAAAAAATCACCCGTTATTTGGTCATAGGTCTTGTAATGGTAGGCAATTCGATTACAGAAATCGATATAAGGCCTATTAACTGCGACTCTTAAAATCTACGTAGGTGACCGCTAGTGCCCAATAAATTTTTTATCAATTGTGGAACTAAACCTTGCCAATAAGACGGGGAAATATGTCACTTTACTAAGGCACGTTTTAGTTTTGTTATAAAAAAAAGAGAGGGTAAGACCGAATAACGCTTCAAATCTAGCTTTCGTTGAATGTCCGATCTTACATTTTTTAGACAAAGAACGGGACCTACCAAGTAGTATCAATCGTCAAAAAGAGCTTAGTTTAGCCGTTAGGAATCGGCATAACACAGAAGGTCACACCATCGTGCAAGAAGTACACATGCTCGCATGAATGTTTGTGAGAAAAAAACCATGAGACTGTGAACAACGTTTTGGTCAGCGATGGGCGCTACAGAGCCTTGATAACCGATTTTTTCTTTACTGAAATTATAAACATGAAAACGGATGACATCTGGTTCATGGAGGATGACACTCAATGCTACACAGCCCATGCCACATTCGATCTTTTGCGCACCGAAATCCCAAATCGTGTTACCAGTCGTCATGGCGATATCAATTGGCCGTCTCGGAGTTGCGATTTGACCACTCTGGGCTTTTTGCTTGCATTTTTGAAAAATAAACTTGTACAAGGTGGGCCAAAAGAGATCACCCTATCGGAAGATGCTCTTATTTTTGCAAGTAGCCGCCAATGTCAAATATGTTTTGACATTTGTGGACTAGACAGATGTAAAGGGTTTTTCAATAACAGCGCTACAAAAGTTTTTTTTTAAATAAAACAAAAACGGTATTGGATATCAATGAAATTCTCCAGTCATGTAAAAGTACGTTCGATGCCATTATGTATGGAACTCGATTTTTTTTTTGCATGATTACCACGGGCACGCTTGCAGAAATCCAGACGCTGAACCCGATTTTCGACGGTTTTCAAGCATAAATCGGCCGGTACTGCTGCAATTTCGCGTTCGATATTCGTACGAAGTTCACCAATCGTCGCTGGCTTGTTGGCATAGACCATAGACTTGACATAGCCCCACAAGAAATAGTCTAACGGCGTCAAATCGCATGACCGAGGCGGCTAAGCGACTGGACCATTTCTCGAGATAACACGTTCTCCAAACTTGGTTTCCAATAAATTGATTGTGGTATTCGCTGTGTGGCTTGTGGCGCCGTCCTGTTGGAACCACATGTCCTGTGATTCACATTCACAGTAACGTGCCGGTCTTGATCATCACGGAAGAAGTACGGCCCAATGACGCAGCCGGTCCATAAACCACACCAAACCGTCATGTTTTCGGGATGCAATGATGACTTATGGAGTACGTGTGGATTGCTGCCTGACCAATACCGCATATTTTGTTTATTGACGAAGCCATTCAGCCAGAAATGAGCCTCATCGCTGAAGATGATTTTTCGATGAAAATCCGAATCATTTTCAAGTTGTTGCTCAGCCCAATTCACGAACATACGACGCTTCTGGTGGTCAAGCGGCTTCAGTTCTTGAGTCAACTTGATCTTGTAAGGATGTAGGCCAATATCTTTTCGCAAAATTCGCCACAACGACGTCACAGAGATCCCCAATGATTGAGAACGACGTGTGAGAGACACATTTGGGCTTTCTTCAACTGAAGCCTCAGCGGCAGCAATATTCTCGACACTACGGGCACTTCTTTGTCTCACTGGCACGGGAACATTTTGTACTGTGCCTGTGGATTCAAATTTTTCCACTAGACGCTCAATTGTTGATGTGCTAGGACGATTATGACGACCATAAGTTGGACGTAGCGCTCTTAACGTTGAGGCCACTGACTCCGAATTTCGGTTGTAAATTTTAATAATTTCGACTAGATGTTGAATCGCATATCTTTCCATCATGAAATGGCAAACCTTACTGAAGAGAAATGTCAAAAGAGCGGCAAGAAATATGGCGTCTTTTGCTGTCCCTGTCGCTCAACTTTTGTAGCGTCCCTGTTGAAAAACCCGATAGAATCCAAGTGAACCAGCCGTTGAGGGATACACTTCCCAGGAACGCCGAATAATTGTGTCTATTTTTTTGAGTAACAATTCGTCTGTAGTGTTGGCGCAGCGCGAATTCCGTCGCCGATTTCCCGGCCGTCCGACACCTACTGCGCAAACACTGCGCCATTTGGCCACCAATCTTGAAGAGTATGCGACCACACGAGACTTTGCCAAGAGTGGCCGGCCCCGGAGCGCCCGTAGTGCCGAGAATATCGCCGCTGTTTTTACAGAGGATGTCGAGCTGTCGCCGGGAACATCGACCAGACGCCGTGCCTCGCAATTAGCCATCAGCCGTTCGCCCCTAAGGAGAATTTTCGTCAAAAACTTACGCATGTTCCCGTACAGAGTCCAGTCCGTGCATCAGCTGCTGCCTGTCGACCGCCAAACGCGTGTAACCTACGCCCAAGCCATCCTCAATCTCGAGGACGAAGTGGACGATTTTTCGAACAAATGAGCGATGAGGCTCATTTCCACCTTAGCGGGTAAATGAACCAGCAAAACTATCGGTTCTGGGGCACCGAAAATCCACGAGTAATGCACGAAGAGCCATCAAGCCCGCTCAAAGTTACTGCATTGTGCGTTGTTCACTCTGAGACAGTCACCGGGCCATTTTTTCGAGAACGCTGCTGATAAAACGACAACAGTGGACGATGCGCGCTATAGGGCCATGTTAACCGAGTTTTTTCTGCCGCAAATGGATGAATAAGGACTGAAGGACATGTGGTTGCAACATGACGGAGCAACGGAAGACACTGCGCAACCGATATGCTGAAGGCGGGGTTCCAGGTTGCCTCATCCATCGTTTTGGCGATTTTCACTGGCCCGCAAGATCGCCCGATTTAATCGTGCCAGCCTTTTTTTGTGGGGTTTTATGAAGTCCCGTGCTTACATGAACAAGCCCCATACCCTAGAAGCCCTCAAGGAAAACTATCGACACGAGTGCGAGAATCTGTCGCCCGAAGTTCTAGCCCAAGTGAAGAAAAATGTCATAAAAGGAGCCCGTATGGCAATCAATTGCGACTGCGAACAATTTGGCCGATATAATCTTCTCGACTTGACCAATAAACTTCTAAAAGTTCAGATAAATATAACAAGAAACAGAATCGAAATTTTTCATTTAGAAAAAAAAATGAGAGCCAAACAACATCGGATGACTTCTTTTGGCTCACCCTGTATTTGGGTCACCCTGTTTTTGGCTCACCCTGTAATCCGTTGACATAAAAACAACGACGTTAATGCAATTGTCATAAAAATGTCCGAAATATTGAAAAAGTCATACTGCATGACGAAGCGTTGAATGACGCTGCATTAGTTACTTCCAAGACCGCCATAAGCAATGAATCGCCTTCTCCCAGAGCTACAGCAACTTCAGCCATTCCACCAATCAGGTATAATAAATAAATTAATCACAGCTAAGGAGCTGTCATTTCTGTGGCACTTAATTGCATCGTAAAATGTGGTATTACCGAACTAATTCAGCCCATTTACACCCGTCGTAATGTTTCGACATTAAGTCCGCACCGATACAATCGCATTCATCCATTGTAAGCATGATGGATGCGAAAGTACTAGTTTCGGTTTAATTTGATCTCTAACCCTCAATTAACATTTATTAAAACGTCTTATGTGGGTGGTAATAAAATGGCAAACCACTGAGAATGGATATTTTTGTAACTGCGACAACGGGGGCGTATGTGTAATATTTCGCAAGGATTATAAGGAGCACTTTTGGTTTTATGTCGCTGTGGGTACTACTTGTGGCCATTAAAAGGGTTGCATCACTGGAATTGATCGAGGGTATGTTATGGATGGATTAAAGTGGCTTGTAGGACCTTAATAGGTTTGTGGTGGTATGGCATACTTAAGTGGACAGAGAAATACGATGTGACACAGAAGTCGGTTCCTAATTTGAAAGGAAATTTTTAACTTTATGGATTTTGAGTTTTTTTTTAGGTACTTAGTCCTGCCATTGGTTTGAATCCTTTACATATAGTATGTATGCATTTTTGGTTTCAGCTGGGGGTCTATTAATTTGGAGAAAGTTGACGTTCAAGTAAATTGTGGAGAAAATGCTGGTCACCATTTGAAGGGATGGGATCGCAAAGCTTTTTTTTTTAGCATCCTTCATTCCGTCGTAAGAGCATATCTATGAGTAAAACCATGAAATCAAAGTCTTTGCTTAGTTAAGGCTCTAGTTATAGCTTTTTATTTATTTTCCGTGGGCTGGTGGAAATCTTTAAAGACACGATCAGCACGTGCCCAAAGTAGTGTGAGACTTTAACTCAATAAAACCACCACACTTTTTTTATTTTTATTGCAGCTTAGTATGTGACTTATCTAGCTTTTTTTTATCACGAGTAATGTATGTTTGGTAGGTAACTTTCCTTTGAGAGATCCGGCTTTTTCTGCAGTATATAGTCCGGCTATTATCGGGCCAAATCCAAGGGTTTAGTTCTTCCAAGACAACACAATAAATTTGTTTCGTCAAGAATTTAGAGGACCGTTGTGTTAACGTGCCCCAATAATAGCTTTTTTTATGTCTGCGTGCAAAATTTTTCGTTTCATCTTCAACAGCGGATATACCCAGATCTCTGGGTAGATCTTCATTCATTATATCCCGCGGCACACTGACGAATGATCTTAAAATTTTGTTTGCAAAAGTTTGTAAAATATTTAAATTCGTTTCACTGGGACAACCCCATAGTTGTATACCATATGTTCAGACCGGCTTTGGCACTTGCTTGTATAATAGCAACTTGTTATCAAGGATAAGCTTCAAATATTTTCCAAGTAACCAGTGCAGTTCTCTGTATTTATTTCGGATTCCTTTTTTACATGCGACTTCCATTTTAATTTTGGATCGAGTGTCATTCCGAGATATTTCGCTTCACTTGAAAAAGGGACTCGAACCGTATTGAGAAATAATGGCAAATCGGTTGTCCGTTTATACGAAAAATCTGTAGAATCGATTTGCTCTGGTTAAGTGCAATCCGCCAGGATTTTGTCCATTCATTAACCTCGTTATGAGCGTTTTGTAATTTCATATTTGTTTCCTCTATTGTTGTACCAACTACTAGTGAAACTGTGTCATCAGCAAACATGGCAACTATTGTGTCGTTTTTTTGTATGATATCACGTGTACATATGAGGTACAAGAGCGGTCCAAGGATGCTTCATTGGGGTACTCCTGTCAATATTTCTTTGAAATCCGAATATTCGTTTCCAAGTTTCACACGGACGAGTCTATGCTCATGATACGACACGAGGATTTTATATAATTGTTCAGGCAAAACTTGTCTTAATTTGCATTGAAGGCCTCTATGCCAAATTTTTTCAAAAGCTTGCGACACGTCAAGAAATACGGCTGAGCGAATTTTCTTTTCTTCGAAAGCTTTCTCAATTACATCAGTAATTATGAGCTTGGTCCACAGTCGAATGTTTACTTCCAAACCCAATTTGCTGGTCAGGTAAAAGGCGTTTCTGATCAACAAAGGGATGTAAGCGACCGAGTAATATCATTTCAAAAACTTTTGAAATTATTGGAAGAGGTGAAATAGGTCTGTAAAATTTTACTTCATTCCGCAATCAACCACCATAACTTCCGCGACTTTCCACTGTCTTGGTATGTGCTCTAGTCTTATTGCGGCATTTACAATGCAGAAAAGTTTATTCAAAGCTTTCCCGGGTAACATTTTAAGAACTTCTCCTGTTATCAAGTTATAACCTGGAGCATTCTTAGGCTTTGGTTTCTGTATTTCCCGCTTAAGCTCCTCAATACTTGCTTAATACGTCATTTTCGGTTATAGTGTCGCATACATTAATGTTTTTATTGAGGCTGGACCATCAAAGTGCTTAAATGTTTAGTCAAGATGAGCGGCAAAAACTTCAGCTCTTTCCATATCGCTTTTTGCCCAAGAATCTTGAATTACCCAAATTGGATAGAACGTCACCACTGACGTTCTAGCTTCGCTATTAGCTCAGAGAACAACATTTCTTCAGAAATTAAACGAAGAATTACTCATGCCACCGCTGTTTCTTTTGGCTAAGAATTCAATTCAGTAGTAAAGCCCTCACTAGAACTGCTAAGGAGATCCTATATAAGACCCTGATCATCCCAGTCATGCTCCACGGCGCTGAAGCATGGACCGTCTCAAAAGTGGATGAACAAATCCATATACGATTTGAGAGTTAAATTCTTCGAAAAATATTCGGTCCCGTTTGAGTTCACGGGCTATGAAGACGAAGATTCAACCAAGAGCTATACGAGCTGTACAGCGACATGCCCCTGGTCAAAAAACTCCGGATTGGACGTTTAAGATGGCTAGGACATGTAGAACGAATGGACACCAATACTCCGGCTCGCAGAGTCTTGGATTCCCAGCCAGACGGCGGACGCAGTAGAGGAAGACCTCGCCTTAAGTGGCGCGCACAAGTAGAAACCGACCTCAACCAAGTGCGCAACTGGAGGCAGTTAGCTAAGGACGGGGCTAATTGGAGAGGCATGTTGGTTGAGGCCCAGGTTCATTCCGGACTGTAGCGCCACTTAAGTTCCAAGTAAGAGGGCGATAAAATGTCCACACAAATGGAATTGAAAAAAAATTATTTGTTTGGTGTTTTATCATCTGTCAAAAACATCTGAATCGTTTAGTCCCAGGATTAGCTCACCAAACTTACTGGGTTAACTCGACGTTAACTCTGGATTTAAATTTACTGAAAAGCTACTTTCTCCCGAAACTAGGATGATCTCGCTTTGAAAAATCGGGCTTTACTAGGCCTTTTCTTAAAGGCCGGATTAGTTTTGTGTGCAAGTTGTTCCTTCTCCGGAAAACATTCACTTGCTGGACGGTTCGGTGTTGTTACGATATTTTCCAGTGCACAAAGGGTTTTGAGATCCTCGTATTCCTTCGTATTCGACTTCCTTCTAAAGCTCATGGAAGAGTTGCTCCATCTTATTAAGTTTAGCTTCAAATTCGTTGTTTCTATTCCGTATATTTTTTTTCCGATTTCATTGAGTCCTGATTAACCGACGGACTTCTTTTTCCGAAGACATACGATCCAGGTGGTCCTCCCCAGAACCCAAATGACCGACCTCTCCATAGAAGGTAGGCTTTCCAGTATAACTGGTCTATCACCTGGGGTAATAATTCCATTAGTTTCTTTCAGTGCATATCTTCGATGTTGCATGTTATACCTTCTTCCGGGTTTTAACACTTTCATCCTTCTAGGATCAGACGCAGACCAAGTCACCTA
This sequence comes from Rhingia rostrata, assembly GCA_949824845.1. Taxonomy (NCBI): domain Eukaryota; kingdom Metazoa; phylum Arthropoda; class Insecta; order Diptera; family Syrphidae; genus Rhingia; species Rhingia rostrata. The sequence goes on along the minus strand of OX463758.1, from coordinate 72,607,330 downwards.
CCATAGGTCAGACGCTCTTGGATTTCGGTTTGCGTCGGATTTGCCCTTCAACTATGACCTGTCTGTCTAGGGTGGCCCTACCAGAAGTACTCTGCCGACAACGTAGCTTAAAGTATCACTAAGGTTACTACCTTTGGCGTTTGATTTAAGTCGCCTCTTACGACAGGCATACATTATATCATGGCTATTCAAACCTGCTGGATGTGATAGGGTTTAAAGAGTGTTGATCCTTCCAGTATTCTAACTTCTGCCTTAGAATACTGGAAGGATCAAAACTGATTAAACCCTATCACATCAATCAAGAAAGGTGTTGGAATAGCTCAGTGGCACTATGGTTGGTGCGATGTACTAGGTAGGTCTGGGTTCGATTCCCAGCCGTAGTAACACCTAAATGATTTTTTACTGGCCCTCCCCTCGTGATGATCTGACAAATCATCCGAGTAGTATCAATTGTCAAGGGAAGCTTATCTCAAATTCGTCGCTCGGAGTCGGCATAAAACAGGAGGTCCCGCCATAGCGCTGGAAGTACACACGCACACATGAATGGTTGTGAGAAAATTAGTTTTGAAATCTAAACCTGGTAATAGCCCTGTGGATCACCTCTGTGTCTGTGTCGTATATTTTCGTTAATCGCCAATTGTGCTACTATTCGTCCATCTGTTTGGCGCTGTTAGTATTGCTCTGTCTATGCAATTCGTCCTTGCGCAACATCTATGTTGGCTGAGTTCTCTGCACACACCTTTTGTGTTGTTGCTTTTGGTTAGCTTGCATTCATCATCTATTGTTTGAAACCGTATTTCCACTGTCTCGTCTGGGTTTCGTGTCGTCCATGTCAGCTGTCTATTGTATGTATCATGTCTAGGTTTTTGATTAAAGTAGATTGCATGCGAGCATCGCAATCGAGTCAAGTGTCTGATAGTCAGCAAAGTGGGACAGATGATGCAACAACACCGAAAATGAAAATGCCAGCCTTTTTAATATCACGTTTCCTTTTCCTAATCGGACACATGAATCTGAAAGAAATGATATTTCTCGACATCGATGTCTACAATAATATGAAATTCCGCCAAGAACTTACCGAAGAAAAGAAAAATTCCAAAAAGAAGAACGCCTTTAACCATGTCCGCCACAGAATCTCTCAAAAGACTATCCGGAACAACTGCTGAGCCACAGCAAGAGCCCGATGATGATTTGGTAGGTGCAACCGCGGAAGATAGCATTGCCGAGCTTATAAATCACATTTGCGAAGATGTCATTCTGTATGCGGATGACGCCTTACTGGCAAAGATCATACCCTATGTAGTTGAAATTTGTAAATTTCCATCCAAGTACAAGGATCAACATCTACAACAGGCTGCAACACTAATTCTGGTTCGTTTTATGTGCGTGTCATCCAAGTTCTGCGAAATGCGTATGCCCTTCCTAATGAACATCCTTAACTGTACGAAAAATATAAAAATTAAATGCAACATTGTGGTTGGTCTATCTGACTTGACGTTCCGCTTTCCAAATGTGATCGAGCCATGGACCGACCACTTTTATTCGACTCTTCATGAATCAGATGACGAACTTCGCCTGACTGCTGTTAAGATGCTTAGTCACTTGATATTGCACGAAATGATCCGGGTGAAGGGACAAATTGCCGATTTGGCAACGTGTATTGTTGACCCTAATGACGAAATAAAGAATATAACCCAACAGTTCTTTAAAGAAATCGCAAATAAGTTTAATATCCTGTACAATGTGTTGCCCGATATTATCTCTAAATTAAGTGACACGAGTCTTAACCTGAATTGAAGGTCTTAGTTACTGAATTCGAGAGCCGCCTCAATGAATGTCTTGAGGTGAGAGATGACAATGCGGAAGTGAATCCTACAGAAAGTCCAGATAACCAAACAAATACTGCACCTGCACCGAGTTAGATTTTCTTTCTGTGGATATCTTCACACTTCTCGTATAATTTTTAACTCCTACCCAGATCTCATCTGTCATAACTTCAACTGAATTCTCTGGGCTGTTGCTTTTAATCTTCACTAAGCCGTAAGCAATCCTACTAAAAGGGAGAACTGTCGTAAACTCATGTTTCCACTTACCACAACAACGTCAAGACCATAAAATAGATCTTCTAAATTGCATCTCATTTTAAAGCTCAAGTCGTATAAGTACAGCCCTTTTCCCAGCTTTAATTCATTATTCCGCTGTAAGTGTGGACACCTTTCCTTGACTAAATTATTGTTTACAAACAATAAAACTTTAATGGAAACACCATAAAACGCTTAAACAGATCTTTCGTAAGGCTTTTAAAACTAAAATTGCCTTCTAATTGGAAGAGGTGAAATACGACTATTACCTCTAGCTATCCAGATGTATGTAGGTACGTATACTTTATGACCCTAAGCACACTCGTTCGAAGTAATGAAGCGTTTCTCATGCTATTTTCGTTCAACCTTGATGGTTGTGCAAGTCTATATATACAATGTGTTCATGTATATGGATTTCCTGCATCTAATTGCACCCACTATACGAGACGATAGATAAAAAAAAAATGTCGAGATTATTATTTTAACAACGAAGCTTATAAATATTAAAATTGCAAAAAAATAATACACGGAAAATGTATTATAGGTTTATGTTTGTATCTTTAGATTTATTGCTTTGATACTTTGCACCGGTATGGTGTGAAAATGTTACATATTCATAGTTTTCTTAAACACTCTTTCCGTATAGTCTTTTCTGTAACATGTGATTACGTTATAATTACTATGAAGTGCGGTAGTGTTAGATCTTGTAATTAGGGGCAGATACATATCATAGGATAGGTGCGGTATTAAATCATAAAAAAATAAATTAGGCAGAGGAAGGGAGTAGATTGTCTTAGCCGGAGATTGCTTTAAAGGTGGACCATTTATAGGCACCACACTTTGGGTAAACTATGGTATGAGATTCTTTGTTTTTATGCTACAACCCTCAGTTGTGGGCCTTTCCGATTGTACTTCTCTTCTCTTCTCCTTATGGGCTCGGTATAAACGTGGATAAATTGGATGCAAAACGAATGCCAATAGTTCTCTGATTTAAGCATTCTTGCTGGTAAGATAGTTCCAAACCTATTAAACGGACTGATCATAATTATAAGGAATGGCGGCAAAACATGTCATTCCTCTGGGTATTATAATAAACGTCCCTTACTCGATTCATACAGCAAAGTCAACCGATACATAATTCAATAAACAGTTAGCAGGTGGCCATGGCTCAGAGGAATGCGTAGTTGACTGCTAAGCCAAACGCTGCGGGTTCAAGCCCCAGCTTCGGCAGCATTTGTTTTCTACGAAAATTGCCAGCTTATCTGAGGCCACCTGTGCGATAACATGAGACAATATAAATCGATGTCTCCTCCTCTGTGCCACGTAGGTTTACGTTATATGTCTTTCCTTCTATGTATCTATCCGTCTCTCTCTGTTGTATAAATGTCTTGATCTGTCCCAGCCGATGGCCTCAGTCGCCAGTGCTGTTATTTGTCTGTAGTTCGATGCATTCATGTGCGAATTACTGTGATGTCAATGTCAATGTCAATTCAATAAACAATGCGAACTCCGAAGTTTCTAGTGTTCCATCGGACGCAGCCTCGGTTGACGGGTAGAGAATAGAGTCAACGTAAGTCTACAGTACCAATTGGAATGGACAAAGTATCCGGAGTGCATTTAAGTATTTGGACATCAGGTCATCTAAAAATTTAAAGGGTAAGTCAGGCCCCTTGAACGGAGATGCTGGTGTAAGGACCGAGAGGTCATCGCCAGCGTTTAATCCCATAGTTAAAGGATAGACCCGTGTCTCAGTGGTAACTAAAAAAATAGGATCTGGCCTTTCAGGTTGGGGTTGTGCTTTGGGTGCTCTCCTACCATGGAAAAAAAAAATCTTACGAAGCAACCAAGAGCCTTCGAAAAGACTAATTTTATTGTATGGTATTGGTAACAACGATTTTAACTCTTAGGGGGACAGCCCCTGGCGATTTCTGTTTTGAAATTTTTACCGTTTATGAATCGAATGATCGAAATTTCGACAACGAGTTATGTACAACAACACTATTTGGTTTGAATTATAGATATTTCGGACATCACCATGTGTCCTCATTAGTTTCCTTCTAATAGTGACGCTAATTGAACGTTCAGTTCTCTGTATGATTATTGAAACAAAAATGTATTTCCTAGCTAGGTATTCAACTTGTAATCACGTGCCTAGTGAGAACGTTGACGATTTTGCTAAAAAAAAAACTACAACGACGTTTGTACCTGAAATGAATTTGAAAACACTAAACATGGGACGTGCAAGCAAAAAACTAGCGAAAGTCATATGCTGCTGCAAAGCAGACATTACAACCATCCAGGAAATACGATCGGATGAACCGGGCACAAAGAGGATGAAATCTGTGACATCTACTACTTACGTTGTTATAATGAGCAGAAACGGCGGAGATGTTATGAGTGCCAGACTTAGGCCAGAAGTCTTATGATTTCAAGATATTAGCGAACGCATTGTAATAATCCGCGCCAACAAAAGACTTTTAATCCCTCACGCTCCGACGGTGAGGGATGATAAAAAGATGATAAAGCAAAACACTGCTTCTACGAGCTCCTTCACAAAGACCGCCAAGGCCTTCGCAATACGCGTATCCCTTAACCTCTCGATGAACAGTATATTACCAGAATCTAAGGTCGAAGCCCATTGGCGAAGATGTCAACAAGCCAATAGATCAGCCGCAATGGATGTGCTAGGTTTGTTGCGCCCACCAGCAAGAAGCCCTCGGTTTGATGAAGAATTCCAACAAATGCTCGCAGACATGAACGAGGCCAACAAGGCTAAGCTGCATGTGAAGACGAGAGCTTCCATTGAGCTCTTTATGTAAAGAAAGAGGTAAAACCACCGGCTTTTCAGAAAGATGAAAATTTAGAATTTAGAATTTCGCAAGTTTTACCAAAGTGTAAAACGTCAAAACCAGGTATACAGGAGCGAGCATTTGTTATGCTTATGTGAGACACAGTCGATGTTGAGGATATGGGAGAACCACTTCTGCAGACTGTTAAACGACTCGACGGTGATGAACAATCTTCCACTGACAGTCACAACTACTAACCACTCGACCTAAGTAAAGTGAGGTTAGCATTATCTAAACTTAAGCTTAACAAGGATGCCGAAAACGACGACTTTTTGTAGAGAATTATAAACCAATAGGAGATGATTTGGTAAGTCTTTCAACAACTCATAAGCAAAATTTGGTCAGATGAAAGTAAGGTTGAAGAATGGAATGGAACATCGTTTGCCCGACCCACAAAAAGGAGACCCTCTGAACTGCGCCAACTCAACATCCTCAACATCGCCTACAAGATCCTATTTGCCGTAATATGTGAACCCCTGAAACCGTTTACCAACAACCTGATCGGCCCTTATCAGTGTGGTTTAAGGCCAGAAAAGTCCACAACCGATTAAATTTTCACACTTCGGCAGATCCTGGAAAAAACCCAAGAAGTCCAAATCGATACCCACCACCTATTCATCGATTTCAAAGCCACATACGACAGCATTTATAGAGACGAACTATACAGAGCCATGCCTAGTTTTGGTATACCGCCCAAACTCGTCCGTTTCTGGAGGATGACGATGGAGAATTGTCGTTGCTCCATCAGGTCCGAAAATGACCTCCCGAACACATTCAATACCAAAAACGGATTTTGGCAGGGCGATGCGCTGTCATGTGATTTCTTCACTTTGATTCTTGAAAGGATTGTGCAAAACTCACGAGTCAACACCAGAGGCGCAATTTTCCGAAAATCTGTACAACTACTAGCATACGCCGACGATATTGACATCATTGGTAGGACCAAACGTGGTGTCATAGCCATGTTTGCTAGTAGAGAGAACGAAGCGGCAAAAATGGGTTTAGCAGTAAATGAGGGCAAGACGAAGAGTATGCTGTCAACACGAAAGGACACACAACTTCTACGAATTAGACAGAACGTCTTCATTGACAGATATAACTTTGAGGTAGTGCGGGACTTTGTCTATCTCGGCTCCGCTTTAAACTCTGACAACAACATCTCGTCAGAAATTAAACGAAGAATTACTCATGCTACCGGTGTTTCTTTTGGCTAAGAAGGCAATTCAATAGCAAAGCCCTCACTCGAACTACTGAGGAGATCTTATATAAGACCCTGTTCATCCCAGTCCTGCTCTATGGCGCAGAGAATGGACCGTCTCAAAAGCGGGCGAAGAAATTCTTGGTCGATTTGAGAGGACAATTCTTCGGTCCCGTTTACGTTGACGGGCTATGGAGATGTAGATTCAACCTAGAACTATACGAGCTGTACAGCGACATGCCTCTGGTTAAAAAAAAACTCCGCATTGGACGTTTAAGATGGCTAGGACATGTAGAACGAATGGACACCAATACTCCGGCTCGCAGAGTCTTCGACTTCCATCTAGACGTCGCTCGCAGCAGAGGAAGACCTCGCCTTAAGTGGCGCGCACAAGTAAAAACCCACCTCTACAAACTTGGAGTGCGCAACTGAAGGCAGTCTTCGACTCCCATCCAGACGTCGCTCGCAGCTGAAGAAGACCTCGTCCTAAGTGGCGCATAAAACTAAAAACCCACCTCAACCAACTTGGAGTGCGCAACTGAAGGCAGTTGGCTAAGGACCGGGCTAAATGGAGAGGCGTGTTGGTTGATGCCCAGGTTCATTCCGGACTGTAGTGCCACTTAAGTAAGTAAGTAAGGGTTTTGAAATTTGGTACAAAGACTCTTTATCCAACGAAGCAGAACAAGTGTAAATTTTTTTGAAATCTGCTTATTGCCGCGCCCTCTTTAAAAAAAAACTTAGTTTTTGGCAAAACCGTTAGAAATTATGAAAAAGTGTCTGAACAACTATATTCTATATTTCGTCAATACAAAGTTTTGTTTGCCACGCCCAACTTCTTAAGGGCGTAAAATTTTAAAAATTTCCAAAAAGTTTTGATGCAAAATCACTGGTAATGATAATATCAATAATTCGTCCATATATCGATTAAACCCACGCATACTTTTTGGAGGCGTTTTCATGCAAAAACCATTTGTATATCCTACGCCATACCATATGCAGTAGGAAAACGTTGTTTTTTGTCGAACCTTAAAAGATTTTGAACAATATGTTGAGACAATGTCAATGTCAATTTCAATATTTCTCTGCCAAATGCTCACATTTCAGGGATAAATTTTAAGAATGGGATGAGATAGGGTATTGAACGATTCGCACAGCGGACCGTAGCCTTGTCATATGCTTTGAAAAGGTCTCCATATTGTCCATCTACAAGATTTTCTTGCTATTTTACACATTTCCAACTCAAACGTACAAAAATGTGTCACCCATAATAAATGAACGCGTTCAGACTTAAACTTGCACTTTAAACCTGCACAATGCAATCGGCGATTAAAGTGCTATCAATATTTATAAATACTTAATTAATCTCCAGATTGCTTGAGAATTTCTCACTCATTACGGGTTGCATTCCAATCTGATTTCAATTACCCAACCGAGCTTGATGTGTCAACACATTTACCTGCAAACTACTCCCCCCGGCGCGAGACTAATGTCCGTTCATTGAAACGCGAATATTTATGCAAATCCAAAAAAAAACGCTAAAAATTCCCCACAAATAAAAAAAAAAATCCCAAATGATGTGATTATCTTAATCACACAAAATCCCATGAATATACATGCTAAGCGGCTCAAATTCAATTTAACATAAAACGCTTTTAAATCACCCTTGTCCATCTTTGAATGTTTATTAAAAATTAAATAAATCAGATCTATACATATGACGTTGGCAATCCACCCGAAAACCATTCATCGGCCAAATCGATTTGCATTGGAAATGAATTTCCAATTTAGCCGCCTGATTTAATTTCACCCAATTAGTTTTGGTGAATGTCCTTGCGACGCGTAGTATTGTGTGTGTTCACGGTGGCAAGTTAATTAGCCCCTAGCCCCCAAAAACAATGCTTTTGAAATAATTCAACAGATGAACATGAAAATGATCACGTAAATGTGTAAAACTGAATCAAATTATATAAATGACCGAGTTGTTAGAATTAATGATGATAACTTGTCTCAATTAAAGTTTTAAAGTGAACCCCTTACGTTGGATTTTATATTTTAAAATAACATTTCCTCTCTCTTTCTAATTGCAGGTTGGGATTCGTTACGCACAGTCGAAGGTTCTCCTTTTTGGAATTATTTAAAAATGGTAAGCACGAGATATTATTTAAAAAAAATAATTTTAAAACATTTTGCATCCCATTTGGTATTTGAATGATTTTTTTGGGGGTGAATTCCATCATTTCTCATTAGTTTAGCTCCCTCGGCTAAGCGAGGGTGGCAGATTACAAAATTCGCCTCATTAGGATGGAAAGATGAAAAAATAATAAATTTTGTGGTTCTCTGAAATTCTTTTTTTTTTTTTGGGGTTCAGCCGCGTTTTCAAGCGACGACCCCCTAACCACAACAGATGGGAGCCATTTTTTTTTTCACTTGTACTAGTGATTACTTCCAGTGGGATGATTCATTAAAACGGTTTTTATTGTGCAATTTCCGCTATCTTTTACTTTCGTAAAAATTTCTCTTTTTTTTCGATTTCCGATTCACTTTTGTGAAATGAATCGAGAAATGGTAAAGGGGGGGTGCAAATCACCGGTATTATGCGGGTATAGGTGTCCTTTTTGTGAATTCATTCGGAGGAAAGAAATAAAACTTTGGAAGTAAATCTTAATTGGATTCGTTTGGAGGTTATCTGGTGCGGAACTTAATTTGGGCGACACTTTTGGGAGGATGATTTCAAATCGATTTCCGCGTGAGTTTCGACGAATATTTTCATCTCTGTAAAATTTAGACCCGACGAAGGTGGCATTAGGTTGGCCAAAGGATAGTAAGAGATACGCTGTGGGTTAGGAAAATGAAATATAAAGTCGTTTAAAGAAAATTAATGAAAAACCTGAGCCTTATCTCTGAATTACTTTTTAGTTATATTTACCAATCTTTTCCAAATTGCATTCAGGTTGTATTCAAAGAAATCTTTGTATACCTTGATGCTTAGCCAATAAAAGTGTCCATTGTAATGCCAATTTACCCAATTTTGATGCGATCCATGCTTCAGCGCCGTAGAGCAGGACTGGGATGATCAGTGGCTTAGAAAGGATCTCCTTAGTAGTTCGACTGAGGGTCTTAGTACTAAATTGCCTTCTTAGCCCGAAGAAACAGCGCTTAATTAAAGTATGACTGGCTCAGTGGCTCGATTAACTGCCGCATAGAGGGTTTGCGTTCGATTCCCAGCCGTAGCAACACCTAAATGATTTTTCACGGGCCCTCCTCTCGTGATGATCTGACAAATCATCCATGGTCTGACAAATCGTCCATAACCTGACAAATCATCCATGGTCTGAAAAACAGCGGTTGGCAAGAGTAATTCTTCGTTTAATTTCTGACGTGATGTTTTTGTCAGAGTTAATAGCGGAGCCGAGGTAGACAAAGTCACGGGACTTTGTCTACCTCGGCTCCGCTACCTCAAAGTTATATCTGCCAATGGTGACGTTCTGTCCAATTCGTCGATGTTGTGTCTTCGTGTTGACAGCATATACTTCGTCTTGCCCTCATTTACTGCTAAACCCATTTTTGCTGCTTCCTTCTCTATACTACAAAACGTGGCTATGACATCACGTTGAAACCTATCAAAGATTATAAAGCCATACAGATGACACATTAAGAACAAAAAACAGAAACTTTTGCGCACCAGCTTCATAGTACGGGCAGGCGTTGTGCACTTGCACACGTGAGTAACGAGATCCCATTATGGGATCATGGCTGGCTGTGCCACTACGACCCGCCATGACATTTTTCTTGTATGCAGTGCGTCATATGTATGACTTTATAATCTTTGGTCCTACCAATGATGTCAATACCGTCGGCGTATGCTAGTTGCACTGATTTTTTGAAAATTTTCCTCTGGTATTGGCTAGGGAGTTTTGCACAATCCTCTTGAGAATCAAGTTGAAGAAGTCACATGACAGCGCATCCCCTTGCGGAAATCCTTTTTTGGTATCGAATTTTCCGGAGAATTCTCTATCGTCACCCTCCACAAACGGACGACTTTGGGCGGTATACCAAAACTAGTAAAATAACCTTAAAGGAAATAAGTTATTTCTTTTTGGCAATGGAAATAAGTCCTGCAGCTGTAAGTGTCTTTAGCTTGTGGGGTTTATATAAGTCCGATGGGGTTTAATTCCCAACAAAAATGAAATAGCTCCTCAGGGGGTTATTTCTTTTTGGCAATGGAAATAAGTCCTGCGGCTGTAAATGTCTTTAGCTTGTGGGGTTTATATAAGTCCCATGGGGTTTGATTCCCAACAAAAATGAAATAACCCCTGAGGGGGTTATTTCTTTTTGGCAATGGAAATAAGTCCGGCTGCTGTAAATGTCTTTAACTTGTGGGGTTTATTTCCATTTTATGCATCCAAACTCGCATACATCCCAAATACAATATTAAGCCCAAGGTTGGTGTCACATTCAAACTCTGCATACAACAAACTTGAATAGAATTCCAAATTTCAAATGGCTATAACTCCCGCGAGGATAAATGCTTTTTCGTGGCTGGGCTTGTTTTCATTTCTAAAAAATAAAAAGCCCCGTGGGGACTATTTGCTTTTATTTGGAAAATAATCCCCATGGGGCTTATGAGCACCGGCTCTGTATGCTGTCGTATGCGGCTTTGAAATCGATGAATAGGTGGTGGATATCAGTTTGGACTTCTCGGACTTTTTCCAGCATCTGCTGAAGTGTGAAAATTTGATCGGTGTGAACTTTCTATAGCCAGGAAAGTTCACACCGATCAAACCACACTGATAAGGGTTGACGATCAAGTTTTTGGTAAACGGTATCAGGCGTTCACATAATACGGCAGATAGGATCTTGTAGGAGATGTTGAGGAGACTTATGCCTCTTTAGTTGGATCAGTTCAGTTCAGTTTTTTGTGGATCGGGAAAACGATGCTGAGGTTCCATTCTTCAAGCATACTTTCTTCCGACCAGATTTGGCTTATGAGTTGGTGGATGATTCTTACCAAGACATCTCCGCCGGCTTTATAAAGCTCGGCGGGAAGGCCGTCATTCCCGGTAGCCTTATTAAGCTTGAGCTTAGATATTGCTGTCGTCACTTCACTCAGGTCGGGTGGTTGGCAGTTTTCGCTGTCGTTGCCTATGTTGAATGGTTCGTTCTGCCTTACGGAATGTTGTTCGTCATCGCCGTTTAACAGTCTGAAGAAGTGGTTCTTCCATATCCTCAGCATAGACTGTGTCTCCACTAAGATATTTCCTTGGTCATTGCGAAAAGATTCTGTTCGAGCCTTGTATCTGTAGCTTTGACTTTGGTAAAACTTGCAAACATCGTTCCTGGAGTGGCACCTTTCTATTTTTCTGAAAAGCCGGTGTTCTTCCCTATCTAATGGCTTCTTGGCATCGTTGCCATTGTGCTTCGACATTCGATGCAGGTGGTATGGTGTTAATCGAGAGGCTAAGGGATACGCGTTGCGCGAAGGTCTTGGCGGTCTCTTGCGGTTGCAGTCGTTCGACATTAAATTTTTTTACAGTATTTCTGGATTGTTGTGGCGTGGTGGATATCCACATTCTTACCATGGCTGCAACAAGGTAGTTATCCGAGTCGATGTTAGATCCTAGGAATGTTCAGACATAAAAAATACTGGACGCATGCCTCTTGTCTTTCGCAATGTGATCAATTTGTTTGACCGTTCATTGATCTGGTGACCGCCATGTCCCCTGATGGATATCGTGGTGAGGAAACCATGTGCTGGCTATAGTGGCGAAGTCAATTAGCCTAAGTCCGTTACCAGACGTGTTGTCGTGTAGGCTATGTTTTCCGACAATACGGCTAAAGATATCTTCTCGTTCTACCTTTGCAAATCTCCCAGCACAATTTTAACACCGTACTTCGGTACTCGCTCATTGGTTTTGTCAAGGAGCTCGTAGAAGCAGGAGTGCCAGTTCTAATTTATTAGATATCCCTAGGATACGGGGCCATCAGTATCCACTACTAGATAGAGCTCTGCCTTTGGCCATTCGGTTCATCAGTCAACGTCTCTGTTCAATGGGCCTGACTTAACCTTGAAATTCTTAGACAACCTCTTGTCCGACTTCGTCATATTAGCTTGTATAGGTACTCCTGGGACAGCAGGCCGGGTATTCATTCCGTGCCATTCTGACCTGGCTGGCACCTGGCACTTATCGTTTACCAAGTCAAATCCGGTTGGATGAGACCAGTACCACTCAGAGGTAAAAATAAGCTCGTTTCTGTATTCCTGATCCTGTCCAACGTATTTTTTGAATAGCGGTTATGTCTGCCCTGACTAAGCCTAGATGACCTTTCGTCCGAATATGTCGAAGTAGCTCTGAAGTTTACTCTGTTTCGGGAATACATCCGATGTCGCCTTTGCAAGAAGATGTGCCTTAGAGTGAGTTCACGTGCGTCGTCCCCCGCTCTCTTCTGCTGCTGTCAAGGCTTTATCTACGGTTAAGGTCCCAGCAGTCGCCACGAGAAGGCTAAAAGTTGGAATTCGTAAGGATAAGTAAGGTAAAAACTTATGGTTTCATATAATCGCATTGCCCACCTTGAAGATCAAGTCAAGACATAATCTGATTAGTAGGTGTGCCCAATAGCACAATCCAGTTTTGATTTTTAACTGGAGGTGCCAGAATTATGGAGAAAGCCTTTTTCAACTAAGGCCTATGTACACCACAGACATTTAGCTCTGATTCCCTTTCACAATTACCTCAACCCTACCATTGATGAAAATTTCAAGAAATCAAAAGGTGAAATGTGTAGGCGAATAATTTTATTCACACGTAATCCCCAACGATGTGGTGTTTCGCCTTATTTTAGGCTCTGTTTTGCAAAATCAGAATATTCAAATATATTCAGAGCAGCACATTAGTTATTCCATGCAAATTGGATCCAGTTTTCACATCACAACAGATACCTGGTATTTGCACAGATTTTCTAAGTCTTAACCCACACATTGACTCCCCCCAGCATCGTAACAATACACTCAATATGTCGCCATTTAGTTCCATTGATCACATGTGCGCCGGTTTGTCCAATTCGCACCCGCATTGGCACACAATTTCCACGCAATTATTTACAAATTGAAAGTATCTACAACGATTGTCACGTATCTAGTTGGCTTAGCGGCAAAGTTGACACAACTTTTCAGTAAGTCGAAATATTTTCGTAATAATCTTGTGTTCGTCTTCACCTTCACTTGGTTAGTAGGCGATTCCTAAATAGCATGCTAACAGAACTACCAACGACAAATATTTACATAGGTGTTCCGGTAATCATTTTCTCATGCCAACATATTCTCATATATTCCTTTCATTTCCCTTTCCAGGCTCGCTTCAAGATTTCGTCGATTTTATTGGTTAGGCCACCCCGCAATCCAAGCCTAAAGTTATCAAGAACCAGCCAAAATGCGTCCCCCGCTGACTGCGAGTTCAGCCAAAAATGAAGTGGTCCAACCACTGGGACTGAAAAATTGTAAAACAAAAGAAATTCACTTGGAGCAGCAGCACTGCCTTACAGCATCAGCAACCAACACAAACAACAACAATAATCCCATCAGTGACGACTACGACCCATCAGAGTTTCGTATCGTTGATCTAAGTACATCGCCGCCATTGTCGCCGGATAGTGCATTTGACAGATCACCAGTAGCGCCGACGAAAATTCGCCAACCGACTGCCCTACGCTCGAATTCGAATTCGAATTTCTTTGTGAATCACCTGGACGAGAAGTACGTGCTGTTTGAGTCATTCGCAACACATGATTCATCGACAGTTAGCGGTGAGCTTGATAGTCATCTACCGCTGTCCGAGACCGAACCGCTCTTGACAAACGTCGAAGCTACAGTCTCCGATCCGGATCGCTCGATTTGTCTGCAGAAGAATAGTGCGTCGTTAATATTTACGAAGAAGGACGTGTCCAAGAAGCAGCAGCAGCACCACCACCACCATCATCATCATCAACACCATCATCATCGGCAGCGTCATCATCAACGTGCGAATAGTTACAGCTCAGGTGGGAATTTTTACGCGGATGATTGTACTATAGAGAGTCAGCCGTTTCTATCGCAGCACCATCGACAGTCGATTGGTACTCCTGGAGAGTACTCAAATCAGAGTTTCAATCATAGGAACTATCAAAGTCAACAGCATTCGGAGAAAGGAGCCGGAGCAGGCGGCAATCGTGTACAGCAGCATCGTCGAAGTCTGCCGTCGTACTATTCGGGAGGACAGCGCTTCGGAAATCATTCGACCAACCCAAAGGCAACGAACACAACGGCTGCGACTACAAGGAAACAGCACGCGTACTCGTGGTACGCACCAGTATACAGCGCCCTCGAGGAGGAATTGGAACAGGATTCTAGGGTGAGTGTAGATTTTTTTTTTGGGTAGTGTGGGTAGGGTAGATAAGTTGACTGGTGATAACCATAGTTCAGATGGCTGACACAATGAAGAGACCAATGTCCTATGTTGGGAGTGCTTAGAAATCAGCTACTTACGGGCAGAATTATTCACACAAATCTTGGCGTCTCATCCCACAAGGGGGCGTTATGTGTCCTGGAATCTGGTGCTCTATTATTTATTAGTTAATATAGAAATAAAAGGCTTATTGCCTACGCAGATAATGTGGCAATAGCTGTATCAGTGAAGTACCTTAATACCCTTGAAGTACTTATGCAAAATGGTCTCTTTGGGTCCGCCAGATGTGCAGTTGACGCGAACCTTAAAAAGACCGAACTGGTCCTTTTCAGCAAAATAATACAATGTCCCGCACATTGACCCTTCAAACCTAATGGAGTTAGTCTCAAGTTTGCAGAATCAACCAAGTACCTTGGCCAGGTCTTCGAGAAGAAATAGAACTGAAAAGCCGATATTCGAGACCGCGTAAAACAAGGCAACTAAGTCGGTGCAGTGCGATAACCCCTGCGAAATTAAGACTCGTCGGAGTAAACTCCAAAAAAAAAAGGAAACAGACTCCCCGTGGAGTCTTTTCTTTTTTGGAATTGGAAAATAAGTCCCGCGGCTGTTAGTGCCTTTTGCATGTGGTGCTTATTTCCTTTTGATGCTTTCAAACTCGCACGCAAACCAAATCCAACATTGAGCCCAAAGAGGGGGTTGCGGGGGCAGCATGAATCCGCACTGATATTTTTTTAGAATTGGAAATAAGTACCGCGGCTGTTAGTGCCTATTGCATGTGGTGCTTATTTCCTTTTGATGCTTTCAAACTCGCACGCAAACCAAATCCAACATTGAGCCCAAAGAGGGGGTTGCGGGGGCAGCATGAATCCGCACTGATATTTTTTAGAATTGGAAATAAGTACCGCGGCTGTTAGTGCCTTTTGCATGTGGTGCTTATTTCCTTTTGATGCTTTCAAACTCGCACGCAAACCAAATCCAACATTGAGCCCAAAGAGGGGGTTGCGGGGGCAGCATGAATCCGCACTGATATTTTTTTAGAATTGGAAATAAGTACCGCGGCTGTTAGTGCCTTTTGCATGTGGTGCTTATTTCCTTTTGATGCTTTCAAACTCGCACGCAAACCAAATCCAACATTGAGCCCAAAGAGGGGGTTGCGGGGGCAGCATGAATCCGCACTGATATTTTTTAGAATTGGAAATAAGTACCGCGGCTGTTAGTGCCTTTTGCATGTGGTGCTTATTTCCTTTTGATGCTTTCAAACTCGCACGCAAACCAAATCCAACATTGAGCCCAAAGAGGGGGTTGCGGGGGCAGCATGAATCCCCACTGATATTTTTTAGAATTGGAAATAAGTACCGCGGCTGTTAGTGCCTTTTGCATGTGGTGCTTATTTCCTTTTGATGCTTTCAAACTCGCACGCAAACCAAATCCAACATTGAGCCCAAAGAGGGGGTTGCGGGGGCAGCATGAATAAACCCAAACTTGAGTAGAATGACAATTTTAAATGGCATTAACGGGTGTTAATGCTTTATGGTGGCAATGCTTATTTCCATTTCGAAATTTTGATTAAAATTTGGAAAATTTCAAATTTTTTGACGGCAATTATTCACGACAAGTTTCAGGTTTTGATCAAAATTTTAAGTTTTTCGAAATTTTTGAAGATCTTGGGGTCATGAAAAATAACAATTTTTGATCACGATTTGATTTTTTTAGCTCAATGGGTCTTAACTCCACTGTGGTGATTGCACTGCACCCTATGCTCTCTAACAACCACCCCCTGTGCAGCACTTGATGCTATCCTACATCTAGTGCTCCTAGATATTCATGGCAAGCAGATCGCAGCTTGTGCAGCTGTGAGACATTGCCCAACGGAGTTTTGAGGATAACATCAAGTTTACCATTCCCAGTCGCCCCGAATGGGAGACGAATATGATTGGAGATAAGACCCCGATCATCGACCCTGATGCAGATGCATCGTCATTCTGAACCAACAGCGACAGACGAGTTTGGACGGTATAGCAAAACTAGACATGATTCTGTTTAGTCCGTTGCTGTAAGTGGTTTCGCATGCGGCATTGGAAATCGATAAATCAGTGGTGCGGTTCAATTTAGACTTATTTTCATTGAAGATAGGACCTCGATTAACATCTACATGCATGGGGGTCTAAAACAGAATCTGGTTGGGTGGAGATATTTTCTCCGAGATGCTAAACTTAAGCATATCCTTTCGCCTTCTGGTTGTTTTATTGTTTTCCAGGAAGAAATCATGGCAATTAAAGAAAACTTATCCTGGCTGAGGTGTAATCTAATATTTACGAAGAATATTAGGATCTTCAGTGGCATTCAAGCAGCAATCGAAGCCATGAGATACATCCCATTCACATTGAAACCAGCCCACGAATGCCGACTATCTCTTAACGAGCGCCTTACCATTTTACCATATTTTATCGCCAGTAGAAATAATAGGTGACAGGTGTTAACCACAAGAACAATATTCGCAATGGTTGACACAATTGAAAGAAACCCCGTTTATATAGGCGAGTTCCACTAACGAATCCCTCAGAGATTTTACCTTGGCCGCACCTGAAAAAAAATGTTTGTGCAACTTATTCTGACAAAAACCGGCTTTCTTATTTCACAGCTTTTAGTAATGATGAATTACCTACATGATTCATTCAAAATAGCCAGCTGTGCTCTTTTAGCTCTTCGCTGAGTGGCTTGTGGCGCCGTCCTGTTGGAACCACATGTCCTCCAAGTCCATATCATCCAATTGGGGCCAAAAATGTTCGGTTATCATTGAACGGTAGCGATTCCCATTCACAGTAACGTGCCGTTCTTGATCATCACGGAAGAAGTACGGCCCAATGATGCCGCCGGCCCATAAACCACACCAAATCGTCATTTTTTCGGGATGCAATGATAACTCATGGAGTACGTGTGGATTGCTACCTGACCAATACCGCATATTTTGTTTATTGACGAAGCCATTCAGCTGGAAATGAGCCTCATCGCTGAAGATGATTTTTCGATGAAAATCCGAATCATTTTCAAGTTGTTGCTCAGCCCAGTTCACGAACATACGACGCTTCTGGTGGTCAAGCGGCTTCAGTTCTTGCGTCAAATTAATCTTGTAAGGATGTAGGCCAAAATTTTTTTCGCAAAATTCGCCACAACGACGTCACAGAGATGCCTAACGCTTGAGAACGACGTGTGAGAGACACATTTGGGCTTTCTTCAACTGAAGCCTCAGCGGCAGCAATATTCTCCACACTACGGGCACTTCTTTGTCTCACTGGCACGGGAAAATTGTGTACTATGCCTGTGGATTCAAATTTTTCCACTAGACCCTCTTAACGTTGAGACCACTGACTCCGAATTTCGGTTTTTGGATCGTATGTATATCTTTCCATCATGAAATGTCAAACCTTACTGAAGAGAAATGTCAAAACAGCGGCAAGAAATATGGCGTCGTTTGCTGTCCCTGTCGCTCAACTTTTGTAGCGTCCCTGTTGAAAAACCCTATATAATATAACACCGGTAAAGGCGTTAGCATAAGAATCAAACTGTTGGGAACATTTCTACCTCAAATGTTTGCCAAATGTTTGTCGCAAGTTTTTATTTTGTTTTTATAAATAAGGCTTCAATAGCATTAACATCTTTGGCACTTAAATCTGAATCAACCGGTTATCTTGCTTGCTTCCGAAAATCATTTCTGTTGACGACGTTTTCTCGCGGACAAACTGAGAAGCTTAGCTTAACTGCGATATAGGTAACTTTGAATTTTAAACTAACAAAATATTTAGTGAATAGAAAATAAGTCAGATCCCAATGTTTACCTTGTAGCGAATTTACCTAAATTTGTTTTAAAAACCAAAAAACAAATGGATGCTTGACAGATGTTTTTGTGAGTGTTTCAGATCAAAAATTACCACCAGGGAACGCAGACAATTTTTTCAAGTAACCATTTCCAAAGTTCAGTTTATCCCGTTTTTTAATTGACACTCTGCAGCCAACTATTTTTATGCCTTGTCGGGCGAAAAATAATTCGTTTCTTGAGGTTTCTTATTCGGAAGTAGTCAATCAGGCCTATCGCGAATAAATTTTCCCGGGAAACGGTTCCCGTTCAGCAATCTGATTTACATTACTGAAAAGGAAAACTTACTCGCGATAGGCCTGAATTTAATTCCACTTCCAAAATGGGGCGTAAGAAATACTTGTTTCCAAAAATGTCACTTTTGAAAAGTAAAAGATCCAATGGTTCGATTCGTATTGCAGCCAAATTTTGTTTTTTTGTAAGCCAATATCGAAATTTTATGTCAAGCTAGGTTTGACGTCATCATTTTCTTATTTCAGAGCCTGAGCTTATATGATGCTTTTCTTGTCAAAATTTAACTTTACCCGCAGTTCTACTATGTATTGCCGTCACAATTATTTGCTTTTGCTTTGTTCGGCATATCTCATAGTATTTCCTGGATGGCAGTAAAGACGACATTGTATCAGCTAGGTGCCGTTGTACCTTTTCTTTTAGGAGTTCAAATATTCTAGATGTAGACACGAAAGTCGCTGTTCTTTTTTCGATTGCAATGTTCGTTAAAAATAAAAAAAAAATATACACTTCGAAGAAATTGCTTCCTTCGTAAAGATATGTGTTCCGTCAGTTGATAGTTAACCCAAGGCAGAACTACTAATTTGAAGGGCCATGTCCGAAGGCCAGATATAATAATATAATTTCTGTAAAGTAAACACTCGGCATAGGCAAGTTGACGCTTTTAAAAAACACCCCCAACCATGAAAAATGACTCAGAAACTTTTTGTTTTATTCTATTGTAAGCACAAAGTGGTCTTCAAATTGTCAAAGTTACGATGAACTTTCATTTGAATGATGACTAACTAATGGTCACCACTTTATTTTGCATAAAATTAACTAAAATAATATTTCGAATGGTAGTTCAAACCGGCTTGCGGCTATTAGATGACAACAGTTTATTGTCCTCAATGGTCTAAATTATTCAAAATTTTTTTTTTGTTTTTCTGAGTGGTTTACATCAGATCTAGCAGTTTCCAAAGGTAATATTCTAACGAATTATTCAATTCCCCTGAATTCTATTGACGCGGTAATAATTTATCAAAAAATTGTGTAGAGTATACTTCTTCGCAAAACAAAAAATACACAAGTCATACCTTAAATCATTATTGCGGGTGGTTTCACAACACAACTCTAAGAAATAAACATATGAGAAGGCTACAATCCACTGTGTGGATCGTTTTATACCCTATCCCATCCCATCCGTAAGACAAATATCCCCAAAATGTCGGATTTACAAACACAAATTTTTGGCGCAACAGGCTCGTTAGTACCCAGGGCCGAGCTTTCTCACAACCAATCATGTGCGCGTGTGTACTTCTTGCACGATGGTGGGACCTCCTGTTTAATGCCGACTCCGAACGGCGAATTTGAGATAAGCTTTTCTTGACAATTGATACTACTCGAATGATTTGTCAGATCATCACGAGAGGAGGGCCAGTGAAAAATCATTTAGGTGTTCTACGGCTGGGAATCGAACCCAGACCTTCTGCGCGGCAGTTCATCGCACTAACCATCGCGCCACTGAGCCCGTCAAAATGTCGGATTCATGGCGATGAAATATAGAAAACGTCATTGTCATAACATTGAACAATATGTTTATTAAAATCAATTATCGTTCGACAAAAAACACCGTTTATCGTCTTGCCATGCTATGAGGTAGTGTATAGAATTTGTTTTGTATGAAAACGCCTGAAAAAAGTGGGCGTGGCTTAAAATGATATATGGAAGAAATGTTTATATTAGCAAAACCAATGATTTTGCATCACCATTATTTTTTCGCAATGTTAAAACTTTTTCCGAAAAACGTTTTTTTCTACTAAAAACGTCCCGAAAAAGTGGGCTTGGCGACAAAAACTTTGTGTGAAGAAAATATAGACATTATGATTGTCTAGATATGTCGTGCAGACACTTTTTCAGAATCTCTAACAGTTTGGCCTGAAATTATGTTTTTCTGAAAAGGGGGCGTGGCAGTAGGCGGATTTCAAAAATGTTTGCACTTGTTCTGCTGGGAGCAACAACAAGCACCAAATTTCATCATTCTAGCTCAAAATTTAAGGCCCAAAAACTGGTAACGAACGGACGGACGGACATACATGGCAAAATCGACTCAGCTATCGATTCTGAGGCGATCCATATACTTTGAGGTATACCTAGCTCAATTATTTCTCTATGTTACAAACTATGTATCAAAACTAATATATACCCCTATGGGATAGGGTATAACAAAATGGTCGATTGTGTTGACCGTAAAATGGGCGAAGTACTCGATATGTATTTCTTACAGAACCATGATTTTCAAAATAAATTTGCACACTTTGGAAGCGTAGTTCAGACGTCAGTCGATTCATGCTGAAATGACAAACCAAACTAAAAATAAAACACGTGGAGATCTTATTTGAGGTTAAAAAGAAAGTTTGATAAATTACCCAAAACCTCCAACCCTTACAAATTGTGCAAATTTATTTCGAAAACAGTGGTTCAGTTCGCAAAGTTTACCGCAAGCTCCGTCCATTTTATGGTCGACATAATCGTCCATCAGAGCAATTAATTCGGTTAGCCATGGATCGTTTTCGCACTACGTTTACTCTTTGTGATATTACGCATCCGCAGAGACGTCGAACAGTGGGAACCGAAGAAACCATTGCCGCTGTAGAGCAATGTGTTGAAGAGGACCCGAATGAATCGATTCGCCACCGTGCACAGCAATTGGAGCTTTGTCCATCAACTTTAGGGAATATTTTGCGCAAAGATTTTGGCTAACAACCTCACAAGATCCAGCTTGTGCAAGCCGCGAGATCATGCAATGCGTCGTGATTTTGGTGTATGGGCCAAAAATGAGATTGACCTCGATGCTAATTTTCATCGCAAAATTTTGTTCAGTGAAGAGAATCCACATGAGACCCTTGAGACGCCATTACATCCACAAATACCGACTGTTCGGTGTGCTCTATGCGCTGGTGGAGTTATTGCGCCATACTTCTTCCGAAATGATGCTGGAGAGTCAGTTATCGTTAATGGAGACCGGTATCGAGTGGAAATATGTCGGCAATAACGCGGCGAATGTTGTCCTCCAAATGGTCAATCGTTTCGGGCTTATCGGTATAGACATTCGCATATTCCCACCCAAAATAGTCAAGAGCCGTAAAATCGCACGATATTGAAGGCTAATTCACAGGACCAAAAAGCGAAATTATACGCTCACAGAACGTTTCCTTCAACAAATCACTTGACGCACTAGCTGTGTGACATGTTGCACCGTATTGTTGAAACCATAGCTCCTGCACAATTTGATGAACGAAAAAATCAGTAATCATGACTCTCTGGGTGGTTGGGTGGGGTGTTGTAGAACGAGGGTAGACTCTGATCGGCTTTAACCTGGCAATGCCCAATGGTTGTAACTCTGACTACACATCAAGTGGTTTTTTTTAACCACCCAGTGGTAAACATCGGGTACTGGTCTCATCCAACCGGATTTGACTTGCTAAACGATAAGCGCGAGTGTTGATAACACGACGAAAAACAGCAACACTATTAACAGACAGATCAGAATGGGACGGAATGAATACCCGGCCTGCTGTCCCAGGCGAACTTTGACAAGCTGCTTCAACATACTCGGACAACAGGTTGTCTAGGAATTTTAGGGGTTAGTCAGGCCCCTTGAACAAAGATGGTGTCGGATGAACCGAAAGGCCAACGGCAGTTCTCAATCCCGTAGTGGATACTGATGGCCCCGTTTCCTAGGGGTATCTAATAAATTGGAACTGCCCCTCCAAGTTGGGGGTTTTGCTTTGGGCTAACTAGCCAACCATGGACAAATATGTATGTTACGAAGCAACCAATAGCCTCGGAAAGGACTGATTTTATTGTTGACGACCCGGCTAAACGAAAAAAGGACAACGACGTTCGTATCTGCACCTCGAATATAAGAACATTAAACAGGAGAGGTGCAAGCGAACAACTAGCGGAAGCCGTAAATTGCTACAAAGCAGTCATTACTGCCATCCAGGAAATACGATGGGATGACATCTACTACGGACCGTGTTATAGTGAGCAGAAACAGCGACTATTCGGATGCGGATTTGTTATATGTGCCATACTTCGGCAAGAATTCTTATGTTTCCAAGATATTAACCAACGCATTGTAACAATATGCACTTACGCTTTAACGGATGAAAAAGATGATATGGCTAGGGATTGCTTCTATGCGCAAAGGTAGGAAGAGAAGACATCTTAAGCAGTATTGTCGGAAAACATTGTCGCTACGGAACGATATGCCAGTATAGCAAGCACACGGTTTCCACACCTCGATATCCATAAGGGGACATGGCGGTCTTCATATCAACCAACGGTCGGCCAAATTGATCACAGTGCGATAGACAAGAGGCACGCATCCA
The DNA here is from genome assembly GCA_949824845.1 of Rhingia rostrata. Taxonomy (NCBI): domain Eukaryota; kingdom Metazoa; phylum Arthropoda; class Insecta; order Diptera; family Syrphidae; genus Rhingia; species Rhingia rostrata. Next base: position 72,584,283 of record OX463758.1, on the reverse strand, counting down.
GTATTTTGGTTGTCTGAACATTCCGAGGAGCTAACACCGACTCGCACCTCTACCTTTTTCCAGGACAGGTAAGAATGCGCCACACGCCATAACATCCAGAAATACTGTGAAAAAACAGTGAAATACCGTTGTTGAGACACAGTCGATGCTGAGGCTATGAAAGAACCTCTTCTGCAGACTGTTAAACGGCGATGACGAACAACATTCCGCTGTCAGGTAGAACGAACCGTTCAATATTGGCAACGACAGCGAAAGCTGCCAACCACCCGACCTGAGTGAAGTGAGGATAGCAATATCTAAACTGAAGCTTAATAAGGCTGCAGGAAATGACGGCCTTCCCGCTGAGCTTTATATAGCCGGTGGCGATGACTTGGTAAGTAACATCCACCTACTAATAAACCAAATATGGTCGGGAAAAAGTCAGCCTGAAGAATGGAACCTCAGCATCGTTTGCCCGATCCACAAAGAAGAGACCATGTGAGCTGCGCCAACTACAGAGGCATAAGTCTCCTCAAGATCCTATCTGCCGTAACGTGTGAACGCCTGAAACCGTTTTACCAACAACGTGATCGGCCCTTAGCAGTGTGGTTTTAGGCCAGGAAAGTCCACAACCGATCAAATCTTCACACTTCGGCAGATCCTGGAAAAAACCCAAGAAGTCCAAATCGATACCCACCACATATTCATCGATTTCAAAGCCGCATACGACAGCATTTATAGAGACGAACTATACAGAGCCATGTCTAGTTTTGGTATACAGCCCAAACTCGTCCGTTTGTGTAGGATGACGATGGAGAATTGTCGCTGCTCCATCAGGGTCGGAAACGACCTCACCGACACATTCGATACCAAAAAAGGATTTTGGCAAGGTGATGCGCTGTCATGTGACTTCTTCAATCTGATTCTTGAGAGGATTGTGCAAAACTCACAAGCCAACACCAGAGGCACAATTTTTCATAAATCTGTGCAACTACTAGCATACGCCGACGATATTGACATCATTGGTAGGACCCAACCTGATGTCATAGCCACGTTTGCTAGTATATAGATGGAAGCGTAAAAAATGGGTTTAGCAGTAAATGAGGACAAGACGAAGTATATGCTGTCAACACGAAAGGACACACAACATCGACGAATTGGACAGAACGTCACCATTGACAGATATAACTTTGAGGTAGTACGGGACTTTATCTATCTCGGTTCCGCTATTAACTCTGACAACAACATCTCGTCAGAAATTAAACAAAGAATCACTCTTGGCAAACGCTTTTTCTTCGGGCTAAGAAGGCAACTCAGTAGTAAAGGCCTCACTCGAACTACTAAGGTGATCCTATAAAAGACCCTGATCATTACATTCCTGCTCTATGGCGCTGAAGCATGGACCGTCTCAAAAGTGTATGAAGAAATCCTTTGTCTATTTGAAAGGAATATTCTTCGAAAATCTTCGATTCCGTTTGCGTTGACTGGCTTTGGAGGCTAATATTCAACCAAGAACTATACGTGCGGTACACCGACATGCCCCTAGTCAAAAAACTCCCTATTGGACGTTTAATATGACTAGGGCATGTGGAAAGAATGGCCACCAGTACTCCGTCTCGCAGAGTCTTCGATTCCCAGCCAGACGTCGGGCGCAGTAAAGGAAGACCTCGCTTTAAGTGGCGCGCACAAATAGAAACCGATCTCAACCAACTTGGAGTGCCCAAGTGGAGGCAGTTAGCTCAAGACCGGGCTAATTGGAGAGGCATGTTGGTTGAGGCCCAGGTTCATTCCGGAATGTAGCGCCACTTAAGTAAGTAAGTATGGATATCCTGATAAATCGTCGGATTATAAAATATCTCTTGAAACCCGAAAACTCCTTAGTGAACAACAGTAATTTTTTCGCAGCAACCGTTCCGCCAATGATTTGATGACCAATCTATTCATAGTTACCAATTAAAGCAAGATCGTTCCATAATCGATGTAAGAAATATTAAACCCTCTCTGAACTGTCCTAAATATTTAGAGTGTATGTATGCCTTAATCTTAAGTTCAGCCCCTACGTCAGGAACCTTTTTGAGTTATAATTTCGCCTTACCTTAGAAAATTTCATAAAAGAAAACCATCCGTTCTGCACCAGTATGTTACAGAGCGTGTACTCTAACATTTAGGAGACACAATCGTAGCGAACTCCATAGTCTCACTCGAACACCATAGAAATTTCTTTTGCTTTACACTTGTTTGTCGATTTTTTTTTTTTTTAATAAATGCTCGGACAAAACAACATTTGCTTAGTGTTAACATTAACACTGCTTTTCACGAGATGTGTCGACCGAACGAAAAAAAGGTTTTTATTTGTTTTTTTCCCTCACAACTTTTATTCTTCAACTGCTTTCTCATTCCAAAAACACATCGCTATTTGTTTTTACATGTATCTCACTGGAACTTTTCCAGAGTCAATGTGACACCACATCCAGATGAAGGTGTTTTCACAAATGTAAACTTAAGATTCTAACTAAAAATTATTTTCGTGTTTTTTTTTTATTCCAGGACTCCTCCCCGATTCACAATCTGGCCAACGCAAAGAAAACGGCTAACCGCCAGGCGCCATCGTCTGACAATGAAACCGCCTCTCTGTTAGACTCGAAAAATCAAATTAACATCCAGCCACAACTTCATCATACTAACGCCCGTGTTCGACGGACCATATCATCGCCCCAGCCGCCGACAAATCTGCAACTACCCCTGACAGCAACCACCAACAGTAGCGCATACCCTCTACACAATAACAATACCATTCCCAACGGTGTCCACAATCAAAACAATCACTACACCAACCACCAACAGAATGAAGCCGAGGGCCCTCATGCAGCATCGCTGCTTGCTGGGGGCCCCATACCGAGGCGAAGACGTTTTGAGAATTTCCTAAAATCCCTGGTCGGCCGTAAACCCTCCAAAGATATCACATTCAATCCACCGTTACTACCATCCCCCGAAATAACCATCACTCGGACACCATCCGATCAGAATGTCATCTTCAGTGATCCCTCCGGACTGAGGCATCATCACGAGTCGATCAACTATCTGCCGGATAAAGTTCCGGCGACCAGTACAACATCGCTCAATACCGCCGTACATCAGAAACTGTGGAATGTGGTGCCACTACTGCGACGAGAGGGCAGTGCTGCCAGTTTACATCATGAAAAGTCCCAATCTTACGTTCAGTATACGGGTATGCGCAAGTGCGAAACAGTACTCGCTCTAACGCGACAAACCTCATCGTTGTGCTCACCCGTTTCGGATGCGTGTGGGACGCCAATCGGTGGCGTCGGCAGTGGTCTCATCAGCGCGAACGGCATCGAACAAATACGACCGCTCAATCGACTGCGCAATAGCTCGTCGACTTCGAACGCAACGTGTTCGCGTTGTTCTAGTCTGTTATCGTTGGCCGCTTCCGGTTCACGGTATTCCTTGAATATCGCTAATAGCGGATTCGTAAATGTTAATAACAATTCAAATAATCTAAACAATAACTTTAGCAATCTAAGTAATAGTAGCGTAAGTAAGAGCAACGATTGTGTAGATGGCGTTAGTAATAGTAGTTCGCGAAAGAGTTCGCCCGGTGCGAACAACGGTACAAGTCCGCCATCGAATGTTACAACGGCGACAATGAACTCATCTGCGTCGCCGGGATCGAGTCCATTATCGCCGGCTATTGTGTCCAGCAGTAGCGGTACGGTATTAGCCGCCGAGGTGGAGGAGTTCACGTGTAAGCTGTGTCTGGTGGAGGTGACGCCCGATGAGTCGACCACGATTGCGCTGTGTGGATGTCGATTTTGTACTGAGGTGAGTTTTTTTTTTCATGAAAATGTTTGACAATACTGTAAATCCATGAGCAAGGTAAAATTATCTTCTAGACTCTTGAAATTAATAATTTAGGACTGATCATAGCCGTCCTTAGTTAAAAGGGGGTCTGGACAAAAACTTCATCTGAATCTCTGTCAGTCATAATTAACACTTAGAGCGGAGGTTGTTAGAAAATGGGCGTAGATTCCATTCATTTCATAAAACCATACAAAATATACAATCCCACATAGATGATGCAATGAGATCCTGTGCTTAACAAGTCGCCCCCATGCCAGGCGCCCAATGTAGTACAACCTCTATGCTGCAGACTTTTATCTTTTATTCATTGCTATTCCCGATTTCAAGGAATTGACCAACTTTATTCCACACATACGCAAAGATCCAAATACAAACCATTCGAAGTTAAAGTGGAGGCAAGCAACTCAATAGTTCGGTTTTAACTTCAAAAACGATTAATATTAGCTATGACCCATCTCCTGTATTCTAAAGCTGTTAACGAATCATCTCCAGATAGTCAATAGCTCTGTATAAGCGGGAATGTATTGTTTCACGAGCGATGACATCTCGGTCGTATAGAAGCTGCCTTTCTACAGTTCTTCGGTGTAATTGGTTGGTAAGCGGAAACACCAATCTATCCTATATCAGCCCACTTACTTACTTACTTAAGAGGCGCTACAGTGCGGAATGAACCTGGCCTCAAGCAACATACCTCTCCAGTTAGCCCGGTCCTTAGCGAACTCCCTTCAGTTGCGCACTCCAAGTTGGTTGAAGTCGGTTTCTACTTGTGCGCTCCACTTAAGGCGAGGTCTTCCTCTGCTGCGTCCGACGTCTGAGTGGGAATCGAAGACCCTGCGAACCGGAGTATTCTTGTCCATTCGTTCTACATGTCCTAGCCATCTGAAAATTCCAATGCGGAGTTTTTTGACCAAGGGCATGTCGCTGTAGAGCTCGTATAGTTCTTGGTTCAATCTTCGTCTCCATAGCCCGTCAACGCAAACGGGCAGAAGATTTTTTGTCCTAGCCATCTGAAGGGCATGTCGCTGTTGAGCTCGTATAGTTCTTGGTTGAGTCTTCGTCTCCATAGCCCGTCAACGCAAACGGGCAGAAGACTTTTTGTCCTAGCCATCTGAAGGGCATGTCGCTGTTGAGCTCGTATAGTTCTTGGTTGAGTCTTCGTCTCCATAGCCCGTCAACGCAAACGGGCAGAAGATTTTTCTCAAATCGCCCAAGGATTTCTTCATCCGCTTTTGAGACGGTCCATGCTTCAGCGCCGTAGAGCAGCCCGAAGAAACAGCGGTTGGCAAGAGTAATTGCCAACTGCGAGATGTTGTTGTCAGAGTTAATAGCGGAGCCCAGATAGACGAAGTCCAGGCGTTCACATATTACGGCAGATAGGATCTTGTAGGCGATGTTGAGGAGACTTTTGACTCTGTAGTTGGCGCAGTTTAGAGGGTCACCTTTTATGGATCTGTCCTCACTTCACTCAGGTCGGTTGGTTGGTAGTTTTCACCACTGTCCAAGAATATGAAAACTTCAGGCGGAGAGTACCCACTTAAACGCGCACTCTCGAAATATTCATCATTGGGATATAGCACCAGGTTGGAATAAAATTTTATGTACTCCGATTCTGGTGTTCTTTATGCCAAGGCAGCTTCTTAGACACTTCCTCTCAAACGACGCCGTATCTTTTTCATTTGAGTTGGGCAACGCTAAACCGCACCGGGCACCCAGAAGCAATCTTCATGTCTACCGAAATATAGATACTCATCCAGCCAGATGCCAAGGAACTTTACTATACTTTTACAAGTTCGTTTGGTCTCACAATCACCAGCTTGCGTGAATTCTTTCTCGTGTCCCTTGAGGCCCTTACCAAGGGGTCCCAAACAGGATTATTTCGGATTTCTGAATGTTGATTTTCAACTTCCGGTCATAATAATATCACTGGATTTTGCCGAACTCACGCTGCAAAATAATTTTAATGACCTCGGCCGTGGGAGCTGCTCTGTAAGCATTCTGTAAGCGTTCTGTAAGACTTCCTGTCATATCGCCGCTGGCTTAAATGCTGAAGAGAATCGGCTTTGTTAGAGAATTGTCTGCAACGGGTAGCTTTGTAGGATTTATATTGACACTTTAGACATGAAAATGTTCTACCACCCATCATGTCCTGAAGTCTGGTTACTCCTTCCGTGACTTTTAAAACGATAATCGTTGGCGATAGTGTAATGGGCTTACTAAGTTCGTAACGTGTAATTTTTGTTTGTATGAGTGCGCATTTATACAAATTCCACGGTACGTTTCGAGAAAGTCTCCTTCGCTTTCGTCAACGATTGAAAAGTTACGGAACTAGTACCCCGGTCAGCTTTAACTAGGGACCCTATAACCATACGGTTGCGAAAGCCTACTGTCAATCAACGAGACATGCACCCATGCACTTCATTTTGGTCATGTTTCATTGCATATCAGAGACCAGTTTGAAGGTGGCATGGATATTGTCAGGATCCGTCTTGAAACCAAACCAAATTCATTGCCCTCGGCCAACATGAACAGAGCCCGATTAAGAATCTTTTCAAATACCTTGCTGATACTCGGTATGAAAATTATCAACCGTATATTCGCCGGATTCTAGTTTGCTGTCCCTTTTTTCGTGAGAGGTTGAACACCCCCATCCTCCCACCGCACTGTTGAACGCGTTGTTGAACTACATTCACCAAATGCCCACAACTTCGAGGTATAAATGTTGCAAGACAATGTTGGATATATCACCGACTCCTGCTGATTTTTTATTCTTAATTAATCGGAGATAATCTGGAGTTCAAGCTTCGAGATTAACAGAGGGACACGACCCACATCGCTCTGTGATGATGGCGTTTGCCAAATTTTCGTAATTGAACCGTGTGAAACGGCGGTTCTCAGATCCCCCATTGCATGATGTTATTTTGGGGATCATTTTGAAGATGTACATTGCTTTCCAGGACTCGGTCTCGAAGACAGCTTCTTCCGTGTCGATTCTTGCTCTCAAAAGTATGTTTGCGTTGTCTGTTGAAGCCCATTTTAATGTTTCCTCCTAACGATCTTATTAATTTGTGAAAACATACATAGATCTCAGGCATTTACGTACAGAATGCTGTCATTCCAAAACAAATTAATGGAGAACTTATAGTTTTTCTTGATCAATTGGTTAATGTATTTCATCGACGACATCAGCGTACAAATCTCGGGGTCGCAGTTGGGCCTTTTTGAACCATGAAAGAACAGTCAACCATTCATCTCGTAGGTAAGGTTTACAAGTCAGTGAAGTAGAGCAACATTTTCCCCACCACAATTAGGTTCTCATGGTAAAACGATTGACTTAATGGCAGTAGAACTCTCATCCAATGCTAAATATCTGGGAACCATCTTTGATTTTACCGAAAGTTGTGAATATCAATTTGAGCACTTCGACACACCTACTGATCTGTCCATTCGATACCTACTTTTACTATAATTTTCTGACATTTTTTTTTTAAAGAGGGCGTTAGTGATAAGATAAGCCATCCTTACTCAAACTCAATACATAAGCAATGTGACAATCCGGAATATGGCCAAGACTGTAGGCCACTACTCTTTGATTTAGCGGCCCAAACCTTGACAGCAATTAAACTTTTAATGAATTTGACAAGCTGTCAGATTCGTTCTGCATAATTGTATAAGGATACATCCTCACACTGAAATCGTCATTGCAATTCTACATGACTTCTGGACAGACAACATTCGAACGAAAGTATTATGAGATCTTTCCTGAATTAAATATACTCACCCAACTCATTCACAATGACATATGTACCAGTCGCCATCTCTTTGGACGAAGCCAATATGCTTGCTATACATTTCGCAACCAGTTCCACGTTGACAGATTGTGCCAAGTCTTCTCCTTTACTTGAAAGCGTAGATCATTCAATCATCATCCTTCGGATCAGACTACAATATATAAAACGATTACACACCGCAAACTTAAGTTGCGAAAACAATATTGCACCTCCTAGATAAGATTCAAACGCGTGCAAAAATATCTTATAGGAGGCATAAGAAGAGCGAACTCTCTAGTTTCGCGTGAACATCGTCGAAATGTCTCCTGGCTAACATTGATTCATCGCTACTTCAACAACTCACAGTACCTCCTACCGTCTTGTCCCCAATTTCCTTAAGGCCCGCAGTGTGCCCAGACATATAAAAAGTACCAACAACATTGCACCTCCTAGATAAGATTCAAACGCGTGCAAAAATATCTTATAGGAGGCATAAGAAGAGCGAACTCTTTAGTTTCGCGTGAACATCGTCGAAATGTCTCCTGGCTAACTTTGATTCATCGCTACTTCAACAACTCACAGTACCTCCTACCGTCTTGTCCCCAATTTCCTTAAAGTCCGCACTGTGCTCGGAAGTATAAAATAATAAAAAAGGTTTGGATATTCAGAATTCACCAATCAGCGCAAATAAATTGCTCTAATCTGTGCAATTTCAGGGCTGTAGTGTAAAAAAATCGTTTGAGCTTATCATTTATTTTCTAGGGCTCTGTTGAAGTAGAGCTTTTGCCTTAACCTGACACGTTTAACATTTTCTTTTGTGAGACCTTTATTTTTTGTAACTTGAATGTAAACGGTGCAACTGCATCTTCATTATTTCAAAAAATCTCTCTTCTGTTTTTTTGAGCTGCCATATTCAGTGTCTTTTCTTAAAGCGGTCTATCCAGACGTGGCTCGGGCTTAAATTCTTAGAGTTTTTTTTTATCCATTCATAAAAATAATCCTAGACCTTTTCCTGAAATCGGGACGTCCCTGCTGAACAAAGCAAAACTCGCGTTCTCAACTTCTGAGTTCCTAGGCTTTCGCAGTGTCTGTCTGTTTCCTGGACCCTGGTCCGAGTTCAGTCTGGTTTTCAAACTCCAAAATCTTTATCATTAAAAATTGTTTTCCAATGCCAAATTTGGTTTTAAACTACTTGATAGCTGTAGCTTTTTTTTGACAAGTTCACGCACTCATAATGGGGATGGGTTCTACCTAACAATTGTGAACTAAATGCAGTTAAAAAGTACTTTTTGGAGACTTGATGTGTCCACGTCAGGAATACCGAGTTCACCGGATTAGCAAGGGCCCTCGCCCTATTAAAATTGTAATGAAATTTTGTCAAGAAATTTTTGTCAGGAGTGGTCTAAAAATATTTTACATGCTCAGGTATAGTTATATTAAGCTGGTAACCCTAGAATGCAGTGCTACAAAATCAAAATCAAGACTTTTTTACCAATAGAAAAGTCTATGTGTATGGATGATTCACAAATTTTAATGACACATATGTTATGAATTTGAACCAATACCCGTCGTTCGTTATTACAGATTTCAATGTTCAATGTTGGTCAGTGTTGCCAAAGTAATAATTTTTTTTAATTGTCATTGATTAATGAATGGCAACAAATTCTCATCAAACATTATAAATAAATGAGACATCCACTCGCTTATAATGATAACAATTCAAAATATCTTAACAAATCCCCGCATAGGTCAGTTCTTCAAGCCAACAGAGTTATAACTCGTTAAGTGAATCAATTACTGGCGTAACCTAATCACCGGTTGAATAAACACCGCCAAACAATTAATTGACGTCAACATTCATAATAATCACTTGGACATCTGAGAGTGAGAATTTAATTTTAATTTCCCATCATACCAACAATCTTATCTAACCGAAAACACAGCGCATTACTCATGCCTCTTTCCCTCTCTAGTGAACATCAATCTCAACCCGATTTTAGAGAAAAATAAAAGTAATTAAAACACTCACGCGATAATATTTTAAATACTACTACACGACCCTCTCAACACCCCTGTACGGCAAGCAATTGCATTAAATTTTTTTTTATTAAGAAAAGTCAACGGGGGCGCGCACACAACATCTGATCCAGCTGTCGTACCATTGACACATGACATCGACATCGATATGGCTACGCCATTACTCACAATCGCCGGCGGCGTTTGTATGTGCACAGGCGACATGTGGGCGTGGCACTACTTATTACTGCCACGCAAGTCAAACACTTGTGTTGGAAAGTCAAACAAAAGCCGCTCCTGTAAAACGTCAGACGACATACAATTTTCAAAGACATTTTGCGAGGAGCAGCTAAAAATATCTCCGCTAGAGGAGAATAAATACCGTTCTGGAGAAAATCCTAATTTACACAGGAATTTATGGCACAATTTGTGTATGGATGGGGGAAAGGATATGGAAGGGATTAGTAATGGTTGCACTTAGGAAACTGGTTCAACTTGTATGGGGATTACTTCATTGAGGCTAAGATACTTTCTTAAATAAAGAGACAGAGAGAGAGCGAGAGAGAGGAAGAGTAGCTAAAGGACTATGAAACGGGAAAATGGATAATTAAGACAAATGACATTGTTTCGTTCTGCTGTATGCGGACACTACATTTAGCTTAACATAGTTTTCTCCGTTGGTCATGTAATTAATTTTTGTAGAAAGGACATTAAGTAGAACAAAGTTATCCTTTGAGAATTTTCTTTGAATATGTAGTAGATGTGGTGTTGCATTATGTTAGGAAAAGGTTTTTAAGAAAACCATTTGGAAGACGTTTTAATTTATAATAACGTTGCATGTATGTATGGAGATGGTTGACAGTACTTACACATGTACATCCATGTTCTCCTTCAAAGCGAGAAATACGTTTTAATGACTAAAAGTTGCTAATTAATAGCAGAACTCATCTTACATAGACTTTTCTTTCAGAAAAACTTAAGGTTGGTAAGGCAGGGTTAAGAAAATATAACTGTTTTATAAAGGCTGGGCGAAACTAGCGCGACGGTGGAGATTTTCTTAAACAGGCGAAAATCTAAAGTCGACCACATTCACTAACCAACTCCATGATTTGAATATCCAACCGAAAGCTCATTTACAGTGCTAAAGAATCTGGTAAACAGTGATGGCTGTGATGAGCTGTCAATTGACTTTCTGAAGTAACGCCAATTCTGGCCACATGTGGCGCCACAAGTTTTGGCTCGGATCTTCAATTACATTTGTGCACCGCATTAAGGGTTAACATAGGTAAGTTAAAGCTTCAATCTTCTACTGATGCAACAGCTTAATGCTTCTGACAGAAAACTAATTCAGGGCCATTGTATGAGCGGATTTATTTAACTAACCAGCGCGCGGTTAGCTTGACTTGCAGGTATTTTCTGGTGCCTTTCTTGCGGCAGGTTGATTAAATAAATGCGTTTTGGGCAGCAAGTTAATTTAATAAAAACAAATTTGCGAAAGTGGCTCTAAGTGTCCTTAAATGTCTAGTGAGGATTGATTGCTGAGATCTGCTGTCAATTTTGGATCTACTTGGTTTGTTTTTCGGTCCAGTTTTCAATTGCATCTTCTCAAAGGATCTAAGGCCCGAAAAGACGGAGTAGTTCAGTGGAAATTGACTACTGAAGGCCGTATGGATAGGCATAAGTATTGGTGACGATAAATGTAACAATATGTGTAGAAATGCAACGTTACAAGCGCTATGTAATAGCTGTAGGCAAGCGGAAAGTAAACTACTTATCCCGGCCTCAACCAATTTGCACCTCCAGTTAGCCAGGTCCTTAGCTAACTTCGGCGGTCGGAGAAAAATTCAATCGTTTTGCCTGTTCAGTCCGCCTGTTAATAGAAAAACCGGAGCGTGTGTAGCATCAGGCATTCAGGCCGCCAGTTTAAAGTGAAAAAATCACACAAACTGACTGGCCTCACATATTTATCGGAGCGTGTGAATGCCCTATGATGGTCCGGTAAAACTGAACAGGCGACCTAAACAGGAAAACCGGACAGCGCTTACAATACTCCTCCGATATCACGGAGGGATATTGAGCTTAATATCGACAGCCAAACTGCAATCAGATTCCTAGTATCGAGTACCCTAAAACCTAGAGTGAAAGACTGCCCTGGCAAACGAGATTGCAAAAAAGGATCTCAAAGACAATCGGCTGTTGATGTTGACCAACCCAAGGCTCTAAAAACATGATTACCAGACATTCACACTTTCAGTTTCACACTTTGTTGGGATCCAGAACACTAAGAACTGCGTGCTGGCGAACTTGCAAGGATCTCAAAGCTTGAACAGCAGACGTACATACATACACTTTCACTCTCACAATTTGTTGGGATCCAGAATACTAGGAACTGCGGGCTGGCGAACTTGCAAGGATCTCAAAGCTTGAACAGCAGACATCATAACACAAATAAATCATTGCCCATACCTATGACCAAATATTTAGCTGCAGAACTTTCATAACAGCTCGACTTCAGCTGTACTATTTCGGCAGGACTTCATAACAGCAGGTCTAAGTTGTACAGGACCTCTAACCTGCGCATTTGTGTGTGCGCAGTTATTAATTTTGTCACAAAGAAGTTGACCTACTGTCTATCAGCGAATCCTAGCTGCAACTCTGAGAAGCTTCTCCTGAGAGTATTTTTTTTTTCGGTAGTTTTCAGACATTCGCAAGAGGTGAAGCAGCGAAAAGATCTTAGATGTCGCACCAACTAATAGGACACTGCCTCCACTAAGCCGCTAGCTCTGCCTTCCAAATTAACCCACATCGTCAACACTGAACCCTAGTCAGACTGCATCTCATCTGTGTATTGTATGCAATCATTTTTGCAGAATCTGCAGGCATGAATAGAAGGAACAAGAATTAGAACACATCCTTTGCTTGTGGCCGATCTTTCACTAATTAAAAAAGTCAACCTAGTTAAACACTTTTACCGGAATTAACTTAAGGTCAGCTTGTTAAAAAAAGCAGCTAAAGAAAAGTAACCCTGCAACTCCTACTGATTGGTATCAGAATAGACCTTTGTATGGCCTAAGTGTGTCTTTTTACTTAGGACAACTCCGAAAAAATAAGTTGATTTTCTGCCGCCACAACGAATCGGCCCTGCTATTTGACCAAAGGGCAAATTTGAAAGGTCCTCATGGCAGTTTCAAGAGTTGGATTAGCAGTTATTGAAAATTAAAATTTTAAAAAGGAACCCCATCGGTTAGTAATCATATGAACTGATCACTTAGCCCCATCACCAAAGCTGTTCATTACCATGATTAAACAACAGGCTCAGACGATTTGTAAATGTAAAATCAACCGCAACTAACTTCACGAACAATAAACAAAAAAAAAACTCTATATTGTGTAAAATAGGTCGACCCAATCGAGCTACCTCATTGCAATATCCATCTGCAAATTGAATCTGAAAGCCTCCACCTCTAAAATTGTCATTCAAAAGTTGTCATCAGGAATAATGACAGCTCCCCCATCCGAACGATATCCTTTCAAGTGTTTCTTTTGTTTGCAAAATGTCAGGATTATACGTAAAAAGCACTCATCATAATAACCACCTTGGGCTCCTGACAATCAAAATTACCCAACTGACACTCCCCCACACACATACACAACCACACACAGCTCCATTTCGCTTGAGTTCAATTGAATCGATATTTTGTCTGAAATTTCGAACGGAAAAAAAAAAGTGAAAAACCGAAAAATAAAACTACGGGACATCAAGTCGACCTGGTTTACTTTTCACGACGGCTACCGTCTGACACATGGTGCAATCCGTGCAGCAGCATCGCCACGAGCACTGAATTCACCCATCATTCAAGCAACTAGAGCAGACTGATAATAATGATGATGTGGTGGTTGAAAGGATGAGGATGAGGATGAGGACGATTGCATGCCACACCACACCCACTTGAACGGAAATCGGGAGCAACCACGTTTCCCCATACAGCTGGGCTGGATGCCCAAGTGTTTTTGAAACGTCAAAAATTTGTTTCTGTCTAAAAAGCACACACATACATACATGCAGCTGGTTTTGTAATGCAAATCCGTGCGGTGCACACGATCCGACAATTAATCAGGAATTTGCTGCTCGCACAGTTATGACCGCAGAGCAATTGTCGGTCGGCGCCCCACTGTACCCACAGAACGCTAGCAATAATCGAAGTATTTTGTCAATTACATCGCACACTGCAAGGGGATATTTCCGAGGACCAGAAGGTCCGTTTATTTCGAAATTGTAATTACATGATGGGCGTTCCGCAAAGGCCTAACTTGGACACAGAGACAGGTTTGATATTTAACTAGCCGATGATTTTCGGCTGCTGCTGGAGAGACACAGCATTACCGGCTGGAGAGACACAGCATTACCGGCTGGAGAGACACATCATTACCGGCTCGGTTTCAGATGACACCACTACCATGGTGTTGGTGATCCATTGATTGGAAAATTGAAAAGACTTCGAACAAAAAATGAATAATTGATAATGAGTGTTACAAAATTAAGGTAATCTGTCAGAGGCCTTGAAATACTGTTTAAACAAAACAGAGGCGGGTTTGTAATTGCAAATTAAAGTTACGCCGACAAGCCCTGGGCGAGACTGACTGTACGTGCATCCCGTAATTGGTCTGTGTGTGGTCGAGTTGTTAATTTGGATGTGTCGAAGGGAACAGGATTATCTGATGATACACTTGGGGATATAAGTATTCTCAGGGGGTACCTGATTCAAAGGCGGTCGAAGTGAGTAGGTCACTGTTGACCTACATCAAGTTGATTGCGTTGCCGATTGTGTGTCTAGGGTCGTCATGCACCCCAATGGAACTTGAAAGGATTCTGATGTGGTAAGTTTGATACTGGTAATAGGCACCTACTTCCCAGGTGTATACTCGTCTCTGATGAATAAGATGCGTTGGTTGATGACCGGCTTCATTGAAGCATAAATGACTGTGCAGAATTTTCGTTGTTGGTTCCTAACCGCGGAAGTGTCCATTTATGTTTTTTTTACACGCTTTCATATGACAAATGTCACTTCAGTGGCTCTACAGTCCGGAACGAACATGGGCATCAAACAACATTCCTCTCCAATTAGTCCGGTTCTTAGCTAACTGCCTCCAGTTGCACACTTCAAGTTGGTTGAGGTCGGTTTCTAAAGGGTTATCCATTTCGAGGTTCCCTCCTTTTTAAAGAAAAAAACACTGAAAATTCAAATTTAATGGAGAATGTTTATTATCATTTGAAAGAACATTCTTTGGCATTTATTTTTTGAAGATTATGTCTATAAAATGTTGGCCGTTGCTACGTCGCAGCTGGTCCATGCGCTGAGTCCAATTTTCGATCACTCGTTCGAGCATTTCGACTGGTAACTGGCGAATGACACGCGTGATGTTTTCCTCCAAGGCCTGAATCGAAGCGGGTTTGTCGGCATAAGCTTTTGACTTTACATATCCCCACAGGAAAAAGTCTAACGGTGTGATATCACACGATCTTGGTGGCCAATCGACCGGCCCAAAACGTGAAATTATGTGCTCACCGAAATGTTCTCTCAATAAGTCCATTGATTGATGCTATCTATGTGTGGGAAGTGGCGCCGTCTTGCTGAAACCAAATGTCGCCGAGATCACGAGCTTCAATTTCAGGCATCCAATAGTCGGTTATCATGGCACGATAACGGTCGCCATTGACGGTTACGTTCGCACCGGCGTAATTTTTAAAGAAATATGGACCGATGATTCCACCGGCCCACAAACCACACCAAACCGTTGTTTTTTTCTGGATGAAGTGGCAGTTCTTCAATCTCTTCAGGTTGCTCTTCGTCCCAAGTGCGGCAATTTTGTTTGTTTACATACCCATTGAGCCAGAAATGGGCCTCATCGCTAAACAAAATTTGCCACGAAAACGTCGGATCTTCTTGGAACTTTTCAAGAGCCCATAGAGCGAAGCGATGTCGGTTGGGAAGGTCGAGCGGCTTCAGTTGTTGCACAAGCTGTATTTTGTACGCTTTCAATTTAAGATCTTGACGTAAAATGCGCCAAGTCGTTCCATACGTCAGTCCGAGTTGCTGCTTCGTGTACACTTTCAGCTACGGTCGCTACATTTTCTTCACAGCGTGCTGGACGTGGTCTATTCGGTCGAATATTATCTAATAATGAATGCTGGGTCTCAAAATGGGTGATGGTGTTGCGAATAGTACGCTCAGTAGGCCGATTATGTTGACCATAAGTTGAGCGAAGTGCACGAAACACATTCCTCACAGAACGTGAATTTTCATAATAAAGTTGAACAATTTGTAAACGTTGTTCACGCTTAAGTCTTTCCATTATGAAATGCCGAACAATACTAAACAAAAATAACATGACAGCATGACACGACTTACACGTGATCTGTCAAAAAAGGTTACTAGTTCGTTATCTTCTGCGTCCGACGTCTGGCTGGGAATCTAAGATTCTGCAAGCTAGAGTATCGGTGTCCATTCGCTCTACATGTTTTAGTCATCTTAAACGGATGCGGAGATTTATTTTTGGCCAGGTCTGTACAGCTTGTAAGGTTCTCGATTGAATATTTGTCTCCATAGACCGTCAACGCAAACGTGACCGAAGATTTTCCGAAGAATTGTTTGCCCAACAAATTTTACATACCATCCAATTGTCACGAAAAGCTTATCCAAACTTATCCGTCCGAACTCGGCATAAAGCTGTATAAGCTGTTAGGAAAAAACAGACCCTGGATTATAACAAGCCTGTCGCTCCCCATGCGGCTTATTTCCGTCGTTGTTTTTTTCACAGCTCCGTCCAACTTAGAAAGTGAGGTTTTATCAGGCCGTTGAACATTCAATAATGCATATGTACTTCTTGCACTGAGCCTGGACCTCCTGTTTAATGCCGAATCGAACCAACAGTGAACCCATACCTTGTGCGCGGCAGTTCGCCCACTTAGACCTTATTTCGGGACCATTTTTTGGCACTTCGCTGACCAGAAACCCAGCAGAAAATGGCGTTATGTTATGAGCCAAGAGCTTTGACCCCCCTTACGAAAGCGAGTTAATTTTATTTCGGTAGCAAACACAACTTTTATGGCCGCTTGGTCGGAAGCCTAATTGACCTGTGCATTACCAATTCTTCTGCGAATGTACAAGTCATGGCTCCACAGCCAATCATATGAATGGATATTTATTTCGTTTCATTGATTTAATTATTTTCCCATACATCTTAGTTCGAAAAAAGACTAGGAGAATATTTGAGCAGAGTCTGGGTTATCAGATAATAACCAGAGTTCACGCTGTTTGCGTGTACTTTTCCTATGATCTCTGCATTTCCACAAAAAAAAAAACACGGTATCGACCTGATTTTCTTTTCTTTTTGGCTGATCTTCAACTCGCCTTTGATTGACATGCCCATCGCACTGGCTGTTCCTAGGTTCATTATGTCCTTGACACTTTGTTACATTCTTCCAATTGGTTACTCCTTGACTATCGGTAACTCTGGCGCAAAAAGTTTAATTCAAAGTGAAACTTCTTTAAGGACGGTGTGAATTGGATTTTATGAAACGAAAAATTGTAACGAAAAATAGAACAAAGGTTAGACATTGTCGCAGGCGGTTAGTTCTTAGATGGGGACCGTTTGAAAACACTGAGTGTTGTTGGTTTATTTGTAAGAGCACACGAGATGAGTTGTTCAATTGACATAAAACCGGATTAATTGAAGAAGGGATTGAAGCTTACGGTAAAAAACGAATTTTTTGTGTTTTTTTTTATAAAGTAAAGGTGCTGGACAATACGCCAAATACGATTTTAACATGTTTCGACAGAAATTCAATGCTTACAACTTTTATTAAGAAGTTTGTAGAGGCTCTTCCTGACGTGGCCTGGGGTCATATAAATATTGCATTCGGGAATGTAACCTAAATGCTGGTTCACACAATGGACTTTTCACTTTTTGCAGTTGTAGCACTAATCTGGGTAGTCATTGCCTTAGGTAAGGTTAGGTTAGGTTATCGTGGCTTCCAGCAATATTTGCCAGCACACAAACACTTCCGTGTTTGACAAAACGAAGAGATTTTCAAAGGTAAACTATTGTTTCTTCTTCCTCTTCATTCATACTGCTCCTGCAGAGTTCGTTCGAAAAAAAGCCTAGCCTTTCTGCGTGCCTACCTTTTAGACAGTATCCAGTGATGACACCTACGCACGGTGGCGGTAATGTATTATCTAGTGAGCGATATCAGTGCCTTTGATCTTCTTAAATGGGTTTGATTCCCAGCCGTAGCAACACCTAAATGATTTTTCACTGGCCCCCCTCTCGTGATGATCTGACAAATCATCCGAGTAGTATAAATTGTCAAGAAAAGCTTATCTAAAATTCACTGTTCGGAGTCGGCATAAAACAGGATGTCTTACCATCGTGCAAAGAAGTGCACACGCACACTTGATTGGTTCTGAGAAAGCTCGGCCCTGGGTACTAACGAGCCTGTTGCGCCAAAAATTTGTATTTTTTTATTTTTATTTGGATCTTCTTAAATCCAGCTTTGGTCAAACTTGTTTGGTTTTTTGTATCGGCCAAAACTCCATATGAGATTTGATTTGATATTGGAATGCTGCGATAGTAGCCTTTTACGGCGATAGGAATACCAATTGGACCCGTGCCGGTACGACTGTTAATATAGTTCCATGTGTGGCGAGTTCATCAGCCTTATAAGTTTCCTGGAATGTCACTATGCACACAGAAGATGTGAATGTCAAACTGCTCTGTCATCTTTTGAAGTATGATGAGCGGCAATCTAGGGCTGTCTTTGAATTTGCTGAGACTAATTCCAGGGATTTGATGGCTGTCCGAGAAAATGCTTATAACCTTGGGAGATATTCTGATTCACCCCAGATAAGACTCCTTTGATCGCCAGGAGTTCCGCTTGGAAGACGCTGCAACGATCAGGAAGTCGGAAAAATAGGCTGAGGCTTAGCCTGTTGTAGAAGATACCAGCACCTACTCCGTAATTTGTTTTGAGCCATCGGTATAAAAATGGATCGAGTAATTTTGTGCAGGTTCGATACGGGCTCAATGGTGCGATGGTTAGTTCGATGAACTGCCACGCAGAAGGTCTGGGTTCGATTCCCGGCCGTAGCAACACCTAAATGAGTTTTCACTGGCCACCCTTTCGTGATGATCTGACAAAACATCCGAGTATCAGTTGTCAAGAAAACCTTATCTCGAATTCGCCGTTCGGAGTCGGCATAAAACGGGAGGTCCCACCATCGTTCAAGAAGTACACACGCACACATGAATAGTTGTGAGAAAAGCTCGGCCCTGGGTACTTACGAGCCTGTTGCAACAAATATTTTTTATTTCGTTACTTTTCTATGATGATCTCTCTGTGGTTATGACATGGAAACGCTTTTCAAAATTTAACATGATACCCTTGTCATGTTTAATTTCGAAATTTGTAATCTGTGTTTTCAGTGATATTTTTATATTCGTTCAATGTCTTAGATTGCTAGATGATATAGTCCTAATTGGCCTTCCGATCTGAAAAGATCAAATAAGACACACAAACTAGAGTTCGGCCTAAAAAAGCTGTGGTCACCACCATTGATTTTTTCTAAAAACTCACCCGCCCTGTCTAACTTGAATTGAAATATTTTAGTCAATGTAACCGCTCCTTTTTGACAGCTCATTGGCTCAATTTCTGACTTTGAAAAGTTAGGCGCATGATTTTTATGTTTTTTTTGTACATATTGCAGCAGTCAAAATATTGACAGATAACTTTGATGATCACATTCGGGCTATTAATACGTCAATTCGAAAATAACCTCATTCGAAAAATCCTTTAAACTAGTACAATTTTATGACACGTTATTTTGACGATATTTTCTCCTTCGGCAAATATCAATTAATATTCCAAACTAAGCAAACATATGGCTTATCGCAAATAATTAATTTTTCCTAGCGAACAACATTTATGTTCACAAAAAAATAATGATTTGCACTCAATAAATTGTTTCCTTTCAGTACAAGTGTACCCACAATCCTCGTATACAACAAATAAAGAAATCACTCAAATTGGACTCCAAGGAGTCAAGCAGTAACAATGCCAAGCACTTCCTTTCATTTCTGTGGAGGGACACAGGAAAATTCAATTTGAAACGAAAATTTTCGTCGTAACCTATGTTAGGCTGCGCCACATAAGGACACTTGTGAACACGAAATAAAACGACAACAGATAGTAAGGTCGAAAATAAAATCCATAAAAATGTGTGGAGGGAAAACTAAATAAGATGGAAAAAAGGATAAAATTGCATTTTTGGTCACAATCAAAATGTTTGTCTACCTCACGAAATGGGGTTGAAGATATTTATTTGATTGTACTTTAGGGATGTAATCCAATTCCGATTGAAACAATATATTTGCCTTTCTTTAGTTGGGAAAAGTGAGTTTGTTTCAATAATAAGCTTTGGGTTTAACGCTGAGCTATAATAGACGAATGTCCTTATGTCCTTATATGTCCTCTTACATAAAGGGTTTTTCAATAAGAGCGCTACAAAGGGTTTTTTAAATAAAACAGAAACGGTTTTAGATATCAATGAAATTCTTTATTCCTGTGAAAGTACGTTCGATGCCATTATGTATGGTACTCGATTTTTTTTGCATGATGACCACGGGCACGCTTGCAGAAGTCCAGACGCTGAACCCAATTTTCGACGGTTGTCAAGCATAAATCGGCCGATACTGCTGCAATTTCACGTTCGATATTCGTACGAAGTTCATCAATCGTTGCTGGCTTGTTGGCATAGACCATAGACTTGACGTAGCCCCACAAGAAAAAGGTCTAACGGCGTCAAATCGCATGACCGAGGCGGCTAAGCGACTGGACCATTTCTCGAGATAACACGTTCTCCAAACTTGGTTTCCAATAAATTGATTGTGGTATTCGCTGTGTGGCTTGTGGCGCCGTCCTGTTGGAACCACATGTCCTGTGATTCACATTCACAGTAACGTGCCGGTCTTGATCATCACGGAAGAAGTACGGCCCAATGACGCAGCCGGTCCATAAACCACACCAAACCGTCATGTTTTCGGGATGCAATGATGACTTATGGAGTACGTGTGGATTGCTGCCTGACCAATACCGCATATTTTGTTTATTGACGAAGCCATTCAGCCAGAAATGAGCCTCATCGCTGAAGATGATTTTTCGATGAAAATCCGAATCATTTTCAAGTTGTTGCCCAGCCCAATTCACGAACATACGACGCTTCTGGTGGTCAAGCGGCTTCAGTTCTTGCGTCAATTTAATCTTGTAAGGATGTAGGCCAAGTTTTTTTCGCAAAATTCGCCACAACGACGTCACAGAGATGCCCAACGCTTGAGAACGACTTGTGAGAGACACATTTGGGCTTTCTTCAACTGAAGCCTTAGCGGCAGCAATATTCTCGACACTACGGGCACTTCTCTGTCTCACTGGCACGGGAACATTTTCTACTGTGCCTGCGGATTCAAATTTTTCCACTAGACGCTCAATTGTTGATCTGCTAGGACGATTGTGACGACCATAAATTGGACGTAGCGTTCTTAATGTTGAGGCCCACTGACTCCGAATTTCGGTTGCAAATTTTAATATTTTCGACTCGTTATTGGATCGTATAGCTTTCCATCATGAAATGGCAAACCTTACTGAAGAGAAATGTCAAAAGAGCGGCAAGAAATATGGCGTCGTTTGCTGTCCCTGTCGCTCAACTTTTGTAGCCTCCCTGTTGAAAGTGCGACCATGTAATAGATTCTTGTTCACGTTCGTCACGTTCGTCAAGTTTTCGATTTTTCTATTTTTGTTCGAAAATTTGACATCCAACTTAGTTGGAGTCCGTTTCCGTGCCCATGGGAAAGCGTACATTTGATTAATAGATCCTGGAAGTGAAGCTGCAAAAGAGTTCGCGTACTCAAAAAGTTCTTAACAGGTGAACGAAGAAATTTCGTTCCTTTTACCGCAATTTAATTCACGTAGAATTTTGACTGCTGAGAAATTACGAATTGTCAAACCATGACACCCGAGGTGTTTGACAGAAACCAACAATTTTTTGCAATATTTGACTCTGAATAAATGCAAAACTTGGTTAGATGTTGTAGAACGAGGGTAGACTCTGATTGGCTTTAACTTGGCAATGCCCAATGGTTTTATCTCTGGCTACACATCAAATGTGCCTATTCCTATCTCCAAATGGTAACCATCCGGTAATGGTCTCATCCAACCGGATTTGACTTGCTAAACGATAAGTGCGAGTGTTGATAACAAAACGAAAAACAGCAACACTATAAACAGCCAGATCAGAATGGCACGAAATGAATACCCGGCCTGCTGTCCCAGGCGAACCTAGACAATCTGTTTCGTTGTATTCGGACAACAGGTTGTCTAGGAACTTTAAGGGTTAGTCTGGCCCCTTGAACAGAGACGGTGTCGGATGAACCGAAAGGCCAAAGCCAGCGCTCAATCCCGTACTGGATACTGATAGCCACGTGTCCTAGGTGAGGACTGATTTTGTTGTTGACGTCCCTGCTAAACAAAACCATGACAACGACGTTCGTATCTGCACCTATAATGTGAGAACATTAAACAGGAGAGGTGCTAGCGAACAACTAGCGGAAGCCCTAAACTGCTACAAAGCAGACATTACTGCCATCCAGGAAATTCGATGGGATAAGCCGGGCAATGAGAGGATGAGAAACTGTGAGATCTACTACGGACCGTGTTATAGTGAGCAGAAACAACGACTATTCGGATGCGGATTTGATATAAGTGCCAGACTTAGAAAAGAAGTCTTATGCTTTCAAGACATTAGCGAATGCAATGTTACGATCCGCATCAAGGCCAAATTCATCCTGTCAAGATGAACAGGAAAATATCGTAGTTTGAGACACAGCTGAGGATATGTAAGAACCACTTCTGCAGACTGTTAAACGGCGATGACAGACAACATTCCGCTGTCAAGCACAACGAACCATTCAATATTGGTAACGACAGGAAAAACGGCCAACCACCCGACCTGAGTGAAGTGAGGATAGCAATATCTAAAGGCTGCCGAAAATGACGGAGATGACTTTTTAAGTAACATCCACCAACCCATAAGCCAGATCTGGTCGTATGAAAGTGTGCCTGAAGAATGGAACCTCAGCATCGTTTACCCGATCCACATAGAAGAGACCCTGTGAACTGCGCCAACTACAGAGACATAAGTCTCCTCAAGATCTTATCTGCCGTAATGTGTGAACGCCTGAAACCGTTTTACCAACAACCTGAACGGCCCTTAGCAGTGTGGTTTTAGGCCAGGACAGTCCACAACCGAACAAACTTTCAAACTTCAGCAGATCAAAAAGAAGTCCGGAGGGATCAAATCTGGAGATCTTGATGGTCAGTCAGTCAGTCAGACCACACACGTCTAGAAAAATTTCGATGTGGAAACTGCATTTTTTGATTTGCAGTGTGGCAGGTAAAACCTGCAACCCGTCCAGACCATTTTCATATATTTTTGGTCAGACAATTGGGATTCCATTGACTGCTTTGCCTTTTCTGAAGAAAAATTACCCAATGATGGCTTTGTCGTAAACGCATGAGTCAATCGGTTGATAAATGTCAAAATTAATCAATGGTTTCATACCGACATGACATAACAGATGGCGCATGCTATGCTTCGATGTAAAACTCTGCGAATGCGTTGTAAGCTACTTTGGAAGTTGTAAAAAAAAGTTTCTTCAAGCTGAATTTTGTCTGCGTCAAGTACAGTACGGTAACTACTGCTTAGTTTTTTTTTTAAATCAAATAAAATGGTATACAAATCTAGTATCATTGGTATGTTATGGCTTTAATAGAAAAATTAAACCTTCTTACTCTTTATGAAATGCGATTTCTTTCATATGGCTGCCTTGGCTGGCTTCATAGTAGCGCACCCTGTTGACCCAATTTTTCTAATCCTTGTTGCATATTTTTGAATTTTTCTCATTTCTGGATTGTCCGCCCAATAAAATCGCTTAATAGCATCCTAAAACAAAAAAAAAGTCTAACGCGTCTAATTGCAGCTCCAAGGCAGGCAACTGTCATTGTCATCGCTGAAGCAGCTGATAGCAAGATTGTTTGATTGAGTAAGCGATATTTACCGAAATTAAGTTTCTAACAGAATTTTTGAAAAAATCTGGGGTAACTTCAAGCCAAACTGTCAAATCTCGACAAGTACGTGCTGATTTTGCAATCTCCAGGTGCTCCAATTTTGTTTGATTATCTAGCCGCCGAGATAAAAATGCGTCTCTCTAGAAAGACATTATTTTTGAACAAATTCGACGTCAAATTTTGGCTTACCGACAAAAACATCAGATTTTCTAAACTATATATGTTACTTTTTTTTGTCGAAAATGAAAACATTTTCAAATTTGACTTTAAATGTTGGCAGCCTTATGGCGGCTTTGATTTGTAAGAGAAAAATTCGACACTTTTGTGAAAATCGAGACTTCTGAGAGAAATGTTGTGTGTTTTTTTTTAAATCAAAAGCGGATAGAGGCCAATCGATTGTTGAACAGCTTGGACACAGAAGCCACATTTCTTCCGGTATATACCTTACTAACTCGTTGCCGTAAAGTGTTGTATTCAAGCCATTTTCAGAAGTGTTAGCACAATTTTGCGCACGGTTCCGCACTGAGTGCTTAATTTCGGCCAAACCATCTTCTCAATAAACCCACTTTTTTGACATGACAGCGTGAACTTTGAAAATATCTTTCCAATATTTCCCTACATG
This sequence comes from Rhingia rostrata, assembly GCA_949824845.1. Classification (NCBI taxonomy): domain Eukaryota; kingdom Metazoa; phylum Arthropoda; class Insecta; order Diptera; family Syrphidae; genus Rhingia; species Rhingia rostrata. The sequence continues at coordinate 72,559,841 of OX463758.1, read as the reverse complement.
ATATGATATGTCAGTGTCAAAATAATATAAGATTCAAAAATAATCTTCTATCTGGATTCCCTTTATGTCTCTCTCTCGCTCTGCGCATCTACGTCATCGCCACTCCAGGAAAAAAATACGCAAAGCTATAGCTGTATTTTCTGTATCATAAGCTCATACCACATATCAGGCTTCAAATTTCCATACAAAAAGTACAATTGTGACAGGATGTTTCATATTTTTGTAAAAATTCAACCAAAACTTGACGCAATTGATGTGTGATATCCAGGAGTATATTACAGCCTCTCCGATTTATGCTATGAAAATTTGAAATGAATGTTTCCTACCTTTTTAGGTACAGAGGCCTGGTGGTTCGTTGGGCTATCTACTAAGCACGGGGTCGCTGCTAAAAATCTCGAAAATGGCAACACCTACGTTCTTTTTTTAACGACCCCATCTCTTGTAAAAGTTAGAAAAACATCGAAAAACGTCATAATTTGCCGTTTGACGTTGGCGTGAAGCAGGAGGTCCGATTCTGTGTGGGAAAATATAAACATCGCACACAAAAATGAATAGAGAAACAAGGTAATGGGCCGTTGATACCAAATATTTCATTTCTCATTTCATTCCCTTTTTCTTTCGACACTTTTCTGAATGACCTTAAGAGGCAGTTTTACTTGAAGTTCAAATGGTTTCCTCCTTTACTTTAAAATTGTTTTTTTTTTTAACACCCCTTTCAGCTTTCCAACAAAGCAACAGTAGGTATGTTACGGAATATATTTTTACATATTTGCGAAAATTACTTAAAATAACTACATGCATGTGAATTTCTTCATGTCAATTGACAAAATAGTCCACCATTTCTTATTTTTGTTATCCAAAAACTTTCAACACTAAAACGCGTGAAATTAGCTAACAAAAATGTGTCAAACCAACATTTACTCTTGAAGCATAATCACGTTTAACAAATACTGTCTATTGTTTTAACTTACTAATTATCACAATTATTCTTTTGTCCGCTGAAAACCGATAACTACCTATGATGACAAATGTCAAAAAAAAAATAAAAACACTACACAAATTCCAGACATATTATATTTTCGCACATTTTTGTGCCGTCTCCCTGCGACAGCATTAGTACAAGTGTGAGATGTGACAGGTACAATGTAAACTATTCTACTGTCACAACCGCACGAGGTGCATAAAAATAAACTTCACGTTTCTATTTACGTACACCGTAAGCGTAACTACTAAGGAATATTTTTTCCGCTCCATTGCGTTCGTAAAAAAATAGCAATAGCACAATAGCACTAGCTAAATATTTACATATGAACGTAAATAAAGTAGTACCCGTGGTTATGCTATTGCATTGTCTATATTTATACTCCTCGAACAACGCTAGGTGAAAATTGCAAAATATTACTTAAAGACAGTGTTGGAGTGATGTTATTACAAAGCAAACGAAAAATGTTCTACCATGTAGTTATTTGCGCTCCTTTTTAAAATTGGGGTCACACTGCTGTCACTTTGAATGTAATCCAATCCATTGAACGTTATCGTTGTTTATAATTTGTACTGACAGTTCTCGATGACATTTGTAAGAACATGTTATTATCCAAAGGATTTGATTGGTTACAAATCAAATATAACTGACTGTGACATTCATTGAGTGGAGGACAAATTGTCGGTCACTTGACATCACTTAGGAGAACACAAATGTTTTCCGTTGAGAAAAAATGTTATCGGATGGTCAATGAAAGTTATCGACATAATTTTGTCTACTGAAATTAATGGCGTTTTGCACTTGGAAATGATATGTTAATGGAAGAATCTTAGAGAAACCTACATTCTAAAAAATTTCGGAAGGGAATGGATTGAATTTTGTTTACGTCATTAATTGGGGCGAACTGACAGAGATTACGGAGCCGAGGTAGATACAGACCCTTACTCACTATCACAAAGTTGTATCTGTCAAAAATAAAATGCTATGTAAATTTCGATGTTGTGTGTCCTTTCGTGTTAAAAGGATTAGATATTGTCCTCATTTACTGTTAAATCCGTTTTGCCGCTTTTTTCTCTACACTTGAAAACGTGGCTGTGACATTTCATTTGAAAGTGATAAATAGATAGATACTATCGATTTGGTCATCTTGTTTTTTTTATTGCAATAGTTGTGGAATCTTTCACCTTTAAACCACACCGATAATGGCCAATCAGATTGTTGGTAAAAGGCGTTCACATATTCCGTCTGTATTTGGCGCTGTTCAGAGGGTGTCCTTTTTTGTGTATGCTGAAGTTAAATGCTTCAGACATTCTTTCATCCGATCAAAATTTTTTTATGAGTTCGTGTTAATTAATTAACAAATCACTTCCACCGTATTTATATGTAGCTCGGCAGGAAGGCTGTTATTTACGTCAGCATTGTTAAGCTAAAATTTTAAATATTGCTACCATGACTGCATTTAGGTCTGGTATTATTCGCTGTTGTCGCCAACATTGGATGGTTTGTTCTGCCTAACAGTTGGAGATTGTTTGCATCGCCGTTTTAGAGTCTGTAAAAGAAGTTCCATATATCAGCATCGACTGAATCTCAAATACGATATTTTTTTTGTTTATCTTGACAGAATTCGGTTCCGTCTTCTTACCCTTGGCTTCGGCGTCCCCACTTTGATAAAATTACGAACATCATTCCTGAGTGAAACTTATACTTTAGTACTTCTCCTATGCTTCCGAACTCTGCCGATAACGTTGCAGTGTTCTATACCGATAACACTATTATGCCATTTCGTGCTGGCAAGTAAGTTTTGAAGGAAATGTTCCGTCTTTTCTGAAATCGAATCCAAAGGCTAGATTCCTATCTAATATCCGCAAAAATTTATATTTTAAAACTTCTCAATCGATAACTTTATTTAACCTATAACGCTATAATATCGTTTTCTGTTGGTGAACAAATGCTTTCGGAAGCGTATTGTCCTTTTCTTAAATCAAATCCTTAGGCAAGATTTACATTTAATATCCATTAGAATTTATATTTGGACACTTCTTAAATGCTTCCGTTTCTAAACAGAACTTAACCGATAACTTCAATCTGATCTACCGTTCTCCGTTTCTACACAAATTGTATTGGAAGCGTTCATCCTGTTCTGAAATAATAACCACGTTCATGATTCTCTGATGATAGTTGTCAATTTACATCTAATATCCGTTAGAATTTATGTTTGGACACTTCTTAAATGCTTCCGTTTCTTAACAGAACTTAAACCGATAACTTCACTCAGCTCTACCGTTCTCCGTTTCCACACCAATCTTATTGGAAGCGTTCCTTCTCTTCCGAAATAAAACCCAAAATCATGATTACCTGTTGATAGTTTTCAATGTTATCGGAAGCGTTCTGTCTATTCTGAAATCACATCATAATGCAAGATTCCTATCTAATGTCAGTTAGAATCTATATTCTGACACTTCTCATATGTTTTCGATAGCTTGACTGAACTCAACCTAAAACTTCACTGAAATCTACCGATAACTTAATTTTTACATGTAAAAAACACCATAATTCGGCTGTCCGTTGTTACACAAGTCTTATAGGAAGCGTTCTAGCTCTACTGAAATATAATTCTGAATCAAGAATTTGTTTTAATTTCTGTAAAAATTCATAATTTGACAGTTTGTAGTTGACTTTGATGGTTTTATTAATCACTTTCGTTTTACATTGGGAACAATGGTATCGTAAGCTCTCTGTCACTTCAAAGTGAGGCAATCTATGGATAAAATTCCCTTCTAAAAAATGTCATCATATACGTTTTGACAGTTTTCAAATGATTTCGATAAGTTTCAACTTTTACGAAAACAAAATTAGCCACTATGTTCAGAAAAACACTCTTTTGACAGTCTTTAGTTGGTTTTAAGAATTTCACTGATATGTTTCCTTTACAGAGACAAATTTCCCTTCAAACAGTTGTCATAGTTTATTTTTTGACAGTTTTCAAACGGTTTCGATAACTTTTATGAACTTTTACAATATTAAATGTGATAAATAGAAACCGCATTAAATGAGATTTAATTTGCGAACTGGACATTCGATGTCTGACTGCAGCAAGTGTCAAAGTGTCAAGTCTTGTTTCTCATAACTTAATGACATTTTCCGTCACCGTTATGCATGGAAACTTAACCAATTAATTCCCAATAAATAGGAAAAATTGTATAATTTCATTTTCACTCCTCTCATCCGGTGAAAATCAAAAAAAAAAAACAAAGAACACCCACAATAGAAAATCAACAAAAGCAAAACATGCATTCTTGTGGTGGGCTCTACGCTACGACTTGGATAAACACAAAGCCTTGAGTGTGCCTCTTTAGGGTTGGCCACAGGGGTGGATTTTCATTTAATTGGAATTTATTTTCTGTTCTTCAGAACCAGACCAAACAATAGTGGATTTTGAAACGGTGTTTGAGTGCAACCAGTATCTACTACAAGACTTAAGAGTTTGAGTTGGAAAGCGGCACGCTAGTCACGTTTTTGGTATTTGAGTGCGGCGAATATGTGTGAGTTTGTCTTTTGTTGTTCTATTGTGGTAGTAGACGACCGACGCGACGGGGGCTTTATTTGGTTTTGAATTTTGTGAACCGAAGTGAAACAGTCGAACGGAATACATTTTCGGAACCGTCTGGCTTAGGCTACTTTGATAAACGATTTGGGTCTATGTTGGATGACGTTAAAAATAAGTAAACTGTCTGGAGATTTAAAAGCTCTTAAAAGTGAAGGAATAGAAATTTATTGGTTTCAAGGTACTTCTGGGGGGTTAACGTCCGCGGTGCAATGAATTTGGTTATTGAGGTGGAAAATGGTGGAATCATGGGGTGTAGAAATAGATTCGCCATTTTGTCAATTTAATTATAAACTAGTCGACCATTTTGTAATTCAATTTGACACTTGATTGGTGCCAAATGTTTTGGTTTTTGAATACGTCCTTGAAACTGTTTTGCGCATACAGAAACGAATTTAAATTTCTAGAGTCGTTTTCAACCACAATCTGTATGTGTCGGTAAACCGACTACAAATTAAAAGGACGTCCTACGCAGCATGCATGCTAAACTGTCAACATTGTTAGTAGGCGAGGTGTATCTAACCATCAAGTGGAACATATTACATGCGGAAATATATTGCGTTTGGGTGTATTTAATTGCTGCAGTGTCGTTTTTCAAGTTGATAATTAATCGCTTTAGGAAAATAGTGAATGTTTTTGAAATCCACTTGTTTTTTTAAATGGTGAATAGTTCCTGAACGAACATGGAACATGGAAACATGTTTTTAAATGAATGCTTCCTTCTGTGGCACATGAGTGTATAGTTTACGAAGGTTTTTATCATTGGAAGAGAATGAATGCCTTTATGTGGATTAGGTTGATATTTTTGAAAAGGGTAGGTGTGCTAAGAACAATCACAAATATTTCAAATCTTTGAATACTCTAACAGGCTAACAAATAAGCGAATATTAGTTTTAATACAAAGTTTGAAACATAAATAACTAATTTGACTAGAAATGCCTTACAGTATATAGATCCGCTCAGAATCGGTAGCTTAGTCGCCTTATATTTTGAGCGAGGATAGTGAAATATGGTGTATTTGAACGTTCTGCATTTTCAAAACACGCCCACTGCGGTTCCCGCTTTGCAGACTAACGTCCTTTTTATTATAACGCCTTTTCTTCACGCCCCACTTTTCGAAAGCCATTTTAGTTCAAAACTATTTTCGGTAAACTTTTAAAGAAATTCGAATAAACATTCGATGCAAATACATCGGCAACGTTAATATGAACATATCGTCTTACTTACTTACTTAACTGGCGCTACAGTCCGGAATGATCCTGGACTTCCAATTAGCCCGGTCCTACCTCCAGTTGCGCACTCCAAGTTGGTTGAGGTCGGTTTCTACTTGTGCACGCCACTGAAGGCGAGGTCTTTCTCTACTGCGTCCGACGTCAGGCTGGGAATCAAAGACTCTGCGAGCCGGAGTATTGGTGTCCATTCGTTCTACATATCCTAGCCATCTTAAACGTCCAATGCGGATTTTTTTGACCAGAGGCATGTCGCTGTACAGCTCGTATAGTTCCGTCAACGCAAACGGGATCGAAAATTTTTCGAAGAATTTTTCTCTTAAATCCATCAAGGATTTCTTCATCCGCTTTTGAGGACTGGGATGATCATGGTCTTATTTAGGATCTCCTTAGTAGTTCAAGTGACTGCTTTAATACTTAATTGCCTTCTTAGCCCGAAGAAACAGAGGTTGGCAAGAGAAAGATGTTGTTGTCAAATTTAATAGCGGAGCCGAGATAGGCAAAGTCCCGTATTACCCCGAAGTTATAGCTCTCAATGATGACTTTCTGTCCATTTCGTCGATGTTGTGTGTCCTTTCGTGTTGACAGCATATACTTCGTCTTGGCCTCATTTACTGCTTAACAAATTTTTACCGCTTTCTTCTCTGTACTAGCAAACGTGGCTATGACATCACGTTGGGTCCTACCAATGATGCCAATATCGTCGGCGTATGCTAGTAGTCGCACCGATTTTTGAAAGTTATGCCTTTGGTCTTGGCTGGGGAGTTTTGCACAATCATCTCAAGAATCAAATTGAAGAAATCACATGACAGCGCATTGCCTTGCCTAAATCCTTTTTTGATATCGAATGTGTCGCTGAGGTCGTTTCGGACCCTGATAGAGCAGCGAGAGTTCTCCATCGTCATCCTACACAAATTGACGAGTTGGGCGGTACACCTAAACAACTAGACATGGCTCTGTATAGTTCGTCTCTATAAATGCTGTCGATTGTGGACTTTCCTGGCCTAAAACCACACTGATAAGGGCCGATCAGGTTGTTGGTAAACGGTTTAATGCTTTCGCATATTACGGCAGATAGGATCTTGTAGCCGATGTTGAGGAGACTTATGTGCATCTGTAGTTGGCGCAGTTCAGAGGGTCTTCCGTTTTTGTGGATTTGGCAAACGATGCTGAGGTTCCATTCTTCAGGCATACTTTCTTCCGGTCAGATTTGGCTTGTGAGATGGTGGATGTTACTTACCAAGTCATCTCCGCCGGCTTTATAAGGCTCAACAGGAAGGCCGTCAATTCCGGCCGCCTTTTTAAGCTTGAGTTTAGATATTGCTATCCTCAATTCACTCAGGTCGGGTGGTTGGCAGTTATCGCTATCGTTGTCAATATTTACAGCGGAATGTTGTTCGTCATCGCCGTTTAACAGTCTGCAGAAGTGGTTGTTCCATATCCACAGCATCGACTGTGTCTCAACTACGTTTTTTCCTTGTTCATCTCGACAGGATTCTGTTCGAGCCTTGTATCCTTGGCTTTGACGTTTTACACTTTGGTAAAACTTGCGAACATTGTTCCTGGGGTGGCACCTCTCTATATCCTCGATCGCGCGCTTTTCTTCCTCTCTTTGCTTCTTTCTCAAAAGCCGGTTTTCTTCCCTTCTTCTCTGCCTATAGAGCTCAACGGCAGCTCTCGTCTTCACCTGCAGCTTAGCCTTGTGGGCCTCGTTCTTGGCTGCAAGCATCTGTCGGCATTCCTCATAAAACCAGGGGTTTCTTGCTATTGGGCGCGAGAAACATCAGTTGCGGCTTGTTGGCATCGTTGCCATTGTTCTTCAACATATTGTGATGCTGGTGGTATAGTGTGAATCGAGAGGCTATCTTGTGGTCTCATGCTATTGTAATCTTTCGAGATTAATTTTTTCACATTATTGCTGGATTGTTGCGGCGTAGTTAATTTCCGCTTTATTACCTTGGCTGCAACAAGGTAGTGGTCGGAGTCGATGTTAGCTCCTCGGAATGTTCGAACATCTAAAATACTGGATGCTTGCCTCTTGTCCATCGCAATGTGATCAATTTGGTTGACCGTTCATTGATCTGGAGACCGCCATGTCCCCTTATGGATATCGAGGTGAGGAAACCGTGTGCTGGCTAAAGTGGCATTTCGTACCGAACGTGAAGTCAATTAGCCTAAGTCCGCTACCAGAGGTTTTGTCTTCCTACCTTTGTATTAAAATCTCCCAGCACGATTTTAACATCGTACTTCGGTAGTCGCCCATAGGTTTTGTCAAGGAGCTCATAGAAACAATCCTTAGCTATATCATCATTTTCCTCCGTTGGGGCGTGAGCGCATATAAGGCTTATGTTGGCGAATTTAGCCTTGATGCGGATAGTTACAATGCGTTTGCTTATGTTTTAAAAAAATTAAACTTCTTGCCTAAGTCTGGCACTTTTAACAAATCCGCATCCAAATAGTCGCTGTTTCTGCTCACTATAACACGGTCCGTAGTAGATGTCACAGTTTTCCATCCTCTTTTTGCCCGTCCCATCTTATTTCCTGGATGACAGTAATGTCTGCTTTTTAGCAGTTTAGGGCCTCCGCTAGTTGTTTGCTTGCACCTCTCCTGTTTAATGTTCTCACATTCCAGCTACAGATACGAACGTCGTTGTCCTTTTTTCGTTAAGCAGGGAAGTCAACAATTTATTCACTCCTTGACAAAGCTAGTGGTTGCTTCGTAACATAACCTGGAGGGCCAGTTTCAATTTATTAGACAAATAATATTGTACGGACCCACACCTGTTATAAATGTTGCCATAAAAACTTGACAGCACTTTTGGGATGTGATTCAGAACACACTCTAAGTAAACTGACAGATGTCAGTGTAGGCAGATATAATCCTCTTTCTGTTTGTGTTTTATTGTAAAACTTTTATTTTTTGTTTTTAAAGCACTAAATTTGTAAATGATTTCTCTAATGACCCCTAGGTTATTCACTTAAGATGAGTGTTTCTTTTTTTATTATTTTTTTGACCTCCCCAATTCTAAACAATGACATTACAGACGGAGATTTTATTTATTTTTATTTTTTTGACAGAAATTCATTGCCATTCCAGGTGGCGAGTGTGACATTTCTTCAAAATGGCTCCCGAATTCTCAACAATGACATTACAGACGAAGATTATAATTTTTTTTGACAGAAATTCATTGCAATTTAAGTGTCGAGTGTGACATTTTCTTCAAATATGTAAATTTAAAAAAATTAAAGGTTTGATTACTTCTTTCCAAAACAAAATGTCAACTATTTCTCTGCACCTCCAAGTGTTGCTTGTACACAAGTTGTCGTTGTAATTTCTGTCATTCAATTGATAAACGGCAAAAAATTACGAACAAAAATTGCCAGAAGTTGTCCCGCTTAGATTTGAAATCGTTGTTACTTCTAACTCATCCACTACCATTTAAATTTTTATTTTATTTTCCCGAAATTCCCAATAGCCATCTGGTCCGAGAGAACTCGTAATAACTGGGTCATACTTTAATTAAACTCCTCAACAAATGTGCACCAACATCCGATAAAAAAAAAACTTCATCCCTCTCCTACGGCAACGACCATCGATTTGTTGTTGCTTGCATGTGCAAGTTATTGTCTAGGCGCGCAGCGATTACAAATTGCAACCATTTGCGAAGGATGAACAACTTTATGACTCCTCGTTCGCCTCCACAGCAAGGAAGAACTTTTCAAGGATTTTGTACGCTTAATACATTTTCAAAAACTGCTTCAAAAAAATATCTTTAGGTCAGATGAGATGTATCTTCAGATTCTTGATTTTATATTTACCCACATAAAGGAAAACCTAACCTCAGTATGTGAGTCTTGAGTACTCTCCTATTCGTATGTGGGAGTGCAATTGCATTTCACTCTTGAGAGAGAAACTTTATTTTTCTTCGGGTATGTTCACAAAGCGTTTAACTTTTCAAAAACTATTAATTTTTCCATTAAGCTTTGGGAAATTGTTAGCCGATTTTGTAAGTACATACACTTCATGGGCTGGCCATTTAAAGTTTGCTCTGAGTAACTGTTCTTAAACCTTTAATAGGCTGTGATTCATTCATTTCATATTGATTATTTTCAGGCACTCTCTGTCACCGGTTAATTGTAATTCACAACTGGACTTGTGAGCTGACTTTTTGACAGAATATATAATTCTTCTTCGGCTTGCTTAATACGATATATGCTGGCAATTCTATTTAAGAACACACAATTCATATTTGTTAACGGATTGCACGTGACGTACATTATTCATCCATTTTGTTTTTGAATCAAAATTTTTAATCAAATTAAGTGAAACATTTCGTACAATAAATGATGCAAATTAGTTGTTACAAAAGGAAATCGAGATCCTGTTTTATGTCGTTGATTTATTTTTGCTTTAAGTTACCAATGTGGTATTGCTGTCAAGTGATTTATCACGACTGACAGTACGTAACTACGTAATAAGGAATAAAAAAGTGCCCAACGTCGCATTAAGATACTTTACGCTGTTAAATTGTGTTATTTTTAAATTGGTTATTAAAAAAATTGTCACGAAGCGATTCAGAATTAAGTGCTTCTTCTAGTAGTTTTGTTGTGATTTGCATTCAACCAGTTGAACTTTAAACATATGAAGTATTTTGACTTCGAATTTTAATGATCTTTAAAAACAACCTTGTACAACTGGAAGCGATATTCAAAAGTACAGGGTGCAATATATTTTATGTGAAAACATTGAATAACTTTGACATTTATCAACCGTTTGACTTGAAACGTCAATTGAGTAAAATTTTAACCATGATTACCTTTACACCAAAACAAAGCGCCGAAATGATTTCCATCTTCATTGAAAAAAGTCGTTCAGTTCTGTAAACTCAACCTGCATATCGTCGAAATAACTTGGCCAAAAAGCACCGTCTGACAATACTATTCTTCGTTTGTTTCAGTTCGTTTCAGTTCGTTTCAGTACTGAAAATTACTTAAGTTGCCCATAATAGACTTTTGTGAATGGAAGCGATTGTCAGAGTGGAAGTTGTTTTGTCAAAAAATTTCGTTGCTTATGAACTTAGAAATTTAAATGTACACAGCTGTTGAAGTAAAATGTCAAATTTTCGTATGAAAGAACAAAAGAAAGAGAAAGAGCGAATGAATTCGCTCGCAAGTGAGCAAATGTGAACGAAAACTGAACGAATCGATGTGAAAAGCTATTATGGTCGTACAGTTCAGTTGTGTAAACTCAACCTGCATATCGTCGAAAATATCTTGGCCAAAAAGCACCGTCTGACAATACTATTCTTCGTTTGTTTCAGTTCGTTCCAGTACTGAAAATTACTTAAGTTGCCCATAATAGACTTTTGTGAATGGAAGCGATTGTCAGAGTGGAAGTTGTTTTGTCAAAAAATTTCGTTGCTTATGAACTTAGAAATTTAAATGTACACAGCTGTTGAAGTAAAATGTCAAATTTTTGTATGAAAGAACAAAAGAAAGAGAAAGAGCGAATGAATTCGCTCGCAAGTGAGCAAATGTGAACGAAAACTGAACGAATCGATGTGAAAAGCTATTATGGTCGTACAATACAAATTGCATGTGTTCGTACAGTTACGGAAGTGGTCGTCCGCAACCATCTTCTATTGTAGTTCAGCCTTTATTTAGAACAGAACAGTGGGAGATTCTGAACATGCCGTTCATCAACGCCCATGGCGTGACAGTGAAGTTGTTAAAGCGGTAAGGGAGAGTGTTGCCGAGAACCCACACATGTCGTATCGTCAACGAGATCAACATTTTGTCATCAGTGTAACCACCATGCGGCACATTATTTTGCATAGTTTTACGTTTAAAGTGCAGTTGTCTCATAGAATATTGTCGACCGTATACGGCGTTTAGAATACGGTCAAGCAGTGGCTGAAATGATTTTTGGGATCAAATTTAAATGGCCGAACACATCCATTTCATACTTTCCGTCGTCGTAAGCAAGCAAAATTGCAGCATTTAGGAGTGGAAATTCCACACTAGAAACACCAAGAAATTACGGTTTGGGCCTGCGTTTGCCCCATAAATCAAAAATCAATTCAATGGGGTCAAAGCTGATCCTCGGAAAACATGGGGACTAATAAATGAACTTTTGGGAAGGGAAAATCCAACTATCGACGATACAATGTCAGCCAATTTTTCAACGGATATATCTGTTCTGACGAATGATTGTGCGAACGCCTTTTCAAAACAAATATCCAATATCACTGTACATCACTGCAATACCACAACATCGTTTCACGAATATAAAACCATATCAACTTCAATATTCGCTAGAGCAACTGACATAGAAAAGGTTTATCGGATTATTAAAGGGCTGGAAGAAAGGAAATCGCCAGATTTAGACGAAATTCGAGCAGTTGACATAGAGAAACATGCAAATATATTCGCTCTTATCCTGTGTTAGTTCATCAACCTCAGCTTGGTGCAAGCAAAAATTCCAATAGAGCTCAAAACGGCAGTAGTAAGACCAATCTACAAAGGAATAGTAAAAAATGATTGAAAAATTATCGAACAATTATAGACCAATTTCAATCCTACCGGCTATCGAAAAATGTATGGAAAGTGTAATTATGAAATGATTTCAGAATTTTATATCCAAGCACTCTCATAACAGTCAGTACGGCTTCCAAAAAAGTAAAAGCACAGGTAAACTTCTGGCCGAAATCGCAAATTTGGTTAACCAAAGCTTGAACAGAAGACTGTACTAGACATGTACTAGTACTGTTCGGACTTCAGTAAAGCTTTTGACACTTTGAATCATTCCAACTTACTAGAAGCTCTACGACGAATTGACATAAGGGGATTAATGGCGGATTGGCTATGGGAATATCTGAACGACCGACTGTTCTGTGTAAAAATCAGGAACGCGCTGAGTGAAAGGAGAAAGCTTAAATATGGAGTCCCTCAGGGATTTAAACTTGGTCCAATCGTTTTCATCCTCTACACGAACGAGCTTTTGCACGTCTTTATTTTATATTTTATTGAATGTCGGCAATTATGTATGGAATACAATATCAGGTAAATGTCCGCCTCTGTTATTCTCACAAATACGAGCCCTTTTGAGCACACTTTTCATTACATTCTCCCACATTTCACGCGGTATTTCATTAATTTCATCACAAATATTTTGTTTGAGTTGCTCTAGCGTTTCTGGTTTGTTTGCATAAAACTTGCTTTTAAGATATCCCCACAAAAAGAAGTCCGGAGCGGGCAAATCCGACGGCCGTAGAGGCCAATCAACAGTACCATTTCTTGAAATAACTTGTTGTGGAAAGTGGTCTCGCAGTAATACCATTGAAATCCTAGCTGTATGCGATGTTGCACCGTCTTGTTGATACCATACGTTGATCAATCCCAAAGCTTGCAGTTGTAGCGTTCAAAAATTTCAATCATAACACGATATCGCTCCCCATTCACAGTTACCGTTACGCCGTTTTCATTTTCAAAGAAGTGAGGTCCAGTGATTCCTCCTGATCAAATTGCGCACCAGACTGTAACTCTTAATTGATGCAAAGGTGACTGATGATAATTTGAGGGTTTTCCATTGCCCAGAACCGGCTATTCTGTTTATTCATATATCCTTTCAAATAAAAATACGCCTCGTCACTCATTATGATTTTTTTATGAAAATCGGGGTTGTCATGGGCTAGCTGTAACATCGTATTGGCATATGTACGGCGGCGTAATTGGTCTTGTGGAAGAAGCTCTTGTGTCAACTGAATCTTAAATGGAAACAAATACAAATCCTTGTGCAAAATTGTGGCCAAGCTCCTGAGCACGGCGTCGAATTGAGGTTGATGGATTGTTTTGAAGACTTCCTTGAGCAGCAGTAACGTTTTCAGCCGATCTTGCAGTACGTTGTGGTGTATGCTTGGGACTATCACCTAAAGATCCTCTTTCTTCGAAATCATTCACTACACGATAAATAGTGTGCGTTTTGTTGGCACGTTGTTTCTCCCAAAAATTTCACGCAACTTTCTCATCGTCACAGTAATCGATGATTGCTTGTGATAAAATGTTTTAACGATTAAAACACGTTAGTTTATCGAATATTTTTTTATAATAAAATTGCCACGTGTCTACATCATGACTGCCAGAAATCAAAAGTCAAGACTAATGTTTACCGAAATGGCGGCAAAACAAAATAGTATACCTTACCGGCGGACACCCTGCAGATTGCCGACCGTCCACGTCGTTTGGAATACGGTCAAACAGTCGGTCAAATGATTTTTGGGATCAAATTTTAATGGCCGACCATATCCATAATAGAAGGCATAAAATGGTCAGATGATCTTGCACAATTCTGTGGCACATCTACCCGTGCTGGCTTCGCTCTAACAGATCTGTCTATCGACAAACGCTTTACTCCGTTTCCTTCACACATACACAGCAAGGAAAACATAAACGAAGGACAGCTGAAACTCTTACAGCTCATTCCATTGGTATTTCACGTTACATATACCAGACTAAGCCTGTAATTTAGCCATTCCCTTCAAACATACACAGCAAGGAAAACATAAACGAAATGCACCACAGTGTGGCCGCTGCACTGTGGGGCCAAGCGATGTTTACTTTCTATAATATCTTACCAAAACAAGTACCATCACTCTAACATCCATTTCACACTTTCTGTGGCCGTTTGTAAGTTAAATTGCCGCATTTAGAAAAATCCGCACTAGAAAACATCAACAAATTACTGTTCGGGCCTGCATTTGCCCCAAATACGTCATCAGACAAGATGAAATTGTAGAAAGGAATCGATATGTGGATATTGACTGATTTTTGTCCGCCCACAATTTTGTGAAAAATAGTCTGGAAGGTGCGTCATTCCTTAATGCAAATTGAATATTGCAATTTCTGCAACGAAAATTCCCTGGACGTGTGCTGTCACAAAATGGCGACATTCAATGGCAACCAAGGTTTTCAGGTTTCCCCCCTTCGATCGTACTTTTATGGGATTATTTGAAATGTAAAGTGTACCCCCTCAATCCTAAGATCACTAACAAGCTCAAGGCAAACATTCGCTATACCACCCGAGATGCTCGAAAAGCAAAACTTAGCAAAAAGGGCACATTTGTGTCCTTAACAAAAGGGCACATTTTGCTATAGTCAATAGAAGTATCCACTGGATTAATGTTAAATTAATTCAAAAATCAGTCCAAATAAATTGCAAAGGACTAAGTTAAATAAAAAAAATGTCATATATGGAAATCGTTATTTAATATTCACACATACCGATATAAAAGTTGACACACCCTATATATTCCACGACTTGTATACTGCATTAAAGTTTTCGAATCATTTCTTAATTGTGATTCTGGCTGCCTGTCATTTGGTTGACCATTTTGACATTACCCAAACAAACCCTCAGAACTGTCAGATTTAGTGAATATTCATGACAATAATTTTCTAAGTACAGATGCTTCCCACCATTGTTGAAGAAACGCGAACAGAAAACCTCATTGCCTTAAATGTCACTTTGTGCGCATTTATTTTTTTTTTTTTTCGTTCTTAACATCGATAATCAAATAAAAAATCACACTCTGACGATCTTTCAACTAATTAAATTCAATTTCATTATTCAAATAGAAATGCGAAATGAGTGCAACGACAACGACCGACGGGTTCAAATGATGTTCTCAGAATTTAACATTACGACCAGCACATGCAATGAAATCCAATTATCATCGATAAATGGGTTTCTCCGCAGCGATATTTATCATCAAATTTGTTAATTCGATGACAATCAGATAACTCAATTAGTCGCAAAGTTTCTTTTCCTTTTTTTTAGTCAATAATTAAATTACGCCTGTAATCACGTTGATGAATAATGTCATGTCTGACTTTCTAGTCATTCATTTGAATTTTTTAAATGGCTTTTTTTTTTTGGAGTTGTATAAATTCTTAAAAAAGGGTGTGTTACGAAGCTACGGCAAGATAGACATCCAAAAACAATTCTCATGCTGACACCATTTTTATTCCCCATATTCAATGGATTCAAAGGAGCAACAAAATCAAATTAAAATCGCAAAATGGCGTTTTGACAGTTGACAGTTGTTCATATTTTTTCAGATTTGATTTTTCTTGTTTTCTTTTAACCCATTTAGGACGAGAACGATTTACTGGGAATTTTTCGGTAAAAAATTTCAAAAATGCAAACTCAAAACATTAACAAATAGTTGTGATCATTTTTTTATTTGGCCCGCTGATCGTTTAGCCGATCGAACCTGTTACCATATGGTCACCGTCGTCCATATTGCATGTAAATGCAATTTTTGCATAAAGGAAGGAATAAAAAAATCAATTTGCGAAGTAAAATCTTTATTGGTTCGCTGAAATTAGATGATAACGCTCAAAATATTGTGGGCAAAGGCCTACATCACACTTTTTACAAACTAAGCGACTCATGGCCTTACAAAATTGGTAGGCGCACCTCCGTCGTGTTGCATAAGGTCCAACATAATGACTCAATCCGTCAACTCTTACGTCAGCATCCGAAATGTTGTATTTTTTCTTAGCCTTCTGAAAACGCGTAAGATCGGCAGACTTGTCGCAGTAGGGCGTTGTGATATTTCGCCGAAATTGTTTATGGGAAAAGTTTCCTCCACCATTCCTATGGAGGACCCAAGCATTCTCAATACCTAAATAAAAAATAAAAAATTTTTGGCGCAACAGGCTCGTTAGAACCCAGGGCCGAGCTTTCTCACAACCAATCATGTGTGCGTGTGTAATGCTTGCACGATGGTGGGACCTCCTGTTTTATGCCGACTCCGAACGGCGAATTTGAGATTAGCTTTTCTTGACAATTGATACAGCTCGGATGATTTGTCAGATCATCACGAGAGGAGGGCCAGTGAAAAGTCATTTAGGTGTTGCTACGGCTGGGAATCGAACCCACCCCTTCTGCGCGGCAGTTCATCGCACATCAATAAAATAAGCAAAAATGGAAAACCACCATTTTTTTCTTCTTTCGGGTAGATATACGAAAATATGTTATGTTTTGGTCCATGCTATCTGTTCCACCCATAGCTTTATTATATTCTTTCAAGACGTTAGCTCTAGAAACGGTGATGTGGGTGAACGTCTCACGTGAATAACGTTAAGCTTTTCCGACAGGATTTTCTCCAAATATAGTTGATGCCACACTTACTTACTTACTTAAGTGGCGCTACAGTCGGGAATAAACGTGGGCCTCAACCAACATGTCTCTCCAATTAGCCCGGTCCTTAGCTAACTGCCTCCAGTTTCGCACTCCAAGTTGGTTGAGGACGGTTTCTACTTGTGCGCGCCACTTAAGGCGAGGATTTCCAACTCATAAGCCGAATCTGGTCGGAAGAAAGTATGCCTGTAGAATGGAACCTCAGCATCGTTTGCCCGATCCACAAAAAAGGAGACCCTCCGAACTGCTCCAACTACAGAGGCATAAGTCCCCTCAACATCGCATACAAAATTCTATCTGCCGTTATATGTGAACGCCTGAAACCGTTTACCAACAACCTGATCGACCCTTATCAGTGTGGTTTTAGGCCAGGAAAGTCCCAACCGATCAAATCTTCACACTTCGGCAGATCCTGGAAAAAACCCAAGAAGTCCAAATCGATACCCAACACCTATTCATCGATTTCAAAGCCGCATACGACAGCATTTATGGAGACGAACTATACAGAGCCATGTCTAGTTTTGGTATACCGCCTAAACTCGTCCGTTTGTGTAGGACGACGATGGAGAATTGTCGCTGCTCCATCAGGGTCGGAAACGACCTCACCGACACATTCGATACCAAAAAAGGATTTAGGCAAGGTGATGCGCTGTCATGTGACTTCTTCAATCTGATTCTTGAGAGGATTGTGCAAAACTCACGAGCCAACACCAGAGACACAATTTTCCAAAAGTCTGTACAACTACTAGCATACGCCGACGATATTGAAATGATTGGTAGGACCCAACGTGATGTCATAGCCCTGTTTGCTAGTATATAGAGAAGGAAGCGGAAAAAATGGGTTTAGCAGTAAAAAGGGCAAGACGAAGTATATGCTGTCAACACGAAGGGACACACAACATCGACGAATTGGACAGAACGTCACCATTGGCAGATATAACTTTGAGGTAGTACGGGGCTTTGTCTATCTCGGCTCCGCTATTAACTCCGACAACAACATCTCGTCAGAAATTAAACGAAGAATTACTCTTGCCAACCGCTGTTTCTTCGGGCTAAGAAGGGAATAAAGTAGTAAAGCCATCATTCGAACTACTAAGGAGATCTTATATGAGATCCTGTTCATCCCAGTCCTGCTCTACGGCGCTGAAGCATGGACCGTCTCAAAAGCGGATGAAGAAATCCTTGGTCGATTTGAGAGGAAAATTTTTCGAAAAATCTTCGGTCCCGTTTGCGTTGACGGGCTATGGAGACCAAGATTCAACCAAGAACTATACGAGCTGTACAGCGACATGCCCCTGGTAAAAAAAAAACTTCGGCATTGAACGTTTAAGATGGCTAGGACATGTAGAACGAATGGACAACAATACTCCGGCTCGCAGAGTCTTCGATTCCCAGCCAGACGTCGGACGCAGTAGAGGTAGACCTCGCCTTTATTGGCGCGCACAAGTAGGAACCGACCTCAACCAACTTGAAGTGCACAACTGGAGGCAGTTAGCTAAGGACCGGGCTTATTGGAGAGGCATGTTGGTTGAGGCCCAGGTTCATTCCGGACTGTAGCGCCACTTAAGTAAGTAAGTAAGACCTGGCAAAACGTTGAAATTTAAAGGAGAAAAATTCACAGGTTCAAATATGGACGGATCGGCAAAAAAAAAAACTTCTTGTTATTGGCAAATCAAAAAATCCAATGTGTTTCAAAGGTACCAAGTGCTTTCCTGTTGAATATACAGCAAAAAAATGCTTGGATGACTTCCGAAAGACAAAAAAAAAGAAAATTTTGTTGCTTGTCGATAACTGGCTCAGTGGCGCGATGGTTGGTGCGTTGAACTGCTGCGGCAGAAGGTCTGGGTTCGATTTCAAGCAGTAGCAACACCTAAACGATTTTTTACTGGCCCTCCTCTCGTGATGAGCTGACAAATCATCCGAGTAGTATCAATTGTCAAGAAATGCTTATCTCAAATACGCCGCCGTTCGGAGTCGTTAAAAAACAGGAGATTCCGCCATCGTGCTAGAAGTACACACGCACATATGAATGGTTGTGAGAAAGCTCGGCATTGGGTACTAATGAGCCTGTTGCGCCAAAAATGTTGTCTCAAAATTGTCGATATCTGCCCTTCACATCGCAAGACTCCAAACTTTCCTTCAATATAACTATCTTTCCTTCCGCCTAATACAACATCGATATCGAAGCCATCGATGTGACAAGAAGCCTTAAAAGCAATTATTTGGTACCTAGCTAGTTTATAATGAATGTACCATTGGCTTTTTAGACACTGTCCGCATGGTGGCCACGGTTTGGGACTGTGTTAACAGCAGCACAATTGCTAACTGTTTTAAACATGCTGGCTTGCAGTCTTTCAACAACTCTGCAAAAGAAGAACAGTTTGATGAAGAGGAGTATTGGCCCCTTTCTGAATGAATTGCCCTAATGAACAATTCAAACATCGTCGCTTCAGGTACAGCATGGGAGGAGTACGTGTCTATTGTTGACAATATTTTAACTTCAGGTGATTAAAACTTAGAAGAAATAGTGAGTGCTGCTGCTGTCGAAAATTCAGTTCTTGATAGCTCTGATGGAGATGACAGTGTTTTAATCAAAACAAGCCCTTCAATAGCTGAGGCATTAAATGCAATAGAGGCTGTTAAGGATTCATGTTTTTTTTTTTTTTTCAAACACAACACAAGGATTAACAAATAATGTAAGTCTCTACCCTTAAAGTAAACAAACATTCAATTATCACAGATTTTTTTCAAAAGAACTGAATCTTAAATTATTATTTTAAAAATTTTAATTTCCGTATATGCATTTTGTGTATATAAATAATGTACATGTAAAGCTAGGATTACTTTTATTGAAATGAAATAAAAATACCTATGACATAACATAGATATTAAAAAAATAATAGCGACATCCGCTTAAACGACGGAAAATTTATTTCCCATGAGTGGTCGCTATCACCGAATTCTACTGTATATAAACCTTTGACTTTTATTTGGACCATGTTTTTTCAACATCGAATTTGAAACAACACCGTAAACGGTGTCACAAAAAATGTTTATCATGCAACTCTTTTCCTATGCTATACTTTATCCATCATATTTCATAAATTCTTTCTTAACAAATAAAGATATTTAACAATCGAAGACATTTTAATCATCTGCGTTTTTTTTTTTATGTCATATTTCATACATTATTGCCCACAGAATAAAATAATATCAAGCCGATTTCACTTTAAGTAATCATTCATCAATTTTTAAATTTTTCCAAAACATCATCTGTCACTTCCGATAGTTATGCCTTAACTTGGCAAATAATTTTGACAACCTTGTTAAACCTCTTACTCGACGTTCGTTAATTTTAATTGAAAATGGTTACGTATACGCAACGTATGCCTGTCTCATTAAACTTTTAATATTTTCATATTCTTAATAACTTTTTAACTTTCGAACTTCACAAGTTTACTTATCCCTCTTAAGACTTCATTTTGCATAAATCCATTTCATAATTTTAATCCCTTTCAAACAAAAGGATTACTTCGTAACATGCTTACACTGCACATCATGCCAAACAGATACGTGAATGATGATGCAAACCATCAACTAACACAAACTATATGGGAATCCTGAATCAACAGGACCCAACAGAATTTATTAAATGTGTAAACACATATTGTTTCTGCATACTACCGCTCTTTCAAATCATTTGACACTGACAGGTATGAAAAGTGAGAATTCACTAAAAATCTCTACGTTACGTAACCATTGTTATGGAATGCTTGGTTATGACGGCTTTTCTGGAATAAAATGCACCGTTCAACTTGAATACTTTGATGTGGGGATTTTTTTTTTGTTAAATGCTTTTGCGGAAATGTTTATAGTGTAAGAATTCTAGAATCTGCTGTCCATTTCCTGCGCATTATCGCAATTGGATATGCAGTACCTCCAGTTGGTTATGATTTCCGGTCTAGACGGGGTGTTCTCAATTCTTGCTGCGAGTTTCAATTATTTTTCATTTCCTCTGTCTGAATCCTGATGATTGGTGTAAGGATTATGTGAGGTAACGAGTAGCATCGTGTTGCCGTGTTAATTGAGGTCTTGATGTACCTATTGGCGAAAAATAATGGAGTGTTCCAAAAGGGGGTTGTTCAGACTTCTCTGGATGTGCATTTAAATGGGTTTAAGAGATAATTGGGTTTAATAGCATCATCCTTGTCTATGATTCAGTTTTTTTCTTTATTTTAAGATATTCATTTCGATTCACAAGGATGAGGTTAAGACAACTAAACTGATTGATTTACTTTTTATAAGCATATATGTGAAAATAATTTTTGAAACAGAAACAATAGAATCTACGTTCTCTCTTTTATTATAATTGAGTTTCAGTCTACTAATTACTTCTTTAAGTGGCGCTACAGTCCGGTATGAAACTGGGCCATAACCAAAATGCCTCTCCAATTAGCCCGGTATTTGGCCAACTGCCTCCAGTGGCGCACTCCATTGGTCCTGTGGGGTGGTTTCTGACCCTGATAGATGAGCGAGAATTCTCCATCGTCAGTCTACACAAACGGTCAAGTTTGGGCGGTTAAACAAAACTAGACATGTCTTTGTAGGTATAGATCGTCTCTATAAATGCTATCGTATCGTAGCTTTGAAATCGATAAATAGGTGGTGGGTATCGATTTGGACTTCCTGTGTTTTTTCCAGGATCTGCCGAAGTGTGAAAATTTGATCGGTTGTGGACTTCCCTGACCTAAAACCACACTGATAAGGGCTGATCAGGTTGTTGGTAAACGGTTTCAGGTGTTCAGATATAACGCAGATAGAATCTTTTAGTCAATGTTGAGGCGACTTATGCCTCTGTTGTTGGCGCAGCTTAGAGGGTCCTTTTTGTTTGTAGATCGGGCAACGGATGCAGAGGTTCCATTCTTCAGGCTTACTTTCATCCGACCAGATTTGGCGTATGAGTTGGTGGATGTTACTTACCAAGTCATCGCGGCCGGCTTTATAAAGCTCAGCAAGAAGGCTGTCATTTGCGGCAGCCTTATTAAGCTTAAGTTTAGATATTGCTATCCTTACTTCACTCATGTTGGATTGCTGACAGTGTTTGCTGTCGTTGCCAATATTGAATGTTCTTTCTGCCTGACAGCGGAATGTTGTTCGTCATCGCCGTTTAACAGTCAGTAGAATTGGTTCTTCCATAACCTCAGCATCGATTGTGTCTCAACTACGATATTTTCATGTTCATCTCGACAGGGTGATTTTGACCTTGATGCGAATTGTTACAATGCGTTCGTGCGTTTGGACACATAAGAATTCTTGCCTAAGGCTGGCACTCACAGCAAATCTGCATCCGAATAGTCGCTGTTTTTGCTCACTATAACACGGTCCGTAGTAGATGTCACAGTTGTTCATCCTCTTTGCGCCTGACCCATCCCATCGCATTTCCTGGATGGCAGTAATGTCTGCTTTGTAGCAGTATATGGCTTCCGCTAGTTGGTTGCTTGCACCTCTCCTTTTAATCTTCTCACAAATCAAGTGCAGACACGAACTGGTTGTCCTTTTTTCGTTTATACGGGTATTCAAAAGTGAAATCCGTCCTTTCCGAGGTTCTTGGTCGCTTCGAAACCAGTTTTTTTTTTTATGTGTGGGTAGTTAACCCAAAGCACAACCCATAACCAGGAGGGCCAGTTCCAATTTATTAGATACCCCTAAGAAACGGTTCCATCAGTATCCACAACGGAATTGAGCGCTGCCGTTGGCCTTTCTGTTCATCCGCCACCACCTCTGTTCAAGGGGCCTTACTAACCCTTGAAATTCCTGGCCAACCTGATGTCCGACCATGCCGAATATGCCTGGGCAGCAGACCGGGTATTCATTTCGTGCCATTCTCACCAGGCTGTTAATAGTGTTGCTGTTTTTCGTCTTGTTATCAACACTCGCACTTATCGTTTAGCAAGTGCGCTCAATCGGATCTCTCACTTGAAAACGATTCCGTAATTAAAAAAAAATCGTAGGTTTCCTGCAATATCCTGAGACCGAAATTTGTTGGATTTATCTTCTCATTCTGGTTATTTTGTATGCATCATGAAGGGAACTCATCATTATTGTGCTCTCACTGGGATTCGAACTAGGGTTACTTACACGTCAGTCCATCACAGCACCCACCAGGCTGTTCTCTACAAGAAAGGTATCAGTGACAAACCACTTGAAACGTGCTCCTCAAAATTATGAATTTAAAGCCACCCTACACATTCAGTTTTTATAATTATAAATCGTAGACATCAGTTATATCAATTAGTAAAATATTGACGAAAAATCTAAATATATCATGTAATGTGAATTTACTGAAATTCTACTAAGAAATCGATAGGTAATTAAGTATTTTTCGAATGTAAAAAGTAAAAAAAATCATATTTGTGTTGACACGATTGGGATTGTAACCCAGATTTTCTGCGTTGTAGTTCATTACATAAAAAAACTGAGAAATCACAGCTGCTGTAAGCATTAAAAAAAAAGCTCTAAACAGGTCATGCCTCTATATACAACTTCGGCGGAAGCTCTAACAAAACATCTTTGCAAAATTCACATGTATACACATCCGCGGAAACAGTGAAGATACCATTTCATCTTCTATTTATCCGGTTAAATAACTCCAAGAAATATTATATAAGCTAAACCTCTGCGTACAAGTATAAAGAAAGCTTAATAAAAGTAATTGCTTCTAGGAATTTTTAATTGGAACTTTATAGCCCAAATATTGTTAGCTGTCATCACCCTTTTTATAAAGTTTTTCTGCATAAAAACCTTCCAAGAACTGTTGTTATGTTATTGATTTTCATATATTCAGATTTTATGTCCAGTAATTTTTGATCTATGGAAAACGATAGCTCTTCCATTCAAAAATTACTGGACACAATTTTCAAAAGGAGCTTAACTAATCGATTATGTTTTTTCTTCTGTAGAACAACAATGATTCAAGTAGAATATGTTTTATGTTAAATTAACAACCATTGTTGGACAATTACAGGGTGGCGCAAAAATAACCTTCCGATGTTTTTTTGGCTGTAATTAAAAAAAAATGAAAAACTTTGATTCTTCTTGTGAATTATTTTTATTTGGTCTTTTAATTTTTTTACATCAAGTCGAGAATATGATGTCATGTAAATGGCTGCCGCCACAGTTGATTGTCATTTGAGCCCTTTTTATGGCATTTTCCATCACTTTGGCCAAAACTTCCGGCGATAGGTCCTCACATTCTTGACGGATATTGTCTTTAAGAGCTGCAAGAGTCTGAGGCTTGTTGACATAAACCCGCGACTTCAAAAAGCCCCACAAAAAGAAGTCTGGAGCGGTCAAATCAGGCGATCTTGCTGGCCAGTGCAAATCGCCAAAACGGGAGATTAGGCGCCCGGGAAATGCATCCTTCAGCATATCGTTTATGGCACGTGCAGTGTGTGCCGTTGCACCGTCCTGTTGGAACCACATGTTTTCCAATCCCAATTCATCAAGTTGCGGCAAAAAGAACACGTTGATCATTGCTCTGTAGCGCTCACCATTCACAGTAACCGTTTGGCCCGCGACGTCTTCGAAGAAAAAAGGTCCGATGACTCCTCCAGCGAAAACAGCACACCATACAGTGACTTTGAGCGGGTGTAATGGCTCTTCGTGGGTTACACGCGGATTTTCAGTGCCCCAGAAGCGTATATTTTGCTTATTTACGTACCCGCTAAGATGGAAATGGGCCTCATCACTCATGATTATTTTTGATGAAAAATCATCTTCCTCTTGGTGGTGATTAAGGATGGCTTGAGCGTATGTAAGACGCGATTGGCGGTCAGCAGCTAACAGCTGATGCACCGTCTGGACTTTGTACGGAAACATCTTCAAATCTTGTACCAAAATTCGCTGTAAAGACCGTCGACTGATACCCATTTGCGTGGCACGTCGTCTGGTCGATGTCGACGGCGCTTCCATGACATCTTCGGCTACAGCAGCAATATTCTTTGCAGAACGGCTACTCCGGGGTCTTCCACGCCTGGCAGCATCTCGTGTTGTGCCAGTCTCTTCGAGGCGAGCGACTAAACGTCGCAGTGTTTCACCAGTAGGCGTTGGATGGCTAGGAAATCTGCGACGAAATTCACGTTGTACCAAAGTCACCGACCGATTATTGCTCAAATAAATAGTCACCAATATTCCGCGTTCTGGAGCAGTGTAGCGTAACATTGTTTATTAACGTGTATTTCGCATGTGTTTACTACACAAATGTCAAAACAGAACTGACATTAGGGGCCAATCGCAAAATTTATAGCATTTTCTGATAGGAGGATTACTTTTGCGCCACTGTAAAACTGTATAAACTTGACAGGACTGAATAAAATTTAACTATTGTGCTATCCTTCCAGTTTAAGTCTTTCTTAGTGATAACTTAAACCCTGTATAAACACATCTCTGCTTAAAAAAAAAATCCCACTAAACGACTGATCATGTTGTCAAGTACTTAAGGCAGATAAAGTTCTTTTCCTTATAAGAATTCATCAAAGAATTCA
Source organism: Rhingia rostrata (assembly GCA_949824845.1). Classification (NCBI taxonomy): domain Eukaryota; kingdom Metazoa; phylum Arthropoda; class Insecta; order Diptera; family Syrphidae; genus Rhingia; species Rhingia rostrata. Next base: position 72,534,280 of record OX463758.1, on the reverse strand, counting down.
TTTGACATTTCTCAAGCCAGTATCGTCTTTCCCATTTATTTCATCATTCACATTCAACTGACTCTTACAGCGAATTCCACCACAAAAATACTTTCCAAAGTATTTCCGCTAAACCACTTCAATTTATCACCATGGTACCTTCAAAAAATGTTTAATGATGCGAGAGATACCTTCACATTAAAGGCACAACATCAAAAAAATGGTATTTCCTTTCATATGGTGTTTTGATCTCTCCTTCAAATACCCACCTCCACCACCCAACCACTCACATTTATTTAAACTCACCTTGAGTGATGCTATCAACTTGCAGAGCGATAATATCACCGCATTACTTTCGTTAAGTGGAATCTTGACATTATAATTATTTCACCCATTTCCCCCAACCTCCGGGGAAAATGAAGGAAACAAATTTTTCTAAAAAAAAACGGGTCATTTATAAACGTCCTATATAGCTATAGCCTACACAACAGAAGTTTTATCGATTTTCTCTGTTTAAATTCCTTAACCAAGGTCTTTAATCACACAACTCACGGAAAAGCTATAAAATTGGAAAAACGATTCTTTTGATGGAATTTTTGAGCAAAATGTATATTAGAAGGACGAAAACAAGGATGGAGAAGGGAATGTCTTATTTTTTGCTTGTAGTGGTCGGTAGATAGATCAAAATGTCGACATAAAAGTTTAGAAAAAAACGCTGCTAAAAATGATTGATTAAAAAATAAGAGAGATATTCATCTTTAGAGCAGATTGAAAGTGTCCTTCCAAGGGATATCTATAAATTGTGGCACAGGAAGATGATTCAGTTAAGGGGTTATTGTGATTTAAGAGTATTGGGAGGTGTCAGAAACTTTTTTTCCTTTTTGTTAAAACGTGTCTGGGTATTGAACTTCTTAAAATTTAACTTGTGGTAAATTATTACTTTTAAGTTGTCAAAAGCGGACTTTGACTTTTAGACATAATTAAGACGGATTTGAGAAGTTAAAAATAGAAAGGTTTTTCTATAAAAGTAGACGCAATGAGATATACCACTAAAAATGGTTCAGCATGTTAGTTGCCTTGCAATTTTTAATTTGATATTTTTAAACTTTGAACACACTTACTATTCAACATTTCATTGAACGCTTCCTATCATTCAATTTAAATAAAACAAAGTGTGTGTGAGATATCATAGAAATTTTTTATTCGTTTGAAAGGCCTGTCGAGGTCTTCCTCTACTGCGTCCGACGTCTGGCTGGGAATCGAAGACTCTGCGAGCCGGAGTATTGGTTGTATCTTCGTCTCCATAGCCCGTTAACGCAAACGGGACCGAAGATTTTTCGAAGAATTTTATTCATCCGCTTTTGTGACGGTCCATGCTTCAGCGTCGTAAAGCAGGACTGGGATGATCAGGGTCTAGTATAGGATCTCCTTAGTAGTTCGAGTGATGGCTTTACTACTTTATTGCCTTCTTAGCCAAAAGAAACAGCGGTTGGCAAGAGTAATTCTTCGTTTAATTTCTGACGAGATGTTGTTGTCAGAGTTAATAGCGGAGCCGAGATAGACAAGTCCCGTATTACATCAAAGTTTTATCTGTCAATGGCGACGTTCTGTCCAATTCGTCGATGTTGTGTGTCCCTTCGTGTTGACAGCATATACTGCGTCTTGCCCTCATTTACTGCTAAACCCATTTTTGCCGCTTCCTTCTCTATACTAGCAAACGTGGCTATGACATCACGTTCGGTCCTACCAATAACGTCAATATCGTCGGCGTATGCCTGTAGTTGTACAGATTTTTGGAAAATTGTGCCTCTGGTGTTGCTCGTGAGTTTTGCCCAATCCTCTCAAGAATCAGATTGAAGAAGTCACATGACAGCGCATCGCCTTGCCTAAATCCTTTTTTGGTATCGAATGTATCATTGAGGTAGTTTCCGACCCTGATGGAGCAGCGACAATTCTCCATCATCATCCTACACAAACGGACGAGTTTGGTCGGTGTACCAAAACTAGACATGACTGTCTATAGTTCGTCTCTATAAATGCTGTCGTATGCGGCTATGAAATAGAGGAATAGGTGGTAGGTATCGATTTGGACATCTTGGATTTTTTCCAGGGTCTGCCAAAGTGTGAAAATTTGATCGGTTGTGGACTTTCCTGGCCTAAAACCACACTGATAAGGGTCGATCAGGTTGTTGGTAAAGGGTTTCAGGCGTTCACATATTACGGCAGATAAAGTCTTGTAGGCGATATTGAGGAGACTTATGCCTCTGTAGTTTGCGCAGTTGAGAGGGTCTCCTTTTTTGTGGATCAGCAAACGATTCTGAGGTTCCATTCTGCAGGCATACTTTCTTCCGACCAGATTCAGCTTATGAGTTGGTGGATGTTACTTACCAAGTCATCTCCACCGGGAAAGCCTTCATTTCCGGCTGTCTTATTAAGCTACAGTTTAGATATTGCTATCCTCACTTCACTCAGGTCAGATGGTTGGCAGTCTTCGCTGTCGGTTCCAATATTGAACGGTTCACTCTGCCTGACAGTGGAATGTTATTCCTCATCGCTGTTTAACAGTCTGCAGAAGTGGTTCTTCCATATCCTCAGCAAAGACTGTGTCTCAACTACGATATTTCCATTTTCATCTCGACAGGATTCTGTTCGAGCCTTGTATCCTTGGCTTTGACGTTTTACACTTCGGTAAAACTTGCGAACATCGTTCTTGGAGTGGCACCTCTCTATATCCTCGATCGCGCGCTTTCCTTGCTCTTTTTTTTTGTCTTTCTGAAAAGCCGGTGTTCTTCCCTTCTTCTCTGTCTATAAAACTCAACGGCAGCTCTCGTCGTCACCTGCAGTTTAGCCTTGTAGGCTTCGTTCTTGGCTGCGAGCATCTGTTGGCATTCCTCATCAAACCAGGTGCATCTTGCTGGTGGGCGTGAGAAACCTATCACATCAGTTGCGGCTGATCTAATGCCTTGTTGGCACCGTTGCCATTGTTCGTCGACATTTGATGCTAGTGGTATGGTGTTAATCGAGAGGTTTTGGGGATACGCGTTGCGCGAAGGTCTTGGTGGTCTCTTGCGGTTGCAGTGCGTTTGCTTATATCTTGGAAACATAAGACTTCTTGCCTAAGCCTGGCACTTATCCGCATCGGAATGGTCACTGTTTCTGCTCACTATAACACGGTCCGCAGTAGATGTCACAGTTTTTCATCCTCTTTTTGCCCGGCGCATTCCATCGTATTTCCTGGATGGCAGTAATGTCTGCTTCGTAGCAGTTTAGGGTTTCCGCTAGTTGTTCGCTTGCACCTCTCCTGTTTAATGTTATCACATTCCAGGTGTAGATACAAACTTCGTTGTCTTTTTTTCGTTTAGCCGGGTGGTCAACAATAAAATCAGTCCTTTCCGAGGCTATTGGTTGCTTCGTAACGATGAATTTTTCCGTGGTTGGGTAGTTAGCCCAAAGCACAACCCCCAATCTGATGGGCCTTTTGCCCAACTTTGCAAACTATTAAAAATAATCTAGTACTTTTTTTAATCGCGCATATATCATTTGTGGAATGTTTAACTTTTAAGTGCTCCGCAAATTGGGTTTCAAGGATATCCAATAATTGGTTAACAAAAAAAAATTGTCCCTTACTAAGACGTTAAAATGAATTGAATGAATTTTCGTAGAATTCCTTATCTTAACTCTATAAAAAAGTAATCGAATGCAAAAAGCAAACATTTTATTTATTGGATCGGATTTTCCCAGCACATGCTATACTCACATGGGATTCTTGACATATCATACAGAAACCTACATTGCAGTTACTCTTATGGTATTTCTGCACTTACAGTATTTCAACATTTGATTGAATAAATTTGAATACATTCCGCGGTACGTAATGTAACATCATCACCCTGAAAATTTCCCAGCCTTACCCTTACACAGATGTAATTCCATGTCGGCATTTGAATATGAATTCAATATTCTCTTCTTAACACCCGACTCTCGTGTTGACCTCGTTACGTGGCGCAATGACATGTGTCAAATGTGCCACTCGCAGTACTAGAACTACAGCAAAACTGTAAACGAAGATGCAGTGATACGTGTGGTTTTAATTTGCTGGGACAGTTCTGATGGATGGTGTTGCAGTTCGCATGGTTTAGAAGCGAAATTAATTTGTATCCCACTTCCTTTTTCTCCTTTTTTTCTGCGTTGCTCTCTATAACCACACATTTGCTTCTGGTGAATTCCTTGCAATTTATCAAGGCAACTTCAACTGGCAAATAAACATGAAACTAATCCGGAAATTTATCGCTCAGCTTACGGTCTTGGGAGATTCTCTGCAGAAGGGAAATGTTCAGATTTAGTTAGCTCTGTTCTGTATGTTAAGGCTAATTACTGTTGGAATGGGATGATCTCTGTGATTTGTAGCACAGGATTTTAGAGAATTTACTGTTTTTAAAAAAGGAGTAATGTAGGTCCATAAAACAGTTTTTGTTTCTATCAACAGTGCTCTTTAAATATCAAGAAAATTCGTTTTTTTTTTATAATATTCCCCTCACTGATGTTCTCCATTAGATACAAAGTATTGCTTGACAGTTAATGGAGCTGTTATTCAGAAAAATTACCACCCACATTGTAATAAAATGTACGTTCTCTTTTCGAATCCGTTCAGGGTGCATCATCTGCTCTACAGCACACGAATACACTGACACAAGTCTAATCAAATCCCATTCTACTTCAATACAATTACATTAAACTAAAAGAATGATCCATTGTTCTCGCTTTGAACACAGTCACAACTCACAAGCACACTTCTTACTACGGAGAATCCTTCGTTAGTTGCAAATTCAATAAGTCATGGTGGAAACATTCTTGCAATTGAAATTGAATCTGAAAAGCCAAATCACATTTACTGCTGGTGCACACAGTTTGGTATGAGTACGGACGTGTTCCACAACACACACATGGCATATCGAATAGTTTTTATGCACAACGAAAACAACTCGAAAAATGTTACTTGTGTGAAATGGATTTTCAAATTTGTTTTGCTTTAGTGTGATACATATTCATTATGTTATGATATTGTTGTATTGACAGATGCATTTCAGTCATGAATTGCATTGATTGACACATTATGTCTTTGAAGTTCGATGTGTACGATTGTCAGAAGTCACGTCAAGGGTTATGATTGTTTTCAATCAATATAAAATCAATTATTCTGATTATAGTTATAGCTAGTTAAGTGATTTCAGATGTGAAGTTTGACAGCTGAAAAATGACGAGATGTAAACATTAGATAGGATGCGAAAAAGTGAATTTGTTTGATTTAGCTGCCCAGCTGTGGTGAACACTTTAATATGTCAGTGATTTAATGGGGGCTTGGATATACTTGAAAATTGGTTTGAGAGGTGACATAATTTAATGCCAGTACAACTTCTAAAGGACAATACGGCAAAAAATAGTGTTGGGATAATGAAGTGAAAGTGATTATTCGAAATGGAGCATTCAAAACTTGGATGTTTTCTCTCTGTCAATAAATAAAATTTGGAATATAGGGGTTCCTAGGGTTACCTAACTCATTTGTATTGTTGTGTGAAAGGGCTTTTAAATGTGGAAAAATCATAGCATAAAATGACACTATACACCCTAAATTCACTTATCCCATTAAACTCAGATTAGCTAATCTGTATAAGATGTGATAAAGACACAGGTATTCGCTAAGCCAAAGGTTGGATAATCGAAGTACCTAAGGGAAGGATTATCTATAAGGCGGACTGCTCGTTGTTGAATAGAGTCAAATAATTTACATACATTAGTGAAAACAGTATTCTGGACCTAGTGGTTTTCGGGCTTTTAAGAGAAGATGACAGCAATTGCTTGTCTTTTGACACAAAGTTTATATAGCCTTTCTGTTCCGATAATAAACCGATGTTCCGATTGATAAACATGGTCAAGGCAAGTTTTTTGTGGTTGAAGACAAATTTCGATACAGCTGATCAGCCTCTTGTATATGATTTTAACTGTGTGCACTGCTTCCACAACTATACTTTCTTGAAATGTATCGAGTTATGAAAAAGTGATTAATACCATCTTTTCTTTGAGAGAGATGATTTCTATTCAATACGTAAATTCTCCTATAATTGCTTTGTCTGAACTTCCTTACCGACATCGGTGATCTTCAGTAGTGTTAATCGATGGATTTTCATTTACACTTCCGAGACCGTTTTGAGGGTACAATATGGCGCTAGGTTTGACAATTTAGAGATGGGATTTCTTTCCTTCGCCGTCATTTAAAAAAGATGCTTTTTTAAGGGCAGTGATGTATATTTAGTTATTATTAGCGCAGCCCTGCTTTGATCCCCTCCTATAAATTCAATAAAATCATTTATTCGGGCTTAGTGAAAAGTTTAGCAAAGTTTATTGGTCACCTTAATCGTATTAGAAGTGATTCACATCATAATTGAATTGAATTTATGTACAGGGTGTCCGCCGGGAAGGTATACTACTTTGTTTTGCCGCCATTTTGGTTAACATTAGTCTTGACAGTTCATATTTGGCAGTCGTGAAGTATACACGTGGCAAATTTATTATGGAAACATATTCGATAAACCAAGGTGTTTTAATTGTTAAAACATTTTATCAAAATTAATCATCGATTACTGTGACGATGCCAACAAAACGCACTATTTATCGTGTAGCGAATGATTTCGAAGAAAGAGGGTCTGTAGCTGATAGGCCCAATCATGGACCACAACGAACTGCAAGATCGGATGAAATTATTACTGCTGCTCAAGGAAGTCTTCAAAACGATTCATCAACCTCAATTCGACGCCGTGCTCAGGAGCTTGGTCTTCAAAGAGCAACTTTGGCCACAATTTTGCACAAAGATCTGCATTTGTTTCCATTTAAGATTCAGTTGACACAAGAGCTTCTTCCACAAGACCATTTACGCCGCCGTACATATGCCAATAGGATGTTACAGCTAGCCGATGACAACCCCGATTTTCATGAAAAAATCATAATGAATGATGAGGAACATTTTCATTTGAATGGATATGTTAACACGCAGAATAGTCGGTTCTGGGCAATGGAAAACCCTCAAATTATTCATCAGTCACCTTTGCATCCATTAAAAGTTACAGTCTGGTGTGCAATTTGTTCAGGAGGAATCATTGGACCTTACTTCTTTGAAAATGAAAACATTGTAACGGTGACTGTGCATGGGGAGCGATATCGTGATATGATTGAAAACTTTTTAACGCCACAACTGCATGCTTTGGGATTGATCAACCTATGGTATCAACAAGACGGTGCCACATCGCATACAGGCAGGTTTACAATGGAATTACTGCGAGACCTTCTTGCACAACAAGTTATTTCAAGAAATGGTGATGTTGATTGGCCTCCATGGTCGCCTGATTTGACTGCTCCGGACTTCTTTTTGGGGGATTTCTGAAAAGCAAGGTTTATGCAAACAAAACAGAAACGCTTTAGCAACTCAAACAAAATATTCGTGATAAAATTAATGAAATACCGCGTGAAATGTGTGGGAATATAATGAAAAATGTGCTCAAATTGCCTCGCATTTGTGAGACTAATAGAGGCGGACATTTACCTGATATTGTATTCCATACATAATGGCCGACATTAAATTAAAAAATGTATCAATAAAAGATTCATTCTCTTTCATTTAATCAAAAATTATTAACAAATAAAGTAGTGTACCTTCCCGGCGGACACCCTGTACAAGAAGCAAAACCTCTGTTGACTTACAAAACACAATTGGAATGCCACGGTTGAGCTGTCAAAAACTCTTTTTTTTCATAATGCGTCGTTTAACAAAGTAAAGAAAAGCCAGCAAAGTTTTAATTTATCCTTTCGAACTCAATTAATTATAGTTTTCGCCGCAATACAATTTTAGTTCAAAAAAATGATTCAAATGTCTACCACTGTATTGGACTTATTTCTTTGCTATGCATCATTGCTAACTAGTTTGAGTAGTTGATTTGTTTGATACCGCAACATCCTGCGGCAACATTTCATTATGTCAATCTTCAATATTATTATTCAATTTATATCATCAAACGCATGCTACATTAAATAGCTCTCATGAGTAGCCATTTTGTAAATGAGTACTAATTAATCATGTCCAATCAATTTTAAATTTCACACACAAAAAAACAATGACATGAGCATACGTATATATATTTTAGTATTATGTGTGAAATACTGAATTATTTCCCATTACGAAATGCCTAGTGTGAACAATGCTTTGAAATCAAAGTAAACGTCTTTCTGCCAACCTTCAAAACTTAATCAATTTGTCCTGTCAAATGAATACACCCACAAAACAGGTTTTTCAATTGTTCTTTGAAGTTTTTATATTAATTTTACCCCCACCTTTGACCAGCTGTCAAACTAATGTAGCTAAGTATATCTTGTCTGCATTTATTGAATTATGTATTCTAATCCATAGCGCATGGAATAAATAACAAACTGGTCGGCTATTTGATTATAAATGACAGCTACCGTTGCGTGTGTGTCGTTAGCCATATGCTATCGCCATTTCCCTAAATGTCATGAACTGACAGTCATTACAAAAAAAGTTTCGTCTTTCATTTCATATTTAAGTAGTCACTATCTTATTCAGAGCAGTAAAGATATGGTTATTATTAATCCATGTCCTGTCCACCATTTTTATAAATCTCTTTGCTTTTTCTATTTTCAGTGTATGAAGGCGTATGTTGAATTTGAAATATACGAAGGCGCATATGATATATCATGTCCAGATGCCCAGTGCCCATCGCAGGGTATACTTGCACTGAATGAAATCGATAACATTGCATCACAAAACCTTATGAAAAAACATCATCGATATCGATTAAATCGAGGTAAGTTGTTGTCGGCAATTTATATTCCTTTGTCATTAGTATGTTGCATGTGATTTTTTTTATGTTTTATATTGTAAATCGATTAATTCTTATGAATTATTGAACACACCCGTTACATTGACAGCAAGGGGTACCATTGTTAATTCAAAGTATGCGTCTTAATTTGCATTAGCAACAGCAAGTATTATTTCAATAAAAACAGTAGGTTTAGCAAATGGTTACTGCCTGTCTGTCAATCCATCAACCTATTTCCTTATAACAGCTTACAATGTAATTATACAAAATAGCGGTTCGAAAGTGAATCGTGTTTGGAAGAAAATGTAAGTGGTATTTTCTTTGATCTTGGCGAAAACAGGTACCTGATGAGAATATGTATTTTTTTTAACTTTTTATTTAATTACATAAATTTAAAAAAGAGGAAAACAAAATGAATGGAAATGTCATTAAAATAATTTTATTAATTGGAAACTGGAATGACTTTTGAAAAATTTAAAAATAATGGAACAGTTATTAAACTGAAGTGTAGGTTTCGAAATTTCTACATACATGTATTGAATTAAGTGTGACATTGGCGCAAATTTATAGTCAATCGATGTTTAAGGGCTTAACTCCACACAAGTTAACATCCCCTTTAAATAAAAAGTAACTTTAACTTATTTTCATCAATAGACACTTTTTCACGTGGCGCTAATTAGCGTCGTACCTCTAAGAACTCTATGTCAAACTCACCTAAAAAGTGACGGTTCTGACAATCAAACAAACCCAATTTCAGTGAACACACCTAAAAGTGATAGCGAAACATATTTCAGATTTTTGTGCCTTTGCCCGTTGCCCGATTTGAAAATGACAGATGACATTATGCTAACTCTGCATTAAATATTTAAAGTTTAAACTTTAATGCAGAGTGATAACGCTAAAGTACACTCATTGACGACTATAATTATCAAAACGTGTTATTACGTGATAAAATATATTTAAAGTCAACTTTTAGCAACTATAAATTTGCGCCATTTTGTTTAAAGCTACAGGTGTATGTGTCATCAAATGTACGGCACGGTTTTAAACAAAATGTTTGTATGATAAAGCGTAATCAAATGATTTATACTTTTCTTTGCTTGTCATATAATGTAATTATTTATCGTTCAAACTATAAATAATGACATTTTGGTGAAAATCTATCAAATGTTTGGCACAATATTGCAAATTATGACTTCTCTTGTCAGATCAGTTTTTACTAATCCTCTGCGGGAGTGTTTCTTGTACTGGTTTGGTTAAATTTCTTTGATTTTTGATAAAATGAAATTCGTAAGGCGGGCTATTTTATATTTCACGCAAAGATTTTACTTCGCGGCATCATTTGAAATTTTTTGATTAATTCGAACAATACCTCAGTAAAGTGAACTTTATCTGTCAAATAAAAATTTCCTTACTGTACAGCACACAAACTTTTTTTTTAAATGGCGGTGTTCCGGATTTTAGTTTTACGAAGTTAACTCTTTCAATGCACTGTTCTCATGGGAAAAACTACCATATTTAGTCACGTCACATGGTCGATTGACCAATGAGAATAGTTCATCGGCAAAGTTTACTTGGGAAATCTAAAACCCGGAGCACGGCCAATATAACCTATTAGCAGAAAATTTGAGGAAATGAATTCAAACAATTTTAGTCTTAACGGATTTTTGGAAAAGGAACTGAGCTAATGAATTTCCATTTCTTCTTTATCTCCCATTTACTATTTATTTCACATCTGACATTCAAGTCTCTATCGGTCTTTGTGAATGTTGGAAAATGTGGACCAGGATGATTCCACTCTGGGTGAAAACACGTGAAAGCTATCATCGCGTCGGTAATCGATGAAACGATCAGTTTCTCTAATTTCTTATATTGAAAGTACTCCTCAATTATTGGCCACCATTGAACACGTGATCTTCTATAAAATGTATCTCTTTAATAGTACACAAAATGTCCACCCTTGGCGCCATTTATTCATATTAACGACAAATTCAATTTGTTGCTTTTTGCCAACAGATATTTCTGCAGTAGCAGTTTTATTCTCTCATAGGCCCTATTTTTCAGTGCGAGATCATCCTAGTTTCGTGATTAAACTCGAGTTAACTCAGTAAAGTAGTTATCGTTTTTCAATTATTTCATTTCCATTTTGTGTTGATATTTGACTGTTTTACGAAGAAAATGACTTTTAAGAAAAAAGAAAATAAACCAAACAGCTGATAACGGAGCGGGTGCAGTTTCTATACATCTCGATAACTTTTTGACAGCTAAATCAATAATTTATGAGTGCTCGCTTATCAAATCACCACACTCGGAATTAAATTTAATCCCGCACTGAAAAACTGCTTCATGAGTTAACTAGGGTTAAATCTATTCTTGGGTTAGTTAACTCTGAGTTAAGTCAGCACTGAAAACCGGGCCTTAGTTGCAAACTGTCAAAATGTTAATTCTCTCGCTTTTGATTTCGATTTCAGAAGAGGAAAATGCTAAGGATAACATATTTTTTTACAAATGATTGATGATAACAAAAATGTGTTATCGAAAATGTGGAACAAAAAAAAAATCATTATACTTTTGTTTAATTTATTTGCAAAATTAGAACAAATGTGGAGTGGTATGGAGAATAGGCTTTTTTCATGAAAATTCTGTATAAAGTTCCGATGTTGCCACTGCCTGTGAACACTACACTGACATTTGTGACGTTTGCTAATATTAGACAAATATTTTATCGCAGGTGTTGTTAACCAAAAGCAAAATTCCTTTCTGATAATGTTAATGCCAACTGCTTTTTATCAATTGCAAACGCCATTAATATTTGACAATTTCTTTACATGGATGTTTTTTTATATATAATTGATTTGATTATCTGTATGTACTCGGGGTGTTCATGGAACATCGGAAAGTCGTCGTAAAGGTTGTAAACGTGATAAAATTTCGACGTGATAAATGAACTGTCAAAATTTGTATGGGAAATCTTTCCCAACAATATCGGAATTTTCTCACAGGAATTTGGTGTTTAAACTGAGATGGTTGGAAACTTTTGAAATGATATTTTGACTATTAATCAGTCACTTTCAGACATCGAACGTATTCGCTAAACTGAAAAAAAATTATTTAGAACGGAACGAAATTCTATCAATAACTATATTACTAAATTGATATTCAATTCAATGGGTTACCGCATTATTTAGTTGTACAGTTTAAGGGTCGCTCATGAAAAGTCGTCGTAAAATTACAACCTTTCACACCTAGTAAAATTACGACATTGCATGAATACCCTTACTATAACATGTAACAATTGTTATTTTTTGAAAATAAATAATTTTTTAAATAAAAAATCGCAGTTATGTTAAGAAAAAAGATAAAATCCATAGTTTACTGTTTCGATTGACGTAAGCCTGTCCCATTAACGCCCACTGATCTCTGCTTTTGTGTCATTATACTTATTTCCATTAAGTTATCGTAAATCATCAGCCCACTATTGTTTGGTCTGTGAATTGTTATTGGGTCTTCTGAAGGGACCTTTGTTTGCTCATTTATTGCTTTTGTTATTTTAGTGGTGGTACAGTTATTTTTTATTTCATTGTTTTTTTTTTTTCATTTAACATACGTGTATTAATTTTACGTTAAACACCTTGTTGTCTGGCATATTTTAAATTGGTCAAGATCAAGAAGTGTCAATGCTAATATTATATTAGGTCATCTGTCATACTGTAGTTATTGTCAAATCAATAAAATGTTTGAGTGTCTTTATTATTGAGCTACTGTAACAAGCGTTCCGGAACTCAAATTTAGTAAGATATCTTAGATGAAGATCAGCTTTTCTCATTGTTTATCAGGTGACATTTGAGGGCAATTGCCTAAGGTTAATATTTTCAATCGACCATTTTTGTCAAGTGACATTGGAGGGTAGGTGACGGTTGAAACAAGATAAAAATATTAGCATGAGCAGTCAGATAAGAGTGAAACAGCTGATGGTGGTTCACCCTTTTATGCAAGTGTTTTTGATTTATCGTAATTTTATTTAATTCTTTAGCATATTTATTGATTTCCATTTGCAATTTGTGTCAGTTCTCAATAGTAGTAAATTGTTAGCCTTGGAAAAGTCTTATATTCTGGAAGTAAGCAAAAACCACGTAGACTAGCTAAACCCAAATGTCAAAAGTATGGATCAGAAATGGTTTCTTTACATTACGTTACTTTTATGGTACATCTTTGAGGGCTCATCTAAAGCTATATGTATGTATTATATCCCTTTCACTTTTATTTTACTCAAAGCTTACACTAAAGATGAATAATGAAACATATTGACCCCTACCAACTTTTGATGAAAGAGTCATTCGAGTTACCGAAAGAACAATTCATCCAAAATGAGACGCAGTGAGAATGTTGCCAAGCAGTCCTTTCATGTCAGTCACATTCACTTTTTATTTCACATCCGCCTTTCGAAAAATGTGTTGAAAAATGTTAGCAAGGATTATTTCACTCTGCTCGAATTTGTTGAAAACGCATTTCAATTTCTAACTGAAAGCGCACATAAAATTCTGACCGCCATTAGGCGTCACCCGTTGAGGGTTTCTGCCTTAGACAGGGTAGCTTTCCATCCTCTTCGATCCTGGGTACGTTGCTTCCAATCATTCAGTACAAGCGCTCTGGCATCTGCGATCGCTCGATCATTAAAGGTGGGGTTCGCTCTTGCTGAAAAATGGAACTCGAAGATTCTCTTGGCTTGAGCTTTAATGTTCATTCGCTCGATCTGGCCGGGCTAGTGTAGATAACGTTTTTTTTTTCGCAAAAACGAAGCAGCATCGGTTTCTTAATGGCAGTCTTTGTCATGTTTGGAGTAAGGCTTCATTTGTGGGGTTGATGTTGTCTCCGAGGTGGATGAACTCTTTAAAAACCTCGAAATTAATGCTATCATCAGTGATAGCAACGCTTTTTGCCTGTTCCAATAGTTGCCGTAAATAATTCTTTAACAACACGATGGGAGCGAGCAATGATGTCGAAATCGGTTTTAGTAGCCGGTCGGATTGAAGATATTCTCAGAGCCAGCGTTTCTACATTAAAGCCAGCTGACAGTTGATTGGTTTTTTTTTTTTTTGTAGAATTGGATGGTCTTCTTGTCTCGAGACTCTTCGATATCAGTGATCTGGGAAGCTGCGTGATATCTTTTCTCCCTATGCAGGGTTTTCTTGTCTTCTCTTCTACTGGCTCTATACTTTTTCCGAGCGGCTCGTGTTTTGCATTAAAACGCCTTGATATATGCATCTTTTCTCACCTCTTTTTGGTACTTCCAAATATCGTCATAGCGCGGGAGTGACTGGTAGCCAATTGTGGATTCGGCATTGGTGTTAATATTGTTGGAGTGTGATGCCACAGCGGGAAGTCCTTTACATGGTGCACTTTGGCAATCTCCGGTTCACTATGATGACCACCGCAAAGTCAATTTGTTGCACCATTCCTAGCTTCGTCTCATTGACAGTCGGGCTCCTGTATTTGGCTGCAATTAAAAAAAAAGGGTCGGAATCAACGTTTGCCACTATGGTACAAGGTGGGCCAAAAGAGATCACCCTATTGGAATATGCTCTTATTTTTGCAAATGGCCGCCAATGTCAAATCTGTTTTGACATTTGTGGACTAGACTGATGTAGAATACAAGTGAACAAGCCATGGAGCGATATACTCCCCAAGAACGCGGGGAGTACGATTGTGGACAATTTTTCGACCAAAATCAGAATGAGCGATGAGGCTCATTACCTCCTCAGTGGGTACGTGAACAAACAAAACTATCGCTTCTGGGACACCGAAAATCCACGAGTAATGCACGAGGAGCCATTGCACCCGGTCAAAGTAACTGCATGGTGCGCTGTTCACGCTGGAGGAGTCATCGGGCCATTTTTTTTTTCGAGCACGCCTCTGGTCAAACGACCACAGTGGAAGGTGCGCGCTATAGGGCCATGTTAACCGATTTTTTTGCTGCAATCGGACGAATTAGGACTTGAGAACATGTGGTTCCAACAGGACGGAGCAACGGCACACACTGCGTGAGCCACAACCTATATTCTGAATGCCAAACAACATCGGATGACTTCTTTTGGCCCACCTTGTATATCCAGCATGTTGAAAGCTTTCTACCATCTATGAGCACATAGTGGGTTTGTTTGGAGGTTCGCCCATCTGAAGATCGCCAGGTTGCTTTGTGGCTTCGAAGTCGTGGGAACTTGGTGCTGCTAATCATAGTATTAGATGCTGCTGCAAAGTCTGTTAGTCGGAAGCTGTTATCTGTTCTCATTTCGTGAATTCTGTGCCGCGTATTTCTGATTGAATGTAGTTTTAATGTAATGTTGTTTTTTTTTCGTTAGCTAGACCTCTTCAGCTTTATAATAAGTGGTCGACCATCAAAATCGGTCGAAGCATTAGCTGGGAATTCGATTCGCAAGTCACGCTAGACGTCCGAAACATTAAAAAAAAACTCTAAAATTTAACCCGAAAAAACATGTTTTTTTTAAAAACGCTTCCAACTATCCTGCCGAAGATGTTTCCATTACCGTTTTTCGCATTGAAGTAGATACGATTTGCACATCGTATTCCGGACATTATCCTTCTGGGTCTTCGGTCTCACCGGAAGGGGCGTATAACATATAAGGCTGATGTTGCTAAACTTTTCTCTGTTGCAGATCACAGGCAGGCAAATTGGAAAGAGTCAACTATTATTTTTTTAGTCTTCGTCCCACAACGAATCCGCATCCTAATTTGTGCATCCTTTGGTAATAAATGTTTCATGTCCCATGTACTTCTTTTTTGTAATAATTTCTTGTCCATCGCTTTTCCTGGATCGTTGAAATGTCTGACCTGTACTGCGTGAGGACAGATTAGATTGTGCGAAGCCACGGGGTGAACAGCTTGTGTAAATCCCAGATGCATAATCGTAAGACATTGCTAGTGATCGTCCTGAGTCTGGTTGGCATTTTAGAAGATCTGTTATCTGAGGCTTTTGTCTCACTCATAGATACTTTTTTTTTGCATAATAAGAAAGTTACACTGACGGTATAAACTCCAACCTGGTGGGACATTTTCAATTTTGTTAACACCCCTGTATCCTATAGTGGTCCAATACGGGACTGAGCGCTGTTGTAAGCATTACGACTCATTCGCTGTACCATTTATTTTCAAGAGTCCAGGCTAACCCTTGTGATTCATAAATGGGATGTTGTCCGATTCATAAATGGCCTGTTGTCCGAAATGTCAAAGCAACTCTTGTAAGTGTTGAGCCGAGGTAGACAAAGTTCCTCACTACCTCAAAGTTGTATCTGTCAATGGTGACGTTCGACAAAATTCGTCGATGCTGTGTGTTCTAAATCCTAACTTGGGCTCAACCGTTGACTTCATCTTGAGAATTTTTTCTCTGCCTTGCTGAAAAATGAGTAGTGCGAGGACACGTCTTCCCTCCGTTCTCATCAACTGCCACCAATACTTTTCACAGGGTTTCACACCCTATCTGTGGTCAAGGTACTAGACATCCAGCGATCGTCACGATCAGGCTGGGCTTTGGTGTGTGTTACATATAATCACATTGGCTACCATTTGATCACCTTAGAAGAGAGCAATTCTTTACACATTTTTGGGTACGGGAACGATTTTCAATAAAACTCAGTAAGATCCAATCAAAATTATGCTGTCCGGCATTAGGCCTAAAGGTAACAAGAGATCTTGTCGGTTGTATGTAATCTTCTTTTCCTTTTATTTCCTTATCCAAAGCTTCTAATTTTCATCTCTGCTGTACTTTCATTTCACAGAAATAGAATTGGACAAATTCCGGACGTGGTGTCCAAGAGCTGGTTGTGAGACTGTTTGCTCGGTTGGTTGTACATCGGATACAGCGCTTGCAACATCTTCGTCAAATAACGACAAAGAAAATGCAATCCAACAAGCGATGTGTGCCGTTCAATGTCCTTCCTGTAAGGATGAATTCTGCTCCGGATGTAAGAAACCCGTAAGTACCTATACAAAAAAAAACACACACACATCCTTTATATTGAAATCCATATTTTTATTTTTATTTAAAGTGGCACCCAAATATATCCTGTGATGAAAACAATCGGCGTTTAGCAGCCGATGGACAAGATGATATTGGCATACCATTTGACAATGATCTGATAAAGAGCTGTCCAATGTGTGCTGTTCCTATTGAAAAGGACGAAGGCTGTGCCCAAATGATGTGTAAACGTTGCAAACACGTCTTCTGTTGGTATTGTCTAGCTAGTTTAGATGTAAGTACGAGAAAAACTCACATCCTTGGACGAAGGTTATATCAATTTCAACTCTTTTTTTAAGGATGACTTTCTTCTACGGCACTACGACAAGGGACCGTGTAAAAACAAACTGGGACATTCCCGAGCCTCTGTGGTATGGCACAGAGCTCAAGTGATTGGCATTTTTGCCGGTTTTGGCATTTTACTGCTGGTGGCATCACCGCTCCTCCTACTGGCAGCACCCTGTATTATCTGTTGCAAGTGTCGGATCTGTAGCGGCGGTAATAAAATGGAAGAGGGCGAAGGCGACATAGAGGAAGCAACAGCTCTTCAAAGGTGAATTCCACGATATTCCCATAAGTTTTCGACATAGTTATGATGAATATATTTATTTCAGCTAATATCGAGATCTGCCACCAGCTACTATTTCTCAGAAAATTGGCGAAAGTGAACTTAACGTTGTCAAAACAAAATCCGAAAGCATATATATGTATTATTATTGAGTGTATGTAGAAAATTACATACTCAACACATCCATTCAACTTAATTTTTAAATTTTAAATTCTTAAGATCAATTTTATTCTTTCTCAACTCAAAAAAAAAAAAAAACCTAAAATTTTAGATAGAGTTCGTTATTTAAATCACGTATAACACTTATTAAATTTTAAGCATTATATTGGGTTGCAACAAAAAAATGTATATCTACATATTATATACATAAATACATCATATTTATACATTTAACTAAATTGTGATATTTACAGTGATTCGATTAAAAAAAAAACACAAAACAAATATAGAGATGGTAATGTAAAATTAAATGTGTAATACAAATTTAGAGAACAAAAAAAACCTTAAAACACGTCGAAAATGGTTAAAAGAACAAAAGTCCAAGTCCATCCTTTCTTTTTACATTAATATAAAATGTAGATAAAATTATATATAAATAAATATTATATTGCGTAGAATTATTTTATTATTTTACGTATAAAACTTAATTTGATTGAAAAAATGAATAATTTTACACAAAAAAAATTAAAATGTATTTTATGCAATTGGAAATAAATTGAAGAGGAAATGCTTTTATGATTTAGATAGATACCCACTGAGTTAAATATGAAAAAATAAATAAATAAAAACAAATGTTTTACTATACTAATGTAATGTGGTCTAATTAAATATAAATAAAATATTTATGTAAACCTAGAGAATATAGAACTATAATCGTTTGCATATTTAATATAAAAAAATGTATATGCTATTACTATTCTTATTATTAATAAACCATAAAAAATAATACGAAAATTCTTGCTCTAATATGCGAACAAAAAAATAAAAAATAAAAAAATTCCAAAATGTAGATCAATTGTTTTTTATTTCTTCTGAAACACGAATGCCCAGGTTTGAGAACTGATAACGGGTGATCCAAGTAGAGATACTTTTTTCAATAGCCTTTTTTGACAGATCACGTGTGAGTCGTGTCATGCTGTCATGTTATTTATGTTTAGTATTGTTTGGCATTTCATAATGGAAAGACTTACGCGTGAACAACGTTTACAAATTGTTCAAAACTTTATTATGAAAATTCACGTTCTGTGAGGAATGTGTTTCGTGCACTTCGCTCAACTTATGGTCAACATAATCGGCCTACTGAGCGTACTATTCGCAACACCATCACCCATTTTGAGACCCAGCATTCATTATTGGATAATATTCGACCGAATAGACCACGTCCAGCACGCAGTGAAGAAAATATAGCGGCCGTAGCTGAGAGTGTACACGAAGACCGTAGAGAGTCGATTCGGCGTCGTTCGCAGCAACTCGGACTGACGTATGGAACGACTTGGCGCATTTTACGTCAAGATCTTAAATTGAAAGCGTACAAAATACAGCTTGTGCAACAACTGAAGCCGCTCGACCTTCCCAAGCGACATCGCTTCGCTCTATGGGCTCTTGAAAAGTTCCAAGAAGATCCGACGTTTTCGAGGCAAATTTTGTTTAGCGATGAGGACCATTTCTGGCTCAATGAATATGTAAACAAACAAAATTGCCGCATTTGGGACGAAGAGCAACCTGAAGAGATTGAAGAACTGCCACTTCATCCAGAAAAAATAACGGTTTGGTGTGGTTTGTGGGCCGGTGGAATCATCGGTCCATATTTCTTTAAAAATTATGCCGGTGCGAACGTAACCGTCAATGGCGACCGTTATCGTGCCATGATAACCGACCTGAAAATGAAGCTCGTGATCTCGGCGACATTTGATTTCAGCAAATCGCATCAATCAATGGACTTATTGAGAGAACATTTCGGTGAGCACATAATTTCACATTTTGGGCCGGTCGATTGGCCAGCAAGATCGTGTGATATCACACCGTTAGACTTTTTCCTGTGGGGATATGTAAAGTCAAAAGCTTATGCCGACAAACCCGCTTCGATTCAGGCCTTGGAGGAAAACATCACGCGTGTCATTCGCCAGTTACCAGTCGAAATGCTCGAACGAGTGATCGAAAATTGGACTCAACGGATGGACCATCTGCGACGTAGCAACGGCCAACATTTGATAGACATAATCTTCAAAAAATAAATGCCAAAGAATGTTCTTTCAAATTATAATAAACATTCTCCATTAAATTTGAATTTTCTGTGTTTTTTTCTTTAAAAAAGTAGGTAACCTCGAAATGGATCACCCATGTAACACAAATTTCTAAACGCAAGATTTGGGCTTTCGCAGTGAAAAAAAAGAGTAGGTTTTTTGACTTTCGGGAATTGAACCACGGGTTTAGTGGTCCAACGAACTTTTGAAAACGCATGCATGAAAAACTGGCCTGTAGCGCAATATAGTAATTGCGCATGCAAACTGGAAAGTGTATGGTATTCACTGTACGATTGCACATGCGGCATGAGTGATTTCAGAAAATGTTGATATATTCTTGTTTGTGCATGCACGCATGTGTAGTGTGTGTTTGAATTTCGAACTCATTGTAAAAATCCGCATCAAGGCCAAATTTACCAACATACGCCTTATATGCGCTCCGACGGAGGAAAGCAAGATATAGTGAAAGACTGCTTCTACGAGCTCCTTGACAAAACTTATGGGCGGCTTTCAAATTGCGATGTTAAAATGGTGCTGAGAGATTTAATCTCAAAGATATGAGATGAAAACATCTTTAACAATATTTTCGGAAACCACAGCCTACACGAAAAAATATCTGGCAACTGACTTAATTGGCTTCGGTGAGAAACGAAATGCCACTATAGCCAGTATTCGGTCTCCTCACCTCTATGTCCATAAGAAGACATGGCAGCATCATGGAACGGTCAATCGAATTGATCACATTGCGATAAACAAAAGTCACGCATCTATTATTTTGGATGTCCGAAACTTCGAGGGTCTAACATCTACTCGGACCACTACCTTGTTGCAGCCAAAGCATCTAATGTCGAAGAACAATGGCATCGGTCAAAGTCCCGATGTGCTTATGGCTAGCGAAACTAAGCTTAACCAGAAGCATAAATTGACTAATAATAATTACAATATCGTAAGAAGGGACCGACCCAACTCCACTCAAGGAGGCGGGGTCGCTATCTTTATACGAAAAGGCATTAGTTATAAGGTCATATATAGTGGTGAAGTGCGCCGATTCCGGCTGCTGGAAGCCTGCGTCATATGCATTCCTCTCCAACAAGGGAAGCGACTGTATGTGATAGCGGCCTACGCACCGGAAGCACCTCAGCCTACACTTTTTACAACAGAGCTCGGAAAACTTTTCGAATCTCTAAGACTGAACTCAGTGGAGAACTTTTATCTTTTGGCCGGAGATTTAAATGCCAAACACGAAGAGTGGGGAAATCAATTACAAAATCCTCGGGGTAACCATCTTTACAATTGGATGGTCCACTACAATGTTGAATATAGGATCGACATTCTCGCCACAGATAGGCCATCGTTTCCGAGAAGCGGTGCTTTCCTGGATCTTTTACTGCGAGACACAAGACTGACAGTTACTAACAGAGTAGGTCAACACCCGCGAAACTGTTTACGGACGATTGAGTACGACAGTGATCACTGCGGACTCGCCGCCGTAATACAGCTTCCGAACGAGCTTGTGGCGCTGGAGGAGTATGTGCCTGTGCATTCTTACAACTACGGTAAGATGCGCTGGCCTCGCTTCACCAACGCCTTATCAAGAGAACTACGTTCGAGGGCCATTTACCCACCAAACAACAGAAACCTAACAAACAACGAAATCGACGAATACTTACAACAAATGGACGAAGCGATTCAACGAACAATGAACAGGACGATACCGAAATACAAAGAACATGACATAACGTCTACGTACAGAAACGCGACCATTGACGCACTACACAGACAAAAAAGCGGACTTCTGACAAGACTTAAACTCTTGTACAGACGACTGACAAACCCACGCGACCAGGAGATTAGAACACTGAAGGCGTCGATCAAAAACATCAACCAATTGATCAAGGAGAACTATCGGTTGTCCATTAATTTGTTTTGGAATAACAGAATTCGGGCCGTAAATTCCAGCGACCCGAGTATGTTTCCACAAATTAATAAGATCTTTAGGAGGAAAGGTCATAACGACCTTCCGTGTATTAAGCTCCAACGAACAACTGACAATACAAACATACTTTTGACAGCAGGAATTGATCCGGGGGAAGCCGTCTTCGACGACGATTTCTATGTTATTGAAGATCCTCAGGAGAAAGTGGAGGCAGTGGGGGCTGTCTTTCAGGAAGTGTATAAGGTGAATGATAGCATTCGCCCGAACCGCGTCCTGGAAAACAATGCCCTGCTCCATAATGTCTTTCTCCGAAACGACATAACGCAATGGCGATCTGAGAACCGTGGTTTCACCCGGTTTGATGACGAAAACTTGGCAAACGAAGTAGTCGCCAAGCGAAGTGGGTTTAGTCCCCTGTTAATCTTGAAGGTGGAACTTCAGATCATCTTCGATTCCATAAAGAAAAAGAAGTCAGCGGGAGTCGATGGTATATCCAACATTGTATTGCGACACTTACCCCCTGAAGCTGTGGACATTTACGCCACACTGTTCAACAACGCGCTGAATAAGGCATATTATCCAGTGCGTTGGAAGACGGCGGTGGTTCATCCTCTCCCGAAAAAGGGAAAGGACAACTCCAATCCGGCGAATTTCCGATCGATAAGTCTCCTTCCGAGTATCAGCAAGGTTTTCGAAAAGATTCTCAATCGAGCACTGTTCAAGTGGTCTGAGGACAATAATATTATACCAGAGAACCAGTTTGGCTTCAAGGCTGGACATGACTGCATTCATGCCGCCTCCAAACTCGTTTCTGATATACAATGGAACAAAGCCAAAAAACAGTGCACCGGTGCATGTCTGGTTGATTTAGAGAAGGCTTTTGACACCGTATGGTTAGAGGGCCTCTATCTAAAGCTGACCAGACTTGGCATAAGTAAACCACTGCTATATATGCTTCATGACATGCTGACTGGTAGAACGTTTGTTGTCAAAAGTGGCAATGTAACTTCTACCACAGAATTTTTCATTAAGAATGGTCTGCAACAGGGAGCGGTAAACTCGCCGATTCTCTTCAGCATTTACACCAGTGATATGATAGGTAGTCTTACTCAGGCAATTGCGTATGCGGACGATCTTATCGCGTACAGAACAGCCTCTACTGTCGAAGTCATTCGAACTCTTTTGCAGCGGGACTTCGACAAGATCCAGAGATATTGTGATGACTGGAAGTTGAAAATCAACTTTCAGAAATCAGAAACTATCCTGTTTAGGACACCGTTGTCTAGGGCCTCTAGGGATACGAGAAAGAACTGGCGAAAGCTGGTGATCGTTGGACCAAACGGACAGCCACTGGCGAGTAAAAGTGTAGTAAAGTACCTTGGCATCTGGTTAGATCAGTATCTATATTTCGGAAGACATGTAGATGCTGCTCTGGCTAGAGCTAAGGGAGCATTTGCCCTGACAAGACGATTGTTTTATAGCAGTCGTCTTGACAGCAGGGTGAAGGTGATTTGCTACATGGCCCTCATTAGGCCGATGATTGCCTATGGGTGCCCGGTGTGGTTCAACGTTGCCCCATCTCAAATGGAAAAGATACGGGTGTTTGAGAGGCAGTGTCTGAGGAGCTGCCTTGGACTTCACAGAACACCAGTATCTGACTACACAAAATACTATTCCAACCAGGTCCTATACAACGGGGCCAACATAAACCGAATAGACAATTTTCTGGTGAAACTCATTCGGTTTCACGCTGCAAGAGCAATGGCTTCGAACAATAGTCTCATCTTTGGGGCCTTCTATCCCAATGATGAATATTTTGAGAGTGCGCGTTTAAGCGGCTTTATTCCGCCCGAAGCTTTCCTATATTTGGATAGTCGAGGGCTGATACAGGATAGATCGGCGCTTCCGCTAATCTACCACGTCTTCCGACGAACTGTGGATAGGCGGCTCCTGTACGACCGAGACGTCGTCACTCAGAGCGGAGGAGAGCGCCTGCGGTTCAGCAGGAGTGTGTCCGATTGGGACCGCCGGAGTAGGTTGCAACAGGAGAACCTGTTGTGGTGGTTAACGTAGTTATAGTTAGTTTTGACTTTTGAAAAGATATGGCCGACTTGCATAGTTGTTTAGGTTATGTTAAGGGAAACAGTCGTGGTGGCAAAAAAAAAAAAAAAAAAATTATCAAAATGCTTGCTGTGGCTGTTCTAGTTTTTAAGTTTAGATTTTTATTTAGTTCGATGTAAGTAGTTTTAAGTAGTTTAAGTTAGTCGATAAGTAGTTTTAATTAGCATGTAAGTTTAAATTAAAAAAAATTAAAAAAAAAAGACAAGAAACCAAGTTTTTCTCAAATGTTTCTTGGTAAACATCATTTTATTACTATTAGATTTACTTATTAGATAATAGGCCGAAAGGCATTAGAATTAAGTTGTTATCATTTAATTTAGGGTGCCCGCATAGGGCCAGTAAGTTATTTAAGTAGTTGATAAGTAAGCTAGTTTTTCATGAATTTTTGTCTAGCATGTAAGTTAGTTTTAAGATAAAGTAAAATAAAAATGAATATCAAAAAAAAAAAAAAAAAAAAACAATGGCATCGGTGTTGAGCTGGATTTTTCGCGCCCACCAGCAATAACCCCTTGGTTTTATGAATAATGCCGGCGCAGCCAAGAACGAGGCTTACAAGGCTAAGCTACTGTAGAAGGCGAGCGCTGCAATTGAGCTCTAGAGACAAAGAAAGAGGGAAGAATACCGGGTTTTCAGAAAATCGATGATAATGAGAGGTGCCACTCCAGAAATGATGTTCGCAAGTTTTACCAAAGTGTCAAAGCTCGGACAGAATCGCCAAGGGTACAAGGCACAAACAGAATCCTGTCAAGATGAACAAGGAGATATCGTAGTTTAGACACAGTCGATGCTGAGGATATGAAAGAACTACTTCTGCAGACTGTTAAACGGCGATGACGAACAATTTTCCGCTGTCGAAGCATTCAATATTGGCGACGAAAGCGAAAACTTCCAACCACCCGACCCAAATGAACTGAGAATAGCTATATCTAAACTCAAGCTCAAGAAGGCTGCCGGAAATTACTGTGTTAAGCCAGAGGAGATGTCTTGCTAAATAACCAACTTATAAGCCAAATTTAGTCGGATGAAGGAATGCCTGAAGAATGGAACCTCAGCATCGTTTGCCCGATCCACATAAAAGGAGACACCATGGAATGCTTCAACCACGTTTCCTCAACATCGCCTAAGGATCATATCTTCCGTAATAATTGAACGCCTGAAAACGTTTACCAACAACCTGATCGGCCGTTATCAAAATGGTCTTAGGCCAGGAAAGTTCACAACCGATCAAATTTTCACACTTTGGCAGATCCTGGAAAAAACCCAAGAAGTCCAAATCGAAACCCACCACCTATTCCTCTATTTCATAGCCGCATACGACAGCATTTATAAAGACGATCTATACAGAGCCATGTCTAGTTTTGGTAAACCGCCCAAACTCGTTTGTGTAGGATGACGATGGAGAATTATCGCTGCTCCATCAGCGTCGGAAATAACCTCACCGACACATTCAATACCAAAAAAGGATTTAGGCAGGGCGATGCACTGTCATGTGACTTCTTTAATCTCATTCTTGAAAGGAGCGGGTCGTACTGGCACAGCCCGCCATATATTTGGATCTCGTTTCTCATGTGTGCATGTACCATGAAGCTGGTGTGCAAAATTTCCTGTTTTTTGTTCTCAATGCGTCATCTGTCATAGCTACCTTTACTAGTATAGAGGAGGAAGCGGCAAAAATGGGTTCAGTACAAAATGAAGGTAATAGTGCTTACACACCGAATCATAAACTGAGTTTTTGGCAAAAAGTTTACGTAAACCACTAGATGCTTTCACACCGAACTCTGACCAGGTTTCGTTTGACATTTCAATCAGCTGTCAATTGTGATTTTGATACTAGCTGCAACATTTGTGTGTGAAAATATTGTAATTGAATAATAAAATGAATTCTAATATAATCAAACTAATATTAGCATTTGAAGTTCAAAATGAAACAAATCTAAAGATTTTGACAACAGTTCTTTCTGCATCCTCTCACCAGGTACTCCTCATCTTGGACACACCAGAGCTTCTTCTTTTTGTTTTTTTTTCTTTTCCAAATCCATTTTAATTATTCAATCCTGTGAAAATGAAATGAAATATAATATGAAGAAAAAAAACATTTGTTTTGACAGCGAGTTCATCAGCTGTTTTGTGAGACGTGTGGAACACGTGTAGAATCTATGAAAAGGTGTGTTCGTTCCAACAACCTTTAACGAGATGACGTCTGCGAAGTGGTTTTGAGATGGTAACGCCATAACCTACTTGTTTTTGAGAACTGAAAACGTATGGGAAAACTCGGTTTATGATGAAGGTTTCAGGTGTTTTTGCGTAAACTCAGTTTTTGGTTCGGTGTGAATGCCCTATAAGACTAAGTATATGCTGTCTACACGAAAGGACACAAAACATCGATGAATTGGGCAGAACGTCACAATGGATAGATATATCTCTTGATTAGAACGGGAGGGCTTTGTCTACCTCGGCTCCGCTATTAACTCTATTTAACTCTGACAACTACATCTTATCAGAAATTAAATGAAGAAGGTTTAATGAAGAATTATACAAGCCATACAGTGGCATACCACTAGGCAAAAAACTCCGCATTAGACTTTTAAGACCGTTAGGACATGTAGAGCGAATGGGCGCCAATACTCCAGCTAGCAAATTCTTCGACATCCAGCCAGACTTGAACGCAGTAGAGGAAGACCTCGCCTTAAGTAGGCCCAGGTTCATTCCGGACTGTAGGATTTAATTTAGTAAGTTAATTAACAACTGGTATAACAGACGCCTTATTAGGCAGTTGTTAAGTAAATTAGGGAGTAGTAAAGTATATTTGGTCTTTTATACTACTGCATTAGGCGATTATCGTATATCTGTCACTTTTCAATGAATTATCGCCAGGGTATTACATTTGAATTGAATTGTAATAACACAGAATTAAATGTCAGCTCTAGAACCCGGCACTAACTGAAAGTTGCACATTAACTCACAAAACTAACACCATTACCGAAATAAACATTTTTATACACACAAATCTAAACCCCGGGTAACAGTGTAAGAGTATGTGTACACAATATTTAAATTTTAGTAAAGATAAATTTTCATACTCGTCAATCGAAACCCCGGATATGATTTTTTTTGCGATGCTACCCTTAAAAGAATTGCCTCCTCAAAATCAACATACCATCCCTGACATGGGAATAAATTATGCCTTCCTGGCAGCCATTTATTTTGGTAACTAATTTTCAGAGTGTCAACTGTCACAACAGCAATCAGTTGATTTTTAGAAAATTTGAAAACAAACAATAAAATGGAATCTTCTGATAAAGCCGTGGTAAATAATTACAACCATTTAATTGAAATACGAAATTAACGATTTTATTTAGATATTGAAATCTCTGCTGTATCCCACCAGCAAAAGTTTTCGCCGCAAACAAAACGAAAAGGACCTTAAGGAGTTATTTTCTCTAATAATGGACGACAGTTCGGATTCAAGCATTGAAGAATCGGATGATGATGATGAAGAGGGTCTAGGTGATTTTGTGGAAATACTCTCAGCAATGGGCGATGAGGAATTCAAAAAGCATATGTCCATAGAACGCGAAACAGCTGAATATCTACTAGGTATGTTTTTTGAAATTTCTAAGACGCACACCGTCAAACCCTTGGTTTTTTCACAGAAATATATACCCAGTCGCCTGTGAAAACAGAAAACACCCATGGATCAGCGAAAAACTATCGGAAGACAGTATACTTTTACATATGGTATCTAGCACACGATGATTCCTTTTCAAATGTAAATCGCTTGTTTAACACAAGCACAACGAAATATGGGAAACTGTTTCACCGTGTTAGCAGTTGGTTGGTACTGAATGGCAGTAAATTTATAAAATGGCCGAGATGTCTTGCCGCCGAGAATAAGGAAATGCCAGGCCTGATTGGTGTCCTAGGCAGCATTGATTTCAAGATAAATCTCCCGAGACATAAATGCTATCAGAATGCAAAACAGGAGTATAGTGTATATTTGCAGGCAGTAGTCGATGCGGATAACAAGTTCATAGATGTAAGCTACGGTGAACCGGGTTCTCTGACCAAGCAGCGAGTTCTTCAGCGATCAGATTTGTACTCAAAGGCGGAAACTGATGAATTATTTCCAAATGGTTCGTTTTTATTGGCTAATGCGGATTATCAAGCAACCGATTGGATAGTTCCACCATTCCGGGACAACGGTGAGCTTACGCGTCAACAAATCAACTTCAACATGATCCATTCATCGAACTCTGTGGTGTTGGCGAACACATTTGCTATGTTGAAGGCTCGATTTCCAGGAATGAAGAAAGTAGCTGAGAACCCAAACGCGATTCCGGGTGTGTGTGTTTTGCACAATATCTGTATCATGAAGAATGACATTTTCTATGATTTTGAACCAGAGGTACACGAGGAAAGCGAGGAGGTTTTCGTCGCAGAAGAAGCAGAAACAGAAAGTCGTCGAGACAAGTTGTTTAAATATTTAGAGGATTGTTTTATAATTTAAATGAAATAAAGGTTTTGTGGTGGAGATACTGATGACTTCATGAATTTTATTTGTTTCAACAGTTGGAGTCGGGGACTTAGGGTCGGTCGGTGGGGCAAGGCATGTTTCTGTTTCCTGTGTTGCTTCAAAGACTGAAGTTTTCATGTACCGATGGGAATACCTAGTCTGCTGTTTATTTTAAGATTTTGGCGGGAAAGTTGTAAATCTTTTTACGATTCCTTATCCTCATTTACAGTCAGCAAACGCTCTTTCCGATGTGTCAAAGGATATAGGGCTCTGCCTGTCTCGCGCTCAATGCACGGAATGGCAATCATTTTCAGTGGATGGTTTATAGTACCCCCTCCAGAGTGTCTTTCAACTACCAGCAACTAAGAATACTGTGCTTATATCCGACACCAGTTCAAATGTACAAACCTACCTTACGATCACCGAATAGTGATAGTAGTAGCTTCTTAATTACCCAGTCGATCATTGTTGACGCTCGATGGGTGCCTTGTATTATTACAAGGCACTCATCTAACGTCTATGCACATCGAAAGAGTAAATCATAACCTAACGTTTTTTTTTTTTTTTTTTGTCAGAGCTAAGTTCACATGCCTCTCCAATTAGCCCGGTACTTAGCCAACTGCCTCCAGTTGCGCACTCCAAGTTGGATGAGGTCGGTCGGTTTCTACTTGTTCGAGGTTTCTACTTAAGGCTGCGAGTCATAGTATTGGTGTAAATTCGTTCTACATGCCCTAGCCATCTTAAACGTCCAATGCGGAGGGGATGTACAGCTGTACAGCTCGTATAGTTCTTAGTTGAATCTTCTTCTCCATGGCCCGTCAACGCAAACGGGACCGAAAAGTTCGTCGCTATAAATGCTGTCGTATGCGGCGGTGGTGGGTATCGATTTGGACATCTTGGGTTTTTTCCAGGATCTGCAAGTGTGAAAACTTGATCGGTTGTGCACTTTCCTGGTCTAAAACCACACTGATGAGGGGCGATCAGGTTGTTGGTAAACGGTTTCAGGCGTTCACATATTACGGCATATAGGATCTTGTAGGCGATGTTGAAGAGACGTATGCCTTTGTAGTTGGCGCAGTTTAGAGAGTCTCATTTTTTGTGGATTGGGCAAACGATCTTCAGGCATACTTTTTTCCAACCAGATTTGGCTTATGAGTTCGTAGATTCGGCTTTATAAAGCTCGGTGGTAAGGCCGTCATTTCCGGCAGCCTTATTAAGCTTGAGTTTAGATATTGCTATCCTCACTTCACTCAGGTCGGGTGGTTGGCAGTTTTCGCTATCGTTGCCAATATTTACAGCGGAATATTGTTCGTCATCGCCGTTTAGCAGTCTGCAGAAGTGGTTCTTCCATATCCTCAGCATCGACTCTGTCTCAACTACGATATTTCCTTTTCATCTCGACAGGATTCAGTGGTTTTTTCGTAAAACTTGGGAACATCGTTCCTGCATTTGGTCCTATCTATATCCTTGATCGCGCGCTTTTCTTGCTCTTTTTTTTTTCTTTCTGAAAAACCGGTATTCTTCCCTTCTTCTCTGCCTATAGAGCTCAACGGCAGCTCTCGTCTTCACCTGCAGCTTAGCCTTGTAGGCCTCGTTCTTGGCTGCGAGCATCTGTCGGCATTCCTCATCAAACCAGGGGTTTCTTGCTGGTGGGCGCGAGAAACCTAGCACAACAGATGCGGCTGATCTAATGGCTTGTTGGCTTCGTTGCCATTGTTCTTCGACATTCGATGCTGGTGGTATGGTGTTAATTGAGAGGTTAAGGGATACGCGTTGCGCAGCTATGCCACCTTTTTCCTCCATTGGGGCGTGAGCGCATAAAAGGCTCATGTTGGGGAATTCGGACTTAATGCGGATTGTTACAAGGCGTTCGCTAATGTCTTGGAAACATAAGACTTCTTGCCTAAGTCTGGCACTTATTACCAATCCAGATAGTCGCCGTTTCTGCTCACTATATATACTCAAAGCCAGTTCCAAACTTTTTCGATACACCTAGGACACGAGGCCATCAGTATACTGAGCTTTCTACTCATCAGCCATCATCTCTGTTCAATTAGCCTGACTTACCCTTGAGATTCCTAAATGTTCTGTTGTCCAAATATGTCGACGCATGTCTTCTTATATGTGGCGCACCTGTAAATGGGTAGCACACTCACAACTAACCGCAAACAAACCTTACATCCAGTGAATCACACAAATTCGCAGGTGTATTGTGGCATCGCTGATTAGTTCTAAATGCAGCATATTTAGGCAAAATGTTGCAACTTCGTTTTCGTGGTATCTTGAGCAACGTTTGTTCGCTTATGGTAGAGTATATACCATGGGAGAAGAAAATATATTTCGACACAACTTGAAGAAACGCAAATGAAAACCATGCCAACAATGACCAAGTGGGTAGTTCCACAAATCGGACAGTAAGCAAATGGCCCACATATATTCTACAACAGTTATACTCTCTTTGAAAATGCGTTTGCACTGATAGCGACGCTAAAGAACTCGTTAACTCAAGATATCGAAAGACCGGATAAACCGTGTGGGAACCCAGAAATCAACAAAAAGTTTATACTGCAGCCATCATCAGTAGAACGACTCACAGCTCTCCCACTTGGAAAATGGAGAATCCTTCGTTACACCAACATGTAAGTTTTCAATTATTTTTTTAAATCAATCATTTATTTAAAATCAACAAGTAAAATACAAAAATAAATAAAAACTAACTAATAACCGTCGCTCTGTCTCCGAAGTTGGCGTCTACACGTTTGCAATTCTTTGCGTTCGTTTTTAAAACCGCGACACTTTTTAAGAACGCTTTTTGGAGTGCGTTTTAGTAATACTTTCAGAGATTTATTGCGAGTAGATGATTTGTTGTTTTTTTCGGACTTACTCTTATTTGTAGTCGAAGTTGTGGATGTCTTTTTACTTGTGGGCTGGGGTTTGCTTGTATTCTTCTTGATTATATCTGCTGAAAATTCTTCATCTGAGGTAATGTCTTCATCTGAAGACTCATCTTCATCTGATGATATTTCAACAGTTTGTAACTCTTTTGGAGCTGGTCTTGGTGCTGATTTGTTTCGTGTTGCTCTTGGTGGTGTCTTACTTCGACTTCGTGATGACACATCCCGACTTGGTGTATTCTCTCGACTTGGCGTATTCTCTCGACTTGGTGTTTGCTCATTATGTGAAGAAGGCTTATATCTCTTTTTATTTTGAACGCCCAGAAACACCTCGAGCAGCTCAATTTTCTTCTCCTCGATTCTCGCCTCCTTTATCCACTGCTCGTTGAGTGCGCTCTTCAACATCTTGAAGAAATCAGTCTTTTGAGTGCGATTAAATTCATTTGCTTCCTTTATAATATCTAGGCGTGCTCTATTGAACTCATCTTTAGTCATAGTTGAGAAGACTCCTTTTGAGGTACTGCTCGGTTTTATTTTATTTTTAACCGCATCAGGTTTTACTTTTTTGACATTTTTTGTTGGCGGTTCTGCATCAACTTTGCGTTTTTTTGATTCCTTTGTGGCGGGTTTTTCTATCTTTTTGTCTATGAGATTTTTTTTTTTATTATCCTTGCGCTTTTTTTTCGGTGACGAATCTGATCCTGGTGGAGTTAATGGACTCATTGGCATTAGTAAATCAGTTGGAATAAAACTTCTGTTTTCATCTTCATCTTCGTCGGCGTTTTCTTTTGTTTGATCTTCTTCAACATCTTCCTCGTCCTCCTCGTCATCCTCTTCTTCTGCTTCATTATCCTCATCAACTTCTTCGACTTCATTAGCAGTAGTTACATGCGCCTCTTCCTCTTCATCATCATTATCAGAAACTACATTGCCAAACAATGTCGTCATCATTGACATGTATGGAGCTATAAAGGGTCGTTTCGCTAATTCAGGTTTTTCTACGGCACTTTTGTATTTGAGAAGAAGGCTTTTTAGTTTATTTTCGAGGATATGGGCGTTCAATTTATTATCAGAATTCTGAAAATTAAGACAAAGAAATAAAAACTCTGAGTAAAATCAAAGATTTAACAAATTACGTACTATGATGCCATTTTTAAGCATATCCTGGTAAACTTTATCAAAGGGTTCCAGTTTTTTTTGGCCGGTTAAAAACTCGATGCGCCTTGCACGATAACATTTTAAGAAACCCAATATTTCTGATTCGGTCCAGCAATGTCTGATGCTAGATTAAAAATAAATAAAAGTTAACAAGAATTTATGAATTTGATATTTATGGAATTACCGTTTAGATTTAGTCATTTTAGTTAAGATAATTATAAAAAAAGTTTATGTTTCTGTTTGAATGTTTGCTTTGCTTTTTTTATGCAGTTAGATTTGTTTAAGCGTCTTTTTCCAAATGACAGTTGGCTTGATTTGTGAATGGACGCGTTCAGGTATAATAATTTGGCCAACTCCAAGCCACTAAATGTTGGCTTGGGGTAAAAGTCTCCAAAAATGGTATCTGTGTATTTTTATTGTTTTACATTGGATATAGGGTTACATTTGTTGTAGAGATCTTTATTGCTTATTCACTTATTCAATTTAAGGTTTGACAATAATAATTTGAAAAGTTCAAGTTTAATGACTTGGGAGCATGTTGCTCAATAGTGGGCATGCCGAGGAAAATTTCCCAAAAACAGTAGAGATTTTATTATTGACGCGTGGAAAGCTTGAAAAGCTACATATTCCATATGTAGGGTGCTATTGACGACTAAACTGGCATTTTAGTATACATCCAGGAACGAGAGATATAAGATTATGCATTTAGGTAATTGACGTATTAACGCATGTTCCAAAACTTCATACACGCAACTGTTTCATTGCGGAAAACTAAGTAAGCAAAAAAAAAACAACAAACGTTTGCATCATTTGACGACTGAAGCCAAACACCTGGTGGCAAATTTTCGTATCGACTTAGAGCTGTACATTTTGAAAGCTAACGCATATTTGTATTCGAAGTCATCAAGTGAATAATTCAAGTAAGGAAAAAATAATAAATAATAATAATAATTGAGTCGATTAGAGATGAAAACGAATGTACATACAATATATAAATACAAAGTCTTAAGTCTTCCAAAATTGTTAAAGTGATTTCCAAAGATTTTGCTCTTAATTTGAAAATTAAATTACTATTTTTATACATATGTATTTACTGCAGAACGATTAATTAAACGATCGTTCTTCGAATGGGTAAAAAAAAGTCGAATAATCAGATCATAAATTTACAAATTCAATTTATATTTATTGCAATTAGTTACTTTTTACAAAAAAAAATCCTTAATTTATTTACTACCTGCAAATTATAACACTCCTTATGGAAGTCCTTCACCAATAGCATTAGCTTTCAAATTGTATAGCACTAAATGTATTCTTTTTTTGTCACTAGGTGTCGCATTTGAACTTTTCCAACCGTCATCACATTGCAACAAAAATTATGAAAAAATGATCATAAAACATTAGAAAAGAATAAATTTACAAAATTTGTTCAGTTCATGGGTCAATAATTTTATTCGAAATCACTCTTTGTAGTTTTCCGTCATTTGAGTAGATGACGCTACATGTCGCTGTGGAAAAGAATCTTTTGGTACAAGATGTCTCTCTTTTTTAACTTAATTTGTATACTACTATTACTGTTTGCATGAGGTCCACATAATTGGTTTTGGCCCAATTATCACTAAACGGAATTTTTTTATTTTGGCCAATAACGGAAAATCATTATTTTTCGGAAGGAAACTGATTACTTTCAATTACGGAATAAACGTTTGTATAATCACATTTTGACATTATTTATATCATACTTAGCATCATTAATCAAAATAAATATTACTGCGTATTATGGCCAAATTGTTAAAAACATCAAATTAACTCGCTGTGAAAGAGAAAGTTGCGTACGACCCAGTCGTGCACCCACCACTCGTTTAGCATGGTACTATGGAAATTTAGCTGGACGGCGGCATGTTTTTGTTTGCTAATCCGCAGAGAAACAACGGAGCCTGTACTGTTTTGGAACATATTTTCTCGCAGAAGCGTTTGAAAATGACATTTCACTAGCATTCCATATATAATAAGTCAATGATTTAGGTGCTCATTTTTTGATTGTTCTGCGCAGCTACGTCACTGGTGACATATTATTTGACAGCACATTGTAATTGTTGATTATTTATAAGCGAATTGCGTGAAATTGAATTGAAATTTGTGTTTTTGTTAATTAAAATCGTATTTAAAGTGTGTCAGCATGAAAATGTGTTTTAAAACATTCTTTATTGAATAATAGATGTTTTATCAATTTTCTGCCTGATGATAATGATTCTGTGAAAATAGTGAGCAATAGGACAGCCCCTGGCTACTTTTGTTGGGAAATTTATGCAATTTATATAATTGAATGATCGAAATTACAACAATAACTTGCGTACAAGCAACACTATTTTGGTTAGTGTTTTGGAGTTGTTGCAGACAGAATTTTCACCACTGGATCAATGATTCAATGGGGTATATCGAGCTTGTGTCCAATTTTGAAGTGTTCGGACACAAGGAAGAGGAAAATTTGCAGCAATTCGTAAGCCATAGCACTTGTTGAGTATAGTGTGATGGACTGCGCTTTTTCCGCTGACAGCATTTCAAACCCTTTTTTAGTTTATTTACTTGACCTGAAACACATATATATTTTGAAAATTTTACCTTTTGTGAATATTTCTTGCAAATTATTCTCCAAATTAATACGTTCCAACTCGGAATTTTCTAACATATGTTTTGAGTGAACGTATTTGGAGTTGGTATTCATTGCATTCTTTCATGACTAAAAATGGTTATTATTGTAGGTGTTGATGACTCAGAGAAAACCACACTGCTCTCTGAAATTAAAAATTTGTTCGTTTTGGTTTGGTCGGTTTATTCTCTAAATAAGTAAAAAATCGGCTTAATATGAAAACCTTGTAAATCAGGCTGAATTCCAAAACGCAGTACTTCTGCATTCCTGCTTAATCAAGAGTTCCAAAACGCAAACAAATTACTATGACGCAAAGCATATTTTTCTAAAACGCATTGTGAAAGCATCAAACACACGCAAAAAGAGCATCGTGAATGTTTGTGATGCATAACATAAGCGAAGCAGTGCAAAAGCTTTCAAAACCTGGCATCATTAAAGCAGTGTGCATTCAAAATGCGGTTTTTTTTGACGTTTTGGAAGTCAGCCTCAATTTTGGGGAAAAAATACTTTCTTGATGCTGTCCTATAGAAACTCAGTAGGACCACTGTTATGGAAAACCTTGTAGCTCATTAATAACTTTAAATCTCTTAAAAACCACTTCGTTTATATCTCGTAACTCCAAAGTACTCAAAGTTCCTGAAAAACCTCGTAACTCCGACAAATTTCTGAAAAGCAAACCTCGTAACTCCTGCTTAAAAAATAAAAACTCGTTACTCAAATATCCAAAGATATAAAATTGGTATGAAAAGGAGGGGAATCCCTCCCCATAAATTTCAATTACAACTGTAAGTGCTTGAAAAAACCTGTCAGCAAACCTCATAACTCCGAGGGTAGACTGACAAAAAACTCGTAACTTCATTAAAATAAACATAAAGGCCGCGTGTCGATTGCGTTGAAATGGGGGTTAAACTTTATCCACCCGCTAATTTTTGACATTTCTGCAGGGGTAAAAAGAAGTTACCTCTTTGCTGTGTCAATTGGATTAAACGGGATATTATTTTAATACTATTTTCATCAATTTCCCAAAACAATAAGAACAAAATTCCTTTCTTTTTAATTTCTTGTAATAAACTAATACCGAGTAGATTATCAGAGAGATCATAAAAAATCTCTTAAGGCCGTGTGTCCATCGCGTTAAAAAGGGAGTTAATTTGTATCCATTGTTCAATTTTTTACTTTTCTGCACCATACTGACGTCAAAAATTATCCACTGGCTGGCATTTTAACGCAATAGATACACGGCCTAGTAATTAGTTATTGTCTGTAATAGAAATATTGTTGTACAATTTGTGCTAATGATTAAAGATGTGGAATGCATTAATGCGAACTCTGTCAAAAAAAAACCTTAACCCTATTATAACATTGCTAATTCCTCCGTAATTATTCTGTATCCGACAGTATACAACTTTACGCGAATTTTCCAAAGAATAAATGCATAGCATAAGTATATTTGAACAAAATTTGATGTAAAACTTAATAAAGTCGTAGGCCTACTAAGATGACAAAGATGAACGGAGAAAAAATTTATTTTCGTTCAGTTTTTCTGAATTTTGTTTGTGAATTTGTAATACATAAAATGAAAACTGCTATAAATGACAGCCGAGGACTCCAGGAGTTTGACAGAAACAAAAAAAAAGTTCTGATATGGCTGTCAGATTGACGTCGCCAAGTAATCTATTCTACAAACAGCTCACTTGGAAATATGCGGTATTCCAATTCCTCACGGATTCGAAGTGAACATTTTTTCCCCGTTATTTCTGAATAGGAGGATTGACCTCGACAAAATGAAATTCGTGAGAAAAAAACCCCCAGTTATATTTATTTATAAACAAATAACAATAAGAAAAAAAGCAAATTTAAAAGTTCTGATTTAATGAGATGTACATATATCCAAACAATTGAACAAGCATTACACAACGTATAAAAACAAGATAAAAGTGGCTAAGTTATTGGAGACAAATTATAATTCGATTTAGCTAAAAGCGTTTTAATAGTACGTGCGTTTTTTTACAAGAAGCACACACGTCACGTATTACAGTACCAACAAATTTACACAAATTTCCTGATCCTGATCATTCTTTGTCGTTGTAGTAGGACTTGGTGAATTGTCTCGACTTGAGGAATTGTCTCGACCTGGTGAATTGTCTCGACTTTGTGAATTGTCACTTGATGAATCCTCTTGGATGTCCAAAAACTTCTCCATCAGTTCAATTTTTTTCCGCTCAATTTTGGAATCTTTTCGCCACTGCTCGGCAAGTGCGCTGTTTATCAACTTGAAAAAATCTACCTTCTGAGCGCGATTTAACTCATTTGATTCCTTCATATGCTCACGACGTGCTTTATTGAACTCGTCTTTGCCCATGCTGAATGGAATTACCTTAGAAGACTTTTTAGGTTTTGTTCCATTTTCAACAGGATTGAGGTTTTCTTTCTTGTTACCTTTTGATTGATGAACAACAGAAGATTTCGGCTTTTTTGATCCCTGCGCGTGTTTATCTTGTAGTTTTTCGTTGATATTTTGTTTAATATTCTCTGGGCACTTGTTTTTCTTTAATGAATCAGATCCTGGTGGTGTTAATGAACTCATCGGCATCGGGGAGTCCGTTGAACTTTCCTCTTCATCTTCGTCGGTATCGTCCTCCTCATCCTTATTAACTTCTTCCGATCCATTTTTATTAGCTTCATGTACCACATCCTCTTCATCATCCGAGCCTACATTGCCAAACAATGTCTTCATTATCGACATGTATGGGGCCATCGAGCGCCGTTTCGCTAATTCAGGATTTTCTACGGCATTTCTGTAGTTGACAAGAAGCCATTTTAATCTGTTTTCGAGGAAATGGGCGTCCAATTTATTATCAGAATTCTGAAAATTAAAACAAAGAAATAAAAACTTTGAGTAAAATCAAAGACTTAACAAACTACGTACTAAAATGCCCTTTTTTAGCATATCCTGATAGACTTTATCAAATAGTTCAAGTTTTTTTTGCCCGGTTAAAAACTCGATACGCCTTGCACGATAACATTTTAAGAAACCCAAGGTTTCTGATTCGGTCCAGCAATGTCTCACACTGGATTAAAAATAAGATACAATTTAGTAACAGCACAATTTCTCGGATATTTATAAAGTTACCGTTTATTCATTATATTTTAGATAATTAAAATTTGTTTCTGTTGTTTGAATGCTTGTTTAGAATTCTACGGCCTACATATTGCGATTGCGATTTGTTTTGAGCGGCTATTTTCCAAATTGACAGCTCATGCCGTTTTTCTTTCTTTTTTTTTCGAATGGACGCATTCAGTTTTAACTTTTAGTGTGACCAAATTAAACCTAAAATATATAATATAAATTAAGGCCGTGTGTAAATTGCTCTAAAATGGAGGTTAAATTTTATCCACTGGCTAATTTTTGACATATCTGCAGGGGTAAACACAAAGTTTCTTCTTGCTGTATTAATTGCATTAAATAGGATATTATTTGAATACTATTTACAATAATTTCCCAAAAGAATTGGCATAAATTTCATTTCTTTATAATATCTTGTAATAAAAAATAACGAATAGATTTCAGAAAGGTCATCAAAAATCCCTTAATTATTAATTATTGTCAGTAGAAGAAATATCTTGTTGTACGATATGTGCTCATGATTAAAGATCCGCCCTAATATGTTTATTTAAAACATATTTCACATATATTTCACAATTTTAGTTTATTCTACAACTTTCATTACATATTCATATATATAAATAACATGTTCATTACTATTTATTTAATAATCTGAATTATGTGTTATTTTCCCGCCACATATGAAGACTGCGGCAATCAGGATTAGTCCACGAATGTGCTTAATATTTCTATCACACCTCAGTAGGTATAGCAAATATCAAAAGTTAGCCACTGATTAGCAGATTAAAAATTATGAAGTCTCTCTTCACCATACTAATGTCAAAATTTCCACTGGCTAACATTTTAAAGCAATTGACACACGGCCTAAATTAAATTATTTATAAAGACATTTGAAACGTTTTTCAACTTTAAAACATCTATAGGTATCAATTAAATTCAATCTTTAATCAATTTTTACATTTAAGCAACGTTGCTTAAGGGTCGTATAATTTAAACACGATCGACCGCGTTTTGAGCTTGCTTAGAGCAATTTTAAAATAAATTTTTACATATCAGAAAATTTCTATCTAAATATTTTTTTATAAATATATTTTGAGTTTCTATGTTGAAAACTAAACCATGCCAATGAAAAATTAATTATAGATACGAATTTAAGCAACGTTGCTTTGAGATTTAAGTATTTAAGCAGGCTTAACTAAATAACCTCTGAGATAATCTCTCTACACTACTACTCTCGATCCCAAGGATACAAGACCATCAATGAGTTTTACGGAACTACCGAATAACTAACTATGTATTAAATAATCTTAGGTAGGGCCCAGTTATAGCTATTATTAAACCACTTCATTGGAACGCAACGCATGATGGAATTAAAATGCCACCCCCATAGCTTGATCAGTGAAAAATAGGAAGTGATTTTCTGCGAAAACTATAATAAGAAGTATAAATCTTTTTGGAAAATCAAGTTCTAAAATTGATAAGCTTTGTTTTAACACCAACTCGCCAATGCTTGAATTTATAAAACAGCCGCAGTAAAAGATAATTTCCAATGAGGGTTTTCAATGATATCTATAACTCGGCTCTTACTCTTATTGTTCTCTTTCCTTGGAAAGACCTTTCAAAGAGTATTGAACTAGTTGCTAGTTACTAGAAATTTTTCTATGTGGGGTTCTGATATTGATACTCCAGTGTTCACATTGCGTCCCCAGCATCATAAAAAGCATAGCAGACGCCAAAGGTCGAAGAAATTTCTCCTTTCCACTAACGGCCCGCGTCTGAAACGGCTACAAAATTTTTAGATGTAATCCGCACTTTATGTAGTTATACACTTTGATATTATTTACTGAGTCATACGATGAACACAGGTTTTCTAAAGTTGGTGGGAAATGGCTCGAATTCAACCAATTTCTAAAAGAGGAAGAAAATGTATGCCTGAAGAGAACAATAATCGGAAGCATATGAGAAGTGTCAAAACATACATTCGTATAATTCTGAAAGCAGTTAAAACGTAAATTCCGATCATTCTCAAAAATTAGTGTTGCTTATGGATTCCGATTGACTATATCTACACCAATGGACAACTCCGTCGGAAAGGGCAAAACGCTTCCGATTAAATTTTATTAATTTCAGAAGCCAAAACTATTTTGTATACTTGTAATCGAATCTGGAACAATCCCACCAAATGTTATCGACAAATTTAGTATGCACATCTCTGTCACGCTCCTTGAACTTTGAAGTCCAACCGGCTGTCAGTGTCAAGTTTGTTTTGTTGGTCAACTGCTACCAAAAATTTATCAACTTCTCAAGACTATTTGTAAATAATTTCGAAATTCTCCGAATAAAATACTAAATCTCCCTTTAAAATGGATGAACAAGCTTGTCCCCGTTGTAAAACAACTAAATACCGCAATCCATCGCTCAAGTTGATGGTAAACGTTTGCGGTCACACGCTCTGCGAAAGTTGTGTTGACTTGCTTTTCCTCAAAGGTTCCGGCTCCTGTCCAGAATGTAATGTTCCACTCCGTCGAAATAATTTCCGCGTTCAGCTCTTCGATGACCCACAGGTGGAGAAAGAAGTCGAAATCAGAAAACGCATCCTTCGCGACTATAATAAAAAGGAAGACGACTTCGAATCCCTTCTCGAGTACAATAATTACTTGGAAGAAATAGAGTCAATTATCTACAACCTTTGCAACAACATAGACTTCCTTAATACAAATAAGAAAATCGAACAGTACAAAAAGGATAACCGTGAGACAATCATGCGAAATAAGGCCAAGTTGGGTCGCGAGGAGTACGAGCTGGAGGAGATGCTTGAAATCGAAAAGCATCAAGAAGAGGCTAGACGTTTGGAGCTCTTGGCCATAGAGGAGGAGAACAAAAAGAAGAAAATTCGAGAAAAGGAGGCACTGATTGACGAGTTGATGAGTAGTTACGAAGATGCCAGCAAGATTGTCAGTGCATTCGCTGAACAAGCGGAAAAACAACGAGAAGAGGCGAAAGTTGTGCCTGCACCAAAGGCTGCAACACAATTCTCGACTGGCATTAAGTTCTCGCGGGGTAATGAGCAGCTGTTCTTACCAGTGCCGAAGCACGACGAGGGTCCATTGTATGTGCATATAGTTCCTGAGTTGTTTAATGAAGGACCACCACCGCCACCAGCTATTGAGATCGAAACGAAGGGTTATATTGCGCACATTAGAGGGGAGAACTTGACAGAAAGAGCAGGCGGTTATAAAGCCACAATGGCTTGCCAGCGAGCTCTACACGAGGCGCTGCAGGGATTGTTTCACGGTGGTTGAGTTGTGTTATTTATTTGATAAAAAAAAAATATAAAAGTGTTTTTGAAACAAATTTTTGGCGTATTCTATGAATTTATGGGCGTGCAGGTGTAAATCCACTGTGCCGAGGCGGTGCAACCGTTCCAAAACCGGGTACAGCAAAGCATAAGAAGAAAAGGCGAGCAATGTAATAAATTTGCGACCACCAGAGACCACAAGGTTCTATGAAATATGTATGACAAAGTAGTCATCGAGTTGGTGATGCTTTCAAAGTTCATTTACAGCTTTCCACTGTTGGTAATAATGTCGGAAGAGTGATAAGGAAGAAGTAGAGTGCATGACCCAAATGATTAGCAAGTTTGGATTAACGAAAGTTGATTGCGGCATTTGTTAGAAAGTCTCGATCGAATTACACATCGCTTTGTTCCTTTGATTTGATTTTTTTTATATTCGAACACTTCCTGGAATCTCCTCGTTATAATCTCGATCCGGAAAAAGCTTAACAGCTACTTTCTCAGCAGGTTATGTGTTCGCCTGGCCATTGGTTTGTTGTCCTCATTAGTGGGTGCAATCACCAGACTTTCAAAACAGGAATTTCTTGTTAGTGGGTGAGAGCTATCCAGCACAGCAGTTGGAAACGTTTTCATGGCGTACTGACAATGGCGTCATTAGTTTTCGACATTTTTGGTGTTCCGATTATGGGATTAATCGAGAGATTGAGAGATATTCATTCCGTAAAGGTCTGAGATTTCCCAATTGTTGCGGTGTGTTAGAAAATATCCGTCCAAGGTGATGTTATTTGAGAACAGTGGATATATTGCAATGTGGTCCCTTACGGATATCAATGTGTAAAAAGCGTATGCTTTACTTAGTGATATGTCGTTCGACGCAGTGTACTGGTGCGTTTTCCTCCTCCAATATCGAAGCATGATACTTTGGTAGTTTCCAATAATTCTTGCCGATAAGCTCGTAGAAACAGTGGTTAGTGATGTCATACTGTTCCTCTTTTGAAACCTAACCGCATATAAGGCTTATGTTGGCGAATTTGCAGCATAAGCCTTATGACGTTGCTGAACAATCCCCAAACGTGTCATTCAAAATTTGGCGACGAAAGTGAAAACTACCAGCTTGACCTAAATGAAGTGATGATAGCAATGCCTCAACTTGAGCCTATAAAGGCTGACAGAAATAACGATCTTTCTGCCGAGATAAACACAAACGGAAGAGGTGATTAGCAAGATTTCGTCTGATGAAAGTATGCAGAAAGAATTGTTTGCCTACAGAAAAAGAAGATTCTCTGACCAGCTCCAACTTCAGAAGAAATACCCCCTGAACATGGACAGGAAGCTCTTATCTGCCGTAATATATGAACGTCTGAAATATGACAACATTTGTATAGTTCGTCTCTATAAATGCTATCGTATGCGGCTTAAAAATCGATGAATAGGTGGTGGGTATCGATTTGGGCATCTTGGTTTTTTTTAAAGGATCTGCCGATGTGTGAAAATTTGATCGGTTGTGGACTTTCTTGGCCTAAAACCACACTGATAAGGGCCAATCAGGTTGTTGGTAAACGGTTTCAGGCGTTCACATATCACGGCAGATAGGATCTTGCAGGCGATATTGAGGAGACTTGTGCCGCTGTAGTTTCGGCAGTTGAGAGGGTCTCCTTTTTTGTGGATCAGCAAACGATTCTGAGGTTCCATTCTTCAGGCATACTTCCACCGGGAAAGCCGTCATTTCCGGCAGCCTTATTAAGCTTCAGTTTAGATATTGCTATCCTCACTTCACTCAGGTCAGGTGGTTGGCAGTTTTCGCTGTCGGTTCCAATATTGAATGGTTCATTCTGCCTGACAGTGGAATGTTGTTCCTCATCGCTGTTTAACAGTCTGCAGAAGTGGTTCTTCCATATCCTCAGCATCTACTGTGTCTCAACTACGATATTTCCTTTTTCATCTCGACAGGATTCAGTTCGAGCCTTGTATCCTTGGCTTTGTCGTTTTACAGTTTGGTAAAACTTGCGAACATCGTTCTTGGAGGGGCACCTCTCTATATCCTCGATCGCGCGCTTTCCTTGCTCTTTGTTTTCTTTCTGAAAAGCCGGTGTTCTTCCCTTCTTCTCTGTCTATAGAGCTCAGTGGCAGCTCTCGTCTTCACCTGCAGTTTAGCCTTGAAGGCCTCGTTCTTGGCTGCGAGCATCTGTCGGCATTCCTCATCAAACCAAGGGTATCTTGCTGGTGGGCGTGAGAAACATATGACATCAGTTGCGGCTGATCCAATGGCTTGTTGGCATCGTTGCCATTGTTCGTCGACATTTGATGCTAGTGGTATGGTGTTAATCA
This sequence comes from Rhingia rostrata, assembly GCA_949824845.1. Lineage (NCBI taxonomy): Eukaryota > Metazoa > Arthropoda > Insecta > Diptera > Syrphidae > Rhingia > Rhingia rostrata. The sequence continues at coordinate 72,490,554 of OX463758.1, read as the reverse complement.
AGAGGTTAAGGGATACGCGTTGCGCGAAGGTCTTGGTGATCTCTTGCGATCGCAGTCTTTCGGCATTACATTTTTTCACTGTTTTTCTAGATTTTTGTGGTGTGGTAGATATTCGCATTCTTACCTTGGCTGCAACAAGCAACAAGGGTAGTGGTCCGAGTCGATGTTAGCTCCTCGGAATGTTCGGACATCCAAAATATTAGATGCTGTCTCTTGCATATCGCAATGTGATCGATTTGGTTGACCGTTCGTTGATCTGGAGACCGCCATGTCCCCCTAATTAATATCGAGGTGAGGAAACCGTGTGCTGGCTATAGTGGCATTTCGTTCCGTAGCGAAGTCAATTACCAGACGTGTTGTCATGCTGGGTATGTTTTCCGACAATACTGCTACATTTGCGTTGAAATCTCCCAGCACGATTTTAACATCGTACTTCGGTTGTCGCTCATAGGTTTTGTCAAGGAGCTCATAGAATAAATCCTTAGGTGGTATCATCTTTTTCCTCCGTTGGGCTTGAGCGCATATAAGGCTTATGTTGACGAATTTGGCCTTGATGCGGATCGTTACAAGGCGTTCGCTAATGTCTTGGAAACATAAGACTTCTTGCCTAAGTCTGGCACTTATAACAAACCCGCATCCGAATTGTCGCTGTTTCTGCTCACTATAACACGGTCGGTAGTAGATGTCCCAGTTTTTCATCCTCTTTTTGCCCTGCCCATTCCATCGTATTTCCTGGATGGCAGTAATGTCTGCTTTGTAGCAGTTCAGGGCTTCCGCTAGTTGCTCGCTTGCACCTCTCCTGCTTAATGTTCTCACATTCCAGGTGCAGATACGAACGTCGTTGTCCTATTTTCGTGTAGCCGAGTCGTCAACAATAAAATCAGTCCTTTCTGAGGCTTTTGGTTGCTTCGTAGCATAATTTTTTTCCATGGTTGGGTATTTAACCCAAAGCACAACCCCCAACCTGGAGGGCCAGTTCCAATTTATCATGGGAAACGGGGCCATCAGTATCCACTACGAAATAGAGCGCTGCCGTTGGCCATTTTTCAGTTGTAATGTAAAATCCGGAACACAGCCAATGAGAAACAGCACAAGATATCTTACCAAGTTGACAGTTTGGTAATCGGTTTAAGGGTGTTGTTTAGAGTTGTCACGTCGCTAATGAAAGACCCTTTATATGATAAACAGCTCCAGATATCTCACGAAATCTAATACTATTATCAACAAAGAGGAAATTAAAAAAAACAACAACAATTTTGATTAAAATAATATTTTTTTTTATACGATTTTATACGATTTTTGTGTTAACAACTACTTAAAATTTAATTAAGACGTTTTACAATACAATATTGATTACTAAATATTAAGTGATTCACAAATTGTTCACATCCAGTTGTTTCTGATTTTTATTTTTATTTCATTTAAATAAAATCTTAAGACAAAAATGTTAAATTAAAACAAATTGTTTTTTTTTTTAACTTGAATAAGTATTTCTTATTTATTTATTTTTTTAATTTTAGCTTTTTAATAGCTAAAACGTATCAGAGGCGCACAGACTGCACAAAATTATTTTTGTGTGTGTGTTAGATATATGAATTATTTCTGTGACAACTATATGACTTAAAAAATAAAATAAAATATATAAAAAAAGTCCGTCGTGAATACGATTAATAATAATGTAAAGGTTTCTCTTTTGTTTAATTGTTTTGCTCACATAGATATTTTGTAGAAATTTGTTGATACTTTTTTTTTCTGTTCAAATATTTTTTTTTTACAGTACACATAGAGAAGGAGATCATTTAGTGTTTTGTTTTTGTGTGTGTATTTGGTTACGGATCGTGTTTTGTGTTTCAATTTTAATAAAATCTTAAGGGGCAACGCATCAGTTGGAAATTTAATTCTTTTGGTTGTTATGGAATGTTGTTGTTATATTTATTTTTGTATTGATTTCACAAATATATATGTATATTCTCTTTTATTAAATAGAATTGTTTTTATTTTCTTGATTTAAGGCCAAACAGATTCACATTTTGTTTTTTTTTTGCAATTTTTTGTCTTCAAAAATATTGTTTTGTATATTTTTCTTGTTTTAATAAATTTCTGTGTTCGATTGCGCGCTACTGAAATGCATCTACAAAATAATTTATGAGGGTAAAGGAAAAGAAAAATTTATGACGGTTGCATCGTCTACGTTGTGATTAATACGTTTAAGTGTTGGTTTTTGTAGTTTCGAAGCTGTTCAACGGTAAATTTAGTATCTGACCGGGGGAAAATCTTCGAAGATTTTTATTTTTTGTTTATGTATTTCAAAGGAAACCATATCGCCTTTCAGGAGCGGAAACGGCAGGGAGGAGATGAAGAAGATTACACCGAGTCATCTGAAAAGACAAACCAAATTATGGAAATATTAGTGAAGGTTTAAAGTGTAATTAGCGACATGATAGGTAATAAGAAAGGGATTGAGACTTATTGTCTGCGTTTTAAAGTGATCAAGAGTATATTTTAGAGTGCACTGAGAAAACCAAAAATTAATGATCATAAAGGGTGATCCATTTCGAGGTTCCCTACTTTTTTAAAGAAAAAACACAGAAAATTCAAATTTAATGGAGAATGTTTATTATCATTTGAAAGAACATTCTTTGGCATTTATTTTTTGAAGATTGTGTCTATCAAATGTTGGCCGTTGCTACGTCGCAGATGGTCTATCCGTTGAGTCCAATTTCGATCACTCGTTCGAGAATTTCGACTGGTAACTGCCGAATGACACGCGTGATGTTTTCCTCCGAGGCCTGAATCGAAGCGGGTTTGTCGGCATAAGCTTTTGACTTTACATATCCCCATAGGAAAAAGTCTAACGGTGTGATATCACACGATCTTGGTGGCCAATCGACCGGCCGGTGATGGTGTTGCGAATAGTACGCTCAGTAGGCCGATTATGTTGACCATAAGTTGAGCGAAGTGCACGAAACACATTCCTCACAGAACGTGAATTTTCATAATAAAGTTGAACAATTTGTAAACGTTAACGTTCACGCATAAGTCTTTCCATTATGAAATGCCAAACAATACTAAACAAAAATAACATGACAGCATGACCCGACTCACATGTGATCTGTCAAAAAAGGCTATTGAAAAAAGTATCTCTACTTGGATCACCCGTTATTACTCATTTCACATATTTCTTTTGGGACGGTGCGAATTAGATTTTATGAAACGAAAAAGCGTCACGAAAGAGGAAAAAAATTCCGCAGCTGATTCCGGAGTGTTGTGGCTGTTTAATCGTGTGATTGATTGCTGTACTTGCATCTCAGTCAACACATACGTTGGTGTGCAAAAAAAAAAGGATCTATTGCCGGAAGTGCGCAGCTAGTATGTTACTTAACCCAAGTGTGCGGTGTCATCTTGTCCCATTGACGGTTTCGTGTTGGTATGTTGTTTGAATAGCGACGAAGATTGTAGACTTAGTGTGTGTTATACAGCTTTAAGGACGTTGGTTAATCTTTATCAGACGAAAGTGTGGTGATGTGCAAAAGGTGTCGACTCGTCGTCTGTCAATAAGTAAATTTGGGAACGTGGCATTGTGGGTGAACAACATCAAATTATGATACTCCTCGGTGAGCGCAGGAACGCAATATTCTTCCTTGTAACCCAACGAATAGGTAAATGGATGCGACATTTGGTAACATGTTTTAAAAAGGATTCTGTTCTCGAAGAGGTGGCTAAATAGTTATTTTCCTCTAAATTGTTGAAATGAAAGCTGATCGATGGTACTGGATTTCCCTTGGTCTGTCATAAATGTGTTCTTTGTGGAGGGTGGTTTTTAAGAAGGTGTTAATCAGAAGTCTGTAATTGAAGCTTGAATCCAAACAGGTAGATTTGATTGAGTTTTCGATGTGTACGTGGTTAGTAGGTAATAAATGAAGAATTATTTTTGGAATTGGAGTGCTTACTCTGGTTTAAATATAACGACAAATATTTATTTTTAATCTAAAGAACCATTCTTGGCATTCTCTTTTAAAAGACAATCCCTTTCAAATGTTTGCCGCAACTGCGACCAAGCTAGTCCATGCGGACATTCCAATTTCAAAAATGAGGCTGGCGCCAACGTTACTGTACCTCTTGATTAATCACCCTTTACACGTGACGATATTTTGAAAACGACATACTGGACGAGAAAGGCTGCATAATGAAAGATGAACATTAGTATGTGGCCTGATTGTTTCGGATGGGATGACGTAGTTATTTGGATGGATTTTGTGAGTTTTTTACAATGAATAGAGCATATCTTCACACTGGATTTCTTGCAGAAGAAACCAAAGGCGATATTTGTGTGATTATCTATTTTTGAAATAAAACTTCATTTGGGGCGGTTTAATTGAATGTTATGAAACGTAAAAGTGTAACGAAAAAGAGAAATATCGGTTCTCGTCTGATCACCGAAATCAAGCAGCTTAGAGCGTGGTTAGTACGAAGATGGTGGACCACAAGGGAACAACCCGTGTTGTAGGTGGTTAATTTGGAAGAAAATGAGCCTGCGTGAAATAAAGCAGAGCGAAATAACTCCGAATTCAACAATTCTGTGTTTTGTTGGATTTGGGTTGCGTGCGAGGTTGGATGTATGGACAAAAAAATGCTAAATTCACATACATCAAACATCGCACGGAACCGAAATCCAACAGTGATCCCAAGCTGAGGGATCTGTGCAAAGTATGATTCCCTCTCTCTCTCTCTGGATTTGGCTTTATTTCACTTTGTCATTGTGAAATAATTCAAATAATCCGCTTTTACAAAGTGAAATAACGCCGAAATTAGGAATTGTTGAGTTTGGCGTTATTTCACTCGGCGTTATTTTATGGCGCCGAGTTCAACTGGCATAAAAAAATTTTTGTAAGCAAGGGGAGGTTCGCGGTAAGGAATAGTTGCAATTTTTGAACCATGTTTGTGCGGTAGACAAGGGTTGAAAATTCAACAGCTTCGTTTTGACACCGCAACCCGCAAGAAGTAAAAGAACATTTTCAATGGTAGCCATAACTGGACGCCAACGCAATGAAAATGTATACAATTTGTTCTGCCGTCTAAATCCATCTCTTGTCCGCTTGGAGGAGGTCAAATGAGATGAATACAATATGGAGGATGGAGGACATAAACACTGAAGAAGAGAGAGAGGGCGAGGAAGATTAAACGGAATACAGTTTCCCTTCGCGTGTGAACTGACACCAGATTTTTTTTGTTTCAGGCATAAGGCTTGGGAGATTTAGGACGGAGCAGAACACGATCGCGGAGCGAACAAAAATTGCTAAACTACTTTAAAAAAAAAGTGTTGCAAGCGATCTTGAAACATCGAGACGAAGACGTTTAAAACAGTAAGCATACCTTGAGAACAGATCTGCACCTTTATCCTTATATCCAGTTTGTCCAACACTCCAACAGCTCAATTCTGGTGAATAAGAAAACGGCCTTAATATCGCCGATAATGACGAAGAATTTTTGAAAAATGTTATTATAACCCACGAGGCACATTTTCATCTGAGCGGGGCACACAGAATACCAAAGATTTCCATCAACTTCACTTCGTGTTATTGCTTGTTGTGGAACAACCTTGCAAAATATTTATGGGCCATATTTCGTTGAAAATGATGCGGGTGCAAACATTACAATCAATAGGTACCGCTACAGAACAATGCTTCAGGACGGTGAAGTGCCCATTCCCCAAAAAAAGGAAGCCCCCCCCCACCAAAAAGCATTAATACCCGCGGGTATTATTGTCATTTGAAATTTGGCATTCCATTCAAGTTTGGTGTATGGAAAGTTTGAAAGTTTGCGTGCGAGTTTGAATGCATTCAAAGGAAATAACCTACAAGCAAATGGCATAACCAGCCTCAGGACTTATTTGCATTTCCAAAAAGAAATAAGCCTCTCAGGGTTTATTTCCTTTTTTGTGAATTTAGCCCTATGGGGCTTAAGTCCGCGGAAATTATTGTAGATATTGGAAATCCTTTTCCACTTGTGCAAGCAGACAACATTTTATTGAGCTGATTTGGTTTTAGCAAGACGGAGCTATCCTGCGTGAACACGTTGCTCTCGTGAGACAACAAACTTACGCGAACAATTCCCAAGTGCATTATCTAAAAAAATAAACTTTTGAGCTTTTCTTTAACGACGTTACGCCTAAATGCTTTGCGCACTCTTTGACATATCCACTTGCTCGGCGGTTTCAACTTCTGCTGCACAAATGGCGGAAATGATTAAAACAAACTTCTCTTAAGTTACAGAGTTGTTCACGAAACTATCTTCCCCACAAGTGCGTTGTCTCTTTTGGGAGGAGAACAATGAGAATTTTATACGGCTCATGAGACTTCTCCCTCACACGTGCGTTGTCTCTTTCATTAAAACGTCAAATTCACTTGGAGGATAACAATTATATGGCGGGAGTGCTGTTTTATGGGGTCGTTGCATTAAAAACATAAAAATATAAGTTAACTGCGAAACACAAGTATTTAACTTATAAAATACAAAGTGAGTGTGTTAAATCATAAAATTGATATAAAAGGAGTGGAATTCATGACCAGTATCATTGCTAAATTTGAATATAAATGCAATTTTAATGAGTGAAAGAAAAAGTATTCTCTGCAAAATTTTGTATCAAAATTTGTTTGCATACAGATGATGTTAGATTTTCATTTGACAGTTTGACACTGACGTTGTCCTGAACAACTCTATTGTACTCCACAGAAAATAACATAGGCAAACACAACAGATATCTGGCAGTTCACACGTTTTTCCAACAACGCTTTGACATCGACGCTTTACAGTTAGTTACGTTAAGATGTTACGTTTTCCATTAAAGGTTGAAGCGTAACGCTAGACAAAGCTTTAATGTGATAGGTGACATTGATTTCATGTGGTTGAATTGGGTGCGTCAGGCAAAGCAGCGCGCCAAATCGTAGATAGTTATGTTTCAGCCATTATTTTCAGATGGTTAATTCTCTTCCAAATTTCAATTCATATCACATAATTTCTTTACCAATGGAAAACGCCAATAGTTACAATAAAACTTAAATAAACATTTTCAACTTACCATGATACCACCATTTCGTTTTCTTAGGATTTTTATTACACGTCTTAACGTAAAGTGTATTATCCGCGGGTCTTTTCTTCTCCCGGCAACTACTCAACATCGAAGCTATACTTAGACACACGGATTGTACCGATAATGCCGGTGACCAGTCATCAGTTAAAATTGACAGGCAGATATGACCGTTGGAGTATACATGCGGATGGATTGGAATATTCGATCCAATAAATGTCACCTTCACAAACAAAAAAACAGATTTAAAAAAACACTGACGTCATCTATCACCTTCATGCTGGCTTAGGCTTACCTCTGGCGAGTCAAATGGATATTTGTTATTAAATTTGAATAGTAGCTGGAAATGTTCACCTTCGTATAGAGTGCCCTCAAAGCCTTCAATATTGATTTTCCATCTGTAAATAGTGAAACCATAGAAAAACATAATTTAGTCAAAGTTGATGAAAGGGTGGGCGGACAATTCCTATCATGCGGCGTTGTCACGTAATATTGGTTCATTGTGGAAATATTGATTCGATGGTGCACACTTACTCGGCTAAATTCTGACTAATACTTTCGGCATCAACAGTGACTCCTGGTGGGGGTTCCTTAATAAGAGACATCAGTTCTTTGTGCAGTCTCCGCTGAAAAAAGGAAAAATTAAATGTAGGGTGAGTATTGTTTTCAACTGGAATTTTGTTTAGTTAATAACAATTAATTTATAAGTTAATTAACAGACGTTAGTTATGTCTAGAAATAAAAGACATTGGGCATCACCAAACAGTAGGGAACCGTTTTATTCGAGGAGGGTACTTTTCTTCCAGATTTGGTCCATATTAGTCCATGATTATTCAAAAATGGGAGCACTTGGTATAAAAAGATGGGTACGTCAATAAAGGCCTTAATAAAAATTCTTAAAAAATATGACCTTAATGATTGATAACGATAAAGAACACTACAAAACAAAGTCCTTGGTGAAACGATACAATTGACTAACTTAGGAATATGCAATCAGGATAAGAAAATGCGAAGCTAGCGCGACGGTGATGAAACACAGAACCAATGTGAAATGTTGGCCAATACATACAGTCATTGGTTTTATTTAATCCTAAATAAATTAAGGACTAACCGCTCTCACCATGGCCCAACTTTCATTACATTTGTAGAGATCTGATTGCAACAAAACCATACTGTATGTTTCGACTGACAAGATTTACAAAAACACTAAAGCTATTTCCATTGTTCAACTTAATGTGTAATTTAATTTAACTCCAGGTTTAAATTCAGACACAAATCGGTCTGAATTCATATCGTCACATCTTCGTTTCCATCGGCATGATTAAACAAAAATGCTTCCGCAAATCAATAGAGTACTTCGCGACAACGTCAATCTGACAGCTGTATCATGAGTATTGAAATAAAATCTTACAGACCTATTTAACTTCTACCAATAATTCCAAAAGTTTTTGAAAGGATATTAATTGGTCGCTTACATCCGATTATTGATTAGAAACCCCTTTTACCTGACCATCAATTTGGGTTTAGAAGTAAACATTCAACTGTGGACCAAGTTCATCGAATTCCTGATGTCATTGAGAAAGCTTTCAAAGACAATAAAATTTAATCAGCCGCATTTCTTGACGTGTCGCAAGCTTTTCACAAGGTTTGGCATAGAGGCCTTCAATACAAACTTAGACAAGTTATGCCTGAAAAATTATATAAAATCCTCGTCTAGTATCTTGAGCATAGGCTCTTCCGCGTGAAACTTAAAAACGAATATTCGGAGTTCAAAGAAATATTGGCAGGAGTACCCCAAGGAAGCGTCCTTGGACCACTCTTGTACATCCTATTTACACGTGATATCCCACAAACAAACGATACAATAGTTGCCGCGTTTGCGGACGATGCAGCTATACTAGCAGTTGGCACAACAATAGAGGAAACAAATATGAAATTACAAAACGCTCTTAACGAGGTTAATGAATGGTAAGAATCCTGGCGGATTGCACTTAACGAGAACAAATCGATTCATGTAGATTTTTCGTATAAACGGACAAACAATTTTCAAAATTAAAATAGAATTCTCATGTAAAAAAGAAATCCGAAGAACTTAAAAATAAATACAGAGAACTGTACTGGTTACTCGGAAAATATTCGAAGCTTAACGTTGATAACAAGTTGCCATTATAAAGGGGTTTTCAATAAGAGCGCTATAAAAGTTTTTTTTTAAACAAAACAAAAACGGTTTTGGATATCAATGAAATTCTTTATTGCTGTGAAAGTACGTTCGATGCCATTATGTATGGAACTCGATTTCTTTTGCATGGCCACCGCGGGCACGCTTGCAGAAGTCCAGACGATGAACTCAATTTTCTACGGTTTTCAAGCATAAATCGACCGATACTGCTGCAATTTCATGTTCGATATTCGTACGAAGTTCATCAATCGTCGCTGGCTTGTTGGCATAGACCATAGACTTGACTTAGCCCCACAGGAAATAGTCTAACGGCGTCAAATCGCACGACCGAGGCGGCCAAGCGACTGGACCATTTCGTGAGATAACACGTTCTCCAAACTTGGTTTCCAATAAATTGATTGTGGCATTCGCTGTGTGGCTTGTGGCGCCGGCCTGTTAGAACCACATGTCCTCCAAGTCCATATCATCCAATTGGGGCCGAGTAATGTTCGGTTATCATTGAACGGTAGCAATTCCCATTCACAGTTACGTGCCGGTCTTGATCATCACGGAAGAAGTACGGCCCAATGACGCCGCCGGCCCATAAACCACACCAAACCGTAACTTTTTCATGATAACTCATGGAGTACATGTGGATTGCTGCCTGACCAATACCGCATATTTTGTTTATTGACGAAGCCATTCAGCCAGAAATGAGCCTCATCGATGAAGATAATTTTTCGATGAAAATCCGAATCATTTTGAAGTTGTTGCTCAGCCCAATTTGACGAACATCGACGCTTCTGGCGGCTTCAGTTCTTGCGTCAATTTAATCTTGTAAGGATGTAGGCCAAGATCTTTTTGCAAAAGTCGCCACAACAACGTCACAGAACGTCACAACAACGTCACAGCCCAACGTTTAAGAACGACTTGTAAGAGACACATTTGGGCTTTCTTCAACTGAGGGCACTTCTTTGTCTCACTGGCAAGGGAACATTTTGTACTGTGCCTGTGGATTAAAATTTTTCCACTAGACGCTCAATTGTTGATCTGCCAGGACGATTATGACGACCATAAATTGGACATAACGCTCTTAACGTTATTGTCACGCTCTTAACGTTGAGGCCACTGACTCCGAATTTCGGTTGTAAATTTAAATAATTTCGACTCGTTGTTGGATCGTATTTCTTTCTCAGCGTAGATCTTCATTCCTTATATAGTACGGCGCATTGACGAATTATCTTAACATTTTGTTTTCAAAAGTCTGTAAAATATTTAGATTCGTTTCACTGGTACAACCCCATAGTTGTATACCATATGTCCAGACCGGCTTCAGCACTTGCTTGTATCGGGTTTTGTCAATAGGGACGCTACAAAAGTTGAGCGACAGGGCCAGCAAACAACGCCATATTTATTGCCGCTCTTTTGACATTTTTCTTCAGTAAGGTTTGCCATTCAATGATGGAAAGAAATACGATCCAACAACGAGTCGAAATTATTTAAATTTACAACCGAAATTCGGAGTCAGTGGCCTCAACGTTAAGAGCGTGACAATAAAATTGCTAGATAAGTCACATACTTAGTCGCAATACAAATACAAAAAGGGTGGTGGTTTTAGTGGTTTAAAGTCCCACACTACTTTGGTCACGTGCTCATCGTGTTGTGAGATTTTCACCAGCGCGCGCACGAAAAAAAAACTACCCCTCAACCCCTTACCATCATACAAATGAAATGGCTGACAGATCCCAAATGAAATGGCTGACAGATCCTCATTGTCGCCAAGTTCTCTATTTTGTTGATTTTAATGTTCAATTTTAGTTGACATCTCTGTAAAAATTAACCGTGTTAAGGATTGCAGATTCAGTAAGTAAGATTAAGATTTTGACCAATGAGAACAGAGCTTGATTAAAGATATCTTACTAATGGTGTTTTCCATTGGTTAGCACATTTTTTTTGCTATCTATTTCTGTCAAAAGACTGATTTTAACAGTTGTTGTTGTGTTGAGGCCAAAGAATTTATCTTTTTTTTTTATCTCAGCTCAATTTTACAGATCTGTACCAATACAATTGATAGCCGTCAGATTAACAAGTGCGATGTTCATTTTGATTTATTATACCCTATCGCATAGGGGTATATTAGTTTTGATTACATAGTTTGTAACATAGAGAAACAATTTAGCTAGATATAGCTTAATGTATATGGATCGACTCAGAATCGATAGCTGAGTCGATTTATCCATAACTGTCCGTCCGTCCGTCCATACGTCACCAGTTTTTTGGCCTTAAATTTTGAACTAGAATGATGAAATTTGGTACACGTATTTGTTGTTGCTCCCAGCAGATAAAGTGTAAAAAAATTGAAATCCGCCCACTGCCACACCCCTTTTAAGAAAAACCTAATTTTCGGCAAAACGGTTAAAGATTTGAAAAAGTGTCTGAACAGCATATCTAGACAATCCTAATGTCTATATTTCGTCTTTACAAAGTTTTTTGTCAAATACCACTATTTGGGGACGTTTTTCGGTAAAATTTTAAACATTTCGAAAAAATTGTTGATGCAATATCATTGGTTATGACAACATGAACATTTCATCCATATATGATTTTAACCCACGCCCACTTTTTAGAGGGATTTTCATACAAAAACCATTTGTATACACTACCTCATAGCATAACCAGGCGAAAAACGTTGTTTTTTGTCGAACTAAAAAGATTTCGATAAACTGTCTGAACGATATGTTGCCATATTTCATCGCCATAAAGCCGACATTTCGGGGATATTTATTTTAAGGATGGGATGGGGTATTAAACAATCCGCACAGCGGAATGAAGCCTTCTGATATGTTTTTTTTTTATTTTGGTTGTGAAGAACTATTATTAATCATTGCAGTTATAAGTGAAATATGAATTGAAACTTGACAGCTACACCACACGAAATGACGCCAATACAAAGAATACCAATACAACAAAATAGATTAAATTTTAAAACAAAATCAGAAATTACCAATAGAAAACTCCATAATTCGGAGATCCAAAACACGACCATTTCAAAAAATGTGACATTTCAAGTAAACTATTTCTGTCAAATAAATATTTATAATGCATAAACGGACCATTTAGTAAAACTAAATAATTATCCTGTCTAATCATTTGATTTTGAGAAGCTTCGTATTAAGAAGTAGCACATGACAGTTTTATAGTTTTGAATGCTGCCACTACCTAAAAAAAGTTTGACATAACAAAAGCTAAAGTATAGACAGCAGTAGGGTTTAGCTATGGAGTGACCCTTTGGTCAGTAGTCCCACACAACAAGTACTGAGCCACTGCATTTTGATTTATTTAGTTTAATATTTATTTATATTTTATATTGTCAATCCTGTGCTGTCATCGTTGACAGTTTCCTTTTTCTAATTCCCTAAAGACAACAACGAAAAAAGAACGAAACTAATTTTTTTTTCTTTGTACATGTTTTACAACTTTTTTATACTGTTTTACGAAGCTTCAGTACAACAATGTTATAAATTAGTAAAATCTACAGTAAATCTATTGATTTTAATAGCGATGTAGCTAAATTAGGAAAAGTTCGCTAATGACATCTGTCAAAAGTGGCGCAATATTGTAATACATTATTAGAAGAATGTTTTATTAAATAAATTTGAAATATTAATGAGCTTCGAAGGAATCAATAGACTCTGCAACAACAAAGTACGCAACCAATTAAGCTACGTGCCTTTTGTCGCTGGCTTTAATCGTCAAAAGGTTGTAAAAGCAGTTTTTATGGCGGTTATATTTGTTTGGCTGTAATTCATCTAAAAAAAATACGCAATTTTTATTGATACAATTGTTTGCCCATTTTAACTTATCTTTTCCGTCAGAGCAGAAATGTTATATTGATTAGCGAAATGATTTACGAACAAATACTGCAATGGTTGGTCTGCAACAATTGTTCAGCCAAAAAGACTGCACTTAATATTTTATTAAGTCATTGTACAAAGGCCAACTGAATAAGCTGCTGAAGGTTAATTGTATCTTATCGCAAAGTACATACTCAATCAAAAGACAAGCATTTGACTTGCACATACGTCGAAAGAAAAATTTAAGTTTTTTTTTTCTAATATATGTCAAACAACAAAGGTACAATTAAAAAGTCCCGTCGTATTAATCAACGGTTTTAATGGAAATCTATCTAGTTCTTATCATGTAAACAAAAACATACTGTCATCGGTATAATACTCATATGATTGATAGTTAATGATCATGCATATAAAAATATATCAAGTATGTCGTTGACATATTATTAAATACGAACTACCAGCTGCCATCTGGTGTTAAAAAATTAAAGCTCCACAAATAAATCATTTAAAAAGCTGAAATAGGACGGTAATACTTAACTTTTAGAAAAACGTCGGGTTTTGATGAAGATTTCAAAACTATGTTTCAGCGAAAACATGTCAAATTCTTTGTGAGATGCAAACAGAACAAAACTGCTTACAAAGTTCTGACTTTTTGTTTGCATATTTACATAATAGGAGATTTCAACCGAGCAAAAAAGCGTCATTTTACGAAAACATTTATTTTTTAATTTCGGTAAAGCGGACTCAACATAAAATCAACAAAATATATGTTTTTTCTGTATCACTTCATATCTACTATTCTCTCATTCTCTTTGTTTTCTTAAAGAATTAAATGCCAGCCTTCTTGAATATTCCTATAATAGCATAATTAACATTGACAACACCTTACGATTATTTTGGGAATTGGAGGAGACATCATCGGCGATGAAAAATTATTCGGAAGACGACGAGATGGTTGAAGGCTATTTCCTATCTACTGTCAGAAGATCTGCCGATGAGGCCTGTTTCCTTTGATAGCAAAAACATTAGCGTTGTGTGGCATGTGTGACATTGTGTGGCGAAATCCCTAGCCTTTGAGCTGAAACCACACGTTTGGCTTAAAGAACACGTTTTGGTCCAGTAAATAAGGTAAACTTACGACTTGTTAAATGTAATGTCAAAATGTGTATGGGAAATCATTTACAAAAATTTGGAAACACCCGAATTCAGTGTGTAAACCGCGATGGTAATCGGGTGTTTTCATAAACGTCTGCCTAACTAAGATCAGCGTTAGACGTGTTCATAAAGTCTGGATTTTGATCGAACAGACCCAGATGAAGTGCAGAAGATATGTTTATAAACGTCATAAGTCTCATCAGCATCTGGCAGATTGTGCATCCATATTTTTTGACTGCAGAGAGCGCAGGAGATAAGAAAACAAATTTTAGGTGCGAATATAAAAGTTTTATTGGCAATTTTTTTTTTAATAAATTGTGTGTTTACAATGACATTTATCTTTTTTATGGGAAGAAGAAGCTCCGCTTTGGTATATGGCGAAAATTAAGCTATTAACTCATAACGGAATTTTGATAAAATAGAATTCAAATCTGGGGAAAAGAAAAAAATCACTGCAAAGGACATTAAAAAGGTTGATCCATTCTTCTCCTTTATTATTAATTAACAATTTAGATTGAACACAAGTTCTTTCGCGGTCATTTCTAATTTTTTGTCTGACGTTTATGAACATTTAGTGACTACTTAAAGTTGTACTTAAGCAGGCCTGCACCATTTCTGCAGAATGAGTGTGTTCATTAATGCAACAAAGAGGATAGACGATTGGACTAGCCCAGATTTTCGACGCTTATGAAAACACCCACCGTGCGTCGCAGACTTTTAAAATCGTTTTGTGACATTTAATAAATCACATCCTGAATCAAGGAAATGATATAAAAACACAAAAACAGGAAAAATTGAGCTTACATTGATCGGTTTACAACATTATTGACGAAAGCAGCCTTTGGGGAGTTCATTTAACGTTAATCGAAAACTTACACCAATGCATAAAAAAACGCTGATTAGCTACTCAATGACTTACATAGCAGTTTTTCCTTTAAGAAATTAAATCTCACTCAAATGTCAAAAGTTAATCACTGATTAGCGACAATGGCAATGTTTTCGTTGTAAACATACACCGGACGTTGCATTAATACGCCTTTTGTGTTATTTTCATTTTTCGTAGGTTCAGGAGTAATTTCACCAATATGTTCTAAGTGTTATCGAAAAGTATTTTAATCGGTCAATTGCAACATTTATTACGATGTAAATTGCACACCATTAGGTTCGCTTTTTTTTAAATTCATTTAGCATGGGTATCTTTCAATCTTAAGCCCAAAGCTCTGATGAAAATGTCCTACCAAAACAATTGTTAACGAAAACTGTCATCCAAAATGTCAAAATGGCTGCCGGTAGACATGTTTTTGAAACGTCAATTCAGTGCAATTTTAATTATGATACAGGTTGACCAGACTACCTCTTTTAACAGGACATGTCCTGGTTTTGTGAAGAAAAAAATATCCGGTATTATTTTGAAAAACATGCAATTTTTCCTTTTTTTAAGTTTTCTCAATAAACTAAATTTTTTGACATCACAAAAATACAACAAAACTCTTTATAAAAATCAGATATTTTCTGCATATTTCTGGTATGAGTGATGAAATTCGGACTCCCTATCCGACAAAGCAGACCAAAGTGTAACAAGTGTCCGCCCACTTTTTAGTAAAACGTTGTTTTTGGTTTTTGACCAAATCTATATCTCGCATATATAAAGTTTTGTTGCCACTACCACATTTTGGGGGATGTTTTCAGTAAAAAACATTTTCGGTCAAATTTTAAAAGATTCGAAAGAACTTTCGATGCAAAATCATTACTACAACTTACTTAAGTGGCGCTACAGTCCGGAATGAACCTGGGAATCAACCAACAGGATGCAAAACCGTTGGTAATGTTAATATAAAACGTTCGTCAATGGTCAGTTCAACTCAAACCCACTTTTTGGGGTCGTTAAAAAAATATTTTTTTGTTTTATTTTTGTTATTCAATTTTTCACTTGAGATTTTTGAAGGTGCCCTCTTTTTCGTGGTCATGGATCTGGTCGCCCTAACTATGAATCGTTCTAAAATATTGATCCTGTATATAGAAAATACTAATTCCGTTATGCTAGCTTTATTTAACTTGCATTTGGTCGAAATTATCGTGACCAACAAAACTTAAAGGACTAAATTCTATAAAAAGAATCATAAATGGAAATGTTTTGTTGCTTTTTTTTTGTATAAAAGATGGCGCTTGCTTTATACAAACAGAACCCGGCCAATGACGAATCTCTCCATATTTATCTCGTGGAATGTTCGACGCATTTGTTTTGAGGTTTAAATTTTCAGTTTACGTTAATTGGTGAAAAAATCGCAATTGCGTGACTAATTCATATGACACTTACTGACATCTGCAAATTAATCTCATGTGTCTGACTCATCTAAATCTATGTAAATATTTATTAACATTTGCAATTCTTTTTGGAGAAAACAAGTGCGGAGAAGTCATCGCCGATTTTATTTATCGCATGCAGCCTATCAGTCATTGTTACGAAATTTTTAATATAAACCGCTATATAGATTCAGCTAAAATTGCTAGAACTATCTGCAAAATGAAATACAAAGTCTCCGATTTCTAAGGTTAGTTCTCGTGTTGAAATAGTTGATTGGCATAGGGGAGTCATTATAAATTCTTTTGTTTGCAAATGTATTTATACAAATAAACCGAGGTACGCCTAACGAAAATAAATTATGACGTTTTTCGTTGTTAAGAAAATGTGTAATCTTATAGATACCTTTGGCACACTGGAGGTATTTATAATTACTATGGTATACGGACCTATGTGTCAGGAAATACCACGCGAGCAGCATGGTATTTGCGTGGATTAATTATAGCAATTTGATTAGTGTACATAGAATTATATCCCCACAGGAAAAAGTCTACCGTCGAATATCATCCAATAATGAATGCTGGGTCTCAAAATGGGTGATGGTGTTGCGAATAGTACGCTCAGTAGGCCGATTATGTTGACCATAAGTTGAGCGAAGTGCACGAAACACATTCCTCACAGAACGTGAATTTTCATAATAAAGTTGAACAATTTGTAAACGTTGTTCACGCGTAAGTCTTTCCATTATGAAATGCCAAACAATACTAAACAAAAATAACATGACAGCATGACACGACTCACACGTGATCTGTCAAAAAGGGCTATTGAAAAAAGTATCTCTACTTGGATCACCCATTACCACCAGTGTGTCAAAGGTTTTAGTGCCTTAATACTGTCAAAACTTACATTCTTAGATCGTGTGCCCATAGCACTTAAATGTTAACCAGTGGATTATTTGTGACACTAGTTAAGTAAATTTAGACTTTGTAATTTTAACAAGCTTTGGATCTCGCTAACAATTTTATAGATGAACATTTTTGACGTTTGCTATCATCGAGATTATAAAACAAAAAAGCAAGTAATTTGCGATGGATATCTTCAATAATGACCTGTACTACTTGAGGTCATTATTGGAGATTATAAAAATCTATTTTTGATATCGTTATTTGAAAAAGCAAAAAGCAACCATTTTTCACCCCTACAGAAACGTCAAAATTAGCCAGTGGATAAAATGTATGTAACGTAAATAGCACATGGCCATATAATTTTCAGAAGGGGACTTAGCTTATGAGTTCCACTTAGCTTCCGACAAAATATTTGTTCACCACAAGTGTAATAGTTTAATAGAATGTACAAGATTGTCAAGAGACTGCAATTAAGTCCGCTCGAATAATTATTAATTCAGATAACATTTTCGGAATGAATATTTATTAACCGCATGTTGATCATATTTTATTTCTTATCACTATCGCCCTACGACTAAATAGTTATCGAATTATGGCAAGTGGATCAGGTGACCATAACGATTATGGTTGTGCAATAAATATGGCGTCAGGTGGCAAGACTATTTAAAAACAAAAGATCATTACAATGTGGTGGGCTTTAAAATTAAAAAAAATGTTCAGAAACACTTAACCTGGTTCGCATTCAGAGTAAAGCCATGCAATAAAATTAGAGAGGACTTTGTATCTTTGTATTGTTCAACATGAAAAATGCTTATAAGGCAGACACCCTTCTCTAATTTAAAAATATGTGCTTATGTCAAATAATAATATTTATGTATGACTTTGCTTAGATAGAGAAGAGGTGTGATAACAGTAGATATGATAACGTTTGAGCTTACTCAACTTTATGCAGTTCAGTTTCAATTTGATTATTTGGACAAACATTTGAATTTCGAGTTATTGTTTAATAATGTTGCACACTTTAAAAAAAAAGATTTAAATTTGACATCTACCGTCCCTGTTTTTCAGTGGTTGGGGCAATGTTTGTATTTATATTGACATTACAATTAATTTTTTAAACCTGTTTGTATATTCATATCTTTTAGACTTTTCCTCAACAATTGCAATCTATGAATGAAGCCTCTTTGAAGAATTCAATTGAATTCGTGGTATTTCAAGGGGCAAGAGGCTTCAAATTAATTCTTTTCCTAATACAAGTTAGCTGGGTTCTTTAAAACACTCAATAGATGGCGTTGCATTTCAGGAGTTCAAACTACTCCATGGTTGTCATTATTAGAATGCAATTTTGTTAAGAAAAACTGTACACTTTCCCATAAAACTTTCTAACCGAGATGGTGTTTTCTTAAATCTAAACAAAAATAATTTTTTTCAAAAATACTTACTTCCAATTGCAGGCACGTTAATACAAGATTCTTGCCATTTTTAGGTACTGGCGATGTTGGCGAAGTTGTTATTATTTCAGACTTGATTGTATCTTTCTTTTTGAAAATTTTCAGCATGATTACTTTGTTTTTATTTTTCTATTCTTTTCTATTGTTCACTTTTTGGTAGATTTATGAATCACTTTCAGTTATAAGATTATGGCAATTATGGTTTATGTATATCTACGATATTGTATCACTTTATATATTTATAGAGACACTTTCATTAAATGACAGTTTTCCGGAGCCTCAAGCGACAGCTAGCCTACAAATCGATATCATTTTGAATGAGTTGGAATTTCGATACAACGTACACTTTTGTTGAAATTATTATAGCAGGTAGGTTTTTCTATTTACTAAAGTGTGTGCAAATTTACTGATAAGAATATAATAAAAGAAAAACGCTTGTAGTTGATAAGATAGACGGACAAATCGAGTGCTTCATTAATCAACTGACGTCAAGTAGTGGTAGGACAAAAGGTTGGTTTGAGTAAACAATAATTTTCCGATTGTGAAAATTCGAATACGATGTGCAAGTTCCTGTTTCCGGTTTATATTTTTATTATTTTTTGTTTGAAATTAATATCACGTTGCCTTGGATTGAGGAGGGGTTGTATATTTAGCTTTTATTTATATCAGATAACAATTCACTTTTAAACAACAAAAATGGAAACGAAATAGATTAACGTTAACGGCGTTATCTTGCCTAGTTCTGGTGTATGCATATGATATAAAATGGAGGTGAGATTAAATGGAACAATATATAGGAGACTTGTAATAATGTGGTACAGTAAGGGCCAACATTTATATTAAGTTAACAAAAATTGCTATCTGAAATATTTTTTTTTTTTGTTTAAAAATTACCAATTAAATTATTTTCAGCTCAAATCGGATAAAATAATGCTCAATGTCTGTGCATTCGAATAACTTTTGATTTTTTGAGCACACCTAAAAGTTTTCTTCGACTATCCATATATTCAACCTATATAACGGGTGATCCAAGTAGAGATACTTATTTCAATAGCCTTTTTTGACAGATCACGTGTGAGTCGTGTCATGCTGTCATGTTATTTTTGTTTAGCATTGTTTGGCATTTCATAATGGAAAGACTTACGCGTGAACAACGTTTAAAAATTGTTGAACTTTATTATGCAAATTCACGTTCTGTGAGGAATGTGTTTCGTGCACTTCGCTCAACTTATGGTCAACATAATCGGCCTACTGAGCGTACTATTCGTAACACCATCACCGGCCGGTCGATTGGCCACCAAGATCGTGTGATATTACACCGTTAGACTTTTTCCTGTGGGGATATGTAAAGTCAAAAGCTTATGCCGACAAACCCGCTTCGATTCAGGCCTTGGAGGAAAACATCACGCGTGTCATTCGCCAGTTACAGTCGAAATGCTCGAACGAGTGATCGAAAATTGGACTCAACGGATGGACCATCTGCGACGTAGCAACGGCCAACATTTGATAGACATAATCTT
Organism: Rhingia rostrata; assembly: GCA_949824845.1. Lineage (NCBI taxonomy): Eukaryota > Metazoa > Arthropoda > Insecta > Diptera > Syrphidae > Rhingia > Rhingia rostrata. The sequence continues at coordinate 72,470,122 of OX463758.1, read as the reverse complement.
CAAAAAATAAATGCCAAAGAATGTTCTTTCAAATGATAATAAACATTCTCCATTAAATTTGAATTTTCTGTGTTTTTTTCTTTAAAAAAGTAGGGAACCTCGAAATGGATCACCCTATATATTCATAGGCTCTAGAAATAGCAATAATTGAAAAAAATAAACACCATTGTAAAACAAAACATGATGACACTGACATTGTATTTGACATGAATTTATGACGGGAATTAATTTTCCCAAGGAATTTTTCCCATTCAGCAATCAATTTACATTACTTAATGGGAAAAATTCTTTTCGAAAAATAATTTCCGATAACCTTAATTGTGTCATTAATCTGAATACAATGTCGAAACATGATGTAAGGGATGATCATACAAAAGACCAATGACAGATTGGAATAAGCGAAGAAGTGAAAACACATCACTAAGGGCCCAGTTATAGCTGTCATTGAACGACTTCATTGGAACACAAAACATGATGGAATTGGAATTTTACCTCCATAGATTCTTATAGGAATTATTGGAAAATTCCGTTTCAGTTTAGTGGAATGATAATCATTAATTCATAAAAATAAATGTTGATCAGTGAAAAATAAGAAGTGATTTCCTGCGAATCCTCATTGGAAATTTTCTTTTTCTTCTTGCTGCTTTTTTATAAATTCAATCATTGGAGAGTTGTTTTCAAAACAAAGCTAATGAATTTTGGAACATGATTATCCGAAAATATTTAAATTTCATAATTATAGTTTTCGCAGAAAATCACTTCTAATTTTTCACTGATCAAGATTTATTTAAGTGACGTAGTGATTGCCATTGAAGACAAGAGCTGCCGTTGAGCTCTATAGGCAAAGAAGAAGGGAATAACAACTGCTTTTCAGAAAGAAGAAAAAAGAGATGTGCCACTCCAGGAACGATGTTCGCAAATTTTACCAGACTGTATAACGTCAAACCCAAGGATACAAGGCTCGAACAGAATCCTGTCGAGATGAACAAGGAAATATCGTAGTCGTTTAACAGTCTGTAGAACATCTTCTACAGACTGTTAAACGGCGATGACGAACAGCATTCCGCTGTCAGGCAGAACGAACCATTCAATATTGGTAACAACAGCGAAAACTACCAACCACCAGATCAGAATGAAGTGAGGAAAGCGATATCTAAACTCAAGCTTAATAAGGCTGCCGGAAATGACGGCCGTCCCGCCGAGCTTTATAAAGCCGACGGAGATGAGGAGATGACTTGGTAAGAAACATCCACCAACTCATAAAGCAAATCTGGTTGGAAGGAAGTATGCCTCAAGAATGGAGTCTCAGCATCGATTGTCCGATCCACAAAAAGGAGACCTCTGAACTGCGTCAACTACAGAGGCATAAGTCTCCTCAACATCGCCTACAAGATCCTATCTGTCGTGATCGACCCTTATCAGTGTGGTTTTAGGCCAGGAAATTAAACACCCGATCAAATTTTTACACTTTGGCAGATCCTGGAAAAAACCCAAGAAGTCCAAATCGATACCGACCACTTATCCATCGATTTCAAAGCCACAGCATTTATAGAGTCGAACTATATAGAACCATGTCTAGTTTTGGTATACTGCCCGAACTCGTCCGTTTGTGTAGGATGACGATGGAGAATTCTCGCTGAACCATCAAAGTCGGAAACGCATTCGATACCATAAACGGATTAAGGCAAGGCGATGCGCTGTCCTGTGACTTCTTCGATTTGATTCTTGAAAGGATTGTGCAAAACTCACGAGTTAACACCAGAGGCACAGCTTTCCAAAAGTCGGTAGTTGTACAACGGATATAACTTTGAGGTAGTACGGAACTTTATCTATCTTGGCTCCGCTTTTAACTCTGACAACAACATCACTTCAGAAATTAAACGAAGAATTACTCTTGCCAAAAGCTGTTCTTCGGGCTAAGAAGGCAATTTATTAGTAAAACAATAAGACCCTGATCATCGCAGTCCTGCTCCAAGGCGCTGAAGGATGGACCGCCTCAAAGGTGGATGAAGAAATCATTGGTCGATTGAGAGGAAAATTCTTCGAAAAATCGGTCCCGTTTGCGTTGACGGGCTCTGGATATGACGATTTAACCAAGAACTATACGAGCTGCACAGCGACATACCCCTGGCCAAAAAAACTCCGCACCGGGCTAATTGGAGAGGCATGTTGGTTGAGGCCCAGGTTCATTCTGAAGCCCCATTTAAGTAAGTAAGTAAGTGATCAACGTACGGTAAATACAGGGCTGTTCAGAAATTGAAAAATTAAATGAATTGCATGCGCGAAAAGAACTCGTTTCTTCAACTGGTCACAGGTTGCTACAATGGATTCAGCTAGAATTTTCCTTATCCTTTTAAACATAAAGCTGTCCCCGTTTGGCTTCCATTCCATCTTGCAATAGTATTTTCAACTGCTCTACATACATAAGTGCACTCTTCTTCTTCTCCTTCTTTAACTAAATCCTTTTCTTTTTATGAAATTAATATTTGTTATGCTCTCATTATATAAGTCGTTATCTACTTAGAACACACTTCAACAATGCCAACACTCTATGTGACATCACTTCGCAACGCTACTGTATGGAAAATTTTCAATCGAAGCTCGTACGTGTTCAATTGACAGCAAACCTCTTCGAGTGACATGATAAAAGTCAATAAAAGAAAATCAACAACTATTCGAGGGGTTTTCTGAAACATCAATTAATGAAATCTTCAACTGCACTCGTGCACCTAACAAGGCTATCCCCATCGATTGGAAAATATTGCAGAACATTAATTCTTCTACAACGCCATCTGGTGCAACAATTCACTGGAATCGATTTCGAGCATACAAAAGCCGCAACATCTAAGCAATTGTTATAAATTGACAGAATGAAACCGCGGTCGGACTGTCATCGAATTGTTGCATGATGTACGTTTGCTGTTGTCGGTTCGCTTGTCTTTCATCGCACAGCTCAATGAATTACCAAGAATCTATAATGACTGTTGCTGGTTCAATGTTTTATTAGCTTTATAATGGGATTGCCGCAGATGACAATTGTGGCGGCTTTATTGCATTATTGCTTTGTGGGGAAAAAAATAGTTTATGTTGCTGTCATCGCGTGAACGATAATATGTATACAGCTACAGCTGTTTCATTAACAACAGCGTTTTTATTACAATGTTGAGATTAATTGGTTTGACGGGTCAGCAATTATAGAGAAAAATTAAGAAATTGTAACCTGTTACCTTTTTAATAGCTCAAATGCATTAGATGGTGGTAATTGTTTTCTCTTTGTTGCGAATAACGAGATTAGAAGCACGTTTTCTTTGTCGGTACATAGTTAATCGATTTGGCATGACTGGCGTCAGATACTTCAATGACGTTCTGCATTAGTAATTACAAACGTCAAGCTTTTATGATATTTTGAAATGATATTCAGAAGCCAGAATGTACGTTTTGACAGTTCTCAATTGCTTAAGTTATGTTCGTAGAATTTTGTCGATAACTGATTTTTGACAGCTGCTGTTTTGTTGTACGAAAACTCAACATTGACATTTGATGCTGATGGTTCAAAAATAAACCTATTACGCTAAAGCTCAAATAAGATTAAAGGCTTACAGCTTAGGCGTTATCTATCGGTTAAGCGAATATGTTATGGGATTTCTTCTGAACGCTACGCTTTCGATGCGTTGAGATTTGATTCCAATGTATTCACTCCTGTCGAGGTATCCGTTCGGAAGAATTTTTTCCCGGTAATGTTCAAAGTCGGAGAATTTTCTACCGAGATATCCTATCCGATTAGCATTTTGGACATATCTTCCGACAAAGTGTAACACACGTGATAGCACATCGGCGATATGCGTTAAGTCGACAATAATTGAAAAAAAAGAAAGAAAATATTGATATTAATGGCGCATACGCAAACTCATTTTGAAATAATTTTTAAATATTTAAGAACTAAAGAAGTTTTAAAATAACTTCTTACAATTTCTGAAAGAGGATTTCAGTATAAACATCGTGTCAAAAAATTAACAAATCCCAGCGGTTAGTTTTCAAGCAATATGCTGTCAAAACATTAAATGCGATTTCGCAAAAACATTAAAATGGCGTTTACGGCAACCCAATGTTGGGGCGACGAATTGTTGACAGCTATGTGTTGAATTTCTTCCGAAGTTGGGGGGCGAAATTTTGCTGCGAAATCAGAAGAACGCGATTGTATGCATTTTTATTTTGTTCCGCAACGGGAAATTGGGTTCCGATTGGGTCTGACTGTAGTTTCGGAGATTGTTCCGAACGGATACCTCAATAGGGGTGATTTTTCTACTAACATGTGGCGTTTTCTGTCGGTAAACAAATATGTTATCGTAAACGTCTTTCTCTTTTGAAATGGAATCCGGAAGCGTAATTCATTCGCCGGAAAAAAAACGACACTGTCCTTACATTTTGATGCAACAAAAATTAATCAGTTGAAGACGGGAAAAGTTAGCCTGCGCACCATAGTGTTAATCGTTGAACTGAACTCACAAAAACACCTGTTAGGTATGTCCCTGTTTTGCTTTTTCATAAGTTATAGTGCAATTTTTTTTTCACTACATTCTCTAAAATGTCAACAGGTGAATTTGTTAATAAAAGAACATGGGTGGTGAGCTTCTCAGTTTGGCCACGGTAAAATTATTGTTCAGCTGTCAATAGGCAAAAGCCAATATAATGTTCAATCCTTACGCGTTTTCCATTGCAAAGAAAAATGTGTTATGGGATAGGTTTTGCATGTTAACAAAGCTTTCAGAAATGAAATTTCCTTCTGAAAATTATCAGAATGTACTATTTGAAAGGTTTATACTCTCCCAACACATTACTTTAATACAAAAATATTCTCGGAAACCTGGTAGAGTCTCTTCCAAAATATAATCCAGGAGCGAAATTCCTTTTCGTGACTTATCAGAAAGTATGTTTTGACATTTGTCAGATGATTCGTAAACATATTGTCTACCAATTAAATAACGCCATTCCATTCGATAATCAAGGTGCTATCAAACTCAATTTCATTGTGTTATCGAAAATTTACATAAAATCGTAAAACAGATAAAATTAAAGCATACGAATTCCTTTACGATAAAAGGAACGTAGATGGCTGCCATTTTGTTAGAAATAAACAAAATTGGGCTCTGTTTTTACAGAGATGATAAAAGTAGAAGCAAATAGGCTGAACTATAATAGTCGGAAGCAATCGGAAGCTCATGTCAAAATTCTACGTTAAGTTTTGATCAGTACTGTCAATTATTCAAATTGCCCATAATAGACTTTTGTGAATGGAAAGCGATTGTCAGAATGGAAGTCGTTTTGCTAAACAAAATTTCATTGCTGATGAAATTTCAAATTTAAGTGTACACATCTGTTGAGGTGAAATGTCAATTTTTTTATTAAAGAACAAAAGGAAGGAAGAGAAAGAGCGAATGAATTTGCTTTTTCGCTAGTGAGGAAAAGTGAACGAAAACTAAACAAATCGAAGCGAAAAGCTATTATGGTCGTACAATACAAATTGTATGTGTTCGCACAGTTGCGGAAGTGGTCGTCCGCAACCATCTTCTATTATAGTTCAGCGTTAAAACTTGCTGAATAAGGTAAAAGGCACGTAGGTGCATAATATTCTTATTCATGGTCATAATGTAAATTGGCTGCCATTTTGTTAGAAAGGAACGAAATCGGTATCTGTTTGGACGCAACGTTTTTCTAAAGGTGTAAAATTCATGACATCAATGTATCAAGCCTAAAAATGATTTCTTTTAGGTCCTGTGAACATCTCCCTTTATCGTACTTATAAGGAAACACATCGATATCTTCCCGAAAAAGTGTATAAAGCGACATTTTTAAAGTTTTACAGGAGACAAAAAAAAAAACTTCCTATGTACGTAGTTGTTTGTGTATTTTGTGGTGTGCTGTAAATTTCATTTTTCTGTATTTTGTGTTAATGGTAGAAACCTCAAAGCAAGACCAAAACGTAGCGCTCGCATAAATTATAGGGGCAAGTCAAAAAGTAATTTCCTGAAAAATTGTCACCAAATACATTTTTACGGGATGTTATTGATATTTTTTACAAGTCATCGTTGAACCAAAGTTAGGACATTTAAAATAAGCGAAGAATAGTTTATCTGGTAGCACTTTGCTATTTTCATAGGCATTCAATGAATGAATTACAGCTGAAACGTTAAAACCTCAAAACATTAACGTTGGCTAACGATCAAAAGAATAAATACCGCTAAGGAACACTTTTTGACAAAACGCGAAAAAAAGTGCTGCCAAATATAAACGCAAACAAAACATTTTCAACTCCCACTAAGTACGCTAACCCCATCCAACTGTTAAATATTTACAAGACTGGTCTAATTTGAAAATAATTCAATATTTACTCTGACAATTACGCATCAAGTTGATAATATTTATTAGCATACTCCTCAGTGAAATTGCATAAATCAACATTAAGTATGACAAAACAAAACAAACAAAGTCGAGTACTACAGATGTGCAGACTGTGTTTGCAAATTAAACAAAAAAAAATCGATTTGCATTCATAAATTAAACGAAATGTCAATGCGCCCTTGCCCACTGAACATATGTCAATCTTTACATTTGATGACTCAAAATTGAACTTTGTTGACTTTTATTATGAAGACCTACCTCTCGATTATGTAATGTTTACACGTTTGGGGTGTACCTGATGCATGATTTTTCTTTTCCAATAAATTTTAAATTCAATTGAAGTTTTTGAAAAATTTATTTGTTTATCGTGGTAAAACATTCTTGCGGAAAATAATTAAATTAGAAAAATTACGAGTATCGACTTTAATTGCTTAGAGTGCAACAAGGGTATCAGCAAGACTGTGGAAATTCAAGGAAACACTGTTATTGATGACTGTTTACACTCGAGAGTGGTTTGTACCTCTTAGCAGGCATTTATTATACGCAATAAATAAAAAGTTTATTTACATTTGTTAATTTAATTTTTTGTTCAAATAGCGTGTGCTATATTGCTTCATTGGAACTGGGAATGGGCTGAAAATGCATATCGCGTTTGTTGAAAAAGAATTCTGAATGTTTTGGACGTTTTTCATGAACCTATTCACAAGCTGATTATAATTGAAATTCTTGAAGAAATAAAATGGAGCTAGTAGGTCAAAGCGTGGGCAATCCTTTATTATGAAACCTTGAGTTTTCACCTAGCTTATGCATACCAAGTCCGAATTTTAAGCTTTCCCGTGGTGACTGCTACTTTGATCGTAGATATGGCTTCAATCCCTGTGTAGATCAAACTCCCATGCTTTTCCACACAAGGGCCCGGTTTTCCAGTGCTGAGTTAACTCTGAGTTAACCGAGAGTCAACTAATCCTGGATTTAATTAAATCTAGAGTTGACTTATGATTCATGCATCAATTTCTTCAGTGCAGGATTAAATTTGATGCTGTGAGTTGAGTGGTGATTCAATATGGTAACACCGATGATTTATCGATTTTGCTGTCAAAAAGTTTTCTTTGATTTCCTTTTTCCCAAACAATCGAAAACGCTTTCGACGCGATTTTACAAGCCTTTGTCTTCTTAAAAAAATTAAAGCCGATATTTTAAATAATTCCGATTCTCAGAGATCTGAATATATCGTACACGTATTTGTTTTCTAAAACTTTGATAAATCTTATTATCTGTCAAAAACATCTGATCAGTTAATCCAGTGTTAACTCACTCAACGGTGGCGTATACAGTCGCAGTTAGGTTGGACAAAGGTAATTTAGGGTACCAGGTAACTTTGGAATCCCAAAAGTTAGTCAGGCCCCATGGTGGCCAACAGAAGCGCTCAAATCGCGATTGTATACTAATGGGCGCGTGTCCTAGGGGTATCTAATAAATTTGAACTGGCCCCTCCAGGTAAATTTCTTGGCTCTGGCCAAAAAATATTCAAATTTGAGAGTGACAACAGCCTCAGAGAACGGATCCCCTTAAATAGAAACCAGACCCGGAACAACCACGGAGAACGACTTGCGAGTATAACCTGCCGCACGCCGTACATCCCAGTTGCTGCTCAAAAAATTGAATCTGACCTTGCGCGGTATAGTGCAAACGCTATTCAGGAAATACGTTGGACAGGATCAGGAATACAAAAATGAAAGCTAGAACCTAAGGGTATACCTATTTAGATGCGAATTCGTTGTCGGAAGCCTACTCATGTCCAGAGTAATCGACTTTAAGCCGGTTAGTGATCGTCCAGATGTTATCCACATAAAAACAACAATTCGCAACATCAGCCTAATCCTTTTTTTAAAGAATTTTTTTTTATTTCCACCAACATCACAGCTAAAAAAGACGAGGGCGGTAAGTGCGAAGGGGAATTTCGTCGATCGTATGTACTGGGGTATCAATATCAGAACCCCGCATAGAACATGTTCCTTGTATGAGATGCGCACTCTATGTAGTTCTATACTCTTTGATACAATCTTGTGCAAGCATCCTCTCAGGGAGCTTATGAAGCGATAGGTTTGGCTCACCTAAAAAAGTTTGTTAAAAAAATATGCTCCCACACCTACCAACGAATATACCATCAAGGACAAATTTTATGACCTGCACTAGGATAATAGCTTCCAAATGACACACTTTGCTCCAACATGTAATACTCTAAGCAGCAGCTAAAGGTTCCCAAGACTTGTTATCCGCAAAGCAACCTGGCGATCTACAGTTGTCGAACCTCCTACCAAACCGAATATGTGCTCATTAGAGGCACGCATCGAACATTATATAGATGTACACACATTCGGAGGGGAAAACATTGACTCTGGCCATTTTCCTTACTTACTAACTTAAGTGGCACTACAGGGAAAAGTAAAACATCCGTGGATTATATTTACGAAAAACAATAGCAACCTAGTCACTGACGCGAACGGAATTGTTGATGCTTTCAGGCAGCATTTCTAGCATCTGATTAATAGGAATTGTGCCGAGGGACTGATAGTACAAGAAACTGGTCACCTCCAGGGGTAACGCTCCCTATCGGTATTGAAGACCCTAGTTCAGCCATCATAAAGCTGAATCACCAGCTGAACTTTTCATTTACGGAGGTGTTGCTATATAGAATTGTGCATGCACCAAACCATCAAAAAGCTCTGGATAGACGAGAGCATGCTGGATGACTGGAATATCAGCCCCATATGTCCCATCTACACAAAAAAAAATCGATCCCGTGCCTTGTACCAACTACCGGGGCACATACTTTAAACGAACTTCAAGTCGACACCTATCATCATTTTATCGACTTCAAGGCCTTGTACGATTGCATCCATCACATAGAGCTTTATACACAATGGCGAACCATCAACACTGATACAACTGTGTAATCCATCTACAGGAGCCTAATACTATATACCTGGAAGACACACGATCCAGTGTTCAGTTATGAAACAACAGTTCAAGGCGGCAAGGAAAACCGAACCTCCAGTTTAACGATCAACCGATCGCGGATGTCATAGCGCTGGACTTAAAAACTGAATGGAACTTCAAGTCGAGACCTATCAGCATTTTATCGACTTTAGAGCTTGTATGATAGCATCGATCGCATAGGGCTTTATAAAGCAATCGCGTACCATCAAAACTGATACAACTGTGTTTCTCACACCTGGAGGGCACACGACACAGTGTTCAGTTAGGAAACACGGAACCTCCAGTTTAACGATCAACCGATCGCGGATGCCGTAGCGCTGGACTTGATAACTGGAAGAAACATAAAGAGAATGGAAGGCTACCTAGTCTCGGGCAGATACCTAAAAGTGAAGAAAATTTATCTTCGGAGTGAAATGCATTATCTCGGTTCTTTGGTCAGAGGTCACTGCCAGTAACAGTATCTGCATGCTAACAGTGTCCAGAGCTTTTGCCTTGATCCGAACTGATCACCGAAAGATTTTTCGTTTACACTAAGATCACCGATTACGTCGTCAAAAGCACCGTATCCGATCTAGTCGGAGTAGCAAATTATTTATGACAATTCGACTGCACCCTTTGGTGTTCAGCGAATTTCTTTAGTATGCTGTTGGCTTATGTTGACTGGTTGATATCTTAGAACAGAAAAAACTCTTTTCATCTAAATCAGGTGTTAGCATGCTGCCTTTAAGTACGTTATTGAAGGCTCCGTCTACATCTAGGAAAGTATGGTAATCCTTGTAATACAGGGTTTGTCCTTCTTCCGGTTTAGCGTTAGGTATGGCGTTCTGTGATCTGTTGAGAACTCTGCAAACATGGCTGTTAATGGCTACCGATAACCAACTTTTATCATAAAAACAACTCGGACGCGTCACCACAAACTTGTAATGAAGTTTAATTAAATCAACCTCAGCAATAGTATCCCAATTCTACGGATCTCTATAAAATAACATTCCATTCTACCATCAACCAATTATCGCCAACAATCGTAGCTAAATGAAGTAAGTGCGTCTCCTTCTGGCGAGGTTAATCGCGTTCATTGTCAACCAGTAACACTTGTCTACCGATCACTGAACCTCATTCCAGTGTACACAAAGACATGTTACCATAGTTCATCTTTATTCCGCCATGCGAACACAGAAGCGGATACGCGCAGAATGCACAGAAAAACGCACACCACTATCAGACCCAACAAAAGGGCACACAAAACCACGATAAATGCAACAATAAACGGAAACGGATCGCCCACAATATTGCTTACAACACAAAGACGGGACAATGTGCATCGTGACTTGGGGTGTTACTCAGTCACGTTAGGACTGATACGGCCAAAGGCCCTGCGCAGCAAATTTAATTGTTATGTGTACAGATAATTACGAAATACCAGTGATCATCATATGCAAATGATGAGCAAATGACGCGCCTCTTCTTCAATTGGCAAACGATCAGGCGCGGACTTCTTAATCAGCGTTGGAAATTTTAACAGTTCTAGCACGTTTTCACGCAACCATTGCACAATAAGATACGAACGAAGCCAAACCAAAACGGATGATTGCCATATGTGCCGCAGATGATGATCGATGCTCGAAAATGGCACGACTGACGCGTCTTTATGGATATATCGAACCAAGGGAGGGCCTTTGTTTGTTTTTGACAGCTGTGAGCAATAACTCTGGACAAGGCGTTTATACAAAAAAAAAATCGAAAAATCGAAAACAGGAGAATACGAAATCGGATGACGTGTTTATTTTACGCAACCGGTGGTCAACATGAATGCCATCAACCCGTCCATACTTTTTCCAAAACATTGATGTAGGTCATGCGATTTTTGAGACTTTCTTTTGATGTTTTTTTATTAATTTTTTCCTTTTTATTTAAATGGCGCGCAATAAAGACTTGCTGGTGAATTTCCTGTAGCGATAATGATTCCATCTGTTGACCCTGATAATGTATAAATCTGACGCCCACATTTGCAAAGTTTTGCTAGGAGATAAAGAAAATTTAAAAAAATTTTTTTTAAGGCAGTCAGACAAAGGAAAACAAAATCGTTTCAAGCGGCGCGTGCCTAGCTAAGATCAAAGAAAAGATACAAACAAAATGACGGAACGGACGATTTGCGTTATGCTTGTTATTTATGATTTTATAGACCATTTTGATTAAAAAAACGATTTTTTGAAGATTTTTTTCTTGTTTTATGCATTGTGGACATCAGGGGAAACCTTTTGCTATTATAAGTAAGATATTTTTAGCTCTTCTAGCCTTATTCTTCAAATCCGCTTAAGCACCTTTGAACGGTGGTGCATACGAATTTTTAAAGAGTCTCACAAATCCTTATTCATAAAGCATTTCCCCACCCACATTCCTTTTACAGGGTTTGTGTCAAATAAAGTAACAAAAAGTGGGAAATCTATTACAATTAGCTGTTACACAACTCAGTACAGATACCAACAGACCATTATGCGAATGCAGAATCTATTCCACGTTGAAAATGTTTATAAATAAAGGTTTGGAATATTTTTAAAGAGTAGATAACTATATAGACTCCTTACACTTCAATTATGAATAATCTATTACAATAACATAATTGTTCCATAACTCCTTCGCTGATGACAGTCCACTTTCGAACGTGGACTCTAAACGCCAAAATATGTTAAGCTTATTGAATTCCGACCTTGACAGCATTATCAAATGGGGTAAATCTAATAGAGTAGAATTCAATGCTTCCAAAACACAATGCTGTCTTCTGTCATTAAAGCGTAACCAAAATCTAGAGCCATTATCCATGAATGGCACTTACGTCGAAGAAACCGAAAAGCTTTCCATGCTAGGTATGTGTGTTAGTAACGACTTACGTTGGAACGACCACATATTCGAAGTCGCTAAAAACGCAGCGAAATGTCTAGGTTTCCTAAATCGATGTAAGAAATATTTCACCCCCTCTGATCTGGCCACAATATATAAAGCGTTTATACGCCCAAAACTTGAATTCAACGCCCACCTCTGGTCAGGTGCACCAAAATCAACATTGCACCTACTAGATAGGATTCAAACACGTGCGAAAAAACTTATAGGAGACATAAGAATAGCGAACTCCTTAGTTTCGCTTGAACACCGTCGAAACATCTCCTGCCTTACCTTGTTTTATCGCTATTTTAACAACCAATGTTCAAATGAAATAGCCAGCTGCATTCCTCCCATTCAACAATTCAGCCGCAATACTCGTTACGCAATGAATGCAAATCAGTTTACCCTCAAGCCTATCTTCGGACGTACGCTGAAATATAGAGATTCGTACATAAACCGAACAACACGAATGTGGAATGCTCTACCAAACTCTGTTTTTCCTTTCCATTATAACTTACAGACATTTAAAACCAATGTGCATCGGTATCTCCTTTCTTCTTATCCCTAATTTCCTTAACGCCCGCACTGTGCTAAAACATATAAAGGGTATTCATAACCCCTTGAGTGCGCGCAAATTATAAAAAAAAAAACTCAGTAGAGTTACCAGCGGACCATTTAGCTCAGCAGCCTTAATTCCATGTTGTTTAAGTTTAGGAATAACGCTGTTGGAATCATTTTAAGGAGTACATAACAATAGACTCCTTCTTATTCGTTTATAAATAAGGCCGGTACTAACATATGCGTTAGCTTATGAAGCCTCAAATATATAAGTATATATAACTTGTATAGGTTTTATGAATAAGTTTTGTAGGTTTATAGATATTTTAAGGAGTAAATAACTAAATCCAGTTCTTAAGAAGATCTTGTAAATAAGCCTGCTTGGCACAGAAGAGAGGCTAATCACTGATTCCGATGATTAAAAAAAAATCCAAGATTACCAGGCAATGAAAACGATCCTCAGTTATTATCAAAAACTAAAATAAAAGGCACATCAAGTCTTCGGTAACCATAGACGGTTTACAATAACATTTGATAATCACAGCAAACCTCAACGGAAGTTCTCTGATAATTAATGGTGACTTCTAAAAATTAGAATTTTTTAGAAGCGATCCTTTCATGAGCTGATCTTTTCTGGAATTTCGAAACACTAACCAAAGTACGTTTTTAAGTTCCCACAACAATTCGACGATAAGACAAAAACAACCTCGGTGAAAACTGTCCTTCAACTAGTCGATAAGACATCGTCGATTTCTCAGACATTGCGTACGTCTGGCTAGATGGAAAGATCGCATGGTAGTGACCTTATATTATATTCAAAGATTAGATACAAGGCAATCTCCAACTTATTTATAGGGATGCCTTTATTGGCAATGAAAAATGAAAATAATTGGCGCAACAGAATCGTTAGGACCAAGCAAGGCTTCCATTTCAAATACGCTGACGGAACCTTCAACTTTACCGAATCCGAACAACTAACAAACTTCTTTGGGACAATTGAAAGACTCTGTTGACATGTCAGGTCATACTGAGAAGAGGGCCACAAAAATTAATTTTTGTTCCTAAGGTTGTGCATCGGTTGAGGCCCTGGTTAATACCGGACTGAAGCGCGATTTAAGTAAGTAAATAGTAAAGTTATTGATCGAAGCTGTTTGTTACAAAAAGTAAGGTCGCTTCGCCATCCATTGGAAATCAAAAAGTTACATAAGTGGCTGAAAAGCCTCAATGGTTGGTAGATGGAAATCACCGGTTGAAACCCCCCTTTAGCACTGAGAAACGTTGAATAATTCTCCCATATCTCTCGTTAGTCCGAAAAACGACACAAATAACTTAAGAAGTTAGGATTTAAGCCTTTATGGACCATTTTTGGGAAGTTCCTTTTTTTTAAGAATGCGGAATTTATTTTTAAATAGAGGATGCGGCAACTTAACTTCTATTTTTGATAAGCGCGCAATTTAAGGCGGGAGTAGTCTCATTCAATCGACATGGTTCCAAAGTTTTGTTTCCTACACCGGTGAGTCGCCGTTATGCGTTGGAACACTGAACAGCGTGCGTTTTAAGTCAAAGGATACTTTTCGAATGAACCGCGACTTTCGAACCAATGTAGCCCTGTCCCGAAGCGATAATCAATCGGTCACTACGTTTAGACGAACCGCGATCTCCTGAGAAGATTGGGGAAGCGAGAGTGGTGTTTTTAGCGCAATCTGAAATTGGAGTTGCAGATCGTTCAGCAAGATGAATTCAATTTAAGTTTGACAAGGCGTAAAACTGGAGCCCACAGTCCATCTGATCATTTGAGAGCTTAGACCTTGGAATCCTCACGGCATTCTGCTCGCAAGAGTCTGCCCTTGGACTTTTCGATCTTTTAGCAAGCCGAATTCTTCACGACGACCTTCGTTAGCAACCAAACGCGACTTTTAAAATCAGTGTCAGTACGTTTAAACAAAACGCGATCACTTGAGAAGATTGAGCCAGCGATCTTGCAATCCTTACGGAGTGGCGTTTTGGGCTCAAGAATCTGCACTTGGACTTGCAGATCGTTCGGTAAAGCGAATCCTATTCAAGTTTGACAAGATGTAAAACTGGAGTCCGACAGCCCATCAGAGCTTAAACTTTGGAATCCTCGCGGCATTCTGCTCGCAAGTGTCTGCCCTTGGTGAATTCTTCACGACGATCTTCGTTATCATCTGTACAAGTTCGCGATTGAGGATGAACTCTCCAATCACGATTTCAATTCTCAGAGGAACGCATGTAAGACGATTTTCTAAAGATGCTCTGAGGATGCAATTGTTTTTTTTCAGTGGTGAAGTCCAAAGCAACACCTAAATGATTTTCCACTTGCCCTCCTCTCGTGATGATCTGACAAATCATCCGAGTAGTATCAAT
Source organism: Rhingia rostrata (assembly GCA_949824845.1). Classification (NCBI taxonomy): domain Eukaryota; kingdom Metazoa; phylum Arthropoda; class Insecta; order Diptera; family Syrphidae; genus Rhingia; species Rhingia rostrata. Next base: position 72,454,900 of record OX463758.1, on the reverse strand, counting down.
TTTCAAGAAAAGCTTATCTCAAAACCGTCGTTCGGAGTCGGCATAAAACAGGAGGACCCGCCATCGTGCCAGTAATACACGCACAGTAGAATGGTTGTGGGAAAGCTCGACCGGTACTCGGTACTCGGTACTAAAGAGCCTGTTGCCCCAAAAATTTGTATTTTTTATTTGAAGTCCATTTCAACTCGAGTGAATACGTCAACAAACAAAACATGCGCTATTGGGCTGATACCAGATCCCGAGTATTGCATCAAACTCCGTTACTTTCACCATAAATTCACAGTGTGGGGTGTAAATTCTTCAGCAGGAATAGTTGTTCTGGATATTCATTCTGCAACTTTCAAATCGATAATCGTTAACGATACTGAAGGAGACTTTCTGGGAACGTACGGTGTGATTTGCATACACACACACGATATAAAATTACACTCTTAGCACATTGCAGTCTCCTTCACTATCGTCAACGATTATCGTTTTGGAAGTTACGGAATGAGTAGCCTGGGGTTTGAAGTAAGTGATGTCAGTGACAGTGAATGTAGACCGGTATGTTAACTTGCTGGAGGCATTTTTTTTCCAAACTAATAAGTCGTTTGGACTTGGAAGAACACTTGGCTCCAACAGCATGAAGCAACGGATCACACTTCAATCGCATCGATGGCTGTTTTGAGAAAACACTTCCAGGAGCATCCCATCGGATTTGGAGTGATCATAACGACTGCTGCGTCTGAAGGATTTTTATTGATGGTCAACCCACGAAAATATCTTTATTGCCAAAAACAGATCACCCTATTGGAAGATGCTCTTATTTTTGCAAACGGCCGCGAAGGTCAAATCTGTTTTGACATTTGTGGAAGAGACAGATGTAGAATACAAGTGAACAAGCCATGGAGCGATACACTCCCCAAGAACGCGGGAAAATCGAAGTGGACGATTTTTCGACCAAAATCACAGTGAGCGATGAGACTCATTTCCACCTCAGCGGGTACGTGAACAAGCAAAACTATTGCTTCGAGGAGTCATTACACCCGCTCAAGGTTACTGCATGGTGCGCTGTTTACGCTGGAGGAGTCATCGGGCCATTATTTGTCGAGAACGCCGCTGGTCAAACGACAACAGTGGATGGTGCGCGCTATATGGCCATGTTAACCAAGTTTTTCACCGCAATTGGAATAAGGACTGGAGGACATGTGGTTCCAACAGGACGGAAAATCGGCACAAACTACGCGAGCCCCAACCAATAATCTGAAGGCCAAACAACATCGGATGACTTCTTGTGGGCCACCCTGTATAAAGATTCATAAAATCTATAGGGAATTGAATGATTGTCGCAAAAGTCGAAACAAATTGCTCAGCGGCACAGTGGCACACTATATTGCGATCCGGGGCACTTTCTTGGGAACTCCGTACCACGTGAACTGGCAAAGCAAGACTTTCAAAACTTTAATAGCAGACATCTGAGTTACGCCAATGTGTTTTGCTAGACAACAGAAACACAAATTATCGTTACCGAAGCGGTTGCAACTCGAAGATTGTAATACATCCCTGTACATGTGCCCATAAATTGACAGAAAACAAATTTATGTCGCTAATTATAGTGACACTGTTTTTGGGAAGAATTTGCATCATTCAGAAGCAGTCTTATAATCAGATGATAGGATACCGAACGAGACTCATCTCTAATGATTGTTTTCAGTTGTGCATAAATTAACTTTTTGACAGTACGTCATCTTTTCAAAAAAAAAAATTTGATTGAGCCCGTAATTACTAACTCAAATGTTATCTGTCACTTTAAATATAAAAATCTCGGTGTTATGATCTTGTTAAGCATGTCAAACATTTGCAAACATCCTAGAACCCTGCAACAGCGTTATAGGTTCGCCTAAACAGACAAAATTATACAAAACTTCACTAAAGCTGGTTGCAAGTCATTGACATGCATTTCTCATTCACAAACTTAATAAATGTGTTAAACGTGACATTTTATAAAATAATAACACTATCTACTGACAATTACAAACTCATTAAAACGATCGTCATATAAATTATAAAATTAGGCTAAAACAACATGCCACCACCCTAAAGAGTGTCGAGTTCAGGTTAAATCATTGCGCTCAATTGATCCCCCATATGGCACAACTTTGCACGCGCACGTATGTATACTTATGTCAGTTTTCATTCTGACAGCAGGCGTAAACTCATGACACGGTTATTGCTGGCGTTGCAACTGCAAACTCTGATAAGAGTTTAAGTCGCTGTTCAACTGCTTATATGTCTCATTATGCTGAGTAATTGTTATTGCAAAAAAAAAAAAAAGAATATTTTCTGTTTCTTCGCAATGCAATATCACGTGAAACACGCATGCTGTAATTGCATTCTAGAATTTGATATTTTGTTTACTAGATGTTGATCCTATGTTTTGCTTTTCTTTCCTTAGCCTTAGTTCCTTTTGATATTTTTTTTTTTTGTTTTTGAGTGAACATGTTTACGTTATCAAACATTTTAGGAATGCGTAAACAAATGATTTAAAAAAAATCGTTGTTTGGTATGTAGACCTTCGATTTTATCCTAGGCAGGAGGGGTGTTGTTTTATTAACATTCTATTTGTTTGTGTTTAGTTAAGCTTGTTTTTTTATGGAAATGTTTGCAAAGAAAGGTATTTTTTCTGCCAAAAAATTAATTGACCTGTCTGAAAATATTTTTCTTTGTATTTTCTTATAAGGAATATTGATGAGCGAACATATTACAATAAATAAACGCCAAATGTAAACAACTCATGAAGGAATTGCATTGTTACTCTGGCTGTATGACATGTGGTACAGTGTTAATGAAACCGCATGTTGGTCACATCCATATCTTGTAAGGGTTTTTCAATAACAGCGGTACAAACGTTTTTTTAAATAAAACAAAAACGGTTTTGGATATCAAGGAAACTCTTTATTCCTGTGAAAGTACGTTCGATGCCATTATGTAAGGAACTCGATTTCTTTTGCATGGTCACCACGCGCACGCTTGCAGAAGTCCAGACGCTGAACCCAATTTTTGACGGTTTCCACGCATAAATCGGCCGATTCTGCTGCAATTTCACGTTCGATATTCGTACGAAGTTCATCAATCGTCGCTGGCTTGTTGTCATAGACTATAGACTTGACGTAGCCCCACAGGAAATAGTCTAACGGCGTCAAATCGCACGACCGAGGCGGCCAAGCGACTGGACCATTTCGTGAGATAACACGTTCTCCAAACTTGGTTTCCAAGAAATTGATTGTGGCGTTCGCTGTGTGGCTTGTGGCGCCGTCCTGTTGGAACCACATGTCCTCCAAGTCTATATCATCCAATTGGGGCCAAAAATATTCGGTTATCATTGAACGGTAGCGATTCCCATTCACAGTAACGTGCCGGTCTTGATCATCACAGAAGAAGTACGGCCCAATGACGACGCCGACGCCACACCAAACCGTCATTTTTTCTGGATGCAATGATGACTCATGGAGTACGTGTGGATTGCTGCCGGACCAATACCGCATATTTTGTTTATTGACGAAGCCATTCAGCCAGAATGGCATCGCTCATCGCTGAAGATGATTTTTCGATGAAAATTCGAATCATTTTCAAGTTGTTGCTCAGCCCAATTTGACATACGACGCTTCTGGCGGCTTCAGTTCTTGCGTCAATTTAATCTTGTAAGGATGTAGGCCAAGATCTTTTCGCAAAATTCGCCACAACGACTTCACAGAGATGCCCAACGCTTGAGAACGACGCACGTGTGAGAGACACATTTTGGCTTTCTTCAACTGAAGCCTCAGCGGCAGCAATATTCTCGACACTACGGGCACATCTTTGTCTCACTGGCACGGGAACATTTTGTACTGTGCCTGTGGATTCAAATTTTTCCACTAGACGCTCAATTGTTGATCTGCTAGGACGATTATGATGACCATAAAATGGACGTAGCGCTCTTAACGTTGAGGCCACTGACTCCGAATTTCGGTTGTAAATTATAATAATTTCGACTCGTTGTTGGATCGTATATCTTTCCATCATGAAATGGCAAACCTTACTGAAGAGAAATGTCTAAAGAGCGGCAAGAAATATGGCGTCGTTTGCTATCCCTGTCGATCAACTTTTGTAGCGTCCCTGTTGAAAAACCCGATAATTTAGGTACTAAGAACTATGGTACTTGTCACGAAAACGAACACGATTTATTGTTACTGCCTGACCAGTCGCATTTTCGAAGAAAAATGGTCGATTACTTTTAAAATATTGCTTAACAATGAAATTGCGTTGTAGCGCTTTCGCACCGAACCAAAAACTGAGTTTTCGCATGAATACTTGAAAACTTAATCGAAACCCGTAGTTTCTCAAACATTTGCAGTTCTCAAAAACTAGTAGGTTACGACGTAACCATTTCGAAAACACTTCGCAGGCGTCATCTCATTGAAGGCTGTTGGAAGGAACACACCTTTTCATACGTTCTACATGTGTTCAACATGTCCCAAGAAACAGCTGATGAACTCGCTGTCAAATCAAATGCATTTTTTTCATTTTAATGGCAATTGAAAAAAAAAACAAAAACAAAATGAATAGGATTTGGTGTGTGGAAGACGAAGAGTTCCTGGTGGAGCTATAAGCAGACAAAAATGACGAACTCCGAAGATTTTATTCAATTAAAATAATTTAACACACAAACTTTGCAGCTAGTAAAACAGCTGAGCTGATTGAAATGTCAAACGAAGCCTGGTCAAAGTTCGGCACAAGTGGTTTTCGAAAACTTTTTGTCGAAAACACAGTTTTGGATTCGGTGTGTAAGCACCATTATTCTTTCGTAAAGCGCTTCATCTTATTAACCCAGAACTGTCAGCTGTCACATTGTTATCTTGTTTCCGCTTGAAATACAGTAGGTACTAGTAAATGGCGCAAAATTCAAATTTCGCATGAAGTATGGAACACCGTTGTATCTGTTTGTTTATCTACTTTTGACAAGAGAAAGTTGAAATATGTCAAAAATCAAAAATAAGGAAAGATAATTGAAAGAAAAAAACACTTCCCTTTGCAAGGAAATCTTTAAATGAAATTTCCTTCGCGCTTATTTTAAAAATGACTTCTACGGGTTCAAAATAATTGGCAAATACAAATACACATTTTTGACGCAACACGCTCGTTAGTACAAAGGGCTGAGCTTTCTCACAACCAATCATGTGTGCATGTGTAGTTCTAGCACGATGGCGAGACCTCCTGGTTTATGCCGACTCCGAACGACGATTTTTAGATAAGCTTTTCTTGACAATTGGTACTACTCGGATGATTTGTCAGAACACCACAAGAGGAGGGCCAGTGAAAAATCATTTAGGTGTTGCGGATGGGAATCGAACCCATACCTTCTGCGGCAGTTCATCGCACTGAGCCCAAAATAAATGGCGCATAACATTAATTACATGTGGAGCCTTATTTATAAACGCTTTCTAAGGCTGATCTAATAGTGGAACCGAATGCGTCTGGAAAAACGTTTGTTCTAAATCTGACATATAAAACAAACACAATCTCGTGGGATCCGAATGTTTATCCAAAGTTTGTTTGTTTTTTTCATCATTTGGTTGTAAAGGGTGTTTTTTTTTAGAGGTATACAACTTTGAAATACAATAAAACAACGATGATTTTTTTAAATTGACATGAAATGTACTAGAAGATAACCTTCTAGCATTATAATTTGAATATGATTTCTGGCATATGACCGCCATGGCTGGCTGGGAAGTTGTCTAATCTGAAGATCCAATTTTCGATGACTTTATCCAACATTTGTGTCAGTATATCGCCAATAATGCGGCAATTGTTATCCTCCAAGTCGTCAATCGTTTCGATCTTATCGGCGTAGCCTACCGACTTCACATATCCCCACAGAAAATAGTCAAGCGGTGATATATCGCACGATCTTGGAGACCAATTCACAGCACCAAAACGCGAATTATTATGCGCTCACCGAACGTTTCCTTTAACAAATCAATTGTGGCACGAGCTGTGTGACATGTTGCGCCGTCTTGTGGAAACCACAGCTCCTGGTCCAGCTCTTGTTGAAACCACAGCTCTTTGGGTGTTCAATTAATGAACGAAGTACTCAGTAATCATGGCTCTATAGCGGTCACCATTGAGTGTAACGTTCTGTAGAGCATCGTTTTTTAAAGAAGTACGAACTAATTATTCAACCAAAAGTGAGCTTCATCTAATAATTACAATTAGCTGTCAAAAATTGAACGAAAAATGCACCTGAACGCACTTTAACGCAATTCGTCAGCAAGAGTGACAAAATGTCGGAGAAATATTCCGACCAGCTTTTCGAAAGAAAACCTCGAAACTAAATTCCTCCGAATCGTACAAAATCGGAGAATATTCCGCTCCGACGGACACCTCGCTGGGGCTGATTATCATTCAGAGTAAACGTGATGCGAAGACGCTCCATACTTGAGCGAATTAATTGCTCTGATGGACGATTATGTTGACCGTAAAATGAACGTAGTGCGCGATACGTATTTCGAACAGAAGCATGATTTTCAAAATAAATTTGCACACTTTGGAAGTGTTGTTCAGACGTCAGTCTATTCATGTTGAAATACCAAACCAAACTAAAAATAAAAATAAATCTATACCTTTAAAAAAAACACCCGTTATTTGTAGTAGATTGTGATGTAGTTGTAAAATTGTCTCTCGTGACAGAACCATAAAATGTATAATTGTAGTAGTGTAGTAATTTGGTACAACCATTTCAACTGCCGAATATCGAATACGCTTGGAACTGTGTGCGAGCATTCGAGCACAACAGACTGATTGCCGTATTCGGGATCCAAAACGAGCAAACTCAGTTGAAGGAGTTCGACCAAATGCGTTCAGAGTGGACCAACTGGACAGAGTTGTAAGGAGAGAATTCAATTTGAGCGAAATAAATCCACCGACAAACAGAAACCTCAAGAACTACGAAAATGACCGACATCTATTCAAAATTAATGAGGTCATCACAAGATCAATTGGTCGAACTATCGCTAAAGTATCTATTTCCGACGACCAGAAGGAGAAATATCGAACCCCAACAATCGATGCACTCCACAGACACAAAAGCACAGGCTTTAACGCAGCCGATCAATCGGCTACCGTTTGATTCGCGATCCCATCAATTGGCCGCCTCGATCAGTTGGAATATGTCAATGGCGATAAAGAGAACAAACTTAGACACTTTGTTGGACAACATTGAACGTGCCATTTTCTTCATGTGCGAAATATGGTCAAAATGCGATCAACCTATGGAGTTCTGCTATCAAAACCATGGTGGTTATAAGCCCGTAAGCAGAAAAGTAAAGCGGCCAAAATATCCACCCCTATAGAGTTATTCATTCCGAACAAAGTTTTCTCCGATTTGTTCGATATCGGAGAACCGAGGTATCCGTTCGGATTTGCTTTTTGAGTGGATCCTCCGACGAAATGCATCGCACATAATCGCGCGACGCGACGGCTTAATGCGTTAAGTCAACAAACAATTTCTTACAGCTACGCGTTGAATTTCTTCGGAAGTTCTCCGACGAAAAATTCTTACAAAAATGGAAACCATCCCAAAATTGTTAGTAACGGGTGATTTTTTAAGAGTTAAGTTTTTCAGGTTGGCAGCACGGGTTAGTTATGGCGTCCAAGCGTCATCTGTCAAAGTGTTCTGTATACCTACTCTGCCATTTAATCATGGAAAGACTTACAAACGAGCAATTATTGGAAATTATTGAAATTTTTTTATCAAAATTCGTGTTCTGTGAAAAATGTGCACCGTTTGTTACGACCATACTATGGCGAACGATATCGAGCCATGATACGCGACTTTTTTTGCCCCAGTTGGCTGAGTTGAACTTGGTTGACATGTGGTTTCATCAAGACGGTGCCACATGCCACACAAATCTTGAAACAATGGAAATGTTGAAAGATGAATTTGGTGAGCAGCGTATCTCTCGAAAAGCTCCTGTGAGTTAGCCGCCAAGATCATGCGATTCAACGCCTCTTGATTATTTCTTGTAGGCTTATGAAAAGTCGTTAGTCTATGTGGGGCAAGCCGAACACGATTAAAGCCTTACAGGATAATATAACACGTATATTATATAATATATTCGTGGAAAAAAGGGCGAAATGCTCGAAAAAGTGACGGCAAATTGGACCTTCCGAATGTACCATTTGAAACGAAGCCGCAGAAAACATTTACAAGAAGTTGTCTTTAAAACGTTAATGGCAAAGGCCTATTTATCGATTACGATAAATATTTTTAATATTTGATGCAAATTTGAGTGTTTTATTCGATTTTCAAAATTCATTATTTGTACCCTTTCAGACAATCTTACCTGTGAAAGAAACATTTTTTGAAATAAAACTTGAATAACAACAAGCATCTGCTTTTTATATACAAAAAAAAATCACTCGAATCACTCGCAGTTATTTGTGTGCAATTAAAAAAAAAAAACTGCCACGAAAAACTTTGACATCAAAATGGGCAGCCAAATCAACCAAATACAATTGGGAATAAAACAATTTTGTAAATTTTATATTTAAGACTACTCCAAGGATGACTTTTTCGTTCCAATAGTTTACGTCCATATGCGATTGACCTGCAATGGTTTAGGTTTACATCGATTCACACAACAAAATCCATATGAAATTTTACCCCTATCATATGAACACACCCCCACTTAAAATTTTACATTTATGCAATTCAATGCAACCTCAGAAAAAACTTCACAAACACTAACAATTGCACAGCCAATGTTATTGCATTTTAAATTGAATTTTACTTTGTCTAAATGTAACCTACTCATGAACATTTGCCAAAAGCTACTTAAATCAAGCATAACGATGCCACAGATACTCGAAATAGAGCACACGAACAAGCAAAACAAAAATCGAGGAAAATCTATTCAAAGTCCAAATGAATTTATTTCTGTCTAATTGCTTCGAGTGAATAAAACAGTCTGTGCCTTTGGCCTGTCCCGTCTGTGTAACACTAACCAAAAAATAAAAATAAATCACCAAAACAATTTCATCGAACGAACAAATAAGCACGCCATGGTGATGTACTAATTGTAGAGAGACCAAGTACTGTTGATTTTATTAATTTTCATCTTTGATTTACGCCATGTTGCTGAAATTAATTGGATTTTGCGATTCATAGAGATACAGTGGTGGGAAGAAGTTTTTATATAAGCAAAAATGAATTTGACAGTTTCGTTATATGACTGACAAGGAAAACCTATGACAGGTTGGTATTTTCAATTCCAGTAGATTTGCTAGTGATGATGAAGGATGCAAAACTTGAGTGCAGATGGTGTTTTCCACTCGCATATGCTTCATTTCACAAAATACCTTTTTTCTCATTTTAATATAGCGGTCCCACTAATATAAACGAAATTCAAAACAAGATACACAGCGAGGTATCCGTCGGAGCGGAAAATTCTCCGATTTCGTACGATTGGGAGGAGTTTAGCTTCGAGATATTCTTCCGAAAAGCTGTTCGGAACATTTCTCCGACATTTTGCAAAGCACCCCGGCGAATTGTGTTGAAGCGCGTTCAGGTGCATTTTTCGTTCAATTTTTGACAGCTCAATTCTTTTTCCGATTTCCTCCGACACAAGTGTTAGGCGGAATTTATTTACGAATTGTAGTGAAGTGATTTTGATGGTTGGGTGTTGTAGAACGATGGTAGACTCTGATTGGCTTTAACTTGGCAATGCCCAGTGTTGTAACTCTGACTACACATCAAGTGATTATTTTTACCTCCCAGTGGTAACCATCGGGTACTGGTCTCATCCAACCGGATTTGACTAGCTAAACGATAAGTGCGAGTGTTGAAAACAAACCGAAAATCAGGAACACTATAAACAGTCAGGTCAGAATGCCACGAAATGAATACCCGGCATGCTGTCCCAGGCAAACCTAGACAAGCTGCTTCGACATATTCGGACAACAGGTTGTCAAGGATTTTCAAGGGTTAGTCAGGCCCCTTGAACAGAGCTGGTGGCGGATGAACCGAAAGTCCAACGGCAGCGCTCAATCCCGTATGGGATACTGATGGCCCCGTGTCCTAGGGGTATCTAATAAATTGGAACTGTCCCTCCAAGTTGGGGGTTGTGCTTTGGGTTAACTACCCAATCATGGAAAAATCTAACGGTTACGAAGCAACCAAAAGCCTCGGAAAGGATAAGGAGACCCTCTAAACTGCGCCAACTACAGAGGCATAAGTCTCCTCAACATCGCCATACAAAATTCTATCTGCCGTAATATGTGAACGCCTGAAACCGTTTACCAACAACCTGATCGGCCCTTATCAGTGTGGTTTTAGGCCAGGAAAGTCCACTACCGACCAAATTTTCATACTTTGGCAGATGCTGAAAAAAACCCAAGAAGTCCAAATCGATACCCACCACCTATTCATCGATTTCAAAGCCGCATACGACAGCATTTATAGAGACGAACTATACACAGCCATGTCTAGTTTTGGTATACCGCCCAAACTCGTCCGTTTGTGTAGGATGACGATGGAGAATTCTCGCTGCTCCATCAGGGTCGGAAACGACCTCACTGACACATTCTATACCAAAAAAGGATTTAGGCAAGGCGATGCGCTGTCATGTGACTTCTGCAGTCTGATTCTTGAGAGGTTTGGCAAAACTCACGACCCAACACCAGAGGCACAATTTTCCAAAAATCTGTACAACTACTAGCATACGGCGACGATATTGACATCATTGGTAGGACTCAACGTGATGTCATAGCCACGTTTGCTAGTATAGAGACGGAAGCGGCAAAAATGGATTTAAAAGTAAATGAGGGCAAGACGAAGTTTATGCTGTCAACACGAAAGGACACACAGCATCGACGAATTGGACAGAACGTCACCATTGACAGATATAACTTTGAGGTAGTACGGGACTTGTCTATCTCGGTTCCGCTATTAACTCTGACAACAACATCTCGTCAGAAATTAAACGAAGAATTACTCTTGCCAACCGCTGTTTCTTCGGGCTAAGAAGGCAATTCAGTAGTAAAGCCCTCACTCGAACTACTGAGGAGATCTTATATAAGACCCTGAGACGGAACAAAATAAATGAATCAAGCATTCGCGTACATTTGACAATCTGTCAGCTGTGTAATCTTATAAATATGAAAAGTGAGTGAAAAAAAAAATATTTGACAAAATTTTTCTTGTTGCGTTCTTGTCGTTTTTTTTTTCTAGAACATGATTTTGTAGTAATACACAAAATAATTTTTTTTAATATTTTAACGGGTGATTTTTAAGCGTAGCTTTTTTTTAAATCGAATAAAACACTCAAATTTTCATCAAATATTTAAAAGTTTTAATGTAATCGATAAATAGGCCTTTGCCATTCACGTTTTAAAGACAACTTCGTGTAAATGTTGTCTGCGGCTCCAATTCAAATGGTCCGTTCGAAAGGTCCAACTTTGGTCACTTTTTCGAGCATTTCGGCCTGTATTCAACGAATTACGCGTGTTATGTTATCCTGTATGGCTTCAATCGTGTTCGGCTTGTCCACATAGACTAACGACTTTACATAACCCTACAAGAAATAATGAAGAGGCGGTAAATGATCTTGGCGACCAACTCACAGGGCCATTTCGAGAGACAAGCTGCCCACCAAATCCATCCTTCAACATTTCTATTGTTTCACGAGCTGTGTGGCATGTGGCACCGTCTTGATGAAATCACATGTCAACCAAGTTCAACTCAGCCAACTGGGGCAAAAAAAAAGTCGCGTATTATGGCTCGATATCCTTCGCCGTTGACGGTAACGTTTCTTAAACGGTCGTCTTTAAAGAAAATGGGACCGATGATGCTATCAGCCCATAAACCACACCAAACTCTCGTCTTTTCGGGATGCATCGTTAATTCTTCAATTTGGCTTAGTTCTTCATGTGGCTGTTCATCACTCCAGATGCGACAGTTTTGCTAATTTACGTATCCGTTGAGCCAGAAATGAGGCTCATCGCTGAACACAATTTTTCGACAAAACAGCGGATTTTCATGGAGCTCTTCTAAGGCCCATTCACCAAAAATTAGACGTTGTGACAGGTTATTCGGCTTAAATTCTTGCAAAAGCTGAATTTTATAGGCTTTCAAACCCAAATCGACACGTACAATTTACCATGCGGTTGAGTAACACATGCCCAATTGCTGTGAACGGTGACGAATTGACATTTCACGATCTTCATTAACATTGGACGCTACGACTGCAATATTCCCTTCGGTACGCACTGTGGGTATGCGAGTCAATGGTTAAATGTCCGACAAAGTAAGTTTGGTGCGAAATTTGGTGATAACAGTCGATTCTGACAACCATAATATGGTCGTGACAAACGTTGCGCATTTTTCACAGATCACAAATTTTGATAATAAATTTCAATAATTTGCAATCGTTGCTCGGTTGTAAGTCTTTCCATGATTAAATGGCAGAGTATACTGAAAACGTTTCACTTTGACAGATGACGTTTGGACGCCATAACTAACCAGTGCTGACAACCTGAATAGCTTAACTCTTAAAAAATCAACCGTTTTTTTTTATTTAATTATGGCACGGGACAAAATGTATGTTAGGCTGTGATGTTATGGGGAAGTGGCAAGAACTACCCCCGTCCAACGAGTTGAGCCAATAAATCGCAAGCTCGCCGCGGCCTCTTCTCCAGCATTGAAGTGGCTTTTCTAGACTCACAACAATGTCATTATAAAAACTCTAAAAATAATTTTTTTTTTGTCTATTTATTGTGTATGGTCTCCGAAACCACTGAACGGATTAATTTCGAACTTTCGGGACTGTTCGAGAGCGTTACGGTGATGTTTGGTCCATAAAATTGGTTGAGATTAGTTTTAGTAGTAACAAAACATGGTGCTGGCTAGTGTTCAATAAAAATCGTTTTAGTTTTTTTTTATTAAGCCAAAGGTTATAGTCATACAGATGACGCGCTGCATACAAGAAAAATAGTTGTATGGCGGGTCGTACTGGCACAGCCCACCATTTATTTGGATCTGGTTTCTCATGTGTGGACGTAACACACTGCCCGCCCGCCCGTAGCATGAAGCTGGTGGGCAAAAGTTTCTGTTTTTTGTTCTCAATGCGTCATCTGTATGGCTTTATAGCCTTTGATTAAACTTACGTCCCAACATCTTTTGTAATGACTGCCTACTGAATATTTCCATCGAACAAAACAAAATTCTTTCATGTTATAAAAATTTCATTGGCCAAATTACATGTTCTAATACATCCCACCCACCTGAGTAATATCAAGCAAAAAAAAAAACCCCCACAAACAAACATGACGTTCGAAACCTCCCTTTATATCACTCGATTTGTTGGTATGAGCTTTTGCGTGGATTCTGAAACTACAAACGATATTTCATGAATATGGCAATGGCAGTGCCATATATTTGCTTTTTTCAGTTTTGTTATGGAATTGGAAAAATATTTTTAGATCAGATTAGGTTGAGAATTTTCTGACAAATTGTACTTTTCTATTGGAGCATGAAACGAATACTTGTATCACGGAATGCATCATATGTAATAAAACTGAGTTAGGGTTCAATTAACTTTCACTTTCCTAACGCAACCTGTGTAGGGTTCATATAGTTGGCACAGGTCATGGCGCGTGATTACACATAATGGCCGAGTCGAACAAATGAGACTGGGAATATCGGTCGATAAATGTAAATGGAAGGTGTGTTTCAAAGTAAATAAAAAGGTACACGTTCACCGCAAATATGGCTCTTTGCCTTTCAAAACTGGTCGAAACGATAAAGGTGGCCTTGAAATCAAGGAGCACTTTCATCACAAATCAGAGCAAGTTGAGTGTAGGTTATATTAGACGACACCTTAGCGTGTCTAGAAGGGACCATTAAAGGATCATTAAACCGAATTCGAATGCGTAGTACTGACTGGAAGGGATTGAGTGATTATATCTACCACGAAGTAAAACGAACGATGAACAACAAAAATTGGATACTGACATGCTATAGGTATTTGGACTAATGGTGGGCTTGTTACAAAAATGTTTTAACTGACACCTATAGACTATAAAACTATAATGACAAAATTATAGGACTAGGTTAACGCCATTATTCCTTGTTGACCTTCTTCGAAGAGTCTTCTTTGAATATGGATGTTCATAAGTTCCAGAGTGAAAAGAAAGCAGTAAAAGAAAATGTCAAAATGGTTTAGTTAATAACGGATAATGACATGATTTTTCAGTAGCCTTACTATAAAAAATCATCTGACTGAATGTCCTACATAGAGTCCCTATCAATATACAAATAGGAATCGGGGAAATCCGAGCGCAAATCCTGGAGACTCATCTGTGATAAAATAGAAGAGACTTCTGAGGCTTCTAGACTCTGAAAAATCCTATCCACTAGCCAACTATTCCAAGCTATCGAAAAAAAAAACAGATGGCACTTGGACGACTTCAACCTAAGAATCCTTTGATCTACTAATGGATACCCATTTCCCAAGTATGTAGTTCACAGGAAGCTTTCCAAAACGACAAAAATAGAACAAATTTATTGACCGGTTACTTTCATGATCTTATCGCCAAAGATAAAATACGTCGGGCTGTACACAGCTTCAAACCGTTTAAATCCGAAGATTTTTCCAATGATGGAATTGTACTAGCCGAACTACGGCACTCTTTGGATCTCATCCTTCCATGGATGATAGCTGTCCATAAGGGCTGCATCGAGCTGATTTACATTCCCAAGGTTTGAAGGGAAGTGAAAGTAGTATTCATACCCAAATCTGCAAAAAGTTCTCACGTCGATCCGAAAGACCGAAGACCGTTCAGCTTATTAGTTGACATTTTTCTCGGCAGTAGCATTGATGTAAATCTGCTAAATGCATCCCAACATGGGTACTGCAAGGGTAAATCTTTAGAAACAGCTGGACACACATTTCGGCAGATCCTGGAAAAAACCAAAGATGTCCAAATCGATACCCACCACCTATTCATCGATTTCAAAGCCGCATAGGACAGCATTTATAGAGACGAACTATACAGAGCCATGTCTAGTTTTGTTATACCGCTCAAACTCGTCCTAATGTGTAGGATGACGATGGAGAATTATCGCTGCTCCATCAGGGTCGGAAACGACCTCACGGATACATTCGATACCAAAAAAGGATTAAGCCAAGGCGATGCGCTGTCATGTGACTTCTTCAATTTGATTCTTGAGAGGACTTTGCGAAACTCCCGAGCCAACACCAGAGGCACAATTTTCCGAAAATCGGTGCAATTACTAGCATACGCCGACGATATTGACATCATTGGTTGGACTCAACTTGATGTCATAGCCACGTTTGCTAGTAAAGAGAAGGAAACGGCAAAAATGGGTTTAAAAGCAAATGAGGGCAAGACTAAGTATATGCTGTCAACACGAAAAAACACACAAAATTGACGAATTGGACAGAACGCCACCATTGACATATATAACTTTGAGGTAGTACGCGACTTCGCCCATCTCGGCTCCGCTATAAACTCTGACAACAACATCTCGTCAGATTTTAATCGAAGAACTACTCTTGCCAACCGCTGTCTCTTCGGGCTATGAAGGAAATTCAGTTGCAAAGCCCTCACTCGAACTACTAAGGAGATCCTATATAGGACCGTGATCATCCCAGTCATGCTCTACGGCGCCGAAGCATGGACCGTCTAAAAAGCAGATGAAGAAATCCTTCGTCGATTTGAGAGGAAAATTCTTCGAAAAATGTTCGGTCCCTTTTGCGTTGACGGGCTATGGAGACGAAGATTTAACCAAGAACTATACGAGCTGTGCAGCGACATGCCCCTAGTCAAAAAACTCCGGATTGGACATTTAAGATGGCTAGGACATGTAGAACGAAGGGACACTATTACTCCGGCTTGCAGAGTCTTCGATTCCCAGTAAGACGTCGGACGCAGTAGAAGAAGACATCTCCTTAAATGGCGCGCACAAGTAGAAACCGACCTCAACCAACTTGGAGTGCGCAACAGTGGAGGCAGTTAGCTAAGGACCGGGATAATTGGGAGGCATGTTGGTTGAGGCCCAGTTTCGTTCCGGACTATAGCACCACTTAAGTAAGTAAGTGAACAAACGCAGCAGAAAGCAGGTTGATGTTTTTGATCTTAAATGTGAGCGAATAGATCGTGTTGATTGATCATCTGTCATAAATTCAATTATGGCTGATGTTTATGACAGATGTAAAGTATAAATTATGTTGCTTGTTAATCTTAGACTAAACAGCGACAAAACTCTTAGGTAATTCGGAAGTGACAAGTATTTTACAAGTGGCATGTTGCATTGAACCGTAGTGAAATATGATTTTATACTCCACTCTCAAAATACAGGATCTTCACTCAACTGGTTGATTTTCACAACATACCCTTAAGGGCCGCCCAGAATGCGTGTCTGTAGCTGGTATCTTGTATCGCTGTCAAAAGAGAGATACACTTCTTGCATGAAGTTGCCATTAATTCAACTACAGATTCACATTGTGTAAGCGCTTTCGGCTTGCCTTGTTTTTAACTTCTGACTCAGCTACAAGCGTCAGCTATAGATATGCATTCTGGGCGGCCCTTTACGCTTTCGCATTGAACGACGTAAGCTGTCACAATTTCGTTTTGACGGTCGATACAATTTTGATTGAAATTTTACTCGAAGAGGTTGTCAAACTGTGATTTCTCATCACTCGTCCTCATCAACAAATCGTCGGCTTAGTAAGAAAACCTCGTAACTCCGGAATTTGAAATTTTACAGGAGGAACGAAATTTTTTACCAAGTCCCGTTTTTCGATTGACGGTGTTATTTAATATCCCAAGTTAACAATAAAATCGGGTCAAAACCGTTTTTTTTAACCGACTACGTACGTATATTAATTTTAACGGAGTTACGAGTTTTTTGTCACTCTACTCGGAGTTATGAGGTTTGTTGATAATTTTAATTCAGACACATACAGTTGAAACTGAAATAACTGGGGATTCTCCGCTTTTTCATTGAAACTGAAATAATTGGGGATTCTCCGCTTTTTCATACCACTTTTATACCTTTGGATAGTAGAGTTACGATTTTTTTTATTGTTTTACGCAGGAGTTACGAGGTTTGCTTTTCAGTAATTTGTCAGACTTACGAGGTTTTTCAGGAACTTTGACTACATTGGAGTTACGAGATATAAATAAAATGATTTTTAAGAGTTTTCAAGTTGGTAATGAGCTAAAAGGTTTTCCGTAACAGTGCGCCTTCCGAGTTTCCATTAGATACCATCAAAAAGTAATTTCTTGCCAAAAATGGAGTTACGAGGTTTTTTTTTTATTAGTCCGACGAAATAAGACGTTCATTGATTAGAGCATACTCATGTGGATGCTAGATAGAGGGGATAGATTTTTTTTTGACGAATTAAATTGTTGCTATACCAAAACCTTCATGTGATTCAAATGGGATTTGTATGCTGGCGGCATCATTTAACAACTTTATTTAGAGAAAGACCGTTACAGTAGATGATTTTCATTCTGAAATTAGTTTTATAGAATATTGGGAGACTCTGATATCTAAATTCTACAAGATGAGGCAAAGGTACGGCCGGCGCACTCATCTCTTCAATAGATTTACTTATTACGATTAAAATTAGAAGTCCGTGCAATTCACTAAGGTACGGTTTTTCAGTGTTGAGTTAACACTAGGCTAGAGTTAGCTCGAAATGAAAAGCTGGCTCAGAGAGGAAGAATTTATTGGACACGCAAATCATTTAATTAAAATCTGTTTAGACTATATTTTGTAAGGTTGTTAGAAAAAAAGCTTCAAGCCAAGAATGCGAAAAATGGCTACGACATGTGGACACCTATACTCCCGCTCGCAGAGTCCTTGACTTCAAAGCAGACTTCTTACGCAGAGGAAGACCCCGCGGAAGAATAGAAACCGACCTCAACAAAATTGAAGTGCGAAACTGAAGGCAACTAGCTAAGGATCGGGATAACTGCAGAGGCATGTTGGTTTGAGACCCAGGTACACTCCGTACTGTAGCGCCACTTAAGTAAGAGCTGAGAAAATGAAATTGATTGGTCAACATCCCACGCATCTATTACGAGCCACTGTTTGGTGATGCGTCGTTTTGGTCCTTCAAGAAAGCGGCTGACAATTGGATCACCGTAACCGGCATTCGGCATAAAAATATGAAAAACAATTCCTTGTGTGCCTGCAAATTGCTGAAAAGGATCTGGAACCCATTTGGACGACGCAAACTGTCACAGAGCGATGGAATTATTGAAGCCGAAATTTGAAAGGAGGAGGAGGAGGAGGAGAGTTATTTCGGTCCGAGGTGGTGTGAATCGGCTTTTTTAAAAGGTTTTTCGAAAAACCAAGTGGATGTCAATAGCTCAACAACAATTTCTAAAAACACCACGATTTGATAGGCCAATGTTGAAATCGAGACGCCACAATCCCAAAATGTCATCGAAAGTTTCGTCAAAATGACCAACGTTTGCTTTCAGCTATTATGCGTCTATTTACCGTATAGTTTGTTCCATACATAACCTCTTAATAAAAATAAAAAAACAAAAACATTGCGACAATTAACTTGAAGCTCTGTTTTAACGCTGATGATCCTCTATTTGTAGGACTGCAAACCAAAAAAAAAAAGGAAGCAAACATTCCAGTTCGATCAGCTGTCTAGTTGTCCAGTTAAGAACGTCTGTATTGGTTTCTTGAATAGAATATGAACAGGCTTAGAACAGGTTAAGCTTCTTTTCAAATAGTATCACTCTGCATATCCAAAGATAAAAACATTTCTAACAATGAAAGATACAGACTTCCCAAACAAAATGTCATCCGTGATATATTTTTCGAGGGGTAAAACTTATAAGAAATCTTCATGAATAAGTAGTCAGTCATCTAATGCACCATTGAACCACTTTTCAATCGCTTCTTGTTGTCAGGACGTGACTAATACACCAACATTACGAGCATATTAGCTTATTACAAGTTGAATGCCAAATGTGACGCAAAAAACACGTTCTCTATGAGATAATAGATACAAGTCATCAGCGTCACATAGGTTGTCTTGCTACTAGCTGGCACACGAACAGGCAAACCAGTTTTTCACATTTCAGATTCATTTGAAGTAGAGATACTTTTTTTCGGGCGCACTTTTATTTGCATCAACTATCTGTATGAAAGTATTTCTAACTTAGAAACAGGATCTCTAGAGAGTTATTTCAACAAAAGATGTTGAATTGTACCAACAAATGGCGACGATTTTAAAGATTTTGTTATGGGCGGAGATACTAGTTCTTTCCAGGGCAGAGTGCAAAAAAGAAAACATCAAGGGAATGAAAAAAAACAAACAAAACAAAACTGAAGGACATTTGGTGGCTGCATTGCAATCGATGTTTATGACCAGTTTCACGAAAATCACAGATTCACCAACCTTCACTTGGTGAGCCCATAAAACCTGATGACCAAGGCCATGGAAGAGACGAACAATTGCATAAACGCACGGAAAGTATATGCACTGGAGATACATTTTCAATGCATACCATCTGATGTGGGAGAGTTGCCACTTTGTTTTAGTTGCAGTTTGAAATTTGGTGCAATGGAATATCGACTACGTTCACACCATGGAATGGAACCCGGACTAAGCTTACATAGGGTGTAAGTTTCAACTATTGGTTAGTCCGCCACTTAAAATGACCCGGACTAAAATTAATTTAACTTTTTATTCTACCTTGCGTTAGATGTCATCATATATTCATCTGGGATAATAGCGATGATTTTTCATCGCATTTTCGTTTGTCTTCTTCTTCTTCTGCAAATATTGTCCTTCAAAAATTTGACATTGACATCACAGTACTTCGCATATGAATGCAACGAACTACAGACACATAACAGCACTGGCGACTGAGGCCATCGGGTTCAAAATGTTGTTAATATTTTTAGTAATTGAGGCTGACATTTGAAAAACGCCATTACAACAATTGACAGCTGTAAAAAATTTACATTTCACGTTGTAAAAGTGGCATCAACAGTAAGGACCATACTTATAAATTGTGGAAACGCTTTTTAAAGGACTCTCGACTCTCAATCAAGAACTCTATAAACGATCACAACAGCAGTTCTCAATGTTGTCTTGCATCTACTTGGCTTTCTTACTAAATTTTGTAGAAACTGAGTCGAATGAAAGTATTTGATACCGGATTACGCTAAATGGGCATATTGTCGACCAAGTATAGGACAAAAAGACTGCTCACCTATAGTGTGGTGTGTTTTTTTTTTTTAGAGGCATAGAACTTCCGATAGGGATAACTGTCAAACAAGCTGTCATACTGAAAAAGTGTGTTTGACTGTTTTTTTCATCACACTTTTGCGAATCACCATAAAATGATTTACACCAGAACAACGTGTACAAATCGTTTAAATTTATTTCCGAAATTCGCGCTCTGTTCGCCAAAGTCATAGAAAAATTTGTCAAGTCTACGGTGCACATAACCTTCCATCTGAGCAGCTAATACGTAAAACTATGGATCGGTTAATGAGCACATTTACTCTTTTTGATAATCTACATCCAAATCGAGCATGTACCGTGAGCATGGCAGAAGTCTTTGTCGCTATAAACATCAGTGCGACAGAGCACCCGAATTTTTCGATCAGCAACTCGGCCTTTGATCACTGGCGCAATGAACTGCCGCGGTTCGATTCCCAACCGTAGCAACACCAAAATGATTTTTCATTGGCCTTCCTCTCGTGATGATCTGACAAATCATCCGAGTAGTATCAGTTGTCAGGAAAAGCTTATCTCAAATTCGCTGTTCGGAATCGGCATATAACGGGAGGTCCCACCATCGTACAAGAAGTACACACGCACACATGAATGGTTGTTAGAAAGATCGGCCCTGGGTATTAACGAGCCTGTTGCGCCAACAATTTGCAAACATTCCAGTTCGATCAGCTGTCCAGTTAAGAACATCGGTATTTGTTTTTTTTTTAACGCGGCCTCTGCCCGTTCACTACTTGGAAAATTTGAAAGATCCAACTGGTGCAATAATTAAAGCCTGCGGACCATCAATTGCGTCTCGTGTGTTAAGTGAATGTGCTAAGAACACCCTGAAAGTTGAACCAGATTTTTATCGTCAAGTTATCTTCAGAGATGGGGCTCATTTCTGGCCTGACGAGCAGAACTGCCATTTTTGGAGTGAGAGCACAACGCTCATGAGACTCCATTTTTGGTGCGGTTTACATGCCAAAGGCACTATCGGCCCATTTGTCTTTAAATCCGAAACTGGTGCAAAATAACCGTGAATGGCGGGCGCTACATGCAAGTGTTTCGTGCTATTTTTATTCCTCATGTCAATGGAAATCATTTGGAGTAGAAATTATTACAACAAGATGGCGCAACATGCTATACAACGCATGCAGCCATGTGGGGGTACATCAATCCCTTGTCTATGCTGATAAATCCGCAACGGATAATCACTTAGAATCCATCATTCGACGCACTATTACGAAATATGGCCGCAACGCATTCCGGCGAGTTGCGTTGAAGTGCGTACACGTAAATTTTTTGTGCAATATTTGACATCTAAGTGCAATTATTTTTCCGATTTCCTCCGACACGAATTCTTTACGAATTTATTTACGAATTGTAACGAAGTGAGTTTTTCTCCGATGACATCCACTTCGAATGGAATTTGAACTTCGGACGAAGTATGCGTTGCGGAAAATTGTCCGCTCCGACTGATACTTTGCTAGGGCAGATTATGTCGTTCCATTGCTTATTAAGATTCTGGTTGCTACACAAATGTTAAAAGCCAATTGACATTCGACGCCATTAGTAAAATCTACGACACTTTGCGATAAAGAAATACATTATGGCCCAACCCTACGATCAAAACTTGAAACCCCCTTGACAATGCAAGTAACGGGTAGTTTTTTAGAGGTTGTTTTTTTTCGAATAGAGATAAAACTGACATTTTGTGGTCGAAACGGGCATCTCTAATGTCATTTATGTTCGGTTTGGTTTGCCATTTCATCATGATCAGGTTGACAAATGAACAACGCTTGCAAATAGTGCAAATCAAAATAATGGTTCAGTTCTAGAAGTTAACGGCAAACTCCGTCCATTTTATGGTCGACATATTCGTCCATCAGAGCAATTAATTCGCTTAACCATGGATCGTTTTCGCACTACGTTTACTCAGCGCGCACCGAAGAAACAGCTGCTGCTGTAGAGCAAAGTGTTGAAGAGGAACCGAATAAATCGATTTGCCACCGTGCACAGCAATTGGACCTTTGTCCATCACCTTTATGGAAGATTGTGAGCAAAGAAATTGGCTTACGACCTTGCAAGATCCAGCTAGTGCAAGAATTCAAGCCGCAAGACCATGCAATACGTCGTGATTTGGTGAATGGGCCGAAAATGATTGATCTCGATGCTGATTTCAATCGCTAAATTTTGTTCAACGTCAACAAGCAAAATTGCCACATTTGGAGTGAAGAGAATCCACATGAGACTCTTGAGACGCCATTACAAACACAAAAACTGCCTGTTTGGTGTGCTCTATGTGCTGGTGGAGTCATTGGGCCATACTTCTTCCGAAATGATGCTGGAGAGTCAGTTACCGTTAATGGAGACCGGTATAGAGCCATGATAAACGACTATTTTGTTCCCTAATTGAATGACATGAATGTGGATGAGATGTGGTTCCAACAAGACGGCGCTACATGCCATACAGCGCACGCCACAATCGATTTATTAGAGTAAACATTCGATGTGCGTATAATTTCGTGGAATGGACCTGTCAATTGGCCACCACGATCGTGTGATTTAACACCATTGGATTAGTTTCTTAAAGGATATGTGAAGTCGCTCGTCTACGCCAACAAACCAGAAACGTTAGGAGACTTGGAAGCCAAAATTTGTGGCGTTATTGCCGACATAAGGCCCCAAATGCTCGAAAAAGTGGTTGAAAATCGGAACTCTAGACTTGTCTTTCGGCCACATGCCCCACATCACATTTAAACATTAATAACATAAAATTATCCTTCCGATAAAGCCAAATTTATGGACATTAAAACAATTTTCTTGTGTTTTATTTCAATTCGAAGTTCTGTACCTCTAAAAAAAAACACCCGATACAAATCATCAACTAATAAAGCAAAATGAATAGAAAAATTTAATTTTTTTAAAACACACAAAAAAAAAAAAACAATAAAATTCGTTCATGCATATGATTCCGAACGCCGTGATGTGTAAAATTCGAAGAGATGTCAAAAGATTTTATGGAGCACCCGCAAGGGGGGTCACCACAATTTTGTTGAGTAAAAAAGTGTGTCATTTTCATTTCCTAGGAAATATAATTTTATCTCTGTTTTTATTTATGACATTTAGACCTCGTAAACAAACCCAGGCCTAAACTAATGTAAACCCCAACTTGTTCGCTGTTTAGGTGCAATAAGATTTTTTCAAGTGGAAAAACTGTTCAAACAAAAGAGTTATGCTTCCTCGATAATCAGTCATAAACATCACTTGCAATTACTAATTTAATTACCACTACGGCAAATAAAATTCTCAAAGCACTGGCATGCGTCAAAACTGAAAGTTGAACGCATTCGGCATTTCAAAGTGTTCGCCGATAGAGCACGCATCTGTGCACAACCTAACACCGATTGAACCCAAATAGTTCAACAGCCCTCTCGTCGTGTTATAAGTTGACTTGAAATGATTTTGAACGACTTCCTACAAACAAAGAAGAAATGGCCGGGGTGGGCACTGAGCACATCTTCCACCGGCTTCAACGTTTGTTCCTAATATAGTAAATCTACCACAAAACCAAAATTACGACTCCTAAACTAATTTCAAAACACACGATAGGTTTTGAATAAAATTTGCACACACTTTAGAATTTTATTTATTTAATTTTGATTGTTTGATTCAGTTCTACATACGATATGAGTTTTGCAATGCAAATTTCTTTTCTTATTCAGCAATCAGAACACGCGAACTATTTTAATCAGCGCGCACACACAACAATAACAAACTAAACCCGAGCACAAGGCAAACTCCTTTCGTTGGTATCCACGCGTCGACAACAACTGATGCCGAATAGCACGTCTGGCAAACTTTGAAGTCTCTTCGTTCGTCGAGCAGTCGACGACTGGTCTAACTGAAAACAGCTGGTCTGACAGCAGCAACAACGCATATATACACAGCGAAACTGACAGCGACGACGAGTGAAGTGAATAACGCGGAGGTGGGTTGGATGGATGACCAAGGCTAGAGCACAGGGGGGACGCCATCCATTGGTGGCGAGGAATATGAAAAGCGCTGCTGTTCACGATGTTTACACATGACGACAACGTGAAATGGGGTTTTCACAGTTTTTCCTTATTCCCATCTCAAGAGAAAGACATTTTGAGTGCACTATTCTGGGGAAGATAATACCCAGACCCATCATATATAGCTATAGTTGAGCTCTAGACTTGGGAGGAAGAGCTTTTTAAAAGTTCCAACATGCACGAGACTGATGAGTGTACCCTGCACCCATCTACAATGCGCCGGCCGCCCTATGCGAGGCAGAATGCAATTAGCACAGAAAGCGTCGCGTCGTCGTTGTATTGTAGGACGCGAATGTCATGAATGTTGTGCACGTAGGCAGGGAGCGCAAGGCACAAGTCATTATCATTACCGTAAGGCATCATCATGAACTTGGCGCGGTGCGATAGTCCGTTGGAAAGACTCGGCAAAGAGATTAATTAGGTGGTAGAGCCATAAAAAAAGGGCGAGGACTCCTTTAGAGGTTGGAGGTGGCCTTTGTGTAAATTTGTTTATTTAATTACATGGGATGTTGTAGTTGTTGTCTGCCTTGAAGGTGGTATGGCGTGCCTTTTGTTAAATTGGATTTGATGGGCACTAGTTTGCTAGTGCGCGAATTTGCGGTGGTTTGCATGCGGGTGAAACTACTTAGATACTTCCGCGGGGAAATGGCCCTTTGTAATGGTTTATGTGTTTGTTACAATGACAGGGAAGGGTCGACAGGTAAAAGTTGAGTAGCATGTTGTAGCCAATTACTCACATACAGATGGAAGCTTCCGCTTTTCAATTTGAATGGAAGTGGGGTTGGAGCCCTCAGGTCGAGTTAGGTTGAACTGCATGGCAAGTGATAAACTACTACGGCCTAGAAGAACTGCAGTTCCAGAGTTATTTCGTTCAAGTACTCTAAACCTTGTTTGAACTAAGCCTAGTAAAGGACGGATTTTGTTGTTGACGACCATGCAGCTGATAAATAGGCGAAAAGCTTTGGTCTTGTAGTAAACAAGGGCAAGACAAAGTAAGTGTTAGCAAAAAACAAAGTAAGTGCTAGCAAAAAACAAAGTAGGTAATGAAACTACATAGAGTACGCATCACAGATAAAAATGTTGTAGCCGTTTCGGAAGCGGGCGGTAAGTGCGAAGGGAAAATTTCGTAGATCGTATGCGTCGGCAAGGCTGTTGTTTGATGCTGGGGTAGCAATGTGAACACTGGGGTGTCAATATCAGTGCCCCACATAGAAACTATTCCTTGTATGAGATGCGCACTCTATGTAGTTCTATACTCTTTGGTGCTATCGACCCACAACCTTTTACTGTTGATAGCAATAGCTTTAGATGGTAATAAGTAAGTAAGTAGGCACTAGCTTTGATGTTGCCATAGATAGTCCATCTAACTCTGAGCAAAGATTATAAAGCCATACAGATGACGCACTGCATACAAGAAAAATTGTTCTATGGCGGGTCTTACTGGCACAGCCCGCCATATATTTGGATCTCTTTTCTCATGTGTGCACGTGCACACCGCCCGCCAATACCAAGAAGCTGGTGAGCAAAAGTTTCTGATTTTGTTCTCAATGCGTCATCTGTATGACTTTATAGCCTTTGTTCGGAGTCAATATTAATCCCACGAATGACAATTTTGTGGGGGTATGCCATTGATTGACCCTCATAAGGTGATGGTACTTTAGTTTGACGGATTAAAACTCCTAACTCGAAAGTTTTTGTTCTACTTAAGGAATTTCCAATAGGGACTTTCGAACGAGTTGAAAACGGCCATTTTGTTAAAGCAACATCTGTCAAATTGGCTATCATTTATTCAGTGTGTTATGATATGGACGGCCATAGCTTTCTACAAGACGAGCAAGCGATAGAAATGTTTTATCAAAACGGATGTTCTGCTCGGGCAACGATCCGCGTGCTTCGACCATTTTAAAGTCGTCATATTCGTCCAACCGACTGGACTATTCGCAGTGTGGTGTATACATTTGAGTCAACTGGTCCAGTACACGATAAACTAGAACCCGTACAAAATCTGCAGTGTGCAGAAGAATCCAAAGCAGTCGATTTCGAGGCGCTCACAAGCTTTCGGCATTTGGGGTAGGTCAACGAACAAAATTCTCGAATTTGGGAAGATAGTAATCCATATAAGGCCCAAGAGCGTCCAATGCATCCCGAAAGTCATTGTTTGATGTGAATTTTGGGATTGAGGCAGCAGCGGTCCATTTTTCTTTAATAACGACTATGACCATGCCTTCATCGTCAACGGCGAGCGCTATAATTCGATGATTACCAACATCTTTTGGCCTGAATTGGATGCTATGGACACCAACGACATGGTGGTTTCAACAGGACGGCGATACGAACCACATTGGTCACCGGGATAGTGCGATTTGACCCCATTAGACTTTTTCTTGTGGGATTCTCTGAAGTCGCAGGTCTATGCAAATACGCCACAAAATACAGCGGCTCGCAAAACAAACAAAACCCATGCCACCGTTCAAATTCAGCCTAATAGTGATATAATAGTGGCGCGATGGTTATTTCGATTAACTACCGCGCAGAAGGTCTAAGTTCGATTCCCAGCCGTAGCAACACCTTATTAATTTTTCACTAGCCCTCCTCTCGTGATGATCTGACTAATCATCCGAGTAGTATCAATTGTCGAGAAAATCTGAACTCAAATTCGCCGTACGGAGTCGGTATAAAACAGGAGATCTCACCATCGAGCAATAAGTACACAAGCACACATGAATGGTTGTGAGAAAGCTCTGCCCTGTGTTTTGTGTTTGTGTTTAAATTGCGGGTCACCCAGAGAAGCCGCTGGGGACATTTGATGTCATATTCCATGTATAATGGCATCGACCATGCGCGCACTTGTGGTCATCTGTCGCACGATTATTAAGCATGACACTGGTAAAAAAACTCCGCATTTGAAGTTTAAGATGGCTAGGACATGTAGAACGAATGGACACCAATACTCCGGCTGGCAGAGTCTTCGACTCCTCGCCTTAAGTGGCGCGCACAAATAGAAACCGACCTCAACCAACTTGGAGTGCGCAACTTGAGGCAGTTAGCTAAGGACCGGGCTAATTGGAGAGGCATGTTGGTTGAGGCTCAGGTTCATTCCGGACTGAAGCGCCACTGAAGTAGAAAGTAAGATTATTAAGCCAGCAGAAAACAAAAAAAACCTAAAACACACAAATTTTAATGTCAACTCAAACATATACGACCAAATAATCGCAATCGATAACGAACTGTAGTTTGTTGAAAATTTTTTTTTGTCTCAAATTAAACTTTCACGGTTGTAAGCGATGAAATGTAAACGAACCCAACCTATCACTGATGCAGAAAAACGGCCCCTTAATTAGTCTTTCGCAAATAAGGGAATGAACACAATTTTTCGAATTAAAACTTCTTTTGGGACGGTGTGAATTGGAATTTATGAAACGAAAAATTGTAACGAAAAAGAGATTAATCGCTCTCTTTCTCTCTTTTTACCAAAAATTTACCAGATTACAGTTTCATTTCTATCGCGTGTGAACCCACATTGGTTTTTTTCTTTTACATCTTGTTGCGACAACGATTTTTTAATCGCAGCGATCTGTAATCGTAAGCATGTGCATACAGTTGATAGTTTTTACCTTGCGACAATATCGTCGTCAGAAAAATTGGACAAATCGCAGACTTTTAAGTGTTGCGATTTGTATGTGTAAAGTGCGCTCCTTTGGACGGAATGTTACGTTCTAATTTTTGCGACTAAATAGTTGTGCCAAGAAAAACGCAAGTGCGCGCTTAGCCTATGCTCTGTATGTGAGGATGACTAATAGAGGAGAAGATAAAACCACGAACTTTATAATCAGTAATCAGATATTCATGTAGTACAAAAGGTAAAAACATGTCGACTATATTTCCTGGGCCAAATAGAGCGAATGAACATTACTGCTAAATCTTCGAATCAAAGCTTACAAGTTCGAGACGACAAGGAAGATCGAAACTTCGGTTTCACAATCGATCGATCGCGGATGGGAGGGGCCTGAATAATTGGAAGCGACCCAGCATAGAATTATATGGAATGCTGCCTTGTCCCAGTCAGAGATTTTCATCGACTCGTTTAGTAAAAAAGGAATTGACCATGCAAACTTTAAAGGAAAAGTATTGACCCGTTATTTAAAAAACGATTTTCGTCGAGAAGTTAGTATTTAACAGGGATGGATCAGGCAAAAAGAGAAAATTTGTGACATCCACTACGGTCCATGCATAGTGAGCACAAACAGCGACTACTCGGATGTGGCTATGTTATTGGTACCAGACCTAGGCAAGGAGTCTTAAGCCAGTCGCACATTGGATACGAATTTGTATCGTACATAAACATAGGAATACTGGTCGCACGAATTGAGTGCGCACTCTGACTACGTTTTTCTGCGTCAAATAGGCAGTGTACCGGTGATATCGCACTCGTATAGTGGTTTCAACATACGAAACTACTCAATAATGCGTCCAATGTGCGACTGGCCTTATGCTTTGAAGACATCAAGGACAAATTCGCCAACATAAGCCCTGGATGCAATCAATCTGCAGCGGAGGAAAAATATGACATCTCGAAGGATTATTTCTTCGAGCTCCTGGACAAAACGACTACCGAAGTACGATGTTTTAATCGCGCTATGAGATTTTAACGAAAAGGTAGGAAGCGAAGACATCTTTGGAAGTATTGTCGGAAAACACAGCCTACACGACAACACGTCTGGCAACGGGCTTAGGCTACTTAGGCTAGGAACGAAATGTCACTATAGCCAGCACACGGTTTCCTCACCTCGATATCGACCTGACAGCCAGATCAACGTATTGTCAATCATATTGATCACACTGCGATAGACCAGAGGCACGCATCAAGGATTTTAGATGTCTGAACATTCCGATGGGCTAAAACCGACTCGGACCACTGCCTTGTTGAAGCCAAGGTTAGAATGTGAAAATGCATCACGCAACAATAAATGAGAAATACTGTGAGAAAATTTCATGTCGAAAGGCTGCAATCGCAAAAGACCGCCAAGTTCTTAAAAGAATCTTCTTCAAGTGTCGAAGAACAATGGCGATGATGGCAAAAAAAGCCATAAGACCAGACGCAACTAATTTGATAGGTTTCTCGCTCCTACCAGCAAGAAACCCCAGGTTTGATGAAGAACACCGACAGATACTCTCAACCAAAATTAAAGCATAGTCGGCAAAGCTGCAAGTGAAGACGAGAGTTGCCATTGAGCTTTATAGGCAAAGAAAGAGGGAAGAACACTTGGTTTTCAGAAACAAGAAAAAAGAGCAAGAAAACGGCGATATCGAGGATATAATGAGATGCCAATCCAGAAATGATTTTTACATGTTTTACCAAATTGTGAAATAGACAAAATCAAGAATACAAGGCTCGAACATAATCTTGTCGAGATGAACAAGGAAATGTCGAGGTTAATACACAGTCTATGCAGAGGATATGGAGGAACCACTACTGCAGACTGTTAAACGGTGATGACGAGCAACATACCGCTGTCAGGCAGAACGAACCATTCAATATTGGCGACGCCAGCGAAAAATACCAACCACCCGACCTAAGTGAAGTGAGGATAACAATATTTAAACCCAAGCTGAAAAAGGCTGCCGGAAATGACGGTCTTACCGCTGAGCTTTATATAGCCGGCAGAGATGACTTGGTAAGTAGCATGGTCCAACTCATGAGCCAAATTTGGTCGGAAGAAAGTATGCCTTTCCGATCCAAAAAAAGGAGACCCTTTAAACGGCGCCAACTACAGAGGCATAAGTCTCCTCAACATCGCCTACAAGATCCTACCTGCCGTAATATGTGAACGCCTGAAACTATTTACCAACAACCTGATCGGCCCTTAGCAGTGTGGTTTTAGGGCAGGGAAGTCCACAACTTATCAAAACTAATTCACACTTCGGTAGGTCCTAGAAAAAATACCCAAGAAGTCCAAGTCTATACCCAACACCTGTTCATCGATTTATAGAGACGAACTATTCAGAGCCATGTCTAGTTTTGGTACACCGCCCAAACTCTGTGCAGGATGACGATGAAGAATTGTCGCTCCTCCATAAGGGTCTGAAACGACCTCACCGACACAAAACCGGATAAAGAAATATTTGGTCGAAAAATTCTTCGGGAAATATTCGGTTCCGTTTACGTTGACGTTCTGTGGAGACGAAGCTTCAATCAAAAATTATACGACATAGTCATGGTAAAAAATATTAGGACATGTAGAACGGGTGAGTGACAATTAACAAAATTCATTGAAATCGGTCTGTTCCCCTACAAAAATGCATTTTTTTCGAATTTTACTATTTTTCACTTATTATCGTTCCTTTACGAAAAAAATAGTGAAAGTAGGAGCTTTTCTGAGAGGGAAGAAGTACCCCTCCATAAAAGTCAGAAAAATTATTTACAGGCATTTCTGTTTGTAAAAATCAATAAACTGTCAGTTCATATCCGAAAGTGACAAGTCGTTTGTTTTGACATGTGTGTTATGTGTGTGACTTAAACGGGATCCCGTATATTTTCATAAATTTGTCTCTCTAAAAAAATTTACCAACTCCAAGAAATTTTTGAGAATTTAGTCATTTCTTCTGCAAATATCTATTGATGTCTGTTTACCGACAGTGCTGCCAAATTTAAAAAAAAAAATCATCCAATTGCATAAGTGCGCAGATAAAAAAAAGTAACGCACTGCTCAGCATTCAAGTTGGAGCACATGCTATAGCTAATTAGCAATATAGCAGCGCATTAGGTGAAGGTCAAATTTAACGATCAATTAGTTTCCAAACGCAATTTAAAAAAAATTGAGGCGTCATCAACTTAATTGCAGATTTCAATGATAAGATACGAGTATCAACGCGAACATGGCACCCATTACTTAAATAGGAGAAAACAAAAACGATTATAAGTGACACACATTGACAGCTCGATGTCAAATGGGTGATCAGGAGGTGAATGGTTCTTGTAAATTATACTCAGGACAACAGAATTCGCATTTATGTAGAACCTACAGTTCAAGGTTATTCCGCCTCGAAGCACCAACATTGTAGAAGAGACGAACAAAAAACCGATTGTGATGTCAGATATTGTCGCTCGAAAAGATGCAACGTGTGAGTCTGCATGATGCACTCTCAGTCCGACTTCGAGATTGTCTTGTGCGAAGATAAGAATAACCCAGCGAATAACCAACACTTGCGTAAGTAAACTGCAAGGTTACGGTTATTAAAATGAATTGCACGCGGTTTTCATATAAATACCCAAACAATAAGATTTAAAATAAGAATCAGAAGAATTTCTATATATAACCCCATCAGTGTTTACGTAAAGTGTATGCGAATACTTTTGATAAAAAGATTTCTTTCCTTGAAACGAAATCCATAAAATCATGGGAAGACGCATTGGGATTTTCAATTAACCAACATATGATTATGAGCGCGTGTCGTGCGTTTATAGGCTAGGTCAGAAAAAGAAAAAAAATAATTAAACTCATTTGCGAATTCTATCAAAAAAAATAAAATCGCGTAACAAAAGTGTGAGTTCAATAAACTTCCACTTAGGCATCGTACACTCCCACTGACAGACAGTCGATTGAGTGGTAATCATAATAAAACACACGCCTTGAAATATACGCAGCATTTGAATAGATGTTTGAAAAACAACACATGCGTGTTTTTCAAATCAGAATAAAACGCGGTTTATCACAAACGGTGGAATAATAAACAGACAATTCCACCCCTACAGTGATGAGTCAACAAGATTTCATCTTTAACAAAAATTATTAGTAATTTATTATTAGCTTAGGAAAATTTCGGGTTTTTCCAAAGTTTTTCTAAGAGGAAGATCTTGTTTTCATGGAACATTTTTTCGAATTTGTTTATTTGATTTCCAACTTTGTGCTGGGCATCCACTAACACTCGTGAATGTCATTCCTGACGTGATTTTTTTTTTTGTATTTTTTTTAGTTCACCATCAACTATTACTCATGAATAGGGTGACCGCGTCCATGTATACGAAAAAGATGATACCTTCCATTGAAGCAAAAAAAAAAAAAAAACATAATTGGCTTTAACTTGGCAATGCCCAATGGTTGTAACTCTGACTACACATCAAGTGCTTATTTTTAACCTCCAAGTGGTAACCATCGGGAGATGATGGATGAATCGAAAGGCCAACGGCAGCACTCAATCCCGTAGTGGATATTGCTGGCCGTGTCCTAGGGTATCTAATAAATTGGAACTGGCCCTAAGGGTTAGGGGTTGTGCTTTGGGTTGAATACCCAACCATGGCAACAGTAATTGTAACGAAGCAACCAATAGCCCCGGAAAGGACTGATTTTAACGTTGACCACCCTGCTATAAGAAAAACGGACAACGACGTTCGTATCTGCACCTGGAATGTGAGAATATTAAACAGGAGAGGTGCAAGCGAACAACTAGCGGAAACCCTAAACTGATGCAAGGCAGATATTACTGCCATCCAGGAAATACGATGGGATGGGCCGGGCAAAAAGAGGATGAACAACTGTGAAATCTACTACGGACCGTGTTACAGTGAGCAGAAACAGCGACTATTCGGATGCGGATTTGCCAGATTTAGGCAAGAAGTCTTATGTTTCCTAGGCATTAGCGAACGCATTGGAACAATCCGCATCAAGGCCAAATTTGCCAACATAAGCCTTATAGCTAAGGATCGCTTCTAAGAGCTCCTTGACAAAACCTATGGGCGACAACCGAAGTACGATGTTAAAATCGCGCTGGGAGATTTTAACGCAAAGGTAGGAAGAGAAGACATCTTTAGCAGTATTGTCGGAAAACATAGCCTGCACGACAGCACGCCTGGTAACGGACTTAGGCTAATTGACTTCGCTACGGAACGAAATGCCACTATAGCCAGCACACGGTTTCCTCACCTCGATATCCAATAAAATTGGTCACATAGCGATAGACAAGCCCAACGCATCCAGTATTTTGCATGTCCGAACATTCCGAGGAGCTAACATCGACTCGGACCACTACCTTGTTGCAGCCAAGGTTAGAATGGGGATATCCACCACCCCACAACAGCAATCCAGAAATACTGTAAAAAAATTTAATGTCGAAAGACTGCAATCGCAAGAGACCGCCAAGACCTTCGCGCAACGCGTATCCCTAAACCTCTCGATTAACACCATACCACCAGCATCGAATGTCGAAGAGCTATGGCAACGATGCCAACAAGCCAGGATAAAAGGCCAAGAACGAGGCCTACGAGGCTAAGCTGCAGGTAAGGACGAGAGCTGCCGTTAAGCTCTATAGGCAGAGAAGAAGGGAAGAACACCGGATTTTTAGAAAGAAGAAAAAAGAGGAAGAAAAGCGCGCGATCGAGGATATAGAGAGGTGCCACTCCAGGAAAGATGTTCGCAAGTTTTACCAAAGTGTAAAACGTCAAAGCCAAGGATAAAAGGCTCGAACAGAATCCTGTCGAGATGAACAAGGAAATATCGTAGTTGAGACACAGTCTATGCTGAGGATATGGAAGAACCACTTCTGCAGACTGTTAAACGGCGATGACGAACAACATACCGCTGTCAGGCAGAACGAACCGTTCAATATTGGCAATGACAGCGAAAGCTGCCAACCACCCGACCTGAGTGAAGTGAGGATAACAATATTTAAACCCAAGCTGAAAAAGGCTGCCGGAAATGACGGTCTTACCGCTGAGCTTTATAGAGCCGGCAGAGATGACTTGGTAAGTAGCATGGTCCAACTCATGAGCCAAATTTGGTCGGAAGAAAGTATGCCTTTCCGATCCAAAAAAAGATAAGGAGACCCTCTAAACTGCGCCAACTACAGAGGCATAAGTCTCCTCAACATCGCCTATAAGATCCTATCTGTTGTAATATGTGAAAGCCTTAGCAACAGCCTGATCGGCCCTTATCAGTGTGGTTTAATGCCAGGAAAGTCCACAACCGATCCAATTTTCACACTTCGGCAGATATTGGAAAAAAACCCAAGATGTCCAAATCGATACCCACCACCTATTTATCGATTTCAAAACCGCATACAACAGCATTTATAGAGACGAACTATACAGAGCCATGTCTAGTTTTGGTAAACCGCCCAAACTCTTCCGTTTGTGTAGGATGACGATGGAGAATTCTCGCTGCTGCATCAGGGTCGGAAACGACCTCACCGACACATTCGATACCAAAAAAGGATCTAGGCAAGGTGATGCGCTGTCATGTGACTTCTTCAATCTGATTCTTGAGAGGATTGTGCAAAACTCACGAACCAAACACCAGAGGCACAATTTTCCAAAAATCTGTACAACTACTACCATACGCCGACGATATTGACATCATTTGTAGGACCCAACGTGATGTCATAACCACGTTTGATAGTATAGAGAAGTAAGTGGCAAAAATGGGTTTAGCAGTAAATGACGGCAAGACGAAGTATACGCTGGCAACACGAAAGGACACACAACATCGACGAATTGGACACAACGTCACCATTGACAGATATAACTTTGAGGTAGTACGGAATTTTGTCTACCTCGGCTCCGCTATTAACTCTGACAACACCATCTCGTCAGAAATTAAACGAAGAATTACTATTCCCAACCGCTGTTTCGGGCTAAGAACGCAATTCAGTAGTAGAGCCCTCATTTGAACTACTAAGGAGATCCTATATAAGACCCTGATCATCCCAGTCCTGCTCTACGGCGCTGAAGCATTGACCGTCTCAATGGTCGATTTGAGAGGAAAATTATTTGAAAAATCTTTGGTCCCGTTTGCGTTGACGGGATATGGAGACGAAGATTCAACCAAGAACTATACGAGCTTTACAGCGACATGACCCTAGTCAAAAAAATCCGCTTTGGACGTTTAAGATGGCTAGAACATGTAGAACGAATGGACACCAATACTCCGGTTGGCAGCGTCTTCGATTCCCAGCCATACGTCGGACGCAGTAGAGAAAGACTTCGCCTTAAGTGGCGCGCACAAGAAGAAACCAACCAACTTGGAGTGGGTAACTGGAGGCAGGGAGGAGGAAGAAAAGTGGTCCTACTTCGCTGGTTACTGTAGTGCAGAAACTTCTCGATGTTGCGGGAAATGACTACCATTTCAGAAAGATTTTGTGTTTGAAAGTTTGATTGGAAGTTCACTAATACGGGATCTAATAATTTGCTTCGAAAGCAAGATTATTTTTATAACAGGTATCGAGGCTTTTAACCGATTGTTGATGTGGAAACGCGGCATAAAAATTATCAAAAGATTCTTCAGGTAGCTGAAGTCGGTCTTGCATTTGGCGATGTTCCAGTTGTTAGAGGGTTAGCTTACAAGTAACCCCAATACCAAGTTTCAACGGGTCCTTTAAGGAATTGGTGAAAATTCAGGCAAACATCGCAGACTTACCTGTTCCTGCCCAACCTAAACAAAAATTCTTCCACGGTCAGGTTTAGATATTTGTTGCGGCGGAAAGTTCGTAGAATGCGAATGGCGAATATTGATAACCTACTTACACCTCTGATTTATCGTGACAGATACGATAAACTGTTCCAACAGCACTAGTGGTTAAACCAGATCATTCTTAAAAAACAAAACTCCTAATCTTCAACGATAATATTCGAAAAAAATGCAGAAACCGGACACATTTTTATGAAACACATACCGCACTGAACGAGAATATTCTCTCAGACCCAGACATGAACTTAAATTTTTTTTTTAAGAATAATCGAAGCTACCAGCTATCTACGAATCTATTTGTGCAAAATGGTCGTTGATTTGTTGTTGTTCAACAAAAAGTTGAATTCGTCTGTACTGACAGTTGGAACACTTTTCGCGGAATGAATTACGAGTCTTAATTTGAGTGATGGCAAGGCCGTTCTTAGGAATTTTACGAATTGCGATTCGTCATATAAAATGGAACATTTGGCCAAAATAAATAAAAAAAAAATGATTTCATCTTCGTTGTTAGACATTGAGATGGAGATGATGTTCAAGAGAAATCTCTTAATAATTTTGTTTTTCTTTTTTTGAGATTCGAAAATAATCAAGTAAGAGAGTGCCAATTAGGTCAAACGAACGTGTTTGTTTTGCCGTTTAGGGTGTATTTGACTTAATCATTTGAAATTATTATTCCATAACGAAGGCTGGGTTTCCAAATGACTTAAAATTGGTTCGACAGTACTTGTGTGTGTCAATAACCGACACTTTTGCCAGTTCATTTGCGAGTAAGTCAATTATTGGCGAAAAAACAGTTGTCAGTTCATTGACATTACAATTTGGAAAAAATGCAATTGCCCGGTTCATAGACAGCTATTTCCAATTAGTCTTTCAGTTGACGAATGAAAACTTGACTTTGCACAACCTGGTAATAAAGGGTGATCCATTTCGAGGTTTCCTACTTTTTTAAAGAAAAAAACACAGAAAATTCAAATTTAATGGAGAATGTTTATTATCATTTGAAAGAACATTCTTTGGCATTTATTTTTTGAAGATTATGTCTATCAAATGTTGGCCGTTGCTACGTCGCAGATGGTCCATCCGTTGAGTCCAATTTTCGATCACTCGTTCGAGCATTTCGACTGGTAACTGTCGAATGACACGCGTGGTGTTTTCCTCCAAGGCCTGAATCGAAGCGGGTTTGTCGGCATAAGCTTTTGACTTTACATATCCCCACAGGAAAAAGTCTAACGGTGTGATATCACACGATCTTGGTGGCCAATCGACCGGCCCAAAACGTGAAATTATGTGCTCAACGAAATGTTCCGTCAATAAGTCCATTGATTGATGCGATGTGTGGGAAGTGGCGCCGTCTTGCTGAAACCAAATGTCGCCGAGATCACGAGCTTCAATTTCAGGTACCAAATAGTCGGTTATCATGGCACGATAACGGTCGCCATTGACGGTTACGTTCGCACCGGCATAATTTTTAAAGAAATATGGACCGATGATTCCACCGGCCCACAAACCACACCAAACCGTTGTTTTTTCTGGATGAAGTGGCAGTTCTTCAATCTCTTTACTTTGCTCTTCGTCCCAAATGCGGCAAGTTTGTTTGTTTACATACCAATTGAGCCAGAAATGGGCCTCATCTCTAAACAAAATTTGCCTCGAAAACGTCGGATCTTCTTGGAACTTTTCAAGAGCCCATAGAGCGAAGCGATGTCGCTTGGGAAGGTCGAGCGGCTTCAGTTGTTGCACA
Organism: Rhingia rostrata; assembly: GCA_949824845.1. Lineage (NCBI taxonomy): Eukaryota > Metazoa > Arthropoda > Insecta > Diptera > Syrphidae > Rhingia > Rhingia rostrata. Next base: position 72,417,330 of record OX463758.1, on the reverse strand, counting down.
AGCTGTATTTTGTACGCTTTCAATTTAAGATCTTGACGTAAAATGCGCCAAGTCGTTCCATACGTCACTCCGAGTTGCTGCGAACGGCGCCGAATCGACTCTCTACGGTCTTCGTGTACACTCTCACCTACGGCCGCTATATTTTCTTCACAGCGTGCTGTACGTGGTCTATTCGGTCGAATATTATCCAATAATGAATGCTGGGTCTCAAAATGGGTGATGGTGTTGCGAATAGGCCAATTATGTTGACCATAAGTTGAGCGAAGTGCACGAAACACATTCCTCACAGAACGTGAATTTTCATAATAAAGTTGAACAATTTGTAAACGTTGTTCACGCGTAAGTCTTTCCATTATGAAATGCCAAACAATACTAAACAAAAATAACATGACAGCATGACACGACTCACACGTGATCTGTCAAAAAAGGCTATTGAAAAAAGTATCTCTGCTTGGATCACCCGTTAGTTTTTGCATCAAAGCACGTCTGAGAGCAGCAGCATGCAAGAGTTTTCACCTAGCCGATGTCTAACAACTCCAACTCTCAGCCTTCTCGTGGCGACCGATGTGTGCTTAGTACCTCGACCGTAGATAGGGTTTCAATCCGGGTCTAAAGTCTTGTAGGCAACAGATGAAAGTGTGGCGGGGGAAGACGTGTACTCACATTAATGCACGTGTTCCATTTCAGGCGGCAGTGGAAGACTTCCCATGATAGAGTCAACGATGGCGTCTACAGTCCCAGTTAGGATGGACAGATTCAATAACGTAACTGAGCTGCTTTGACATATTCAGACAACTTTACATCTAGGAATTTATGTGCCATGGCACCTAGAATCTCAAGGGTAAGTTAAGCTCCTTGAACAGATATGGTGGCGGATGAGCCGAAGATTCTACGGCACGGCTCAATCCCTTTGTGGATCTACTAAGCTGTGGGGTATTTACTGAACTGTGCCTTCAGGGTTACTTCCTTACCGCTTAAAAAAATGCTAGTTATGAGAGAGCCTCGAATATCACTTTAAACCTAGATCCAGGCAACGACTTACGAGTATGCACCTGGAACGTACGCACACTGCACAGTTGTACACCCCTTGTGCTTCTCAAAAACTTGAATCTGTTCTTGCGAGATACAAGGTGGACATTACCGTGATGCAGGAAGTACGTTGGACAGGATCAGGAATACACAAACGAAAACATTTGACGTCTAGCTGCCACCTATGGCTACACATATTAGGATATGGATTCGCTGTGGCGAGTGGACGAAGGTGATCAATAATCGACTTTAAGCCAATTAGTGATCGGCTGGCTGTGATCAAAGCAACGTTTTGCAACATCAAATTCCATCGTGCACGATGGAATTTCAACAACTATAGGACAGAGTCTTCGGAGCCTGTCTTGAATATGATGTCGAAATCGTATTAGGAGCCTTCAATGCGAAAATCGGTAAGGAAAACATCTTCATCGGGTTAGTTGGAAAGCACAGCCTCCGCAAAACGCCAACAAATAATGGCTTCCGAATAACAGACTTTGCGGTAGCATTTAACTGTTATAAGCAGCACCAGGTCCCCACGACTTTGAACTCACAAAGCAACCAGGTAATCTCGAGATGGTAGAACCGCCAACCGAACAGTCAACATCAATTTAGTTGCATATAAATCCCGATTCCATAACATAATCCCAAGAGCTTGCGAATAGTCAAAAAGTACCCACGGCAAGTGTAATTATGTCTGTTCAACTCATTTGGAATTAGATAATTAGACTATGCCATGGATTTGGTAATCAGAGAGAGAGAGAGAGAGAGAGAGAGAGAGAGAGAGTGGTAGAGAGGAATTATGCAGAACACAGGTTCACTTCTACCGCGTGTAAGCTCACACTCGATTTTTTAATATTTCACGTAACTACCCAGTTGGACAATTGGACACCGCTGAACGCAGGTATGTAAATCCAAGACGTTTTACACACAGCGAAGTCATTGCCTGAGGCCCAGGTTCATTCCGGACTGTAGCGCCACTTAAGTAAGAAGTACTTGCCAGACGCTGAAAAATTGTCGAAACTCACTATTACCACAAAAATTCAGGCCATTTACATTCGGTTACGTCAAATATTAAAAAAAAAACGGGTTTGACCCGGTACTTTTGTCGCGTCTGGCAAGGACTTCGCCCAATATTTTCATGATTAAGCTGATCTACTCTGTTGACTAGGTATATGATCATGTGGTTACACTTATTATTACTATTGTGACGCACATTAAACGCCCTGTCACACACTTCGGCTGCCACGATTTGCTGTCAGACTGTTATTTTCGAAACACTCTCCTCTTAGTCTACACAGTATGATGATATCAATCGGTTACATCTCAGACCGAAAAATGACAGCGGCCTCTCGGTCTAGACTCTAGATCCTTCTATGGGAGTCGTCTTAAATCAAATCTTATGAATATACGTTGGTCTGCTTATTTTCTATTTTAATGAATCACATAGAAAGGCGTCCAAGCTCATAAGGCACCATCTAAATGGTTCATGCCAGTGATCCTTATAGTGCGTTTCCATCGAGTCGAAATGCGATGCATTGAGCATAACTATTATTTTACCCGAATGACTCCTATTTAATCCGAATGACTCCTATTTTATCCGAACACGAACGGGTGTGTTAAGATAAGATTTACTTGGCAGTTGAATGTAATCGGATGATATGTCAGATTATCACAAGAGAAACTTAGGACAGTGAAAGAAATGTTTCACAGTTCAAATGCGTTTTTGTTGGTGGCAACACTATTTAATGTTGAATTTCGTTAATGAAGGGATCAGTGGCGCGATGGCTAGTGCGATGAACTGCAGCGCAGTTCGATTCCCAGCCGTAGCAACACCTAAATGAATTTTCACTGGCCCTCCTCTCATGATGATCTGACATATCATCCAAGTGGTACCAATTGTCAAGAAACGCTTATCTCAAATTCGCCATTTGGAGTCGGCATACAGCAGGAGGTTCCGCTATCGTGAAAGAAATACACACGCACTCATGAATGGTTGTGAGAAAGCTCGGCCCTGGGTAATAACGAGCCTGTTGAGCCAAAAATTTGTATTTTTTGAACTTCGTTAATGAAATGACGACTCTTGGTTCGGTGGAAACGTGAAGGGTGTTTTTTTAGAGGTTGGTTTTTCGAATGTAGATACAACTGACATTTTATGGTCAAATCGGGCAACTCTAATGTCATGTATGTTCAGTTTGGTTTGCCATTTCATCATGAACAGGTTGACAAATGAACAACGCTTGCAAATCTTGCAAATTTATTTCGGAAATAATGGTTCAGTTGGTGGAGTTTACCGCAAGCTCCGGCCATTTTATGGTCGACATAATCGGCCATCAGAGCAATTGATTCGGTTAACCATGGATCGTTTTCGCACTACGTTTACTCTGTGTGATAATACGCATCTGTAGAGACGTCGAACAGCGTCGAACAGCGCACCGAAGAAACAGCTGCCGCTGTAGAGCAAAGTGTTGAAGAGGACAGCAATTGGTGCTTTGTCCATCAACTTTATGGAAGATTGTGCGCAAAGTAATTGGCTTAAGACCTTACAAGATCCAGCTTATGCAAGAATTAAAGCCACGAGACCATGCTTTTGGTGTATGGGCCGAAAATTAGATTGATCTCGATGCTGATTTTCATAGCAAAATTTTGTTCAGTGATGAGGCTTATTTTTGGTTGAATGGCTTCATCAACAAGCACAATTGCCGCATTTGGAGTGAAAAGCATTCACATGACACCCTTGAGACGCCATTACATCCACAAAAACTGACTGTTTGGTGTGCTCTATGGGCTAGTGCAGTCATTGGGCCATACTTCTTCCGAAATGATGCTGGAGAGTCAGTTACCGTTAATGGAGACCGGTATAGAGCAATGATAACCGACTACTATGTCCCCGAAACGGATGGCATGAATGTGGATGTGATGTGGTTCCAACAAGACGGCGCTACATGCCAGCCACCGCACGTCACAACCGATTTATTGAAGGAAACATTCGATTAGCTCATAATTTCGCGGAAAGGACATGCAAAGATCGTGTGATTTGACACCATTGGATTATTTTCTTTGGAGATATGTGAAGTCACTTTTCTACGCCAACAAACCGGAAAGTAAGGGGACCTGAAAGCTCGAAAAAGTAGTTGAAAATTGGACCTCTAGACTTGGCATTATTCGAACCAGCCGCGGCGGCCACATGCCCCAAATCATATTTATACATTAATGGCATAAAAGTTTCCTTCAAATAAAACCAAATTGATGGAAATTTCAAATTTAATTCGAAGTTCTATACCTCTAAAAAAAAAAAACACCCGATACTATCACACTCCGAAATTCGGCATTCCGCTGGAATGATATCCCAAACGAGGTCCACCCGAATTACACTTCGCGTCAACTGAATAAGCACACAAATTTTCTAGGGTATGTTGTCCATTTTTTCCTAACTTTGAGCTTTAATGTATCATTTTATGATGCTTACTGCTTGCTTATGATGTTGAGAAAAAAAAATTAGAATGAAAAATTTAAAAAGTACCGCTATTTTTTTTTCTCGCTCTCTTGTAAAGCGTTTTATATCGACTGAATAGACACACGGTCATTCAGGGTCATTATCTTCATTGTTTATGAGTGTTTTTAGGTGATTGGCATACTAAATCAAAAGTTGAAGTGTCCTAAGCAAATTTTAGTTTTTTGTTTATAATTAAAAAAAAAAATGGGTAGAGCAAAAGATTTAATTAGTGTCGAGAGAGCCAAAATTGATTTGTTAAAAGAACAAGGGCTGACCGGGCGTGCTATAGCCACCAAAATTGAACGGAGTTTTAGTGTTGTCTATTCGTACCTCCGAAATAAAAGTTCGTACGGAAAAAAACATGAAAGGAGGTAAAAAAAAACGGCAACAACAGCAAATGACCGACGTGCAATTTTGAGATGTGCTTCCAATTCGAGTGACTCTGCAGCAAAAATTAAGCAAAAAGCTTGTGTAACTGCAAGTGTTTCAACAGTCCGCAGAGTAATATACAGCGCGGATCATTTAAAACGATTGAAACTCCAAAAGAAACCACCGCTAAACAAGCAACGTAGAGGTATTCGCTTAGAATTTTCTAGACTCCATATGAGTTGGAAAAATGAGTGGCGCAACGTGGTCTTTTCCGATAAGAAGAAGTTCAATTTTGATGGCCCTGATGGCTTTAATTATTATTATCATGATGTGAGGAAGGAAAAACGATTTTTAGCGCGGCATCAGTCGAGAAGGTGGAGTTATGGTATGGGGAGCAGTTAGCTTTTTTTTTTTTATAATTTACACGTACTCAAGGGGTTATGAATACCCTTTATATGTTACCATAGTACGAGCGTTAGAGAAGGAGAAGAAAGAGAGGATAGGAAAGATTTTGGATGTAGTGGAGACTTAAACTCCATGGGTGGTGTCCGAACTAGCTTCGGGGAGTCACTTTTTCTTGTGTTCGTTAAATTTGAAGAAATTCAAGATGGTGTGCATACTTTTAGGTATTACACCGACCTTTTATTTCTTTTAAATAAAAGTGAAATGGATTTTGGTTGGGATTGAACGCGCAACCTTCCACTCAACAGACGAACACATTACCACTACACCGCGGCCACCCAGCTACTATGGGACTGTAGGCCTTGAGTTTCAAACGTCAAAAAAACCTTTTTATTTCTTTTAAATAAAAGTGAAATGGATTTTGGTTGGGATTGAACGCGCAACCTTCCACTCAACAGACGAACACATTACCACTACACCGCGGCCACCCAGCTACTATGGGACTGTAGGCCTTGAGTTTCAAACGTCAAAAATGACTGCAATAACCTATAAATTAATTTTGGAAAGAAATTTTTCTAAATTTAGGGATATTTTTGGACCCATTAACTGGACTTTCCAACAGGACAACGCCCCCATCCACACGGCGCGCATTATCAAAAGTTGGATACAGGGCCAAAATGTTGAATTGCTTCAATGGCCGCCGTACTCACCCGACCTGAACCTTACAGAAAATGTATTGGGATTGTTGGTTCGAAAAGTTTATGAGTCTGGCCGTCAGTTTGAAGACAGAGAATCGCTTATTGCAGCCATTAAATTAGCGTGGAGGGAAATTTCGCTGGACTACTTAAAGAACCTCTACGATTCCATGCCAGACCGAATTTATGAAGTGATTACGAATAAAGGTGGCAGTACCCACTACTAGAAATAACCAATAAAAAAATAAAAAAAATTTACAAGAGAGCGAGAAAAAAAAATAGCGGTACTTTTTAAATTTTTCATTCTAATTTTTTTCGTAAAATGATACATTAAAGCTCAAAGTTAGGAAAAAATGGACAACGTGTGTACTTATTCAGTTGACGCGAAGTGTATGTCAAATCAAAACTTAACTTTTTTCTCCTATAAAAAACATTGTTTTCCAATAAATGTCAGGTTGATCAGTCAATATTTGTTTAAAAAAATCTTTCAGAAAATAAAATAAAATTTCGTTAATGAAATGACTAATTTTGATTCGGTGGATACGTACTATTAGCTGATTACTCATTGACGTACAATGCATTTTTTAATCAAATTACAGCCTCCAAATCACTTTACACCGATTAGACTGTCAACGATAATTGACAATCGTAAAATGCATCTCACTTCTCGCTCGCTACTTATATGGTTATGGCGACTTACACCAGTTTTTCGTTTAAATTATTCAAATTTTTGCCAGTGGTCGGTTTTTTTTATGTCATATGCACTTAGATTGCACCGGGCTACCGGTCAAGACAAATTATATCTTAATTTATGCAACCAGTCGGTTTATTTTTATTTGCATAACTTTTTTCCGCCAATGCTCTGTTGTTGACTTGCAGTCGTTCTCACGAATTATTTGATGTGTTATGCAGGATTGTCGATAAAGATTTCTAGTTTCTATGGAATGCATATGTAATTTCGTTAGATGATTGGGAATGTATGCTAGGTGCGTTAGAAGTCTTCCTAGATAGTTGCCAAGAGACTTGAGAGTTTTTTGTTTTGTAAAAGAAAAAAAAGTCATCACGAAGTAGTCGATATGATTTAATTGGAAACAAATCTACCAGGTGGTTATAGTTGAAGTTCTGACACGTGGTGTGACATTGTTCCAAGCGCTATTATGGCAAATATAAGAAAAATGCCATAATGACGGTTTCAAATTGACACTAGGCCGAATATTACCATTTGGCATAATGGCGATTTGGTGAAGTGTCATATGGCCAAACTAGTTTGTGACATTAGAACAAACGCACGTCCAACCTCGCACGCAATCCAAATCCAACGGTGAGCCCAAGCAGGGGGTTGCAGATATTCAAAGCTTGCATACGCCCAAATCTGCTCTCGGATGTACGCAAAGTATGAACCCCCTGCTTGGGATTACTGTTGGGATGAGTGCGAGATTTATTGGTATTCATGTGCTAATGAAGAATGACTTGAGTCCTATATGCAACAGGACAAGTTCAAGCCACAATATGAAAAGCCACAAAACCCCACGATGCAATATGACACGTAGGAAATTATTGAATTTTACTGTTTCAGAATGGATCAAGTGTCATGAAACCCTTCTGGACCTACCTACAACAAACTCCGGGCAAGTGTCGACTTTTCGCCTTGTGTTATCGACCTCAGGAAGCACAAGAATGAATAAACATTCAAATTAAATTGATTCTACTACAGCCCAACCGTTCTAAAAGCTCCATACATTATTTTGGAGAATTACAAAGTTTTAAGACAACTCAACCATTGTTTATTGTTATCGTCAAATCAACTTCAGCGACCAGAACCAAACCAGAAACACTGTAAAAATAAAATAAATGCCATCGCAAGAGACCGCCAAGGCCTTCGCGCACCGCATATCCGTTAACCTCTCGATTAAAACCAAACACCCAGCATCGAATGTTCAAGATCACCCAAGAGCAAGAAACCCCTGGTTCGATGAGGAATGCCGACAGATGCTCGCAGCTAAGAACGAGGCCTACAAGGCTAAGCTGTATGTGAAAACGAGTGCTGCCGTTGAGCTCTATAGGCAGAGAAGAAGGGAAGAACACCGGCTTTTCAGAAAGAAGAAAAAAGGGACAAGAAAAGCGCGTGATCGAGGATATAGATAGGTGCAACACCAGGGACGATGTTCGCAAGTATTACCAAAGTGTAAAACGAAAAAGCCAAGGGTACAATGCTCAAACAGAATCCCGTCGAGATGAACAAGGAGATATCGTAGTTGAGACACAGTCGATGCTGAGGATATATTAGAACCACTTCAGACTGTTAAACGGCGATGACAACATTATTCCGCTGTCAAGCAGAAGGAACCTTTCAATATTGGCAACGACAGCGAAAACTATCAACCACCCGACCTGAGTAAAGTGACGATAGCAATATCTAAACTCAAGCATAGTAAGGTTGCCAGAAATGACGGCCTTCTCGCTGAGCTGATCTGAGAAAAGATCCTCAGCGTCGTTTGCCCGATCCACAAAAAAGGAGACAATCTAAACTGCGCCAACTACAGAGGCATAAGTCTCCCCAACATCGCTTACAAGATCTTATCTGCCGTAAGATGTGAACGCCAGAAACCGTTTAGCAAGAACCTGATCGGCCCTTACCAGTGCGGCTTTAGGCCAGAAAGTCTACAACCGATCAAATTTTCAAACTTCGGCAGATACTGAAAAAACCCAAGAAGTCCAAGTCGATACTCACCACCTATTCATCGATTTCAAAGCCGCATACGACAGCATTTATAGAGATGAAGTATACGCAGCCATGTCTAGTTTTGGTATACCGCCCAAACTCCTCCGTTTGTGTAGGATAACGATGGAGAATTCTCGCTACTTCATCAGGGTCGTAAACGACCTCACCGATACATTCGATACCAAAAAAGGATTTAGGCAGAGCGATGAATTGTCATATGACTTCTTCAATCTGATTCTTGAGAGGATTGTGCAAAACTCCCAAGCCAACACCAGAGGGACATTTTTCCAAAAATCGGTGCAGCTACTAGATTACCGCTTACCATAGCCACCTTTGCTAGTATAGACATGGAAGCGGCGAAAATGGGTTAAGCAGTAAATGGGGGCAAAACTAAGTATATGCTGTCAACACGAGAGGGCATATAACATCGACGAATTGGACAGAGCGTCACCAGTGACAGACATAATTTTGAGGTAGTACGGGACTTTGTCTACCTCGGCTCCGTAATTAACTCTGACAACAACATCTCGTCAGAAATTACCCTTGCCAACCGCTGTTTCTTCGTGCTTAGAAGGCGATTCAGTAGTAAATCCCTCACTCGAACTACGAGAGTTACGAGAGCACGAGAGCTTATATAATACTCTGATCATCCCAGTCATGCTCTACGGAGCTGAGGCATGGACCGTCTCAAAAGCGGATGAAGAAATCCTTGGTAGACTTGAGAGGAAAATTGTTCGGTCCCGTTTGCGTTGACGGATTACGGAGACGAAGATTCAACCAAGAACTCTACGAGCTATACAGCGACATTACCCAGGTCAAAAAACTTCGCATGGACGCTTAAGATGGCTAGGACATGTAGAACGAATCGACACCAATACTCCAGTTCGCAGAGTCTTCGATTCCCAGCCAGACGTCGGACGCAGTAGAGGAAGACCTCGCCTTAAGTGGCGCGCACAAGTAGAAACCATCTTTGAGTGCGCAACTGGAGGCAGTTAGCTAAGGATCGGGGTATTTGGAGAGAAATGTTGGTTGAAGCCCAGACTGAAGCGCACTTAAGTAAGTAAGTAAGTCGACAGAGTTACCAATAAAAAAATACAAATCCGATGCAGAAAGGTTCAGATACATAAGCGAAATATATGCTATGCCGCACCCCCACTTTAGACCATTGTACACTATGTCCCCGATAGGTGTACAAAAAGCAGGAAAGTGAAGCAATTACTAGGCTCTTTCGGTCGCCAAGTTGTTCATCAAATATTTCGTACGCCATGTGTAGAAGGTGAATGGAGAAAAAAACTCGAGGACAACATAAAGCATACTGAACAAGTGAAAAAATTCCAATCTACGATCTTGGACTCGTTACAAAACGGCGTGGTCACGTTTCCAATAGACAAGGCAACACCTATACTAAGCTTTAAGAAAGGCTTCCACGTAGGATTTCCTACCAGAGCTCAGTGGAAGAGGAGTGAATTAGTAAGAGATTTCGACACCGTCGTCTCCGTCGATGAATTAAACATGAACTTATGTGTCGGGTCCGGAGTCTATTCGGAATCAGCAAAATACAGTATCATACTGCCTACCGGATTCTGCCAGCGTGACCTACTTAACAAAACCCGCCCAGATATCGCAACAATTACGGCGATAGTTACAAGGCACCCATGGCACGCCAAGTGGATACCATGCGGCCAAACTAGGGATCCCATACAACCGCCAGTGCCGCAGTTGCGGGAATACAAATGAGAGAGAAACCCTCTCCCATTTTATCTGCAAATGTCTGGCACTGTCATGAGCCAGATTGCGTGCATTAAACCAACCATTCTTCGACAACCTTAGCGATTATCCGTTTTCGAAACCTTACCTAACAATCATAACAAAGGGCACACGAGTCGTGGTTACAAAAAAGCACTTAAGTGCTTTTTTGGTTCACGCTGAACTGCCACCTCTACCTACCGACGAGCTATGTTCGAACTTTACTTTGGCGACATAGACCTTGTCAGGATTTTTAAAATGTGCAATTTTAAAATGTGCAACCCACACACCAAGCGGTTGAGTCTTTGACTCTCAATCGGATGGTAGACACAGAGAAGAACTGAAACGGCACGTTGTCACAAGTAGAAAACGACCTTAACCAACATGAAGTGCGTAAGAAGCGGCCCCTGACTGCATATTCAGAACAAGAACAAAAAAACTTCCCGTTTAAGCATCAAGCGATCGCTAACGCCAGCGGGGTTTTGTTAAATTCATTATCCACAGGATCGAAGCAATGCGAAGGCTACATTTTCTTACCCCAGCTACCATCAAGCAGCCTGCAGATATCTGCGGGCGTCTTGCATTAATGTACTTCAACAACCCACTTAAACTCCCCTGAGTAGGTATTGTAATCTCAGGTGTTATATCCGACACGCTTTCTCTAAGCCGTAATCGCATGAAGTGGTCAAAATAAACAAACAAATGCGCAGTGAATCAGTAGTCTCAGATAAGGCAACAGGGTGAATTACTTCCTGGTTATCAGCCAAACACATTTGCATAGGCATGCATTACGTAATTTTTTAAAATTTGTTTGTATAATGAGACGGTGGAATAGATGGTTTTCGCTAGAAAGATGATTCTTAATGCAAACTGGGACCCGTGCACAGTATAGGGTTTTGAGTGGAAATGATAAGAAGTTGATCTGATGAGTTTGTTGATCTTAAGGGAGAAGCGATCAATGACCAGAATACTTTTGACATGAGGATGGTGGGTCGTTTCTAGTACAAATGCGTCAGCGACTAGATGATGGTTTGCCTTATCAGTGGCTGACTATCTTTGCTACATCAGTCTTTCAGTTATGATAAATCAAGATCAGTCAAAAAGTAAGATCCCTCAACGATAGATATCTAGGTGCATTGACAGAATGCTTGTAATACCATTTGCTTGAGCTACAAAGAGAAATTTTTCCACCGTCATTTTTGCAATTAGCCAAACTTCCATGTGACACCCAAATATTTTGAAGACATTCTTATTGTTGTGAATCACGTGGTCACAAAAAAAATGACAAATCGATTAAATTGAATTATTGATTCGGTCAAGAATACGTCATCCAAGAATTGGCCTGCTCGATAAGCTCCGTAAAAAATTGGCATATGGAGCAAAACTATCTTGACGTGACGAATAGTGATCATCTCTCGTTAAGATTGTGAGAACTGGCAATAGTGGGAGCAACCATAGCATATGCTGTTACAAATAAAACATTTAAACTTATCCCAGCCCAATGAGTCAGATGCAGCTCTTTAGCAGACCCATTGAAGCATTACCACACGATGCACTCAATCGTCAAATATTAAAGACAACAACATCCAAATTGAATTAACCATTCCTTCGCTTTGTTTAGCACCAAACAAACAGTTACCAACGACAGACGTCCTTGGGCCAATAGCTGCCTTTCCAATTGGATGGGCACAAGCAAGAAATTCGCATTCAACAGCCCAATATCTAATAAGAACAACACACACCAGTTATGTGCTGAACATTGACGTGCAACTGAAACCAATAAACAAGAATCAAAGAAATTTGCTGTAACAGCAATCGCCCTTCGGTAGGCAATATTATACAAGACCGAGCAGTTTCATCGCATTGCAGGCGATTTACTTCCCGCTTTTGATTGATATTTAATTTTTTAATAAATGGAATTCACTGTTAATTGAATTTTATTAACTAAAACTCACCTCGGAAGGGGACATCGACGACATTTTTACACAAATTTTCACTTAAATTTTTCGTCTGCTTTTTCTTGCATTCAGTTTGACGTTTACAAAAAGTTTTCTGTTGACAAGTCTGACGTTTATTTGTTATGGCTGGCTAGGGATGTGTTCGGCAGATGAAAGACAGTTGCTGTTTGGTGTGAAATGCAAGAAAGTGTAGATTTTTGAATATTGGTATTTGTATGCGATTTTTGGATTGTTTTTACCTATCATGTGGTTTATAAAGGGTTGTTAAATTCTTAAGGCCGATGATGATTTTGAATAAATCACAAATTATTAAGGAAATTATTGTCATTTCTTAATATTATGATAATATTGGTAAAGTTGAATTACGTATGCAATTACGTTCAATTACGTATGCAATAAAATATCGACCAAATGGACGCCGCGACCTAGGCGAAACACCTCCTCCGGATGGTCTAAATTTTCGATGACGCTGAGTCATAATTGAGTAAAACCTCAATTATGACTCAGCGTCATCGAAAATTTAGCCGATAATTTACCGAATTGTCTCATCCTTTAGGTCTTAAATTGTTGCTGGCTTATCGACGTATACATTTTCTGTCAAATAACCCCAAAGAAAGAAGTTCAACGGTGTCAAATCACATGATCTTGGCGGCCTATTGACATCACCACCACGTGAGATAGCACGGCCATTGAATTTGTCGCGCAAAAAAGCCAATGTTTCGTTAGCTGTGTGGCAAGTGGTACCGTCCTGTTGAAACCACATATCGTCCAAATCCATATCTGTCTATTCGGGCCATAAAAAGTTCGTTATCATCTCACGATAGCGAACACCATTCACAGTAACTGTCTGACCGGCCTCATTTTGAAAAAAAAAATACGGCCCGATGATGCCACTCTTGGATTATCATTCGCTCAAATGCGGCAATTCTGCTTATTGACGAATACAATGAGTTCTGGCTGAATGGCTTCGTCAATAAACTAAATCTGCGGTATTGCTCCGGCAGCCATCAACACGTACTGCATGAGTCATCATTGCATCCCGAAAAAATTACGATTTGGTGTGGTTTATGGGCCGGCGGCGTCATTGGGCGGTACTTCTTCCGTGATGATCAAGATTGGGCCGTACTTCTTCGTGATGTTCAAGACCGGCACGTTACTGTGAATGGGAATCGCTACCGTTCAATGATAACCGAATATTTTTGTCCCCAATTGGATGATATGGACTTGGAGGACATGTGGTTCCAACAGGACGGCGCCACAAGCCACACAGCGAATGCCACAATCAATTTATTGAAAACCAAGTTTGGAGAACGTGTTATCTCACGAAATGGTCCAGTCGCTTGGCCGCCTCGGTCGTGCGATTTGACGCCATTAGACAAATTCCTGTGGGGCTACGCCAAGTCTATGGTCTATGCCAACAAGCCAGCGACGATTGATGACCTTCATACGAATATCGAACGTGAAATTGCAGCAGTATCGGCCGATTTATACTTGAAAACCGTCGAAAATTTGGTTCAGCGTCTGGACTTCTGCAAGCGTGCCCGTGGTGGCCATGCAAAAGAAATCGAGTTCCATACATAATGGCATCGAACGTACTTTCACAGGAATAAAGAATTTCATTGATATCCAAAACTTTTGTAGCGCTCTTATTGAAAAACCCTTTACTTTGAGGTATACCTAGCTCAATTATTTCCCTATGTTATAAACTATGTATCAAAACTAATATACCCCTATGGGATTGGGCCCACTTTTTGGAGGCGTTTTCATACAGAAGCCATTTCTGTAACTTACTTCATAGCATAACCAGGCAAAAAACGATGTTTTTGGCGGAACCATATATGATTTTGATAAACTGTCAAAATCATATATGGTTCAAAAAACGATGTTTTTGGCGGAACCATATATGATTTTGATAAACTGTCCGAACAATGATGACAATGACATTTTCTATATTTTATCGCCGTAAATCCGAAATTTTGTGGATGTTTGTCTTAAGGATGGGATGGGATAGGGTACAATAATATCCACACAGTGGATTGTAGCCTTCTCGTATGTTATGGCATAAAAACGCTTGCTAGGTCAGCTGGTTGCAATATAATTGTTTGAATATTACATTTTTTTACATTCATAGACGTTGACAATCCACACTTTGTGCTATATGTCAGAAAGTTGTACTTAATTTGCAACAAATAAGTAAAAAACTTGTAAAAAAAACGATAACAGCAATTTCTGAACAATGAATGATTTTTGCTTTCCAAGGTTCTAAGAATTTAAAATCCAATTGATTTATACTAGAATCCGGAAATATAAATGATTTGTAGCAGAGAGTCGAAAGAGACAGAGGTAGATGACGGAGTCTATTCAATAGCAGTGGGTTTACATTCATTCAAGTTGAATAAAGTGAATCAATTCGCGGATTATTTTTATTTATAGAACTTATAGATTGTTTTAAATTTACCAAAAAGTCGTTTTATCCTGATGTCGTAATTGTAAATATTTGATAAAGCTATGCAATATCCAATGTTGACATACAGTTGACCATTGAACAAAAACAAAACAATTTTTACCACCTTTTATAATGTCAATTAGATATTTTTTTTATATTCACAGTTATTTTTGTGTCATTAATTAATTTCTTTGAAATTGGAAGATAAGGGTTTTTGATTTCAAGCTGGTATTTTCGATTGCGAATGTGCCGTAAACTAGCACACTTATTATAGCTGGAATTGTAGCATAGCAAACTATGCTATTATAAATCAATAATTTTATTATTTTGAAAAGTTAAACCAAATATTTGAAGCGTAATAGGGTTAACGTCTATTCAATGGGGTGCTATTTTGTTTGTTGTGATTTTTTGAGAACACTTCGCGCAACGCGTATCCCTAAACCTCTCGGTTAACACCATACCACCAACATCGAATGTCGAAGAACTATGGCAACGATGCCAACAAGCCATTAGATCAGCCGCAACTGATGTGCTAGGTTTCTCGCGCCCACCAGCAAGAAACCCCTGGTTTGATGAGGAATGCCGACAGATGCTCGCAGCCAAGAACGAGGCCTACAAGGCTAAGCTGCAGGTGAAGACGAGAGCTGCCATTGAGCTCTAAAGGCAGAGAAGTAGGGAAGAACACCGGCTTTTTAGAAAGAAGAAAAATGAGGAAGAAAAGCGCGCGAACGAGGATATAGAGAGGTGCCACTCCAGGAAAGATGTTCGCAAGTTTTATCAAAATGTAAGACGTCAAAGCCGAGGATACAAGGCTCGAACAGAATCCTGTCGAGATGAACAAGGAAATATCGTAGTTGAGACACAGTCTATGCTGAGGTTATGGAAGAACCACTCCACTGTCAGGCAGAATGAACCATTCAATATTGGAACCGACAGCGAAAACTGCCAACCACCTGACCTGAGTGAAGTGAGGATAGCAATATCTAAACTGAAGCTTAATAAAGCTGCCGGAAATAAAGCCGGCGGAGATGACTTGGTAAGTAACATCCACCAACTCATAAGCCGAATCTGGTCGGAAGAAAGTATGCCTGAAGAATGGAACCTCAGCATCGTTTGCCCGATCCACAAAAAAGGAGACCCTCTACACTGCGCCAACTACAGAGGCATAAGTCTCCTCAACATCGCATTCAAAATTCTATCTGCCGTAATATGTGAACGCCTGAAACCGTTTACCAACAACCTGATCGGCCCTTATCAGTGTGGTTTTAGGTCAGGAAAGTCCACAACCGATCAAATCTTCACACTTCGGCAGATCCTGGAAAAAACCCAAGTAGTCCAAATCGATACCCACCACCTATTCATAGATTTCAAAGCCGCATACGACAGTATTTATAAAGACGAACTATACAGAGCTATGTCTAGTTTTGGTATACCGCCCAAACTCTTCCGTTTGTGTAGGATGACGATGGAGGGTCGGAAACGATCTCACCGACACATTCGAAACCAAAAAAACATTTACGCAAGGCGATGCGCTGTCATGTGACTTCTTCAATCTGATTCTTGAGAGGATTGTGCAAAACTCACGAGCCAACACCAGAGACACAATTTTCCAAAAATCTGTACAACTACTAGCATACGCCGACGATATTGACATCATTGGTAGGACCCAACGTGATGTCATAGCCACGTTTGCTAGTATAGAGAAGGAAGCGGCAAAAATGAGTTTAGCAGTAAATGAGGGCAAGACGAAGTATATGCTGTCAACACGAAAGGACACACAACATCGACGAATTGGACAGAACGTCACCATTGACAGATATGACTTTGAGGTAGTACGGGACAACAACATATCGTCAGAAATTAAACGAAGAATTACTCTTGCCAACCGCTGTTTTTTCGGGCTAAGAAGGCAATTCAGTAGTAAAGCCCTCACTCGAACTACTAAGAAGATCTTATATAAGACCCTGATCATCCCAGTCCTGCTCCAAGGCGCTGAAAGATGGACCGTCTCAAAGGCGGATGAAGAAATCCTTGGTCGATTTGAGAGGAAAATTCTTCGAAAAATCTTCGGCCCCGTTTGCGTTGACGGGCTATGGAGACGAAGATTCAACCAAGAACTATACGAGCTGTACAGCGACATGCCCCTGGTCAAAAAACTCCGCATTTAACGTTTAAGATGGCTAGGACATGTAGAACGAATGGACACCAATACTCCGGCTCGCAGAGTCTTCGATTCCCAGCCAGACGTCGGACGCAGTAGAGGAAGACCTCGCCTTAAGTGGCGCGCACAAGTAGAAACCGACCTCAACCAACTTGGAGTGCGCAACTGGAGGCAGTTAGCTAAGGACCGGGCTAATTGGAAAGGCATGTTGGTTGAGCCCAGGTTCATTCCGGACTGTAGCGCCACTTAAGTAAGTAAGTAAATGCGTTTTATACTAGATACAATAGGTTAATCCATAGAGTTGTTCAGGACAACGTCAGTGTCAAACTGTAAAATGACAAAATGACAAAGCACTTGTGAGTGAGATAGTTTCGGGAACAACTCGGTTGGGTTGATACTTTTTAGGATGCATCGTACAAAAAAGAAAAATAAATATAGGGCCATCTATTATATCCGCATGTGTAGTTTTGGAATACAACACCAATCAGTTGGCTGGCTATAATGCCTAAAATGAAATTGTACCTACCTTGCTGAAATTTCTATCACCTTTTCGAGCATCTAGGGAGATATAGCACTTATGTTTGCCTTGAGTTCGTTGAGACTTTCTGGAGTACGCTTTGGTTTAATACCACAGAAAGAAGTCCGGATGAGTCCAATCTGATGATCTGGGTGACAAGTCAATGCCCGTGTTCCGCATTTCAGTTTACAACTGCAAATTAAGATAAGGTAACGTGGAACGCCAAATCTTACTAAACATATATATTCAAAATTTTTACGTTTTAAGGACATCTTCATGTAAATGCTGTCCGCGGCTCCATTTCAAACGGTGAATTCAGAAGGTCCAATTTTGCGCCATTTTTTCGAGCACTTCGACAGGTATTCCATGAATTACGCGTGTTATATTATCCTGTAAGACTTCAGTCGTGTTCGGCTTGTCCACATAGACTTACGACTTTACATAACCCCACAAGAAAAAAGTCAAGGCGTTAAATCGCGTGATCTTGGCGGCCAACTCACGGGGCCATTTCGAGACATTTACATTGTTTCACGAGCTGTGTCGCATGAGGCAACGTCTTAATGAAACCACATGTCAACTAAATTCAACTCAGGCAATTGGGGAATTTCATGGCTCGATATCGTTCGCCGTTGACGGTAAAGTTTCTTCCACGGTCGTCTTTGAAGATGATGCCACCAGTCCATAATGTAACGGTAATTCTTGTATGGCATGTGGCTGTTCATCATTCCAGATCCGACAGCTTTACTTATTTATGTATGCGGTGAGCTAGAAATAAGCCTCATCGCTGAACACAATTTTTCGATAAAATAGCAGATTTTCATGGATCTGTTCTAAGGCCCATTTTGATAATAAATTTCAATAATTTGCAATTGCTGGTCGTTTGAAAGTCTTTCCATGATTAAATGGCAGAGTATACTGAAAACTTTTCACTTTGACAGATGACATTTGGACGCCATTACTAACAAGTGCTGCCAACCTGAAAAATTGAAATCTTAAAAAATCACCCACTATATAATTTTCTATTTACTCTTATCTATTCAGAATAATTATTCTTTATCAGAAAAGTATATAATAACTAAAATAAACCTGTGTTGACGGGTAATTTCACTAAAATCAAAAACATCTTCATGACAGGTCGAAGAAAAATCACATGTTTCACTCATATCTGAAGTCCCATGAGTAAATTTTCAGCTCATTTCGTCAGTCATTTCCCCTCAAATGTCATTTGACTCAAATGATCGGTTGACCAACGAGAGCATTGCACCGGCAAAGTTAAGTTGGTAAGACTGAAGTCCTGAACGCACCCAATGTCACGATTTTCTGACAGCTCATGTCCTGATGATTTTAGTTTCTCAAATTGCATTGTTTGATTTGCAGTGTGGAATAGCGCACCAAATTGTTGAAATCACTTACTATCCAGACCTTTTTCGCACATTTGTGCTCAGCCATAATGCGGAAACATCTATCAATATCGATTGCTACCGATAACCTTCTCTAAAGAAAAATGTTCCAATGACCGTGCAAACGCTTGTCCAAACGGTCAATTTTTTAGTCATGCAATGGTGTTACAATATTAAGCTCGATGACGCATGTGGGTTCACCACAACACTTTCTCTTACCACTTCCATTAGTTCATTGGAACATCTTGGGCGTGGATCAATGTCACGTCGATAATCTCCAATTGTTCCCTGCTCAGCGAAATTTCTCTCCAAACTATGAATACTGATGTCTTTGCACGTTGAGTTAACACAATTCAACTGCTATTTTCAATAACACCGTCACTACGTCGGCTGAATTGAGGTCGAAAAACATGTCTACCCGAGTCAATCAGTTGATAAATGTCAAAGTTGTCAATGTTTCCATACCTGCAAAAAAAAAATGGCGCACGCTGTATTTTGATATTTAGAAGGGAATTCTACATTGTGACATCTCCGATTTGCAAATGTGACTTATAACATAATGTTACAATTAACCTCTGCTTCATTAAACAAAATATCCTCTAACGGCTCATACAGGGCCTTAAACATAGCTTCGCCCTGCTTTATGTGAGCGAAGTTTATTATTTCTGCCACAAAGAAATATTTCCTGCTTAACGCCTATTCCGAATGGCAAATTTGAGAAGCTTCTCATGATAGCGTTCCTCTTGGATGTCGCTCAGACTTTCGCAGGAAGAACACATAGGTGTTGTCCCTTTCGGGATTTGAACCCGGACTTCTGCTCCATTCAAGGATGAACTTTTTCGTGTTGGTAACTATCAGCCTGAGGTCATCTGGAATACTAAAAAGAAGGATTTTAGTTGAGAAAATATATATGCAGGGGAATTAGAGCGGGTGAGAGTATTGACCCTTCAGGTACTCTAGTGTCTATAAAAAGTGTATCTGTACAAACCCTGTGCTAAACTTTATCGAAAGCTTTAATAGAATCTAAGGCAAAAGTTCTCGATTATAGATGTTGTTACATCGCAGATGTCCGTAAATGGGATAGATCATTTAGCAGGTCCCCAGTTGAGTGTTCCTCACAGAACCCATGTTCTCCATCGCTTAATAATTCATTGGTTATCTGCAATTTCGGTGTTTAATATTTTGACCACTAAAGTCCAAGTCGGAAAATATGTGCTCTATTATTCGATGCCAACATTTTATACATTCGTGGAGGTATATGCCGAATCTTTGTTGGCCCAGCTTCTTTCGCCTTCAGAAGGCTTGGTTGTGTTGGTTCTATTATTTGGCTTTGTCTCGCTAATTTGTGGGTACTGCGTGCGAAGTCTATACGTGCGCTATTGGCTAAACCTTTTCCTTTTCCCTGCGAAGTGTAACACGACTCCTAACTTAAAAGTGCGAAGATTTTATGTAATAAGCAGAGGCTAAGATTTGTTTAACGCATCTCTGGAGACTTTCTACTAATATAGCACATCTGGGTACTTGCTATGTATCATGAAGCAAATTCATCATTATTATTAGTTTCGAAGTAAGGAAACTATTACTTGACAAATAAGCAGCTGAGGTAGCGAAAGAACATTTTGAAAGATCCAAAAGTGGACCACGCCTGTTAACTATGTACACGTTTAAAACCAAAGGCAGCCCATTAGGGATTCAGTTTAATAGGGCATCTGCTTAGATATTTTTTTTTGCACTTATATACTTTTAAAGGATTTTGATACAAAGATATTCCTCCTCAGACCCAGCTCGTGAGCACCTGTCTTTTAAAACAACACATTCAAATTAAACTGCATAACAAAATCAAATATTTATTTAACATACAACATAACCAACAACAAAAATAATTTTACAACTTGCTAACATTACTACTGGACAACACATCCCTTACAATCTTTACCGCGTGCAACGCAGTTCCCGGTGCGGTCGTCACACCATAACCACCATGGCCATAGTTGTGTACCAACTTGATTGTTCTACCCGATGGAGTCTTGAATAATTCTGGTTCCACCCTAACGACTGCTCGATGAGGACGTAGTCCAGCAACCTCTCGAACAACCTCAGCCTTCTTCAAACTTGGCAACATGCCAAAGCAACGTTCACGAATTGAAAGTGCGTCATATTTGCACACGTCTGTGTTATAGCTGTCAAACTGACGACATCCACCCAAAGTTACAGTGTCAAACCCAGGAATGATGTACGTATCGTAGTCACCATAGAAAGCCATCTTCACCCATGGTGCACGAACTTTCATTACTTGTCCACGAATCGGAACCAATTGTTGATCCTGGCACAGTTCTTTAGCTCCCATGCCAGTGCAATTGACAAGTACGTCAAAATTCTGATGAACTTCAGAGAAAGAGTTTATTTTCTGTTCGATTATTTTACCACCAGCGTTTATGAATCTGTAAAAAGTATAGATGGTCATAAAAATGGAATTAGCGGTATAAAAATGGAATGGTAAAGTAATTAATTTGGTACCACAGTTTAAAGATCAATTCTTTGTTTTCATTTTCATGTTGACAACAGTTATAAATTTTTATGTTTTGACATTCCATAAGTGACAGCAACACGCGATTTGAACTAAAACTTACTTCTTCATGGCGTACGGCAGGTATAGACGACTCTCAGTCACGAGTGTTGTGAAAAAAGAACCGTATTTCCATCCGCCATTGCAAAGTGTCAATTCCTCTTCTGTCGCTTGACGATAGACTGGGAGAAGTTTTTCGATGAAATGATTCTGGAAATAATGAGATAATATTCTAAAATTTTGGTATCGAGTAATGAAACACATATTTATCGTTTTGGACTTTAAAGAGACTCGGTAAATGTTATATTTATGTTTAAAATATGCTTGAAACACACATGTAAACAAGGTAAGTAAAAAAGCAAAATCGGTCTTGTAAATAAATGACAATCTGGCAGATCTATGCAATCGTTGCTTAGTACTAATAGTCGCTTTTGTTAGAAACACAAGAACTCTTTTTTTTTTAAACAGAAGCATTAATAATTTCTAAGTTTTTACAAGATTTTACAATTAACATAATAAATATCCTAAAACTATAATTATTCGATATAAAATCTAACGATATAAGTTATCGATCGAGTTCGGTGAAGTAACTGAATGGCATCTGATGACGTTTCGATTGGTAAAAAAAATATATCATCAGAAGCGTTTTCTCCTCTGAAAAAAAAAAAATACAGAACGGAATTCCCCTTTGAGAACTGTCAGAATGTACTTTTTGACAATTCTCAGATGATTCCGGTAACGTGTTATATATTTTTTTATAAGAAATGCCAATTATGAGAAATATCAACACTGATACTCTGGCATTTTTCATAAGGAAATTTCTCTGTCGGATTTCATTGGAAATCATAAAGCTTTCGATAAAATATTTTTTACAATCAATAGAAATGACAGAAGTAGGTCCCCTTTATAGTGTTGTCGTTTACTAAAACTTCTGATATCGATGGCAGCTGAACACGGAAGTACCAAAGTAGTTTTATTGTTGAATTAACACTTGTTGATTAGGTATGTGGAATACCATTCTCAGCAGAGGTAAACTTTTTCTATACAGCAACAGTTTCCTTATTTTCCAGCTAGTAATAATAATGAATTCCCTTCATGATATATACAAAATAAACAGCTGTGCTCTGGGCTTGTCTACTGTTCGAGAGTTTTGGCGTCGAAGAGCATGGGGCTAATTTCTACACACTTTTCTCTTATGCTATTGACTGCAGGAGAAAGGATTAATGATTTGACAAGCATTTGCAGGTGATAACAATGGCTGAATTCCAAAACGTCAAAAAATACGCATTGTGAATGCACACTGCTTTAATGATGCCAGGTTATGAATGCTTTTGCACTGCTTCGCGTATGTTGTGCATCACAAACATTCACGATGCTCTTTTTGCGTGTGTTTACGCAGATGATGCTTTCAAAATGCGTTTTAAAAAAATATGCTTTACATCATAGTTATATGTTTGCGTTTTGGAACTCTTGATTAAGCAGTAATGCAGAAGTACTGCGTTTTGGAATTTGTTTCATTATGATCACGCCATTTTTTCGACAAGTATTTCAAGAACATTATGTGATAAAAGACACCATATGTTCGACAAGTATTTTCAGAACACTGTGTTTCAAAAGAAGCCATAAGCTTGATTTTTCAGCATGAAGGTAGGAGAAGATAAGATTCCAAGTATACATTCAGCCCTATCGAGCTATCCGATGAAAGAATTTCCGAAACAAACGTCAGTTCTGATCGGAACTCAGTTTATTATCGAAGTATCTGTTCCGGAACAAAATAAATGAAGCATGCATTGGCGTAAGATTGACAATCTGATACCTGTGTAATATTCAGCTTTAGTGAGGTTTCCGTCAGAGCGGAATTTGTACGATTCGGAGGATTTTAGCTTCGAGGTATTCTTCCGAAAAGCTGTTGGGCATATTTCTCCGAATTTTTTTAACGCATGCTGTCGAATTGCGTTCAGGTGCATTGTTCGTGCAATTGTTGACAGCTAAGTGAAATTCTTTTTCCGATTTCCTCCGACACAAATTCTTCGCGGAATTTATTTACGAATTGTAGAGAATAGATTTTTCTCATCGGTCGGACCCAACGTGATGTAATAGCCACATTTGCTAGTATAGAGAAAGAAGGGGAAAAAATTGGTTTAGCAGTAAATGAGGGCAAGACGAAGTAAGTGCTGTCAACACGAAACGACACTTACAAACATCGACGAATTGGAAGGAACGTCACCATTGACAGATATAACTTTGAGGACGTACGGGACTTTATCTGTCTCGGCTAGGCCATTAACTCTGACAACAGAAATCAAACGAAGAATTCTCGCTGTTTCTTCGGGCTAATAAGGCAATTTAGTAGTAAGGCCCTCACTCGAGCTACTAACTGATCATCCCAGTCCTGCTCTACGGCGCTGAAGCAAAGACTGTCTCAAAAGCGGATGAAGAAATCCCTGGTCGCTTTGAGAGGAAAATTCTTCGAAAAATCTTCGGTCCCGTTTGCGGTCAAAACTAATTACTGCACAGATGTTCCTTGCTGATTAACAATTAACACTACTTCGACCTTCACTCATGTCATATATACAAACACCCCCGCCACTAGCATTCTCGTTATTCATTTTAAAGCACTAATTTCCTCCACCCATATAGTTTCCATTTATGAGTGAAAACCATCATGATAAGATAGTCAACAAGTACGCTTAGCTTGTCGATTAATTGACAGAAACACGCTCTATTCTCGATCGATAACGTTCCAAAAGATTATGAATATCAGTACTTAGCTGCACGAATTATAAAACCATAAAAAAAATGCCATCTCTGTCTTACTTACCCTAACAATCGATGGACTCTTGGTGGAGAAAATGTATCCAGACAGTTGAGTAATACCGGCTAATGGAGCATCAGCTGATTTGCGAATGTCATCCCAGTAGTTGTATGCATCTGTGATCCATTTCCTTCAATTAAGTGTTTGGGTTTTATTTAAATAATTAAATGGAAATATATAACGCATACGCACTGTGTGACATCTAGGGATGGTCCCATGAAACTAGTTCCAGGACGAAATATACCCGCAGCGACATAACTGACGGTATCCTCATTAAAACGATCGGCCAGAATCGATACTTGCGCATTGGGAAATTCTTTTTGCAACTCAATGGCTGTTGTCAGACCAATGATGCCACAACCTAGTACACCCAAATGCATGTTGTGTGAAACTAAAACAACACTAGAACGGAAGAAACAATAAAACGATGTGTGTAACTCCTCGGGAGAGATGGAACTGAAGGCACTAGTGTCAACAAATTTATTTAAAGAATTCCATAATCTTTTCTTTTCTATTAATTTCAATAAAAAAAAGCTTTTCATAGAAAAAAAAAACTTTTTTTCGTTGATAAGAGGCAAATGTCATGAACGGGAGTTGTTATTGGCTGGAAATCGGCAACAGTGCTTCCAAAACCTCATACTTCCAGTGAAATATTTTGTGAGTTGAATTGCTGGGCATACTTTTGGGATTTTAAGTAATTTCTCGTTTCCTAAGAAGATGACATGATCATCATGAAAAAC
Source organism: Rhingia rostrata (assembly GCA_949824845.1). Lineage (NCBI taxonomy): Eukaryota > Metazoa > Arthropoda > Insecta > Diptera > Syrphidae > Rhingia > Rhingia rostrata. The sequence continues at coordinate 72,392,271 of OX463758.1, read as the reverse complement.
CGGGGTATATATATATTTTTTTTAATTATGTGCCTTAGGGCCACTTGGGTAAATGTCGTCTTTCATTGTTAAAAAAAAATGAAACCTCTGAGCGAAATTTCCCTTAAGAGAATAATTGTCAGAATATTCGTTTTGACAGTTCGCAGGATCTTTCCTTACCAATGGAAAACACCGCGCCGTTGTGTGGTTATAGTAATCCACAAAATTCTGCTACAATAACAATACAGGTCGGCGGAATATTTTAGTGGAGGAAGTTTATATTTGTGAAATGTACCTTCTTAGAGGTTGTTTTTACGAAAAGAGATAAAACTGACATTTCGTGGTCAAATCGGCCAACTTTAATATCAAATGTTCAGTTTGGTTTGCCATTGTAAGGCTTACGACCTTACAAGATCCAGCATGTGCAAGAAGTAAAGAAGCTTGACCATGCAATGCGTCGTGATTTTGGTGGCCCATACAAATCGTGTGATTTAACACCATTGGATTATTTTCTTAAAGGATGTGTGAAGTCGCTCGTCTACGCCAACAAACCAGAAACGTAAGGGGACTTGGAAGCCAACATTCGTGGCGTTATTGCCGACATACGGCCCCAAAGGTTCGAAAAATTGGTTGGAAATTGAACCTGTAGACTTGGCTTTATTCGAACCAGCCGCAGCGGCCACATGCCCGAAATCATATTTAAACCTTAATGACATACAAATATCCTACCAATAAAGCCAAATTGATGGAAATTAAAACAATTTTCTTCTGTTTTATTTCAATTCGAAGTTCTATACCTCTACAAAAAAAAAAACACCCTTTATGTATTAAGGTCCGATTTTTCAGTGCTGTGTTAATCCAGAGTTAACTCATGAAGCAGTTTTTCAGTGCAGGATTAAGTTTGTGGTGTCCGTGTGTGGTGATTTTATTCGGTAGCACTTAAGTTTCATCAATTTTGCTGATAAAAACTTATGGAAATCTATAGAATCTGCAACAGTCAGCTATCAGCTGTTTGCTTTCCTTTTTCCCATACAAAAGAAACGGCTTTTGTCGCGATCTTACAAGTCTTTTTCTTCATAAAGCAATCAAACTCAAATGTTTAAAACAGTTTCGAGTCACTGGGATTTGAAATAAAAAAGTTTTCAAAAAATTTTATGAAATGTCCATACAAATGGAATTGAAAATAATTGTTTGTTGGGTATTTTATCATCTGGCAGAAACATCTGATCATTTAGTCCAAGGGTTAACTCACCAAACTTGCTAGTTTAACGCGAAGTTGAAGTCGGATTTAAATTGACTGAAAAACTGCTTTCTTTGGTTGGGTCTTGTATAACATTGTACACATCAAATGTGCTTTTTTTTAACCTCCAAGTGGGAACCATCGGGTGCTGGCCTCATCTTACCGGATTTGACTTGCTAAACGATAAGTGCGAGTGTTGAAAACAAAACGAAAACCAGGAACACTATAAACAGCTAGGTCAGAATGGCACGAAATGAATACCCGGCCTGCTGTCCCAGGCAAACCTAGACAAGCTGCTTCGACATATTTGGTCAACAGGTTGCTTAGGAATTTCAAGGGTTAGTCAGGCCTCTTGAACAGAGATGGTGGCGGATGAACCGAAAGGCCAACGGCAGCGCTTAATCCCGTAGTGGATACTGATGGCCCCGTGTCCTAGGGGTATCTAATAAATTGGAACTGGCCCTCCAGGTTGGAGCCTGTGCTTTGGGTTGACTAAACAACCATGGAAAAACTAAAATGTTACGAAGCAACCAATAGCGTCGGAAAGGACTGATTTTATGGTTGACTACCCTGCTAAACGAAAACGAAAAAAGGAAAACGAAGTTTGTATGTATCTGCATCTGGAATGTGAGAACATTTAACAGGAGAAGTGCAAGCCAACAACTAGCGGAAGCCCTAAACTGCTAAAAAACACCCAGGAAATACGATGGACCAGGACCAGGATATAACATACGGATCGTGTTATAGTGAGCAGAAACAGCGACTATTCGGATGCGGATTAGTTATAAGTGTCAGACTTAGGCAAGAAGTTTTATATTTCCAAGACAGTAGCGAACGCATTGGAACAATCCGCATCAAGGTCAAATTCGCCAAAATAAGTCTTACATGCGCTCACGCCCCAAAGGAGGAAAAAAATGATATAGCTAGGGATTGCTTCCACGAACTCCTTGACAAAACCTATGAGCGACTACCGAAGTACGATGTTAGAATGGTACTGGGAGATTTTAATGCAGAGGTATGAAGAGAAGAAGCAGTATTGAGCAGTATATAGCCTACACGACAACACGCCTGGTAGAGGACTTAGGCTAACGCACACGGTTTACTCACCACGATATCCATAAGGTGACAATGCAGTCGCCGGATCAACGAACGGTCAACGAAATTGATCACACTGCGATAGATAAGATTCAAGCATCCAGTAATTTGGAGGTCTGAACATTCCGAGGAGCTAACATCGACTCGGACCACTACCTTGTTGCAGCCAAGGTAAGAATGCGGATATCCAACACGCCACAACAATCCAGAAATACTGTGAAAAAAATTAAAAGACTGCAATCGCAAGAGACCGCCAAGACGCGCCCACAACGCGTATCCCTTAACCTCTCGATTAACACCATGCCACCAGCATCGAAAGTCAAAGAACAATGGCAACGATGTCAACAAGCCATTAAAGCAGCTGATAATGAGGTGTTAGGTTTCTTGCGCCCACCAGCAAGAAACTCCGGGTTTGATGAGGAATGCCGACAAATGCTTGCAGCCAGGAACGAGGCCTACAAGGCTAAGCTGCAGGTGAAGGCGAGAGCTGTCACTGAGCTCTATAGGCAGAGAAGAAGGGAAGAACAACGGCTTTTCAGAAAGAAGAAAAAGGAGCAAGAAAAGCGCGCGATCGAGGCTATAGAGCGGAGCCACTCTAGGAACGATGTTCGCAAGATTTATCAAAGTGAAAACGTCAAAGCCAAGGAAACAAGGCTCGAACAGAATCCTGTCGAGATGAACAAATAAATATCGTAGTTGAGACATAGTCGATGCTGAGGATGTGCAAAAACTACTTCTGCAGACTGTAATACGGCCATGACGAACAACATTCCGCTGTCAGGCAGGACGAACCATTCAATATTGGCAACGATAGCGAAAACTGCCAACCACCCGACCTGAGTGATGTGAGGATAGCAATATCTAAACTCAAACTTAATGAAGTTGCCGGAAATTACGACCTTTCCGGAGATGCCTTGGTAGGTCACATCCACCAACTCATAAGCTAAATCTTGTCGGAAGAAAGTATGCCTGAAGAATGGAACCCCTCACCCCCTTGCCTCAAAAAAAGATTTAGGCAAGGCGATGCGCTGTCGTGTGATTTCATCAATCTGATTCTTGAGAGGATTGTGCAAAACTCACGAGCCAACACCAGAGGCACAATTTTCCCAAAATCTGTTCAACTATTAGCATACGCCGACGATATTGACACCATTGTTAGGACCCAACGTGATGCCATAGACACGTTTGCAAGTACAGAGAAGGAAGCGGCGAAAATGGGTTAAGCAGTAAATGAGGGCAAGACGAAGTATATGCTGTCAACACGTAAGGACAAACAACATCGACGACTTTGACAGAACATCACCATTGACAGATATAACTTTGAGGTAGTATGGGACTTTGTCTATCTCGGCTCCGCTGTAAACTCTGACAACAACGTCAGAAATTAAACGAAGAATTACTCTTGCCAACCCCCGTTTCTTCGGGCTAAGAAGGCAATTCAGTAGTAAAGCCCTCACTCAACTACTTTGGAGATTCTATATAGTACCTTGATCATCCCAGTCCTGATCTACGGCGCTAAAGCATGTACCATCTCAAAAGCGAATGAAGAAATTCTTGGTCGATTTGAGAGGAAAATTCTTCGAAAAATCTTCGTTCCCGTTTGCGTTGAAGGGCTATGGAAACGAAGATTAAACCAAGAACTATACGAGCTGTAAAGCGACATGCCCCTGATCAAAAAACTCCGCATTGGACGCTTAAGATGGCTAGGGCATGTTGAACGAATGGACACCAATACTCCGGCTCGCAGAGTCTTCGATTCCCAGCCAGACGTCGGACGTAGTTGAGGCGCGCACAAGTAGAAACCGATCTCAACGAACTTGGAGTCCGTAACTGGAGTCGGTTAGCTAAGGACAGGGCTAATTTGAGAGGCATGTTGGTTGAGGCCCAAGTTCATTCTGGACTGTAGCGCCACTTAAGTAAGTAAGTAAGTAAGAAAAACTACTTTCTTGAGTTAACTCGAGTTTAATACCGAAACTGGTATGATCTCGCACTGAAAAACCGGCCCTAAGAAGCAAAATACCGTTGTTGTCTGTGTGGCATCCATTGTGTATATTTTTAGTCACAGACAAACGAGCTATCGAAAACATAGCTATCGATACCAATAACCCAAGTTTGAAAAATGGCGCATACCAGCTTGACTGACTATAGATTTTTGACGACTTGTCACATTTTGTTATGAGCCCCAGGAGGCATATTTCCACCAATTTATAGTCTCGGGTGTAAGAAGAGGTGATTTAATAAAATTCAACATGATCCACAATAAAAACAGAAAAGAACTCAATAACTCGTAGATACACCTATCAAAATGATGAGGTACCTATGTAAATCGAGGTGTAAAGCACATTCTTGCCTTTTTCAACAAAAAGTCAGTAATTTACGTAACATTTCACATGATAAACTTTTCTAAAAGCTGATATCAGTTTTTTAAAAGTATTTTTAACCCACCAAATGCACTTCAAGAGTTCGCAGAAACGTCCATAAATAGTTTAACTAACACGGACTAGACAACTTCAACCTACCCACCGGACTAATTGAAGTATGTATGCCCTCCATCTGCAACCAAAGCCAAAAGCTTCCAAATTCTCTTGTGTCACAAAATAAAATTCATTCATAAAGTATACCTTTATCGTTCTCGAATTGTCCTGATAAGAAATTCGAATTTTCAGTCAAAACACGTAGATGTGTTCGAAAAGTCGATTAGAAAAGCTCACACAAGAGACCCACTTTGACAGCGTGCAACTGTCAACACCCAACCCCAAACTTACTTTTTGGTAGACTTACACCAACCCACTGAACAACTGTTCCATTCGAATAAAACACGAGTAAAAATGGCAGCACATGCGTACATCGAATTCGCCGTCAATTACCCATGGCCCCCATTCAATTTCGCGGCGAAATCACCTACTTTACCCAGCCAGTAGCCACAAACTAACTTTCTCTACAATTCAGCGACATCGATTTTCAAACGAAAGACGGAAAAGACTTGCGTATGTCGTTGTCATCGTCGTCGATACTAAATATTATCCAGGAGAAAAAAAAACGAATCGTTTCACGAGTCATCCAAAAAAAGCTGAATACTTGATCGAGTCCTGTCGCAGGCAGTTTTTAAAAATCCTTACCCCAGTCCGGATTAGTTCGTGGTTTTCGTTGAACGTTTTGTGCAAAAAAAAAAAAAATAAAGAAAAACATTTTAAATAACAGTATTGTCACCCAAAAAAGGATACCAATTCAAATTACACAACACTCCTTGTGAATAATAGTTATCGCTCCGGGAAAATTACGGTAATAATAAATTTGAAAAAAGTTTTACTTTGCAAAAGGATTCGCCTTGAGTGTGATTTTTTGAAATCTCCTTTTGCGTTTTTTTTTGTTCTCAACGAGTTTTTTGCAATTTGTTTTGTTTTTTTGCAAAATCAAGAGAGAAAAACAAAAACTTTAGTTTGGTCTTACATCAAGTAATATCTGAAAAGAACCAGTTCGATAAAAAAAAGAGCATCCTGCTCCTACAGGGTGGTTACTATTTTTAGCCTCTTGATATCGATTAATACATAATACATACCTCGTCTCTCTCTCCTTTTTACGAGTGTGTGTGTTGCGTATTTCTCGCTCTTTCTCATTCTATTGTGTTGTTTTGTTTTGTTTTTTTCCTGTTCTGTATCTGCATCTGTGTGTGCGTGTGTGTTGTGTACATATTTGTGTTTGTGGTGTCAAATGTTAAATCAAGTCTCTCTCTCTCACATAAAAGTTGATTTAGTTAATAAAACAGAGAAAACAAAACTTAAATTGTCAATCTAAAGTTGTTGCCTTCATTATTTTTTTTGTTTTACTTTCTTCTTTCATTTTTTGTTGTTGGTGGTGTGCATAAAATATCCTTCACTGCCCCCTGGACATACACATACGGTGGTTTTGGATTTTCATTTATTCGACGCAGAAGTAAACCTCAACCTTGCTCCAAGAAACGAAAAAAAAAAAACCATCAGCAGCTGTGGAATCAAGTCACCCCGATTGAATTGTAATCATATCGTCGACAAAGTCGTAGTAGCTGACAGCGAAAGCCCAATAAAGGATACCAAGTCCTTCTCAATTGGAAAATGTAAGTATTGTTTGATTTTTCCTATTTTTTTTTTTAGGGGAATTTATGTTTCGACTTGGGGGGCTGGTCATAGATACCTACCGTCACTTTTGGATTGGAGCGAGAGGATGGTTTCCAATAAACTGGAACAGCTGGTGGTGAGGTGGTGTAGCAGAAAAATGTATGCCATCCCAGCAAAACAGAAAATCGATAATTCTATGATGAAAATCTGAAAATGCTCTGTGAAAAGTATCTATGTTGGGAATGTGGAGGAATGGAAGTACAAGATGTTGAGGAATCTATTTATTTGGTGGGGTTATGATTTCTCAAATGTACAGTGGGGCAAATCTGATTTGGTGGAGAGTGAGCACGCAATAATTTGAACAAAATAATGGTTGTTGTTGGATAATTGAAATATTTACTAATTTTCTTGAAGTTTCTATTCTAAGATGGTGGTTTCTTAGAAATAGAGGTCAAGGATTATGCGTCATTAGAGACATTTTTAACGATTTTTGAACAACGAGTGGCGTATACTTACTCAATATAAGACTATCTGTTGATTGTTGGTATATCCCTTGCATTAAGTAGGATTTTAGATAAAAAAAAATATCTATATCTCTGCCGAATAGGATGGTAGATTGTGTATTTCTCATACATACTCGTTTCTGACACAAATGTGTTGTGTACCCATAAACTTGTTTCAATGAGCCATAAATCATCATCCATCACTGTTGGCGTCCATTCACTGATATTGCGTTTGTATTTGTGTAATACACGCATTTTATATTGGATGTTTAGTTGGTAATCAATTATCTGTCTAACATTTCTGGTAGTTATTATCTGCTCTGTCTGTCAGTTTTAATAGTTTTTTGGTTCAAATATTTCCTTGGATTTCTTCTATTACTTTTTAATTTTCTCTTACAACGAGAAAGGTCTTGTTTATGTGAAAATTTTCGACCTCGAGATTTTGATTGATTCTTACATTACGATGATAGCGGTACGAAAAAAAACATTTTTTTAGGTTTTCTCATTAAGCTGGCATCACTGTTTCCACAGATTGTCAATTTGACAGTTGAAAGTTGATGAGTGGTAGTAGTATGTTATGCCACTTTACGATGAATAGGTTAACGCCAGAACAACGCTTGCAAATTGTGCAAACTTATTGTGAAAACCATGGTTCGGTTCGCTAAACTATCGTGCGCTATGTCCAAGTTATTCGGAACACGATGAATCAATTTCGCTCCAGTGGATAATACGCACGCAGACGACTAAAAGTGCCACCAGAAGAAGTTATTGCCGTTGTGGACTCAGTTTTTGATGTGCTCAGCGCGATGGTAAGTGCGATGAACTGCTGCCCAGAAGGTCAGGGTTCGATTACCAGCCTTAGCAACATATAAAAAATACCTCTCGTGATGATCTGACAAATCATTCCAGTAGTATCAATTGTTAAGAAAAGCTTATATCAGCTTAACCGTTCGGAACCGACATAAAACAGGAGGTCTTGCCATTGTGCAAGAAGTGCACACGCACACTTGTATGGTTGTGAGAAGGCTTGGCCCTAGATACTAACCAGCCTGTTGCGCCAAAAAGAAGAAGACTCTGCGAGCCGGAGTATTGGTGTCCATACGTTCTACATGTCCGAGCCATCTTGAACGTCCAATGCGGAATTTTTTGACCAGGGACATGTCGCTGTCCAGATCGTATAGTTCTTGGTTGAATCTTCGTCTCCATAGCCCGTCAACGCAAACGGGACCGAAGATTTTTCAAAGAATTTTCCTCTCGAATCGACCAAGGATTTCTTCATCCGCTTTTGCTTCATCCATGCTTCAGCGCCGTGGAGCAGGACTGGGATGATCAGGGTCTTATATAGTCTCTCTCCCTATTAGCTCGAGTCAGGGTTTTACTACTGAATTGCCTTCTTAGCCCGAAAAAACAGCAGTTGGCAAGAGTAATTCTTCGTTTAATTTCTAACGAGATGTTGTTGTCAGAGTTTATAGCGGAGCCGAGATAGACAAAGTCCCGTTCTAACTCAAAGTGATATCTGTCAGTGGTGACGTTCCGTCGAATTCGTCGACGTTGTGTGTCCTTTAGTGTTGACAGCATATACTTAGTCCTGCCCTCATTTACTGCTAAACACGTTTTTGCCGCTTCCTTCTCTATACTAGCAAACGTGGATATGACATGATGTTGAGTCCTACTAATGATGTCAATATCGTGGACGTATCCTAGTAGCTGCACCAATTTTTTGAAAATTGTGCCTCTTGTGTTGGCTCGGGAGTTCTGCACAATCCTCCCAAGAATCAAATCGAAGAAGTCACATGACAATTGACAGCACATCGCCTTGCCTAAATCCTTTTTAGTATCGAATGTGTCTGTGGACCCTGGTGGATCAGCGAGAATTCTCCATCGTCATCCTGAGCAGACGAATGCGTTTGCGCTGTCACTATAAATGCTTTCGTATGCGGCTTTGAAATCGATGAATAGGTGGTGGGTATCGATTTGGACTTCTTATGTTTTTTCCAGGATCCGCCGAAGTGTGAAAGTTTGATCGGTTGTGGACTTTTCTGGCTTAAAAACACACTGATCAGAGCCGATCAGGTTGTTGGTACACGGTTTCAGGCGTTTACATAGTACGGCAGTTAGGATCTTGCAGGCGATGTAGTTGGCGCAGTTCAGTTCCTTTTTTGTGCATCGAGCAAACGATACTTAGGTCCCATTCTTCAGGCATACTTCGACAAAATTTTGTTAATGAGTTGATGAAATCGACTCCGGCGACTGTATAAAGCTCGTCAGGAAGGCCCTTCGTTTCCGGCAATCTTGTAAAGCTTAAGTTTACATATTGCTGTCTTCCTTTCACTTAGTCCGGGTGCTTGGTTGTTTTCGCTGTTATCGTAATATTGAACGGTTCTGCCTGAAAGCCGGAGATTGTTCGTCATTGTCAGATGTGGTTCTATCATATCAGCATCGACTGCGAATTTACTACGATATTTCCTCTTTTATATCGACAGGATTCTGTTCGCGCCTTGTATCCTTGGATATTACGCTTTGATAACACTTGCAAATATCATTCCTGGAGTATCAGCTCTCTATATCCTCGATAGCGTGCTTTCCTTTCTCTTTTTTCTTCTTTCTGAAATGGCTTTGCTTCTGTTTTATCTATAGAGCTTCACAGCAGCTCTCGTCTTCACCTGCAACTTAGCCTTTTAAGCCTCGTTCTTAACTGCAGGCATCTGCCAGCATTTTTCATCAAATCATGGGTTTACTGCTGGTGATCGCGAGATATCAAGCACATCAGTTGCGGGTGATCTTATGGTTAAATGACGGCATTGCCCATGTTCTTCGACATTAAATGCTGGTCGTTAAGACCCACGCATACTCCTAAGGACTTGGCTGTCTCTTGCGATTGCAGTCTTTTGACATTACATCATTTCACAGCATTTCTGATTTTATCTGGAGGGCTATTTGTCCGCATACTTACCTTGGCTCTAAGAAGGTAGTGGTCCGAGTCGATGTTAGCCTCTAGAAATTTTCGTGCCTCTTGTCTGTCGCAATGTGATCAATTTGATTTAACGTTCGTTGATCTGGAGACCACCATGTCCCTTTTAAATACTGAGGTGAGGAAACTGTGTGCTGGCTATAGTAGCATTTCGTTCCACTGCGAAGTCAATTAGCCCAAGGCTGTTGTCAGACGTGGTGTCGTGTAGGCTGTGTCTTTCGGTAACTCTGCTAAATATTTCTTTTCTTCCTTTCTTTTCGTTAAAATCTCTCAACAAGATGTTAACATCATACTTCGGTAGTCGCTCATAAGTTTTTTCAAGGAACTCGTAGAAGCAGTCATAACCCTTATGTTGGCAAGTTTGGTTTTGATGCGGATTGTTACAATGCGTTCGCGAATGTCGTGAAAAAGTCTTCTTGCCTAGATCTGGCACTTTTAAAAAATCCACATCCATCCGCATAATCCCTGTTTCTGATCAATATGGCATGGCCCGTAGCAGATGTCACTGTTTTTCATCCTCTTTTTCACGCTAATATCTGCTTCTAAGCAACTTTGTGCTATCGTTCGTTATTCTACTGCTCCTCTGCGGTTTAATATTCTCACACTCCAGGTGCATTTATGAATTTCGTTTTCCGTTTTTTTTAACATGGTGCTAGAAATAGCCTCCAACCGCTAACTACTAGGTAAAGTTCAAAGATCAGCTTGCATATGAATTATCGGAGCTCTAAGACAACCCCCTCTGCAGCCCTAGATGTAATTCTACATTTAGTGGCCCTAGATATCTAAGGCAAACAGACCGCAGTCTGTGCAGCTGTGAGACAAAGAGCCTCTTCACAATGGACACCCATTGTAATCCTGATCAGGGTGAACACACAATGATTCTGAATCACCTTAGCATTACAAAAAAACCCCAATCACACCACCACCCAACTTAGTTTGAGCATAACTTCAGGACAGCCATTCCCAGTCGCCTTGAATGGGAGTGTGATTCGATCGAAACAAATAACTCAATTCTTATCTCCACGGAAGGGTCTAAAACAGAATCTGGAGTGGGTGCAGATGTTTTCTCCCAGATGCTTAACCTAAGCATATCCTTTCGCCTTCCCGACCATTGTGGAGTGTTACAGGCGGAAATCATAGCAATCAAAGAAGCCTTGTCCTGGCTGAAATGGAATGTAATACCCGCGATGCATATTAGCATCTTCAGTGACAGCTAAGCGGCAATAAAATCCCTGGAAGCAATCTCGTTCAATTCAAAATCAGTCCATGAATGCCGACTGTTTCTTAACGATATGGCGGAGCATTTTACCATTCACCTCTTATGGGTGCCGAGCCAGGGAGACATACCAAGGAATTGCTAGGCAGATGAGCTTACCAGACAGGGCACAACCCTTGATATTCTACCGCCAGTAGACATGATAGGTATGCCCATCGCTAGATGTAATTTTCAGATCAAAATTCAGATCAAGAAAGCAAACCACAGATGGATAAACTGCACAACGTGTCAAATATCCAGGCAACTCTGGCCTAACTTTAACCAGAAGCGCTCCTTCTGCTTGACAATGCTGAACAGATCACACATCAGTAGCATTATCGGTGTCCTTACAGGACACTGTCCGATAGGCCTACACGCCTTGAACCCTAGGCCTCTTCAGAAACGACTTTTGCAGAAGCTTCTATGCTCTTGTGCTCTCTTAGTAAAAAGGAAATTTCATCAAGGCGAAAACTCCTTCGACAATCTAAAGGGTGTTAAAACTGACATTTTGTGGTCAAACCGGGCAACTCTAATGTCAACTATGTTTAGTTTGGTTTGCCATTGCATCATGATCAGGTTGACAAATGAACAACGCTTGCAAGTCGTGCAAAATTTAATTCCAAAATAATTGTTCATTTCGCGAAGTTTGCCGCAAGCTCCTTCCATTTTATGGTCGACATAATCGTTCATCAGAGCAATTAATTCAGTTAACCGTGGATGGTTTTCGCAATCCGCTTACTCTATGTGACAATACGCATCCGCAGAGACGTCGAACAGTGCGCACCGAAGAAACAATTACCACTGCAGAGGAAAGGTGTTGAAGAGGACCCGACTGAATCGATTCGCCACCGTGCACAGCAATTGGAGTTTTGTCCATATTTGCACAAAGATCTTGGGTTACGACCTTACAAGATCCAGCTTGTGCAAGAATTAAAGCCGCGAGACCATGCAATGCGTAGTGATTTTGGTGTATGGGCCTAAAATTGGATTGATCTCGGTGCTGATTTTCATAGCAAAATTTTGTTCAGTCATGAGGCTTATTTTTGGTTGAATGGTTGCGTCAACAAGCAAAATTGCCGTATTTGGAGTGAAAAGTATTCACATGAGACCCTTGAGACGCCATTACTGACTGTTTGGTGTGCTCTATGGGCTAGTGCAGTCATTGGGCCAAACTTCTTCCGAAATGATGCTAAAGAGTCAGTTACCGTTAATGGAGACCGGTATAGAGCCATGATAACCAACTATTTTGTTCCCGAATTGGATGCCATGAATGTGGATGAGATGTGGTTCCAACAAGACGGCGCTACATGCCATACAGCGCACGCCACAATCGATTTATTGGAGGAAACATTCGATGAGCGTATAATTTCGCGGAATGGACCTGTCAATTGGCCACCAAGATCGTGTGATTTAACACCATTTGATTATTTTCTTTGATTATCTATGAAGTCGCTCGTCTACGCCAACAAACCAGAAACGTAAGGGGACTTGGAAGCCAACATTCGTGGCGTTATTGCCGACATATGGCCGCAAATGTTCGAAAAAATGGTTGAAAGTTGGACCTCTAGACTTGGCTTTTTTCGAACCATCCGCCGCGGCCACATGCCCGAAATCATAATTAAACCTTAATGGCATACAATTATCCTTCCAATCTTAAATTGTTGCTGGCTTTTCGACGTACACTTTGTTCTTTCAAATAACCACAAAGAAAGAAGTCCAACGGTGTCAGATCACATGATCTTGGCGGCCAACTGAAATCGCCACCACGTGAGATAATACGGCCATTGAATTTGTCGCGCAATAGAGCCATTATTTCGTTAGCTGTGTGGCAAGTGGCACCGTCCTGTTGAAACCACATATCGTCCACATCCAAATCTTCCAATTCGAACCATAAAAAGTTCGTTATCATTTCACGATAGCGAACACCATTCACAGTAACTGCCTGGTCGGCCTCATTTTGGAAAAAATACGGCCCGATGATGCCGCCAGCCCGTAAACCGCACCAAAAAGTCACTCTTTGTGGGTACATAGGTTTTTCGACAGTCACTCTTGGATTGTCATTCGCCTTAATGTGGCAATTCTGCTTATTGGCGAATCCACTGAGGTGAAATTTGTGCCTCATCTCTGAAGATGATTTTCTTCGAAAATTGATCATCCACTGTTGCCATTTCTTGCTACCATTCCTACCCTTGACGACGCTTGAAATGGTCAAGAGACTTTAATTCTTTAGTCAATTGCACCTTGTAAGCGTGTAAATGCAAGTCGTTAAGCATAATCTTCATCAACGACCAGCGTGAGAGCGTGCAATTGTTAAGCACGACGACGAATTGAGGTGGACGGCTCTTCAGCCACACTATCGCCAAACTGATGGATTTTATAACGATTTTCTTGTGTTTTATTTCAATTCGAAGTTTTATACCCAATCGAGCATAGCAGTCTTGACCTGGTCTCCCAGTAAAAAAGAAATTTCATCCGGGAGAGTAATCCTTCGACAATCTAGGTGAGCGAGCTAATACAATCTCAGAAACCTCCAACGCTACATAGTTAGCTCTGAATGGTTCAATTGGCCGAACGAATATAGGAAAGTCGACAGATCCACGTGGACCTTTATGGTCTAAGTGTGCACGCGCATTGCGTACAGCCGCGACAACCTAACCTAACCTAAAATGGTTGTCAACAATAAAATCAGTCGATTTTGACTCTCTTGGTTGTTTCATAACGCCTCTTTTTTCCATGAGTGGGTAGTTAATCCAAAGCAACATCCCCAACCTGGAGGGCCAGCTCCAATTTATTGAATGTCGCTAGGACATGTGCGCGTGACTTTTCAAATAGTCATTTCAAAAAGATTTAAGGACTTCACCAGACCGTATCCCACACTCAATTTTCTTCTAAATATCTATTGAAGTTTGCCCAAGTCCGACATCATTTACTCTTTTAAATAGCGGTCTCACTTTATTGTTTCTAAAGGACTTACCATAAATCCCAATTTGATTGCATTGTTTCCTTTTATTGTTCCATTAAAAGTCCACCAACATTTAGTGCATGCACAGAACATCCCGCTTAGCGTTAATAGCTCATGAAAACCAAGTATAGGTGCCTATATAATATATTGCTACCCGTGAATTCCATTAAACGACATTTCTTTACATATCTCATATACCTATAACCTGACAAGAAAGGATATTAATACCTATCACAATTTTTTAAAACATTTTCCCTCTCATAAAGTTCGTCCTTGTTGTGTTTTGTATTCGATGTGGCGGCGATTGCAGAACACACTTTGCCACGTCCATCCACACAAAGGATATCATCATTCTTATAAATATTTATGCGCGCCCATCCTTTGATGGAGTGTTATCCTTTTTTCCCCATTTCTCATGGCAATTTATCATACAAACAAACATGTGCGACATCGTCTTCCTTAATATTCAAAGAACGTCGTTACACATATTATACACACCTTTAGTCTCGCGCAGCTCCATCCAGGATAACGCTGAATGACGGGCATATTTTATAAGCAAACACTTAGAGATAAAAAATTCATGGAATTCCCACCGAGCCGCCCACAAACCGGAGGGGATGAAAATCACAATTTCATTTAATTGTCCCCCCACTGCCGACCGCTGCGTCATCTGTGTGGGCGATGTGTGCAGCGATTTATTGGCCGTATTTGTTAATAATGCTGGCGAATTCAACCTACATACGTCCCAGTTGTATCCAGGCTTTTGTGCTTAATTGATACGGGACAAAGGTACACAGCGGTGGTAGTGGTACAGGGCACACCTTGTCGTCATATAGGGGATGTGTGGAGTACCTTTCAATAATTTGGTGATTAGAGTTGCCATTTCGATGAATAAAAGAGTGGTAGATTTGACGAACGGTAAACAAATTATTACATCTGTCCTAATAAATAAGTTAATCAAACGCAGAGAAGTAGGTTAGGTTTGATGGATTTGCTGGCGCTCAGCAATAAACCTACAACAGCCCTTAAATGTTTAATTTTTTCCTGAAAAGAAGATTGGATATGGGTATCATAATCATTGTAATGTGATACATATATGGTGTTATAACTTGTTAGGTTAGGTTGGGTTTAATGGGCTGTTGACACTTAGGTAAGCAGTCAAACTCGCATAGGCCTACGTGGGCCCATTGCGATACCCTTATGTTGTTGTACCTGAAAAAATGTTGCGTTTGTGAAAAGATTGATACTCTTTTACTCCATCCCGACTTGCATCAGAAACGGACGATCTGTGCTGTAGGGATATGTACTAGCTCCGTCAACCCAACTAACGTTTATTCTTCTATTAGGCAATTTAATTTCCACAAGCAATTATTTCTGTAGGCCTTATATAGTACTTGCGCGCTGAGGTTTAGCATTTTTGCAGGCGATTGTTTGGGTGCAGGAAAATTCACAAGCCTAACCGAAGTTATGATGCTATAACCTCTGTAAGGTTGTTTAAAAGCTTCCGGAGGTGTGTGTACAAGTTACATACGTTAAGATGTTTCGGTAGAACTTCTTTTTATATTAACTTCGCATAGAACTTCGCAGGAAGTTAATCCGAAGCAAACCATGTATAGAACCTACGAATGAAGGCTTAAAAAAGCTAAAGCTAATAAATCGGGAAAGGGTGAAAAGCTCGGGAAAAAGGTGAACAAATCGGGAACCTACCGGATAATGAGTCAACACGATTCAAGTACTTCGTTGTACTGACTGTAGTTTCATGTTCCAGAGTACAGCCTAATGGATAGCGTGTTGGACTACCATGCGAGCGTTTTTAAATAATTAATTTCATTGAATTTCAATCTTTCAGAATAACAATAAAGCCTTTTACAGCATAACATGTTTTTTCTGTAAGGCATTTTAGAAGTATTTAAAGAAGTCTTATAGAAGTAAATAGCTTCCTAAAATTGCGCCAAATGTTTTTCCATAAGACTTTATACAGGTAATATTGCTGGGAGCGAAATAGTTTCGATAGAACTTTTTCGAAGCGAAATTGTCAGTTGGGAAGTCCTCATAGTAATAGTTACCAAGGAGCATGTTGCGGCTGTTGCTGATCGGCTGCAGTGACAGAGTAGGTGGTTGATGTCCTCTTTCACGTCTGGATCTCCGAATTTCCGGCATAGTTGGTGTGAGTAAGTTCATATTGCTGGGAGCGAAATAGCTTCGGTAGAGCTTTTTCGAAGCGAAATTGTTAGTTGGGAAGTCCTCATAGTAATAGTTACCAAGGAGCATGTTGCGGCTGTTGCTGATCGGCTGCAGTGACAGAGTAGGTGGTTGATGTCCTCCTTCACTCCGAATTTCCGGCATAGTTGGTGTGAGTAAGTTAATTTTGCCGGGAGCGAAATAGCTTCGACAGAGCTTTTTCGAAGCGAAATTGTCAGTTGGGAAGTCCTCATAGTAATAGTTACCAAGGAGCATGTTGCGGCTGTTGCTGATCGGCTGCAATGACAGAGTAGGTGGTTGATGTCCTCCTTCACGTCTGGATCTCCGAATTTTCGGCATAGTTGGTGTGAGTAATTTAATATTGCCGGGAGCGAAATAGCTTCGACAGAGCTTTTTCGAAGCGAAATTGTCAGTTGGGAAGTCCTCATAGTAATAGTTACCAAGGAGCATGTTGCGGCTGTTGCTGATCGGCTGCAGTAACAGAGTTGGTGTGAGTCAGTTAATATTGCTGGGAGCGAAATAGCTTCGATAGTGCTGTATCTAAGCTAAATTTTGTGTGCTATTCTCTTCGATTATCCCTTCGATTATCTTTTCGTTTTATTTCTGAAAAAAAAATTCAGGATCAGCAGTGGAGCCCAGGTATATAAAATCCCGTATTACCTCTAGGTTAGTTTAGGTTAGAGTGGCTGCCAGCGTTCGCCAGCACACTTACACCATTTTGGTCCATTGTGATACTACGTGGCTCTTGTCCATTCTCCTTACTATCCGTGTGCAAACTGTTCTGAGCATTTGATGAAGCAAAGGAGGCTTTTCACTTCCGTTTTTTTAAAAATAATTAACATTTTGAAAATATTAACCTCCAAGATGTAGCTTGCTTTTGTTTTTATAGAGCAGTTACAAAGGAGATGAAGTATTGTGTAGTATAGCTCCTTCAGAAGTCGTTTGAGTAGAGGCCTAGCCTTTCTTCTTTTTTGTCTATTAAACAGCAGTGTCAAGTGATGACACCTATGGTGGCGCTAATATACAGTCTACCGAGTGAAATCAGTCCCTTTGATCTTCTCACATCTAGCTTTCGCCAAATTTGTTTGGTTGTTTGGCACGTCGTGCCAAGACTCCATCTGAGGTTTGATTTGCTATTAGCATGTTGCACTAGCCATGTAGCCATAGGAATACCACCTTGTGCACCCGCTACGGGTACAACTTGTAATTTAGTTCACTTGCCGATCATCCCTGCAGAGTTCATCAGCCTTACAGTTCCCTGAAACGCCACTATGGCAAGGTACCCAGCATAGGTGAATGTTAAAATGCTTTGACATCTTCTGCAGGGACGATCGGCACTCTAGGATTGTCTTTGAATTTATACAGATTTTCCAGAGTTTTTATGGCCTCTTGGCTATCCGAGAAAATGCTAATATCCTTGGCAGATATAACACTCTCTTTCTGCCAGGATTAGGCTTCTTTGATCGCCATGAGTTCTGCATGGAATACTCTGCAATGATCAGGAAGACGGAAAGATTGGCTGAGATTTAGCCTGTAGGAGAAGATACCAGCACCCCCTCCGTCATTTATTTTGAAGAAATCGGTATTTACGAGGATCGTGTCATTTAGCATAGCTACGTTACTCTCATAAGATGGTCAAGACCGAATTGTATGTATCTGTGGTCAGAAAAAGAGTGCTCACTAAATGGCTTCCAGTCTTCGATTATGTCATGGGTGTAATTTGAAACAAGCGTGATGTCAAGGACTTAGGAGATGGCTCGAGAGTTTTGCCCAATCCTCCCAAGAATAAAATTGAAAAAGTCACATGACAGCGGATCGCCTTGCTTAAATCCTTTTTTGTTATCGAATGTATCGGTGGGGTCGTATCCGACCCTGATGGAGCAGCGAGAATTCTCCATCGCCTTTACACACAAACGGACAAGATTGGGCGAGATACCAAAACTAAACGTGACTCTGAATAGTTCGTCTCTGTCGTAAGCGGCTTTGAAATCGATTAATAGGTGGTGGGTATCGGTTTAAACTTCTTCGTTTTTTTCCAGGATCCACCGAAGTGCGAAAGTTTGATCGGTTGTGGACTTTGCTGGCTTAAAACCACACTGATAAGGGCCGGTCAGGTTGTTGGTAAACGGTTTCAGGCGTTCACATATTACGGCAGATGGTATTTTGTAGGAGATGTTGAAAAGACTTATGCCTCTGTAGTTGGCGCAGTTCAGAGGGTCTCCATTTTCGTGGATCAAACGATGCTGTGGTTCCATTCTTCAGGCATACTTTCTTCCGACCAGATTTTACTTATGAGTTGGTGGATTTTGCTTTCCAAGTGTTCTCCACTGGCTGTATAAAGCTCAGCGAGAAGGCAGTCATTTCTGGCAGTCTTATTAGGCTTGAATTTAGATTTTGGCATCCTCACTTCACTCAGGTCGGGTGGTTGGCAGTTTTTGCTGTCGTTGCCAATATTGAATGGTTCGTTCTGCGTGACAGCGCCATGTTGTTCGTCATCGCCGTTTAAGAGTCTGCAGAAGTGGTTCTTCCATAACTTCAGCATCGACTGTGTCTCAACTACGATATTTCCTTGTTCATCTCGAAAGGATTCTGTTCGAGCCTTGGCTTTGACGTTTTAAACTTTGCTAAGACTTGCGAACATCGTTCCTGGAGGGGCACCTCTCTATATCCTCAATCACGTGCTTTTCTTGCTCTTTTTACTTCTTTCTGAAAAGCCGGTGTTCTTGCTTTCTTCTCTGCCTATAGAACTCAATGGCTGCTCTCGTCTCTCTGATCAATTTGGTTGACCATTCGTTGATCTGGAGACCGCCATAGATATCGAGGTGAGGAAACCGTGTGCTGGCAATAGTGGCATTTCGTTCCTTAGCGAAGTCAATAAGCCTAAGTCCGCTACCAGACGTGTTGTCATGAAGGCTATGTTTTCCAGCAATACTGCTAAAGGTGTCTTCTCTTCCTACCTTTGCGTTAAAATCTCCCAGCACGATTTTTATATCGTACTTCGGTAGACGCTCATAGGTTTTGTTAAGGAGCTCGTAGAAGCAATCCCTAGCTATATAATCCTTTTCCTCCGATGGGGCGTGAGCGCATATAAGACTTATGTTGGCGAATTTGGCCTTGATGCGAATTGTTATAATGAGTTCGCTTATGTCTTCGAAGTACAAGAATTCTTGCCTAAGTCTGGCACTTATAATAAATCCGCATCCGAATAGTTGCTGTTTCTGCGCACTATAACACGGTTCGTAGTAGAAATCACAGTTTTTCATCCCATTTTGGCCTGGCCCATCGTATTTCCTGGATGACAGTAATGTCTGCTTTGAAGCAGTTTAGGGCTTCCGCTAGTTGTTCGCTTGCACCTCTCCTGTTTAATATTCTCACATTCCAGGTGTAGATATTAACGTCGTTGTCCTTTTTTCGTTTAGCAGGGTCGTCAGCAACAAAATTAGCCTCGTTACGCATAGTTTTTTTGAATGGGTGGATAGTTAACGTATAGCACAACCCCAAGCTGGAGGGCCAGCTCCAATTTATTAGATACCAATAGTACACGGGGTAGTGTTCACTACTGGATTGTGCGCTGCCGTTGGCCTTTCGGTTCATCTGCCACCATCTGCCACCACCTCTGTTCAAGGGGCCTGACTAACCCTTGAAATTCCTAGACAACCTGTTGTCCGAATATGTCGAAGCAACTTGTCTATATTCGCCTGGAACAGCAGGCCGGGTATTCATTCCGTGCCTCTTCCTGTTTTTCGTCTTGTTATCAACACTCGCATTCATCGGCAAGTTCATTGTCAAGTTAAAGCCAATCAGAGTCTACCCTCGT
Source organism: Rhingia rostrata (assembly GCA_949824845.1). NCBI lineage: Eukaryota > Metazoa > Arthropoda > Insecta > Diptera > Syrphidae > Rhingia > Rhingia rostrata. The sequence goes on along the minus strand of OX463758.1, from coordinate 72,372,153 downwards.
TTTTCAACACCCAACCACCATTTAAATAAACAGGATTCAATGTTATTTTGGTGAAAAATACAAAAAATTTTGTCGTATTTTTAATTTACAACGATATCACTGGAGTCAACGTCTATGCAGTTCACAGATGGAAGGATTGTTTGTGGATCCTCTGTCCTAATTAAGTGCCCGAGTAAACATATGTTTTTTCATTATCATACTTAGGCACAAGTTCTGCCCGTTTTTTAACCAAATATAATGTCAATTTCATAAAAATCTAAAAGACATTCATCGCCATTTATAAAATCTTCGACACTTTCTGAAAAGACGTAAAAATTGTTGCAGATCCACCACAATGGTAATAAAGTAGCAACTCTGCTGACCCTCCTCTTCGGATCGATTTCATCGCAGAGTATAACTCGCCAATCGAAAAGGTTACTTCTGTCAGTCGAGGCTACGTCACACAGCCATAGTTCGTTATCAATCAACACAACTGAATGATTAATTAGCGCACATTTGCGTAATTCCCTTGCAGACAAACATGGAAACATGTAGGGCAAAATAAAAAAAATCCAATCCAATCCAATAAACCGAACGAATGTAATCACAAAAACGAACCAAAATATTGCCAACAATACCCGAATGAGGACGCCACACAAAATGAACAAAAACTACACACCCACACGCAAATGGACGCCTACACACACTTTTTCTGTTTGTTTTTCATTTCTGTGTCACCCCGCAATTCCACCACGGGGTGGTGGTGGTGATGGTATCATGAAAATTGTGTATCACTGTCAGTCAGACCACCCACCCACCGAACTTCATCACCCTCTTGCACCTTGACAGTTCTACCCCAAACCACCAGCACAAAGTGGGACAAACGAGTGATAAGGGACAACTTTGAATGAGCACCTAACACGGTGGTGTACTGAAAGTCAGAAAAGTTTTTTTTTTTTTTTTTCCAGAAAATGTTTCCAAATGCAAAAAAATGTTATGCGGAGAGCACTGGGGACTGTGAATCCGACAAATGGCCTACTATCGTGTACATGTTTGATTAATGCCAAATGCAAATGTGTCAATCATCGTAATGTGTCGTCATTGGACTTGAGATAGGTCAGCTGTATAAATTAAAATGTCAAGCTCAAGCACTTGCCTGTCAGTGTCACACGCACACCTTATATTGTGTCACTTTGCTTGAAATTGTGTTTGACTTTTAGTTTGTTTAAAATGGTCCTTAAAACGTGCGGTCTTTTAAGGTTAGAAAATTCAGAAGCGGTGGTTTTAAGGATCGATTGAGATTGAGGGGAAGTAGGAAAATGTAAGGTCCCGGTGCCAAATAAATTGCAATATTTGTAGATTATGGAGGATTTTTTTTGTATGTAAGAATGACAGATGACAGTTGAAAGCTAATGTCAGTGCTCAAATGTGTCCAGAACTTTGAGCACACACATTTTTTATTGATAGAGAAATGTGCTGTTGAAAGCGTTTTGCCTCTTCTAAAATGAATACCAGCAGAGGAATACCCTTCTGATAAATTTTTAGCTCATTTCGAACAATTGTCAGATACTTTCGATAACATATCTCTACAAACTGGAGCAATTGTATCATTATTGTATCATTGTATCATATTTTAAGTATTCCGCGAAAAAAATCTAAAGAAAAACTTCGCGTTTCATATCTTGTTGACGTTTGTTTCTTATTTATTTACTTCATAAATGTCAAAGTAGAATTGACATTTGACGCCACTTGCAAACATGATCTTCCGATAGGATGATGACTTTGGCGCCGGGTGACAACTTTTGTGACAACCATTGCAAAACGCCATAAGTGTGGTGTTAACATTGATTGGAGGAATTAAGTTTGCCTTTTGATGACTGACTGCAACTACCAGGTTGGGTTCAAAAGGTTTACCCCTTTTGTATGCTTTACTACCACAGCGCCTCTGGTGAATACAATCTGACATCTCGATTCAGAAACGTCAAATATTTTTGGAGTGACGCTGTATTACTCGATTGCTCGTTTGCGAACAGTTTTTTTTTTTTTAATTTTAGAATGCATTGGTATTTCTTATGTAAGGCATTTCAGAACCGATAGCAGCCTCAATCTTTTAATTTGGAATTGAAGCTATATGAATGCAATATAGATAGTCGTGCAGCTTACAAGTTTGCTTAACAGATTAAAAACCGATGCGCTGACTTGAAAGCAAACTTTTTCAGTCCTTAATTGGGGTCACTATATGGAACTCTGGTCGAATGTCAAAGGCCTCACCTATACAACATGCCCAGGGATCAGATTAGATGAGATTTGGTTTTAATGGTTTTAGTAGATTTAATCTACTGGCTAACACAAAGGTTCCAGTTTACTCTTAGCCTAATCCATAATATAATTTGTGAATCTTACTAAAAAAGTCGTTGTGAATCGGGGCCTAAACTAACATTTCTTAACGATTTGCTAACTGTCACTCATTGCGGACTTAAACGCGATTGCGATTGGTTTCAACTTTTATAAGCCTTAAGGTGGGGCGAGTTCGTCTAGGACTCTCAGGGACAGAGATGTTTTTCTTCCAAGACAGCTCATGAGCTGACCACCATTTTCGACAGCACAGACCTTAACGAGATGTTAAATCTACTAGTGAACAGCTGGAGACCAAATATTAGTAGAAATACGTCTCTTAGAAGTTCGTTCCATTATTTGTTTGTTCTCTACAAAAAGAGTTTCGGTTTTACTTTGTTCATGTCATTGTTTGTTGGACGTCTTATAACTAAGACTGATTACTCTGAACTACTCGAAGCAAGTATAAGCTGAGATAAAGGCTTAGGAGGAATATTGGAAAAAACACTCATCTCTCACGATGATCTGCAAATTATGCTTATCACTTACTTGAGTGGCGCTACAGTCCGGAATGAACCTAGGCCTCAACCAACATGCCTCTCCAATTAGCCCGGTCCTTAACGAACTGCTTCCAGTTGCGCACTCCAAGTTGATTGAGGCCGTTTTATACATGTGCGCGCCACTAAAGATGAGGCATTCCTCTACTGCGTCCGATGTCTGGCTGGGAATCGAAGACTCTGCGAGCCGGAGTATTGGTGTCCATTCGTTCTACATGTCCTAGCCATCTTAAACGTCCAATGCGGAGTTTTTTGACCAGGGGCATGTCGCTGTACAGCTCGTATAGCTCTTGGTTGAATCTTTGTCTCCATAGCCCGTCAACGCAAACGGGACCGAAGATTTTTCGAAGAATTTTCCTCTCAAATCGACCAAAGATTTCTTCCTCCGCTTTTGAGACCATGCTTCAGCGCCGTAGAGCAGGACTGGTATGATCAGGATCTTAAATAGGATCTCCTTAGTAGTTCGACTGGAGGCTTTTCATCTCGAATCGACCAAAGATTTCTTCCTCCGCTTTTGAGACAGTCCATGCTTCAGCGCCGTAGAGCAGGCCTGGGATAATCAGGGTCTTATATAGGATCTCCTTAGTAGTTCGAGTGAGGGCATTCTTAGCTCGAAAAAACAGCGGTTGACAAGAGTAATTCTTCGTTTAGTTTATGACGGGATGTTGTTGTCAGAGTTGAGAGCGGAGCCGAGATAGACAAAGTCCTCGAAGTTATATCTGTCAATGGTGACTTTCTGTCCAATTCGTCGACGTTGTGTGTCCTTTCGTGTTGACTGAATACACTTACCTTACTGCTAAGCCTATTTTTGCCGCTTCCTTCTCTATACTGGCAAACGTGGATATAACATCACGTTGAGTCCTGCCAATGATGTCAACATCGTCGGCGTATGCTAGTAGTCGAACCGATTTTTGAAAAAGTGTACCTCGGGTGTTGGCTCGGGAGTTTTACGCAATCCTATCAGGAAATAAATTGCAGAAGCCATATTACAGTGCATCCCCTTGCCCAAATCCTTTTTTTTTTGTTATCGAATGTGTTGGAGAGGTCGTTTCCGACCCTGGAGCAGCGATAATTTTCCATCGTCATCATACACAAACGGTTGGGCAGTATACCAAAGCTAAACATGGCTCTGTATAGTTCATCTCTAAAGATGCTGTCGTATGCGGCTTTGAAATCGATGAATCGGTGTGGGGATCGATTTGGAGTTTTTGGGTTTTTTTCCAGGATCTGCCGAAGTGTGAAAATTTGATCGGTTGTGGACTTTCCTGGCCTAAAACCACACTGAAAAGGGCCTTTCAGGTTGTTGGTAAAAGGTTTCAGGCGTTCACATATTACGGCAGATAGGATCTCTTAGACGATGTTGAGGAGACTCATACCTCGGTAGTTGGCGCAGTTCGAGGGTCTTCATTTTTGTGGATCAAACGATGCTGAGGTTATATTTTTCAGGCATACTTTCTTCCGACCAGATTTGGCTTATGAGTTGGTGGATGTTACTAACCAAGTCATCTCCGCCGGCTTAATAAAGATCAGCAGGAAGACCGTCAATCCCGGCAGCCTTATTAAGCTTTTGTTTAGATATTGCCATCCTCACTTCACTCAGGTCGGGTGGTTGGCAGCTTTCGCTATCGTCGCCATTGTTGAATGGTTCGTTCTGCCTGGCAGCGGAATGTTGTTCGTCATCGCCGTTTAACAGTCTGCAGAAGTGGTTCAGTCATATCCTTAGCATCGACTTTGTATAAACTACGAAATTTCCTTTTTCATCTCGACAGGATTCTGTGAGAGCCTTGTATCCTTGGCTTTGACGTTTTACACTTTGGTAAAATTTGCGAACATCGTTCCTGGAGTGGCACCTCTCTATATCCTCGACCACGCGCTTTTCTTGATCTTTTTTCTTCTCTTTCTGAAAAGCCGGTGTTCTTCCCTTCTTGTTTGCCTATAGAGCTCAACGGCAGCTCTCGTCTTCACCTGCAGCTTTGCCTTGTTGGCATTGTTCTTGGCTACGAGCGTCTGTCGGCATTCTTCATCAAACCAGAGGTTTCTTGCTGGTGGTCGCCAGCACATCAGTTGCCGCTGATATAATGGCCTGTTGGCATCGTTGCCATCGTTCTTCGGCATTTGATGCTGGTGGTATGGTGTAAATCGAGAGGTAAAAGGATACGCGTTGCGCGAAGGTCTGGTGGTCTCTTGCAATTGCAGTCTTTCGAGAATAAATTTTTGCACAGTATTTCTGGATTGTTCTGGCGTGGTGGATATCTGAATACTATCCTTAGCTGCAGCAAGTAAGTGATCCGAGTCGATGTTAGCTCCTCGGAATGTTCGGACATCCAAAATACTGGATGCGTGCCTATTGTCCATCGCAATGTGATCAATTTGTATGACCTTCGGTTGATCTGGAGACCGCGATGTCCCTTTACGGATATCGAGGTGAGGAAACCGTGTGGCATACTTTCATTTCGTTCCGTAGCGAAGTCGATTCGCCTAATTCCGTCACCAGACATGTTGTTGTGTAGGCTATGTTTGTCGACAATACTGCTAAAGAAAACTTCTCTTCCTACCTTTGCGTTAAAATCTTCCAGCACGATTTTAACATCGTACTTCGGTAGTCGCTCCTAGGTTTGGTCAAGGAGCTCATAGAAGCAATCCTTAGCTCATCGTCTTTTTCCTTCGTTGGGGCATGAGCGCATATAATGCTTTTGCTGGCGAATTTGGCCTTGATGAGGATTGTTACAATGCGTTCGCTAATGTCTTGGAAACATAAGACTTCTTTCCTAAATCTGGCACTTATAACAAATCCGCATCCGAATAGTCGCTGTTTCTGCTCACTATAACACGGTCCATAGAAGATGTCACAGTTTTTCATCATGTTTTTGCCGGGCCCGCCCCATCATATATCCTGGATAGTAGTAATGTCTGTTTGTATCATGAAAAATAACTCCTAACAAATATTATTTATTCACATCGCTTCGAATTTTCGAACTTCCTTAACAATTTAAAGTTCTTTTTTACCACAATTCGTAGAAAAATTTTGATCCTTTTAATTTGTATTAATGAGATTATTTAAGCCATTGCTAAATTTTCTAATCAATATCCTAGTTAGGTGCGTTTATTTTAACTGACACATGCTGTGACATTTTTAGTATTTCAATCGAAGTCGAAAGCTGTTAATTGCCAACGCTGCCGAATGCGTGTTCGATATAAATTCGTGGTAATATCGAAAATAGAACATCGAATTAATTGATGCCTTAATGAACACAAACATAGTCAACATTTCCACAGAACTAATTAAACAGATACAAGTAGCGTAATCATGTTTCATTTTTACGTTTCGAAATTCGGAACTTTTATCGCACGTACGTATGCTTCAAAGTCAACTTAATTAATTTAATTTCCCCCTCGTCCACTAGCATGCTGTGTACATTTGTCAACCTTTTTAATTGAATAATAATCCTTTCCGTTCTGTATCACTAATACATGCACCACACCCCCCAAAAACATAACTATTCCCAATGTTAAGTGCCGCCTCAATAAACCCCACTGTGCGCGTGAGAAACTAACTTTTTCATTGGAACACAAAACCATACATATCCCAACATAATATTGTTCTCTGTTGTTGAAAAGTCCTTTTAGTTTCATTTCCTTGGGACACGGATGTACACAAGAATTTCTTCTGGTACTCCATTGTGCACACTTGTAACTGGTGAAACTTGTGTCGTGCTTAAGTGCCTTTTGTGTAGAAGTGACTGAAAGAATTTCCGGCTTTGTCTCAAAGACTTCGTCCTTCTTCTCGATGGGTGTACACAAAATGTTTTCATTTCAAATGAGGACATGACTCACCTGTTTCACTCGTGTACACGCAGTAAAACAAATGAGTTGATAGTGCCTTGTGAGAATTACCCACAAAGACATGCACACTATCCGCCCACATAAAGACCATCGGCAGATGTGTTACGTGTTTTGTGCCGTTTCGTTACAACACCAAGTGTTACATCATCGAGAAAATTAAGAGCGAGTCCTTAAATTTAAAATTAAGTGGAATTTTGCTTGACACAAAGTTTGTCTCTGCATGATGATGGGCTTAACGTCACGTTACGTGACCTCTTCATAGGAATACACCTTTTGAGAGGAAATCACCAGGCCATTAGACAAGACCCTATACAAACACGACATCGGAATGCCAATGAAACTCTTGAGACGACCATACATATCCAGTATTGGATCAGATAGATGAACCAACGTCATTGCATTGTAAATAATTAACAACACATCCGAGATGATGATGAATAGATGCTCTCGTTGCTGTTGAGGTCTTGGCGGCCATAGACTCAGTGGCCATTACATCGGTATGTTAAACGATTTACGAAGATTAAACACGAGCTCTTCAAAATCCCCTTTGTACACATCGGAGCCGTCCGGAGGCACATCAATCTTAATTACCATCTGCTTTATTATGCAAATTGCCATTTGTTTAAGGATCCTTGCAGTGGGACGTGTGGGCCAGGCTGACGGATGTGGAAATGCTTTCATACTCTAGCTCGGATCGATTATTATCAATTGGGGAGGGGGGTGGCGATAAAATCATTGGTATTTCACCACCGAGGGCAACAATAACGAGCATCGATACCTGTGCGAGGATTTTGAAAAGGATTCGGTTCACGATTTATTGGAATCGATTGCGGTTAATATGTTATTGGCGGTGGGGATAATGCGTGCTGCAATCATAGAGCTGGTATTGTGTTTGGATTTAATGTGCCGGCTCAGATATATGATTCTTTGTGTGGGATAGGGAAGTGGGCGGAAGGCTTACAGAAACTACTTAAAAGATTTTGTTATCAATTTTATATAAAGTCCACTCAAGTCGGAAGGAAAGCTATTCTATACAGCACACGAAGGTGCTATCAGGATACATAACCATATGGATAATGGGAGAAGAAATAGTTTGGTAAGAGCAGAAGTATGATTGCATTAAATGGTACTGCTGGTACCTTCCCTATCTGTGGAGCCTTGGTCATACTTTCATTGATAAAATCAAATTGGATGTCAAAGCATCCAAAGAACGGTCATGAAGGCAAGAAAGTTCTAGGTCCACACATGAATGGTTATGGAAAGAAGGTTGATCCTGGGTCCCAACTATTTACTTTCTTTTGTTAGAAGGTTGTATCCTTATCTTCTCAGATGGCTTTCGAAAACAGATGAAGATGTTGGCATAGTTCGATTGGGACGATGGTATCAAACTGATTTGCTTTAGTGCGTATGCGGTCGCCTCACCTAAAAAAAGTTTAAAGAAAAAACCTGTAAGTCATCGATTTGCCGAGATGTTTCTGAATCAGGCATGGCAAATCCATGATTCGCTCGTTTTTTTTCTTAAACATTTCTGAGGTAAGGCTACGCATTGAAGATTAAGGAGCATCCTGAGGCATGTGATATCCATCCTCATAAAAGGCGTTCAATGGAAGCTGACATGAACTCTGCGTTGGACAGTGAGCATAGTTTAATGAATTGTCCAGTCCGATTTTGTGAACTTCCTGAATCCACTATTGTTCATTACAAACGTCGTGATTTAGGTTGAGGTAAAGCCTCCCGTTTTTATTTTCGGTCATGATTTGACTTACTTAAGTAGCGCTACGGTAAGTAGTGAACCTCAGCTTCAACCAACGTGCCATCTCTAATTAGCCTGTTACTTAGCCAACTGTCTCCAATTGCGCATTCGAAGATGGTTGAGGTCGGTTTATACTTGTGCGCGCCACTTAAGATAAGGTCTTCCTCTAATGGGTCCGATGTCTGGCTGGAAATCAAAGACTCTGCGAGCCGGAGTTTTTGTGCTCATTCACTGAGCATGTCCAAGCCAACTTAACCGATTATGCAGAGTTTTTTGGACTTGGTGTATGTCGCTGTACAGCTCCTGTAGCTGGTGGTTGAAACTTCATCTCCATAGCCCACCAAAGAAGACGGGACCGAAGATTTTTCGAAGAATTTTCCTCTCAAATCGACCAAGGATTTCTTCATTCGCTTTTGAGAAGGTCCATGCTTCAGCGCCGTAGAGCAGGACTGGGATGATCGGGGTCTTATCTAGGATCTCCTTAGTAGTTCGAGCGAGGACTTTACTACTGAATTGCCTTCTTAGCAAGAGTAATTCTACGTTTCATTTCTGACGAGATGTTGTTGTCAGAGTAAACAGCGGAGCCGAGGTAGACAAAGTTCCGTACTACCTCAAAGTTATATCTGTCTTCTGTCTATGGTGACGTTCTGTCCAATTCGACGATGTTGTGTGTCCTTTCGTGTTGACAACATTGCCTTCATTTACTGCAAAACTCATTTTTGCCGCATCCTTCTCTATACTAGCAAACGTGGATATAACATCACGTTGCGTCCTACCAATGATGTCGATATCGTCGGCGTATACTAGTAGTTCCACCGATTTTTGGAAATCGGCTCATGAGTTTGGGCGGTATACCAAAACTAGACATGGCTCTGTATAGTTCGTCTCTATAAATACTGTCGTATGCGGTGGTGAGTATCGATTTGGACTGCTTGGGGTTTATCCCGGATCTGCCGAAGTGCAAAAATTAGATCGGTTGTCTAACTGACTGGCCCTATGCGGGCGCCCTAAATTAAACGATTTATAATGGCTTTCGGCCTATTATAATACACCTTCACCCTGCTGTCAAGACGACTGCTATAAAACAATCGACTTTCCTGGCCTAAAACAACACTGATAAGGGCCGATCAGGCTGTTGGTAAACGGTTTCAGGCGCTCACATATTACGACAGATAGGATCTTGTAAGTGTCTCTGTAGTTGGCGCAGTTCAGAGGGTCTTCTTTTTTATGGATTAGTCAAACGATACTGAGGTTCCATTCTTCAGGTAAACTTTTTCCGACCAGATTTTGCTTATGAGTTGGTGGCTGTTACTTACCAAGTAATCTCCGCCGGCTTTATATAGTTCGCGGGAAGGCCGTCATTTCCGGCAGCCTTATTAAGCTTGAGTTTAGATACTGCTATCCTCACTTTACTCTGGTTAGGGGGTTTTCAGTTTTCACAAATGAGGCTCAAATCGTCTGTCTCATAGGTGGTGATATTGATCGGACCAAAACAAATGTCGGAGTGGGTTATGGTGTCTTCTCCGACAGGCTAAATCTCAGCTTAACTCTCTGCCTTCCTGATAATTGCAGCGTGCTGCAGGCTGAATAAAGGCGATCAAAGAAGCCTTATCCTGGCTGAAAGAGAATGTAATATCTGCCAAGGATATTAGCATTTTCTTAGACAGCCAAGCGGCCATCAAATGCCTGGAATCAGTCTCAAAAATTCAAAGACAACCCTAGATTGCCGCTCATCTCTGCAAGAGATGTCAAAGCAGTTTAGAATTTCATTAGTGACATCCCAGGGAACTGTAAGGCTGATGAACTCGCCAGACGTGGAACTAAATTACAAGTTGTAGGTGTACCTATCGCTACATGTTAAAGCTTACTAGCGCAACATGTTAACAGCAAATAAAACCTCAGATGGAGTCTTGTCACGGCGTGTCAAATAACCAAAAAAATTTGGCCAAAGCTGGATTTGCAAAGATCCAAAGCACTGATTTCGCTCGATAGATCGTATATAAGCGCCATTATAGGATTCGTCACTGGAGTCTGTTTAACAGGCAGACACAGACGCAGAAAGGCTGGCCTCGGCTCATATGACTTCTGTGGGAGCTGCATGGGCGAAGAGGAAGAAGAAACAATACTTCATGTTCTTTGTAACTGTACGGCCCTATCAAACAAAAGGAAGCTCCATATAGGAGCTTAATACTTTCAAAATTTCAGTGATTTGACGAAAGCAGAAGCCATAAGTCTTCTCCGTTTCATGAAAAGCTTAGAATGATTTTCTCACGGATAGTAAGGAGAATGGACAAGAACCACGTTGTAGCAAAACGAACCGAAAATTCTCTAAGTCCGCTGGTGAACTAGCCGACACCCACTCAAACCTAACCTAACCGAATATTGATCGGGAAAAACCTGGTCTCCAATATACATGCCTCACCTAAAAGTCCATTTTTAAGCCTCCAAGTTGGTTGGAGTTGTTTTTTACGCTTTAAACGAGCACTCAAACTTAACCTAACCGAATATTGATCGGTAAGAACCTGGTCTCCAATATACATGCCTCACCTGAAAGTCAATTTTTAAGCCTCCAAGTTGGTTGAAGTTGTTAAGCAAGCCCCCTAACATATATGTGCTCGCTGACACCCACTCAAACCTAACCTAACCGAATATTGATCGGGAAAAACCTGGTCTCCACTATATATGCCTCACCTGAAAGACAATTTTTAAGCCTTCAAGTTGGTTCAAGTTGTTTTCTACTTAATCGTGCGCTGTCAGCAAGCTCTCCTTACTGCGTCTAGCATATATGTGCAGATTGAACCCCTCGTGGTCCAGAGAATTGGTTGTTCAGTGAAGAGATCTACCTTACCATATGTTTTTTTTTAGTTTCGAAAACGTCGTTGAAAATGTTTTCCTAAATAAATGAGTCCCAAACATCTTTGTTAATCCCAAACAGATACTTAATAACTGTCATGCTTGAGATGTATCTCTCAATTCATCTTCTTGGCCACCAACCCTCTTTGCAGGCACATCCTACACATGAATCCTGACCTTGAGCATGAAAACATCATGACAGCTCCCACCATGGGGCATTTTTCCATAAACAATGCGCTGTCCCTTCTCCATCTGTCATCAGCATCATCATCTCAGGGCTCTAAAAAAGCAAACAAGCAAAGTCAGCCCGTGGGACGTTGGGAAACCATTCATCTTGCCTGAAGAAGCACGATAACTCGCCTACGGATGGATTATTTATCCAAATTAAACAGTTTAACTTGGAAAAGATGATTCTCATAGGGGTGAACAATTCCTTAAGTAAAATCTCCCCAAAGGACCTATGCCGTTGTTGGTTAACAAAAGATTTATCCTTCCGTTAGCTATTTTTCCTTTTGCTTTGTTTCCGCTTTTCCTTTTCCCTTATATCCATCGTCTATGTACTGTAAAAAGGATGACGGAACAAATGTATTTACGGGCCAGTTGGGATCAAGATGATGTAATCGATGGACGGCTATTTGTTTTATCCGTTATTCTGCTTCCGTCCACCCAGTGAATGTGGTCAAAAGTCTCAATATCCTTAAGTAGAATTAAACAAAATGCACATCTTCTTCAAGGCTGGAGGGAGTCCGGTTTTTTTTGTCTACAACGTGTACAAGGATATGCTTCTTGAGTTGGGAATATTTATTCACGTGTGGGAACCACCTACCATATTGGTTTGCATATCAATTCCGTTCCTCCATTGGAACTTGAAAAGGCGGAAAATTTGTGTGCAAGTGGGATACAGGAATCACAACACAAATCAATGGAATTTGCATATCAATGTGGCCGTGCTGTGGTGAATGTGGAATTGGAATCAAAGGATGACCGTGCGTCGGTGTGGTGCCAGTGGAGCCACAAATTTGCGCTTATTTTGGCGAATTGTATAGGTAATGCGGGTAATGAGTGGAAATAGAGTTTTGTGAATAACAACAAAAATTTGGTTAAGGAAAATTTTATTTGAAATTTGTTGTTAGAGAATACTATGATCCTTGACTGCAGCCCTACTGGCTGGCAGGCAGATTTATGGTCATCGGCTGAAGCCAAAAAGTAAACCAGGGGACCAGGTCCATGTGTTCACCTAAGGTCTTAGATATCTTGGGCTACTTGGCAGTGATGCGAATTAAATGTTTACATATCGTCATACCTAAGTGATTGAAGTTCTATTATTCACATGCCCTACCATTAACAATTTAGGGGTGTCACGATGGACCTTTATGGTGCCTGAGTAAACATGTTAACATTATTTCATTATATGCCTCGTACTTTGACTCAAGATTCCCACTAGTATCGTCGATTTGTTCCGAATGAGTATACCAGTTCGGACTTTGTCCTTGCAAGGTCGTCGGAATTGAATGGATGGGAGTGGTGAGCTCCGTCTTAACGACTGACACGTCGGAATGTCGGTCTACCACTCCGAAGACGGTATAAAAATCGCAGAATAGCGACTAACTTGGACTTCATAATAGACCAGGTGGTGTCGAATGTAAGATTCGACAACAAATTTAATATGTTTTGTAGAATCTTCTGAAAGCCGGCGGAGATGACTTGGAAAGTCACCAACTCACAAGCCAAATCTGGTCGGAAGAAAGTTTGCCTAAAGTATGGAACCTCAGCAACCTTTGCCCGATCCACAAAAAGGAGAACCTCTAAACTGCGCCAACTACAAAGGCATAAGTCTCCTCAAAATCGCCTACAAGATCCTATCTGCCGTAATATGTGAACGCCTGGAACCGTTTACGAGCAAGCTGATTGGCCCATATCAGTGTGGTTTTAGGCCAGGAAAGTGCACAACCGATCAAATTTTCACACTTCGGCAGATCCTGGAAAAAAAACCAAGAAGTAAAAATCGATACCCACCAGCTATTCATCGACTTCAAAGGCCGATTACGACATCATTTATAGAGACGAACAAACAGACCCATGTCGAGTTTTGGTATACCGCCCAAACTCGTCCGTTTGCGTAGGATGACGATGGAGAATTCTCGCTGCTCCATCAATCACGGAAACGACCTAACCGACACATTCGATACCAAAAATGGATTAAGGCAAGGCGCGCGCTGTCATGTGACTTCTTCAATTTGATCCTTGAGAGGATTGTGCAGAATTCCAGAGCCGCCACCAGAGGCACAATTTTCAAAAAAATCGGTGTTACTACTAGCACACGCCGAAGATATTGTCATCATTGCTAGGACCTAACGTGAAGTCATAGCCACGTTTGCTAGTATAAGGAAGGAAGCGGCAAAAATGGTTTTAGCAGTAAATGAGAGAAAATCAAAGTATGTGTCAAAAACGAAAGGACACGAAACATCGACGAATTGGACAGAAAGTCACCATTGACAGATATAACTTTGAGGTAGTACGGGACTTTGTTAATCTCGGCTCCGCTATTGACTCTGACAACAACATCTCGTCCGAAATTAAACGAAGAATTACTCCTGCCAACCGCTGTTTCTTCGGGCTAAGAAGGCAATTCAGTAGTAAGGCCCTCACTCGAACTACCAAGGAGATTCTCTAGAGGACCCTGATCATCCCAGTCCCGCTCTACGGCGCTGAAGCATGGACCGTCTCAGAAGCGGATGAAGAAATCCTTGATCGATTCGAGAGGAAAATTCTTCGAAAAATCTTCGGTCTCGTTTGCTTTGACGGGTTATGGAGACGAAGATTCAACCAAGAACTATACGAGCTGTACCCCTGGTCAAAAAACTCCGCATTTGACGTTTAAGATGGCTAGGACATGTAGAACGAATGGACACCAATACTCCTACTCGCAGAGTCTTCGAGCCAGACGTCGGACACTGTAGAGGAAGACCTCGCCTTAAGTGGCGCGCACAAGTAGAAACCGACCGCAACCAAATTGGAGTGCGCAACTTGAGGCAGTTAGCTAAGGACCGGGCTAATTGGAGAGGCATATTGGTTAAGGCCCAGGTTCAATCCGGACTGTAGCGCCACTCAAGTAAGTAAGTAAGACCATCACTGACAACAATGGCTATCCACTCTATCGGCGTCGATCATCTAATGATGGCGGTAAAACCATCACAGTCAAAGTGAAAGGAAATGATTTTCGTGGTCGACAACTCTTGGGTTGTTCCGTATTCGCCACTTCTTTTCAAGACCTTCAAGGCACATTGTAACGAGGAGTATTGCAATTCAGTGAAGTCCATCGTGTACATTTGCAAAAATGTCATAAAAGACAGTGACGTGGTGGCTCTTTAGTCTTAAAGCTCCAAATCCCAGTGCAATATGCAATGAGGCGATTTGGCGTATATTCTCGTTTCCCATTCACGAAAGCTATCCGACTGTTACACATTTGTAGTGCATCTGGAGGACAATTAACGAGTTTATTTTACTGCAGCAAATGCCTCTGAACGTGCTCAAAATCCACCAGAGACAACATCGAACAGTTTCTCATTGATTTGCAAATGTGATCCGTTCGCACGGACGTTACTTTACTCAGAGATGCTGCGTTATTACACTTCGAATGCATCATCGAAGAAATTTCAACGTCGAAAGCAAGTCGATGTAGTTCCTGGTCATCCGGATGTGCGTTCTACCGAAGCTCGTGGCCGTATTTATACAGTTCATCCGAAGAAGTCAAGTCAGATACGCAAATTATTTGCGATCATTATTTCCACATGTTTTCCATCGAATCCACAAGAAACAAGTACGAGAAGGACATTTCCGAAGACTTTTTGCAACGAGTACGTGTCCATGTCCATTCAGACAATCCCCATCTTGAGATGAATGAAGATATGCACAACCAGGCTCATGGAATAAATCACGCTTTCTTACGAGAATTCCAGCGAGAACTTGAACACAACAGAAGCGCACTAAGCCAATTGATGATGGAAATGTTGTCATTTTTTTCCTTGATGCGCGTGGTAGCACTGGCAAGATATTCCTTATATCGTTCAGAAATCGCTATAGCAGTTGCTTCTGCTGGAAAAGCGGCTTGCTGAACCGCGAATCATTCAGCAATGGCCAAAGTTTTGGTAACAATAAAATCATTATCTGGGATGAATGTATAAGTCCGTACCAAAACAGTTGGCCAACGGTCGATTGCGCAGAGAGAGGATTTAAGAGAACAAAAATGACGCGAAAGAGATTTAATCACTAAGCGTTTTTGCCTGTAATTTACAATGCGTAACCCAACTTTACAGTGCTTAGAACTAAAATGCTGTTGAATATCTAAATAAACTTAATTTTTTATTATGAGGTCGACTTTTATACATTTCTACCTAGAAGTCCGATTATATTTGAAAGGGTTCCCAACCCTTGTTATGGTTGAACATTTCGTGGCTTAGCGCTAGGTACCTGTATGGGTGGTGTGCTTGGTTAGCATTCATTTTATGATGTTTGATTTTACCTGTTTGACTTAAGTTTAAAAGTTTTACGACATGATTAGTGTTTGCATTTGGTTACCTGTAGGGGCAAGGAATAAATTTGTTGCCTGGTTTTTTATAGTTTTTTTTAGAGTTTTTTATTTTAAGATAACGCATATATATTTAGATTTCCTATTTGGAATTCACTTTCACGAAAACAAAAGCATTGCTAGGACATAAGTTTATTAAAATAAAATAAATTGTCATGGATCTTTCAAGAAAAGGAAAACCAATAGGAAGTCTAGGACTTTACTTTACGTGAAAATATCAGTACCTACATGATCAATATGCACGACACAATTAATATGATCAACGAAAGCATAATGAGCAAATAGGGTTTAAATCTAAAACCGTACACCTTCATACAGACACAGTCACACAATCAATTCATGTGCAATGTTTTGCTTAATCTATCCGACCGTGATCACATCATACTCCTACAAAGAACCGACAAGACAAAAAACGAAACAATATATTTTCCTCCAAGTAAAGTTGACATATAATGGTCTATATTTTTCCTCCGCTTCAGTATAAACGAAGGAAAATGAAGAAACCACCCTCAGTGAGATCGCGACAGCGATCTTGAACACAAGGTAGGGTATACGTCGTTATTTTATTATGGCTCCGCCCATTTTCGTCTCTTTATGCTTGTTTTTGCAATTTTAAGAGATTGTAAAACACATTTTAAGATACCTGCGCAGTAGAACGGCCAACTGTTTTGGTACGCACTATACAATGTCGCATGAAGATGCGTTAGAAGATCTGAATCGCAATATGAAAGATCTGCGACGCAAGACTTTTTGGCGGTCCATTGATTTTTTTCTTAGATGATTTCTGACAAATACTACCAGTAATACCACGATCGACGGCTGCCGATGAGATCAATGCTTGACTCAAATCACCGATATTGTGGCATTATGTGAAAAAAACTTCACCTGACGACAAACATTTATTGATAAACGGCAACGCATGGCAATTGTATGTCGTCTTTTCCAGTGTCGGGGAACGCCATCCGCATCCCAATTTTAGCGCCAGACAACAAGAAATGATCTGTTCCAAACCTATATTAATACGTCAACCAACATTCCTCTCCAATTAGCACGGTCCTTAGCTAAGTGCGTCCAGTTGAGCAATCCAAATTTTGGTTGATATCGGTTTCTACTTGTGCGCGCCACTCTACTGCGTCCGACCGATTTCTGGCTGGGAATTTATTTACAAAAAGTTTTCAGAGAAAATTATATTTACATTTTTTTTACTGTGATTTTTTATTATGATGCGACAGTCATGTATGAAATAAAATATCCGTTCAAAGATCGTTACGCCTTCGGTGGGGTACCTCTTTACTCCGTATTTTCAATGACTCTGACACATTATTGAGGTTAAATGTCGATAATGTGCCGAATTATATCATCTTTTAGCTATGGAATTGTTATATGCATATTGACGTGCACTTTTTATTTCAAATATCCAAACGAAAGACGTCCAACGGTGTCAAATCAGATGATAAACATAACACGACCATTGAATTAATCGTACAAAAGAGGTTAAAAGATTGTTTCGTTGGCTGGGTGGAAGTGATACCATCATGCTAGAAGGATGGAAAACCAAATTATCCAAAAGTCTATCACAATCAGTGTCGTAGCTCGCTTCAATTACCAAAAGGACCAAGTACACGATTGCCAATTGCAAACGAATGGCCCCACTGTGAATGTGTGCATAGGCGGGTTTTGTATGCCAACAAATATACAAAATTCCTTCTTAATTGTTGGTGAACAAAAAGACTGTTTTTTTGGTCAACAAAGTTGTCATCGGTAACAAAGCAAATTGATGGAATCCTCTGGAGCGAACACAAACTCGTGTTTGCTTATCCTTAAGTCAGGAGGACACAACTCCCTTCTCGAGGGAGAAATTATGTCTGATTACGGTTGGGTATGTTTATGGTAGGGTGCTCAATTATTTTGAAACTATTTCTGAATATATCTGGGTAATTTTGTTTGTTCCAGAATTTCTATTTAGATGCCGTAATTCAGAGATTCAGATGGAATCAGCAGGAAATGGAAATTGGGAATTTTGCTGTTTTGAATAGGAAAAGCAATTACTTGGGTGGGAGTAGACCATGATGTAGATTCGAGTTGAATGTCAGTAAGGTTGTGTTTTTCAATCTTCTTTATTCGGAATTATTAGTCCTTATGTTCAGGATTTTGAGATCTCCACACATGGGTTAATTAGTAGTTTGTTACATCGAGCAATAATTAAGATAGGCAAAGTGGATACGGATCGATTGAAAATGAATAGATGAGTCGGTGTAACCATGTCTGTTTGTCACCGATTTTTTAATCCTAAAATTTGGCCCAAATCAAGTTTTGACCGCCCATACGATTAGAGCACAAAGATATTTTAATGTCTCAAATATTGCCATACATCCAGCAGGTGTCGTGACATTAGGCCAAGCGTCATAAGGCAACATTTTAAATTTTGGCCTTTCGTCGCTTTAGAAAAGTCACATTAGACCAAATTCTAGCATTTGGCATTATTGCACTTCGATAATTCGACATTAGGCCAAATGAGGAAAGTGACATAAAGCCAAATGGAGCTCAAATCAAATTGTATACAAACGTATCAGGGAAGCAAATACAATATGCAAATAAAGCCAAATTGGCCTTTTGACGATTTATCAAAGTGCCATATTACCGTTTTGGCATTAAGTCACCTTCACAAAGCTTCATAAGAACAAATTTATAGATTTGAACTTATTTCACGGCATCTTGCTTCCCTGATAAGTGTATGTACAATTTGATTTGAGCTCCATTTGGCTTTATGTCACTTTCTTCATTTGGCCTAATGTCACTTTATCGAAGTGTCATAGTATCAAATGCGAGTGCGAGTTTGGGTGTATGAAAAGTTTTAATTCAACCCCTCACTGGGCTCACTGTGGAATTAGGGTTGCGTGCGAGGTTGGATCTATGCAATCTATGTCACTTTCACAAATCTCATGATGATTTATAATTTATAAATTTTGCCTTAAGACGCTTGGACTTATGTCATCGTTTACAGCTTTATAAAGCGGTTGCAGAATTCGGGACACCAACCATCAAAACTGATGCAGCTGTATCGCATATAACTTCACTAGAGGATACGCGATGCAACGTTAATCTCATCTAAATGTATCGAAACTTGTACCGGAATTCGGATGTTAGATTCTCAATCAAGCGACTTTTTTTCTACTGGAACCGGTAGAACCGAAGGAACTGTCTCCAAAAAATTCGTCCCGCAACTGGGCGACGCAGACGACAATGGCATCATTGGTAGCTCAAAACGTACCATTTTAACAGCATTCAAGGCCATTGAGAAGGAGGCGAAACGCGTTCATCAAATAGTTAACGAGGACAAGACCAAGTATGTACTAGCAACCAACAAAGTACACCCGACGTAAAACCTTTGACCAACGTCACATTTGATAGCACATCTCAATCGTTTGAGTTAGCAAGATACTTAACCAGATACGATTAAACATTTTAAAAACCTTGCAGTTGAAATTTATCTGCAAACCCTAGCCACCGGAAAGGAATCGAATTATTCGCTCTGGAAAGCAATTGAAGTCACAAAACGGCCAAACAACGCTGTGTCACCAATTAGAGTTACTCATACATACATAAGTGGCACTAGAGTCCAGCAAGAACCTGGGCCTCAACCAACATGCCTCTCCAATTAGCCCGGTCCTTAGCTAACTGCCTCCAGTTACGTACTCCAAGTTGGTTGAGGTCGGTATCTACTTGTGCGTGTGATTTAAGGCCAGATCTTCCTCTACTGCGTCCGACGTCTGGCTGGGATTCGAAGACTCTGCGGGCCAAAGAATTGGTGTCCATTCATTCCACATGTCCTATCCATCTTAAACGTCCAATGCGGATTTTTTTGACCAGGGGTATGGCGCTGGACAGCTCGTATATTTCTTGGTTGAATCTTCGTCTACAAAGCCTGTCAACGCAAACGGGACCGAAGATTTTTCGAAGAATTTTCCTCTCGAATCGATAAAGGGTTTCTTCATCCTTTTTTGAGACGGTCCATGCTTCAGCGCCGTGTAGCAGGACTGGGCTGATTAGGGTCTTATAAAGGATGTCCATAGAAGTTCGAGTGAGAGCTTTACTACTGAATTGCCTGAAGAAACAGCGATTGGCAAGGGTAATTCTTCGTTTAATTTCTGACGAAATTTTGTTGTCAGAGTTAATAGCGGAGCCGAGATAGTCCCGTCCCGAAGTCCCGTACTACCTCAAAGTTATATCTTTCAATGGTTTGGTTCTGTCCAATTTGTCGATATTGTGTGTCGTGTTGACAGAATATACTTCATCTTGCCCTCATTCACTGCTAAACCCATTTTTGCCGCTTTATTCTCTATACTAGCAAACGTGGCTATGATATCACGTTGAGTCCTACCAATGATGTCAATATCGTTGGCGTATGCTAGTTGTTGCACCGAATTGCGGAAAATTATGCCACTGATGATGGCTCGTGAGTTTTGCAGAATCCTCTCAAGAATCAGATTGAAGAAGTCACATGACAGAGCATCGCCTTGCCTGAATCCTTTTTTGGTATCGAATGTGTCTGTGGGACGTTTCCGACCCTGATGGAGCAGCGAGTATTCTCCATCGTCGTTCCGTAGACGGAAGTGTTTGGTCAGTATCAACCTTAGGCATGACTCTATATAGTTCGCCTCCATAAACGCTTTGAAATCGATGAATGTGTGTTGGTGGGTATCGATCGAACTTCTTAGTTTTTTTCCAGGATCCGCCCAAGTGTGAAGATTTGGACTTTACTGGCCCAAAAACACACTGATAAGGGTCGATCAGGTTGTTGGTAAACGGTTTAAGGCGTTCAAATATTACGGCGGATTGAATCTTGTAGGCGATGTTGAGCAGGAGGAGACTTATGCCTTTATAGTTGGCGCAGATCAAAGGGTTTCCTTTTTTGTGGATCGGGCAAACGATGCTGAGGTCCAATTCTCTAGACATACTTTCATCCGATCAAATTTTGCTCATGTGTTGGTTGTTACTAACCAAATCATCTCTGACGGCTTTATTAAGCTTGAAAGGGGGCCGCCATTTCCGGCAGCCTTGCTTAGCTTGAGTTTAGATATTGCACCGGCCGGGTGTTTGGTAATTTTCGCTGTTGTCACCAATATCGAAAGGTTTGTTCTGCCTGATACTTGAAGCGAGAGATTGTTAGCCCTCGTCGTTTAACAGTCTGAAGAAACGGTTCTTCCCTATTCTCAGCATCGACTGTGTCTCAATAACGATATTTCCTTGTTCATATCGACTGGGCGGAGAAATTTATAGGCTATCGCTCACATATTCGGCCAGGGAGACAGCATTCGGTAGTGTACAGGCTGGCCATATCTTTCCATAAACAGCAGGCATATTTCGGAGGCTTAGCGATGATGAGGGATATAGGGAACATTCCTTTGCGGTAAGGGTCTTATCGCGATATTATGGAGTTGGGTGAACATGCTTGTGCCATACATTAAATTAGTTATGATGAAAGCTCTTCGATTCGCGGTTTGCTTTCGAGATACATTCCTAGATATTTCACCGGTAGTGGCATAAGCTCTTGCGTAGCGGTTTCTTTCCTTTATTTCCTATCATTTGATGTATGTGCGTCCAAAGATTTTTTTAAAGAAGCTTTCTTCCTTTTTTTGTTTTTTCTTCTATTTATCGGCACGAACAAATGTTTGTCGAGCATATGATGTGTGGTGAGCGTCCGATGAGCTGAAACTGAGCAATCACAAGCGTTCTATGCTCTCTTCACTGAAGATGCCTCTGTGGCCCGACCCTGACTCCTAACAATGGCAAAAAATTGGTTAAACCAGCGAACATCATTCCTGGAGTGGCAACTCACTATATCCTCAATCGCTTTTTGTTTCTTTCTGCTTAGCCAGGTTAGATTAGCTTAGCTTTATAGGCTTCGTTCTTCGCTGAGAGTATCTGTCGGCGTTCTTCATCAAACCAAGGGTTTCTTGCTGATTGCTCGAGAAACCTAGTTCAGTTGCAGCTAATCTAATGGCTCATTGGTATCGTTGCAATTGTGCTTCGACATCCGATGCTGGTGGGATGGTGTTAATCGAGTGGTTAAGGGATACGCATTCTGCGAAGGCGGTCTCTTACAATCGCAGTCTCTGGATTAAATTTTTTCACAGTATTTCTGATTTGTTGTGGCGTGGTGGATATCTGCATTCTAACATTGGCTGCAACGAGTTAGTGGTCCAAGTTAGCACCTCGAAATGTTCGGATATTCAAAAAACTGGATGCGCCCTATGTGATCAATTTGATTGACCGTTCGTTGGATACCACGATCTCCCCTTATGAATGTTCCAAATAACCTGACAGCTATAAGAAGTTTCACTAGCAATGATAAATAAGTGAAATATAGATGGCGTTAGCTCTGAACTTCGCCCAACACAGTTTAAACTGAGAAGTCTGAGACAAGAATATATAGTGCCCGTCCAAATATCGTCCCCCGTTGTAAATGTATACTATGTACTAGATATTTAATATTCCTAGCACATGTAGGGTGAGTATAGATACTCGTTTTTGGGTCTTTTTTTCCCATTAGTAAAGGAAGACCGCCTATTAGGTAGCGCCTATTAGGGAGCTCTGTAAACTAAAAACGAACCACTT
Organism: Rhingia rostrata; assembly: GCA_949824845.1. Taxonomy (NCBI): domain Eukaryota; kingdom Metazoa; phylum Arthropoda; class Insecta; order Diptera; family Syrphidae; genus Rhingia; species Rhingia rostrata. The sequence goes on along the minus strand of OX463758.1, from coordinate 72,349,628 downwards.
CAGGAAAGTAGCTAAGGACTGGCATGGCGCGGTGTAACCAAGAGAGACACATTGGTTGATGTCCACTTTCACTACTGACTCCCAACGGATTCAAGTGCTTCTTAAGTATGAAGCGTGATTGTTTGGTCCTGTGTAGTCTCCATCCAAACCAAAAAATCATTGGTAAAATCTGTTTATCTCACTAAATCAGGACGAATTTGAAAAAAAAAATCATGATCTACTTCAACCAAAGAATTATGTCATTTCTTGACTTAAAATGCAGCACACATGACCCCTTCTGGGTTGATAAAACCATGAAATCGCAATTACTTGCCATGCTCTATCTCATGCCATTCGCATCCTTAGCCACGTGACTCTTATACAAACTGAAATTCCTTTTAAAAGTTTCATTCCCCCCCTCTCCAAGTGCTCCACGGCAAATGTATCATCCCTTGAATAATTTTAAGCCCCCAGTTACCAGTGGCGTGGGTTATATAAAAGCCGATTACCACCGATTGACCTTCTCAAATTTGTCCTTCATGTATGAAAAACTTTTGACATTTAACTTGATAAAGCTGGTTTTCTGTACGTTACTGCATTGAGAGGGGTTTTTGGCATAAAACATTTTTTTTTCTAGGTGACCAATTCTGTCTTTACGATTGGTCAGTAGGAAACAACTGAGGTGGGTTAGGTATTAACTGAGGATAAATGAAGTGAAGGTTGTTAACAAGAAGGGACTTATAGTATCTACGGATTGGACTGAATGTCACTATGTACAGCTTTAGCTTAAGGCAAAACAAAAATTTCGATTTAGCTGACATTGACATCTTGTCAGAATTCTAACTCTGTTTTCAATTTCGAACGCGGTCTCGTAAATTCAAGATGAAAGTCGATTAACATTATGATGGAGTGTGGTTAGGTTAGTGGGTATTCATGATATGAAATCCTTTAATTCTGACGTTGACATCTCATAAGAATGTTACAGAGGTTTTCACTTTGAAACTCCGTCCCTTCGAGCTAAGAAAAAAACCGATGACAGCAAATATGGGGTTAGGTTAATGGGCGTGACAACCTTTAGGTTTTTTTAAGTTAGAATAATGAATGTTCCGATGGGGCTCTCACCTTAGCTCTTGAGGTCTATCAAAAAGTTCCCTTGGACCCATATATGTCTAGTAAAAATAGAGAGTTCATCAACTCAAATGGTCTCTCGGTTCAAAAAATTTTTTTCGATCCATTAATAACCCTTAAAGAGCAAAGAAATTAAAAACAGGAACAATCGACTAACATAACATGGTCCCAAAAAATTTTTCAGTTTGTCCTTAGGGTACCACGTACAATCACAAAGACGCAAACATAATGGAATTAAGATTGAACAAACAATCCCTAACCTGTCTTCAGCAGCTGCATGGAAAAGGACACCAGATTTTTAATTAAATAAAAATATTTAATATCCCTACTCGCATTTTAAAGCAAAAGGGATATATATCGAGTTGGTACAACCCCCAAAGGTATAGCACTCTCCATGTTTTTTTTTTCTGGAGTACTTTTCTCAACCAGGCGGCGACTTAATGGATTCCGAATTAAAGAGAAGGTTGCATGACTAACATTTAAATCCTTTCCTTCTCGAGGACCCCGAACAGTCACATGGCCATGAATTAAATGTAGAAATTGCTTTTCTATCGTACTCCATAGGAATAACGAGCACGAGGACAAGTATTATCCCTAAGGCGCAGTTCCAAAACAGAACAATGGGCATATCGTCCAAACAGGATATATATACGGGGTATGCGGGGGGGCGTATGTGCAACATTTTCGTGTCTGGCAAGCACTTGTCACACAAGAACAATGACGATTTGTTCCATTTCGACTTTAAGGACATTGTTCGGGAAACAAATTTAGAAGAAAATTAGACCAGTATTTCCGACATCCAAAGTGGATAATTGTTAGAGGATACGATTTAATTTTCAAAGCTACTTTCCAACACATGCAGATGTGTTGCCCACACGTATGTATATCTACATGTGGATGGGATTGTGTGACAGGATGTGAGTAGTGCTTGCCTTTGGCGGTACACTTGCTTTCTTGTGCGAAATTTCTTTATCCTTTGAGGGGTTGTGTGTTTTTTTTTTTGAATGTGATTACGGTGAATCCTTTTTATTGCGAAAGCAACACACGCACATTATGCGGCAAGGCGTTTCAAACGAATATAATTGTGATGGGGGGGCACACCACTTTTCCTCAACAAGGATAACATCACTGAAGTGAATCTTAGCGTGACTAATTGAATAGGGGAATCATTGGAATGTGATCCCTAACATTGGCAATTGTTATGCAAATTATCCTTCCCAAGGATGCCTAATTTGCCATGTGTAACCAATTCACACAAATAGACCGCTTAAAATAATTTTCTGAGTCATTTCGAGTGTTTGACTTGAGTTTTTGAACGCGTTTTCGGATTTAAATGGTTGAGAAGACGTTCAAGTAGCGTAATGGTGTTTGATTGGTTTTATCAGTTGACTTGAGGACTTCCAACATCGAAGACGAAGACATTAATTAAGAGAGGAAAGGAGATATTATTTCGATGGCAAATCTGTGTGGCAGTGGCATGATGTTAAACATTTTGAGAAGGGGTATCCTTAAACGGATTTTTAATTGAACGCCTAATGCGACGACACTTTTCGCGTTCGTAATTCTGTAAGTGACACTACCAGGGTAAGCCTGTACCTTAATTAAGATGCATCTTCAGTTTTTCCGGTCCGTGGGCGTTACGCCACGGACTCAGTGGCGCGATTAGGTTCGATTTCCAGCCGTAGTAACACCTAAATGATTTTCACTGGCTTTCCTCACGTGATGATCTGATCAATCATCCGAGTAGCATCGATTTTCATGAAAAGCTTGTCTCAACTTAGCCGTTCGAATTTAGTATAAAACAGAAGGTCCCGCAATCGTGCATAGAAGTTTACACGCACACATGAATGGTTGTGAGAAAAAAGCTAGACCCTGATCCTAGCGGATCAAATGAACGAAAGTCAAAGCTTCAGCGACTTATATTAGGATTGACTTGATCTGTTTAGTAGTTCAAGTAAGGCCTTGGCAGTCATTTTTCTCTCTTCATTTTTTGAGCTTCTCTAGTAAGCTTCTTCTACAGTGGCACGGACTTATAGAAAATATCTGCGGCACTATTGATGAGATACTAATCAACTTCTGCGATCATCTGGATAAAAGTAGATGACTTTGCAGGCTGGAGCATTGGTGGTCATTCGCTTTGAAAGTCCTCGCCATATCATATGTTCAGTGCGGAGTTCATTGTATCAGATACTTGGGCTATGCCTTGGCAGCACAGCACATCAAGTTGTTCTTTAGATCCTAGCGGATCAAATGAACGAAAGTCAAAGCTTCAGCGTCCTTTTATTACGATTGACTTGATCTGCTTAGTAGTTTGAGTAAGGCCTGGGCAGTCATTTTGCTATCTTCTTACAAAGTATCTTGCGTGGATATCACTGGACTGGTGATGACAATAGCTATAGTAGACTAAGACAACACAACAAAGGTTGTCCAACACCTTGCTATATTCACAAAGTGTGGAAGAAGACCTGGTTTACAGTTACAGTATACAGACGGATTACAGATGGATTTTTCTATTTTTTTTTTTATTTTTGCGAGTGAACTGAGGATTTCTGATGCAAAGCATGTTAGCTGTCTTCTCCTGTAGTTGTGATTGAATCTGGGTTCCTGAAGCATACCTTAAGCATGAAGATTTTTCGAATAATTTTCGTCTCGAATTGACCAAGGATTTCTTCATCCGCTTTTGCGACAGACCAAGCTTCAGCGACGTAGAGCAGGACTGGGATGTTCAGGATCTTATATAGGATCTCCTTAGTACTTCGAGTGAGGGCTTTACTACCGAATTGCCTTCTTAGGCAGAAGGAACAGCAGTTGGCAAGAATAGTTCTTCGTTTGATTTCTGACGAGATGTTGTTGTCAGAGTTGATAGCGGAGACAAGAAAGACAAAGTCCCGTACTACCTCAAAGTGATATTTGGCAGTGGTGACGTTCTGTCCAATTCGTCGATGCTGTGTGTCCTTTCATGTTGACAGCATATATTAAGTCTTGCCTTCATGTACTGCTCAGCCCATTTTTGCCGCTATGACACCACGTCCAACCAATGATGTCAATATCGTCCGCGTATGTTAGTAGTTGCACCGATTTTGACTTCTCGGGTTTTTTTTCCACGAGCTGCCGAAGTGTGAAGATTTGATCAGCTGTGGACTTTCCTGGCCTAAAACCACACTGATAAGGGCCGATCAGGCTGTTGGTAAACGGTTTCAGGCGTTCAAAAATTACGGCAGATAGGATCTGTAGGCGATGTTGAGGAGACTTATGCCTAGTTGGCTCAGTTCAGAGGGTCTCCTTTTTTTGTGGATCGGGCAAACGATGCTGAGGTTCCATTCTTCAGGCATACTTTCTTCCGAAAAGATTTTGCTTATGAGTTGTTGGATGTTATTTACGAAATCATCTCCCACGGCTTTCTAAAGCTCAGCGGGAAGACCGTCATCTCCGACAGCCTTGTTAGGCTTAAGTTTTGATATTGCTATGCTCTCCTCAATCAGGTCGGATGGTTGGCAGTTTTTGCTGCCGTTGCCCATATTGAATGGTTCTTTCTGCTTGCCAGCGGAATTTTCTTCGTCATCGCCGTTTAACAGCCTGCGGAAGTGGTTCTAGCATATCCTTAGCATCGACTGTGTCTCAGCTACGATATTTCCTTGTTCATCTGTTCCAGGGGCCTGACTAACCCTTGAAACTCCTAGACAACCTGTTGTGCGAGTATGTCGGAGCAGCTTGTCTAGGTTTGCCTGGGACAGCATGCCGGGTATTCATTACATGCCGTGCTGACCTGGCTGTTTATAGTGTTTTCTGTTTTTCGTCATGTTATCAACACTCGCGCTTATCGTTTGGCAAGTCAAATCCGGTTGGATGAGACCAGTACCCGATTGTTACCACTTAGAGGTTAAAAATAACCACTTGATGTGTAGTCAGAGTTACAACAACTGGGAATTGCCAAGTTAAAGCCAATCAGAGACTACCCTCGTTCTACAACCCCAACCATCCTTTCCATGATTAAATGGCAGAACATACTGAAAACCTTTCATTTTGACACATGACGTTTGGACGCCATTACTAACCAGTGCTGCCAACGTGAATTACTTAACTCTTTAAAAAATCACCCGTTTTTATCTAGTGACTACTCCCTAATCCTGAAAACGTATGAGCAGCCCGCCAAGATCAAAATAACCGATTTTCGAAACAAAGGGGAGAATATTCGAACTGTGAATTTAGATATCCTAATCCTTACGCAAATCAAATTCAAAAGCTTCCATTAATCATTTCTTTTATTTTTCTTCAAGATGGCTGGCGGTGGTGATCCAAAATGGCAGAAGGATGCAGCTGATCAGAACTTCGACTACATGTTCAAATTGCTGATAATCGGCAACTCGAGTGTGGGCAAGACGAGTTTCCTATTCCGCTATGCAGACGACTCATTCACCTCAGCCTTTGTGTCAACAGTTGGAATCGATTTCAAAGTGAAAACAGTGTTCCGCCATGACAAACGAGTCAAATTACAAATATGGGTAAGTGAGTGTAATAACGTTGCGCCCGATAATTGCCAACACCACTAATATCCTAAGGACAGAGGCACCCCTCTCCCACTTGAAGTAGCAAATTCCACTTGAATAGGGATACGTTACGTGATAGGTGTCGTACGCAAGGAAAGGGTGGCTTTACTTCTATCTACTCACGGTCTCAATTGAATTCTAGGGTGTGAGCTCAACAAGTCTACTGCAGAGCGATAGTAATTGGTATACACTTGTCATCCCCAAGTCGATGGGTGTGGGGGGGATGGCAGGATTCTGCAAAGGAAGGCCTAACAAAGTGTAAACAAAAATAATGATCATGTTCTTTGTTTACAACCCTCCCCGGGGGTTGTGAATTGACGCGGGCGGTGTTATCCTTGCGGTGATGTGAGTGTGTTGTCGCACGTTCTGAGTATGTAGGTGTAAAGTTAAGTGGTGTTTGTTTTTTTTTTTTTTTGACAAATAAACTGTTGGGTGGTGAATAATTTTTTGGATTTAATTAAATTTGGCTTCCATCGTTTGTTTTTGTCATTAGGACTAGAATTGAAACGCATCTGTACAAGAAGGGCTGTTATGAGTTATTTGATATTTGCGTTGAAACAATGAGTTGGAGGTTTGTTTCAAACTCGCATGTTAGCAATGAAGTGCACCCATAAAATGGGAACATGCTATTAAACGTGATGAGGATGTGTGATGAGTCGGTTGAGTGTGGGTGTCACGTAAAAGAAATTGAAGGGGAATTCGTATAAGCACGGTTACTTAATTTTATTGGAAGGGCTATACTGGTTATCGCCCTAGCAATTGTTAATGCTTCCACCTTGTCTTATAATTCTTCCGGTTGTTATAGTCTAGTTACCTTTAAATATTGTTGATTGGCATGTTTTGGAATGCAACATTATCTCCCCTTTGGAAATTTTTGAACTTGAAGCTCAAAGCTCACCTTAAACTACTTTCTCTGGGTTGTAAGGTATATCACCCCTATATTCACTTTTTTCTGTACACTCATGCGTTGGTTATAATCCCTAGGCGTATCGGCATTGGCTTGAGTATGACCCCATTGAACATTTACAATTGTACTGTGTCTGGAAATCAAGATAAGAAAATTGTTACTTACGGCTTAACACAACAAGAATAGGAGCCCATCGCGATGGATGAAGCTAAGGTCGTTATAGCATAGTGGAGCCAATAAGCTTTTCGTGCGTGGGAACCAGATATTGCACGCAAGTAGTGCAACGCCGAACAAACACTTTCATCTGCTTTGATGATCCAGGCAATCACACAGACTGACGCATTCAGCTTTCGCATTTTACTGTTCCTGAATGTCCTGTGTGCAACATCTCGTTTCGTATCACCGATGTGATCTATTCGATTTCCATGCATCATTAATTGGCGATAGCTTAGGTGAGGTTGCAGCCTTCTCTTCCTGGTGTGCCTTCAGTTTTGCTTTCGAGGGTATTGGTACTCATCTTGCGGTAGGTATTGCCTATGGGTTCGTGTTAGTATTTTAACCGGATTTCATGATCCTTCTTAGGCAACCGAGTTCGTCTTGTCAAATAATTTGGATATCCTTTTTCAATTTTTACTATGATTTTCGATTTATTGGTGCATCAGTATTGGAAGAGATTTTGAATTGGTTTCGAAAATTTGTACTCACAGTTTGAAAAACTGCTGAGGAATGGTCTTTCTAATGGTGAGTCCACATGAAGTACGAGGATACATTTAAGTCCTGTTATCTGCTTACAATCAGTGCGTGTTATCTTCAATAAATTTTTCATTTATTCAGCTGATTAATCCCTTTGTTTTCATTTGCTGCATAAAGTTTTGCCTGAATTTTGCCATTTCGGTAACCTTCGAACCTTGGATTGACAACTTATATCGATCATCAATCCGATTACAGAGTGAGGTTTCAGCTTAAATGGATATGAGGGCAAGGTACCCCCGAACTCAGGTCTCATTACATTCAGATTAATCTAGACCCATTGTAATACTTCGGTGTTGCCACGTTGATGCCTAATTATTACCATCGGAATATTGTTGCAAGTCTGTCAACATTTTAAAGATGTCAATCTAAAAAGATTAGAATAGATCTGTGATGTTAGAAGAACTTTTACATAGGTTACCTTCAACTTCATCAATAGGGTTGACTTGCAATTTACGGTTTTTGAGTAAGTTCAGCCTAGTAGCATTCAAGGGATGGTTTGGATATTAAAGAACTAGGAAATACTCTGATTGGCTTGAACTTGGCAGTGCCTAGTGGTAATAACTCTGACTACACATCAAATGTGCGTGTTTTTGCATGGTAACCATCGGATATTGGTCTCATCCAACGGGTTACGACTTGCCAAACGATAAGTACGCGTGCTGATAACAAGACAAAAACAAGCAACGCTATAAACAGCCTATTCAGACCGTGACGGAATACCGGGCCTGCTGTCCAAGGCGAACCTAGATGATCTGCTTCGACCTATTTGGACAATAGGTTATCTAGGAATCTCAAGCGGTTGACCCGGCCAACGGCAGCGCTCAATCCCGTCAAAAGTACTGATGGCCCCGTATCCTAGAGGTATCTTATAAATTGGAACTGGCCCTCCATGTTGGTGGTTGTGCTTTCGGTTAGCTACCCACCCATAGCAAAAATTTATTGCTACCAAGCAACCAATAGCCTTGGAAAGGACGGATTTTATTGTTGTCGACCACGTTAAACAAAAAAAAACGGACAACCACGTTCGTATATGTTCCTGGAATGTGAGAACATTAGAAATGCAGCCGAACAACTACCGGAAGTCCTAAGCTGCTTTAAAGGAGCCATTACTGCTATCCAGGAAATATGATGGGACGGGCCGGGCAAAAACAGGATGAAAAACTGACATCTACTACGGACCGTGTTATAGTGAGCAGAAACAGCGACTATTCGGATGCGGATTAGTTATAAGTGCCAGACTTAGGGAAGAAGCCTTGTGTTTCGAAGACATTAGCGAATGCATTGTAACAATCTGCATCAAGGCCAAATTCGCCAACACAAGCCTTATATGCGCTCACGCCCCAACGGAGGGAATATATAAAGCGCAAGGGATTGCTTCTATAAGATCCTTGACAAAACCTATGGCCGACTACCGAAATACGATGTTAAAATGGTACTGGGAGATTTTAGTGGAAAGGTTGGAAGAGAAGACATTTTTAGCAGTACTAACAGAAAACATAGCCTTGACGACAACTCGTCTATTATCGGACTAACGGCTAATTGACTTCACTACGGAACGAAATGCCACTATAGCCAGCACACGGTTTCCTCACCTCGATATCTATAAGGGTATATGGCGGTCCCAGATCAACGAACGGTCAACCAAATTGAAAACATTGCGATAGACAAGAGGCACGCATCCAGTATTTGGATGTCCGAACATTCAAAATATCGAATCGGACCACTACCTGTTGCAGCGATGATAAGAATGCGGATATCCACGACGCCAAAACAATCCAGAAATACTGTGAAAAAATTAAAAGACTGCAATCGAGAGACCGCCAAGACCTTCCCACAACGCGTATCCCTTAACCTCTCGACTAACACCATGCCACCAGCATCGAATGTCGAAGAACGATGGCAACGATGCCAACAGGCCATTATATCAGCCGCGACTGATGTCCTAAGCTTCTCGCAACCACCAGCAAGAAACCCCTGTTTTGATGAGGAATGCCGACAGATGCTCGTAGCCAACAACCAGGCCTACAAGACTAAGCTGCAAGTGAAGACGAGAGCTGCCGTTGAACTCTATAGGCAGAGAAAAAGGGAAGAACACCGGCTCTTCAGAAAGACGAAAAAAGAGCAAGATAAGCGCACGATAGAGGATATTGAGAGGTGCCACTCCAGGCAAGTATTACCAAAGTGCGGAAGGTCTAAGCCAAGGATACAAGGCTCGAACAGAATCCTGTCGAGATGAACAAGGAAATATCGTAGTTGAGACACAGTCGATGCTGAGAATATGAATGAACAACCTCTGTAGACTGTTAAACGGCGAGGACGAACTACATTCCGCTGTTAGGCAGGAAGAACCATTAAATATTGGCGATGACAACGAAAACTATCAACCACCCGTCCTAAGTAAAGTGAGGATAGCAATATCTAAGCCTTCCCGCTGAGCTTTATAAAACTAGCAGAGATATCTTGGTAAATAACATCAAAGATTATACAGCCATACAGATGACGCACTGCATACAAGAAAAATTGTTTTATGGAGGGTCGTACTTGCACAGCCCGCCATATATTTGGATCTCGTTTTTCATGTGTGCACGTGCACACCGCCCGCCCATACCATAAAGCTGGTTTCTGTTTTTTTGTTCTCAACGCGCAATCTGGATGGCATTATAATCCTTGATAACATCCACCAACTTATAAGCCAAATCTGTAGGGAAGAAGGTATGCCTGAAGAATGTATCCTCAGCATCGCTTGCCCGATTCACAAAAAAGGAGACCCTACGAACTGCGCCAGCTACAGAAACAACATCGCCAACAACATCCTTTCTGCGGTTATATGTGACTGCCTGAAACCGTTTACCAACAACCTTATCGGCCCTTAACAGTGTGGTTTTAGGCCAGGAAAGTCCACAACCGATCAAATCTTTACACTTTGGCAGGTCCTGAAAAAAATCAAAAAAGTCCAAATCGATACCCACCACCTATTCATCGATTTCAAAGCAGCATACGACAGCATTTATAGGGTTGAGCTATACAGAGCTATGTCTTGTTTTGGTAAACCGCCCAAACTCGTCCGTTTATGTAGGATGACGATGGAGAATTCTCCCTGCTCAATCAGGGTCGTAAACGACCTCACCGACACATTCGATACCACAAAAATGATTTAGGCAAGGCGATGCGCTGCCATGTGACATCCTTAATCTCAGTCTTGTGAGGATATTGCAAGACTCGCGAGCCAATATCAGAGGCACAATCTTCCAAAAATCGGTGCAACTACTATCATACCTCGACGATATTGACATCATTGGTACGTTTGCTAGTATAGAGAAGGAAGCGGTGAAAATGCAGTAAATGAGGGCAAGACTAAGTATATGCTGTCAATACGAAAGGACGAATTGGAAGAACGTCACCATATAGCTTTGGGGTAGTACGGAACTTTGTCTATCTCGGCTCCGCTATAAACTATGACAATAAGATCTCGTCGCAAATTAAACGAAGACTTACTCTTGCCAACCGCTGTTTCTTCGGGCTAAGAAGGCAATTCAGTAGTAAAGCCCTCACTCGAACTACTAAGGAGATCTTATATAAGACCCTGATCATCGCAGTCCAGCTCTACGTCGCAGAAGCATGGCCCGTATCAAAAGCGGATGAAGAAATCCTTGGCCGTTTCGAGGGGAAAAATCTTCGGTCCCGTTTGCGTTGACTAGCTATGGAGAAGAAGATTCAACCAAGAACTACACGAGCTCTTCAGCAACATACCCTTGGTTAAAAAAAAACTCCGCATTTGACGCTTGAGATGGCTAGGCCATGTAGAACGAATGAATACCAATAATCCGGCACACAGACTTTTCGATTCCCAGCCAGACGTCCGACGCAGTCGAGGACCTCGCCCTAAGTGGCGTGAACAAGTAGAAACCAACCTTAACCAACTTGGAGTGCACAACTGGAGGCAGTTAGCTAATGACCGGGCTAATTGGAGAGGCACGTTGGAGGACCAGGTTCATTCCGTATTGTAGCGCCACTTAAGTAAGTAGGTAAGTTCACATCGACATTGACATTGACATCACAGTACTTCGCACATAAATGCAACGAACTACGGACACATAACAGCACTGGCGACTGAGGCCATCGGCTGGGACAGATCAAGACATTTATACAACAGAGAGTTACGGATAGATATATAGAAGGAAAGACATATAACGTAAACCTACGTGGCACAGAGGAGGAGACATCGATTTATATTGTCTCATGTTATCGCACAGGTGGCCTCAGATAAGCTGGCAATTTTCGTAGAAAACAAATGCTGCCGAAGCTGGGGCTTGAACCCGCAGCGCTTGGCTTAGCAGTCAACTACGTATTCCTCTGAGCCATGGCCACCTGCCAAGTTCACATCGAATTTTCCACCTTTACATCGTTCAAAATCATCAAATGTCGTCGAAGAAAAAATCAAACTTTTTGCGTTATTCCGGAAGTTTCCACTAATAGTATTTGCACTCCAAATTCCAAACAAAAAATCAATTTTTGATTTTTCCAATCCCTGAGTTTTTGAGAGGGTTTTCTCAAAATGTTCGCTCCTCCTCCTTTCAATTACAAACAACTGAAAAACAATTTGAGCCAAAGTCTGCCCAGTCGTTCTTAATTGATGAATTACTAAACATTTTTCACACAAGTTATTGTATACATAGATACAACCCTTTGCGTTAAGAGCTACTAAATTAATAAACCCCCTTGTTTTTTTTTTTATTACTCCCGGGACAAAGTTTGAATTCCTAATTTATTATCATTATAGCCTGCGCACATAAAAGCTGTTTAGGAACTTCTTTCCCATGACAACCCATTTGCATTTAAAAACGTTCTCCCGCTATTTAGCACCGACATGCCTTTTTGATTTAATCAGGATATAATGCGAAAACTTTTCCCTCCTACACTGAAATTGTGACTCCAGTCTGAATCTGAATCTGGAATCCTTCTGCACGGAGAAATCTCAACTGAAGTGATGCCTTTTGGGGGTCTACATTGAATTCACACACACACACTCCCACCCAAACTCTGTATTTTAATAACGAAACTAACATTTACCTCGTTTTCATCTTTTCACGTTTGTTTTTGAATAGGATACCGCCGGCCAGGAGAGATACAGAACAATAACTACCGCCTATTACCGTGGTGCGATGGGATTCATCCTAATGTACGACGTAACGAACGAAGATAGTTTCAACTCGGTACAGGATTGGTGAGTAAATACCCAAGCTGTCATGATTTTCTCTAAATTCATTCTGAGAGTGTATACATGTAAATTGAAATTTGTGTTAAGGACTATGAATAGAAAAAAAGTCCTTTATCCAGTTACAGCGTTGAAAAGAAATATTTTTTCAAGAAGTGGCGAGATATGGGTCATAACTTTGGAGAGGTTGTCTCTTTTGATTTGATGTACTTTTTGGCCTAGATTTCATCATATCCCTTGCAGGATTATGCAAGAAGTCAAATTCAATTACTTTTCAGATTGGTGTAGGTCTCATCTTCATCCATTCCATTGGAAAGAAAATATGCTTTCCTCCTATTTTGTACGAGATTAAGCGATTTGTGCACACAAAGTTTGGGTCGAAAAACTTTCGACACCAGAAGCAGAGATTGTCAGGAAAGTTGTTGATAATCTTTAAGTCCTTGGTGGTGGTCGACTTTAAATGGCTTTGACTTTTGACAGGATTTGTTAGGATGTCTGCATTTATTTTGGAATACTTTGCACTTTGGTGCTGAAGTTTCTTTTTTTTTTCCCAATTCTCTGAGGTGGGTATAGTTGAACTGCTTCACCAGAAAAACGTTAGAAGAGGTTGCACATAACTTGATTAAAACTTTTTGGATGGAATGTTGTTAGAAGGGGATTGTATCGATTCTGGGAAAGAAAATCTTTAGATCAGGGAATTGACATGTGTTTGGAAGTTTCTTTGAACAATGAGACCGCAAGAGGGAAAATATTTAATCATCTCAATGTGGTGGTGACTTCAGTCAGGTAGGCTGGTGACCTATATCAAGGATGAGTCCTACCCTTATGTATCTGTGGTTGAGTTGAGAGAAAACTTTTTTTTTTTTAAGAAAATTGATGGTATTCGGATGATTTGTCAATTCATGATAAGGCCTAAAGAATAGATCTCATAGGACCCCCCCTACGTGATAGTTCGAATCAAAGATGTCATACGCCGACCTTTGTTAATGAGTGGTCAACATTCCAAGTTAACAAAAAAAAAATTTTTTGAAGGATACTCAGAATTTCGGTTTTTTTTTATCTTTTGTGAGATTTCTAATGTGATTTCTGAGACAGACCTGCACCTTTACTTACTTAAAAAAGGGGCGATACTATCCGTAATGAGCAGGGGCCTCAACCAACATGCCTATCCAATTTGCCCTGCCCTTAGTTAACTGCCTCCAGTTGCGCACTCTAAGTTTGTTGAGGTCGGTTTTTAATTGTGCGCGCCACTTAAGGCGTGGTCTTCCTCTACTGCGTCCGACGTATGTCTGGGAATCAAAGACTCTGCGACTTGGAGTATTGATGTCCATTTGTTCTACATGCCCTAGCCATCTTAAACGTCCAATGCGGAGTTTTTTGACCAGGGACATGCGTGGTCTTCCCCTACTGCGTCCGACGTATGGCTGGGAATCAAAGACTCTGCGACCTGGAGTATTGGTGTCCATTTGTTCTACATGCCCTAGCCATCTTAAACGTCCAATGCAGAGTTTTTCGACCAGGGACATGCGTGGTCTTCCCCTACTGCGTCCGACGTATGGCTGGGAATCAAAGACTCTGCGACCTGGAGTATTGGTGTCCATTTGTTCTACATGCCCTAGCCATCTTAAACGTCCAATGCGGAGTTTTTTGACCAGGGACATGTCGCTGTATAGCTCGTATAGTTCTTTGTTGAATTTTCGTCTCCAAAGCCCGTCAACGCAAACGGGACCGAGGATTTTTCCTTTCGAATCGACCAAGGATTTCTTCATCCGCTTGTGCTACGGCCCATGCTTTAGAGTCGTAGAGCAGAACTGGGATGTTCAGGGTCTTATATAGGATCTCCACAGTAGTTCGAGTGAGGGCTTTACTACTGAATGGCCTTCTTAGCCCGAAGAAACAGCGGTTGGCAAGAGTAATTCTTCGTTTAATTTCTGACGAGATGTTGTTGTCAGAGTCAATAGCGGAGCCGAGATAGACAAAGCCCCGTACTACCTCAAAATTATGTCTGTCACTGGTGACGCTCTGTCCAATTCATCGATGTTATATGCCCTTTCGTGTTGACAGCATAAACTTAGTTTTGCCCTCATTTACTGCTTAAGCCATTTTCGCCGCTTCATTGTCTATACTAGCAAACGTGGCTACGGTAAGCGCTATGCTAATAGCTGCACCGATTTTTGGAAAACTGTCCCTCTGGTGTTCACTTGGGAGTCTTGCACAATCCTCTCCAGAATCGAATCAAGCCACATGACAGCGCATCGCCTTGCCTAAATCCTTTTTTGGTATCGAATGTGTCTGTGAGGTTGTTTCCGACCCTGATGAAGCATCGAGAATTCTCCATCTTCATCCTGCAAAGACGGACGGGTTTGCGGCATACCAAAACTAGATATGGCTTTGCATAGTCCGTCTTTACAAAAGCCGTCGTATGCGGCCTTGAAATCGATGAATGAGTGTTGGGTGTCGATTTGGACTTTTTTGAATTTTTTGGACCTGCCGAAGTGTGAAAATTTGATCGGCTGTGGACTTTCCTGGCCTAAGGCCACACTGATAAGGGGCGATCAGGTTGTTGGTAAACGGTTTAAGGCGTTCACATATTACGCAGTTAGGATCTTGCAGGCGATAGTGAGGAGACTTATGGCGCAGTTCAGAGGGTCTCCATTTTTGTGGACCGGGCAAACGATGCTGTAGTTCCATTCTTCAGGCATACTTTCTTCCGACCAGATTTGGCTTATGAGTTGGTGGATGTTACTTACCAAGTCAACACCGTCGGCTTTAAGGTCAGCGGGAAAGCCATAATTTCCGGCAGCCTTGTTAAGACTGAGCTTAGATATTGCTATCCTCACTTCACTCAGGTCGGTTGGTGGGCACAGTTTTCGCTGTTGTTGATAATATTGAATAACTCGTCCTGCCTGACAGCAGAATTTTGTTCGCCGCTAAGCAGTCTGCAGTTCTGGTTCTTCTATTTATCCTCAGCATCGACTGTGTCTCAACTATTTTCCTTGTTGATCTTGACAGGATTCTGTTCGAGCCTAGTATCCTTGGCTTTGACGTTTTACACTTTGATAAAACTTGCGAACATCGTTTCTGGAGTGGCACCTCTCTATATCCTCGATCGCGCGCTATTCTTGCTCTCTTTTCTTCTTTCTGAAAAGCAGGTGATCTTCCCCTCTTCTCTGCCTATAGAGAACAGTGGCAGCTCTCGTCTTCTTAGCCTTGCATAAAGCGCCCCCACTTATACTGCAATTGAAGTTTTTCGTTCACTTTTCTACGTTTTAACATCCGAACAACACCATTACAAGTTGCTAACGTCGTTCTTGACTTCGAGCATCTTCCGCCATTCCTCACTAAACAGGAGAGACCTAGCCAACTAGATCAGTTGCGGCTGAGCCATTGTTCTTCGCCATTCGATGCTAGTGGAATAGAGTTAACCTAGAGGTTAAGGGATACGCGTTGCGCGAAGGTTTTGGCGGTCTCTTGGGATTGAAGTCTGTCGACATTAATTTTTTTCACAGTATTTCTGGATAGTCGTGGCGTGTTGGATAGCAGCATTCTTTACTTGGCTGCAACAGGGTAGTGGTCGGAATGTTTGGACATCCAAAATACTGAATCAATCCTCTTGTCTATGGCAATGTGATCAATTTTGTTGACCGTTTGATCTGGATACCGCCATGGATATCGAGGTGAGGAAACCGTGTGCTAGCTTTCCGTTTCGCTTTCGATCCGTAGCGAATTCAATTAGCCTAAGTCCGTTACCAGACGTGTTGTCGTGTAGGCTATGTTTTCCGACAATACTGCTCAAGATGTCTTCTCTTCCTACCTTTCGTTAAAATCTCCCAGCACGATTTTAGCATCGTACTTCGGTAGTCGCTCAAAGGTTTTGTTAAGGAGCTCATAGAAGCAATCCTTGGCTATGTCATCTTATCCCTCCGATGGGGCGTGAGAGCATTTAAAGCTTATGTTGGCGAATTAGACCTTGATGCGGATTGGTACAATGCGTTCGCTAATGTCTTGGAAGCACATGACTTCTTGCTTAAGTCTGGCACTTCTAACAAATCCGCATCCAAATAGTCGCTGTTTCTGGTCACTATAACACGGTCCGTAGTGGATGTCACAGTTTTTCATCCTCTTTTTGCCCGGCCCATCCCATTGTATTTCCTGGATAGCTGTAATGTCTGCTTTGTAAGAGTTTAGGGATTCCGCCAGTTGTTCGTTTGCACCTATCCTGCACATCCACCCAGTATAAGTGAATGTTAAAATGCTTTGACATCTTCTTTAGAGATGATCGGCAATCTAGAGTTGTCTTTGAATTGTTTGAGACTGATTCCAGTAATTTGATGGCCGCTTGGCTGTCCGAGAAAATACTCATATTATTGGCAGATATTATATTCTCTTTCAACCACAATAGGGCTTCTTTGATCGCCGACTTCCGCTTGGAACACGCTACAGTAAGGAAGGATAGGCTGATACTTAGCCTGTCGGAGAAGACACCAGCACCCACTTCGCAACTGTGTAAGCTAAAGAAAGTTAAATGTTGCACTGTACACTACGTGTATGGACTACGTGGATACTACAGAATGTCTGACTTTTCTGTTCGTTTGCTAGGTATGCGTTTCGATAACTATCTTAGGTTTCGCTGTTTAATCCTTATCCCTGATATATTGCTAGCTCGATCGGAAAAGATCAGCATCCTCGATCAGACCTTGCCAAACAATTCATCCTCGATGTTCATTTTTATCTTCCGATCGCCAATGCTTTGTCAACTCTGTTCATTTGTGGAATTCCTTGCCACGAAATATAACAGAAATACAGAGCTCAACAAGCTTTGAAAGTAAAAATTTTCAATATCACTCTGCATAATTGCATTAAATTTTTCTTGGACATTTTTTTACAGATAACGGGTGATTTTTTAAGCGCAGGATTTTTTTTTTTAAATCGAATAAAACACTTAAATTTGCATAAGCCTCTGCCAATTACGTTTTCAAGACAACATTGTGTAAATGTTGTCCGTGCCTCCGTTTCAAATGGTCCATTTCGGAAGTTCCGATTTTGCGTCATTTTATCGAGCTTTTCAGCCTGGATTCCACAAATTACGCGTGTTATGTAATCCTGTAAGGCTACAGTCGTGTTCGGCTTATCCACATAGACTTACGACTTTACATAACACCACAAGAAATAATCAAGAGGCGTTCAATCGCATTATCTTGGCGGCCAACTCCCAGGGCCATTTCGAGAGATAAGCTGCTCACCACGTTCATCCTTCAAAATTTCAATTGTTTCACGAGCTGTGTGGCATGTGGCACCGTCTTGATGAAACCACATGTCAACCAAGTTCAACTCAGCCAACTGGGGCGCAAAACAGTGGCGTATCGCGGCTCGATATCGTTCGCCGTTGACGGTAACGTTTCTTCCACGGTCGCCTTTGAAGAAAAATGGACCGATGATGCCACAAGCCCATAAACCATACCAAACTGTCATTTTTTCGGGATGCATCGGTAATTCTTGTATGGCATGTGGCTGTTCATCACTCCAGATGCGACAGTTTTGCTTATTTACATATCCGTTGAGCCAGAAATGAACCTCATCGCTGAACACAATTTTTCGATAAAACAGCGGATATCCATGGAGCTGTTCTAAGGCCCATTCACCAAAAGTTAGACCTTGCGGTAGGTCATTCAGCACAAGTTGAGTTTTATAGGCTTTCAAACCCTAATCGACCCGTAAAATTTTCCATGTGGTTGAGTAACAGATGCCCAACGGCTGAGAATGGCGACGAATTGACATTTCACGATCTTCATCAACATTGGACGTTACGACTGCAATATTCTCTTCGGTACGCACTGTACGCATGCGAGTCGATGGTTTAATGCCCAACAAAGTAAATTTGGTGCGAAATGTGGTAATAACAGCACGAATTATTGATTCACCAGGTCGATTATGACGACCATAATATGGTCGTTACAAACGGTGCACATTTCTGACTAGAGCACGAATTTTGATAATAAATTTCAATAATTTGCAATCGTTGGTCGTTTGTAAGTCTTTCCATGATTAAATGGCAGAGTATACTGAAAACTTTTCACTCTGACAGATGACGTTTGGACGCCAGTACTAACCAGTGCTGGCAACCTGAAAAAACTTAGCTCTTAAAAAAATCACCCTTCATTTCCAAAACAAAGCTATTAAATTTAATTTTTTTTTACATTTCCAAAACTTAATATAATGCCCTACTCCACAGGGTAACTCAAATAAAAACGTATTCCTGGGATAACGCACAAGTGATTCTAGTCGGCAACAAATGCGACATGGAAGACCAACGTGTCATCTCGTTTGAACGTGGCCGACAATTGGCCGATCAATTAGGTGTTGAATTTTTCGAGACATCCGCCAAAGAGAATGTCAATGTTAAGGTAAGTGAAAAAAAAATAAAATAAAGACCCCCCCCCCCACACCCATAAAAAAAAATTAAATTTTTATTTCCAAAACTCTTCTCCTTAAAGGCTGTTTTCGAACGACTTGTCGACATAATATGCGACAAAATGTCAGAAAGTTTAGACTCAGATCCAACGTTAGTGGGTGGCGGTGCGAAAGGCCAACGACTGACAGATCAACCTCAAGGAACGCCTACTTCTAATTGCAATTGTTAAGAACTATACATAAAATTGTATAAATATAAATATGATTCTCTTTTTATTTATTTTGTAATTTATTTCTAATGTTAAATTCATTATAAAAAAAAAAACAAAAATCTATACATACAAAAACAAAGAAAATACATTATATATGCATATTTAGTAAAATAAAAATAAAATTATAAAGAAAGGGTTTAACGAGAATGAAAAATTAAAAAAATAAAACACAATCACAAGGTTACATTTTAATTTTAAGATTTCCCTATAATGTATAATTTTTTTTACTATAAAAATTAAATGATAAAAAAAATTCATTACCAACCTTAGCTATTCGAAATGTCATTTCTGATCGATCTGTTCTTTTTCTATATCTTCTATGTGCACTCTATAGACAAAAATGAAAGTTAAGTAAACCAAAAACTAGAAAAATTCTCTACAACTAAATCAAATTACCATTGCATACAATCAAGGACATCTCCACACAGGATTCAAAGAAATAGAAAAATGTTTTTGAAATTTTTATTTCCCATAGTTATATTTTTTTTTTAATTTATTTTTAACATTAAGATTAACAATAGCGTGTTCTATTATTTGCATAAAAAACCAAATAAAATTGATATGCAAAAATATTTAACAAAAAAAAAAAAAAAGCCGTGTATAGATGTGTGTTGATTTTTAGGTGACAAAACAAATTACAAAAAAAAACATTCGCGTACATATACATATAAATATATATACTATCATCTTAATTAGAGAGCGTTTATTGATATATAAGTGTAGGAAAACAAAATGCGTTTGGAGTGAAAAAAAAAAAACAAAAACAAATATTTAAACAAAAGATATATATATGTATGTGTAATAAAATAACAAAAAAAATGTTTATCAAAAGCGGAAGGTACTATATATTATAGTAGACAATAAAAAAAAATTAAAAAAAATTAAACATAACTGCAAATTACAAAAAAGCGTTTACAAACCAAACAGAGATTTTCATTGAATTCAAAAAAAATGTTCAAATATACAAAACGAGAAGAAACCAAAAATCACATATTATTGCAATCCACTTAAAAAAAAAAGAAAATAATTTAAATTATGAAAACAATTGCTGCATGGAAATAAAAACGAAACGTTGAAAACACTGTTTTTGCATTGATGGTAGAGGTGTGCCGAAATGTTTAATTTTTATTTGATATTTTGGCTCTTTATTGAGGAATGGAATTGTGACAGTTGACAGGTGACAGGTGCCAGGTGACAGGTGAATTTTGACAAGTAACAGGTGACAACTTTCAATTTAAATAAATCAATGGCCGTTCTTCGATTTTAGTTTTACGAAGTTAACTTTGCCGATGCAATATTCTCATTGGTCAATCGAGCATTTTTATTCACGTGACATGGTCGATTGAATGTAACATCTGAAGTTTTTGGTAGCCAATAACTGTTTCTCAATAGTAGAATAGTTACGCTCGCCTTTGTTTAGAGTGCGACTAGCATGTGCTGATCTTTTCCTACGTCACCCTGTGAAAGCACAGCAGCAATCGCTTCGCCGCTTGCATCCGTCGTCAGATTGAAAGGTTTTGAAAAGTCGGGGTAAATCAAGAGAGGAGGTGACACCAAAAGTTCTTTGATTTCTTGAAAGGCATTTTGGCATCTTTCCGTCCAAATGAACTTAACATCTTTACGGAGTAGGTTTGTAAGAGGTCGGACTATTTTAGAAAATGGTCGAATAAGTTTACGGTAGTAGTTAGCAAGGATCAAAAACAATTTTGAACCTGCCTTACTGTACGTGGAGGTGGGAAATTTTTGAACCGTAGCAGTTGTATTAGGATTCGGAAGGGCTACTTTTTCTGAACACATATGCCCTAAATAGACAACTTCCTTTCGGAGAAATCTGCATTTTTCTGGTTGTAATTTAGGCTTGTGTCTCCTTAATTTGTTGAAAACTTTTCTGAGCTTATTGTTATGGTCATGCAGATTTTTACCATAGATGACAATATCGTCCAAGTATACAAAACATTGCACACCTTGAAGACCAGTGAGGACATAGTTCATCAGTTTCTGAAACGTTGCCGGGTATCCTTTCAAACCGAAAGGCATACGTTTTAAGTCATAGTGCCCATAACTAGTACTGAATGCTGTCTTGGGTACCAATCTTCAGGATCCACCAATACTTGGTGGTAGCCACTGGCTAGATCTAGTGTGGAGAAATAACGTGAGCGACCTAGCTGATCTAATATATCCTCCATTCGAGGAAGGGGGTAGGCATAACCAATGGTCCTATCATTTAATTTACGAAAATCGACCACTACTCTCCATCTAAGTTCTCCGTCTGGACCAGCTTTCTTTGGAACAACTAAGAGGGGTGAGTTTCAAGGGCTTTTACTGTGTTGAACAATGTTATTGTTTAACACCAATGAGAACAGTTCATCGGCAAAGTTAACTTGGAAAATCTAATACCCGGAACACAGCCAAAGTCTCCGTGAGATATCATCGACGTATTGTATTCGTTTGAAAGGCCTTTCGATGCCCTTATATATGGAATATAACATCGTTCAACAGTTTCTGTCCTCAGCAATTTCTCTGGGTGGCGCGCTTCCGAAATGTCAAACTTTCCACGGCATGTGGCGCATAAATCAGACCGAATATGATCGACTGCGTGGGCTATGTTGGCTTAGAGGGCCACTGTGGTTTGTGTTTTATTCGCATAGACCTGCGACTTCAGAAAACCCCACAAAAAAAAAGTTAAACGGGGTAAAATCAAACTATCTCGGTTGCCAGTTCATATCACTTCCTGATATGACCGTTGCTCATGCAGAATTTCGAATGGGACGTGAGCTGTGTTGCACCCAAGAGTATAAAAATTAATAGAGTACGCATCACAGCTAAACATTTAGTTGTCGTTTCAGACACGGGCCGGAAAATTTCGTCAATCGAAGGCACCGGCTATGGTGTTATTTGATGCTGGGGTAGCAATGTGAACACTGGGATATCAATATCAGTACCCCTTATAGAAAATTTTCGTTGCTTGAGATGCGCACTATATGTAGTTCTATACTCTTTGGTTGCACGAAGCTGCGTTCTGTTGAAACCACATATCGTTGGTGTCGTTACTTATCGGGCTCCTGACCCGTGAAAAATCTCTGTCTGAGACACTGCAGCCATTTATCTATGACCCCGGGACGCTGCTTCCAGTTGTCCAGACCAAGATCTCTGGCATCCGCGATAGCTTCGTATTCGAAATGGAGGTTCGGTCTTCCTTGTCTTCCAGAATCTGGCTGTTGGGATTCGAAGATCCTCTTACATTATTTTCCAACCGCTTATTGTGGCAGAGCCAATGTAGTCGACGTGTTTTTTTCGACATCTTGGTACAGCCCGTAGATGTCGCGTTTGTATATTCTCCTCCACTCACCCTCCTCGCGCACAAGACCAAAAATCCGTCGAAATATTTTTCTTTCGAAGGAGCCCAGTGTCCGATCTCTTTTCTTGCTTTTCGTCCAGCACTCGGCGCCATAGAGCAGAAATGGCAGGATAAGGGTCCTTTCCTTTCGTCCTTCGAGTTAGGAGTTCTGAACGCAGTTGTTTTGCCAAACCGATGTAGCACCGGTTTCCTAAGGTAATTTTTCGCCGCATCTCCACTAGTGTGTCATTCGTGGAGTAAATGTTTACTCCGAGGTAGGTGAACTCCTTAACTACCTCGAAATTGCTGCTATCGATAGTGAAGTTTTGTCCTAGGCGATGGACAGATGCTTGTTTGTTTGTTGATAGCATGTACATACTCCTTGTCCTCATTCCCTTCAAGGCCAACGGATTTCGCCTGTTCTTCAACCGCCTTGAACATTTCTATAGCGGCACGCTGGGAGCGACTGATGATGTTAATATCATCCGCATATCCCAGCAGACCTGTTGAAGACAGTGTCTTCCGTGTTGACACCTGCCCTGTGCACTATCTGCTGCAGTACGAGATTGAAGAAGTTTATGTCGCGCATGATAGCGCGTCTCCTTGCCGAAATCCGGTGCATGCTTGGAATAGTTCAGAAGAGCTTCTTCCAAGCTGCACCTTTCAGCGCGTGTTTTCCAGCGTCAAGCGACAAAGCTGAATAAGTTTTATAGGGATTCCGAATTCGGCCGTCTTCAGATGGCATGTAGAGCTCCTGGCGATGTACGCGCCTTTGAAGCCGATGGTGGTGAATTTCGACTTTAAATTCGTTGGTCATTTCTAGAATTTGCCTTAGTGTGCAAATTTGGTCTATAGTCGATCTGCCGGGCCAGATGCCACGCTGGTACGTGCCATTTAATGTGTTGCACAACGGTTTTAGACATTCACACAGTAGGATGGATATGAACTTGTATGCAGCGATATGCTTCGATAGTTCTTACAAGACATAAAATCGCCTTTTTTGCAGATGAAGCATATGGAGCTGATGGTTCACTCATCGGGCATGTTTTCTTCCACCCATACTGGGTTGATGTTTCGTTACATGCTTCCTACCAAAACATCACCATAGTATTTAAAAAGCTCCGCCAGTAAGCCATCACAGCCTGCGGCCTTGTTGTTCTTAAGCTTTTTTCTTCATATGCTAACTTCTTCTATTCTAGGCGGTGGAAATAGTTCTTCATTGACTGGACGTGGATTCTCGTCTTGCCCTATCACTCTCTCATCTCAATCATGTGATTATCAATTGGCGTCCATATCATCTAGTTCAGGCCAAACGAAGTTGGTAATCATCGACCTATATCGCTCATTGTTAACGGTGATGGCCTGGCCAACATCGCTCTCAAAGAAATATGGACCGATGCCGCCGACAGCCCAAAAGCCACTCCAAACAGTGACTTTTTCGGGATACATTGGACGGTCTTGGATCTCATGTGGATTAGTATTGTCCCAAAATTGTATCAAATACTAAACTTACTTACTGACCCTATGCGGGCACTCTAAATCTAAAAATGAGAACTTACTTCTAAAGCCTTTCGGCGTATAGGAGTACCCATTCATCCAGAAATGTGCCTCATCGCTAACGAGGATTTTTCAACGAAATTAGTGTGAGTTTCCAACTGCTCCAGAGCTCATTGGGTGAACAAACGCGTGTCGTTGTCTATTTTCGTTTACTTCAGCTACTAGGTCAGTTGGATTTTGTACGTGTGCAGGCCCAAATCACGATGCAAAATTAGCCAGCGATGCGAAATCGACTGCATCGGATTCTCCTCCACATTCTAACGGGCACTGGCTATGTTTTCGACAGATCTTGCGTTTCGCGAAATCGACTGCATCGGATTCTCCTCCGTATTCTGTCCGTAAGAGTACAGCGGCGATGTTTTAGGCAGACTTTGCGATTTGTCGACGTCGACGTACTGGTGCTGGTTTATTGTTTACTGAATCAGTGGGCTCACATTTATCCACCACACTACGAATAGTTATCTCGATAGGACGATTATGGTGACCGTAAAATGAGCTTAGCCCGCGTAATGTTTCCCGAACAGAAAACTGATTTTGATAAAACAATTTCATCATTTGCACGTGTTTTTGAACGCTTTGTCCATCCATAGTGATTTGGCAAAACAGACTGAAGATATGACAGCCCATTTGTCAAAAGGAGCTTGAACATGGCCGCTATCAACTGTAAAAGTTTGGAAGTTCCTTTTGTAAGACCCTTTGTAATAAACAGAGGCTTTAGGGAATCACATGTCGTTAACCATAGGTAAACACGAGGTTTTCAGAGGCGTTTTGGCTCTTTTGATATAAGACCCGGAAGCATAATTCCCTTGTAAGCTTTCAGTTTTCTTTTATAGCTTATACGGTTTCCACACCAAACCGAAAATAATAGTTTTCGCTAAGACATCTGAAACATTTACTGAAAACTAAGGTTTCCCAGGTTTCAGTTTTTGAATACTGTTGGGATACGACGTAACCGTCTTGAAACCGCTTCGCAGCTAAAGTTTTGTCGAATGTTGTTTGGGTGAACACTCTTTCGATACATTCAGTGCAGTGAAGAAATTTAACGTCTACCTGGATCATTGAACGCTGTACTCAACTCCTAAGAGGCAAATGTTTTTAAAAAAAAAAAACATTTTAAGGAATTTAGAAGAGCTGTCAGAACAGTGTATGTAAAGAATATTGTAAGCCAACATTTTGCATTAATGTTCAAAGCAATTCGATAAACGAACAACGCATCTAGAAAAGTGTCCTTAGATTGTCTTCATAGTGTAATGCTTCTACAAGTCTTTAAAATGACAAATTTTGACGGTTTTACAGTGTTGCTAGATCATTACCACATGAGTGGCTAAGAATCATTCACCACTTCATTGACAATTAAACTATAGAAAGCAGCTTTCACTTGCGCCTAAAATTATCGATGAATGATAATATCCATCCACGTACCCAGGTGAAAGGCTGCAAGCTCTATTCCAAACCAGATTTTCAAACATTTTTTTCCATTTTTCTTCGAGGAATTTTCTAAAAACTTACACAGTGTGCCGATTGTGTTAACTTTTTAGCCAGGGGATCATTTTTTGACATATTTGACATTTTTGACATGACAGACCTGGAGCTCGCTAAAATGTGTCTAGTGGGTAATTTTTGACACTTACTGACGCTTGCACTTATTTTCTTAGTTAAGCTAAGCTACAGTTCGGCGTGAAACTGCGCATCAACCAACAGTCCTCTCCAATTATCTATCCCGGTCGTTTGCTAACTGCCTCCAGTTGCGTTCTTCAAGTTGGTTAAGGTTGGGTTCTACTTGTGCACCACTAATGCTTGGTTTTCACCTACTGCGTCCGACGTCTGGCTAGGAATCCATAGTCCATGAACGCAAATGGGACCGAAGATTTTTCGAAGAAATTTTCTATCAAAACGACGAGAATTCTCCATCATCGACGGACGAGACATGTCATGGTCCTGTATAGTTCGTCTCGATAAATGCTAAGCGGCTTTGTTTATCGATCACAATGCCGCTTATTAGTGATTTGGAATTCATCGGTTTTTTCGAAGATCTGCCGTTGATGAACTGAGACTGTGTCTCAACTATCATATTTCCTTGTTCACCTCGAGAGGATTCTGTTCGAGCCTTGCATTCTTTGCTTTGACGTTTTATACTTTGGTAAAACTTGAGCACATCTTTCGTAGAATGGCACCTCTTTGAAAAGCCAAGTGTTCTTTACTTCTTCTTTGCCTAAAGAGCTCAATGGCAGATCTCGTCTTTACCTACAGCTTAGCCTAGTAGGACTCATTCTTGACTGCGAGCAATAGTTGGCGTTCCTCACCAAAGCAGGTCTGACTTGCTGGTGGGCGCGAGAAACCTAGCACAGCAGTTGCGGCTGATCTTATGGGTTCTCGATATCTTTACCATTGGAGTGGTTAATGGAAACGCCTACCACGGCGGCTTGGAGGTCTCTTGCAATTGATTTGTTTTGGCATAGGAGATATCTGCATTCTTAGCTTGGTCCGATTAGATTTAAACCGTTCGGTTTGATTAGACATCCAAAATACTGGATGCGTGTATCTTGTCTATAGCAATGGTTGACCGTTCGTTGATCTGTCCCCTTTTGGATATCGAGGTGACAAAACCTTGTGATAGCTATAATGGCATTTGAACAGCGAACTCTTAAATCCTACTTCAGTAGTCGCTCATAAGTTTTGTCCAGGAGCTCGTGGAAGCAGTTTTTTGCAATATCATCCTTTCCCCCTTCGAGATTGAGCATATGCGCATATAAGGCTTACGTTGTTTAATTCGGCCTTGATGCGGGTTGTTATAATGCGTTTCCTAATGTCTTGGGAACATAAAACTTCTTGCCAAAGTCTGGCTTTTATAACAAATCCGCATCTGAATAGTCGCTGATTCTGCTCACTATACCACAGTCCGTAGAATATGTCACAGTTTTCATCCTGGTTAGTCACATCGTATCTCTTCGGTGGTAGCAATGTTTGCTGTTATCTGCTTAGGGCTTCCCATAGTTGTTCGCTTTCACCTCTCCTGTTCAATTTTCTAGCATTCCAAGTGCAGATCTGACGTCGTTGTCTATTTTTGTTTAGCATGATAGTCAAAAATAAAATCAGTCCTTTCCAAGGCTTTTGGTTTCTTTATAACAACCAAACTGGACTTGGAAGGCCAATTCCATATTATTGGATACGCTTAGGATGCTGAGCAATCAGCGTCCACTACGGGATTGAGCGCTGCCGTTGGCCTTTCGGCATATCCGCCACCATCTCTGTACACAAGGCCTGACTTACCCTTGAGATTTCTAATTTACCTGTTGTCCGATAAGGTTTTTCTAGTTTTTCACTTTGTCCATCATGACCTGGCCCTATAGATGGCACCGTTGCGTTGACTTCGTCTTGGAACCAAGATGGACAAGATTGACTCCATCTGCTTCGACCAAGACTTTACACAGGGATTGAGAACCCCACACTCAGCAGTCGCCACGTGAAGTCTGAAAGGCAGAGTTGGTAGGAATCAGCTTGGTGGAAACGAATGGTTTGTTATAATCGGATTGCCTACCATATGACCACGAGTTTCACATCTAAGATTATTAAAATTTAAACTTCACACTCAATGATTTGTACTGTTGATTCCAACAGGAGATATGATAACAGTAATACCTCTCTAAGGGAAATTTGTTTAGTGCAACACAGGATTAACGATGAGTTAAAGCTCGAAAAGCAGTTCTGCAGTGCAGAATTAAATTTGACTCTGTGTGTGGTGATTTTATATGGTAGCACTCATGACTTATGACCTGTCAGAAAGTTATCGAATTGTATAGAACCTGCAACTGCTGAACTATCAGCTGTTTGGTTTCTATTTCCCCAAACTAATAAATATGCTTTTGTCGCGATCTTACAAGTCTTTTTCCTTTAAAAACAGTTAAACTCAATTTTTCAAACAATTTCGAGTCACTCAGATCTAATGTGTCCTTCACGGATTTAGTTTCTAGAAATTTAATAAAATGTCCACATAAAGGGAAATAAAAATAATTGTTTGCTTGGTATTTTATCATCTGTCAAAATCATCTGAGCTTTTAATACCGCGATTAACTCACCAAATGATGGTTGGGTTTTGTTGACGTTTACTCTGAATTTAAATTTAAACTGAAAAACAACATTCTCGAGTTAACTCGAGTTTAATCCCGAAACTAGATTGATCTCGCACTGGAAAACTGGACCTTAAATGGCAATCAAGACGATTTATCCTCGATTTGATGTTATTATTTCATGTCGCAAGTACAAATTATATACTTGTAACATAAATCAGATTCCAATATTTACTGCCTTTATATAGCTTTGCATAGATTTCGTCAGCAGTCATAACTTTAAAGAGAAATGAAAGCTTAAGAAATAAAATTGCTTCATGAACTGCCTTTTCTAGCATCAAACTTGTGACAAATCTCTTAAAAACAATTTTCCTTCGTAAAGAGGTTTTAAAAAATACAATTAACTTCCCGCTTAAAGCTTAAATTAACGAAAAAAAAATAATAATTCGATATAAAAATAAACCAAATGACAAAGAAACATGCAACTCAAAATAACTGATTTCTTAAAACAATTTAAGCCGTGTTCGTAAAATTGAAAACAATATATAAACCCAAATGTGTATATAAATGAAATTGCTGTATAAAATGGAAAATAAAACAAAAAATTTTGTTCAAACATATACTCCAAAAAAATACAAAAAAAAACTAAAACTCAGAAAAGTATTAAACAATATTGTCAACCGAACTAAAGTGTTTCATTTTAATTTACGTTAAGTTCACATATCTGTGTATTAAATACAATTTCAGGATAAACACATAAAAAAAAATACTAAATGTTATTGTAATAATAAATTTATAGTGCATTAAATTTTTTGTTAACAAATATTTTTCTTTTGTCGATAATAAATAAATAAATTTGTTCCACAAAAGCTGTTTTCTTTCTGTAATTTATTCAACTAAATTAAAATTAAAACTTAAACCAAACTACGCACACTACATCGATAGCAGTTACAAAATAAATAAAATAAAAACAAAACGACAGACAAAATATTATTATATCTCATCATTAGTATAGAAATTGTTTACAAGATAAATTGTTGAATGCAAAATGGTATTTAAAATTTGGAATACTTCTGCGGAAAAGACTGTTTATAGTAGTTTTACATGAAAAAAAAAATAATTTAAAAAAAATAACGACTTTCCAATAGAATCGTTCTCTTTCTTTAAACAGAAAAAAATAAAAAAAACAAAGAAATTTGTCAAAATATTAAGAAATAAATTTTAAAAAAAGGCCTTAACGACAACATCGTATAATTGTATACTACTTGTACACTACCAAAATGCCCAACAACCAACAAAACAAAAAATTATATGCTTCTTCCGAAGGTCAAACAAATTTTTAAAAAACAATTTTCTTTTCAATTGTTTTTCTTAAATTAATAACAAAAAAAAAAAACTATTCAGATTGTGTAATATATTTAATAAAAGTTATAAAATATTATATATATATGTATTAACTCATCAAATTTATTAAATTGCATTCCAAAACCAAATAAAAAACCAAATTTATATTATTAAACAAAAATATAATTCTTTCAATAAATAACTTAAAAAAAAATTATTAGGAGAAATTGCAAAGAAATATATTGACTATATTGAAAATATGTAAAATTTGATGTAAAACCTCATATTATTAAAAAAAAAAAACATTATACATAATTATATCATTAATATCATAATTCATAATGCAGTTAAACAAAATAAAATTATAGATAATATACAAAGAAAATTAACAAGAGTTATTTAAAGTAAAATAAAATTTAAAATGTTTTTGTTGCTGTCGTCGTCATTTAAAAAAAAAAAAAAAACAAAACAATATATATGTAAACAAAAATTGTAAACCCATTTATATATGTACATGTATATCAGAGGATAGTTTGAGCAAAAACCAAGTTAAACAATGAATTTTCAATTAGTAACGATTTTTAAGGAAACAATTCCGGGTATTGGTGTATTTAATTATTTTGCGCCATTAAATAGACATGCAACATGCATCCAATTGCATTTTTATCATCCAATTGCATTTTTATCAAGATACGCATTTTTTTTTATTCCTATATATTTATTAAATTGTTGTAAGAATAATGTGAGTATTTATTTAAATTGTTTTTTAATTGTTATAACTACAAATGGAAATAGTAATTGGAAAAGAACAGAAACGGAATTATCGATTACCTTAAATTAATTGCAATGGAAAACGCTATACAAATAAAATCAGTTTGCATTCATTTATTAAAAAAACAACCAACAATTATTATTATTATTGTAAAAATTAAAGAAAAAGTCATTTAAAAAAACTGCATATACATTGACATAATAATTGTTAACAATTATTACTATTATTATTAACTAAATGAAATAAAAATGGAAACTGAATAAACACAAACCGGATGCGGTGTTTCCTTTTTTGTTGGTGAGCATATATATATTTTTTTAAATATACAAGGTGGCGCAAAAATAACCTTCCGATGTTTTTTGGCTGTAATTTTGAAAAAAAGAAAAACTTTGATTCTTCTTGTGGATTATTTTTATTTGGTCTTTTAATTTTTTTTAACATCAAGTCGAGAATATGTAAATGGCCGCCGCCACAGTTGATTGTCATTTGAGCCCTCTTTATGGCATTTTCCATCACTTTGGCCAAAACTTCCGGCGATAGGTCCTCACATTCTTGACGGATATTGTCTTTAAGAGCTGCAAGAGTCTGAGGCTTGTTGACATAAACTCGCGACTTCAAAAAGCCCCACAAAAAGAAGTCTGGAGCGGTCAAATCAGGCGATCTTGCTGGGAGATTAGGCGCCCGGGAAATGCATCCTTCAGCATATCGCTTGTGGCACGTGCAGTGTGTGCCGTTGCACCGGCCTGTTGGAACCACATGTTTTCCAATCCCAATTCATCAAGTTGCGGCAAAAAGAACTCGTTGATCATTGCTCTGTAGCGCTCACCATTCACAGTAACCGTTTGGCCCGCGACGTCTTCGAAGAAAAAAGGTCCGATGACTCCTCCAGCGAAAACAGCACACCATACAGTGACTTTGAGCGGGTGTAATGGCTCTTCGTGGGTTACACGCGGATTTTCAGTGCCCCAGAAGCGTAAATTTTGCTTATTTACATACCCGCTAAGATGGAAATGGGCCTCATCACTCATGATTATTTTTGATGAAAAAGCATCTTCCTCTTGGTGGTGATTAAGGATGGCTTGAGCGTATGTTAGACGCGTTGGGCGGTCAGCAGCTAACAGCTGATGCACCGTCTGGACTTTGTACGGAAACATCTTCAAATCTTGTACCAAAATTCGCTGTAAAGACCGTCGACTGATACCCATTTGCGTGGCACGTCGTCTGGTCGATGTCGACGGCACTTCCATGACATCTTCGGCTACAGCAGCAATATTCTCTGCAGAACGGCTACTCCGGGGTCTGACACGCCTGGCAGCATCTCGTGTTGTGCCAGTCTCTTCGAGGCGAGCGGCTAAACATCGCAGTGTTTCACCAGTAGACGTTGGACGGCTAGGAAATCTGCGACGAAATTCACGTTGTGCCAAAGTCACCGACCGATTATTGCCCAAATAAATAGTCACCAATATTCCGCGTTCTGGAGCAGTCAAAACAGAACTGACATTAGGGGCCAATCGCAAAATTTATAGCATTTTCTGATAGGAGGATTACTTTTGCGCCACTTTGTACAAGGTGGGCCAAAAGAAGTCATCCGATGTTGTTTGGCTCTCATTAATATCGGTTGTGGATGGGGCAGTGTGTGCCGTTGCTCCGTCCTGTTGGAACCACATGTCCTCCAGTCCTAATTCGTACAATTACGACCGAAAAAAACTCGGTTAACATGGCCCTATAGCGTGAACCGTCCACTGTTGTCGTTTGATCAGCGGCGTTCTTAAAAAAAAAATTGCCCCAGCGCACCATGCAGTAACTTTGAGCGGTGCACCAGAATCGATAGTTTTGCTTGTTCATGTATCCGCTGAGGTGGAAATGAGCCTCATCGCTCATTATGATTTTGGTCGAAAAATCGTCCGATTCGTCCTCGAGATTGAGGATGGCGTGGGCGTAGGTTACACCCGTTTGGCGATCGACAGTTTGCAGCCGATGCAGTGACTGGACTTTGTTCGGGAACATGCGCAAGCTTTTGACCAAAATTTGGCTTAGGAACGACCGGCTGTTTTTTTTTATTGTGAGACACTGCGGCGTCTGGTCGATGCTTCCGGCGACAGCTCGACATCCTCGGCAACAGCGGCGATATTCAGTACTGGCGCTCTGGGGCCGGCTACACTTGGTAACGTCTCGTGTGGTCCCATACTTTTCAAAGTTGCTGCACATACGGCGCCGTGTTTCCGCAATCTGTTTCGGACAGTCGGGGAATCGGCGACGGATTTCGCGCTGCGCCAACACTACAGACGAATTGTTGCGCAAAAAAATAGAACACGATTATTCCACGTTCTTGGGGAGAGTATCGTTCCATGGCTTGTTCACTTGTATTCTACATCTGTCTTGTCCACAAATGTCAAAAGAGATTTGACGTTGGTGACCATTTGCAAAAATAAGAGCATCTTCGAATAGGGCGATCTCTTTTGGGCCACCTTTTACTTTAGTAGTATTCTTATCGTTTTTAAATGTATCTTCTGTACTACATTCATACATAGATAAATTTAAGCGAGATAACCAAATCAGTAGACGGGCACAGTGCCGCGATGGTTAATGCGATGAGCTGCACCGCGGAAGTTCTGGGTTCGGTTCCTAGCCGTAACAACTTAATGATTTTTCAATGGTCCTCCTCTTCGTGATTATCTGACAAATCATCCTTACTTACTTACTTTAGTGGCGCTACAGCCCGGAATGGCCTCGAACAACATGCCTCTCCAATTAGCACGGTCCTTAGCTAACTGCCTCCAGTTGCGCGATTCAATTTGTTTGAGGTCGGTTTCTACTTTTTCGCGCTACTTAAGGCGACGTCTTCTTCTGCTGCGTCCGACGTCTGGCTGGGAATCGAAAACTCTGCGAGCCGGAGTATTCATTCTACATGTCCTAGCCATCTTCAACTACCAATGCGGAGTTTTTTGACCAGGGGTATGTCGCTGCAGAGCTCATATAGTTTTGGGTTGAATCTTCGTCTTCATAGCCCGTCAACGTAAACGGGATTATCAAAGACTTTTCGACTCCATAGCCTGTCAACGCAAACCGGACCGAAGACTTTTCGAAGAATTTTTTTCTGTCCAATTCACCGATGTTTCGTGTCCTTTCCTGTTGACAGCATATACTTCGTCTTGCTAAACCCATTTTTGCCGCTTCCTTCTATATACTAGCAAACGTGGCTATGAAATCACGTTGAGTCCTACCAATGATGTCAACACCGTCGGCGTATGCTAATAGTCGCACCGATTTTTGGTGTACCCCTGGTTTTTGCTCATGAGTTTTGCACAATCCTCTCAAGAATGAGATTAAAGATGTTACATGACAGCGCATCGCCTTGCCTTAACCCTTTTTTGATATCGAATGTGTCGGTGAGGTCCTATCTGAACCTGATGGAGCAGCGAGAATTCTCCATCGTCATCGGTGGGCATCGATTTGGATTTCTTTTCAAGGATCTGCCCAAGTGTGAAAATTTTATCGGTTGTGTACTTTCCTGGCCTCAAACCACACTGATAAAGGGCCGATCAGGTTGTTGGTAAACGGTTTCAGGCGTTCACATATCACGGCAGATACGATTTTGTAGCCGATGTTGGCATCGCTGCGGGCATCTGTCGGCATTACTTATCAAATCAGGGGTTTCTTGCTGGTGGGCGCGAGAATCCTGCTCATTAGTTGCGGCTGATCTAATGGCTTATTGACATCGTTGCCACTGTTCTTCGACATTCGATGCTGGTGGTATGGTGTTAATCGAGAAGTTAAGGGATACGTGTTGCGCGAAGGTCTTGGCGGTCTCTTGCGATTGCAGTCTTTCGAAATTAAATTTTTGCACAGTATTTTTGGATTGTTGTGGAATGTTGCATACCCTCATTCTTACCAACAAGGTGGTGGTCCAAGTCGATGTTAGCTCCTCGGAATGTTCAGATATCCAAAATACTGGATGCGTGCCTGTTGTCTATCGCAATGTGATCAAGTTTGTTGATCGTTCGTTGATCTGAAGACCGCCAAGTCCCCTAATAGATATTTAGGTGGGAAAACAGTATGCTGGCTATAGTGGCATTTCGTTCCGTATCGAAGTCAAGTAGCCTAAGTCACTTACCAGACGTGTTGTTGTGTAGGCTATGTTTTCGACAATACTGCCAAAGATGCTTCTCCTCATACATATGCGTTTAAATCTCCCAGCACGATTTTAACATCGTACTTCGGTAGTCGCTCATAGGCTATGTCAAAGAGCTCGTGGAAGCAATCCTTGGCTATATAATCTTTTACATCCTTTGGGGCGTGAGCGCATATAAGGCTTATGTTGGCGAATTTGGCCTTATGCGGATTGCTACAATGCGTTCGGGAATGTCTTGGACACATAAGTCTAGCACTCAAACAATTCCGCATCTGAATATTCATTGTTTCTACAACCTGGAGGGCCAGTTCTTATTTATTAGATACCCTAGTATACGGGGCCATCAGTATCCACTACGGGATTGAGCGCTGTCGTTGGCCTTTTAGTTCATCTGCTAACATCTCTGTTGCAGGGGCCTGACTAACCCTTGAAATTCCTAGACAACCTGTTGTCCGAATATGTCGAAGCAGCTTGTCTAGGTTCGCCTGGGAACCTAGTGTTATCATCATCAACACTCGCGCTTATCGTTTAGCAAGTTAATTCTGGTTGGAAGAGACCGGTACCCGTTGGTTATCCTCCTCTCGTGATGATCCGACAAATCATCCGAGACGTATCAATTGTCAGGAAAAGCTTATCTCAACTTATCCGTTCGGAGTCGGCATAAAACAGGAGATCCCGCAATCGTGCAAGAAGTACTTGTGCATATGAATGGTTTTGAGAAAGCTAGGCTATAAGACTATACGACTGCCAAATGTAAGTCGTAAGAAATTACGAGTATCCTAAAACCTCGATTGATGATGCCAGAGGCACACAACAGGCAGGTTAGTACCCAGAGCTTAGCTTTCTCCCAACAAATCATGTTTGCGTGTATAGCTAAGGATTGCTTCTATGAGCTTCTTGATAAAACCTATGAGCAACTACCGAAGTAGGATGTTAAAATCGTGCTGGAAGATTGTAAAGCAAATTTAGGAAGAAAAGACATCTTAAGCGGTGTTTACGACAAGACGTCTCCTAATGGACTTAGGATAATTGACTTCGCTACGGAACGAAATGCCACTATAGCCACCACACAGTTTTGCTCACCTCGATATCCATAAGAGGACATGGCGGTCTCCAGATCAACGAACGGTCAACGAGCGATACACAAGAGGCACGCATCCAGTATGTTGGATGTCCATATATTCGGAGGAGCTAACATCGACTCGGACCACTACTGTGCTGAAGCCAAGGTGAGAATGCGGATATCCGCCATGACACAACAATCCAGAAAGACGAGAGCTGCCATCGAACACCGAAGAAGGACACCGGCATTTAAGAAAGAAGAAAAAATAGCAAGAAAAACGCGCAATCGTTCATATAGAGAGGTGCCACTCCAGGAACGATGGTCAAAACTTTTACCAAAGTTTAAAACGCCAAAGCCAAGGATAAAAGGCTCGAACAGAATCCTGTCGAAATGAACAAGGAAATACCGTAGTTGTGACACAGTCGATGCTGGGGATATTGAAGAACCACGTCTGCAGACTGTTAAACGGCGATGACGAACAACATTCCGCTGTCAGGCAGAAGGAAGCATTCAATTTTGGCAACGAAAGCGAAAACTGCCAACCAGCCGACCTGAGTGAGGCGAAGATAGCAATATCTAAACTCAAGGTTAATAAGGCTGCCGGTATGTACGGCCTTCCCGCTGAGCTTTATAAAGCCGGCGGAGATGACTTGGTAAATAAAATCCACAAACTCATAAGCCAAATCTGGTCGGAAGAAAGTATGCCTGATGTAGGGACCTGAGCATCATTTGCTTGATCCACAAAAAAAAACCTCTGAACTGGGTCAACTACAGAGGCTAAAGTCTCCTCATATCGCCTATAAGATCCTTTCTGCCGTTGTATGTGAGCGCCTGAAACCGTTTACCAACAACCTGATCGGCCCTTGTCAGTGCAGTTTTAAGCCAGGAAAGTCCACAACCGATCAAATTTGCACACTTCGGCGGATCCTGGAATATAGCTAAGAAGTCCAAATCGCTACCCACCACCATAAACGAAGAAAAAATCAATTTATTACAATTCAGTAGTAAAGCCCTCACTCGAACTACTAAGGAGATCTTGTATAAGACCCTGATCATCCCAGCTCTGCTCTATGACGCAAAAGCATGGACCGTCTCAAAAGCGGATGAAGAAATCCTTGGTCGATTCGAGAGTAAAATTCTCCGAAAAATCTTCGGTCCCTTTTGCGTTGACGGGCTATGGATACGAAGATTCAACCAAGAACATGCTCTACACCAACATGCGCCTAGTCAAAAAAAAACTCCACTTTCGACGCTAAGATGACTAGGACATGTAGAGCGAATGGACATCAATACCCGGAGCAAACGCAGAGTCATCGATTTTCAATCCGACGTCGGAAGTATTAGAGCAAGACCTCGTCTTAAGTGTCGCGCACAAGCAGAAACCGACCCCGACCAACTTGAAGTGCGCAGCTGGAGACAGTTAGCTAAGGACAAGGTTAACAGTAGAGGCATTTTGGTGTCCAGGTTCATTAGTTCATTGAGGACTGTGTCGCCACTTAAGTAAGTAAGAGGCGTACTCTGATATCGATGTTTATGATGCTCAAGTAAAATGCAATAATTTATCCTTTTTGGTCAAAAAATTCCAATACTACCTGTCAGAGATAACACGTAATGAAGTCTCATCGATGTCCTGCAAAAAAAAAACAATATTTCCTTAAGAAACACACAAATAGTTTCCTTTTTTTTTAAATTACAAATTACATTTATTTCAGTTATATTTATTTTTATAAATATGGATACAAAAAATTCGACACTTATAATTAAAAACTAAAAAAAAAACAAAAATTGTATATATAATATACAATATAAATTATTTTAAAATTTAACTAAACATTGAGTATTTTGTTGTCTGTCTTATTTAGCTGGAATTAAATTCTTTTTAATTTTTAATAAATAAAAACATAAATGAAAATATTTATAAATACCTAATCACAACTCAAAAAAATTATAAAAAATTCATTTATTCAAAATAAAACTAAAAAGCAATGACACTGACTATGAGTGTGTTTCTTATAAATACATTCCTATAGTCAAGAGTAGGAAAAATTAAATGAATCCTATATTAAGGAAATAAAAATTGAAAGTTTAAATTTAATAAAATTTTATGTATTTTTTTTATTACTTTACAATGTCATGATAATCTCTTAGATAGGCTGCATATTTTTTATTTGTCCGTTTAACAATCAATAAATATTAACTGTGGTAATACTCCTTATTTATTTATATATATTTTTTTAATTATTTTTTTTTTGTGTGTTTACTTTATCTATGGTTTACTTTGTACATGTAAATGTTGGGTTTCTTTTTGTCTTATAAATAAATGGTTTTATTTTGTTTAAAATTTATTGAATCAACGTTTGATTTCGATGCGAATTTGTTTTTTTTTTTTATAATTTCAATGGTAAATACATTTATTTAGATAGATAATTTTTTTTTTTATTTAATCTTTTTATATGTTTCAACATCTACACCAAGTGAGTATTGTTTCTTAATTTTATTTCAGATACATTTATTTAAACTTAGATATTACCGTGGAAAGTAAGCAATTTAATTTAATG
This sequence comes from Rhingia rostrata, assembly GCA_949824845.1. NCBI lineage: Eukaryota > Metazoa > Arthropoda > Insecta > Diptera > Syrphidae > Rhingia > Rhingia rostrata. Next base: position 72,311,586 of record OX463758.1, on the reverse strand, counting down.
AACCTAAATTTGTTTAAAAATTAATGGTTAAGGAAATTTTTGCGGATCAACAAAACTATCAGGCACTCATTGTATTTTTTGTTTCAATATTTAACTTAAACTTAATGAGAATTTTATTTTTTTTTAAATAAATTATGTGTGAGGATTAGAATCATTTTTTAACTTTACCTCAATTTTTTTAAAGGTTTTATACGCAACATTAATCCAATGTCAGTTATTGAGCTAGGGGGATAGAAGTAATTACAAGTAGCGTGGTAATTTTTTTTTTTTAGTTTTATTACGGACGAAACGAACATTTTAGAAGGAAGGTCCAATATTTGCTTGGAATGGCAATGCTTTTATTTTCTAACTCTTTAAATGGAATTTATATAGTTTTTTCTAAGGTATGACAAAACCAATAGCACTTTGACAGCTCTACAAGATGCTTGCAGATATTTATGTAGGATGTGCACTTCGAAGAGTTGGATGAATTGTCATCGTTTTTCCTTTTTTCGAATTGTCAACTTTGAAGACCCTAAAACAATAGGAGTCCAATACTAGTTCAGTTTCCTTCAGGTTATTATATACAGGGTGGGCCATTTAGTGGTTTCTTTTAAACTCATAGGTTATTTTGACACTGGCAGCTGCGTGCCGCTCGAAATCTTGACGGAAGGTCAGTGTCATACCTCCTCGGAACGAAATGAGTCGTTTTGCGCTTGAACAACGTTGGGAAATATTGAAGACTTAGGTATTTTTAAAGCGAATGCTGTGTAGCCCAAGATGTGCGATATTTGAAAAGAAATTGTGGCCGAAATGAATCACGAAAAAACGTTCGTGAGACTTGCATGCAGTAGACAACACTCGTAGTAACCGACGTCCTACGGTGCATACAGAAGAGAACATGGCTGCTTCGCAGTTTGGGCCTTAGAGCAGCTTGAATTGGGCAACAATTTTGGGGGAAAAATCATCTTTACGGATGAGGCGCATTTTTTTTTCCGCGGCTACCCGCTCAGAAAACCCGCATCTTTTTGTCAAGAAGTCGATGTATCCTCAGAGAGTGACAATTTGTTGCGGATTTGCGGATTGCTTTAACAAACAGAATTGTTACACCAGGGACTTCACATTGAGTGACATTTTGGTGCGGATTGTGGAGTGGTGTCATAATTGGACCGATTTTCTTGGAAAATGAGGGTGGAAACAACGTTTCGTTCAACGTTGGGCGTTACAGGGCCTTGTTACCCGACCTTTTTTTTTACTGAAACTGAACACATGAATTTGGACCAAGGTATACAGAATACAAGGTAGTATATTCGCGCGCATTTTCTTGTGCATGTTCTGCGCATGACGTCACTCGAATAACAATTTTTAGTTCTGTACTGCAATTTGAGTAGGCAACCATTTCATTGATTAAAAGTTGTGCTTGTGATTAAGTAAAAAATAAAACTATGGCAATTTGTTCAGTTTTTAATTGTGATACCCATAATAATAATAAAAGAAAAAACAATGCAACAGACGTGAGCAGTGTGAAAATCAAACTTTTTCGTTTTCCCAAAGACATGCAAATGGCAAAGATTTGGTTGAGCAAATGTGGCAGAAAAGATAAAATAAATGTGAAAACAGCCTACATTTGCTCAAAGCATTTTACCCGTGACCAATATTTACGCAACTTGCAACATGAGCTGCTTAAATACTCACCAAAGAGCTGCAAAAAATTAAAGGATAACGCGATTCCAACAGAAAACCTTCCCGGTTCCATAATAAAAAAAGACCAACAGCGAGGCGAACGCTTACAGAAAAGACATCGGCGATGTGAGGTGACAACATTGCTGGCAAATTATTTGGTTGACGAAGAGCAACCAGATGATCCCATGGCACATGAAGAAGTATATTTTGAACCAAGCACGTAAGTTTCTTCTATTTGCAATTAGAATGTGTTTCTATGTAAATTTCCAAAATCTCTAGACCAGAAAAAACTACTGTGGAGTTAAACGAAACCATTTCAAGACAGCAAGAGAAAATAGCATCACTTGAGGAGGAAAAAATGTCTCTGCAGTCCAAAATCCTTGAGTTAACGAGAGAAAACTCTAAGCTACAAAAAGAATGTAATGCAACTAACTCCATTTTTACTCCCACGCAAAAAATTAAACTTGGCCGAGGTGATAGGCGTGTAAAATGGACCTCAGACGACATATCCAAGTGCATAGCAATACATGCCAGCGGACCAAAAGCCTACAGGTTCCTGCTACAAAACGGATACCCTTTTCCTGCTGTAATAACGTTAAAAAAATGGGCATCAAAAATAGATGTTGCTCCTGGGTTTTTGAATACAGTTTTCAATTTGATGAGGAATGCTAATCTTTCACAACGTGATAAGGTTTGCATGCTTATGGCAGATGAGATGAAGATTCGCTCTTGTTACGAGTACGACAAAAAATCAGATACGTTACTTGGCCCGGCTAATTATGTACAAGTAATAATGGCAAGAGGAATTTTCAGCAATTGGAAGCAACCACTGTATTACAACTACGACAAAAAACTTACAAAGAGTCTAGTAGATGCTGCAATCAGTAATCTCCAATCTATTAGCTATCATGTTGTTGCGGTAACGATGGATATGGGTGGAGGAAACAGGGGTCTGCTGCGTGAATATGGAGTTGATGAAAATAGGCCGTACATTCAACACCCAACAATGCCAAATCAGAATGTGTTTATGTTTGCTGATGTTCCTCATATGGTTAAATTGCTCCGGAATCATTTCCTTGATGAAGGAATTTTCATTGACAATAAGCACTTAACACAAGCTCCGTTGGTTGAGCTTATGGAGAATGACAAAAGCGATTTGAAAATTGCACCTAAGCTAACAACAGAACACTTAGCTGTTAAGCAAAGTAAGCGACAAAAGGTAATATATACTTCATTACGTTTTTATTATCTTTTTTTATTTACATAAATTCTTATTTTACAGGTTAAGTACGCAACGCAATTATTTTCACACACAAACTCGTGTGCGTTAAATCGAATGGGTATGATAGGTATTTTGAAATCCCCCTTTTGGCAAGAACTAGCTGAACTTATCAATACCGTAAGTACCTACAGACTTTTCCCAAAACACTGAAATCATATTTATTTGTTCTTTACTACAGGTGGATGCGTGGTTTGACATTTTTAACTCAAGAGTTCCAAGAGTGGATTCGAGAGCAAGAAAAGCTTCTTATGGACTTGAAACTGATTGCCATAAAGAAGTGTTGGATAAAATGGAAAGTATTGTGCTCAGAATGCGATTCGGGAAAAAGGCAGGCTTATTACCATTTCAGCAAGGAATTTTAATGAGTATAAAATCTCTGAAAATGCTGTTCGAATCCCTTCAAGAGACGTACAATGCTACTTACATCCTTACTTACCGTCTTAACCAGGACCTGTTAGAAATGTTTTTTGGAATCATACGTGCCAAAGGAGGACTTTATGACCACTCGAGTTCATTGGAATTTAAATACCGGTTACGCTCATATTTACTAGGTCGAAATGAAGGAATAATATCCAATGCTTCAAATGTGGAGGATTTTGTTGAAGGAAAGGTACAAATGGATGTTAATCAGCAGGCTGACATGGACATTTATGAGGAAAGCAAACTGCTTACTGAAGACCTTCTATCCCCTTTTTCTGATTGTGAAGATAATGACGACAGCATTACTATTGTGATCAACGAAGAAGATATATCGGACATTAAATACGATTCCTTAGAGTATCTTGCCGGATATCTTTTGAAACGTTACAAATCGAAGATACCGAACATGATGGACACTTATGCTGATAAACAAAATTCGACTGGCTTAACATGGACAGATGTAATCAATGAAGGAGGTCTTCAAAAGCCAAATGAGTTATTAATAGCGGAATTGAAGAAGCTAGATTCTGTTTTTAACAAATGTAACGATAATGGGGATAAAATAGCACTAAAACCATGTAAAAACTACATACAAAACATGTGTTATCTGTCAACTGAGTGTTCCCTTCATCCTGAAATCGTAAAAACGTTTTTCCGTTGCAAAATGTATTTTAGAATAAGAATAATACAAAATCAAAATCTTCAATATAATGCTTTTAAAAAAAACAATCAACTAAAAAGAAAATTAAATAAAATCTGTTCATAAAATTCTGCTATGCTTTTTATTATATGTGAGAAGTTTCAGTTTTCATTCTTTATTCTCCCAATTCAAGTGTTATTCACGTGACGTCACACATAGAAAGAGATAGGATAACAACATGCGCAATATATTACCTTGTATTCTGTATACCTTGAATTTGGACGACCTCTGGTTCATACAAGATGGCGCGCCATTGGAATTTGAACCTTCGACGAAGTATGCGTTTCGGAAAATTGCCCGTCCGAACGAATACCTCGCTAGGGCAGAATTTTTCAACGCGGAGCTGTCAAATATTGAGGACTTAACGCATTAGGCCGGAAGTATTCGAAGCGATATCTCGGTAGGAAATTCTTCGATATCGAACAAATCGGAGAAAATTTGGTCCTGAACGGATACCTTGATAGGGGTGAATATCTGCCAAAAGGAATACGGTTACAGAATGCGGAACTCAAAGAAGACAGTGCGTCTACTACCTCGTGAATAAAAGCATACCGAAGGAGTCCAAAATGAAATTTCCCCTTCGCGCTTACCGCCCGCGACCGAAATGGCTACAACATTTTTAGCTGTGATGCGTACTCTATGTAGTTCTATACTCTCTTTGGTATGATAAAGCCAGGACCCACAAACTACTTCAAAGTCACAGGAGATCTGTTTCGACACTAGTAGGTATTCTTACTGGACATAAATTACTTAAAAGCCAAAAACTGAAAATGAATCTTATAGATGATGACCTTTGTAGAGGCTGTGGTGATGAAGAAATACACGAGGATATCCTCCACTTTTTGTGCCACTGCCCAGACCTCTGTCCATTAAGAAGGAGAACCTTCATCCGAAATTCCTCTCCACTATCTTTTCAGGTTTGCAACAGCATCTGGATGGCTGGAAAGGGACTGACAACAATGAACAGTATGTAACTGAATAAATGAAGGAACCAACCACACATGTGGATCCCAAATGAGCATCACAATGGGTCTATGTTGATCTGAGTGTGATGAGAGAAGACGCACACCGCCTACTTCATCAACACACCAACACACCAACCAAACCTAACTTAAGTACTACCAAAGTCTATAAAATCGTACAGATGACGTGTATGCATTGCGTCATCTGTACTATGGAGGGTCGTACTGGCACAGCCCACATTTTTGGATCTCAGATGAAACTAAAAAAAAAATTCTAAAGACATAAAAGTCAGTGTTGGGAAGTTTTTTTTTAGATCGGGTAAAAGTCCCTCAATATTGCAGATGATTCCCTCTGTAATGTCTTTCGATGGTTTTTCCCTTCCGCGAACCTCCACAAAATAAGAGGCCGTATCGGTTCAAAAGTGCGGCCGAGTTATTGAAAATTGGACTCAATGTATAGACCGCTGCAAACGTTGCTCTGGTGGACACAGGAAGGAAGTCGAATTCCATTCATAAATGCTTTGATAGTAATCAAACCAATAACACTGGTCAACACTAATCAAGCCACACGAACTTTGATGTGCTAAGAATTTAACTAATTATATATATATACCGTTTGCTGTAACCATGATTTGGACCGAACCTAGAGATCACGTTTCTGATTGCAGTTTTTAAGTAAACACCAGCACTTCATAGGGACAAGAACAGTCGCTCATCAAAGTAAAAAATATAAGCGAAGTCCGACAAATTTTAAATTTTGTTGACCAGTGTAATTTGCTGTTGTTGAGTTACCTCAAGTAGTTTTCATTTTACTTCAAAAAGGTGGTCAAGTATTTAATAAAAAGCACATTACCTCAGATTATACGTGTGCAAGAAATGACCGATAGAGATTTATCCCGCTGAATGGTAACCCTAATCCGGAGCAAGAGTTTTGCTCTCAACATGATAGAGATGGGAAAAAAATTAAATTAAATCCTCTACACAATTTTATAATAAAATGATGAATCTGAAATAAATATTTAAAAAAAACCCTTGAATCATGTTTCAATCAAAATGAACGCAGTTCGGTATAAATAGTGAAATCATTCCACTTACTAAGTTATTTAAAAAAAAAAGTGTTTTCTCTTTAAAAAAAATGCACAATTTTTCTCAGTATAAAAAAAGAAATATACATCCTTTACATTTTGTAAAAAATAAATCAGTCTAAAATGATTATTAATATTATTAATGTTTTTTTTTACACTTAAACTTAAACTTAAACTTAAGGACTAAACTTAGACTGTACAAAAATTCTCATACATGATAATATTTTGTTGCAAAAGATTTCATTACAGGAGTACACATTGTCAGATGGGTAGAATCATAAATTAATTGGAAATTTCTATATTTACATATCGTCGTCCTTTTTTTTGCGAATCCAATTATTTTATGGGTAAATAAATGCATTTTGTCTCTGGTATCCTTTTTGAGTTTCTCTTTTTTTTCAATTCTATATGTAAACTTATACTCTTAGACTTTCTACAATATAAATATTCAACTCACATTATCCACTCGTTCTAGCAATTTCTATCCTTTGTAAATATATCCTTTTTCTCTAATACTATACACACTATATCCAACTATACTCGGGAGTTTCGTTTTTTTTTTTTTTTTCAAATCAATGATGTCTACTAGCATATCATTTATCAGCAGCACGGGGATTGGGATGGGGTAGCTTTTCTCGATGAAATGGATAAGGATATACGTGTCCTATTCCATTTGCTCGTTCAATGTAATCACACGGTCGTTTCATCATCATCAATATTCCTCCTGTTTAATGGATTACAAAAGGAAAAAAAAAATTAAAAAGAAAATTAAATTAGAAAGTTATGTAGGTCGATATTCTGGAAAGGGATGCGCAATAATATATAAATTTTTTTTTAAAGTTTTAATTGAGCAAAATGAAGCAACGTAATTAGAAAAAAGCATTTCACTTAAATTTAGTTTATGAATAAGTCTAGGGTTAGGGAAGACTATGTGTGTGCAAAGTTTTTATGAAGTCAGTGAACTATTGTTTCATTAGTAAGTCTGCATAAGTTAGTGTTATCTTACAAGTTTTTTTTTTATATCTTACATAAGTTGATTTTTATTGATATTTTACACCTACTACACGTTACATATCCGTGTGAAGTTGCTAGTTTCCAATCGGACCCTTAATCGTGTGGATGGTAGAAGAATTCCACCCAGGTATGGTGGGTAGGTGGGAAATAATATACCACTCGGGGACCAAAAGTAGCTAGGGGTAAAGTCCCCTATCAAAAAAAAAAACCTCCCCAGACGACAGCGGCAGCATTCCAAACATGGAGTCTACAGGGCAGTCTACTGTCGAAGTTAGGATGGACAAAGATCGTGTTCCTGATTTTAGATTTCCCAAGTAAACTTTGCCGAAACACTATTCTCATTGGTCAATCGACCATGTCACGTCACTAAAAATGGTCGATTGACCAATGAGAATAGGGTCTTGTCTAAGTTACCTTCGTTAAACTAAAATCCGGAACACGGTCGAAGTAAACAACCTTTTTGAACTGCTCTGACATATTCGGTTAACTGGTCATCTAGGAATCTCATGGGTGAGGAATGCAAAGTTGTTACAAAGGAATCAAGAGCCTCGGAAGGTAATGATTTTATTATTGAGGACCATGCCAAACGAAAAACCTATCTGATGAAGCCAAATGAAGCCGAACAACTAGCAGAAGTCCTAGGATGCCACAAAGCAGACATTGCTGATAGCACGGAAACACTGTGACATCTACTACGTGTGGCAGATTTAGGAAAGTGCTGATTTTATTGTTCACGACCATGCCTAACGAAAAACATATCTGATGAGCTCGAACAACTAGCAGAAGTTCTAAGATGCTACAAAGCAGACATTAATGACATCCTGTGACATCTACTACGGACCGCAGAAGAAACAGGGACTTTTCGGAAGTGTGCTAGATTTGGGAAAGTGCCAGAACTAGGCAAAAAGCTATTTGCTTTCAAGACATTAACGAACGCATTGTAACAACTTGCATCGAGGCTAAATTTGCCAACATAAACCTTATACATGCTCACTCCCCGATGGAGGTAAACGATAAATGTCAACAGATTGCAATCGACAGATACCAAGGCCAAGTCCTTCGCAGTACGCGGAATCCTTAACCGTTCCATTAATATCATACCACCAGCATATAATATCGGGCTCAGTTGCGTGATGGTTGGTGCTATGGACTGCCGCACAGAAGGTCTGGGTTCGATTCGCAGCCGTAGCAACACCTAAATGATTTTTTACTGGCCCTCCTCTCGTGATGATCTGACAAAACATCCGAAGTAATTGTAAAGAAAAACTTTTCTCAAATTCGCCGTTCGGAGTCGGCATAAAACATGAGGTTCCACCAACGCGCAAGAAGTAAACACGCACAGATGATTGGTTGTGAAAAAGCTCGGCCTGGGTTCTAACGGGCCTGTCGCGCCAAAACTTTGTATTTAAGCAAATAATCTCGAGGAACAATGGCAATGAGAAAAAGCCTGCCCTACAACAAGAAACCCTTGGTTTAATGAAGCATGCCCCCCACAAATGCTAGCAGCTACGAATGAGGCCTACTAGGCTAAGCTGCAGATGAAGACGAGACAAGGAAGAAGAGCAAGAAAAGCGCGCGATCGAGGATATCAAGGATAGAGAGGTGTCACTTCAGGAACGATGTTCGCATGTCTTACCAAAGTGTACAACTTCAAAGCTAGGGATACAGGACTTGAACAGAATACTGTCGAGATAAACAAAGAAATGTGGTAGTTGAGACACAGTCGATGCTGAGACTGTTAAACGGCGATGACGTACGATCTTCCGCTGTCAATACTAGCAACGACAGTGAATATTAGCAAACACCCAACCTAAGCTTAACAATTCTGTCGGAATTGAAGGCACTCCTACCGAGCTTTATGAAGACGGCGGAGATAACTTGGTAAGTAACAATCATCTACTCATAAGTAAATTTTAGTCGGATGAAAGTATGCCCAAGGAATGGAATTATGCTGAGGTTTCAACAACATTCCGTCAGAAATTAAACGAAGAATTTCTTAAGGCCTATGAAGGCAATTTAGTAGTAAAGTCCTTACTCTAACTAATAAGGCGTTCCGATACAAGACCCTGATCCCACACCTGCCATATGGCGCTAAAGCATGGACCGTTTTAAGAGTGGATGAAGAAACCCTCTTCGAAAATCTTCGGTTACGTTTGCATTTTCGGGCTTTGGAGAAGAAAATTGAACGAGCTCTACACGACATACACCTACGTTTGAAATCGCTACGACATGTATCTATAGCGAGTGGACACCGATACTCAGGCTAGCAGAGTTTCGATTTCCGGCTAGACGTCGAACACAGTAGAAGAAGACCTCACTTTAACAAGTACAAACCGACCATAACCAACTTGAGGTGCGCAACTAGATGGAGTTAGCAAAGGACCGGACTAATTGGAGAGACGTGTTGGTTGAGGCCCAGGTTCATTACACAAACATACCTATGGCAATAGTATCGATTATTGACACACCTGGGAACTGTCAAACTTTGTCAATTTGGGCAGTGTGCCAATTGCTTGGAAAGGGGGATTTATTTTATTTACGGAGGTATAATCTACGAATGTGCTTTCTGTCTATCTCTATCCTCGTAAGGTATTCTAAATGACAATTTAGCTTTCATTCTTAAAAAAACTGATTTTGGCAGTTGCTGTCCTTAACTTGGGTCTATTACACCTACACCTTACATATCCGTGTGAAGTTGCAAGTCTCTAATCGGACGCGTGAGCAGGATAGAGGGAATTATCTAGGTATGCGGGGTAGGTCTCCTATCAAAAAAAAAAAAATTCCCCATGGGATAGCGGCAGAATTCCAAACATAAAGTCAACAGGGGTGTCTACTGTCAAAGCTAGGATGGACAAAGTAAACAACCTATTTGAGCTGCTCTAAAATATTCGGATAACAGGTCGTATAGGAATTTCAAGGGTTACTCAGCCCCCTTGAACAGAGATGGTGGCGGAAGAGCTAAGAGGCCAACGACAGCGCTCAAACCAGTAGTGAATAATGATGGCCCCGTGTCCTAGGGGTATCGACTAAATTGGAACTGTCACAGGTTGGAGGATGTGCTTGTGGTTAACTAAACAGTCACTAAAAATAGTTGTTACGAAGGAACCAAGAACCTCGAAAAAGACTGATCATATTGTTGACAACAACGCTAAACGAATGTGCATATGGCACATGCCGTATGCTGCTACAAAGCAGTGATAACTGACATCCAGGAAATACGATGGGATGGGCCGTACCAAAAAAGGATCTAAAACAGTGAGCAGAAACAGTGTGCAAGATTCAGGAAAGTGTCCGACATAATTCTTGCCTAAGTCAGGAACTTTCCTGAATCTTAAACTTTCAAGACATTAGCGAACGCATTGTTACAATCTGCATCGATGGCAAATTCGCTTAAAAAATCCTTTTATGCGCTGACGCTATGACGCTACAGAGGAAACAGATGCTATAGCTATAGATCAACGATTTTTCAATTACATTGCGATAGACAAGATCCACGTATCCAGTATTCTGAATGTCCGTACTCGGACCACTACCTTGTTGGAGCCAATGTAAGAATGCGGATATTTAACATACCACAACAAATCAGAAATACTCTGAAATGTTTTAAATGTCAATATCAAGAGGAATCAAGTCCTTCGCAAAAAGCTTGTCCCTTAACCTCTTCATTAACAACATACCACTAGCATCTGATGTCGAAAAACGATGTCAACAAGCCACGAGATCAACCGCAACTGTTGTACTAGATTTCTAGCGCCCAACAGCATGAAACCCTTGATTTGCTCGGAGCCAAGAACTAGGCCTACAAGCCTAAACTGAAGTGCTTCCATTTGGCAAGGAAGGAAGGAAGAACATCGGCATTTCAGAAGGAAGAAAAAAAAAAACAATAAAAGCTTGATATAATGGCTATAGACGGTTGCCACCCCAGGAAGGATGTTCGCAAATTTTAGCAAAGTGAAAAATGTCAAAGACAGGTATACATGGCGCAAACGGAATCCTGTCGAGATGAACAAAGAAAAAATCATAGTTGGGACATAATCTATGATGAGGATATGGAAAAACCACGTCTGCAGACTGCTGTACGGCGATGACGAACAATCTCCCGCTATCAGGCAATACGAACCTTGAAATATTGTAGACGACAGCGAAAACTACCAACCAATAGCAATATCCAATTCTGCCGGACATAACGGGTTTCCCACTGAACTTTATAAAGCCAGCGGAGATGACATGGTAAGTAAAATTTAACAACTCATAAGTAAAATTTGGTCGAATCAAGGCTACCTGAAGATTAGACCCTCGGGATCGTTTGTCTGATCCACAAAAGCAGAACCTCTGAACTGCGCCGACTACAGAGGCATCAACATCGCCTACAAGATTCTATATACTGATCGACCATTATCAGCGTTGTTTAAGGCTACACAACAGATCCAATCTTCACACTTTGGCAGATCCTGAAAAAATCCAAAATCCAAAATCCAAAGTTTAAATCAATACTTCCACCTGCATACGATAGCATTTGCAGGGCTGAACTATACAGAGCCATGCCTAGTTTTGGAATACATCTGAAACTCGTCAGTCTGTGAGGGATGACGATGGGTAACTCTGGCTGCTACATCCAGGTCGAAAGTTACCTCATCGACATATTCGATACCAAAATAGGATTTAGTCAAGCCGCACTGTCATGTGACTTCACTCCCGAGCCACCACAAGGGGCACAATCTTCCATAAAGCAGTGCAACTACTGGCATACGTCGACGATACTGACATCTTGGCCTGGGCGGACTCAATGTGACGTCATAGCCATGTTTGCTAGCAAAGCAGCAGATAAAATTTATTTAGCTGTAAATTAAATGATGGTAAGACCAAGTATGTGTCGAGAGGAGACATAACATCGACCAAGGACATTGTCTACCCCAGCTCCGGTATTAACTTCTCAGACAACAACATCTCGTCAGAAATTAAACGAAGAATTACTTACGGTCTGTGAACTACTAAGGTCCTACACAAGACCCTGATCCCAGTCCTGTTCTACGGCGCTGAAGCATAGTATTAAAAGTGGATGATGAAATTCTCTTCGAAAAATCTTCGGTCCTGTTTGCGTTACCGGAGCATGGTGACGAAGATTGAACTACGAGCTATTCGAGCATATCCCTAGTCAAAAAAACTTGCTGTTGTACGTTTAAGATCGCTAGGACATGTATCTTAACCGAAGGGACACCAATACTTAGGCTGGCAGAGCCTTTATTAGGGGTATTCATGCAAAGCCGTAAGTTTACGATGACGTTTCATGAAAATGGCCCCTAAAGTTTACGATGACGTTTCATGAACGCCCCTAAAGTTTACGATGACGTTTCATGAACGCCCCCAAAACTGTACCATCGGGTGTTCTCCACCATATTTTCAGTTGAGCAACTGCTTTGTTGGGTGAAAGTGACTGATTAAATTTCAAAATGGCGTTTCACAAACGGACACGAAATTACAAATATAAAACAAAAATCAATCAGAAATGGTGCTCCGTTAGCAACAAAAAATATCAAGTTTCAGATTGAAATCTGAAATTACCAATGGAAAACACCGTTCGCTATATTCACCACACTAATGTCAAAAAATTATTCACTGACTAAAATTTTGACACAATTGGCACATGGTGTTAAAGGCACGTGGATACCCGGCTTCATAATTTTAATATAGCTGGGCTCTTAAAACTATACTAGGCCAAGACAAAAATGGTGTGTTCAATTGTGGTGAATATTTTTTTTCCCGTTGGCTGGTGGAAATCTCAATAGACACGATGAACACATGCCCAAAGCAGTGTGTGACTTAAACGCACTAAAACCACCACCCTTTTTGTATTAGTATTGCAACTAAGTATGCGAGTTATCTAGCAATTTTTTATCACGAGTAATGAATGTTTGGCAGGTAACTTTCATTTGAGAGTTCCTGCTTTTTCCGCAATTAATAGCGCGGTTTGTTATTATCGGGCCAAATCTAAGGGCTTAGTTCTTTGAAGACGCTGCAATAAATTTGTTTCGTCAAGAATTTGGCGGACCGTTGTGTTGACGTGTCCCAACAAACGTTTTTTATGTTTGCGTGCAAAGTTTTTTGTTTCATCTTTAACCGCGGGAATCTTCTTCGTCGATATGGTATTCTGATAAAACCAGGCAGTTTGCACTCGGTTTTGGTTCATTACTTAATTTTAATGAACTTCTTTAGGGTCATGTTTTCATCCTTAAGGTGGAGAATTTCTTTCCGAAGCTCTTCGCAGAGCAGTTCGACTTTGTTTTGCCTAGTTCGAAGAACGTCGTTTTCGTCCTTAAGGCTTTTTATTCTCTCTGAGTCTCTTTTTTCGTGAGCGAACACTTCTGGCGTTGTCGAGCTCCTGGAGACGCATAGAAGTTTTTTTGAGGTCCTTAGGCGTTACCCTTGAACTTTTTCCGAAATGATTACAAAATTGCAATAGATGGCCATCGGATGGAGGTGTGTCGGCGAAGTCGCGGCCGCCATTTGGCCGATATTTTGTTCCATTCACAATTGAACCATTCCAATATTATTCCAATAAAAAGAAATGACAATAATTTCCTAAATAATTTGTTTTTTATTCAAAATCAACATTTAACCACCGTTTATAATTTTTCAGGCAGAACTTGTCTTAGTTTGTATTGAAGGCCTCTATACCAAACCTTGTCAAAAGCTTGCGATACGTCAAGAACTACGGCTGAGCAGATTTTCGAAAGCTTTCTCAATCGTTTTTGAGAGTCTCTGTGGTTTTTCATTTCTAATGATTCACTCGCACGTTGTTAGAATGACCGGAGAGTGATCAGAGCAAAGATCAAGGCAAAGATGGTGAATATTGAATTTTTTTTATATTTAAATTGGAAAAATTTAAATTTCTTGCTAATAAAACGTTGCAAATATTTTTTAACCTTCGTGTCAATACGAGGGCACCCGGGTATCCATTTGGAATTTGAATCAATAAAAACATAATTTCGCCCTTAGGACCACATAATGGCATTTTCAGTACCTTCTTGAAATATAATTCTGCATTGAATGGTGTATTCCATTTAAACTATTTCCGATCTGTAAATTTTCTAAAATACGACGACTTCAGTGAGGGTTCTGATGATAATTATGTTCCATCTAACCATCAAGCAGATGACGGTGAGTACTCGGACATAGACGACATCGACAATAATGATGTGATTGAACAAGCTGAGAGTTCTGATTCTGATGATTACGATGACGGTAATAATTATCAACATAGCGAGACTAATGAGGATGACCAAACGGCGCCTGAGATAAGCGATGTGTTACCAGCAAAGCTGATGGGCAGGCAAAAAAAAATTGAAGAACGGACCATATGGCTTACGAATCCGCAAAATCATGCAGCCCGAACGCCAAGCCATAACATCGTTCGAGGCAGAACTGGGGCTTTTCAATCAACTCAATTGCTGTCGGAATCAAAGCTGTTCAATTTATTTTTCACCACCGATATGTCAAATATTGTAGTTCGTGAAACTAACCGGAAGGCTGTGAGCGTTTATGCTATTATGAAAGCAAATAATCCTTCGCGAGAGCCTAAAGTTTGGAAGCCACTTACAACTCAGGAGCTTAATGGTTATCTTGGAATACTTATAACAGCTGGTGCCCACCATTCCAATAACGAACATTCTCTAGAGCTCTGGAAGGTTACTGCATTGCCATTATATCGGGCTACAATGAGCATCAATAGATTTTGGGCCATAAATTGATTTATTCGATTTGATAACTATCTGACCCGAATGCATCGACTGATAGACGACAAAGCTGCCCCAATTCGAGATTTATGGGACATAATGAATGCAAGTCTCAACAAGAACTATAGGCCATCAGAAAACCTAACAATCGATGAGCAGCTTTTCCCCTACAGAGGTAGAACACAATTCACACAATACATACCATCGAAACCAGCCAAATATGGTATGAAAGTGTGGTGGGCTTGTGATTCAAAGACATTCTATCCTCTAAAAGGGGAAATATACACCGGAAAACCGAGAAATGGCCCACCTGAAACATAAGTAGGGGAAAAGGTAGTCAAACGGTAGTTCGTCATTACGAAGGATCCGGCCGTAATATTACAATGGACAACTTTTTCACTACTATGGATCTCGCCGATTATCTATTGAGTAAAAATCTAACGTTGGTTGGAACGTTACGTGCTAATAAAGCTTGCATCCCAAAAGAAATGCTGAAAAATAGATCACGTAGAGTCTAGTCGTCTCTATTTGGGTTCATGGGTAGTAAGATCATCGTTTCCTATGTTCCGAAAAAAGATAAAGCCGTTATACTTTTATCTACAATGCACCACGCCAATGCCATATCGGATGATAAAAATAAGCCCGACATCATAAAATACTACAATAGTACAAAAGGCGGTGTGGATGTAACGGACAAAATGGTATCACATTATTCTACAAAACGAGCTACTAGACGGTGGCCAGTTGCGATGTTTTATAATATACTCGACGTTTGTGGATTGGCGGCCTACGTTCTTTATAATGAGCACAACAAAGCAGCTGCTATGAAAAAGGATAACCGCCGAAAATTTCCGGCAAGATTTGGGAGAGCAGTTGTGCATGCCGAGTATTCTGAAAGATCCGAAAATCCACTTATATACCGGAATTTCAACACCAGAAATGACATTGAAGCTATGCTTGGTGAGAACATACAGTGCGGTTCACATGGTTAGCCGCACCATTTTTATCTCAATAAATTGCAGTTTTTCTGTTTGTTTTTTTTTCATGAACTACCAAACAATGCATTTATTGGAAAGGTTATTAAATTCTCTTCGAAAAAAAAACTAAATTCAAGATTAGTGAGAGACACTTAACGGTTGTTTTGATCTCTTTCTTCCCACTAGGGCAAAAAAAGCTCAAAAAAATCGGTTCACTTAGTTAGACGCACCTGTTTAAAGTTTGAAAAAGAAGAAGTTGATCGATTGCCATCATTTTTTTTTTTGCTTTTTTATTATTATTTTAATTATTTTGCACAATTTCAATACTTTGTACAACCTCCGCGAGTTGAAATGACACCAACAATTCTACTTTTAAGCGATTCATACAATATTTTTAAAAAGTCTAATGAAATCTTAGACCAGGCTTCTTTAATTGCTGCAATAAGCTCCTCACAGCTTTCATACTGCTTGCCTCCTTCATAAATTTGACGGGTCAGCCATCCCCAAAGGTTTTCAATAATGTTTAGATCAGGTGAGTATGGTGGCCACGGCAACAATTCCACATTTTCAGTAGCGAGAAATGCTTTTACAATGTGCGCGTTGTGAATCGGAGCATTATCTTGTTGTAAGTTCCACTGGATTGGTCCAAAAAGCTCTCTTATGGCTGGAAAAGCTGTTTGCAAAAGAGCTTTATAAGACATTCCTGTCATTTTGTGAGACACAAAAACCAACTCAAAGGCACCATCGTATGAAATGGCCCCCCATACCATTACTCCTCCTTTCTTGGAATGGTTGCGATTCAAAAAGCATACGTCTTTTCGGATATCATGAAAATTAAAATTATACCCATCAGGACCATCTAGGTTGAACTTTTTCTCATCAGAAAACACCACAGTTCTCCAATTTGAAACACTCCCAACCTGAGTATCCCATGCCATACGAAGACGCGCGAATTCCAACCGAAGTTCCTTTCTTGCAGCGTTTAGTGGTGGTCTTTTTTTGTAACTTTTTGAATTTCAAGTGTGGAGCACCTAAAATAGCTCGACGAACCGTTGATTTGCTGGCACTTACCCCCGCTAATTGTCTGATTTTCATCGTGGAGTGTGCTGAATTTTAGGCAATTCTTATAATCTTTCGCTTCCCGTGCGGTGTTAAGGCTGTTTTTGTCCTTCCTTTGTTATTTTTTCCATAGGTAGCAGGGTTTGATAAAAAATTTCGAACTGCTTTATCACTTCTTGATATTTTGCTTGCAATTTTCCGCATAGAAAAACCTTCTGAGTGGTAGGCCTCAATTTTTGCCTTTTCCGCCACCGTCAACATTTTTTTTTTACCCATATTCACTTTAATCACTCGGGAAAGCTTTAATAACGTTTACGCATTAACAAAATTTAATTTGCATTACCCAGCATTAAGAAATAACTGTAAAAATTCGTGCGTCTAACCAAGTGAACCGATTTTTTTTAAGCTTTTTTTGCACTAGTGGGAAGAAAGAGATCAAAACAACCGTTAAGTGTCTCTCACTAATCTTGAATTTAGTTTTTTTTTCGAAGAGAATTTAATAACCTTTCCAATAAATGCATTGTTTGGTAGTTCATGAAAAAAAAAAACAAACAGAAAAACTGCAATTTATTGAGAGAAAAATGGTGCGGCTAACCATGTGAACCGCACTGTACGTTCACGTAACTCAAATGATCCATCAACATCACGAATAATACCAAGGGGCCCCGATGGACGTCTCAAAATACAAGGATCATGCCATGTTTGCTCTGAGCAACGCATGCCCAGGCGAAAAACTAGAAAATGCTGCAACTTCTGTCAAAAACCTATATGTGACCAGCATAATTTAACTTAATAAATGTCATTCTTGCAATAATTGAAATATAGATTCTAAACTGAATTAAATTTACTCTTGGCTACTTTTTTTTATTACTTTTTCCACATAATTTTATTTCAGCACGTCTACAAAATATATGGGGGTACCCAGGTACCCTTCGCGCTGACTTACCGTGTACTCCTTTCGTATTGACACGAAGGTTAAACATTTTCTACATAATTTAATTGATAATTTTTTAAACATTAGTATCACTCTCCGTTCAGTGACTTCTGCACCTTGCACAGACATACGAACTTTTTTTTTTTGTATCTAAATCTACAACTAAAATAAAAATTAAAATAAAACAAAAAACAATCATTATAATAAAAATTCAAAAGAATTACTTAAGAGCGGGGACAAAATGTCATGAATGCAATTTGTCGGAATGGAGGATAAGTCTGTCTCACAGATACAAAAAAAAAACAAAAAACAAATGTTGCATCTATTTTTTACTCGTTGAAAAACATAAACACTAACAGAATGACTCCATTTTGATGTGATTGTGTATGCTACAGCATTCATAACGATGAGATATAAAAATAAATGTTAAGTGTTATTGTGTCAGTGGAATGTGTTTGTGTAGGTGAATGTGGATATGTGTGTGTAATTTGTATAGTGCACTCTAAAGTCTATACTGCACAAGCTTAGGAAGTTTTATTCTACCGTGTGAAATGAGATTATACTGAAAAATAAAACCTCAACCGGAAGAATTAAATGAGTTTTGATGTTAAAATAGGAAACGAAACGTAAAAAATTATGCTAGCAAAATAACGTGACAAAAAAAAAGGACACAACGTGATGTGTACGACATGCAATGGTCACAGGGCAAGTATTGTGAAAAATTTAAATAAAAAGCGGAACAAGCACCGACGAATATTTAAATTTCTATGTCTGCCATTTGTTTTATACAAAATCTAGTCCTTGCATGAATTATTTTTTTTTTTTTTTAAGAAGGATACGATTTTGGTTTGCGAATCAATCTCTATATGGTAATCTGTAAGTGAAAACTCCTTTGAAGGAGTGTTAACTAAGTGCTCAGTCGTGTTGTAGAGGGGGGGGGGGGGGGGGTTTGAACACCCGGACCCGGTCAATTTAAGTGCAGAAGTTGATTAAAAACATCAATATAGCTGCGGAGAAAAACTAACGAGAAGTTTATCCAATTAAACTGAAACTCGAATTAATTATCCAACACATTATTATCGCCCGGACAGTGATGCCGTGGTGCGGAGGTGGTACGAATTCGGACCTTGAGAGAACTACGTTCGAATAATTAATTAGCAAAAGCAATGAGAGCGCAAAGTTTTTTCTTTATAGATACGATAGCTGGTTAGAATTTGTGCGAAGGGTGGACTTGGATTGGATACAGTATGGAACTACTTCGACTTATGGGTGGATTTCCTGCTTCTCATACCCAGCATCCGAGCGTGTTGGCTAGAAGTACTTAAAGCTGTCATGGGTCTAAATTTGCATGCAATTTGTTTTAAGTCATTTCTGTTCATTTATTTAATTTTTTTGTTTGCATTTCTTTTTTTTTTTGAGTATAAATCATGTTTTGGATGGGTGGAGATATAGAGAGAAGAAAATTCGATTTTTTTTTTGTTTTGATTTATTTGTAGTCTACCATATTGTTAGAGACCAAGGATATCGTTGTCGCCTGTGCAGCCATATGATGGATAACTGAAAATTTATGTTTTATGAATGTTAATATGAAAATGAAACATTTAGTTACAAAAAAATGAAAAGAAAAAAATTTTTAGAAAACACTCATATGCATGAAGATGTAATTAGAGGTGTTTGTTGTGTTTGTTTGTGTTAGAAGAAGAAAATAAATTAAAATGCACACACAATGTACGAGTGTTTGTTGATGGATTTGGCAACACATTTCAGTGGGAAGTTGTTGCTGGTTTCATCCAACCGGATTTGACTTGCTAAATGATAAGCGCGAGTGTTGATAACAAGACGAAAAACAGGAACACTATGAACAGCATCCTGAAAATGGAACGGAATGAGTACACAGCCTGCTGTCCCAGGCGAAACAAGTTGTTTCGACATATTCGGACATCAGGTTGTCTAGCAATTTCAAGGGTAAGTCAGGCCCCTTCAACAGAGATGGTAGCGAATGTACCAAACGACCGACGGCCCCGTGTCCTAGGGGTATCGAATAAATTGGAACTGGCCCTAGTAACTAGTAACTAGTTTTTTTTTAAATGGTGGGTAGTTAACCCAAAGCACAACTCCCCACCATTTAAAAAAAACTAGTTACGAAGTAACCATTAGCCTCGGAAAGGACTGATTTTATTGTTGACGACCCTGCTAAACGAAAAAAGGACAACGACGTACGTATCTGCACCTGGATTGTGAGATTGACATCGCAGTACTTCGCATATGAATGCAACGAACTATAGACACATAACAGCACTGGCGACTGAGGCCATCGGCTGGGACAGATCAAGACATTTATACAACAGAGAGAGACGGATAGATACATAGAAGGAAAGACATAAAGCATACACCTACGTGCCACAGAGGAGGAGACGTCGATTTATATTGTCTCATGTTACCGCACAGGTGGCCTCAGATAAGCTGGCAATTTTCGTAGAAAACAAATGCTGCCGAAGCTGGGGCTTGAACCCGCAGCGCTTGGCTTAGCAGTCAACTACGCATTCCTCTGAGCCATGGCCACCTGCTGTGAGAACATTAAACAGGAGAGGTGCAAGCAAACAACTAGCGGAAGCCCTAAACTGCTACAAAGCAGACATTACTACCATCCAGGAAATACGATGGGATGGGTCTGGCAAAAAGAGGATGAAAAACTGTGACATCCACTACGGACTGAGTTATTGTGAGCAGAAATAGCGACTATTCGGATGCGGATTTGTTGTAAGTGCCAAACTTACAACAAATCCGCATTATAACAATCCTCATCAAGGCCAAATTCGCCAACAAAAGCCTTATATGCGCTCACGTCCCAACGGAGGAAAAAGATGATATAGCGACGGATTGCTTCTATGAGCTCCTTGACAAAACCTATGAGCGACTACCGAAGTACGATGTTAAAATCGTGCTGGGAGATTATAACGCAAGGGTAGGGAGAGAAGACATAGTTAGCAGTATTTTTGGAAAACATAGCCTACACGACAACACGTCTATTAACGGACTTAGACTAATTGACTTCGCTACGGCATGCCACTATGGTCAGCAAACGGTTTCCTTACCTCGATATGCATAAGGGGACATGGCGATCTCCAGATCAACTAACGCTCAAATTGATCACATTGCGATAAACAAGAGACACCCATTAAGTATTTTGGATGTCTGAACATTCCGAGGAGCTAACATTGATTCGGACCACTACCTTGTTGAAGACAAGGTAAGAATGCGGATATCAACATTCCAGAAATACTGTGAAATAATTTAATGTCGAGAGACTGTAATCGCAAGAGACCGCCAAGACCTTCGCGCAACGCGTATCCCTTAACCTCTCGATTGACACCATACCACCAGTACGAATGTCGAATATCAATTGCAACGATGCCAACAAGCCATTAGATCAGCCGCAACTGATGTGCTAGGTTTCTCGCGCCCACTAGCCAGAAACCCCTGGTTTGATGGGGAATGCCGACAGATGCTCGCAGCCAAGAACGAGGCTGAGCTGCAGATAAAGTGCTCCCGTTGAGCTCTATAGGCAGAGAAGAAGGGAAGAGCACCGGCTTTTCAGAAAGAAGAAAAAAGGGCAAGAAAAGCTAGCGATCGAGGATATAGAGAGGTGCCACTCCAGGAACGATGTTCGCAAGTTCTACCAAAGTGTAAAACGTCAAAGAAAAGGATACAATGCTCGAACAGAATCCTGTCGAGATGAACAAGGAAATACCGTAGTTGAGACACAGTCAATGCTGAGGATATAGAAGAACCACATCTGCAGACTGTTAAACGGCGATGACGAAAAACACTCCGCTGTTAGGCAGGACGAACAATTCAATGTTGGAAAGGACAGCGAAAACTGACAACCACCTGATCTGAGTGAAGTGAGGATAGCAATATCTAAACTCAAGCTAAATAAGGCTGCAGAGCTTTATAAAGCCGGCGGAGATGATTTGCCAAGAAACATCCACCAGCTTATAAAGCAAATCTGCTGGGATGAATGAACGCCTAGGAATGAAATTTCAGGGTCGTTTGCCCGATCCACAAAAAAGGAGACCCTCTGAACTGCACCAACTAACAAAAAAAAAAAAGAAGAATTTTGGCGCAACAGGCTCGTTAGTACCCTGGGCCAAGCTTTCTCACAACCAGTCATGTGTGCGTGTGTACTTCTTGAACGGCGAATTTGTGATGAGCTTCTCTTGACAACTGATACTACTCGGATTATTTGTCAGATCATCACAAGGGGAGGGTCAGTGAAAAATCACTTAGGTGTTGCTAAGGCTGGGAATAGAACGCAGACCTTCTGCCGGCACTGAGCCGTCTGCACCAACTAGAGGCATAAGTCTCCTCAACATCGCTTACAAAATCCTATCTGCCGTAATATGTGAACGCCGAAAACTGTTTACCAACAACCTGATCGGCCCTTATCAGTGTGGTTTTATGCCAGGAAAGTCCACAACCAATCAAATTTTCAGACTTCGGCAGATCCTGGTAAAAACGTATGAAGTCTAAATCGATTTCAAAGCCGCATTCGATAGCACTTGTAGAGACAAACCATACAGAGCCATTTCTAGGTTCGGTATACCGACCAAAATCGTTGGTCTGTGCAAGAAAACGAAGAAGAAATCTCGCTGCTCCATCAGGGCCGCAGACAGGGCTTACCGACACATTCGTTGCCAAAAAGGGATTCAGACAAGGCGATGTACTGTCATGTGACTTCTTTGAGAGGATTGAACAAAATTTCCGAGCCAACACAAGAGAAACAATCTTCGGTGCAACTACTAGAATTCGCCGACGATATTGACATCATTGGGAGGACTCCGCGTGATGAAATAGCCACGTTTGTTAGTATAGGGAAGGAAGCGGCAAAAATGGGTTAAGCAGTAAATGAGGGCAAGACCAAGTATCTGCTGTCCACACGAAAGGACACACAACATAGACGAATTCGACGGAACGTCACCACTGACAGATATAACTTTGAGGTAGTACGAGACTTTGTCTATCTCGGCTTCGCTATCAACTCTCAAAGCAACATCTCGCCAGAAATTAAACGAAGAATTACTCTTGCCAACCGCTTTTTCTTCGGGCTAAGAAGGCAATTCAGTAGTAAAGCCCTCACTCGAACTACTGAGGAGATCCTATATAAGACTTTGACCCTCCCAGTCCTGCTCTACTCAAAAGCGGATGAAGAAATCCTTGGTCGATTTGATAGGAAAATTCTTAGAAAAATCTTCGGTCCCGTTTGCATTGACGGGCTATGGAGACGAAGATTCAACCAAGAACTATACAAGCTGTACAGTGACATGCCCCTGCTCAAGAAAACTCCACATTCGACGTTTAAGATGGCTAGGACATGTAGAACGAAGGGACACCAATCCGGCTCGCAGAGTCATCCAGACGTCGGACGCAGAAGAGGAAGACCTCGCCTTAAGTGGCGCGCACAAGTAGAAACCGACCTCAACCAACTTGGAATGCGCAACTGGAGGCAGTTAGCTAAGGACGGGGATATAGCGCAACTTATGTACGTAAGTAAGTTGTGTTCCGTTTGAGAGAAAAAAAATCAGAATTTTTCGGCAGATTTACCCCTTTTTGTACTAAAAGTAATAAAATTTGATAGCCGTCAGTTTGACAAGAGTGATTTGGATTTTTTTTTATGATTATTTCCGTTGTGAAAAACGATTGTTTATCACTAAAATGGCAGCAGCTCTCAGTGAAATATTTGTTGTCAAAAAAGAAAAACAACTTGTGACTGAAAATTTGACAGCTGCACCAACACGCAATTGGCATACGGCCTAGTTGTGCTCCAAATTGAAAAGAAATCTGAATTTTATGACATCCATTAAGATATTTAGCTAAAGGCATTTAGATTTTTTTTGTTTTTTAGCAATGAATTATCTTTTTTTGAATTCGGAAAACGTCATGCAACATTACTGACATTTTTGAATTTTCAGCAAACCCGAATATGATTAGACAGATTTGTGGTTCCATGTGTCTGTCAGATTCAGATTTTCTACTTGAAAAGCTTTACAATTTTGTTGTTTTTGAAAAGTACGATAACTCTTAACTTAATCTGTCAATTTGCTGTTTAAAGGTTTGTTAATTAAATTATTTGTTGCTCAGTAGTGCCGTAAAAAAAAAAATTCAATTTAGTCGTTTTGTTTGTTAAAAAAAAATAATAAATGACATAAAATACTTATCGAAAGATACTGCATCCAATTACCAACTGACAGTTTACTGATTTTTACCAACAGGCATGTTTTGAACTGATTCTGACGTATGTGTAGTTTTTTCTCACTCATAAGCTCTCTCTTTTGCTAATTTTAGCGAACAGAAACGGCATTAAGTAAAAATGAGTAAGAATCAGTGAAAAGAAAATATTGCACAGGAACAGACCGAAGCAAGAAATGTCATCTTCTGTCAAAACATAACTTAACCTGTCACTGATATGTGTTCCAAATCCATAACAAACAAAGTACCAAACAATTTGAAAAGAAAACACAAATAAACGTTCGATAAACTGAAATAAAAAAAAAAAAGCACACACTGATGAAAGATACATGAAAACGGAAAACAACACAAAAAGTAAAGAAGAATCCAATATGGGTTCACCCAAGTTTTACCTCTGATCTGTTCGTTGTAGCAGTTGTTGGAGTTGTGAAGTAGTGTTGAATCCCAATGTTAATTGTTTCATGTTGTTTGTTGTTGTTGTTAATGATTTTTGATTTTGTGATTTTTTTTTTTTTGATTTTTGCATGAAGGTGACACACAAAAATTATAGAGGGAAGAAAGCAAAGGAAGAAGAAAAAGAAAGAAACAACAAAGAACCGAATTAGATTTTCTTGAGCCGATCCCATGACCACCTGTATATGGGTTGAATGGAGGTTGAAGGAGGAAGGATACATTTTTTGTTATTTTTGTAACACCAGGACACCAATGGAAGAAAAAGAAAAATTGAGGATGATTAGAGAAATGAAAACAAAATTCGAATCAGACACCAAGTGGCAAAGGACGTAAAAAGGATCTACTCGGGTGGAGTGATGCGGTCTACTTACTCGGTGTCTGTGATGCTGGTGAGCGGGGCGAGAGGTTGCATTGGCGCTACAATACTCGGTGGGGAGGACGCTCGTGAACCGTGTCGCGATGACAGTCGACTTTGGGGAATGCCTGGATTGTTGATGTCATTGACCATGTGATGGGGGGGCTTGCGATTCACTCCTGTAGAGAGGTGGTCCTCTTCGGCAGTGTAGGGGAAATGGTAGCCATTTTTGTCGGAGCCATCCGACATCCGGTCGGAGTGGTATTCCATTTGGCGGATTTGTTGGGCATGCTGTTGTTGTTGCTGCTGTTGCTGGTTCTGTTGGTAGTCGTTCTTGAGCAGGGAGTGTACGCTGTGCATGGACTCGCCGTATAATGGTTGAGCTTTGAGCGTGTAGTGGTTGTCGCGGGATCCGTAGATGTCGGGCGTAATACGCTCCTTCGACATGTAGGGGGAATCTGACTTTGCGGTGAGATATGTGTTGCCCAGAGTCCTCTGCTTGTCGTAAATCGTGTCGCTAAGGTATGCGCTGTCAGGGTGGAACGATCGCATGTGGTTCACAATTTGTGAACCACCATTACCACCGCCGTAGTCCTTCTCGCTGCCATAGTGACTGGGTGGCTTGGTGTGTCCCGCCATGTCGAATTGCCCATAGTTGTCTTGGTAGTCCTTTCGACGGCCATATAAGCTCTCACGTTCGACTTCGTATCCGTTATCATTGCGGACATTTTGGATGTTCTCCAAGATCGATGGCGGCATGTTTATCTTGTTCTGGTGTTGGTGTAGGTAGGATGTGTCTGTGAGGTCGGGATTCGGCAGGGGATTCGGTGAGTTGGTTTTGTGAGCGTGAATCACTTCATTGTCGGATCCGGTGTCCTGTGACCATCTGCCGATATTTGGTGGTGAAGGAAGGTAGGCATCCGGTAGTTGGCTTGACCATCGAGGAGCATAGACGGGTTTGTTTACACTCGGGAACAACTGTGGGCTTTGGACGACATTCAACTCTGGTGGGGTGGTTGCCTGAACATGTTCCGTGATGTTGGGCAAGTAAGATGGTGTCGCACTGACACCAGTGCTTCGGTGGGTTCCGGTACTTCGTGCTGTCCTCGACTCATCATCGTCACTCGAATGACTGCTGGCAAGTTCCAAGCTCCTGCCATCAGTTTCTGAGCCCGAATCTGAATCTTTTCGATGGCGACGTGGTTTGTCCTCACGCCGAGTACTGGACGATTCAAATCCTCGAAGGTAGCTGGGAGCTTCACTGGCTGAATTGTAGTTCGAGGTGGATGTTGACGTCTGCCTAAGTTGGCCGTCGCTAGAAAAAATAAAACAAAAGGTAAGAGTAACCCCATAGATACCAGAATTTATAACAAACCTATAAGGACTTGAGCTTGTCTTAGCAGTGCTCCTTGAAGTCGTACTTGACGCACTGATTCCGATGTTCCTTCTCGCTGTATCGTAGTTTCCGGCTAGGAAGTTATTAGGCCGCGCTGCATTGACATTATGCGAGCTGTTGCTGACCACAAGGGATGAATCCAGCAGAGGTACCTTCCGACCCATGCAGCGAAGGAATGTTCGATGTAGATTTTCCCTCACCCTCTTGTTGATGATGCAGTAGCCGATCAAGCAGAAGATGGCATGAAGAACGACAACAGCGGATAAGAGGATGCTGAGCAGCTGAGAGTTCTCCGACGCAGCAAGAACGGCAAGTACCCACATTACTCCCATCAGCGGTAGGGAAACCACCGACAACCATAATAAAGTTCGAAGATTACCAAACCCAAGCACGTGGTCTTTCAGTGTAAAGGCAGCTTTAACCGATACGAAGAGGATTAACAGATTGATGACTGACATTCCTGCAATTGGACCGACCAGCCACCATACCACGGGCTCATACACCGACAGCCAACAGCTATAAAGAAAAATCAGTGAAATTCAAAATGGCGGCGATTTTTAAGGCTGTACTTACAAAAGGCTATTTCCATATTCATGTGCCCTCACTCCGACAGACAGTCCGACGACTATAGCTGGAGCACCATATCCCATAGAGAAGTAGAATCCCATCGGGCCATGATTGATGTCTCTCATCTCGGTCAGCATGCGGTACAGATGCACACAATCGACAGTGGTCCAAGCAAATGCCGCCAGCCATGTGTAGTGCAAGCAAATCGCAATCAACTTGCAGGGGAACTCGTTCTCCAGAAGATTCCTTCGCGACTGCATTCCAATGAAGAACAGCATCTCGGCGAAGAACACACAAAGAACGATATTCTGATGGATCGTGTTCGAGTTCGTTTGCATTCCACGAAGGAGGCCTAGCGCAACCAAAACGCTGAACAAGATGGGCAGGGATAACATGAACGCGGAGTATGATGTAATTTGCACGAGCAGAGATGGTTCTGGAATATCCTCAGGATCGATGATGTCCACGATCACTGCATAGTTGGAGATGTGCGAGCACGAGCAATTGATCATGATCGCTTCACCTTCCACCAGCGGTTCATCGAAATCGGGAATTTCTGTTTGACACCCCAGCCGAGTCCATTGGTTGGTGAAAGTGTTCCACCGAACGCATTGAGGGTTGGACCGCGGCCCGAATCTAGCCGGATCGATGTCAAGCCACATTTGAAGTTTGATGGGCTGGGAAAGGTGTGGCGATCCAAGCGATCTGTACGTCAGATGTTTATTAACGGTCTGCTGATCTTCTGAAGGGTAGATCACCTCTGCTTGTCGTTTTACCAGCCTTCGATTACGGTATGTGGACTCATTTTCTCGCGACATAGTTCCTTCGCTCTTTGTTTTATCAGTTTCGCTAGAGGAAACCCCATGTGAGGTGTCCTCTCCACTGGATCCTTGGAATTCTATGTCACTCTCGTCAAAATGCACCCGAATGTCTGGTTCACCTTCGAGTTCCACCTCTTCAGAGGCTTCAATCTCATGGGCGATAATTTTGATGTTCTCGTTCATTTGCTCCTCGCTGCTGCGATCCTTGGTGCCGGGCACATCGAACACCTCAACTGTTGAGTCATCCGATTCAGACTTCACTGGAGTTTTGGTAGAGATCTTTCGCGAGGGGATCTCCACGCGTTTGTCTTCATCATTGCTGGGCACCAAGATGGCTAGGGAGAGTATTGGTGTGGCCACTTGGATGTCAACCCCCCAACGTCGGGTTATTGTCTCATCGAACATCTCGGGGAAGAGCTCTCCAAGGTCTTTGTACTGCGCGTAGCTGACAATAGCTCGGTAGTCACTTGATCCCTGCGTCACTTCATTCTTCTCTGGTGGCTGGATTCCCAGCATGTCTAACGGCACCAAGACCTTCGTATACTTGTCAAATTTGTTTTTGTCCTGGATGTAGTTGTTGTACTTCGGGAATGAAATCACTGGCTTCTGCTTCGCTGAGTGTTGTAGGAAGCCGCTGGTGTCAGGTAGAATCACACTCTCGGTGGTGAACTGATTCGGTTTCAGGAACTTTGTCTTGTGGTACTCACTGAGTTGTTCTGGCTCGTACCCGAACAGTGACTCGGTTGTCACAATGTCCAAGCCCATTATCATGTTCTTCTGGACGATTTCAAAAGGATTTGTGTACGTGTCATGTTGCGATCGTGCAAGGACTATCATGTACTTATTGAATGCATCGATGAGGTCATCGGGACCGCGTTGAATCAACTCCATGGCCCGTTTCCACTCCTTTTCGTACTTTTTGTCTAGAATCACACTTGCACTGTCCACCAGGTTCTTGATGAAATACTTATCCTGACTGTGTGAGAGGTTTAAGCCGCTCTGCATTAGCTCGTAGTTGATCAGTTCATGGAGGATACCTTCAGTGACTAGAAGATCGGCCCCGTAGAGTCTGTCATGGGTAAACTTAACCTCATCGGATAGGTAATCCATTTCAAAATCGTCCGACCACATGTTGTTGCCTTCGTTGAGAAGGAACGATGACTCCATTTTGTACCGTCGGCCATCCTTAATTTTGGGTTTCTTTACAGTGCCCGAACGATCCACAGTCTCACATGCATGCTGGAGATTTTCGGCCATTTTTACAGACACAAAGGAGTTCAACTCCAGCTCCATTTTTTCCAGTTGCGACAGTTGTTTTCGAAGCTCAACAAACGGTTCCGAGGTGCAATTAAACATGTCTGCATGTCCCCAACCGCCTGATGTGATATCACACACTCTTGATCCCTTACCTCTGTTAGGGGTTGGACAGTTCTCTATTGTTGTGCTTCCCAGGGGAGTTCGTGGCCACCAAATACCTGCAGAGAAAGATCTCGGACAGGCATCATAGACTACCTCGCATCCATTTAAAGTCACCTCTGCGTAAGGATTCGAACAAGAGTCACATCGTCTTCCGATGACACCCTCCCGGCATTCACACTGCCCAGTGAGCTGATTACATGCGCTGTTGAAGGATCCAATGGAGTAGCAGTCACATGGTATACACGCGGTCTCATTCAGTGGCTGGTAGTGGTTGTTTTTGCAGTAGCACTGCCCAGTAGTCTTGTTGCAGTCTGGGTGGTAGCCTTGTTTAAGATTGCACTTGCAAGGTCCACATCCTTTTTCTCCCCACCATCCTCCCGGGCATGGCTGCTGGACGACCTTTTCGCAGTACTCTCCATGTTGCAGCGTGCTGTTACACTCACAGCGGTATCCTCGAGGTTCGTTGACATTCGCTCGGCATACCCCAGCTGAGCATGGCTTTACGGTACATATGGGAGCACAATCAGGACCAACATTGCCTGGTAAGCAGTCGCAATGAGCTTCATCCCAGCTTGTTACGCAAGTCGAATGCATTGGGCAGGTATCGGGACACTCCGCTCTTGAAACACATCCATCATCGACATTCTCCCGAATCGTCGGTCGACTTAAAACCGACCCAGGTGCTCCTATTCGAACATCCTGGATGCATCCTTCAAAAGGCATCAAGTCTGAGACAGTTCCAAGCGATCCATCTGGACTGCCGATAACGATTTTACCCACGTAAAGCCCTTGAACTTTCTGCGACATAGGAACCACTCCTGTCCTCTGACCGTAGTCCACGGAGAACTGAATCTCTGCTCCCAGCCACTTGATTTCCACCCGATGCCAGACTCCGTCGGCTAAATCGGCTCCAGAAAGGTACATTGGTTCATTGTCGTATATGTAGTAAAGGATGCCATCCTTGAGGCACACAAGCGCGGAGCTATTCTGACCAATCTGGATTTGGATGAGGTAGGCATCTCGTTGACGAGTTCTTATGGAAAGCGAAGTGATCCAAGGCAGCTGAATGGGTCTCAAAAGTGGGTTAAAACTCAAACTACCATCCCCAGAGAATCTCCACGGAGCAGGGATCGGTTCTTGACATGCATTACCAGCGAATCCTTCTGGACACTCACAGGTATACGTGTTCCATCCTTCTCGACACACTCCGTTGTTGAAACAGGGATCTGACGAGCACAACGATGCACGCTGAGGGCATCCTGAGATTGTTCCGTTGTCCGCAACGTATGAGTTTAGATCCACATAGCGTTCATCTATCTTTAAGTCCGAGATGCAGCCCACAAAGTCTTGGTTCTCAATCGGAAAGTGGGCGGGTATTCTCGGAAGACCTCCTATTTGCAGAGGGCCCGTCAAATCCAAGAACCTGTGGCATGTTTCTGTCAGCGAAGCGCACTTCTTGTCCAGCACAAGAGTTGTCTGATTGGCGCAACTCCATCGATCACCAAGGTTTCCTGCCAAAGCTATCGCGGTGTCACAATCATCCAGCGATAATGTTATTGTCCGATTTAGGTAACTAACTTCCACCGCGTGCCAATTTCCATCTGAGACCTTTGGAATATGGCGCACAACCACGGATTGGATGCGGTCGCCCAATGAAAATGAAAAGGAAACGTAGCCTTCGACGATCTCCAGTGCGATAAAGTCATGCAGCTCATTGTACCGCCCGTTGTATAGCAGCAGTCCGTTTTCGTTCACAGTGGCAAAGCGAAGTTTTAGGTTGAACCGATGCCTCTGCTTCAAGCTCTCAAAAGTGAGGAAGGAATTTCGGGAAAACGATCGCGACCTCAACTCGCAAGTTGGAGTATATGGCGGCGGCTGAGAACTGGTGAGGAGAGTATTCATGCAGGAATGGCCCCCATCGCATAGTTCCGCAGTACATGGCTTCAACTTTGATATGTTGGTCTCGCAGTTAACTCCGGTATATGCAGCTGTACAAGTGCAAGTGTAGCCACCTTCTCTTCGATGGCATTTGCCTCCATTGAGGCAAGGATCTGAGTAACACAGGTCCACTTCAGTGTCGCAGAGATAGTGCTCCTTGCTGCCAGTAAAACCTTCTGGGCACGAGCATGCAAATGTATTCACCGGGTATATAGGACGAAACAGGACTGTGTCGCTGTGAATAAACTCCGAAGCATTACCGAACTTCAACACAGTCAGGCACTCCTCGAAATTCAAGCACGGTTCACGAACACAAAGGTTGTCATCGAATGGAAGGACTTCCACTGTTGCCAATCGGGCTAAAATTGCACGGTTAAGGTAAACCCGCTCCTGCAGATACTGTGGCGTGTAGTACTCTTCATGAGATACATCAGGTCTTCTTGCTGAAAAGCTCACATTAAGAATCCTTGAAGTCACGTCGGTATCATCTTGTATGGAGAACATGTAGATATTCTCCTTCGGACAAGGAATGATGGCTGCCAGACCGTCTAGGAAGAAATTCAACAGAGGCGAGAGGAAAGCCTCTTCTGTCATCTCATTTAAACGAACTGTCACCGAGTTGAAGAGCATATCCTCGGTGATGAGTCGCACCGACAATTGCATGATCGCCTTGGCTTCATTGATCCCATCAGAGACGGATACCTCCATTGTTGCAAACTTCGGCACATTTGTATTCAGCTGGGGGCTGAGGATCAATCCTCCAGAAGTCGTATTCAATCTCAAGAGATTTGCGTTATTTCCCGAGAGGATCCTGTATGTCAGTTTGTCCGTAACATCAGCGTCAAAAGCCGGAATCCGACCGATCTCTCCACTGGGAAAGTGATCACGAAAGTTATTGAAGATTACTTGGAAGTCTCTCAAGATTGGCGCGTTGTCATTAACATCGGTGACCATGATCTCAACATGGGCATCATTGCGTAGCGGAGGACTTGCAGCTCGAATAACCAATTCAAATCGTTTTCTCGATGATTCGTAGTCCAGCTCTGTCATGGTCAATAATTGTGCTCTCTCCGAACCCGGGCGTGTGACCAAAGAAAACGAGTTTGAGTCATCGCCTCCAATGATCGAGTAATGAACTATCGCGTTGACCCCTTCATCTGGGTCGTGAGCATGAATTTCGCCAACCACTGATCCAACCGGGGAGTTCTCAGGCACGTACAAAGTGATCTTGTCCGATGAAAATGTGGGCGGCGAGTCGTTAACGTCCTCCAAGCGAATTTGAACCTCCACAGAGCTGCTGAGTGGTGGTGAGCCTTTGTCAACTGCAATCGCTGTTAGATGAAATGTAGCGACAGACTCCCGATCTAAGCCTTTGTTTGTCCTGATCGTTCCTGATGTTGGATCGATCACGAATGATCCATCTTCCTCGTCTTTGTCACTGAGGATATATTTTATCCGACCGTTAAGCCCCATATCAGGATCCGTTGCAGAAACTTGTACAACAGAGGTTCCTACTAAAGCGTCTTCCAAGATCGATGCCTGGTACAGTGGATTCTTGAACACCGGCGGATTGTCATTCACATCTGTGACACTAATCTCCACGTCCGTTGTGTCACTCAGTGAAGGATTTCCTCCATCCTTCGCGGTCACAGTCAAAAGGTAGCCGCTTGTAGTCTCCCGATCAAGCAGTGCATTGGTGACGATCGCACCTGTTTGTGAATTAATCGAGAATGGATCATGTGCACCCATGCCATTTATGCTTTCGTCGTTCAGGGAATATGTGACCTGCGCGTTGATCCCAACGTCACTATCTGTAGCTGATACCACTAAAACCGTGGTACCAATAGGGGCGTCCTCAAATACCGACGCGCTGTAAGGTGCATTCTCAAAGATCGGAGCAAAGTTGTTAGCGTCCGTCACATTGATATTTACTGTCGCTGTGTCAGTTCTTCCACCAGAATCAGTTGCTGTCACTGTGAGGAGAAATCTCCTTTCCTGCTTGTAGTCCAGAGACTGCGCGATTGTAATCAGTCCTCTTCCGTTTTGAGAGGTGATGGCAAACCTTCCTCTAGTGTTGCCAGTGCTGATCTCATAATGCAGCCTCGAGTCCTCATCGGGATCGGTTGCTGTGACGGTGGTTACTGGGGTTCCAGGTGGTTGATCTTCACCCACATTCGCTTCATAATACTTTGGTCGGAATGTAGGATCGTTGTCATTGATATCTTGAACTGTGATCACCACGGATGAACTCGCAGATTTTGGAGGAACTCCTCCATCTTTGGCAATTACTTGGAATGTATAGCGACCCTGCTCTTCTCTGTCTAGCTGCTTAATAGTCTGCACCCATCCAGTGCGAGGATCAACCGCGAGTGGGAAGTTGTCATCCCTCTCAGAGATGCTATAGGTGATCTCAGCATTAGCGCCGACATCGGAATCGTACGCCTGCACGCGAATGATGTTGTAGCCAATTGGAACGTTCTCCAGTACGGATTCTTGGAATTGAGAGGTGTAGAACCGCGGTGCGTTGTCATTTGCATCGATCACATTCACCAGAAGTTGGGTAGTGTTACTTCTCGATGGGCTACCTCCATCCTGTGCACGAACTACCAGCCGGTAACTATGTACACTTTCATAATCTAAAGGCTTGACCAAAGAGACATCTCCACTCATAGAATCGATGGAGAACACCGATTGGGTGTTGCCTCCGATGATCGCATATCGAATGGCGGCGTTGTTTCCTTGATCGGCATCGGTTGCCTTGATCTGAGCCACCACATTATCATCACCCCACTGATCCTCATTCACCTGCACTGTGTAAGTTCTTTCACTGAACTGTGGGTAGTTGTCGTTATCATCGAGGATCTTCACCAGAACAGTAGCGGTAGCAGTCTTCCGCTCACTTTGTAGCGATGCCATGTCCGTTGCCGTCACGATCAGTGTGTAGCTCTCAGATGCCTCGCGATCCAGAGAGCTTCTAGTTGAGATAACACCTGTTCTTCCATCGATTCGGAAGGTATTAGCATCTTGCTCCTGGGATGTTGTCCCTCCACCTGTAACGCTTTCAATTCCATATTCGATCTCGGCGTTTTTTCCGATGTCCTGATCAGTGGCGCGCAGAGTGATCACCGTCGATCCGACAGTGGCTCCCTCTCGTATACTGGCCTCGAACTGCTCCGCTTCAAAAGTAGGACTATGATCGTTACAATCGAGGACGTTCACTTGGAGGGTGGTCGTTCCCGATCTCGGTGGAAAGCTGTCATCTGTAGCCACAACTCGAAAGTAGTGAACATCCATCAGCTCTCGGTCCAAGCTCGCTGATGTTGTCACAACACCCGATCGAGAATCGACTTTGAACAAAGACTGCGATCGTGAGTCCAAGAGGGACACCATAGAGTATACAACTGGGGAATCTTCGGGATCTCTAGCCCGCACGGTGTTTACCGTCACCCCAGCAGGTTGCTCCTCCAAAACAGATGCCACATACAATGCCTGCTCGAAGTACGGACTTTGATTCCTCAGTTCCCTTCGAACTCGCCTGGCTATGTCGGTGTCATTAAACTCCTGATGATGGTACACAATCTTCAAACGATGATCAGAGTCCACAATATCGTTGCGATTGCAACGAATGTTGAACGTTATTATCACCTTCCACATGGACTCGTGGATACAGACATCTCTACTCGCCACCAAATCCCTATTCTGAGACTCGATCAAAAACCGTTCGTCATTTACATCCAAAAAGTTCACCTTGCAGTTTTGACACACCGACTTGGGTAGGAAAGCGTTCAAATTGTTGATAAACTGCGACTTTTTCAGGCAAATCTGGTTCCACTTATCCGTCGTGTGGATCGCATAAGACGCATACGTCTCTGAGATCCACTGTTTGGCATCGGCCACCCGTCTATGCATGCTTCCAATGTCAGTGTCGAAATCCTTTGACCTCCTCTTTCGACTCAGAATTCTATGTCTCATTTCGTTGTCATAACTGTCGCCGAATATAAGATCGCCATCTTGAAATTTTCGACTGTCATTGTGATTGATCTCGTTGATCGTGTTATGGCCTACATACTCGCCATAAAATCTCTGATCAAGGTCTTCTGAACCCACAACCTGGATATACCTCCTCCGTCGTCGCTTCGAATATCCAGTATCCTCTTCCTCAAAGAGTCTTCCATACATCTCCACTCTTCGATCGTCGTTACAGTTACTTCCCGACACGAATATCCGTATCGGCAGACTGTAGTAGTCTATGCTTCTTAACCGATTTGATGTCGAGTCCACGTAGAACGTGAACAAGTTCGGATAATAAATTCCATCGCATTTCAGGTGCTTCTTCAGCTGAATTTGGCCATCTTTGTGATTCACCTCGACCAGGTGATGCACAAAATGAGCGGACTTGTGTGCGTTGATCTTGTAATGCCGCTCCGATCCGAGCTTATACACGGAAGCGTTAAATATCACGGTGCCCGGTTCGATCGCCTCGTTCACTATTATCAGATACGAGGCGGTTTGTACTGTTAGCAGGCTTAGCATTATGCTAAATGCGAAGACTTGTGGCACTGAGCCCCGCATGCTAGATCGTCGTCTATGGCTCAACATGACATCTGTCTGTTGTTCGTTTGTGTTTGAGTGTTGATTTTGTGATGGTGGTGATGTTACAATGGCGGACATCGTAGCTTGCAGTTCAGTACGTCTGCGCTATGTTGTTATCTGAAAGGAAAAAGGGGAAATTTTAGCCTTCGTTTGGAACAGTTGAGAAAAGACTTGGTTTATAAAAATGGAGGCTGAGTAGTATATAGGGGAAATATGTCAGTCAAACCGATGATTAATTAAAAAAAACCTATGAGACCTTTATTTTCATAAACATTGAAGTCTGTAGCTTTGTACAGGCTACTCAAGGCGATTTAATTGCCGGTGCAAAACCTTTTTCAGCCCTATGGATAGACGAAATCGAAGTTCTAAACAATCCGCCGACAACAAGCTGGTAACCGTTTTAGGTTTGGCTCAACGTACTTCAGCTGTTGCAATTCATAGCTGTGGGTAACTGTGGGTCTTCCGGTGTAGGCAAAACGGAACCAACCGAGGGCAGACACAGGGAGTGTTTAAAAAAGATCCATAGCTGATCTTCTTCTTCCCTTTTCGGAATGGTTATGGTCCGGATACTGCTCTCCTATTGGGACTCTGGTTGGATTCAACAGTTTCAGCTTTAATCTTATTCTGGATCATGGCGTCATTAAGGTAAGGCTCTTGTTAAATGTGTATCTCTCAGAAGTTTTAGGACCTTCCTATCTTTTCAGATTCGGGAAGGAACGTTCTTTGAACATGAAAATACTAACTGAGCCGGTCGCGATTGGTTTTTATATTATAGGTTCTCTCAGGACCTTCGAACTTCAGGCAATTTTTTTTTTTTTTTTTTATAATTTACACGTACTCAAGGGGTTATGAATACCCTTTTATATGTTACCATAGTACGAGCGTTAGAGAAGGGGAAGAAAGAGAGGATAGGAAAGATTTTGGATGTAGTGGAGACTTAAACTCCATGGGTGGTGTCCGAACTAGCTTCGGGGAGTCACTTTTTCTTGTGTTCGTTAAATTTGAAGAAATTCAAGATGGTGTGCATACTTTTTTTTAGGTATTACACCGACCTTTTGTTTCTTTTAAATAAAAGTGAAATGGATTTTGGTTGGGATTGAACGCGCAACCTTCCACTCAACAGACGAACACATTACCACTACACCGCGGCCACCCACATTGTCGCAATTTGTCGCACCGTTGAAAAGTTCAAGCGCGAGAACACTGTTTTGGATCTCAAACCACCAACTGGGCAAAGAGTGATGCGAAATGAAGAAAACAAAGCCACCTTAACGGTAAGTAATGAAGAAGCCCCGAAAATCTTCAATAACGTTGATCAGCTGTTTTGGACATCGGGAGAGAGCCAATCCGGGTTACTTTGCCATTATGCTGATGCAAAAATTGAAGCCGTACGACTATAGACGACTTCGTGAGATCCCTTTTTATACGCTGGAATGTTTTTTTTTTTATATAAATTGTTTTTCCTGTCATTATCTTGCCTTTTGTCGTACATGTCACGTCTGGGTACCTACATGTCGTTGGTGTTTCGTCTGGTATCATCTGTGCTCGTCATTTATTGTAACTAGCACCATTTTATGTCTTGCCTGAGCTGCGTATCTAAGATTTATTTTATGTCTTCTAAAGTCTCGTCTGAGTTTTGTATAGTCAGCCTAAATCATCGATATATTGCCAATTATTGTCTCGTCTTGACTTCATGTCGTCTGTATGTATCATCGCTCTTTAAAGCGTGCTCAGGTAGTGTAGGCAGGTAGAAGTGGCGGTTCGATATGAACACAAGTAGTACTTTTTGTCACCCCGACGCGTGTGACCTATATTATGATTGCTATTGTGGATGTGATGCAGGCGGTCTCTAGATCCATCCTATGAGGTTTAGAAAAGGGATAAGATCTTGTATCCTTTTACCCGAGACATTGCCGGACATTTGCAGATAAAATGGGAGAGGGTTTCTCTCTAATTTGTGTTCCCGAAACTGCGGCATTGAGGGTTGTATGGGATCCCTAGTTTGGCCACGTGGTCTTAAATTGGCAAGTGCACCGTGACTATCGCCGTAATTCTTGCGATATCTGGGCGGAATCTATTTAGTAGATCGTTTGTTCTGTTTTTGTCGTAGGAGGGCCATATCGTCCTCGATATGACGCAATTTGTTAGCCTTCTCCATTTGGAGTCGGCCTTTTTCAGGAAGTATGAATGCATTTGTCCCTTAAACGCACCTATCGGGATACGGACCCTTGCCGCAAGTGAGCCTTAAAGAGCTGAGCCTTTCCTGGCTAGCTCGTCTGCACGATCGTTTCCTTCAATATTACTGTGCCTTGGAACCCAGAGAAGTGTAACCCTGAAGCGTTCGCCAAGGTGGGCAAGTTTTTTCCGGCATGCCTGTACCAGTTTGGAGGATATGGTAGCTGAGTTGATGGCCTTTTTGACCGCTTGGCTGTCTATGACTCTATGAGAATAGAAATATTTTGCCTTTCCGTAGTGTCAGGCCCCAGTAGCGTACAAGCCTCTCGGATAGCCAGTAGTTCTGCCTGGAATACGCTGGCAAGGAGGATATGGTAGCTGAGTTGATGGCCTTTATGACCGCTTGGCTGTCTATGAGAATAGAAATATTTTGCCTTTCCGTAGTGTCAGGCCCCAGTAGCGTACAAGCCTCTCGGATAGCCAGTAGTTCTGCCTGGAATACGCTGGCAAGGAGGATATGGTAGCTGAGTTGATGGCCTTTATGACCGCTTGGCTGTCTATGACTCTATGAGAATAGAAATATTTTGCCTTTCCGTAGTGTCAGGCCCCAGTAGCGTACAAGCCTCTCGGATAGCCAGTAGTTCTGCCTGGAATACGCTGGCAAGGAGGATATGGTAGCTGAGTTGATGGCCTTTATGACCGCTTGGCTGTCTATGAGAATAGAAATATTTTGCCTTTCCGTAGTGTCAGGCCCCAGTAGCGTATAAGCCTCTCGGATAGCCAGTAGTTCTGCCTGGAATACGCTGGCAAACTCCGGTAGGAGATATAAAACAGATATTTTCGGTGATTCCGAGTATTCTCCGGACACCACACCACAGTTCATCTTAGATCCGTCGGTGTAGGCGACCTTGTCAAAATCTCTTACTACTTCGTTTCTCTTCCACTAAGTTCTGCTAGGAAATCCTACGTGGAAGCCTTTCTTGAAGCTTATTGGGGGTGAAATGTAGTCAGTTGAAAACGTTACCATGTCGTTTGATATCGACTCCAGGCTTTTACTGTTGCCATACGGCCTTGCAAGATTCAACCAAAAATTATACGAGCTGTACAGCGACATGCAGCTGGTAAAAAAAAACTCCGCATTGGACGTTAAAGACGGCTAGGACATGTAGAACGAATGGACACCAACACTCCGGCAGAGTCTTCGATTTCCAGCCAGACGTTGGACGCAGTAGAGGAAGACCTCGCCTTTAGTGGCGCGCACAAGTAAAAACCGACCTCAACCAAGATGGAGTGCGCAACTGGAGGCAGTTAGCATGTTGGTTGAGGCCCAGGTTCATTCCGGACTGTAGCGCCACTTATGTAAGTAAGTAGTATACGGCCTTGCATTCCAGCTTCCTGGTTGCTTGAGTCTTACTGAGCTACATAAAGCGGTATCTTAAGTGTGTAGGTCGGGAGGCAAGAGATGCAATAGTACAGTAAGGGTACTCGTTGGGTATCTTAAATGTGTAGGTCGGGAGGCAAGAGATGCAATAGTACAGTAAGGGCACTCGTTGGCGCTGACCTCAGAGCCCGTTCTTTGCAGTCTTTTTGGTTTTGTGATGTTGAAGCCTTTACTCAACGCGGGCCAGTGTAATAGTGAGCCGTATGTGAGAATTGGATGTACCACTGCTGTGTACAAAGGTTTTGCTGCAAACGTTTTGCCAAAGGTTTTGCTACAAGCATAGAAGGCATCACACGCCTTTCTTTAGGGCCGCCCAGATTGCATAACTGTAGGTGGTATCTTGTATCGCAGTCAAATGTGAGATTCATTTCTTGCATGAAGTAGCCATTCATTCTACTTCAAGCTACAGATTCACATTGTGTAAGCGCTTACGGCATCCCTTATGTTTTTAACTTTTGAATCAGCTACAGATACGCATTCTGGGCGGCCCTTTACTCTATATTCAGGCGTGCTCAATTAACGGATCTTTTGGACATTTACCTCCGCTGTCATTTTTAGATTCAGTGAAACAACATTCTTAGCAGTGTGGAACATTATCTGTCCAGCAGCAGTTTCCTTACTTCGTGGGTTATAATAATGATGAATTTCTTGCATGATTTTTTTTTAACTGGAAGGAAATTTTGGTATTAAATCGTTTTGATGGTGAAAACTTGATCAGATACGAGCTTGCGATCCACACAAGGATACACACCAATATTGAGAGTAATAAGTTCATTTGAAGTATCTATATGCCGGATATCAAAACCATATTTTAGTCACAGAATTTTCTGCTGAATTCTGCGCACATCGCAAATTCGGTAATTGCGTTCAATTAACAGATTTGTCGATGTGTCTCTATAAGTGGACCCCACCTATTCGCTGTGCCTGCTAATGTATTCTATTGGTCTTGCACATGTCTTCCGATATATTCCCTGGGTATCATTTCGATCGTATATAGTCTGTATAGTCGTTTTATGGAAGAACTTTCTTATATCTCGTCTGGGTTTCATAACGTCTGTCTAAATTTTTTTTTTTACAAAGAGACAACTTCATGTCCAAATCTGCGTTTCAAAAAACTACACGCTGGACGCTGAAAATAGCTAGGGCAAGGTTTTAGTATTTTGAAGCTCTAAATACGTGGTGATGAAGGCACCGTTGATTTCAAGGAATTTTGGGAAGGTGTGAATCGGATTTTATGAAACGAAAAATTGTAACGAAAAAGTGTAACGAGAGTGAAAACTTCAAATTTATTTATAAGGTTAAGGCTATCAGAGAATGAGATAAAACGTGTTTCTATATAACTATTAATCAGAATACAGTTTCACTTCCACTGCTAGTGAGCTCACACTCGATTTGTTAACATACGAGGTTCGCATTGATACGGTACTAGAGAGCTATCTTTCAGGCATTTGCTTAAGTCTTGGATTTCATAAAGATAAATTTATTACCCGATAACTTTATGGTCCTTCCCATCCAAACTAGAATACACACCAAGTACACGCTACACTGTCTTTGAGCCTCACAAAGTATCTACTTGCTTTCGTTTTACAATTTTTAATTAAAAACAAACAAAAAATGTAATAAACGTTTCAATACAAATTAGCGCGAATATTAATTACGAAAAATATAAAATTTTTCCTTTTTGCTTTTGAATGGCGCAA
The DNA here is from genome assembly GCA_949824845.1 of Rhingia rostrata. NCBI lineage: Eukaryota > Metazoa > Arthropoda > Insecta > Diptera > Syrphidae > Rhingia > Rhingia rostrata. The sequence goes on along the minus strand of OX463758.1, from coordinate 72,270,651 downwards.
TTTCATGACATAACAACATCTACACAACCAGCGAGACTAATGTATTTGATGTTGCATCCTTTTTCTGCAAAGTGTTGGGTAAAATCAAATATATCCCTCTCGTCATAGTTGCCTTATGACGTTATGTAACCAAAGCTTGACGGGGAACGAGAGTCTTTTACAACCAATTAGCAGGCTCCTCGAGAACGGGTACATCAAGACAGCAGCAATGGCGGACAAAGAACCGTCGATTTTTTAATTGGAAAGAAATTTTGTAATTAAATCGTTTTGATGGTGGAAATTTGATTAGATACGAGCTTGCGATCCACACAAGGATACACATCCATATTGAGAGTAATAAGTTCATTGATGTATGTAGGCGGGAGTATCTATATGACGGATATCAAAACCACAGTGTTTCTTGTAACCGTCAACTGATTATATACTCGAAAAGGTATAGGCGGATGTTTCCAAACGATGAAGGATGATAATTAAGAATTGCATCTACCAGTGGAGGGATTTACACCACCACTACCGTCAAAATGCGATTCGACGACTGGGGGAAATCATGAAACCCTGAAGAGCACTCGTAATAAAAAGACAAGAGTCAGATGGGATATAGGAGACAGGAGTGCGTTTTTACTTCTCGCATCTCACTTGCTGGTTGCTGATGAAAATGATGAACTAAATTCGATGGCTGCAAACAGGATATTGCACTGCAAATGAAGCGAATAACGAGTTCTGTGTGTACAGGGTGATGATGTTATTTTGTGGATTTCGATTTGAGAGGGAATACTTTGTACTGTGTATTGCGAGATTATTGCGGAGACAGTTTTAAATCCAGACGTGACATGTATGTCCATACGACATGAACAAAGACGAGACAAAAGTCACAACACATGTACAGACAGTGAAATGTAATTCATTCGAACATGGAAATTCGAAAACAGAATTTTGTTGCCTGGGAAGAGGTGGTAAAAACAGATGGGCCAAAAGAGATCACCCTATTGGAAGATGCTCTTATTTTTGCAAATGGCCGCAAATGTCAAATCTGTTTTGACATTTGTGGACTAGACAGATGTAGAATACAAGTGAACAAGCCATGGAGCGATACACTCCCCAAAAACACGGAATATCGAAGTGGAAGATTTTTCGACCAAAATCAACAAGAACAAGCAAAACTATCACTTCTGGTGCACCGAAAATCCACGAGTATTGCACGAGGCGCCATTGCACCCGCTCAAAGTTACTGCATGGTTCGGTGTTCATGCTGGAGGGGTCATCGGGCCATTTTTTTCGAGAACGCCGCAGGTCAAACGACAACAGTGGACAGTGCGAGCTTAAGGGCCATGTTAACCGAGTTTTTTTTTTCGCAATTGGAGGAATTAGGACTGGAGGACATGTGGTTCCAACAGGACGAAGTAACGGCACACACTGGGGCACACATCGGATGACTTCTTTGGGCCCACCTTTTAGTTTTTGAATTTCGAAAATGTTAAAGGGCCAATAGACAAGCCATGCCTGAATGTAGAATAACAAGAACAAAAAAATTGGTGAAATCCGCGAACCAATGTAGTGATCTGAGAGTGACCTGTGCTTTTCGAACGGTATGTGTCATCGCGGGAATCCTATAAAGGCCATATAAAGCCCGATTACGACCAGGTCTTGAATACTGTTCTCATTTTTGGAATTCGGCATTGGAACGTAAACTGAACTTACTGTTCAGTTAGATTTCAGTTAGATTTCAACTTCTCACCTAGCTACAAGCTTCAGAGACAGATACGCATTCTGGGCGGGCCTATTTCTTGTATCAATTTACCCTCCATGCAACTTCAAGCTAGAGTTTCACGAAGATACACATTTTGTAAGCGGTTATGGGTCGCCTTGTTTCTAACTTCTCACCCAGCTACACACTTCAGGTACTGATACGCATTCTGGGCGGCACTTTTAAGTCTACATCGATTCAATAGCAGAGTCAATTCACATCTCCGTGCAATAGCTCAGGGCGCTCCTTGGGCGTAGTAGGCTTGCCTCACATGTGAACAAATTATAAGCAACACAAAAGGCTTTCAGATGCCAAAATTTAGACCAGAGCTCCAGTCAAGCTGGAAGAAAAATGGCGAAGGTGTAAAGTATGGCAGGAGAGATGGAACCAGTACTCAAAGACCAATATATTGAAAATTTTATCGAGTGGAAACACGGCCAAACTAGCAAGGTTCAACCTGGGAAGGGCTGATTTCGAGGATATTACCACAATATGGGCTCAATGAATCTTCTGACTCTTAGAACTGTGGGGAGATCCGAGAAAGTGTACAACTCGTATTTTCCTTCGTTTTCATATGGAATGTAGAGTCGCAATCAGAGAAACGCTAAACCCCGGACCACATGTTGCCCTCGAGCTTAAATTGTTGCACAGTGCGACAATATGCGGTGATAATCCTGATGGAATTAAGAAGCCAGGAAAGAGTCCGACAGAGTAACCAAGAACACAAAACAGCAGCTTTGCAACAAAGCGTGGAAAGAAGAGCCTGCATTGCTAACCAGACCCGAGAAGTAATACCAAACGGAAGATTCACGGGGAGAGTAGTTGAAGAGTCTTGGGTGTGGGCTTGTACGTATGTGCATTCCTGAAATCGAGCACTCAGGTTTGTGAATGGTGAATGCTAGTATCAAGGGGTGTTAGTACCTTTTTGAAAATCACACACGCCTTGGTGAAACCATAAGTCAGTAACAATCCTCATTTGTATGACAGGCGATGGGATGATCATGATGTTCGCTCCAATCGAATTTTCCCCCTTAAATGTGCAATTTAGCACGACAACTACTCATTCATGCATGCATTGAATATGCTCATGCATAAAACGACAATTAACGCCATGCACTCTCCATTTGCACGCGTAATCACCATACTGATGATGCATGCATACACTGCCACGTGTGTGGACCCTATTAGTGCAAAATAAAAAGGCGGAATAAAAAACCTTCAAAAGAAAGCACTTATGGACTCTTATGCAGACTGGGATCTTTAAGTAGTCAACAGAATTTCCAAAAGAAATTACAAAGTGATCCATCAATGTCCCATGAATCCATAACTTGCCACTGGTGCGCATTTTCGCCTGGCAGAGGGATTTGACCCCCAATGCACGGCGTCAATGAAAATTGGGAACCACGATCATGCTATCTGAAGCCATGGAATTTATTTCTGTAGGGTTTTTTTGTGAGAAATTGTGTGTGCCAACAACTCAGGTACAATTCCTAAACTGAAAAACCAGCCTCGCAAAACATATCAGAAGGCTACATGAAATATAGAAAATTAATTTTTTTCACAACATATTGTTCAGACGGACGGACTGACATTGCTAGATCGATTCTGAGTCGATCCATATACAGGGTGTCCGCTGGAAAGGTATTCTACTTTATTTTGCCGCCATTTTGGTAAACATTAGTTTTGACAGTTCATATTTGGCAGTCGTGAAGTAGACACGTGGCAGATTTATTATGGAAAAATATTCGATAAACCAACGGGTTTTAATCATTAAAATCTCTTTATAAAAATCAATCATCGATTACTGTGACGATGAGAAAATTACGTGAACTTTTTGGAAGAAACAACATGCCAGCAAAACACAATATTTTTCGCGTAATGAATGATTTCGAAGAAAGAGGGTCTGTAGTTGATAGGCCCAAGAATGGACAACAACGTACTGCAAGATCGGCTGAAAACATTACTGCTGCTCAAGAAAGTGTTCAAAACAATCCATCAACCTCAATTCGACGCCGTGCTTAGGAGCTTGGTCTTCAAAGAACAACTTTGGCCACAATTTCGCACAAGGATTTGCATTGCTTCTTCCACAAGACCATTTACGCCGCCGTATGTATGCCAATAGGATGTTATAGCTAGCCCATGACTACCCCGATTTTCATGAAAAAATCATAATGAACGACGAGGCACATTTTCATTTGAATGGAAATGTGAATAAATAGAATAGCCGGTGCTAGGCAATGGAAAACCGTCAAATTATTCATCAGTCACATTTGCATTCATTAAAAGTTACAGTCTGGTGAACCTAACTTCTTTGAAAATGAAAAAGGCGTAACGGTAGCTGTGAATGGGGAGCGATATCGTGATATGATTGAAAACTTTTTAACGCCACAACTGCATGCTTTGGGCTTGATTAACATGTGGTATCAACAAGAGCGTGCCACATCGCATACAGCCAGGATTACAATGGAATTACTGCGAGACATCTTTCCACAACAAGTTATTTCAAGAAATGGTGATGTTGATTGGCCTCCACGGTCGCCTGATTTGACTGGTCCGGTCTTCTTTTTGTGGGGATATCTGAAAATCAAGGTTTATGCAAACAAACCGGAAACGCCTGAGCAACTCAAACTAATTATTTGAGATGAAATTAATGAAATACCGCGTGGAGTGTGTGAGAATGTAATGAAAAATGTGCTCAAAAGGGCTCGCATTTGTGAGACTAACAGAGGCGGACATTTACCTGATATTGTATTGCATACATAATTGCCGAAATTAAATAAAACATTTATCAGTATAAGATCCATTCTCTTTCATTTATTAAAAACTTATAAACAAACAAAGTGGTATCCCTTCCTGGCGGACACCCTGTACTTTGAGGTTTACCAAGCGAAATTATTTCTCTATGTTACTCACTTGATGTCAAAACTAATATACCTACCCCTATGGGATAGGGTATAAAAATGATAAAAAATGTCGATTAAGCCATGCCTGTTTGTCCGTACTTCCGCCCACTGCCACGCCCATTTTTTAGAAAAAAAAAACGTTATTTTTGGACAAACGGTAGGGAATTTTGAAAAAAATTACTGAACAACATATGCAGTCAATCCCAATATTTATATTTTTTGTCATAAAAGCTTTTGCCACGCCCACTTTTTGAAAAACGTTTTTCAGTAAAATTTTAAAATATTCGAAAAAAAACTTTTGATGCAAAATCATTGGGTGACCAGAAGGAAGTCTCTCGGGACTTGAAGCGTGGGAAGGCCAGCCTTTGCCAATAACAACCGGCATGCTTTGGGATCGGAACGAACTTATACTTCTGACGAACCTTGGAAGCAAATTTTCCAAATCGTTTTCAGTGGTATAGGCATAGGTGTTTGATCATTTCTTTTCAGCTTTTTCTTGAATCTAGCCTTTTCTCTTTTATGGTCCTTTTAAGTCCGTCCGTGGTCAACATAGGTTATCCTATCTTTTTCGTTTCGGTTTTTATTTGATTCTGTCAGGAACAAGGGGTGGTATGTTGGTTGGTTGGTGTTTGTGGTGGGTTGTTGTGAGATGGGATGTTTGTTGAAAGGCCAGGAACTATCCCCGTCCGACGAGTTAAGCCGAGCACTCGCAAGCGTGGCGCACCCTTCTCTCCAGCATCGAGATGCCTCCGAGACCAACTAAGACTCACAACAATGGCATTGGTTTGATGGTTCGACAGCATACAAGATTTTGATAAATTGTCTGAACAATATGTTGCGACAAAGCCAATTATAATATTTCTTTGCATTATAGACCACATTTTAGCGATGTAAATCTTTAGGATGGGATGGGATATGATATAACGATCCACGCAGTGTCTCATATGTTTTTGTTTTAATTTTTTTAAAAGCGGTCTTAGTTTCAGGACTAACCTTGAGTTTAATCGTTGAACATGAGTTAATCAGAGTCAACCAACAACTTGAGTGAGTTAACTCTAGATAAAGTGATTTAGTTTAATGAAAAACTAAGAGTGGTGAGTTAAACTGAAAAAAAAAACATCCAATAAGGGCGTAGTAAAACATATTTATTAACAAAAAAAACACGAGAATTAACTTACAAATTTTTAATGGCTTTCATAGGCCTCAAATGTATTTACAAAAATTCCATCTTTTCCAATTCCTACGGCGTACTTAAGAGTACCAAATATTTAATTTTTTTTCTTAATTTTCAATCACTTAAAACAGGTCACCCTGCACCCATATCTGCAATGAATTTTTCATCAGAAACTGTGTAATAAAAATCGAAAAACACTAAAGTAAAACATCATCTCGATTCGGTTGCAAAATATCACATTCGTAGGTCGTAGATACATGGTACAAACATAAAGATACACCACCAACTTCTTTGATGTTTAATTAATTTTTGTCAAGAGGTAGAAGCAAACTATTTGAAGGACCCGGGAATATCCAGCCTCAGGAGGTGAACCCTGAAGTACGGCACTAGTGTCAATAGTTAAAAATTCATTTGTACTCCATTGCAGTGGAAACTTTAATATTCAACCGAGAATTCAAGAAGAAAATTGGGATCCGGTGAGCTGGTACCTTTGCGTGTAAATAAATTCAGTAAACATTCATGGGGTATTTGGAACACTTTTGAAATTTTGTTTTTATTTTTTGTCACTTGAAAATGAAAGTTCACTTTGTTCTGTTGAGTTCTACAAAAGGATGCTAGAGAAAGAGACATTCTTCCCTTCGTGGATAGAAGGACCAAGCGGGGATGGTAGCAATTAGTGCAACTGTTGTTACTTTAATTGAATCTGGTTTTACGGGCGGAAGAAGTGCACACTTGCAAGTTGATTGATATATGTAAGTGCTGGACAAACGAAGGAGAGTCCTTGATGTAATTAAAAAGGTTGGAGAGGGATGTGATGGATAGCGACACTTTGAGGAAAGTGATGCGTCAGTTGGTGTTTTCCTTAAAGGTGATGACGGAAATCTTTCTACACCAATGCGTTAAGACAGTTCTTTAGCAATCAAGTAATTCATTTAGGTTGTGTCCTTCGTAATCATACACGCTTTAAAGGAGCTGGTTCAGAGCATAATCTCCAAATTAGTTTAGCGGCACCGAGTTAACACGCCTAAGCTTTGTAGCAACTTTATCTGAAAAACTTTACTTCGAAAAACGCTACTAGGATGAGTGTTACCAGTTTTTCCATGAACCTCATTCCTAAAGATTGATGATATGGGATATTGCTTGAAATACCTCCATTATAGGCGCCAAGTTGAACTCCTATTAAAATGAAGACAAGGCGAGATCTAGTTTTTGGTATGACTGATTCGCTCCGCAGAGTTTTCGATCCCCCGTCAGATTGGTCACACGTTAGTCACATTAGACGCGAAAATCTATACAATTGCAGTAGTCTCTGATTCCACACATAAATTATTGTGTTGGTTCCGATATAAAGGGTTTTCAATAAGAGCGCTACAAAAGTTTTGTTTAAATAAAACAAAAACGGTTTTGGATATCAATGAAATTCTTTATTCCTGTGAAAGTACGTTCGATGCCATTATGTATGAAACTCGATTTCTTTTGCATGGCCACCACGGGCACGCTTGCAGAAGTCCCGACGCTGAACCCAATTTTCGACGGTTTTCAAGCATAAATCGGCCGATACTGCTGCAATTTCACGTTCGATATTCGTACGAAGTTCATCAATCGTCGCTGGCTTGTTGGCATAGACCATAGACTTGACGTAGCCCCACAGGAAATAGTCTAACGGCGTCAAATCGCACGACCGAGGCGGCCAAGCGACTGGACCATTTCGTGAGATCACACGTTCTCCAAACTTGGTTTCCAAGAAATTGATTGTGGCATTCGCTGTGTGGCTTGTAGCGCCGTCCTGTTGGAACCACATGTCCTCCAAGTCCATATCATCCAATTGGGGCCAAAAATATTCGGTTATCATTTAACGGTAGCGATTCCCATTGACAGTAACGCCCCGCTCTTGATCATCACGGAAGAAGTACGGCCCAATGACGTCAGCGGCCCATAAACCACACCAAACCGTAATTTTTTCGGGATGCAATGATGACTCACGGAGTACGTGTGGATTGCTGCCTGACCAATACCGCATATTTTGCCATTCAGCCAGAAATAAGCCTCATCGTTGAAGATGATTTTTCGATGAAAATCCGAATCATTTTCAAGTTGTTGCTCAGCCCAATTGATGATACGACGCTTCTGGTGGTCAAGCGGCTTCAATTCTTGCGTAAATTTAATCTTGTAAGGATGTAGGCCAAGATCTTTTCGCAATATTCGCCACAACGACGTCACAGAGATACCCAACGCTTGAGAACGACGTGTGAGAGACACATTTGGGCTTTCTTCAACTGAAACCTCAGCAGCAGCAATATTCTCGACACTACGGGCACTTCTTTGTCTCGCTGGCACTGGCACATTTTGTACTGTTCCTGTGGATTCAAATTTTTCCACTAGACGCTCAATTGTTGATCTGCTAGGACGATTACGACGACCATAAATTGGACGTAGCGCTCTTAACGTTGAGGCCACTGACTCCGAATTTCGGTTGCAAATCTTAATAATTTCGACTCGTTGTTGGATCGTTTATCTTTCCATCATGAAATGGCAAACCTTACTGAAGAGAAATGTCAAAAGAGCGGCAAGAAATATGGTGTCGTTTGCTGTCCCTGTCGCTCAACTTTTGTAGCGCCCCTGTTGAAAAACCCGATATGTACATCCTTCCAAGGTTTTATTGCAGCCACGTTCCACAGGAGAAAGAATGAGAGGATCTGGAGTCTTCTCTTTGGCATTGGACAGAAATCAATGAATTAGCTGTTAATAAAGCACCGAAAGCAAGTATTGTCCTATCGATGGAACTACCAGAAGTAAAATATCCATCTGTGTTCACAGTCAAGCTGTTCTTAAATCGACCAACTCCAACTATTCAAACTTGAAATTCATCACAACCTGGCTGTTGGCACTCATGACCTCTTCAAACGGCAGTGGCATGATGTGAAATCCTTATGAGGGATGTCGATGGATTTCAATGAGTTCTCGATGGAAATCCATTATAGGCAAGCAGTGCCTAATGAGAATTTCTCCATTTGAGCTGAAAACAAAGGCACGAGTCCTTTGTGTTTGTTAGGGACCCATAGTCTTGATTTTTCTCGTGACCGATCATATGTGCTTACACACTTTTTGGACGATAGCGAGACGTAAAAATTTATTTAGGAACCGCTCAAGTTCAAATAAGGATGGACGATCTCAGGCTGGTTTCAGAAAAAAAACCGATATAGTCCTTGCATATTGGACAGGAGGCAATTAGAGGCAAAGACAAGGTGAAGTTTTGGGTGTGACAATCAACATCGAACTCAATTTATGGCACCAGATAAAGAATGCGACGGAACGAGGATTGAAAGTCACCACTTCACTGAGTAGGCTGATGGCGAATAGAAGCGAGCTAAAGGCCAGTAAGCGAATGTCAACGCATTTCATTCTCTACTATGGATTCGGGATTCGAGAATACGTGCTTTCACAGGATAAGAACAGAAAGTCGATTGCTGTAGCTGTAGCTGTTATTGTTGTCGCAGGAGTACAGATTTCCAGCGAAGGAAGAAAGCACCTCTATGACAAACAGACGGACCTTGGAATGAAAACTACAGCGGAAGAGGACAAAGAGCTCTCAAAACAGAAGTGGCATCAGGGCTGGAACCCACAAAACAGATTACGATGGACAGCGAGGTTGATCACTAACGTGGCTAAATAGAATGACGGGAAACACGGTGAGATTTACTAATACGTCACCCAGGTACTCACCGTATACGGATACTTCAATGACTATGGTCGCGGTTACGGCCAGTGCGCTAGTCCGACCTAGTCCGAGCTAGTCCTTGCTAGTGCGCTTATTAAAAACCCGTGTACAATCGTTCACGCTAGTTCTAGGTAGTAAACTTCAAAATCAAATGAGTTTTGATACACAGAATTACAAGCGCGGACTAGGGTGGACTAGATCGGACGTAATAGGTTATCCATATATTAGATGTACTAGCGCACTAGCACGAACTAGCTCCAACACTTACTAGAGTTGGTCGTAACAGGGGCCTATAATGTCTTGGCGTTATGACTCCGATATTTCTTTGTAGTTCCCTGCAGTCGAAGAAGGTACTGTGCTCGTCGTCTTCATATGACTTGCATAATACCTTCTTCGACTGCGAGATCTACAGAGAACTATCGGTATGATCACGCCAGTCTTCATAGTCGAAAAGATGCAGGCCAGTTAGCTGAAGTTGAACCAAGACGCACCTATGCCCAATATATTCGAATAAAAAAGTAAAGGGAATCAGAGTAATGCCTCAGAAGCTCTATAGAACATCTCTTATGAAACTATCCAGCAATATGGAAACGCCAGTTATCAAGCATGGGAGCACGGTTTTGACAACTTGAGCGAACATCAGGCTTTGGTTTCCTGACAATGTTAAGTGGTGCGAATGGAAAGTTCGGACTATGATCTGACGTAGCTTGTACAACGTGGGCCAAAAGAGATCACCCCATTGGAAGCTGCTATTATTTTTGCAAATGGCCACCCATGTCAAATCTATTTTGACATTTGTGGACTTAGCAGATGTAGAATACAAGTGAGCAAGCCATGGAGCGATACACTTCCCAAGAACGCGGAATAATCGTGTCCATTTTTTTGCGTAATCGCAAATTCCGCCGCCGATTCCCCGGCCGTCCGACGCTGACTGCGCAAACACTGCGCCGTTTGGCCACCAACCTTGAACAGTATGGGACCAAACGAGAGGTTGCCAAGAGTGGCCGGCCCCGGAGCGCCCGTTGTGCCGAGAATTTCGACGCTGTTGCGGAGGATGTCGAGCTGTCGCCTGAAACATCGACCAGATGCCGTGCCCCGCAATTAGCCATTAGCCGGTCGTCCATAAGGCAAATTTCGAGCTGTCGCCGGAAACATCGACCAGATGCCGTGCCTCGCAATTAGCCATTAGCCGGTCGTCCATAAGGCAAATTTCCAGTCCGTGTATCAACTGCTGCCGGTCGACCGCTAAACGCGTGTAACCTACGCCCAAGCCATCCTAAATCTCGAGGACGAAGTTGAGGATTTTCGACCAAAATCATAATGAGCGATGAGGTTCATTTCCACCTCAGCGGGTACGTGAACAAGCAAAACTATCGCTTCTGGGGCACCAAAAATCCACGAGTAATGCACGAGGAACCATTGCACCCGCTCAAAGTTACTGCATGGTGCGCTGTTCACGCTGGAGGAGTCATCCGGCCATTTTTTTCGAGAACGCCGCTGGTCAAATGACAAAAGTGGACGCGCGCTATAGGGCCATGTTCACCGAGTTTTTTTCTGCCGCAATTGGACGAATTAGGACTGGAGAACAAGTGGTTCCAACAGGACGGAGCAACGGCCGACACTGCACGAGCCTCAACTGATATTAATGAGAGCCAAACAACATCGGATGACTTCTTTCGCCCCACCTTGTATTATGCTTGTGTGGTTTCTAAGCGGGCTTTGGTCAGTGAGTAAGGGTTTCTCATACCCTAGAAGTTGTATTTTAGATTAAGTTGTAGCAGCAAACAAAAAATCGTCTAGACAGATCTAACTGAAGAAAACGGATTGGCGTATCCCATAACCTCTCGATTAGCACCATACCACAACCTTATGTATAAATACAATGGCAACGATGTCAACAAGCCATTAGGTTAGCTACAACTGACAATGTAAACCTTGGCCTCATCAAGAATGCCGACGATGCCTGCAAGGCTATGCTGCAGGTGAAGACGAGCGCTGTCATTGAGGTCTATATGCAAGAAAGAGGGAAAAACACCGGCTTTTCAGAAGGAGAAAAAAGAGCAAGAAATGACCGCTATCAGGGATATCGAGAGGTGACACTGCAGAAATGGTATCATAACGCCAGACATGATAGTCGAAAAGATGCAGGCCAGTGAGCTGAGGTTGTACCAAAACGCACCTACGCCCACCATATATATATAGGGGGGCCACTACAGAAAGGGTGTTTTCAAGTTTTACGAACGTGTAAAAATGCCAAGCCAAGGATACCAGGTTCGAACAGAATCCTGTCGAGGAAATTTCGTAGTTGACATACGTTCCATACTCAGGAAGAACCACTTCTGCAGATTGGTAAACGTCGGTGACGAACAATCTTCCGCTGTCAGGCAGAACGAACCAGCGAAACCAGCGACGACAGCGAAAAATGCCAACCACCAGGTCTAAGTGAAGTGAGGATAGCAATATCTAAACTTAAGCATGATAATGCTGCCGTACGAAGGAAAGCCGTCGTTGCGAAAGTTTGACAAACGTGAAAGAGTATAAAAATGCCTTGAGAAGCTTCTCAAATTTTGTATTCAAAATCGGCGTTAAGCCGGAGGTCCCATTCTTTGAGGCAAAAACAGAAATTTCAATTTTTATCGCAACAGGCTTGTTAGTACCCAGTGACTAGCTTTCTCACAACCATACATGTGTGCGTGTGTATTTCTTGCACGAACAGGAGGTCCCGCTTTTTTATGCAGACTCCGAACGGGGAATTAGATAAGCGATTCGTGAAAATTAATACCACTAGGATGATTTGTCAAATCATCACAAGAGGAGGGCAAGTGAAAAATCATTTTAGGTGTTGCTACGGCTGGGAATCGAAGCAAGACCTTCTGCGCGGCAGTTCATCGCACCACTGAGCCCGTCAAAAAAATATAACTTTGCACGCAGAAATTGATAGAAAAGTTCCGGTATTGCCAGATATTTAATTTTTATGAATGGAACGCCCAACTAACAGTTATTCTTCCATAAGGGAATAAAATTTAATTTCCACAAGCAATTATTTCCGTAGGCCTTATAAAGTACTTATGAGCGGAGGTTGAGCATTTTTGCAGTCGATTGTTTGGGAATAAGCCTCTCTAAGACATTATGCAGGAAAATTCACAAGCACAACCGAAGTTATGATGGTAACTATAACCTCTGTAAGGTTGTTTTTAAGCCATCGGAGATGTGTGTGCATGTACCATACGTTAAGATGTTTCGGTAGAACTTCCCACGAAGTTAATCCGCAGCACAGCATGTATAGAGATTACGAATGACGGCTTAAAACAGTTAAGATCAAAAGATCGGGGAACCGCGAAAAGATCGAGAAATAGGGGAAAAGATCGGTTTCTTCTTTAAGGCTTATTAAAAGTGTTTAAAGAAGCCATGATACGTGACTTTTTTTTTGCCCCATTTGGCTGAGTTGAACTTGGTTGACATGTGCTACAACTCGTGAAACAGCTCGTGAATGGAAATGTTGAAGGATGAATTTGGTGAGCAGCTTTTCTCTCGAAATGGCCCTGTGAGTTAGTCGCCAAGATCATGCGATTTAAAGCCTCTTGATTATTTTTTGTGGGGTTATGTAAAGTCGTTAGTGTATGTGCCCAAGCCGAATACGATTGAAGTCGTACAGGATAACATAGCACGCGTGATTCGTGGAACACAGGCCGAAATGCTCGAAAAAGTGACTCAAAAATGGACCTTCCGAATGGACCATTTGAAACGGCGCTGCGTACAACATTTACATGAATTTGGCTTTAAAACGTAAATTGCAAAGGTCATTACAATAAAAATTTTCAATATTTGATGCAAATTTTAGTGTTTTATTAGATTTTTCAAAAAAATACTAAAATTAGGCTTAAAAAATCACCAGCTGGCTTCTTAAAAGTTCCCCAAATATTTTTTCCCATAAAACTTCATACAGGAAAAATTGCTAAGCACTGTCGAAGCTATGTACCCATACCCATAAGCACTATCGAAGCTATGTACCCATACCCATAAGCACTATCGAAGCTATGTACCCATAGCTTCGATAGTGCTGCTATGTACCCATAGCTTCGATAGTGCTTCCTCGAAGCGAAATTGTTAGTTGGGAGTGAATGGCTAGCATATATTTGCTACCCGACCATAAAGAAGAGATGCCAGAACACCGCCTTGATAGGTTCCTCTAGTTTTAAATAAAATGTCCGCTCGCAAATAGTGTGGAAGATGTCGTCAATGAAATGAAATACATTAAATCGCCATTTAAGCTCTATGGAATAGTTGAAAAAGTAGCTTAGCTTTCCAGGCTCACATGTTAGTACCAGGTTGTCAGGAAATAGTATGGAAGATGTCCTTAATGAAATGGACAACGTGTCGCGTATAAAGTCGTCGCAAAGTCTCTATGGACAAGATGAAAAGAAGCTCAGTTTTCCTGCCTCATAGTATATTCCCAGCATATTCCGATTATGCTAAAGAAGTCACGATCGAATTTACTTTTCCTACTTCCCTCACTCGAGGCAAACCAACAACGCTGAAAGATCACCCTCTAGATGACACTTTCAGAAGTTTGTTAACATCTGCTCTTAAAGCCCTTATGTGGAATCTGGACTAATTTCTTGCCAATTGAAGTTTTCAGAAGCTAATTTAATTAACAGCTCCTACATTTGCTAGCAATCCAACCATCACACCCGCATCGTCACCACCCCCAAATGGAATCCATTCAAATGCAGTCATAACCTCATTGTATCTTTTCTCCGAATTGCGATACCAAAGTCCTCTCAAGAGTCATTAATAATAATCTTCTTATCATGTCTTTAACTTTTTGAAAAAAAAAAAATAACGAAATCACCCCCTCGAGATCCATTTCGGAGAAATTATTCCGCCCCATTTATTTGCAAACACTTCATTACTACCGTTAGATTGTAATTCCATCAAATAAAGAACACAATTTCCCTGTGACGACGACGTAACCCTCCTCCAACCATCCCTGATCATCTCTAGCCCCATTAGAATGCAAAGCTTCTCCCTTTGAACGTCGAGTCCATAATTTGTTGGCACGGCTCACCTGTGGGGGGTGTGTGTGTGTCATGTCGCTCGAATGGGGACAAAAGGTTCGTTTTCGTTCAATCTAGCGTGACACAACAAGCTTGTCCCGTTTGTGTAACCCTCAATCAATATAAATTAAAAATTTTTTTCGTTTTTTTTTTTTTGCGTGAAATTTTCACCTCAATCACGCGACGGATGGCATTTATTCATTTTTTTTTGCAAAAACAAAGATAAATCGCACACTCACACTATAGTACACCTGCGTGCGGGTACCGTTCCGCAACAAACTCGATAAATAATCAACGTGCTTCCCAGCTTCCTAGCAGCACATTTTATTAGAACCCATTTTCGCACATTTCCGACATTAAACTCCGGTCCTATGAATTTTCCATTTTCCTCTCGCTGTTGGTCCTTTCCATTCTGGGGCTGGGGGAATGCCGAGATGTCGGGGAGTCTCCATCACCATCACCACCACCGACCTCGTGATGGCTTTGTTTGAATGAGTCGCACTCTCTCGACTCCTTTCGGTGGAAACTCGTTATTCGTCGATGAGGTATCGAGTTTGCAACCAGATGTAGGGTACCGGATGAGGAGCTTCGGAAGAGGTTGATTAATCAGATTAGGTACCGCTAAGCAACTCAAACCGCACCTAGTTAGAGTGTTGGCTACATAGCGCTCCTACAACTAGCTCTGGGGATGTGTTCATCGGTTCGGGCGCAGTTCAGAAGTTCACGTTGTGTTGTGGTTGGTGATTGTGCAACACGTAGTGTACCGGGGATGTCGGTGTGCCAATGCATTTTGCAACCGACACATGCTCAAACGACTGTTTGGCCTTTGTTCCAGCAACAGTCGTTGATGTTGTACATCCAGAGAGGTGGTGACGTAGCAAACATGTGTGGTTATCAACTTTTTCCATAAAGTCGACGCAAAGGTGTTCGAATAAACGGCCGATTTTAGTTAATGTATCTATGCCAATGGAGGAGCTACTCACATGGGTGCAGACTTATGGAATGTAGGTGATTGAAATGGAAAGTGATAGTGGAGGTCAGTTTTGTTGTCTATAAAGCAGATGGTGAGGTTTAAAGGGCTGTGTACCTAAACAGCGTGCAAATTTTTAACTCAGCAGCCAAACCGATTCTACATGGCGCGTGTGGTATGAAATGCGACGAATAAAATCACTTAGATCTGTTGTTAAATTTTTGACTTCACAATCAGAGATAAGCTTCAGGCCATTATTTCAAGGTGACATTACTCACAGTACCCGAACCATAGAAAAGTATTGGTCAACACCACAGTGCAAGGACAAATTTCCCCGGCACCATCCTTTTTTTACTAAGTCCATCTGAAATATCTTGTACTCTACCACTTCTTAGACATAAGAGAACCTTAAGTTCCCACGATTAAGGGTAACCACAAACACTACTATGGTGGCTGCATTGGCCTATGGTTATTGCGTGAACTACTAAGTGCGGGGTACCCGGTTCATATTCGGAACTTGAAAGCACGTACGTTTTTTTTTACTGCTCCAAGCCTTGCGAAAGTCTGACAAACATCCAAGAGTAACACGGTCACGAAAAGCTTCTCAAACTTGCCGTTCGGATTCGCCGTTAAACAAGAGTTCGTCGTGTTTCTGGGAAATATATAGCTTCGCACACTTGAATGAATCGATGGGAACCAGGGTAGATTCTGATTGGCTTTACCCTGGCAATGCCCAGTGGTTGTAACTCTGGCTACACACTCAGTGCTTATTTTTTAACCTCCAAGTGGCAACTATCGGGCACTGGTATCATCCAACCGGATTCCACTTGCCAAACGATAAGTGCGAGTGTTGATAAGGCGACGAAAAACAGGTCAGAATGGCACGGAATGAATACCCAGCCTGCTGTCCCAGGCGAACCTAGACAAGCTGCTTCGGCATATTCGGACAACAGGTTGGCTAGGAATTTCAAGGCTTAGTCAGGTCCCTTGAACAGAGATGGTGGCGGATGAACCGAAAGACCAACGGCAGCGCTCAATCCCGTAGTGGATACTGATGGCCGCATGTCCTAGGGTTATCTAATAAATTGGAACTGGACCTCTAGATTGAGGATTGTGCTTTGGGTTAACCACACAAACAAAACTACTAATTACGAAGCAACCAATAGAGTCGGAAAGGACTGGTTTTATGGTTGATGACCCTGGTAAACGAAAAAAGGACGACGACGTTCGTATCTGCACCTGGAATGTAAGAACAATAAACAGGAGAGGTGCAAGCGAACAACTAGCGGAAGCCCTAAACTGCTACAAAGCGGACATAACTGCCATCTAGGAAATACGAAGGGATTGGGCCGGCAAAAAGAGGATGAAAGACCGTGACATCTACTACGGACCGTGTTATAGTGACCAGAAACAGTGAATATTCGGATGCGGATTTGTTATAAGTGCCAGACTTATCAAGGAATCTTATGTTTCCTAGACATTTACGAACGCATTGTTACAATCCACATCAAGGCTAAAATTGCCAACATAAGCCTTAAATGCGCTCACGCCCCGACGGAGGAAAAGCATGATATAGCTAGGGATTGCTTCTACGAGCTCCTTGACAAAAGCTATGAGCGACTAACGATGTTAAAATCGTGCTGGGAGATTTTAACGCAAAATTAGGAAGAGAAGACATCTGCTAAAGATTGTCGGAAACATAGCCCACATGACAACACGTTTGGTAACGGACTTAGGCTAGTTGACTTCGCTAAGGAACGAAATGCCACTATAGCCATCACACGGTTTCCTCACCTCGACATCCATAATATAGCGATATGGCGGTCTCCAGATCAAGGAACGGTCAACCAATTTGAGAACACTGCGATAGACAAGAGGCACGCATCCAGTAATTTGGTTGTCCAACCATTCCGAGGGGCTAAAATCGACTCGGACCATTAACTTGTTGCAGCCTGGAGTTGCCACTCCAGGAACGATGTTTGCAAGTTTTACCAAAACAGAATCCCGTCGAGATTGACAAGGAGATATCGTCAATGAAACACAGTCGATGATGAGGATCTGGAATAACCGCTTCGGGAGACTGCGAAACAGAGACTACAAACAGTCTTCCCCTGTCAGGCAGGACGAACCATACAATATTGGCGACGATAGCGAAAACTACCAACAACCCAGCCTAAGTGAAGTGAAGTGAAGTGAAACAGAAGCCTGACAAGGCTGCCGGAAATGATGGCTATCCCGCTGAGTTTTTTTTTTCAAATCCGGCGGAGGTAACTTGGTAAGTAACATCCACCAACTCACAAGCTTAATCTGGTCGGATGAAAGAATGCCTCAAAAATGGAACCTCAGCAACGTTTGCCCGATCCACGAAAAAAAAGGAGACCACAAAAACTGCGCCAACTACAGAAGCATAAGTCTCCTCAACATCGGCAACAATATCCTATATCCGCCGTAATATGTGAACGCCTGAAACCGTTTACCAACAACCTGATCGGCCCCCACCAGTGTGGTTTTAGGCCAGGAAAGCCCACGACCGATCAAATTTTCACACTTCGGCAGATCCTGGAAAAAACCCAAGAAGTCCAAATCGAGAAAAACCACCCAGAAGTCCAAATCCATAAAAACCACCAACTGTACAGAGCCATGTCTAGGTTTGGTATGCCGCCCAAACTTATCCGTCTATGCAGGAAGACGATGGAGAATTTTCGCTGCTTCATCAGGGCCGAAAGCAACCTCACCGACACATTCGTTTTTTTTTCGTAGTAAAGCACTCACTCGAACTACTAAGGAGATCCTAAATAAGACCCTGATCATCCCAATTCTGCTGTACGGCACTGAAGCATGGAATGTCTCAAAATGAAGATGAAGAAATTCTTTGTCGATTCAAGAGGAACATTCTTCGAAAAATCTTCAATCCCGTCTGCGTTAGATTCAACCAAGAACTATACGAGCTGTATAGACTTTTTAGATGGCTAGGACATATAGAACGAATAAACAGCTATACTCCGGCTGGTAGAGTCAACGATTCTAAGCCAGACGTTGGACGCAGTAGAGGAACACCTCGCCTTAAAAGGCACGCACAAGTAAAAACCGACTTCAACTAACTTGTAGTGCGCAACTGTAAGCAGTTAGCTAAATACCGGGCTAATTGGAGAGGCATGTTGGTAGAGACCCAGGTTCATTCCAGACTGTTGCGCCACTTAATTATCAATCATCATGGGACGGATTTTAAAGTCTGAGCTACACCAGACCATTTTATCGATACTTTACTTACAAAAATGTTTACTTCAACTCTGAGTTAGCTTATGTTTGTCGAAGTGACTCGAAATCAATCCTAAATCTAGGATGACATCGTATTGAAAGAGTGGCGCTAATTCGCCGCACTCTTGACCCAAATTCCAATCAATCGAATCGATGTGCTTCCAAAGCGTTTGCATGTTTGTCAACCGCCTTTAAGCTCTCTTTTGCGATGAGTATTTATTCCTTTCATGTTTGTCCTCTTCACAAGACGTCCTGCCATACATAAAAAAGACCACTTAAGTGCACCCTCCAAGGCACTAAATCAAATTTTCCCAAACATTATCCGAAGAGAAAAAAAATAAATTGAATTGCACACCTCTACACCACGGTACAAGAAGGAAGCGGTAGGTACTTAATAATCTCCAGCCCAAGCCCCCTCTTCATCATCTCGATTACATTCAAAAGACTCGTAGAAGAGGGATAAAACGAATCCCAAAAGAAACTGAGCGGTTGTAATCCACTTGGCACGCACTTTTCCATCTGGGATACCAAGGCGTGCAGCAACCAATCGTCAAGCACTTCCTCAGTCAGAACCACTATTCCACTTTTTTTTATTTGAGTCCATGTCGACTGGAAACATGTTTCCGACAACGAAAAGTATGAGTGCGGGTACTTGAATCCTTTTGTGTGTTCCAGTGCATCAATCGATGAATACACACGCACAAGCAGATGCGTGTAGACGGGCATTTAAGTGCAGGCAGAGGCTTAATTTAATCGCTCTTTAAGGAACTTGTTCCTATCAATGGGTTGCTTCAGCCTTAGATACGGCTCTTCACCGTCAAGCCTCGAGAATGACGGTTGCGTGCGATTCTTATTTTGTTATAATTTGTATGGCATTTAGATGTGGTTACATCTCGTCATCCTTACAGGAGGAGGACGGTAGGTATATAGATACATACATCCAAGAGCAGTGTGCTTCTGTTTATTTATTAGAGGGCCTTGAATGCCAGGGTTTCCGATGTGCTTAGCGATTGTTGGTGGAATTTTATTATTTTGCACGTTTTAGGTTTTTATTGAAGTTCGTCTTGTTTTTTTTTTAGGTGCATGCATACAGTCAAGGGAATAATGATCCTTATGTGGCTTCGCATTGAATTTCATGTGAAGAAAGCCAACATAAAGGATATGAAGGCAATCATGTAATGTTGTACGGCTTACTTGGGCTTGGGGTATGTTTTATTTAAAATAGGGGAGCTGAGGGGGTATTTTTCGATGAAATGGTTTTCAATGGAAATTGATCCTTAACCAGGAATCGGAACACATTATCTATGAAAAGGTATTGCAAATGGCAATAAATTTTTTCTGAAGGAATTGGAGTTTATTGATTTTTTTTTTAAATTGAAGATGAATAAGGAAATGGACCTCTTTGATGTTTCAAATTCCTCCTCCTTCGTCAATCTGGCAACACTTGATAGGTAGTCTGACAGCTGACAGCATTTTTCTTCCTTACTGCTTGTTCATCAAATGTCATATCTGTTTCATAAAAGCGGTCAGTGAATGGAGGCATATGGACTCAATTAATCAATACTTCATAGCTAGCTGTGAAATTCGCTGTTAAAATTTGGTATGAAAGAGCATGGAAAGGGAACAAAAGTTGACGAAACTTGACGAAGCTGTTGGTGATGTTATTATGGTCAAACAATACTTCAAATTTCTTTGACTGTATTCGGACATTTACAATCGAAGTCGTACTGACCAATTCGTCTATTCTAGTTCAGCATCTTAGCAAAATTTGCATCAAGGCCTAATTCGCCAAACATAAGCCTTATATGCTCTCATGCCTTAACGGAGGAAGTATATGATATAGCTAGGGATTGCTTCTACGATCTCTTTGACAAAACCTATGAGCGACTACAGAAGAACGATAAGGGAGAGAAGACATCTTTAGCAGTATTGTAGGAAAACATAGCCTACACTTAGGACTTAGGCTAATTGACTTCGCTAAGGAACGGAAACGCTTAGCCAGCATACGGTTTCCTCCCCTCGATATCTATAAGAAGATATGGCGGTCTCCAGATCAAAGAACGGTCGACCAAATTGATCACATTGCGGTAGACAAGCGGCACTCACCCAGTGTTTTGGATGAACGAACATTCCGAAGAGCTAACATCGACTCAGACCACTACCTTGTTGCAGCCAAGGTAAGAATGTGGATATCCACCATGCCCCAACAATCCATAAATATTGTGAAAAAATCTAAGG
Organism: Rhingia rostrata; assembly: GCA_949824845.1. Lineage (NCBI taxonomy): Eukaryota > Metazoa > Arthropoda > Insecta > Diptera > Syrphidae > Rhingia > Rhingia rostrata. The sequence goes on along the minus strand of OX463758.1, from coordinate 72,249,589 downwards.
ACGAAAGACTGCAATCGTATCCCTTAACCACTCGACTAATACCACACCACCAGCATCGAATGTCGAAGTGCAATATCAACGATGTCAAAAAGCCATTAGATCAGCCGCAACTGATGTGCTAGTTTTCTCACGCCCACCAACAAGAAACTTGCTAAGCTAAGTAAAGACGAGAGCTGCCGTTGAGCTCTATAAGCAGAGAAGATGGGAAAGTACCGGCTTTTCAGAAAGAAGAAAAAAGTGCAAGAAAAGCGCGCGATCGAGGATATAGAGAGATGCCAGTCCAGGAACGATGTTCGCAAGTTCTACCAAAGTGTTAAACGTCAAAGCCAAGGATACAAGGCTCGAACAGAATTCTGTCGATATAAACATGGAAATATCGTAGTTGAGACACAGTCGATGCCAAGGATATGGAAGAACCACTTCTACAGGCGAACGACGGCGAAAAACATTCCGCTTTCAGACAGGAAGAACCATTCAACATTGGCGACGACAGCGAAGACTGCCAACCACCCGACCTTTGTGAAGTAAGGATAGCAATATCTTAACTCAGGCTTAACAAGGCTGCCGGAAATTATGGCTTTCCCGCTGACCTTAAAGCCGACGGTGATTACTTGGTAAGTGACATCCACAAACTCATAAGCCTTATCTGGTCGAATGAAAGTATGCCTACAGAATGGAACCTCAGCGTCGTTTGCCTGATTCACTAAAAGGAGGCCACCTAACTGCGCCAATTCAAGAGGCAAAAGTTTCCTCAACATCGCCTGCAATGTCTTATATCTGCCGTAACCGTTTATCAACAACCTGATCTGCCCTTACCATTGTGGGTTTTGACTAGGAAAGTCCACAACTGATCAAATTTTCACACTTCGAAAGATCTTGGAAAAAAACCCAAGACGTCCAAATCGCTACCCACCACCTATTCATCGATTTCAAAGCCGCATATGACAGCATTTATAGAGACGAACTATACAGAGGCATGTCTAGTTTTGGTATACCGCCCAAACTCGTCAGGAATCATTCAAAAAAATACCTCAGTCGCTAAACTCATGCATTACATTGCCTTATCTGAATATTTCAAGGCTCTCTGTGAAGGCATGACTCAAACGATGATAGTGATCCCGTGTCTGCAACAATTTAAGACGTGTAAACCTAGTTCCTTGGGCGAAATCTTCGACCAAGAAGATGAGCTTCAAGTTCAGGGGCAGAATGACCCATCGATGAACAAGAGCCTTTATCAACACTGTTCTCATCGCCAAGTGCTCATAGATCGAACTGACGATCTAACTCCTAAGTCCGAATTTGAAGAAAAACAGTGAGATCTGCCGTAATATGTGAACGAACGCCTGAAACCGTTTACCAATAACCTGATCGGCCCTTATCAGTGTGATTTTAGGCCAGGAAAGTCCACAACCGATAAAATTTTCACACTTCGGCAGATCATGGAAAAACAACCCAAGAAGTCCAAATCGATACCCACAACTTATTCATCGATTTCAAAGCCACATACGACAGCATTTATAGAGACGAACTATATAGAGGCCTGTCTAGTTTTGGTATACCGCCCGAACTCGTCCGTTTGTGTAGGATGACGATGGAGATTTCTCGCTGCTCCATCAGGGTCGGAAACGACCTCACCGGCACATTCGAACCCAAAAAAGGATTTAGCCAAGGCGATGCGCTCTCCTGTGACTTCTTTAATCTCATTCTTGAGAGGATTCTGCAAAACTCACGAGCCACCATCAGATGCATAGCCACGTTTGCTAGCATTGAGAAGGATGAAGCAAAAATGGTTTTAGCAGCAAATGACGGCAAGACTAAGTATATGCTGTCGACTCGAATAGACACCCAATATCGACGAATTGGACAGAACGTCACCATTGACAGATATAACATTGAGGTAGTACGGGACTTTGTCTACCTCGGCTGCGCTAATAACTCTGAAAACAACATTTCGTCAGAAATTAAAGGTAGAATTACTCTTGCCGACCGCTGCGTCTTCGAGCTAAGAAGGCACTTCAGTAGTAAAGCCCTCACTCGAGCTGCTAAGGAGATCCTATAAGACCCTGAAAATCCCAAACCTGCTCTACGGCGCTGAAGCGGATGAAGAAATCCTTTGTCGATTCGAGAGGAAAAATCTTCGGTCCCGTTTGCGTTGACGGGCCATGGAGACGAAGATTCTACAAAGAACTATACGAGCTGTACTGCGACGTGCCCCTGGTCAAAAAACTCCGCATTGGACGTGTAAGATGGCTAGGACATGTAGAACGAATGGACAACAATGCTCCGGCTAGCAGAGTCTTCGATTCCCAGCCAGACGTCGGACGCTGTAGAGGAAGGCCTCGTATTAAGTCGCTCGCACAATTAGAAACCAACCTCAACCAACTTGAAGTGTGCAACTGGAGGCGGTTAGCTAAGGACCGGGATAATTGGAGAGGCATGTTGGTTGAGGCCCAGGTTCATTCCGGACTGTAGCGCCACTTAAGTAAGCATGTAAGTTAGCCGTTGTTCTGGAGACCGCCGTGAACCGTATGTTGGCTATAATGGCATTTCGTTCGGCAGAGAAGTCAATTAGCAAAAGTCCTTTGCCAGACGTGTTGTCATATAGGTTGTCCAACAATACTCCTAAAAATGTCTTCTCTTCCTACCTTTGCGTTAAAATCTCCCAGCACGATTTTATCGTCGTACTTCGGTAGTCGCTCATAGGTTTTGTGACCCTGATGGAGCTCTTAGAAGCAGTTTCCCGCTGTATCGCTTTTTTCTTCCATCTGGGATTGAGTGCATCAAATGCTTATGTTGGCGAATTTTTTTTGTTACAATGCGTTTGCTAATGTCTTCTAAGCATAGGGCTTCTTGTCTAAGTCTGGCACATATAACAATTCCACATCCGAATTGTCGGATTGTCACTGTAACACGTTCCATAGTAGATGTCACAGTTGTTCATCCTGTTTTTGCCGACCGATCCCATTGTATTTCCTGGATGACAGTAATGTCTGTTTTCTAGTATCTTAGGGATTTCGCTAGTTGTTCTCCTGCTGCTCTCCTGTTGAATGTTCTAATATTCCATGTGCAGATACAAACGTCGTTATACAATGAAATCAGTTTTTCCGAGGCTCGCAAGTGGGTAGTTCACGAGAAGCAAAACTTCCAAACTTGAGGGCCAGCAACACGTTTTCACCTGATGACAGTAGGCCTGATAATTCCGCGCCAGTTATTGCCGCTAGGATTTTTATAGTATTGCTGTTGTTCGTCTTGTAATCATCTCTTGGATTTATAAGTTTACCAATTCAAATCTGGTCGGATGAAACCAGTAGCCACTGGTTACCACTTGGAGGCAAAAAAAGCACAATGGATGTGTGGTCAAAGTTACAACGACTGTGCCGTGCCAAGTCAACTCCCTCTTTTTAAAACATCCAACCACTGCATATACATTCTCTAGCTATAATTTCCACCAACTATTCAACGTTTCAATCCATTTCCTGGACCACTTCCATCCACCCGTAAGTAATTACCTCAAACGTGTTTTCAATTTCATTAAAAGCACTTTCAGGGAGAATAAACCAAAAAAACACTGAAGCACCCCCCCTAAACATAACCCAAGCATCGTATTCATCTTCCTCCGTCAGTCCGGATGGGAAAATTGCTTTCGTCTAGACATGACACCATCATCAAGATGGGTCCGACTTGCGTGTCCCTCTCACATCCCGCATGTGTAATCCAAATCCACTGCCATTACACCACACACTTGATCAATTGTATGCAGCAGGACCTGCTTCGAGGTCGGAAACGCATTCCTGTCGTCCTTTACATGTTTGTGTGTGTGTTCCTTCATTAGATTAAGACACAATCGCGCACACAAACGGATGGCAAACTATTTGCTTTGTGAATGTCGCTTTGTTGTGGCATATGGCATCGTCCTTCTGCAATCCTGCGGCTGTCTACCTACTTCAAGTGTCCTCCCCTTCAAGGACTCTCTGTTCTTTTACTGTGTGTTATCCTGTTTCTCTGGTCTTTGATAAATGAAAACTTAGTTCAGCGCTTACCAAGGGGTTACAAATGTTTTGAAAGTGTTGCCTCACAGGCACAAACTCACAAATCCCTCTTAGGCAGCGCACATGAAGCACCAACCTTCGTCCGAAGGAACTTCTTTTCCAAGAAATTTTATCTCTTAATCCGTTTTTTCTTTGTGCGGCAGACACATTCTTCAGAATGGCTTCCTAATTACCGTTTAACTCACAAAAGGCGATTGGTAACAAATTTTCAAGTTTGGTTTGTTCGATGGTCGGTAGGGGGCTTAGTCGGCTGGGTTTGGCTTGAGGAGGAAAACTAATTGAATGAGGCCAAGACGTGCGGGAATGGATCGGTAAAGTGTAAAATTCACCAGCACAAAATAAGCCAACGGAAGTGGGATTAGCTTAACGAAATTTGGGACATCAAACGTAGTTTGGCGAAGTTAATCAGGCAGAGTGGAGCAGATGCTTTGCCGATGTTAGTTTGCGTTCAAGTTTCGTTTTTCACTTCCTGACTGGCACCTACACAGGGACGACTTTTTGTTTCCTTCCTACTGAGTGCGGTTTATCTTACGGATAAAGTTTTGTTTTTTTTTGCCCCTAGGGAGTGAAGTAAATTGACACTAGAAAGAGTCAAGTATCTAAGGCATGCTAGGGCATGCTCAAAGCGGGGGGTAAACGATGCGGTGGATCAAGATTATGAAGGTTTTATACTCCTCCAGGGGTGTGTGTTCACTTTTCGTGGTGAAAGGAAACATTTTTGATAGCTCCTGGGAGATACAAACGATGGTCAATTCAGATGTCAAGTGTATCCGAGACACTTTGTGAGTGAAAAACAGCTATAGAGAGTTGAAATCGAATTTTAAACTTTTTGGTACATTTTGCCAAGGGTATTCTATGAATTTTCTTTGTACAGCTTAAGCAAAAATAAACATGTATCTATGCCAAGCAAGATACAATAATTTTATAGATGGTGTATTTGAATTCTCTAAGGAAGTTCTACGAAAAATCCGAAATGAGTATGAAACTAACCCGATGAAAATAGTTATTCTCCACCTTGTTAGCGGATTGTACAAAGAGTTTTTCTACAGGATCTAGAACCATATTGCTAACTTCAGAAACATCGGAAGCATTCGGTATAGTTTGGGACATAACCTTGCGAAAGGTTGCCCTTCGTACATTAGTTAATTAGTTAAGAGGATTGAGAACTTGTGAATTGTCACGTACGGCGCGGCTTAGGAGCTTCAGTAAGAAATCGTCGTGAACATGAACTGAATAAACTCCCATGCACAGACTGTTTACGCCAGGTTACGATGCCTTAAAGCTAATCAACCAACAACTTTTCCCCTTTCTCATACTTATACACCTTATATGCTGACCCGAATCGTTATACGTACCGTGCCTATGACCATCCTGGTTACAGGAAGCATTCAAAAAAATACCTCAGTCGCTAAACTCATGCATTACATTGCCTTATCTGAATAATTCAAGGCTCTCTGTGAAGGCATGACTCAAACGATGATAGTGATCCCGTGGCTGCAACAATTTAAGACGTGTAAACCTAGTTCCTTGGGCGAAATCTTCGACAAAGAAGATGAGCTTCAAGTTCAGGCGCAGAATGACCCATCGATAAACAAGAGCCTTTATCAACACTGTTCTTATCTCCAAGTGGTCATAGATCGAACTGAAGATCTAACTCCTAAGTCCGAATTTGCAGAAAAACAGTGAGATCTGCCGTAATATGTGAACGAAAACCCTAAACCGTTTACCAAAAACCTGATCGGCCCTTCTCAGTGTGATTTTAGGCCAGGAAAGTCCACAACCGATAAAATTTTCACACTTCGGCAGATCATGGAAAAACAACCCAAGAAGTCCAAATCGATACCCACAACTTATTCATCGATTTCAAAGCCGCATACAACAGCATTTATAGACGCGAACTATACAGAGCCATGCCTAGTTTTGGTATACCGCCCGAACTCGTCATTTTGTGTAGGATGACGATGGAGAATTCTTGCGCTCCATCAGGGTCAGAAACGACTTTACCGACACATTCGATACAAAGAGATGATTTAGGCAAGGCGATGCGTTGTCGTGTGATTTGTTACTTTTGATTCTTAAGAGGATTGTGTAGAACTCCCGAGCCAACACCAGAGGCACATTTTTCCAAAAATTGGTACAACTACTAGCATACGCCGATGATATTGATGATGATGGGTAGGACTCAACGTAGTGTCATAGCTACGTTTGCTAGTAAAGAGAAGGAAGCGGCGAAAATTGGTTCAGCAGTAATTGAGGGCAAGACTAAGTATATACTGTCAACACGAAAGGACACACAACATCGACGAATTGGACAGAATGTCACCATTGACAGAAATAACTTTGAGGTTGTACGGGACTTTGGCTACCTCCGCTAGTAACTTTGACAGCAACATCTCGTCAGAAATTAAAAGAAAAATTACTCTTGCCAACCGCTGTTTCTTCTCAGCAAAGCCCTCACTCGAACTACTAACGAGATCCTATATAAGACCCTGATCATCCCAATCCTGCTCTACAGCAGTTAAGCATGGACCGTATCAAAAGCGGACGAAGAAATCCTTGGTCGATTTGAGGGAAAATTGTTCGAATCTTCGGTCCCGTTTGCGTTGACGGGCTTTGGTGACGAAGATTCAGGAACTGTACGAGCTGTACAGCGACATACCACTAGTCAAAAAACTCCGCATTGGACGTTTAAGATGGATAGGACATGTACACCCGAGAAACAGTAATACTCCTGCTTGTAGAGTCTTTGATTCCCAGACCTTAAGTGCAAGCAGAAACGCTTCTTCTATATAAACTGCTTGTGTTAGACATGCACTTTTCGCAGGTTTTTCATCTGTCAACATGAACAAGGATTAGAATTTCCCCACCGAATGATCATAATACCTATAGGTATTGCAGCTTTGATATACTCTGTGAGAGCATCTTTGGCAACAACTATTCCAGTTAACATCACTCCGGTTAGCGTTTGTCATGTTGCTCAGACTAAAACAATATCTCTTCCCATCACTCCCTAACCTACATATCTCTAATTAAAACTATCTATCTATCTTGATTGCGTGCGATACATCTTCATTACCACCACATGGGAAATCTTAGCGCACTTTTAAGCTTGACGAACCATGAAAGGAGTGTTAAATTAGCTGCACAATCACCGCAACGATGATGTCCGGATAGCGCACAGTGGCGCCTCGAATGGAACCATTTTACCAATTGAACAAGCCTCGCATAATTATGTTTCTCATCCGCACATTCACTTTCGAACTGATGAAGGCTCTGCTGATGGTAATGGATGCGCTCTGCTTGGGTAATTAAAGCCATAAACCACGAAAAAAAAAACATCAAAAGCTGGCCACCAACACCGCAATGAATTCACGTAAATCGGAGGCTCTTTGTTAGGTGTCTGGGATTTTAATGAGGTTGAAAAGATTACCCATGTTAACCGTTGATGGCAATTTAAACGTTTAAAGTGCAACTTTAAACAAAAAACACACAATTCATCCATCTGCATCCATGTCGATTTAAAAACAATTTTTTGGAAATTTTATTAAAATCCGCAAATGCTACCACTGCTTTGCAGAAAATCCTTTTTTCTCATAATTGACTCATATCCTTCCGAGAAAGATTTCAACAATGCAATCAAAATTGAGTGAGCTATTCATCCAGGATTATCCGCCCACAAGGCAAACACAAAGCACTCTAAGGGGATTGTGCAAATGTTTTCCAGGATTCCAAAAAAAAAAAAAAAAACTTCCTCCTCTCAGTACTGTAGTTGTTTTAAATTGACTGCAATCTCGTAACACATGTTTGCTTATCCGTGCGCAAATTACTCGCTCATAATCATTCATTTCATACACATTCTGGCAAAGAACAACAAGGACCCTCAGACTCAGCACTGCGTAGAGAGTCAGAAACATAAACAAAACCTCGGTGTTGTGTCGTTTCATTGTGCCACCCCCAAAAACAGGCGGACGACCCTTTGTGAGGTGGCAGGATTGCCCCTTCAGGAACACATTGAAGCGCGCTACAACTAAGCGCGCTTGCTTGAGCTCATCTGTTAAAATAATGAAAAGTTCCCATCGCATTAATTACAAAAAAAAAAAATTATTTGTGGGACTGTTTGGGGAGTTAATACGGACATTGTCGGAACTTTACATTTTTGCAATTAATGCGGAACTATGGGCCTGGGTCCTTTCCATCCTAATGCAGCCTAATTTATTACTTTCTGTTGTTTATTTTGTTAACAGAAGGTATTTTGTTTTTTTTTTGTTTTTTTTTTTGTTTTTTCTTGGAAGGATCAAATGAAAATTAATCATCTTTTGGGATGACTGAGTTGAGGATTATTTTATTTTTCTTGTATACAAGGATACGTCGATGGAAAATTGGGCTCTATTTTGGACGTGTGGTGTGTTTTTTTTTTTATTGCTTTAAAACAAGTCAATTCAGTTTATTAAGGACTCAAAGTGACTTTCACATCAATCAATGAGGGTTATCCTTTTATAAATGCAGTTACTCCAATTAACCATTCAAAACATGGGTTTAGTCCAAAATAATCCAAATTCAGCGACTCAAGTTGAAACGTACGCAGTCTCTGATTTAAAAAAAGGGAAACACAGTCTGGATTGCTGGTTGTCATTGAGTGACTTTTACTTACGACTTCTCTTTATGACAGATGTAAAAGTAAATGACGGATGTCAAGTAAATGGGCATTCTGTCAAAATTCCGTTTTGTAAAATTTGTGATTTATTTGGAGGAACACAGTCGGATGTCAAGCAGCATATCAACATTAACTTCCACCATGTTCACTTGCACATCACCATTTTATGTCAAAGTATATGAAACGGGAAACGCACTGGTCATCGAATTTGACAATTTGACATTAATTTCACCAATTTAGTGATCCCGACATGTTGAAGATCGAAATGAAGCAAAAATAAAACGATTGGATACAAACTTACCGCCATTTTGCTCAAAAGAGTCTGGGACGAGAGGTCAAGTTTTTTTTTTATCAAAAGCGATGTATTCTGAAGTTAACAAAGGGTAGGTAGGTGCGGATAAATGTAAACAAGAGCTATTTCAACTAACGGGTGATCCAAGTAGAGATACTTTTTTCAATAAGCCTTTTTTGACAGATCACGTGTGAGTCGTGTCATGCTGTCATGTTATTTTTGTTTAGTATTGTTTGGAAAGACTTACGCGTGAACAACGTTTACAAATTGTTCAACTTTATTATGGAAATTCACGTTCTGTGAGGAATGTGTTTCGTGCACTTCGCTCAACTTATGGTCAACATAATCGGCCTACTGAGCGTACTATTCGCAACACCATCAGCCATTTTGAGACCCAGCAATTATTGGATAATATTCGACCGAATAGACCACGTCCAGCACGCTGTGAAGAAAATATAGCGGCCGTAGCTGAGAGTGTACACGAAGACCGTAGAGAGTCGATTCGGCGCTGTTCGCAGCAACTCGGACTGACGTATGGAACGACTTGGCGCATTTTACGTCAAGATCTTAAATTGAAAGCGTACAAAATACAGCTTGTGCAACGACTGAAGCCGCTCGACCTTCCCAAGCGACATCGCTTCGCTCTATGGGCTCTTGAAAAGTTCCAAGAAGTTTTCGAGGCAAATTTTGTTTAGCGATGAGGCCCATTTCTGGCTCAATGGGTATGTAAACAAACAAAATTGCCGCATTTGGGACGAAGAGCAACCTGAAGAGATTGAAGAACTGCCACTTCATCCAGAAAAAACAACGTTTTGGTGTGGTTTGTGGGCCGGTGGAATCATCGGTCCATATTTCTTTAAAAATTATGCCGGTGCGAACGTAACCGTCAATGGCGACCGTTATCGTGCCATGATAACCGACTATTTGATGCCTGAAATTGAAGCTCGTGATCTCGGCGACATTTGACGGCGCGCCACTTCCCACACATCGCATCAATCGGTCGATTGGCCACCAAGATCGTGTGATATCACACCGTTAGACTTTTTCCTGTGGGGATATGTAAAGTCAAAACCTTATGCCGACAAGGAAAACATAACGCGTGTCATTCGCCAGTTACCAGTCGAAATGCTCGAACGAGTGATCGAAAATTGGACTCAACGGATGGGCCATCTGCGACGTAGCAACGGCCAACATTTGATAGACATAATCTTCAAAAAATAAATGCCAAAGAATGTTCTTTCAAATGATTAAATTTGAATTTTCTGTGTTCTTTCTTTAAAAAAGTAGGGAACCTCGAAATGGATCACCCTTTAGTTGCCACCAGCGATTTTTAACATCCATGTGGCAATCACGTTTCGTACCTTACCACCGAACCGAAACGCGTCATTTCACCAAAAATGGTTGATTTCAACCAAATCCACTGGGAATGCATTTATATAGGTGGAACCGCTGTATTGACATGAGAAAAAAGATTTCGTGAAATATGACGTTTCGGCTCAGTGGGAATGGAAAGGGTTTTTCAATAAGAGCGCTACAAATAAAATTTTTAAACAAAACAAAAACGGGTTTGGATATCAATGAAATTCTTTATTCCTGTGAAAGTACGTTCGATGCCATTATGTATGGAACTCGATTTCTTTTGCATGGCCACCACGGGCACGCTTGCAGAAGTCCAGACGCTGAACCCAATTTTCGACGATTTTCAAGCATAAATCGGCCGATACTGCTGCAATTTCACGTTCGATATTCGTACGAAGTTCATCAATCGTCGCTGGCTTGTTGGCATAGACCATAGACTTGACGTAGCCCCACAGGAAATAGTCTAACGGCGTCAAATCGCTCGAACGAGTCGGCCAAGCGACTGGACCATTTCGTGAGACAACACGTTCTCCAAACTCGGTTTCCAAAAAAATTGATTATGGCATTCGCTGTGTGGCTTGTGGCGCCGTCCTGTTGGAAACACATGTCCTCCAAGTACATATCATCCAATTGGGGCCAAAAATATTCGGTTATCATCGAACGGCAGCGATTCCCATTCACAGTAACGTGCCGGTCTTGATCATCACGGAAGAAGTACGGCCCAATGACGCCGCCGGCTCATAAACCACACCAAACCGTAATTTTTTCGGGATGCAATGATGACTCATGGAGTACGTGTGGATGGCTGCCTGACCAATACCGCATATTTTGCCATTCAGCCAGAAATGAGCCTCATCGCTGAAGATGATTTTTCGATGAAAATCCGAATCATTTTCAAGTTGTTGCTCAGCCCAATTCACGAACATACGACGCTTCTGGTGGTCAAGCGGCTTCAGTTCTTGCGTCAATTTAACCTTGTAAGGATGCAGGCCAATATCTTTTCGCAAAATTCGCACAACGACGTCACAGAGATGCCCAACGCTTGAGAACGACGTGTGAGAGACACATTTGGGCTTTCTTCAACTGAAGCCTCAGCGGCAGCATTATCATCGACACAACGGGCACTTCTTTGTCTCACTGGCACAGAAACATTTTGTACTGTGCCTGTGGTTTCAAATTTTTCCACTAGACGCTCAATTGTTGATCTGCTAGGACGATTATGACGACCATAAATTGGACGGAGCGCTCTTAACGTTGAGGCCACTGACTCCGAATTTCGGTTGTAAATTTTAATAATTTCGACTCGTTGTTGGTTCGTTTATCTTTCCATCATGAAATGGCAAACCTTACTGAAGAGAAATGTCAAAAGAGCGGCAAGAAATATGGCGTCGTTTGCTGTCCCCGTCGCTCAACTTTTGTAGCTATACAAGGTGGGCCAAGAGAGATCATACTATGGGAAGATGCTCCTACTTTTGCAAATGTGGACTAGACAGATGTAGAATACAAGTGAACAAGCCATGGAGCGATACACTCCCCAAAAACACGGAGTAAAGGAAGTGGAAGATTTTTCGACCAAAATCACAATGAGCGATGAGGCTCATTTCCACCTCAGCGGATACGTGAACAAGCAAAACTGTCACTTCTGGTGCACCGAAAATCCACGAGTAATGCACGAGGAGCCAGTGCACCCGCTCAAAGTTACTGCATGGTGCGGTGTTCATGCTGGAGGGATCATCGGGCCATTTTTTTCGAGAACGCCGCTGGTCAAACGACAATAGTGGAGGGTGCGAGCTATAGGGCCATGTTAATCGAGCTCTTTTGCTGCAATTGGACGAATTAGGAGTGGAGGACATGTGGTTCCAACAGGACGGAGCTACGGCACACACTGCGCGACACACAAACGATATTCTTAAGGCCAAACAACATCGGATGACTTCTTTTGGCCCACCCTGTATAAGGCCTACAGAAACATTTGCTTGTGGAAATCTTACTTAATCTTTAAGAGGAATAATTCCTTCACATACCAGTCTGGTGAAGGAATTTTTTTCCACAACTTGATTGATTGACTAAATGGACTAAAGTGGTTCCAAAAGGACGCAGAAACGGCTCACGCTCAGAAGGCATCGATGGCTGTTGTGGGGGAACATTTTTTTAATGACGCCAGCCCGCCGCCCGTTTTGACATTTCGGAATTTGTTTTGTTGATTTTTTTTTCTTAAATCAGTATTATACGTGTAAGTATCTGATGGCCAACATTCAGGCAGCAATTGTCAAAATACGATCTGATCTGCTACACTTTTGTAGGTTATAACCAGTGACAAAAAATGCTTATTCAGAGTATGACCATTGGGGCGACACCTACATGATATAATTAAAAAAAAAACAATGGAAATGGATATATTCCCAGATTATAAAAAAAATATCGGATTTATAAAACAGGTTTCAATGCTTTGGAAAAAGAAAGTTAAGTTTCCGCAGCCTGTGTAATGCGTTTTGTCTATAAAATAAAAACTTTTATGTGGTCAGTGGCATATTCTGCCATTCATTTACGGCTTAAATGTAAAAACTTCATCTGTCAGCCTAAGTTGCTCCCAGCCATATATTTCTTAGATCAACACTTCCCTTCGAAAGTGGTGCACGTCAAAATGTCATGTCACATCCCCCACCTAAGGTCCTTAAAGAACATAATTACAGTCAAACGACTTCATATTCCTCACACACCGTTCAAAAAATAATCAGGAAAAGATTTTTTTTTTAAATTTCAATTGCATTGCACAAAATAAACCGATTAATACCGCTGGACACTGGATAGTACAGCGGAAAAAAAATTTAAAAAAAAATCCATTTTCTGCAACTGTCAGCACAACTACCACGAACCAGAGGCAGAGAATAGAGAACGGAGGCAAAAAAAAAATGAACCAAACACGACTTCCTTTCAAATCTGCCACTAGACCCATTCAACTGAATCTGACTGGTAGTGCCGCAGGTGCGTTCCAGATATACTTCTCCATTGGATTTAGATTTATAGATAATATTTATCGGCGGACAAATGCAGTGTGAAACGGAGACCGAAGAACTGACAATTTTCCATTTTCCTCTTGTGGATAAAGTCAACTGTTCTCAATTGGATAATTGGAAATAGAAAATGGGAGGGTTGTGTGCTTTATTTCGAGAAGGGTATTGGGTCGGTTATGTTTGCACAGAATGGATACTCTGTTCGAAGTTGATAGCGATTTGGAAACATATATACAGACTCAGTTGTATAATATTCATGGAAAGTCGTGCGACTCTCCCCTTCACCACTTGAATCGGTAAGTGGAATTTTTCTTAACAAATTTTTAGCTAAACGACTTTCTACGCAACCTCTTCCTTGTTTCGCAAATCTCCATTAAGTTTCACCGAGGCGGTAATTTATATCGCAGGAGTAGTAGCAGTCGTGTGCCCGGTGAAAACAGGCAGGCCAACCTGTTTATAAGCACTCAATCTCATCTCATCGCTGTAACAGCTCCATAATGATAAAAGTTATTAAATGAACAAGACCTTCAGGAGGTCCGGGACGTCGAGCAAATCGTATCTAAGGAGCAAATTGTTGCCTCAGCTTACTTTAAATTAAGTGAATTTGAAAGATGATTTTATCCAGCGATAGTCACGAGAGGATGGAAGGTGAAGGTACTGCGTAATAGTGTATCTGCGGAGAGCAAGTACATGAGGAATTCTGTTTGTGCATAGGAAATGTATCTAAACAAGATTTGCATCGGGTTTGGGGAGTTTTTGTCGTGGATACTCGGTAGTCATGAGGAGTAATGGTTGAGTATGAATTAATATTCCATGCGACTCAGAGGTTTCCATGTGAAGATGTGAATTTTTTTAAATTCCAAAGGCGAAATCAGTTTGTAGGATTAACACATTTTGGAAAACAGCATTCTAAATGGAAAACGATTCAAAGGGAGGTAATGAGTACATGGGTTGAGGAGGCGAGTGGAATAAGAGATCTTCAGATCTTACAATAATCTGAGGCCTACCTAAGAAAAATGGGGCTTAGTTCATAAAATTCATACTACACGTTGGTCTTATTATGCTTTGAAACACTACCTTTGGGGTGGTGCATTGGCCTGGGAGTTAGATTAAGTTTGATCGGGTGTGGATGCTTAGGTGAGTCGTCAAACTCGCAAAGGACTACGTGGGCTGATATAGAGATTTATATCTAGAACCAAGGAGTATAGAACTACATAGAGCGCGCATTTCATACAGCGAAAAATTTTTATGTAGGGTACTGATATTGATATCTCAGTTTTCACAGTGCTACCCCAGCCGACGCATACGATCGATGAAATTTCCCCTTCGCACTTACCGATGGTGTCTGAAATGCTACAAACTTTCAAAATGGAAACCGATTCAATGAGAGATAAAGAGTACCGGGGGGTTGCTGAGGGGCGTGGAATTATATTATGTTCAGAAGATTTTCAGATCTTACAATAGTCTGAGGCCTACCAAAGAAAAGTGAGGCTCAGTTCCTAAAATTCATACCAGACGTTGGCCTAATTATGCTTTGCAACACTACCTTTGGGGTGGTGAAGTGGCCTTAAAGTGAGATTAGATTTGATGGCCTGTTGGTGCTCAGGTGAGTCGTCAAACCCGCATAGGCCTACGTGGGCTCATAGAGGGATTCGTACCTAGAAGCGTATTATAAGGCGCTTGGTCCCCGGTTAATATAACGAAAAGTCATCACCTAAGTTTTTTCACAGCTCCACTTCTTCCTAAAGTCCGACAAAAATCCATGCGCAACCCTGTCATGAGAAGCTTCTCAAATTTGCTGTTCGGTTTCGGCATTAAACTTCCTCTTCATTGTGGCACACAATATCACTACGCACACACAACTGAAGGGAGAAGTTGGGCTACTTCGAGGCTCTGTATGGCCCGATAATGTCAGATATTCAATTTTTTTCAACACTACCTAAACCTATGTACCGAAAATTCTGCTGCAGATCTGTTTTGATCTTTGGTTTGCACATCACATGCAGCAAATACGAACGAATCCAGTATTTTGAAAGTCCGATCATTCAGAGGCTTATCATCGACTCGGACCACTAATATTGTGAGGATATCCACCACGCCACAACCAATCAGAAGTACTGTGGAAAATTTAATTTCGGTAGACTCCAATCGCAAGAGAACGAACGCCAAAGCCTTTGCAGAACGAGTATCCCTTCAGATCTAGATTAACGCCATACCACCAGGGCACCAGCATCAAATTTCGAAGAACAAGGGCAACGAGCCATTCGATCTGCCGACAGGTGATAGGTTTCTCTCTCCCCCCAACAAGAAACTTTTTGTTTCATGAGGGATGCCGTAAGATGCTCGTAGCCAAAGACAAGTCCTACAAGGCTAAGGTTTAGGTGAAGACGGGAGCTTCCATTGCTCCATACGGCATACGCAAAGAAGGAGGAAAGAACACCAGCTTTTCAGAAGGAAGACACAATAGCAAGCAAGGCGTACTATCGAGGATACAGAGAGGGGCCACGCCAGGAATGGTGTTCACATGTTTTACCAAAAGTTGAAACGTAAAAGCCAGAAATACAAGGCTCGAATGCCACCCTGTCGAAAGGAAAAATCGTAGTTGAGACGCAGTCGATGCTGAGAATATGGAAGAACCACTTCTGCAAACTGTTTAACGGCCATGCAGAACGGGCCATTCAATATTAGCGACCACAGCGAGAACTTGAAACTATCCCGACCTAAGGGAACTGAAGAAAGCAATATCAATAGCAATAAAATCAAGGACGAGACTACCGGAAACGACGGCTATCCCGTCGAGCTTTATAAAGCCGACCAAGTTATAAACTAAATTTGATCGGATGTACGAATGCCTGAAGAATGGAAATTTAAAATCTTTTGTCCAATCCACAAACAAGGAGATCCAAAAAGAAGACCCTCTGAACTGTAGAAGCATGAGTCTCCTCAATAAAGCCTTAAAGATCCTATCTGCCATAATGTGTGAACACCTGAAGGCATTTACTAGCAAATGATCGGCCGTTATCAGTGTGGTTTAAGGCCAGGAAAGTCCACAACCGATCAACTTTTCACACTTCGGTAGATCCTGGAAAAAACCCAAGAATTCCAAATCGATACCCACCACCTATTCATCGCCGCATATGACAGCATTTATAGAGACGAACTATAAAGAGCCATGCCCAAACTCGTCCGTATGTGTAGGATGACGACAGAGAATTTTCGCTGCTCCATCAGGGTCGGAAACGACCTCACCGACACATTCGATACCAAAAAGTCAAGGCGATGCGCTGTCGTGTGACTTCGTCAATTTGATTCTTCAGAGGATTGTGCAAAACTCACGAGCCAACACCAGAGGCACAATTTTCCAAAAATCGGTGCAACTACTAGCATACGTCGACGATATTGACATCATTTATCGGACCCAACGTGATATCATAGCCAGGTTTGCTAGTATAGCGAAGGAAGCGGCAAAAATGGGTTTAGGAGTAAGTGAGGGCAAGACGAAGTATATCCTGTCAACACGAAAGGTAACACAACATACGAATTGGACAGAACGTCTACATTGACAGATATAACGTTGAGGTAGTACGGGTCTTTGTCTATCTCGGCACCGCTATTAAGTCTGACACCAACATCTCGTCAGAAATTAAACGAAGAATAACTCTTGCCAACCGCTGTTTCTTCGGGCTAAGAAGGCAATTCAGTAGTATAGCCCTCATTCGAACTACTAAGGAGATCCTATATAAGACCCTGATCATCCCAGTCCTGCTCTACGGCGCTGAAGCATAGACCGTCTCAATAGCGGATGAAGAAATCCTTGGTCGATTTGAGAGGAAAATCTTCGAAAAATCTTCGGTCCCGTTTGCGTTGACGGGCTATGGAGACGAAGATTCAACTAAGAACTAAACAATCTGCATAGCGACATGGCCCTGGTCAAAAAACTCCGCATTGGACGTTTAAGATGGCTACGACATGAAGAACGAATGGACACCAATGCCCCGGCTAGCAGAGTCTTCGATTCCCAGGCAGACGTCGGACGCAGTAGAGGAAGACCTCGCCTTAAATGGCGCGCACAAGTAGATACCGACCTCAACTTGGAGTGCGCAACTGGAGGTAGTTAGCTAAGGACCGGGATAATTGGAGAGGCATGTTGGTTGAGGCCCAGGTTCATTCTGGACTGTAGCGGCACTTAAGTAAGTAGTAAGCATGGCTTCTACGGAAAGTTAAAAGTAAAACTTAGACTTTTCCATAGCTGCTTCTTTTTAATTTCGATCTAGAGGTGTAAGTAATCAATCAATTCGCGGTCTAAGACCATATGGCATGAGAGAGGAAATGGTTATTCAGGCATCTCGTTCCGTAAGGTTCGTAAGGTTAAAGGTCCGAAAAGTCTCATATCAGGTTATTTAGTTAACTTTGTTGCTTTATCTTTGTCCAATGAGAAACTAAGCTTCAAGGAAGCTTGTGTTGAAAAATGTTCACTTAACTTCCACACAAAACGAAATTCTCTTCTATTAGAAATATGAGCCTAATCGGGATTGAGATACACTTGGATTCAGAACTGTTATCGAACTTGAAACCATAATTGTCCTCGAATTGGAGTCCGGACTACATATTTTTAATAAGAAAACCTAGTGTCTGTTTCCTTCTTAATTAGCTTTTGGTAAAACTGAGTCTAGAAAGACCCACTTGAATCCATTGCACGCCACTGGAATTTGTGTTTTCGTCGGGTTTAAGTGGCCACAGTAGTAAAGTGCACCGAATCATTATGATGTTCTCATATATACCTCTAAAGGCTTTTGTTGAAAACACATACCCAAGGTAACCTTAATCCTTGTTAAGAAATTTCATTAATGTCGTCTGAGCAGTGGCGGCGTAAATAGATCACTCGTTAACCTAACCCTGTCCTAATCGAATTACCACCTGAATATTTTGTATTCAAATGAGATGATGAATTTATTCATATGTAAGATTCGTTCAAAGATTGGGAAAATTTACATTCGAATATTTCTGAGAAAATAACGATTCGGAACACTCAAAATCCTTCATCCCATTTTCGGACTCGGACTATCTGTGTGGCAATATTGAGAGATAAAGCACACAGTATGCATCCGATTAAACTATCCCCATCCGTCGACCGAGAATTCCATGAATTCTTCTTCACAGACGATACAATATCCTACAACCTTTGGCATGCAATCTCTTCGGCAAACACAGATTGATATCGTCCGTCGTCCTGTGACTGAGCACCCATTCACTGACATACCGATACACCCAACCCGACCGCAATTGTTCTGTATAAATACGAATCCCTATGCTGCGAAAAAGGATAAAAAAAAGGAGCTCAGACAAAAAACGGTTCCAATTTTTTTTTTTTTTACTCTTCGAAGTAATCCTTTGGGCCACTACTACTGGTACAGCAACACTTCATGCACCAAAGGCATTTGCAAAATGGAAATCTTTGCTTCTCCACCATTGGATAGCTGGAGCGCCAGCCATTGTTCAATTTACAAAAAGTATTTATGTTGAGCTTACCCGAATGCGATGTCCTTTTATGCAGCGCCCCAGTAGCCAAAGGCATAGCGCATCCTTTTGTTTAACTTGTACATGCGGATGGAAAACTTGAACGCAAACAAACGGCGCAAGTGTATTCGCAGCATGTAAGTCAAAGAATTCGTGTGTTTTTTTTTTTTTGCAACTTAAAGTCAACTTTTTTCAATGGATACGATAGAGTATCCTTCCAAAGTCATAAATATCGTCGATGGAAGCTGTAGCAAGCACAGCCCGAAGGTTCAACACAGTTCAACGTTCATTCTTGCACACGTTGTAGGGTTTATTCAGATCTGGGACCAGGACACACTACTCTAGTGCTGCACATTTGATATAATTGTATCTCTGTGATAAACTGTTATGGGGACGAACACGAAGGGAACTAAAGCGAACCGATACTCTGCTTACTCCCTCGATTGTGAAACAATTTAATGGCTTCATTCGACATGCATATGTGCTTGTCACCTGAACGGGCATGGGAGGGCAGGAACTAGACGTTCGTGTGGAAAAAATGCAGACGAGCGCATGAATAGGGTTTGACTATTAGGTTTCCTGAAGCTATTATATGTAAAAATGGGCAATTAGCTGTGGGCGACAATTTCATGGGGTCGTTGGGAGGAGGGATGTGGTAACTCTTCAGAGTGTTCCTTGGTAAGTTTTTCTCTTAGAGAATTTTTGTTTTCATATCGGTGGGGTCATAAGTTGGATAAGAGAGATTATAACACTTCAGCTCAACTACATCCCTAAAGGTTTCCCTGTTTCTATGGAAGGGTATGTTCTGGTGAACTAATGCTGGAAGTCTCCTGGATCCGATGGTTATGCAACAAATCGACTAATTTACATAGTCAGCGTATGCGTATGACTGTCTAAAACCCAGAATCTGGAGACTATCTGCAGTTGTAAACGTACGTTGAATGGATTGAAAAAAAAAGGGCCGATGGGCGATCACTGTTTTTACTTCCCCACTGTCCATAGTATATGAAAATATTGATTGGCGGGAAAATTAAGATCCAAATTCTCATTTCAACCAAACATCGTATTTTTAGCTCCGAAAATGTATTTAAAAATATTTTTAGGTATATCTGCCGTAAGGTGTCTGCAATATAAAGTCCGACTTCTGTTATCGATACTGGAGCACAAACTAAACGTTCGATTTGAACGATATTTTGTATGTGAGTGTTATCCTTTGACTTCTTTGGGGGTTTCGGGGTAAGGGCTGCAGCTGTAAAATGAATGGTACGTCTTATACAACTCATACCTTTAAAACTGTCTAATTTCTAGTTGACTCCCATGACCATAGGTGTTTATAATAATTGAGAACACAAATGTTTATAGCTCTTCGTTTTTACCGGCTAAGGAAAATCTAAGGAGGCAAACAAAAATCGAAGTATTTCAGTACTCCTTTAAAAAAAAAAGTTGTTACATGCACCATAGAAAGCACGTTAGTTGTCGAAAAAAAAAACATTAAAGTGTTGATACAATGAGTGGCCAATATTTCGCAATATTTCGACCCAACTAATACCCGCGTGAAGCTTCCTCACGTACCTCATGGAATCTTCCGCTCAGTTCCATACAGTCAGAAACTGCCGGTTCCAAGGTCCTCCAACAAAAACAAATGCAGACTATGAAACCAGAAACTGCCGGTTCCTTGGTCCTCCAACAAAAACAAATGCAGACTATGAAACCAGAAACTACCGGTTCCTTGGTCCTCCAACAAAACCAAATGCAAGCCCTGTAAAGAATGTTAAGGTATAAGGTAGTGATTCACCCCTAAACAGTTAGATATTGACACTCATATGAACATGGGAATAAACTCTTGCCTCCTTCGTAGATATAGAAGGGGCTTTCAGCAACGTCCTTACTGGAGCTATTCTTGAATTTTTGATCGAGCTGGGTAAAGAATATTCTATTAGCCAATGATCTCTATGCTCGGAACAAGAATTAGCAGGGTAACACTTTGCAACAATCACTGAACCAAATTTTGCCATAGAGGAACGCCACAGTGCGGCGTCATCTGTCCTCTACTCTGGCTAATGGTTATGAACAAAATTTTAGTTAAATAAGACGAGGAACGGGTCAAAGTTGTCCCTTTTGCGGATGAAGAAGTGATTATGTCAGGAAAATTCCCCTCCGTCATAATTGAAATTATTAGGGGCTACCTTAGACCAGGTAAGAACCTGGGTGGCAAGTTGTGGCTTCGGTGTAAACCCAAGCTAAACGGAATCGGTGCTATTCCCCGCCAAAATCAAAATTCCCGAATTCACCCTCCCCCGTCTTAATAACCAACCACTCAGACAATCTTCCAGCGCCAGGTATTTGGATAACATGCTTGACAAAACTTAAGTGAAAACAAAAAACCTAACATAGAGTACGGAAGGCGTGTTTTGCCTTGTATGCTTGCAGCAAAAACTTTGGAAAGAAGTGGGAACTGGTACCACAGATGACCTTTGGGGGTTCACAGCAGTGGCATGTCCAATTCTCACATACGGCTCACTAGAATGGTGGCCAGCATTGAGTAAGAGCTACAACCTCACAAAACCAAAAGGCTGCAAAGAGCAGCCAGCATAGGTACCACGTGCGCACTGAGGTCGGTGCCAACCGATCGCGATGCTGTGCTATAGCATTTCTCGACCTACACGTGAAAAATACCGCTTTATGCAGTTCAGTAAGACTCAGGGAGTCAGGATGCTGGACTGCAAAGCCGTATGGCCACAGTAATAGGCTGGATTCGTTACCAAACGACATGGTCACGTTTTCAACTGACTGCATCACACCCACAATAAGCTTCAAGAAAGGCTTACCCGTAGGTTTTCCTACCAGAGCTCAGTGGAAGAGAAACGAAGTAGGAAGCTCGTATACACCTATGGATCTAAGATAAACTACGGTGTGGGGTCCGGAGTCTACTCTGAGTGAGCGAAAAATCAGTTGCATACAGCCTACCGGATTTTGCCACCGTATTCCAGGAGGAATACGATATCCGAGAGGCGTGTACGCTACTGGGGCGTGACACTACGGAAAAGCAAAATATTGCTATTCGCATAGATAGTCAAGTGGGCATTAAGGCCATAAACTCGGCTAGCATATCCTCCAAGCTGGTAGAGGAATGCTGGAACGAACTTGCAGACCAACGCTTGAGGGTCACAGTTCCCTTGGTTTCAGAGCACAGTGACATTGAAAGAACCGAGCGTGCAGACGAGCTGTCCTGCCCATGCAAGGCTCAGGTCTACATGGCTCACTTGCGGCAAGGTTCCGTAACCTGCTGGGTGCGTTTAAGGAAAAATTGCACTCATATTGCCTGAGGAATGCCGACTCCAGTTAGAGAAAGATAACAAATTGTGTCATATCGAGGAAGATATGGTCTTCCAACGACAAGAACAAAAAAAAAAAAAACGATCAACTAAAAAGAGCACGCCCAGATATCGCAAGAATTACGGCGATAGTCACGGGGTGCTGACCGATTGGAGACCATGCGGGCAAAGTAGGGATCCAATACCACCCCCAATGCCGAATTTTCCGGAACACAAATCAGAGAGAAACCCTCTCCCATTTCATATGCAAAAGTCCGGCACTAGCAAGAGACAGATTGCCTACATTAGACCAACCATTCTTCTAAAAATCCTTGACGAAACGCCTAAAAAGTGGGAGAGATCACTATATTTATCTTGCTACGTCCTTTAAACTCCTTTTGGGGTATAATAACGGTTCCAAAATGGCGTATGCGAGTTTGACGTTTACCAGATGCACGTACTAGGTTACCAATAAATTTGTCGAAAACTGGATTTGAAAATGATTAACGAAATTCTTGATAGTCAGCCTATTAGCATCACCTTGGGTTAACCTGGATACTGTCAAATAGATTATCCAGCTTCACGATTCGAGTTTCATGCAAATGAATTTAGCAGGAGCTGTTGGTTTCAAAATGTCTGCTAGTTTTCAAACACGGCCATCCTTGCCTGGCCAGCTCGTCTGCACTGTTGGTTCCTTTAATATCTCTCTACACTGGAACCCTGGGAAGTCTGACCCTCAAGCGTTGGTCTGCAAGTTCGT
The DNA here is from genome assembly GCA_949824845.1 of Rhingia rostrata. Classification (NCBI taxonomy): domain Eukaryota; kingdom Metazoa; phylum Arthropoda; class Insecta; order Diptera; family Syrphidae; genus Rhingia; species Rhingia rostrata. Next base: position 72,226,630 of record OX463758.1, on the reverse strand, counting down.
TCCGGCATTTCTGCTCCGTTTTATCTGATACTTTTGGAAAAATATGAACCAATTGAATGGTGTTCCTCAAATGCACTAGTATGCTTATTTTTAAAAAATTTCGTAAAGTTCTACGAGGTTAAAGTGAAACTTCACACATCGACGTTTCTCAAATAACAGAAGTGTTCCCTTATCAAAAGAATCAAATTAACTAAAATAGCGATTGGTATCTCACACAGTTTCAAATTTCTCTGAAATGTCCCATCACCTCAAAGCAAACGTATTGCTTCACACCTTGTCAAAGGCAACACACACAATGACATCTTCGGTGCACATTTGCCTGTCCGCACTCGCGACTCTACCCTTTCAATTTTCTAAAGTGCAGCTGGCAGCTTTGGATTCACTGCTAACGCTATCGCTTTCTTTTACTTAAACAAGTTTTTGCTTGTTGCTTGCCTTCCGTTGTCCCCCACGCTAGCCTTACTCATGACTTTTGGTGTCAAAATTTCGTTTCATGTTTGTTTGGATTTACCCCGAAAAGCCCGAAGAAGTTTTACTTAAAAAAAAAAAAAAAATGTCGGAAATAGCATGGGGGCATGGTCTTTCATTAAAAAAAAAAAATTAATCGTATCTACAATTTCTTAAGAGGTCTAATGAAACATTCATATTGCTTACATTTCAGCTATTAAAATCTGAATTCTTAATTAAGCTAAAAGTACCTGTTGGTATCATCCGATATCTTTATAAAAATCAAACAATTTTGACACTTACCATCACTTGTGAAATGGTACATTTGAGTAATCTGAAAAAAAGAGAAAAAGAGCATGTCAATGAGAACGTAAGAGTGTGAGAAATAAATTTCTAAAAAAATTAGTATTTGATGGAATCCCACAACAAATTTGATTATTTCGATGCGAGTTATTGTCAAAAGTTTATAAAATTTCATAACATTGCTAGAAACACATTACCAACATACCTAGGCATCGACAGCAACACATATTTTTGAATGTTGAAGTTTTTTAATGTTTCAAATACCATACAACCCATACTGCCTATACAAATTGTGCTGTTAATGTCGAGAGTGAGCGAGGCCAATAACTTTAATTAGGTCTTAGGTTATGATTATGGCAGCTCTGTCACATAAATGGCATCAAATATAACAGGTTTTCTAATGGACATAATATTCCGTTAAGATTTCACTGAACACAGCCTGGACGACAACATGTCCGGCAATGGACTTACGCTAGTTGACTTCGCTGCGGAACGAAATGCCACTATAGTCAGCATATGGTTTCCTCACGTCGGTATTCATAAAGGCACATGGCGGTCTGCAGATCGTTGAACACTGAACAGTCAAACAAATTGATCACATTGCGATAGACAAGAGACACGCATTCAGGATTTCAGACGTCGGACCATTCCAAGGGGCTATCATCGACTTGGACCACTACCTTGTTGCGGCCTGGATAAGAATGAGGATATCCAACAAGCCACAACAATCCAGAAATACTGTACAAAAATTTAACGTCGAAAGACTGCAACCGCAAGAGACCGCCAAGGCCCACGCGCAACGCGTATCCCTTAACCTCTCGATTAACACCACACCACCAGCATCGAATGTCAATGAAAAATGGCAACTATGCCGGAACTGATTAGCTAGATTTCTTAGCTACAGGTGAAGACGAGAGCTGCCATTGAGCTACATATAAGCAAAGAAGGAGGGAAGATTTTCAGAAAACAAGAAAAAAGGTATTTTTTTACCCGACGTCCTTCAAACCCCTTTTGGAGTATAATAACATTCCCAAGCTGGCGTATGCAAGTTTGAAGTTTACCAAGAATAAATGGCAAGAAAATACTGCGATCGAGGGTATAGAGAGGTACAATTCCAGGAATGATACTCGCAAGTTTTACCAAAGTGTGAAACATGAAAGCTAAGGATACAAGTATCCAACAGAATCCTGCCGCAATTAACAAGGAAATATCGTAGTTGAGAATCACTCGATGCTAAGGATATGGAAAAACTACTTCTGCAGACTATTGAACGGCGATGGAGAACAATCTCCCTCTGTCAGGAACCATTCAAAATAGGCGACGACAGCAAGAACCTCCAATCTACTCACTTCAGTGAAGTGAGGACATCAATATCTAAACTGAAGCTTAAGAGGGCCGCCGGAAATGCGGAAATGAGGCCATCCCGGCGAGTAAGATCCACCAACTAATAAAAAAAATTTTTCTCGGATTAAAGAATGTCTGACGAATGGAATCACAGCGCCGTTTGAACGATCCACAAAAAATGAGACCCTGGGCCAACTATAGAGACATAAGTCTCCTTAACATTGCATACAAGATCCTATCTGACGTAATATGTGAACGCCTGACACCGTTTCCCAACAACCTTCTTATCGGTGTGGTTTTAGGCCTGGAAAGTCCACAACTGATCAAATGTCACACTTCGAAACATCCTGGAAAAAAACCCAAGATGTCCAAAATCGCAACCCACCACCTATTCATCGATTTCAAAGCCGCATATGACAGCATTTATAGAGACGAACTATACAGATCCATGTCCAGTTTTAGTATTCCGCCCAAATTCGTCCGTTTGTGTAGGATGACGATGGAGAATTCTCGCTGCTCCATCAGGGGCGGAAACGACTTCACCGACACATTCAATAACACAAAAAAGGATTAAGGTAAGGCATGCGCTGTTATGTGACTTCTTCGATTTAATTCTTGAGAGGATTGCGCAAACTCCCGAGCCAACGCCAGAGGCACAACTTTACATGAATCGGTGCAACTACTGGCATATGCCGACGATATTGAGTCATTGGTCGGACGGAACGTGATGTCATAGCCACGTTTGATAGATAATGAAGCGGCAAAAATGGTTTTAGTAGTAAATCTGGGCAAGACCATGTATAAGGGCATACACATCAAAGAATTGGACAGATCCTCACCATTCTCAGATATAATTTTGAGGTGGTACGGGTCTCTGTCTACTTCGATTCCGCTATAAACTCCGAAAATACAACGAATGGACACATATACTCCAGCTCGCAGATTTATCGATTTTCAGACAGATGTCGGACGTAGAAGAGGAAGGACTTCCCGCACTAGAAACCTAACTCATCCAAATTGAAGTGCGCTACTGAACTCAGTTAGCTATGGACCGGGCGTTGTCAACACGAGAGAACACACAAAATCGAATAACTGGACAGAAAGTCACCTTTGGCAGATAAGGCTTCGAGGTATTATGGGACTTTGCCTACCTCGGCTCCGCTGTTAACTCTGACAACAACATCTTCTCAGATATTAAACGAAGAATTACTCTTGCCAATCGCTGTTTCTTCGGGCAAAGAAGGCAATTCAGTAGTTAAGCCCTCACTCGAACTACTAAGGAGATCCTTTATAAGACCCTGATCATCCCAGTCTTGCTCTACAGCACAGAACCATGGACCAAATCAAAAAGAGATGAAGAAATCCTTGGTCGATTCGAGAGGAAAATTCTTCGAAAAATCTTCCATCCAGTTTGCGTTGACCGGCTATGGAGAGAAAGATTCAACCAAGAACTAAAAAAGCTGTATAGCGACATGCCCCTGGTCAAAAAACTCCGCATTGGACGTTCTACATTTCCTAGCCATCTTGGACATGTAGAACGAATGGACACCAATACTCCGGCTCGCAGAGTCTTCGATTCCCAGCCAGACGTTGGACACAGTAGAGGAAGACCTCGCCTTAAGTGGCGCGCACAAGTAGAAACCGACCTCAACCAACTAATAGTGCGCAACTGGAGGCAGTTAGCTAAGGACCAGGCTAATTGGAGAGGCATGCTGGCTGATGCCCAGATTCATTCCGGACTGTAGCGGCACTTAAGTAAGTAAGTACGTTGGGAAAACCTATGACATCCTCCGTACAACGTGGTCGACACAATCCTTCATTCCCATAAAAGTGCGGATCTTACTGGCGAAAACCCTGATCGTTCCAACCCTGATATATGGCTGTGACATTCTCATTGTGAGCAATAGAATGCTTAATGTCGAGTTTAATAGCATCCTACGATATGTCTTTGGATTACGTAGATATGATAGAGTATCTGGATTTCTTAATGTCTGCTTAAAACTTTTCTAAAGTACCGCGCTCTATCATTGCTATCGAAAATTCTTTTAAACCATCGACCACAATATCTTTTTAGTCAATTGTACAACCTTTTCCTCGTCCTTTTAGTCTAATTTTCTGGACTTATTTAGGAAAAGGCGATAGTGATACAGGAACCTTCGTAACAGAAAACCGATCACATTCTGTGACCTTTGTCTCTCTCCAGGAAGGATACCTGGAAGCCGGCTGCAGTCTTCAGCTCCCTGCTTCAAATATTCCGTGTGCATATGTATACAACAAAAAAAGATCCTTTTTGCATGTCTAGTCATGTGTCAATATCTATATCAACAGACTAACTCCAGGCAATCGCAAATGGGCTATACCTCATTTATGTAAGCATCATGCAACCGTTAATACATTTCAATCGTCCTGAACCTTACAAAAAATATTAACATCACATCGTTACATGAATTGCATGAATTACATGCAATTCCGTAATTGGAAGAAATTCCCTTGTCCTTCAGAAACCGACCAACCATGCACATGTATACGTACTAGACATGTGGCCCCCTTCAATGTGCAGTAGAGTAGGTACTTGCTTTTCCTCAACACCCTTGGTGTATTTCACTTCACATTAACGATCTGCCACACCCCCCCTATTTTGTTATACAACTCTACCGTTTGTATGTTTTTTTTTTAAGGATCCGATATGCATTTCCCGAAATCCGCTTTGCAGTATGCTTCGCATGAATAATTTATTCCCGGTGTTGGTTGAATTCCCTGGTCCTGGTGCTCCTTCCATATACATATATCGAATATGTAGCGAGGGGGGTGTATAGATAGAATATCAACCCTTGTAAGGGGATGTGTTTTTTTTTTATTAACAACGTCGGCTTTCACTTAGAAAATATGAGCGAAATAAAGGAAAATGCGATGAAGAACACAGTCATGCCAATGAAGACGCATTCCTAATGAGCATGACTTTGTCATGTGTGTGTAGAAGCCTCTTTGGAAGCTCATGTGAGTAAATTGAAAATTGATATTCGGGGGCATCGAATCCATTGCACAAAGTTTTGAAATATCCTCTGAGCCCAAAAGGGAAATGCCAATTCTACATAAATGCGTAAGCAATTGCCGGACCGGAGAAGGGGCGACTGACGCATCCATGGGAGGTTTACGTCAACCGTTTGGTATAATACGCTTAAAACTTTTTTTTTTTTCTAATTTTATAGGGCGGATGTTACTCGCACTTTGAGCACCCATTAAGGATGTCCCCGACTTTTGAAGCGTTTGTATGAGTTGTTGGGTTTTTTTTTTATTTCTTTCGTTTGTTGTTACGTTGTTTTCTAATGACACCCAGTCACGTTAACGTCGGAGAAGGTAAATCATTCGCAAAGACCGAGGGTGGTGCTTCTTTAGAAAAGAAGTCTGGCCAACCCTCGCAACTTTGACAATCCGCTTTGTGAGCCCGAAAATGTTCGTAATTACTGAGTCCTTTGCTGTTCATTTGTCATTTCAGAAATAAATTTTGCTGACTGTTGGTAAAATAATATTAACTGCCTTTGGTGGGAGGGGCTCATTTTGAAATTGCAGGGAAGTTTGGATTGGGGTTTATACCATTTTGGATCGTGGCTAAAAGCTATTTATTGCAGCCGCATAGGTTTGATAGGCAACAAATTATTCCATTTTTGGAAAAGGATTGATACTCAGAGGGTTGTTGTACTACCAAGTAAATTAAAGCATGTGTCGAACCATATGGGAAGATGTCATACTTCTGCAAGGTGGTGCAAAAGCTGTCACCTGATGTTCTTTAGCTGATTTTTTTTTGTGAATGAAAAACTTTGATGGTCCTTTTCTGTTGTGTTTATTGCATATCTTGCATTTTTTGTACAATAAGTCGAGAGAATGACCGCGCGCGGCCGGAAAAGTTGACCATTTGGGTCAGCTTGATGCCATTTCCCATGATTCTTTCCAGTACTTCCGTTCCTTATATTCCTGTCGGAATTTCTATTATAGAGTTCCATTAGCCTGAGGCTTTTTGACATAGACTCCGTAGACTCGCAACTTCAAAAAAAGTAATTCTAGTCAAAAAAAAAAAAAGTAAGACCCAAAAGTCTGGACCTATGAAATCAGGTACCCCAGATACGATCAGTTTGCTTATTCACATATCCACAGAGATGGAAATGGGACTTGTCGCTCATGATGATTTTCGAGTTCTTTCGAGTTTTTCTCCTCCTGGTTGAGATTCAACATGGCTTGAGTGAAAATTAAACGCGATTCATGGACAACAGTTAACAACTGATGCACTGTCCACCCTTTGTAAAGGAACTTCGTACAGTCTTTCACCAAAATTCTCTTTAAAGACCGCCAATAGACGCTTAATTGAATTTTTTCTCAAGTGGATTGGTGGACATTTTTATAGACACGATGTACCCATGCCCAAAGTAGTATGAAATCTTTGCTCACTAAAACCACCACACTTTTTGTATTTGTATTGCAACTAAGTATGTGACTTGTATAGCAATTTTTTTTTACCACCCATTTGCATGGCATGTCTTCTTGTCGGTACTTCGGCGTGGCGTCTACGGCGACATCTCCGACCGTCTTATAAGTGACTGCCAAAGTAAGAAGTACGATACCCATAAGAGGGCATGGCGGTCTCCAGATGAATAAAGGTTGAATCGGATTCTTCATTTTGCGATTTACAGGAAGAGTGAATCTTGTGTTTTGAATGTCAAAAACAATTGCAGCGTCAAAAAATCTGCGCCAAAATTAACGCTCCGTGAGCATTACCGACGAACAACTTATTTATTTCCTTAAGTGGCGTTAGAGTTCGGAATAAACCTGGGCTTCCACCAAAATGCCTCCACAGTTAGCCCGGTCTTTAGCTAACTGCCTCCAATTGCGCACTCCAAGTTGGTTGATGTCGGTTTCTACTTGTGCACGCCACTTAGGGTAAGGTCTTCCTCTACTACGTCCGACGTCTGGCTGGGAATCGAAGACTCTCCGAGCCGGAGTATTGGTGTCCATTCGTTCTACATGTCCTAGCCAACTTAAACGTCCAATACGGATTTTTTTCTCCGGGGCATGTTGCTGTACAGCTCGTATAGTTCTCGGTGAATCTTTGTCTCCATAGCCCGTCAGCGCAAACGGTACCGAAGATTTTTCGAAGAATTTTCCTCTCGAATCGATCAAGGATTTCTTCATCCGCTTTTAAGACGGTATATGCTTCAGCGCCGTATAGCACGACTTGGATGATCAGCGTCTTCTATAGGATCTTCTTAGTATTTCGAGTGAGGGCTTTACTACTTATTTCCTTCTTAACCCGAAGACACAGCGGTTGACAAGATCAATTCTTCGTTTAATTTCTGACGCGATATTGTTGTCAGTGTTGTCTGTCCAGATCGTCGATGTTGTGTGTCCTCCCGTATTGACAACGTCCGGTCCTTAGCTAACTGCCTTAAGTTGCGCTCTTCAATTTTGATGAGGTCGGTTTCTACTTGGGGGAAACCTTCTTCTTATGCATCCGACATCTCTTCGCTATATTTTCGGAGTTAATACCTCAAAGTTATATCTGTCGATGGCGACGTTCTGTCCAGTTCGTCGATGTTGTGTGTCCTCCCGTATTGAAAACGTCCGGTCCTTAGCTGACTGCCTTCAGTTGCGCTCTTCAATTTTGATGAGGTCGGTTTCTACTTGGGGGAATCCTTCTTCTTCTGCATCCGACATCTCTTTGAAGATCAGAAAATCTGCGAGCTGGAGTATATGTGTCCATTCGCTATATTTTCGGAGTTAATACCTCAAAGTTATATCTGTGGATGGTTAAGATCTGTCCAATTCTTCGATGTGGTGTGTCCACATACATGGCCTTGCCCCGATTTCCTACTAACCATTCTTGCCGCTTCCTTCTCTATACTAGCAAACGTGGCTATGACATCACGATGAGTCCTACCAATGATGTCAATATCGTCGGCGTATGCTAGTAGTTGCATCGATGTTTGAAAATCTGTGCCTCTGGTGTTGGCTCGGGAGTTTTGCGCAATCCTCTCAAGAATCAAATCGTGACAGAGCGTCGCCTTTCCTAAATCCGTTTTTGGTATCGAATGTGTAGGTGAGGTCGTTTTCGGCTCTTATGGAGCAGCGAGAATTCTCGATCGTTTTCCTACACAAACGGACGAGTTTGGGCGTTATACCAAAACTAGACATGGCTGTGTATAGTTCGTCTCTATAAATGCTTCGTATGCGGCTTTGAAATCGATGAGTAGGTGGTGGATATCGATTTAGACTTCTTGGGTTTTTTTTCCAGGATCTGCCGAAGTGTGAAAATTTTATCAGTTTTGGAGTTTCCTGGCCTAAAACCACACTCATAAAGGCCGATCAGATAAACGGTTTCATTCGTTCACATATCACGGCAGATAGGATCTTGTTGGCGATGTTGAGGGGACTTATGCCTCTGTAGTTGGCGCAGTTCAGAAGGTCTCCTTACCAGCTCATGGAGCTCTTTTCTGCTCAGAGAAAAGGAAGGATCAGATGGGGGCTTTAAACGAGGTTTTGTCGCAGGCTTTGTTTTTTGCTTAGGTGAAAAATTGTGAATGGTTTTGAAAGCTAAGTTTGTTCTACATATCTAGGAGATTAATAAAATGTATGGCTTTTCATCTATGTATCTATGTATCTATCTCTCTCTCTCTCTCTCTCTCTCTCTCTTTCTCTCCCTCTGTTGTATTAATCTATTGCTCTGTCCCAGCCGGTGGCCTCAGTCGCCAGTGCAGTTATGTGTCTGTAGTTGGGTAACCAATTTATAGATCGACTTTACGAAAGGGTAGCCTGGACATCTAATCCTTGGAGTAAAAATTTAACAAAATAGATTTTACCACACCCTGATCGTACCACACTCTGCAACGTTCCGCTCGCTTTTCCCACTTAACCGTCGCCTTAACCGTCCTTTGGATAGTCTGGTGAAAGAAAAAAATTGAGTCCACTGGTTCAGTAAACCATAAACCAACACCCATAAGTCGACGAAAAACATCGCCGCTGCCTGTGAGAGTGGTGAGGATCTGAGGCATAGAAGAGGTTCCATAAGAACTCAGCCTTTCGCAGCCATTAAGTTGTCGAATTTGAATCGTGACATGGGCTTGCAAAAATACAAATACAAACATTTGGCGCAACAGGCTCGTTAGTACCCAGGACCTACCTTTCTCACAATCATTCATGTGTGCGTGTGTACTTCTTGAACAATGGCGGGACCGCTTGTTTCATGCCGACTCCGAACGGTGAATTTGAGATAAGCTTTTCTTGACAATTGATACTACTTGGATGTTTTGTCAGATCATCACGAGAGGAGGGCTTGCAACCGTACACAATTTAACTGACTCAGGAGCTGAAGGTAAACGATCATGGACAACAATGTTAGTTCGCTGAATGGGCTCTGGTTCAACTGACCATAATTTTCATCAAAAAATAATCCTCAGGCCCAATTCTGGATGAATGGGTACTGTTGAGATTAGGATGATACCAATCTGCACGAGCAGTCCAAGGGAATTGTCATCTCACGTGGAGGTGATGAAAATCGTCCACCGAAATCGTGTGATAGACTTTTTCTTGTGGGGTTTTTCTGAAGATCGATTCGAAAAGGCCAAAAACCAAATCGGCCCAATGCCATCGGTCAAATTCAGCATGATTTATGGGCTATCCAACCTGCCACCGAATGGTTTATGTATGTCTGACAAGTTATGCAGGGAACTCGAACCCCTTCGCCGCCAGTAATATAGTTCACTGAAAGCCTTGACCCAACCAATAACTTCCCTTAAAAAATTTTCAGTTTTTCGATTTCGTAAAGTAATTGTATGTATGGAACTTTTGCAGTACTTTTCGAAGTCATCGTTTTGGAAGTATGCCTAAGGGAAACTTTTGAAAAACTTTTCAAGATTTGTAGAAAGCATCCTGTAAAGAAAAAAAAATGATTGAAATATACGAGTGAGTCATCGTGAGGGATGTATCTATATAAATGCAAGATGTAGCTGCCATCACAGAGTATTACATTTTGATTATCATATTTCTCACACCTTTACACCTAACGCGTTTACATTAATCCTGTAAGCAACCCTGACTTTGTATCAGACTCTCATTCCCCCCCAACCAGGATAAATATAAACCAACATCTAGTTTTTGTTTTTTTGAAATTTAATTTCATTTGCAAATGCAAAAAGAATTTCCACCCCAAAACCCTTTTCATAAGTCCTTAGGGACACAAACAAGAGATAGCAAGTGTATTTGGGCGGGAGTGTGTACACACCCCCACCCAAGACCAACACCCTTGCAAATAAAATTCCAACACACTCGTTAGACAGAATGACAAGTGCTTTAAGCGTATAATTATTTCCAATGTCAACGGATACACAGCGCGGAACGACAATGACAACGACGACGACGACGACGACGACTAGGACGAAGCGAAGCTAGATTTTTATTTCACCTGAACATACCCGAACAACACTTTGGGGGAGCTCCACTCGCTCCCCCTGGAGAGCATAAGTATTTTCGTGATGTTTTTCTTTTCCACCTAGCGACCACACCCCCCAACCATGCCCACATCCACTTGAAATCTCCTTCCAGGAAAATCCAAATTAATTTCATTTGTGTAAATTGCACAAAACCTCACACAGGATAAGACGACTCCTGTATACAGTTGGAGAAAGCGAAATGCAGCTTTTAGATGTCATCCTGACATCAGGAACAGACGAGTGACTGTAAAGCCACTGCCATCAGGAGCCGTACAACGATACGGGAGATTTTTACGCAACTCGTAAAAGTTTTTGTTGGCAAGGACTAAAAATGTGTGTGTGTGTTTGAGGCAAACGAAACTTTTACTTTATACAAGTGTGCTTCCCATCTGCAAGGCGTCACAAATCCAAAGGATTTAAATAAAATACCCCACCAGCATTACAATCAGTGGCAACCAAGCACCGTGAACTGTGTGTCTTGTCTTCTGTTCATTCCGTCTAACGGGGGCTGCAATTAAAACTTTAATAAATCCGCCCGTATAGCAGCGCCCCCTACCACACGGAGTCCGCAAAAGTATCTTATTTGTGGCGAAAGATAAGCGTACGCTTTTGCAAACAAATTGGCTTAAAGCCATCTGACTTGTTCAAGCGTTCCATTCAATCCGTTTATATGGCTGGCGCTACAAGGAAGGATTAAATTTTATCTACCAGATAGATAGATAGACGGCCTTTGCGTTGTCGTCTGCATTCAAAACAGGAATTGACTTGAAGATTCATTGGGCACAGTCAGTCGACAGGATGATATTCAAAAGAAATTTACAGAATGTGGCTACTGAATGGGGAAGGACATGCTGGGCGGTGGATATTCTTAGGGGCTGGGTATGTGTCTTGCAATTTGCATATTTAGATGTTTGTAGGGAATCACTTGGATAATCCGCACTTTTTTTTTTTAGAGAATTTCCGCATTGATTTGCATGCAAAACGTGGGATGACGATGGGGATAATGTCATTCGGCGGCAGACGGTTTGCGAGTGAATGACCGAGGATGCATGTCACGTATCTTTTGATATCGACAATTGGTCTGCAGTGAGATGTAGTGTCTATGTGGCTAGGGCTTGTCGGCATTTAAATGCCAACATAATAGGATTTCTAGATACGCATATGTGATTGCTTCGAATTGCATAAAAAAAAAATAATTTAGAGGAAGTAAGCTAAGATCAAATATTATGAAGTCATACATATGATGACGCATTGAGAACGAAACACAGAAACTTTTGCTCACCTGCTTCTTGGTACGGATGGGCGTTGTGCACATGAGAAAGGAGATCCGAACATATGGCGGGCTGTGCCAGGATGACCCGCAATAGAACAATTTTTCTTGTATGCAGTGTGTCATCCGTATGACTTTATAGTCTTTGCTAAGACATAGGTTAACTCGATAAACAAATTTCATAAACAATTACATCCTTAGTCCAAAAACTTATTTATTTGATAGATGGGTGCCATGCCTTTTTCGACATTTTCAGGTGTAGACTTGTTGATTGTTGGTAGGTAGGTAGGTAGAAGTGGCGGTTCGGCATAAGCCCAAGTACCACTTATGTGCCTTTGTGTTGTAGAACGAAAGGAGACTCTGATTTGCTTTTACTGGACAATGCCCAGTGGTTGTAACTCTGACTACACATGAAGTGCTTATTTCTAACCTCCAAGTGGTAACCATCGGGTACTGGTCTCATCCACTCGGATTTGGCTTGCTAAACGATAAGCGCGAGTGTTGATAAGGCGACGAAAAACAGGTCAGCATGGCACGGAATGAATACCCGGCCTGCTGTCCCAGACGAGCCTAGACAAGCTGCTTCGAGATATTCGGGAAACCGGCTGTAAAGGAATTTCAAGGGTAAGTCAGGCCCATTAAACAGATATGGTGGCGGATGAACCGAAGGGCCAACGGCAGCGCTCAATCCCGTAGTGGAGACTGAAGGAACCGTGTCCCATGGGTGTCTAATAAATTGGAACTGACTCTTCAGCATGGAGGTTGTGATTTGGGTTAACTAGACAACCATGGAAATATTTAACTGCTACGAAACAACCAATAGCCTCGGAAAGGACTGATTTTATTGTTGACGACCCTGCTAAGCGAAAAATGGACAACGAAGTTCGTATCTGCACCAAGAATGTGCGAACATTAAACAGGAGAGGTGCAAGCGAACAACCAGCGGAAGTCCCAAACTGCTAAAAAGCAGACATTACTCCCATCCAGAAAACACGATGGGATTGGCCGGGCAAAAAGAGGATAGAAAACTGTGACATCTACTACGGACCTTGTTATAGTGAACAGAAACAGCGACTATTCGATTGCGGATTTTGTTATAAGTTCCAGACTTAGGCAAGAAGTCTTGTGTTTTCTAGACATTAGCGAACGAATTGTGCCAATCCGCGTCAAGGCCGAATTCGCCAACATAAGCCTTATATGCGCTCATGCCCCAACGGAGGAAAAATATGATAGCTAAGGATTACTTCTAAGAGCTCCTTGGCAAAACCAATGAGTGACTACCGAAGAACGATGTTGAAATCGTGCTGGAAGATTTTAATGCATAGGTAGGAAGAGAGGACATCATTAGACGGTGACACGTCTGGCATCGGACTGACGCTGTTTGACTTCGCTACGGAACGAAATACATAGTCAGCACACGGTTTCCTCACATCGATATCCATAAGGGGACATGGCGGCCTCCAGATCAACGAACGGTCAACCAAATTGAAGTATATAGAGAGGTGCCATTCCAGGAACGGTGTTCGCAAGTTTTACCAAAGTGTAGAACCCCAAAGCCAATGATACAAGGCTCGAACAGAATCCTATCAAGATGAACAGGGAAATATTGTAGTTGAGACATAGTCGATGCTGAAGATATGGAAGAACCACTTCTGCAGCCTGTTAAACGGCGATGCCGAACAAAACTCCGCTGTCAGGCAGGATGCACCATTCAACATTGGCAACGACAACGAAAACTGCCAACCACCCGACCTAAGTGAAGTGAGGAAAGCAATACCCAAACTTAAGCTTAACAAGGCTGCCGGAAATGACGGCCTTCCCGCCGAGCTTTATAAAGCGAGCGGAGATTACTTCGTAAATAACATCCACCAACTCATATGCCAAATCTGGTCGGATGAAAGTATGCATGAGGAATGGAACCTCAGCATCGTTTGACCCTCTAAACTGCGCCAACTACAGAGGCATAAGTCTCCTCAATATCGCCTACAAGATCCTATCTGTCGGAATATGTAAACGCATGAAACCGATTACCAACAACCTGATCGGCCCATATCAGTGTGGTTTTAGGCCAGGAAAGTCCACAGCTGATAAAATCTTCACACTTCGCCAGATCCAATAATTCCAAATCTACACCCATCAAGTGTTCATTGATTTCAAAGCTGCATTCGGTATTTATTGAGACGAAATATATGGAGCCACGTCTAGTTTTGGTTTACCGCCCAACCTCGTCCGTCTGTGCATGATGACGATAGAGAAATCGCGCTGCTCGGTCAGGGTCAGAAACAACCTCACCGCCACCGACACATTCGATATCGAAAAAGGATCAAAGCAAGCCGATGTACTGTGACTTCTTCAATTTGATTCTTGAGAGGATCGTGCAAAACTCCTGCGCCAACACGGGAGGCACATTTTTCCAAAAATCGGTGCAACTACTAGCATACGCCGACGATATTGATGTCATTGGTAGGACTCAGCATGATTTCATAGCCACGTTTTCTGGTATAGAGAAGGAAGCGGCAGAAATGTGTTCAACAGTAAATCAGGGTTAGACTAAGTACACGCTCTCATCACGATAGGACACACAACATCGACGAATTGGACAGAATGTCATCATTGACAGATAAAACTTTGAGGTGGTTGAGGCTCCGCTACTAACTCTGACAACAACATCTCGTCAGAAATCAAACGAAGATTTGTTATAAGTGTCAGACTTGGGCAAGAAGTCTTATGTTTCCAAGGCATTAGCGAAGGCATTGTAACAATCAGCATCAAGGCCGAATTCGCCAACATAAGAGTTATATGCACTCACGCCCCGAAGGAGGTTAGAGATGATATAGCTAAGGATTGCTTCCATGAGATCGTTGACAAAGCCTATGAGCGACTACCGTAGTAGTATGTTAAAATCGTGCGAAATTTTAACGCAAAGGTACGAACAGAAGACATCATTAGACGGCAACACGTCTGCCAACGGACTTAGGCTAATTAACTTCGCTACGAAGCGAAATGCCAGCACACGGTCTCCTAACCTCGATATCCATAAGGGGACATGGATGTCTTCAGATCAACAACGCTCTACCAAATTGATCACATTGCGTTTGACAATTGCACTCGTCCAGTATTTTGGATGTCCTAACACTCCGGGGAGCTAAAATCGACTCGGACCACTACCTAGTTGCAAGGTTAGAATGCGGATACTACCTTGTTGAAGCCAAGGTAAGAATGCGGATAGCCAATATGCCACAACAATCCACAAATACTGTGAAAACATTTAATGTCAATAGACTGCAATCGCAAGAGACCTATGGCCCTAAGTTCCTAATTCCTTGTCCCTTACTTTGTATCAAAACAAATAAAGCCCTATGATTGGATATTTACAAAAAAGCCGAATATTACATGTCCTGCTCGTTATAATTATATCCTTAACCAAATACCCCACACACACACACATGCATACCCATTTTACTTGAATATCCACTACCAATCAATTAATCACCATAACAGCACTGCGTGCGCGTTTACAAATACAACCTGGCTCCGTGCATATATGCCCTCCTCCGCCGGTTCAGTGGAAAACCCAACTCCTATGACCACATTTGATCAAAGTGACCACTCGACTTAGATCCTGTTTGCTGTTTCATTTATTGCACAACCAACAGACCAGGCAAACTCAAATCGAATTCCACCACCCCCTCCTCTAGCAATGGGGGGAATTGGTTTTCACCATCATTGACTACAATTTAACGGGAGTAAAAGCAAAGCTAACAAACTGCCACAGGTACACCATCAAAACCCCTACCACCAGCCCAAGCCCCCTTCGACGGCAAATGAATAGCCTACCACCAGGCTATCTATCACCATAAGATGAACCATTGCAACGATTTCTCGAAACAAGTTCTCTGTTTGCCCAACTCTGGTTGAGTGTGTGCGTGTGTGTGTGCCAAGTGAATGGTGTAAGAGGTGAAAAGACCTTGCTCAACCACTCCCCAGTCCCCATCAATGGAGCTATTGCCAGAGAATTCAAGACACATGCAATAAATCCATGCCTAGAACTCAGGTCCGTTGCGGTCATTGGGCATAGAAATTCCTCGACTTGGAAATGGTGCGCTCGCATCACATTTGGCGCGTTTATTTGCGTTCGAAGCCCGCAAAGGATTCGAAAATGAGCTGAAAATTACAAAACTTGATTCTGTAGCTAGTCTCGCGTTGATTTGCAAATCACCAGCACGTAGCTTTAGCTCCTCAAGACATTTTGCAACAGTCCAAATGGCATTATAGGTACAAAGTTACTGGCTATGCACTAGAACTTGGCTACAACTGCAAAGCCGGAGAAGTTGTTCCTCGATTGTGTATTCAATTGGAGTGCCTACACTTCGGCTATGGGCTTCGTGTTGGGAATATTAAGAAGACTTCGTCGTCACCGTGTGTTGGGTGGGTGGTGGACGGGGTGGGGATGACTAGATTTCTGTGAAACTCTCCAACAAGCTAACGTCGAATATGGCTGAGTGATTCTGGAGGCGATAAGATAATCGAATTTATTGTTTTCAGCAGAAAATCAGTTTCGATGGATTGGATGAGATGAGTAAGCACAACTGCTTCAGCAGGCAGGGAATTGATGAGAGAACGTCAAGACGACATAATTGCTTAGAGGGAGTGCAATCGATTTCAAATGATTCCAAGAAAATTCGGGTGGAAATTTTGTCCCATCGGATGTGGAAGTATCCTTGAGATGAAGTTTGTAATATTGTGCCTAACGGTGCATTTTGGCTATTGTGAAACGATTAAGCGGACATACTTTCCTGGAAATCCGTGAATAGTCAAGTACTCGATGCTTTTTCAATAGAGACGTTCGATATTCGAGAGGTTAGGGCGGCCATCTTGGTAAACTAAAATCTATCACAATTGTTGTCACTGTATGTGAGGTTTTGTATGGCAGATCACCTTGGAAGCGCTGAGTCACCCTTGCTGATCGGATTCGGGGGGAACTTGCTACTTGGATAAGGGACGGCGTTAAGTTGTTTCAGTTTCATTCAAAATAACATATCTGTCGGAGATGTAACCCTTCCTATATGGAAATGGATTTTTTTCCTTCAGCCACCTTAAAACTTTGTTTCGAAAAGCATGGCTCCTTTCGGGAAACATTCCGCGTATTTCGAGATTTTTGTTCTTCTCGTCACAACAGTCCTGTCGAGTCGGCAGTTCGAAGTTTGGTGCTCAGATTAGAGTCAAACGGTACGAGCCGACAACTTTTGGTCACCAAAAAGCAAGGGAAGCTTCAAAAATCACTGCTCTGTGTGGAATTCCTAAGGGTACCAGCCGCGTCTACTGATGGAAGATTGAGACAGCCGCTGTATTGCGACTAGAAAACCGTGTTAACGCTATCGTGTTGAATGCGGTTATAGCACTGAAAACTGTAAAGTCCATCGCTACCATGAGGTACAGCTGTAATGGGACTAGAAAACCGTGTTAAGGCTATCGTGGTGAGTGCGGTTATAGCACTGAAAACTGTAAAGTCCATCGCTACCATGAGGTAGCAGCTGTAATGGGACTAGAAAACCGTGTTAAGGCTATCGTGGTGAATGCGGTTATAGCACTGAAAACTGTAAAGTCCATCGCTACCATGAGGTAGCAGCTGTAATGGGACTAGAAAACCGTGTTAAGGCTATCGTGGTGAATGCGGTTATAGCACTGAAAACTGTAAAGTCCATCGCTACCATGAGGTAGCAGCTGTAATGGGACTAGAAAACCGTGTTAAGGCTATCGTGGTTAATGCTGTTATAGCACCGAAATCTGTAAAGTCTATCCCTAATTCCCTACCATGGGTAGCACCTGTATTGGGACTAGAAAACCGTGGTAAGGCTATCGTGGTGAATGTGGTTAAGGTACTGAAAATTTGAAAGTCCATCGCGAACTAACCCAAATGTCTGTTTTCTAAAAGGAAGCCCAAAGATCTGAAGGCCTAAGTTTGTCATGAGCAGCCATCGGTCACTTATCTCGGTTGATGGTACTAAAAAACTATGGGGTGTCAGACCTCGGATGACTTAAGGGGCCAATCTGGAAGTGACTTTGGTTGCGAAGTTTCACCTGTGACATGACTAGTCTGCAGACTGCTCAGGATGTTTAGGAGGTAGGTTCCCTAGTGCGACTATAGTGGATATTGTGGTTACCCAAAACCATGGAATAGTGGACTTTAGGGTACGGGAGGAATTAGATGGACCTCAGTCCACAACTGGAATGGTCTTGATTGGGGTTGGATTGTCTTGCCTTTTCTTAATCACTGGGGTAGTACGTCTCTTCCCTGAAGTGTTGACTAAAGCTTTCCATAAATCTGATACTGTGGAATGTGGATAAAAATGTTGTGAAATAAGGGCTATAATGACCAGGTGTTCACGTTAACCTTGCTCTGCATATCGGTGGGTGAGAGTCTTGGGAATGCATCTTGATTAAAGGAGTAAAGTTTACCGTAACAAGACTCACTCTATTATTCCCCTTAAATCCCTTCGTTCCGTCTTATCTTTGCGGCTGCAAATCCAGAGTTTAGAGGAAGTGGCGGGTAGCCATATTTCCATCTGCCACTGGTCCACGACGAATGCAACAGGTATAAGAGTGCGACAGAGTAGTCCACTCAAGGAGAAGATTGCCCAACTCTGTTCGGTGCAGTCCTATGGAGATTAGGGAGACTCACGACAGAGCAACGCCACACAAAACGTGCGACAGGAGTCCACGAGGAAACGCCGTCGTCGAAGCCCAATGGACATGGGAGACTCGCGACGGGCAGCATTGGACAGGAGCGGTCCGTAAAGTTCGATAGGTGAGGGAGGACGATTCCAACACGATGATGACGGGTGGGGGAGGGTACGATCCCTGGAACCTACACCCCAACAAATCGTTTGCGCCACCGCATTATTGGCGCAAACGCAAGAAAAAAGTACGATGGCATGGAGTAGACGTTCTCCTATTTCACCCAACGAGGGAGCAACGGAGGAGCAGCAGAGTCGTGGGGCGGACGGCCCAAGAGACACCCCTCCAACAAAGTCGCAACAATAGAAGTCAGGTTCGATGGCAAAGACGATCTCTTTCTCCCAACGCTGGAGCAACGGAGGAGCAACAGAGGTGTTTAGGTGAACGGCCAGGTACAAACACTCTCCATAAACTTAATACACACACATGGACACCAAAGACATCTCCCATCATGTCGAAAGACAGTTGAATGACAACTGTCAAA
Source organism: Rhingia rostrata (assembly GCA_949824845.1). Classification (NCBI taxonomy): domain Eukaryota; kingdom Metazoa; phylum Arthropoda; class Insecta; order Diptera; family Syrphidae; genus Rhingia; species Rhingia rostrata. The sequence continues at coordinate 72,207,567 of OX463758.1, read as the reverse complement.
GTCTCCAAGGGCAGCTGTCACATTATCCGACAGCTGTAAAAACGACAAACGGCTGTCGAAGGGGACAGTGAAGCGTGTCCAAACACCAGCGACACCGAAATCAAGGCCTAGAGCCCAGCAAAAACAGAAACATATTGTGAAGGTGGCACCCGAAAGAAAATCTCTGACCCCAAAATCTTGACAGTTCATCTTTTCCTACTTTCCTCATAGCTCACTGCTTCTGAGAAAGTGCGTTGCCCTCCTTTCTTCCTTCGGATATTTAATCTTCTCCACCATAGTTCGGGTCGTTCGGTTTTCGGATTGGTCGCGGTCAATCAAACAAAGGCATTCGAGGCAAATGTTTGATTGACAGAAAATAATTGTCCAGGATTGACACCGGGGAATTCCAATGGAAAAACCGTTGTGATTGTTAAAATCCAATTGGTATATCCGATAGTAATGAGCAAGTGTGAGGTGTCTGGCAGCGATAGCACGCGTTGGGGAAATGACTGACGTCGAGGCGTTAAAACGCGCAGTAAGACCAGTCACGTGTGAACGCGGATATCTCGAAACTAGCGAACACACTTTCCAGCCAACGGGCAAAAAGAGTTAGAAGTCACAGTGGGCTTACGAGTGGAGAGTACTAAGTGTGAATGTATGCCTGTGAACGCATATACTGGATCGATTCTGGACAACGGGTTCGTTTTAACAAAGAAAATCCACTTCTTGGATATCAAGCGGAGCGGTTAGACGTGCGTTTTAGCGTTACTAAATTTCGTAAAAAAGTCGCGATTTCGAGTTTGTTTGCAGATATCGAGAAGGGAAGAAGAAACAAGTGCAGTTGGTTGTTCCGTGGCCGATAGAAATTCCCGAGAAAAGACGGGACACGCAATCCATTTTAAAATAATTTTTTTTTGAAAAATTTTCGGGAGAAAATTCGTTCTTGGGCCATCTTCGTGGTCCGCTGTTGTTATTTATTTTCTGATACACTTAGTATCAACCATGAAAAATTCGTCACAAAAAAAATTTAATTGGGCGCACCACCCCGCATTCTATAACGAGGGGAAAACCTTTCACTTCATCGGTTTTGGTTTTTTTTGCTTTCTTTTAATTTTCAGGTTTCGTAATTTTTCCGAAAGTTACGTGGCGTCCAAAAACTTTGAACCCACCCCACACGCTGAGTTAACGGGGCTCTCGTAGTACACATACGTGAAGTAGCGAATCTTTGGGTTAGTGATCTGCGTTTGACAGATCGCCACAGGGATTTTCGTATCGAGGATCGCCCAGAATGCATATCTGTAGCTGGTATCTTGTATCGATGTCAAAAGAGAGATACATTTTTTGCATGAAGTTGCCATTTATCAACTTCAAGCTGAAGATTCACATTGTGAATTATTGCTTTGCCTTGTTTTGAACTTTTGACTCAGCAGCAAGCGTCAGCTACAGATACGCATTCTGGGCGGCCCTTTATACCCCAGTTCACCCCGGACTAAAGCTCCACTTAAGTACATAAGTATGTTTTAATGTTGTTGTTGTTCTCATGTGGAATTTAGTTGTTCCCCCATCGGGTGTGTTCCCAGGCGGCGCACATGGGGCCCCTGTGTGTTATTTAGACACGGCCAGCATACTTTCAAGGCTGTGTACAATACCGCTTGCGGACCAATAATTTCTGAAGAGCCGAATTAAGGTGTTTAGTCACGAGAACCGATTGTCGACCAGGTAGAGTGCATTATCATATTGGAAACTCGGTAACAGAGTATAAGGATGCCAGGAAATCTCCTGATTATAATGCCTTGCCTGTAAATACCGGATACTTGGTATTAAAGTATCCGGACGCCAAGCGACCTCCGGATTACAGTGCCTTGCCTATACAATGCGGAGTGTACCAACTTTCTCCGCCACTCAAGGGTCCAATTATGAATTAACCAACAAAACACAAGGTCTAACATAAATTAAGAACACAAAAAAAAAACATTTTAGAGGACGGTCCTAAAAATATCCACGTTCTAGCAACCCAGGGGTGACACCTGAAAGCACTGCCATAGGCAAGCACTGCAATAGCCAAGCAGTTCCAAGCAGGCAGACTTATCGTTTTGCCACGACTTAGTCCATATTTTTAATTGCGCGAAAAAAACGAAACTTCTGGGAGCTTCTATAGTACTTGTGATCGGAAGTTGGGTATTTTTTTCCCATAGCTAAGAATTTTCAACCTAATTCGTCCATTAATTTGGAATCCAGGTCCTATAATAGAGTAATAAGTACGTAGATGTCTTAACACAACGTTGGGTGCTAACATCCTCAAGCAACCAATTGTCAAGAACTGAAATGCAACTATACCCACGAATGTTTTAGCTTCAAGCTATAAACTGAAAATCATAAGGTTAGTGAGAAACGTAGGTGCCCTCGAACCTATTACATTAGCCAAAGATGTCTACTGATCCGTTCAAAAACATGACCTTACCATCTGTATTAAACGACAGTTCTAATTTCGGGCCCTTGACCCTTCTGTGAACCCCATTTCGACAGCTTTCGTCGCATAGTCAAACAATAAATTAACGCAACCTTGACATTGGCAGACACGCATCGCCTAACATAACATCATCCAGCGCCCTCCTCAACCCTGATTCCACCGACTCTAAAATTTAATTGCCACCTTTTGTTGGAAAGTTGACTCTGATTCCCCCACCGCCAATGCAGACTTCGTACAACCACAGCAATGCAGGGTGCATCTCCTATTGTTTGCCCTAGACCAACGAAGATGAAACCTCCTCAGTCCTCACCGTCACCGGCGCGGCGCGGGCGTTCGCCTGTCGTCTCAGTGAGGTGTTTCTCACGCTTTTGTGTGTTTTTATCCTCCTGAAGCTTTGTGTATCTGCATCATCAAATATGCATTTAGCAGTGGCAAGAACATTGAACTTGGTTGCCCTCTGTTTAGGGCTATGGTAGCTGATAATTTTCTACCACCGATTTCCGTTTAGCTTAGGAATCGAAAAGGTTTATCTCTGCAGACGTCCAAATTGCTTCTGGCGTTCTTCGGGATAATAATAATTAAATTTAAGACAATTACCCAGTCAGTCGTGGTGTAGATACTTCGAAGGATGAATGCAGGGATCAGGTTTTGATTATACACGCTTCGTACGGATTTGGTGTGGCATAGGTATGTTTGGGATGTTTGCGTGACGGTAATGATTAGGTGCTGCCGGAGAATGCTGAGTGTAATTATTTAGGGGAATTTACAAATAATTGGGCGTTTATAGATGAAAGGAATTCTTTCCTTAGATGTAGGCGAAGATATGTAAATTTTTGTGAAAGGGATTTCTTATGGCTGGGTTTGATGGACCATACATTATATTCTATCTAAAGTTCTTAAATTTCAGCCGGTTTAACCGGTCAATTTGTATCCTTGATTGTGATGTGGATGTTGGTGCTGGAATGATATCAAACATGAAATGGATACAACATTACCTAAGGTATTCGCAGCAACAGGTCCACTGGTGATATGGGCGAGAAAGTAATATTTTTGCGCTTGATATGTCATAATGCCTTTGACATATCAAAGGGTATGGCAAAGGCATGACAAAGGGTATGGCATCAAGCCCTTTTGTCCAAAAAGCATGTATTTGACATCGTTGGGGAACTTCTTCTATGGATTAGAAATTATATTTCCAAACGATCAGGTTAAGTTGTTTCAAGTCTGCAACTCACCATATGAATGCTGGTGTAACCCAAGGTTGAATGGTTGGGTGTTGCAGAACGATGGCAGACTCTGATTGGAGTTAACTTGGCGATGCCCAGTCGTTTTAACTTTGACTACAAATCAATTGGATAACCTAAATGAACTGCTTGGACCTATTCGGACAACAGGTCATATAGAAATATCAAGGGCATATCAGGCCCTGGAACAGAGATGGTGGTGGAAAAACTAAGAGGGCAACGGCAGCGCACAGTCCCGTAGTGGATACTTATGGACCCGCATCCTAATAAATTTGAAGTGGCACCCAGGTTGGGTTGGGTGCTTTTTGGTTAACTACCCACTAAAGGGAAAAATTGAAAAACTGCTAATTCGAAGCAACGTAGAACCTCTTAAAGGGCTGATTTTATATTTGAAGACCATGCTAAACGAAAAAAGGACAACGACGTTCGTATCTGCACCCGGATTTGAGAACATTAAACAGGATAAGTGCAGGCGAACAACTAGCAGAAGCCCTAAGATGCTACAAAGCAGACATTACAGCAATCCAGGAAATACGATGGGATGGGTCGGGCAAAAAGAGGTTGAAAAACTGTGACATCTATTACGGACCGTGTTATAGTGAGCAGAAACAGCGACTATTCGGATGTGGATTTGTTATAAGTGATATACTTAGGCAAGAAGTCTTATTTTTTCAAGACATAAGCAAACGCATTGTAGCAATCCGCTTTCAGTCTAAATTCGCCAAAATAAGCCCAACATGCGGATCAGCTCCGAAGAAGGAAAATTATGTTATGGTGGAAGACTGCTTGTACTAACTACTGGACACAACTTACGAGCAACCACCGAAGTAAGAAGTTGAAATCGTGCAGCGAGATTTAACGCAAAGCTAGGAAGAGAAGACATCTTTCGCGGTATTGCCGGAAAACATAGCCAACACGAAAACACATCTGGCAACGAACTTAGGCTAACTGACTTCGCTACGGAACGAAATGCCACTTTAGCCAGCACATGGTTTCCTCACCTCGACATCCGTAAGGGGACATGGTGGTCTCCAGATCAACGTACGGTCAACCAAATTGATCACACCGCTACAGACAACAGACACTCATCCAGTAGTTTAGACGCCGGAACATTCCGAGGGGCTAGCTTCAACTCGTATCACTACCTTTTTGCAGGCAAGGTAAGAATGCGGATATCCACAATGCCACAACAATCCAGAAATACAGTACAAAAATTTAACGTCGAAGGACTGCAATTGCAAGAGACCGCCAAGACCTTCGCGCAACACGTATCCCTTAACCTCTCGATTAACACCATACCACCAGCATCGAATATCGAAGAACGAATGGCAACGATGCCAACAAGCCATTAGATCATCCGCAACTGATGTGCTAGGTTTCTCGCGCATACCAGCGAGGAACCCATGGTTTGATAAGGATTGCCTACAGAAGCTCGCAGCTAAGAACGAGGCATACGAGGCTAAGCTGCAGGTGAAGACGAGAGCTGGCGTTGGGCATAATAGACAAAGAAGTAGGGAAGGAGACCAGATTTTCAGAAAGAAGACAAAATGCCTGCAAAGAAGCGCTGTCGAGGATATACGGATGTGTCACTCTGGGAATGAAGTTCGCAAGTTTTACAAAGTCTGAAGCAGGGAATACAAGGATTGAACAGAATCCAGTCGAGATGAACAGAGACATATCATAGTTGAGACATAGTCGGTGCTGAGGATATGAAAGAACCACTCATGCAGACCGTTAAACGGCGATGACATCTGCCGCTGTCATGAAGAACGAACCATTTAATATTAGCGACGATAGCAAAAACTAAAAACCCTCCGACCTGAAGGCAATGAGGCCAGCAACATACAAACTTAAGCTTAACAAGCTTCCCGCCATGCTTTATAAAACGGGCGGAGATGACTTGGTAAGGAACATCCACCAACGCATAAGCCAAATCTGATCGGATGAAAGGATGCCTGAAAATGCAACCTCAGCGTCATGCCTGATTCAGGAAAAGGGGGCAACTGCGCCAACTATCGAGGCATAAGTCTCCTCAACATCGCCTACAAAATCCCATCTGTCGTTATACGTCAACGCCTAAAACCGTTTACCAACAACCTGATCGGCTCTTATCATTGCGGTTTTAGGCCAGACCGATCAAATTTTCACACTTCGGCAGATCCTGGAAAAAACCCAAGAAGTCCAAATCGATACCCAACAGCTATTTATCGATTTCAAAGCCGCATACGACAGCATTTATAGAGACGAACTATACAGAGCCATGTCTTGTTTTGGCATACCGCCCAAGCTCGTCCGTTTGTGTAGGATGGCGATGGTGAATTCTCGCTCCATCAGGGTTGGAAACGACCACACCGACACATTCGATACCAAAAAAGGATTTAGCCAAGGCGATGCGCTGTCGTGTGACTTTTTCGATTTGATTCTTGAGAGGATTGCGCAAAACACCCGAGCCAACACTAGAGGGACAATTTTCCAAAAATCGGTGCAACTTCTAGCATAAACCGACGATATTGACACCATTGGTAGGACTCAACGTGATGTCTCAGCCACATTTGCTAGTATAGAGATGGAAGCGGCAACAATGGGTTTAGCTGTAAATGAGGGCCGGACTAAGTATATGCAGTCAACACGAAGGACGCACCACATCAGAGAGATCTTCATCATTGACAGATAAATATAACTTTGAGGTACTACGGGAATTTGTCTACCTCGGTTCCGCTTTTTACTCTGAAAATAGAGCGAATGAACACATATACTCCAGCTCGCAGATTTTTCGACTTCCAGACAGATGTCGGACGCACCGACGCACCGACGAAACCGACCCCATCCCCAAATTGAAGTGCGCAACTGAAGGCAGTAAGCTAAGGACCGGACGTTGTCAACACGAGAGAACACAAAACATCGACGAAGTGGACAGAATGTCACCATTGGCAGATATAAGTTTGAGGTAGTACTGGACTTCGTCGACATCGGCTCCGCTATTACCTCTGACAACAACATTTTGTCAGAAACTAAACGAAGAATTAGTGTTGCCAACCGCTTTTTCTTCGGGCATTGGTAGCAAAGCCCTCACTCGATTTGCTAAGGAATTCCCATGATCATCCCACGACTGCTCTACGGCTGAAGCATGGACCGTCACAAAATCTGATGAAGAAATCCTTTATCGATTTGAGAGGGAAAATCTTCGGTCCCGTTTGGGTTGGCGGGCTATAGAGACGAAAATTCAACCAAGAACTATACGAGCTGTACAGCGACATGTCTCTAATCAAAAAACTCCGCATTTGACGTTTGAGATGGCTAGGACATGAAGAACGAATGGTAACCAATATCCCGGTACGCAGAGTCTTCGATTTCCAGACAGACGGCGGACACAGTAGAGGAAAACCTTGCCTTAAGTGGTGCACACAAGTAGAAACCGACCTCAACCAACTTGGAGTGCGCAACTGGAGGCAGTTAGCTAAGGAGCAGGCAAATTGGGGAGACATGTTGGCTGAGGCACAGGTTCATTCCGGACTATAGCCCACATATGTTGTGCTATGCATTCATTAAGTCGAACTGAGTTGCCTTACCCCTAAGGCAACGCAGTTTTTATTATATCTTCGGCCTTGTCAAATATATTTTCCCCAACAAAAATTCAGAGAAACGTAGTAAAATACTATAAAGCGGTTGTCAAGCAGAAAACTGCGAGAAGCCATCCTGTAATCGTCTGTACGATTACCGTTTTTTTGTTTTTACTGCAAGAAGAAGCATCATCGTAACGACCTTGTTGGATGATTTCTCTTAGCCTAGGGTTGAATCGGTGAGGTGATTTTTTTTATCCGAAATGGACGTGCTCAGATTATGTGTGAGGCTTCATTAATTGAGAAAATCAACCCCCCAGCAACAGTAATTAGTTAACCGCCATTATCGACCATCATTCCTAATAACTAATGGATTTCCCAACAACCAATGATTAACAACACAGGCCAAGCCAAGCCTGGTTATTTGTTAAATTTTTGACATTTATTCCCTTTGGGTATAAACTAGTTTTTGGATTTTTAATTTTTCATCTCTGACGTGTATCTGCACAAGTTTAGGTTGTATCTACACAGGTCCACACATCCTCTTTCAATTTTTAATGTTGGTCTCGTCGTCCCCTGCTTACATTTGCATATTGTGGTGATGAAATAAACGATGAAAGAGCCCCTTATCAACATTTAATGAGGTTCGTAGCCGTAGCCATATATGTGGTTTTAATGTCACATTTCGACTTTGAAGGTATTAGGCAACTATGTTAAGAGCGGAGTGGCCATTTGGTTTCAGTGGGTTGTGGTTGGTGGTAAATCTCAGTGCTGAAACTTGGTCAACGTTTACATGGACACTGGCAAGTGATGTAGGTTAGGTTAAGTGACAAACGTACCTTTCAAGATGGCCTCTTGGAAAAAATGCAACAACAAGCTTCGAAAATGTGTTATTCAATAAAGTTCTGTTTCGCTTATTGTCCCTTTCATTGAGAGTTCCCTAACCTCGCCTAACGCAGATACACTTTCCCAGATAAACATTTTTTTTGTTCGTTTTACTTGCAATTCTATTCTATCCAACACCAAGCTGCAAGGGAATTCTGCAATGAAATTCCTATTCAAAGAAAGATGAGAGAGTTGGTAGAACAAAAAAAAAATTTACTCGTCTTTTGTATCTTCCCCTACTGTAGTTCTGGTATAAAAAAAACAAAAAAACATATCTGAAGGTGTTTTTAGTCATTTTTCCACGCAGAACAATTGCCATTTTGACAAAAGACCGCTCTTTTGTCGGAGTTGGAGTGGAACGCGCGCCCCTGATGTCAGACAAGCCTGTACCACCTTCTGTCTATCGGGTGTTCTTGTTGGGCACGTTGTTTGACTTAGTGTCACACACTTCCGGTGTCGGTGGAAGAAGAAAATTGCGCCGCATAAAGGCGCTCCAAATAACTTTAACTACAAAGGCTATACGAGAGGTTACGGGAGGTACCAACGCGGAAGAATTCGTCTCCGTTGTAAAGGGAATTTTAGTAGTCCCAAGTACCTCCACTTGATGGGCATAAAAGTGCTGGGAATTGTTTTTAAGTGCATCGCTTCAGTTGAGTAGGGTTGGGGACTTTTTTTTTTTGTTTTATTTTTCGCTGATTCCATAGTGGAGGGGATTTTTCAATGAAAAGTGTTCAGGAATCAAGTAGGCTGTCGTATAGCACCAGGTCAAGCTGTGTTGGTGTTATCTTTTTGACATCGAATAGCTGTAGATACGTGTCAAACCCACATATTCTCGTAATACAAGTGAAATCGGTTTGCAACTGTTAGGCATACGTTTGGATTTCCACCAAAATTTTTTTTTTTATATAATTTGGGCTCACTTAAGGGGATATGATTATTTTTCAGCACAGTGCGGCCGTTAAGGAAATTCGGGATAAGAAATAAAGAGATACCGATGCACATTGGTTTTAAATGCCAGTAAGTTATAATGAAGAGGAAAACAGAGTTTGGTACAGCATTGCACATTCGCGTTGTTCGGTTTATGTACGAATCTCTATATTTCAGCGTTCGTCCGAAGATAAGCTTGAGGGTAAACTGATTTGCATTCATAGCGTAACGAGTATTGCGGTTGAATTGTTGAATGGGAGGAATGCAGGTGGCTATTTCACATGTAAGGCAGGAGATATTTCGACGATGTTCAAGCGAAACTAAAGAGTTCGATATTCTAATGTCTCCTATAAGTTTCTTCGCACGTGTTTGAATCCTATCTAGGAGGTGCAATGTTGTTTTTGGAGCACCCGACCAGGTTTGGGCGTTAAACTAAAGTTAAGAGTGCATAAACGCTTTATATATTGTGGTGAGATCAGAAGGGGTGAAATATTTTCTTACATCGAGTAAGGAAATCTAGACATTTCACTGCGTTTTTAGCGACTAGGAATATGTGGTCGTTCCAACGTATGTCGTTACTAACACACATACCTAGCATGGAAAGTTTTTTTCGGTTTCTTCAACATAAGTGCAATTCATGGATAATGGCTCTAGATTTTGGTTTCGCTTTAACGACAGAGGACAGCATTGTGTTTTGGAAGCATTGAGTTCTACTCTGTTGGATTTACCCCATTTGATGATGCTGTCAAGGTCGGAATTCAATGAGCTTAACATATGTTGTCGTTTAGATTCAACGTTCGAAGATGAGGGACGTGTACCTGAATATGAGAAGCTGAGAGTACTGTCATCAGCGAAGGAATGAATTGGATTAGAAGTTACAGACAGCAGTTCATTGATGAAAATGTCAAAGAGAGCCGTAGACAAAACTGAGCCTTGAGGGACACCAGCATTTATAAGGTGAGTTGCAGACCTGATTCCGTCCAAAACAACTAGAATTGAACGTTTCGAAAGATAATTTCTAATCCATAGAAGAAGCTTTTCATCGATTCCAAATGCACGCATTTTCGACAAAAGGGCTTGATGCCAAACCCTGTCAAATGCCTTTGAAATATCAAGTGCAACAATCTTGCTTTCTCCACAGAGATGGATTAATTGGTTCCACTTATCGGTGAGATATGTCAACAAAACACCAGTGGACCTGTTGCTGCGAAAACCATACTGCCGGTCATTAAGAAGTTTTCGTGTTTTGAGATATTTCATAAGCTGAGGATTTAAACAGCCAGATCAGAATGGCACGGAATGAATACACGGCCTGCTGTCCCAGGCGAACTAAGACAAGCTGCTTCGACATATTCGGACAACAGGTTGTCTAGGAATTTCAAAGAGTTAGTCAAGCCCCTTGAACGGATATGGTGGCGGATGAACTGAAAGAACAACGGCAGCTCTCAATGCAGTAGTGGATACTGATTGCCCTGTGTCCTAGGGTTATCTAATAAATTGGAACTGGCCCTCCAGGTTGGAGTATGTGTTTGGGTTAACTACCCACCCATATAAAAAACTTTTTGTTACAAAGCAACTAATAGCCTCGGAAAGGACGAGTTTTAGTGTTGACGTGCTAAACGAAAAAAAAAAGAAAACGACGTTTGTATCTGCACCTGGATTGTGCGAACATTTAACAGGAGAGGTGCAAGCGAACAACCAGCTGAAGCCTTAACTGCTACAAAGCAGACATTACTGCCATCCAGGAAATACTATGGGGTGGGACGGGCAAAAGGAGGATGAAAAAGTGTGACATCTACTACGGACCGTGTTATAGTGAGCAGAAACAGTGACTATACGGATGCGGATTTGCTATAAGTGCCAGACTTAGGCAAGAAGTCTAATATTTCCAAAACATTAGGAAACGCATTGTAACAATCCGCATCAAGTCCAAATTCACCAACATAAGCCAACGGAGGAAAAAGATGATATATCAGAGGATTGCTTCTATGAGCTCCTTGACAAAACCTATGAGCGACTAACGAAGTACGATATTAAAATCGTGCTGGGAGATTCTAATGCAAAAGGAGGAAGAGAAGACATCTTCAGCAGTATTGTCGGAAAACAGAGCTTACACAACAACACGTCTGGTAACGAACTTAGGCTAATTGACTTCGCTACGGAACGGAATTCCACTATTGCCAGCACACGGATTTCTCACCTCTATATCCATAACGGGACATGGCGGTACCCAGATCAACGAACGGTCAGCCAAATTGATCACATTGCGATAGAAAAGAGGCACGCATCCATTATTTTGGATGTCCGAACATTCCGAGGAGCTAACATCGACTCGGACCACTACCTTGTAGCAACCATGATAAGAATGCGGATATCCACCACGCCACCATAATCCAGAAATAATGTGAAAAAATGTAAGAGACTGCAATCGCAAGAGACCGCCAAGACCTTGGCGCAACGCGTATTCCTTAACCTCTCGATTAACACCAAACCACCAACATCGAATGTCGAAGAACAACGGCAACGATGCCAACAAGCCATTAGATCAGCCGCGACTGATGTGCTAGGTTTCTCGCGCCCACCAGCAAGAAACCCCTGGTTTGATGAGGAATGCCGACAGATGCTTGCAGCCAAGAACTAGACCTACAAAATTAAGCTGTATGTGAAGACGAGCTCTATAGGAAGAGAAGAAGGGAAGAACACCGACTTTTCAGAAAGGAGAAAAAGAGCAAGAAAATCGCGCGATCGAGGCTATAGAGAAGTGGCACTCAAGTGGCAAGTTTTACCAAAGCGTAAAACGTCAAAGCCAAGGATACAATGCTCGAACAGAATCCTGTCGAGATGAACAAGGAAATACCGTAGTTGAGACACAGTCGATGCTGACAGGACGCTGTCAGAGAGGACGAACTTTTCAATAGTGGCAACGACAGCGAAAACTGCTAAACACCGGAACTGAATGAAGTGAGGATAGCAATATCCAAACTCAAGCTTAATAAGGCTGCCGGAAATGACGGCCTTCACGCTGAGCTTTATAAAGCCGGCGGAGATAGCTTGGTAAGTAATATCCACCAACTAATAAACCAAATCTGGTCGTAAGAAGGTATGTCTGAAGAATGGAACCTCCGATTCGTTAGCCCAGAGAAGGTTAAGAAAAATGGAGACCCTCTGAACTGCACCAAGTACAGAGGCATAAGTTCCTCAACATCGCCTACAACATCTTATCTGCCGTGATATATGAACGCCTGAAACCGGGTACCAACAACCTGATAGCCCCTATTAAGGTGGTTTTAGGCCAGGTAAGTCCACAACCGATCAAATCTTCACACTTCGGCAGATCCTGGCAAAAACCCAAGAAGCCCAAATCGATACCCACCACCTATTCATCGATTTCAAAGCCGCATACGACAGCATTTATAGAGATGAAGTATACGGAGCCATGTCTAGTTTTGGTAAACTCGCCCAAACTCGTCCGTTTGGGCGGTATACCAAGGATGACGATGCAGAATTTTCGCTGCTCTATCTGGGTCGGAAACGACCTAACCGACACATTCGATAACAAAAACGGATTTAGCCAAGGCGATGCGCTATCATGTGACTTCTTCAATCTGATTTTTGAGAGGATTGTGCAAAACTCACTCACATACGCCGAAGATATTGACATCATTGGTAGGACCCAACGTGATGTCATAGCCACGTTTGCTAGTATAGAGAAGGAAGCGGCAAAAATGGGTTTAGCAGCAAATGAGGGCAAGACGAAGTATATGCTGTCATCACGAAAGGACACACAACATCAACGAATTGGACAGAACATCACCATTGACAGATATAACTTTGAAGTAGTACGGGACTTTGTCTATCTCGGCTTCGCTATTAACTCTGACAACATCTCGTCAGATATGAAAAGAAGAATAACTCTTGCCAACCGCTGTTTCTTCGGACTAAGAGGGCAATTTGGTAGTAAAGCCCTCACTCGAACTACTAAGGCGGTCCTATATAAGACCCTGAGACCGTCATCATCCCAGTCCTGCTCTACGGCGCTGAAGCATGGTCCGTCTCAATAGCGGATGAAGAAATCCTTGGTCTATGGAGACGAAGATTCAACAAAGAACTATACGAGCTGTACTGCGACATGCCCCTGGTCAAAAAACTCCGCATTGGACGTTTAAGATGGCTAGGACATGTAGAATGAATGGACCCCAATGCTCCGGCTAGCAGAGTCTTCGATTCCCAGCCAGACGTCGGACGCAGTACAGGAAGACCTCGCCTTAAGTGGCGCGCACAAGTAGAAACCGATCTCAACCAACTTGGATTGCGCAATTGAAGACAGTTAGCTAAGGACCGGGCTAATTGGAGAGGCATGTTGGTTGAGGCCCAGGTTCATCCCAGGCTGTAGCGCCACTTAAGTAAGTAAGTAAGACGATTTATCAGCGTTTCCATGACCTTGGAAAGAGGGGACGTAAGTGCAATTGGTCGGTTGTTGGAGAGAGAAGAAGATTTGCATTTTTTTGGTGCTGATGTGTAGAATAGATAGAAAAGCTTACGCAGTAGTTTTGCTAGCGTAGAAGAACACTTCTTCAGAATAAGAGGGGAAATACCATCTGGACCAGCGGACTTGTGTGAATGTCAAGATCAAATAAAACGCTTGCAACTGTACGAGTAAGAAAGTGAATTTGACAGATTGATCTACGTTCTCAAGCACAGGAGGGGCCTGGGCACAATCTTGCAATGTGAAACTGCAAACAGATTGGCTTTGCCTAAAGAGCTGACAGCTGGAATGTCATTGCCATGTCATCAGAACTGATGATGAGGTCGAATTTTTTTATATTTTTGACAAATGACCAAAAGGTCTTACTACCTCTGGGATATTTGTAGAATTTTTTGCCTCAACTTTTGGTCGTATAGGAATTTGACACATTTTGACTGGGAATTACAGTTTGAATTTTTTTTTTCGATTTTCCTGTGTTGGATTAGTTTTGTATAACCGAAAGTTGGTCTCTCTCAACCTGATAGCTTCTTTGCAGCTCAAGTCATTCCACCCTTTTGCCTTTGGTCTGATAAGTTTTATTCTTTTGGGAAAAAAAAATCGCATACCAAGGAGAATAATGCTTGATATCATATCAGCAGCACCATCCACGTCACTATCGAGGAAACAAAGTGAACAACTAAAATTCCTAAAAAAAAAACTGTTTGATGGTTCCCAATTGGCTTTCCCGTATTGCCGTACAGTCTTTTTGGGAATTTTTTCTTTAACTCTGTGGTTGGAGTAGGAGAAATTCGATGATATGACACAGTGGTCTGACGAACCTAGAGGCGATAATACATTGAGGGTGTATTTATCAGGATGAGAGGTTAGAAACAAGTCCAGGGTGTTGGCGGCTTGACTGTTAACATCCGGTATACGTGTTGGCTGGTTTAGGTTATTTACCTCAGCAAAGGTCTCAACGTACCTTCCTTCGGATACTATAGCTTGGGCATAGGTTTGTACATTTGGTTTTGGATGTACAGGATCCGATCGGATTTCTGATGGCCGCCTAGTTTAAGAAAAAGTGGGTTTTTCAATTTGACTTCGACACATTTTTAATCGGAGTTTTAGGAATTTTTTAAATGCAATTTCTGTGAATCAATACTCATAAATTTCGCCCGTCTTTTTTGCAGCTCTTTAGCTACGCCGCAGCCGTGATAATTTGCAGGTTGATAGACTTTGCAGTTGATGCAGATAGGAGGAGTTTTCTCATCTGACCTACATTCTACTGTCATATGATTTCCGGCACATTTTACACACCTCGGTTCATTTTGCCAATAGGTTTGCGTATGATTATATCCTTGGCAGCGCTTGCACTGAGGAGCTAATTTGGAATCCTTGCATATGGGTTAAATTTTTACAACAATATTAAGTACTGTTTCATAAATTGTTTCATAAATTTTATTTAAAATTTCTTCTTTATCGAAAGATCGGTTATAATGTCATCCTTTAAGCACAACGCATGTAACCCTCTAGCTACAACGCGTAAAGGCCTTTCAGATTTATTTTCAAATGAATACCATTAAAAATTTTCGGTATTTAGCTTCCGAGATAACAGGCGGTAGCTTTCCGGGTCTTTTACGCAGACTTTCCATGTATTTTTTCTGAGCGAAGTTACTTGGTAGCCCGACAATGGCAACGATTTTATCAAGGTATGTAACTTGTTAGAGTCGTTAATACCGATCACATTTATTGGCGGTGGGGGCCGTTCTTTCAGCTGTTTCGCTTTTTTAACAATCTCTTTGTCTCGGTTTATAATTTCAGGAGATGACATAGCTTTCCTCTTTCTAATCGGTCTTTTCTTAAGAATCTGATCGGTTTCGCGACTGAGTTCTTCTTCATCCATATGGTATACGGAATTCAAGGTAAGCGCTAATTAGGTGTTTTCAATGCACTCATTAGAGTCATATTTTCTTCCATAAGATGGAGAATTTCATTACGAAGCTCTCTGCAGATCAGTTCGACATTGTTAAGCATTGTTCGAAGAACGTCGTTTTCGTCCTTAAGGCTCTTGTTCGCTTTTCGTGGGCTGACACTTCTGGTGTTGTCGAGTTCCTTGAGGAACATACATTTTTTTGAGATCTAGAATTAGGTGACCTCGTTACCCTTGAGCTTTTCCCGAAAGTGTTACACAATTTCAACGATTGGCTCTCCCCAGAATCCGTAGAGCCGACGCGACCTCCGAAGAGGGTGGGTTTTCAAGTGATACTGAATTGCCACCTGGAGTATTAAATTTGTTCGTTTTACTCATTGGTCTTTACACTCTTTACACTCGGTATACGGGGATTGGATGTTAGTCGCCTTCTACGACAGGCATTCCTTACCTCGGGTATATTCTAACCCTTACTCGAAGGGGGCTGGTTCATCTGATTTATCCGAATTAACAGGTTTAATTCTGATAAATCAGAATTTGGTCCCACCTGTGTTTCAACTAGTGCCAAAACAGCTGCTTTGTATTTGGAAATATGGACGTAAGCCGAAAAAAGCTTTGACCTTAACCCACGAATATTACACACGTCCACTCTAAATTTCCTATCCATTATCACAGACAGACATAAAAGACACACAACCGACGACAAACAATTCGGGTTTTGTGCACGGGAATCTCCACTTTCGAATGCTTACTCAGTTCCAATTCATAGACAATTTCTGTGTAATTATGATCACCTGAAGCGTATCACATTCAAAATATGTATCCACACTTGATTAAGACGTCTTGATTGCTATCATAGTGCCTCTTCATATATGATACCGTTATTTGCATATCATCCTAACCAATTCTAATCGTCAGGAGCAGTAATGTGAACACTACTTCGATCCATCATCGCGTTTCCCCATTGTCACTTGCACTCTATACTGTTAATGGCAATTAGACTCCGAAAGCTAATCTAAATGCAGAGCATCGCACCACTGATGTTCAGCATGGCATAGATTAACTTTGTCTAGAGATAAGTCATCATCGTTATGCTCTCGCCCCTCCATTCCGGGTTTGACATTTTAATTTCGCAAATAGATTGGGAATTGCGCGGATAAGCATGCGGAGGCAATTCTATGCCCGCAGCGAATTACGATCGATGAATGGTAATCGCATTATCCGGCAGAAAAATGTCAACATCCTCCATCCTGGCCAGCATCCACTTGGTTGTCAGAGTGCGTCGACTTAATTGAATTTAGAGGACTTTTGTGTCTAATTCAGATTTCCTATTCGATTACTTGCTGGCGAAAATGGAACATCTTCTGCAGGAATTTACTTAAATTCCATTGAACTCTACACACACACACACACTTAGACCGGATGAGGGTAAAGTAGTGATTATAAACGGTTTTATTGTCTCAACAGTGGCTCTGTAAGTACCTCACTTGAGTTTAATTAAAACAACTATCCCGTCATGTACCTCTGTATACATATAGATACTTGTATTGCTGTAGATACTTTGCCCACTGCGGTGGTGCTGCTACTTTTGCTGCTGCTGTTGGATGATGATGTTGTCTCTTATGATTAATGGCCGCTTTTTCTTCTTCACTACTTTCATTTCATATTATATCGGTGGAGAAGAAATGGGGCCTCATATGCATACGGCAGGGAAGATGGCTTTGTGAAGTCAGGAAACATCTATCAGCGGTCTGGTGAACAAGAATTAGGTGCGAGCCGGACGATCGGTCGTTCGGTCGGTGACCCATGAAACTATCCGATGCGGTATTTTAATGTTGAGATACTTGTTTTCATGTTTTATGGGAAGAGAAACATGGGTCAGCTTTGCAGAGGTGTCAGGTGTGTTGCGCATGCGTGTTTTGTTTTAGTTTCATGTGCGTAGGTTGGTCTGCCTTGAGAAGGGGGAATTAATTCTTTTGATTCTCAGATTTTTGGGGCGGATATATCCATAAAATTATAGAATGTTGTGTAATCGCTTGCTTAATGGCGGTGTTCTGTTATGTGGTCTTTGTCACACAATGTGGGCACTTTATAGGGAACAATGGCGCCAATGAAATGTGATGTTGCTTGGGTTGTTTTAACGTTTTGTTGGGTTTGTTCCATGGAAACAGAAGTACTGGGAGCTGGCAATTCACTTAATTAGCTTTAAGCTTCAAGTCAACCAAAAATCGCGTTGCACGTGTAGGTAGCTGGGTAAAAGTGTCGGTTCAGCATGAACCCAAGTAGCACTTGTGTGCTTTTTGTTACCACTACTCGTGTGACATTTGTTAGGATTGTTGTGGATGTGATACAGACGGTCTCTAGATCCAGCCTGTGAGTTTTAGAAAACGGCTAAGATCTTGTTTCCTTGTACCCGAGATATCGCTAAGATTGTCGAAGAATGGTTGGTCTAACGCACGCAATCTGGCTCTTGCTAGTGACGGACTCGAGATATCGCTAAGGTTGTCGAAAAATGGTTGGTCTAACGCACGCAATCTGGCCCTTGCTAGTGCCGGCTATTTGCAGATGAAATGGGAGAGGGTTTCTCTCTCATTTGTGATCTCGCAACTGCGGCATTGAGGGTTGTATGGGATCCCTAGCTTGGCCGCATGTTCTCCACTTGGCCAGTACCTCGTGACTATTGCTGTTTCTGTCGTAGGAGGGCCATATCATCCTCGTTTTGTCGCAATTTGTTAATTTTCCCATTTAGAGTCGGTCTTTTTCAGGAAATACAAGGTGTGCCAAAAGAAGTCATCCGATGTTGTTTGGCACTCATTAATATCGGTTGTGGCTCGCCCAGTGTGTGCCGTTGCTCCGTCCTGTTGGAACCACATGTCCTCCAGCCTTAGTTCGTCTGATTGCGGCAGAAAAAACTCGGTTAACATGGCCCTTAAGCTCGCACTGTCCACTGTTGTCGTTTGACCTGCGGCGCTCTCGAAAAAAATGGCCCGATGACCCCTCCAGCATGAACACCGCACCATGCAATAACTTTGAGCGGGAATAATGGATCCTCGTGCATTACTCGTGGATTCTCGGGGCCCAGAAGGGATAGTTTTGCTTGTTCACGTACCCGCTGAGGTGGAAATAAGCCTCATCGCTCACTAAGATTTTGGTCGAAAAATCGTCCACTTAGTCCTTGAGATTAAAGATGGCTTGGGCGTAGGTTGCACAGTGTTTGCGCCGTCGGTGTCGGACGCCCTTAGAAACTTCTATTCGATGTTGAGGAGACTTATGCTTCTGTAGTTGGTGCAGCTCAGAGTGTCTCCATTTTTCGGAAGGCAGGAAGGCCGTCATTTCCGGACGCCTTATAAAGCTTCAGTTTAGATATTGCTATCCCCACTGCACTCAAGTCGGGTGGTTGGCAGTTTTCGCTGTCGTTGCCAATATTCTGCCTGACAACGGAATGTTGTTCGTCATCGCCGTTTTACAGTCTGCAGAAGTGGTTCTTCCCTATCCTCAGCATCGACTGTGGCTCACCTACGCTTGTTCATCTTGACATGATTCTGTTCGACCCCTATATCCTTGGCTTTGATGTTTTATACTTTGGTAAGACTTGCAAACATCGTTCCTGGAGTGGCACCTCAGCGAATAGATATCAATGGCAGCTCTCGTCTTCACTTGCAGCAAGCCTTGTAGGCCTCGCTCTTGGCTGCAAGCAAGTGTCGCCATTTCTCATCAAACCACGGGTTTCGACTGATCTAATGGCTTGTTGGCATCGTTGCCATAGTTCTTCGACAATCGATGCTGGTGGTATGGTGTTAATCAATATTTCCTGGATGGCAGTAATGTCTGCTTTGTAGCAGTTAGGCTTCCGCTTGTTGTTCGCTTGCACCTCTCCTGTTTAATGTTCTAACATTCCAGGTGCAGACACGAACGTCGTTTGTCTTTTTTTCGTTTAGCAACACTAAAATCAGTCATTTCTGAGGCTATTGGCTGCTTTGTAACATAAAGTTTTTTTTTTATATGAGTGGGTAGTTAACCCAAGGCACTACCCCCAACCTGGGGAGCCAGTTCCAATTTAATGGATACCCCTACCCCACGGGGCCATCAGTATCCCCTACGGGACTGAGCGCTGCCGTTGGCCTTTAGGTTCATCCGCCACCATATCTGTTGTATTGAAATTTGACATTTGGCAGCACTTATTCAAAAATATTAAAAAAATCAAGTGTGGGTTCACATGCAGTAGAGGTGAAACTGTATTCTAGTACGAATGAGATGAAATCACTGTAAAGGTGGTATACAGAGAGAGCGATTGATCTATTTTTCGTTGCACTTTTTCGTTTCATTAGATCCAATTCACACCGTTTCACTATAAAAAAAATTAGAAGTGTGGCCCTATGTGATTTTGAGTTTTATAGAAATGGCACGCGTGTTCTCTGAATGGGTTCCCCAGTTAATTGCGTAAAAATTTGTGTATTTTTGGTCGACACAATTATACAGAAACCTGTGTATAACAAAACATCTGAATGAGTATTTTTACTTTGTAGAAACTATTTGTGCAGATTTCTGAATTTTAAGGATAAATGGCTAATAGACTTACCAAGCTAAACATAGCGAAGTCCAGGAATTACACATTGTCCATGGTGCTGGAAAAAATAAAGAAAACGAAGATTTTGGTTAGTATATATGTGTCTTTGTAAAAACCAAAGCTATAAACAATATGGGCACTCATGTTATGGAAAAAAGGAAAGTCAAGGATACCAATTCAAGTCTTTTAAAAAGGCAAGAGACAAATTAGCCCACTTCTTGTAACTATTAGGACTGTATATACCCACTACTTCAAAACATTATGTCTCCCACAAAGTATCCACGCTATTGTAAGTGAATACAAAACGTGATTTATGATGTTGATATTTGAAGAGATACTCCATAAATGCAAGCCTAACCAAACTGCTTGCCACATAACCATAAAACTCTACTAATATCACTTGTGAGATAAAAATCGGAGCTAAATTTATCACCAACTATGTATAGGCACGAGAAAGGTCGATAGTCATTAGGACTCGCTTTTAGCCCTTACATTTACTAAGTCCTACAAACTAATTAAAGCCACTTAATGTACACAAATCGAATCCGTTTTTCCATTCAAATTCCTCCGACTTATGTCGAAACCAATTATGACACATCACCAACCGAACTTGTGGGGGTTTTTCAATTAGATACGCGAACATCCAGACCAGATTGTAATGGAATATGGCTTCCATTAGTATCTACATTTTGGTCTGGGATTTTCTGTATAAAAAGGACGACGATTGTGGAAGATAGTCAGAGAACAACTCAAACAGCTCTTCACAATGAATTCATTCAACGGAATTGTAGTGTCAGCCATTGCCATCATTTTGCTGTGCACTTTGGTGCAATGTCAAGTAAGGAAAAGTTGCAGTTTTGACAGTTGAAATAAATTTTGAGTGTACAGATACATTTTGACATTTTCCTGACAAAGTTTTCATATAAATTGCAAATATTTTTGAACATTCTAGTTAACATTTTCACCACACTGGGGAAAGCGCTCATCCGACGATATAATGGGACTATTTGAATCACAGAAGGGTAACTGCAAGGATGCCAATGAAATATTGACCAACATCTTCAGATTTTTAGAGGTACATAGTAAAACTTTTTTTTCAATCAATAATTTAATTGAATATTGCTTCTGACATCTCTGTCCTTAGATGAAGGCGCAAATATTTGCAGAATGCACTCACGGACATTGAGAACGGGTAGATTGGAGAACCGCTCTACATATTTATAGACCAATCGACATAAACTTATATATAAATTGTTGGCTCTTGTTTCGTTAATATTGGACTATATGTACTAATAAATGAAAGCATAATATATGAGAAGAGTTAACATTTTTATTTAGATATTCGCAAAGGGTTGCTGCAGGCTTGTCGACATTTGAGGTACTCCTGCGAAATACTCCTGTGATAATCCATCAAAATTTTAGTCTTTTTGGATTCTTTGATCATGATATTCGATAAATTAAAGGACTTAAGGTCGTGTGCATTTACTTCATTCAAATATTACGAATGCATCATTTCTGACATTATTGTCGTGAATTTAGACTTCAAATTTTCAACCTGATCTGAAGCCCATTGGCACATTTTTGATGGTTGGGTGTTGTAAAACGAGGGTGGACGAGAGTGGATGTAACTCTGAATACACATCAAGTGATTATTTTTAACCTCCAAATGGTAACCATCGGGTACTGGTCTCATCCAACCGGATTTCACTTGCTAAACGAAAAGCGCGTGAGTTGATAACACGACGAAAACAGAACAGGGAATGAATACCTGGCCTGCTGTCCCAGGCGAAACTAGACAAGCTGCTTCGACATATTCGAACAACAGGTCGTCTAGGAATTTCAAGAGTTAGTCAGGCCACTTGAACAGAGATGGTGGCGGATGAACCGAAAGGCCAATGGCAGCGCTCAATCCCGTAGTGGATACTGATGACCCCGTGTCCTAGGGGTATCTACTAAATTGTAACTGACCTTCCAGGTTGGGGGTTGTGCTTTGGGTTAACTACCCAACCATGGAAAATAAATTATGTTACGAAGCAACCAATAGCCTCGGAAAGGACTGATGTTGCTAAACGAAAAAAGGACAAACGACGTTCGTATCTGCACCTGGAATGTTAGAACATTAAACAGGAGAGGTGGAAGCGAACAACTAGCGGAAGCCTTAAACTGCTACAAAGCAGACATTATTGCTATCCAGAAAATACGATGGGATGGGCCGGGGAAAAAGAGGATCAAAAACTGTGACATCTACTATGGACCGAGTTATAGTGAGCAGAAACAGCGACTATTCGGATGCAGATTTGTTATAAGTGGCAGACTTCAGCAAGAAGTCTTATGTTTCCAAGACAATAGCGAATGCATTGTAACTATCCACATCAAGACCAAATTCGCAAACATAAGCCTTATATGCGCTCACGACCCAACGGAAGGAAAAGAAGATATAGCCAAGGATTGCTTCTATGAGCTCCTGGACAAAAGCTATGGGCGAATACCGAAGTACGATATTAAAATCGTGCTGGGAGATTATAACGCAAAGGTAGGAAGAGAAGACACCTTAAGCAGTATTGTCGGAAAACAGAGATTCACGACAACATGTGTGGTAACGGACTTAGGCTAATTGACTTCGCTACGGAACGGAATGCCACTATATCCATAATGGGACTTGGCAGTCCCCAGATCAACGAACGGTCAGCCAAATTGATCACATTGCGATAGACAAGAGGCACGCATCCAGTATTTTGGATGTCCGAACATTCCGAGGAGCTAACATCGACTCGGACCACTACCTTGTAGCAACCATGATAAGAATGCGGATATCCACCACGCCACCACAATCCAGAAATAATGTGAACAAATGTAAAAGACTGCAATCGCAAGAGACCGCCAAGACCTTCGCGCAACGCGTATTCCTTAACCTCTCGATTAACACCATACCACCAGCATCGAATGTCGAAGAACAGTGGCAACGATGCCAACTATGCGATCGAGGATATAGAGAGGTAGCACTCCAGGAACGATGTTTGCAAGTTTTACCAAAGTGTAAAACGTCAAAGCCAAGGATACAAGGCTCGAACAGAATCCTGTCGAGATGAAAGATTAACTTTTCAATAGTGGCAACGACAGCGAAAACTGCTAAACACCCGAACTGAATGAAGTGAGGATAGCAATATCCAAACTAAAGCTTAATAAGGCTGCCGGAAATGACGGCCTTCCCGCCAAGCTTTATAAAGCTGGCGGAGATTGCTTGGTAAGTAACATCCACCAACTGTTAAGCCAAATCTGGTCGGAAGAAAGTATGTCTGAAGAATGGAACCTCCGCATCGTTAGCCCGGAGAAGGTTCCGAATAATGGAGACCCTCTGAACTGCACCAACTATAGAGGCATAAGTTCCTCAACATCGTCTACAACATCTTATCTGCCGTGATATGTGAATGCCTGAAAACGGCTACCAACATCCTGATCGCCCCCTATTAAGGTGGTTTTAGGCCAGGAAAGTCCACAACCGATCAAATCTTCACACTTCGGCAGATCCTGGGAAAAACCCAAGAAGTCAAAATCGATACCCACCACCTATTCATCGATTTCAAAGCCGCACACGACAGAATTTATAGAGACGAACTATACAAAACTCGTCCGTTTAGGCGGTATACCAAGGA
Organism: Rhingia rostrata; assembly: GCA_949824845.1. NCBI lineage: Eukaryota > Metazoa > Arthropoda > Insecta > Diptera > Syrphidae > Rhingia > Rhingia rostrata. Next base: position 72,183,887 of record OX463758.1, on the reverse strand, counting down.
TGACGGTGGAGAATAATCGGATTTAGGCAAGGCGATGCGCTGTCATGTGACTTCTTCAATCTGATTATTGAGAGGGTTGTGCAAAACTCACGAGCCAACCCCATGGTCACAATTTTCCAAGAATCTACTATCATACGCCGAAGATATTGACATCATTGGTAGGACCCAACGTGATGTCATAGCCACGTTTGCTAGTATAGAGAAGGAAGCGGCAAAAACGGGTTCAGCAGTAAACAAAGGCAAGAAAAAGTATATGCTGTCAACAAGAAAGCACACACAACATCGACGAATTGGGCAGAACGTCACCATTAACAGATATAACTTTGAGGTAGTAAGGGACTTTGTCTATCTCGGCTCCGCTATTAACTCTGACAACAACATCTCGTCAGAAATGAAAAGAAGAATAACTCTTGCCAACCGCTGTTTCTTCGGACTAAGAAGGCAATTTAGTATTAAAGCCCTCACTCGAACTACTAAGGCGGTCCAATATAAGACCCTTAGATCGTCATCATCCCAGCCCTGCTCTACGGCGCTGAAGCATGGACCGTCTCAATAGCGGATGAAGAAATCCTTGGTCGATTTGAGAGGAAAATTCTTCGAAAAATCTTTGGTCCCGTTTGCGTTGACGGGTTATGGAAACGAAGATTCAACCAAGAACTATACAAGCTGTACAGTGACATGCCCCTGTTAAAAAAAAACTTCGCATTGGACGTTTACGATGGCAAGGACATGTAGAACGAATACACACCAATACTCCGGCTCGCAGAGTCTTCGATTCTCAGCCAGACGTCGGACGCAGTACAGGAAGACCTCGCCTTAAGTGGCGCGCACAAGTAGAAACCGACCTCACCCAACTTGGATTGCGCAACTGGAGGCAGTTAGCTAAGGACCGGGCTAATTCGAGAGGCACGTTGATTGAGGCCCAGGTTCATTCCGGACTGGAACGCCACTGAAGTGAGTAAATAATTTCGAGTTAACACAGCAAGTTTGGTGACTAAATGATCAGAAGAAACACCAAACAAATAATTATTTTCAACTCCATTCGTGTGGACATTTTATCAATTTTTTTGAAACTAAATAAGTGTACGATCAGATCTTAGAAACTCGGAAACTCTTTTAAACGTTGAGTTTGACTGTTTGATGAACAAAAAGACTGGCTGGGGCGCTACACAAGCATTTTCATTTGTTTGGGTAAAAATAAACCAAACAGGTGAGAACTGAGCTGTTACAGATTATTTTCATTTCGATAGCTTGTCCATAGTGAAATCGATAAATCATGAGGTCTACCACATCAAATCACCACACTCGGAATCGAATTTACTCCCGCACTGAAAAACTGCTTCATGAGTAAAATCTCGACTTAATTTATTCTGGGGTAAGTTAACTCAGAGTTGACTCAGCACTAAAAAACCGGGCCCAGGGTTTCAGGTAAGCCTCATCCGAGAATGGATTATAAAAAATAGATTTTTCCTCGTGTATCTAGGACGACCATCTCAAATATGTTATTCCACAGTCATGGCTTACATCAAAGCCCAAGTCGTCACCTTTCATAAAACGCATTAATCTTTGATCTACACAAACGGTTGGCCGGACCAAGACCACATTTCTAACGTCGGTTGGTCAGGGCTGCAAAATATGTAGCCCCAACCTCAAAACAAATAGGGAACTCAATTGTACACGTCGCACAACTGCCCAAAGCAATAAGATCTATGGCCATGATGCAATATCAATTGCCGCAAGGATTATAAACCTTATAGACACGCGCCAAGCGACACAACGGGCACGAGCCTGAGCAATTACAATCCTTGCGCTAAATTAAAAAAAAAAATTACCTCTCTCCCTCTCTAAATCATCACAAAGAAAAGAAATCCCATTATAAAACCCTAAACGCGTGTGTGTGTGTGTTCACAATTTGTAAAGAGCGCCAAAGTCCATAACCTTTTATCACCACCATCGACTGCCACTCCGAGCAGACAGCCAGACGTCTCTAAGACTCAATTCAATAGTGATTTCCAACTTCCTCGTAATTAAATAGCAGATTCTTCACCCCCAATAAATCTACAACCCCGCCAGGAAGGTAAATCCCATTCAAGGCCCTACATATACACAAACAACAATAGGTTAATCACCCTTCCAGCTAAGGGTGCCTTGAGAGCACAACTAACAGCACAAAGTAGATTCTCCTGTTTTGTGTGCTCGGATCTGCAACCGAGCTCCATGATGGGCTGCGTGGTTATTCTTTAGTTCGTGACATATGCGCTGTGGGGTCCCTCTCCCTCCACGTGGGTATGTGTGTTTATCTTAAATAAAATTATATCACGCATACACTTGCAAAGTGCCAGACAACTGGATATGCTACCTACCTCTGATCGACGCGTCTCGACGTTAAAACTTAGCATGACTCACAATCAACCCTTAGATGGAATTATTAATGTTCTTCAATTTATATCCACTCGCCGAGGGGGTTTATATGTGTGTGTTTGTGTATAAACGGATTATAGACCCCCCTCCCCCACGGAAAAGAGGGTTGATTTTCGAGCAAAACAGTTTGTTTTGCTATTGCATGCTACTAGCTCTGGACAAAGGATAGTGCACACTCGGCACACTCTGACGTGGCGTTGATAAAAACGTGTTTGATCCCTTTTCAAAGGGATGGTCATTTCAGGACGAAGGGATTATGTTGTACCGGGAAACCTTTTTGTTTTGTTTATGTGTGGTAAAAGGGACTTGAGGTTGGACGCGAGGTGTACATATGACTACACGGACATTATGGTTCTTCCATCTCTAAAAATTACCAAAAGGGATGAACAGATGACAAAAAAAAAAAAAGAACGCTAGCCAGAAGGGATGAAGTAGTTAGGTCGTAAAATGTGTGGACTGGGTTGCTGGACAGTAATCGCATTCAGCGTGAACGCATTGGACCATTTCTGATGGATGGACCATTACAAAATGGAGTTATGACCCATAAAACGAAATGAGAATGTGATGACGAGAAGAATTTCGATTAGGCTGGGGATTGTTTTAGGACGCATGGCTTTGGCAAATAGTGCGATCGACTGGCGATTGGCCACAAAGTTTGCGAGGTTTTATTCGAAAGTGACAATGACGAGGGGATAAGTGTGATTCGAATGGGAGCCTTTTTTAAAGATTGCCTGCGTCCCATCAATCTAATTTATGCCTGGAAGTGTTGAGGTTTTTGTCAGTAATAACGTTGAGTTTGGTAGGACATTTTTTTTTCAAAATTAGTTTGCAATAGCTTGCGTCTTGTGGGGCCGAAGGTCTAAATGAATTCTTTCTACAATTGCACATAAGAACCTTTAGGTTAGGACTCATACTCACAAAGGAAAGCCACAAATATTGCTCTCAAGAATTGAGTTCGTATCCGAATGAGCTAATTTCATCAATCCCAAAAGGACACTGCAAAGCTTCAGATTCGTAGGAAAATGTAAAAGCAGATCGTGGAGAGTGGACACTTCCAATGAAGCTGTTTTCAACAGGTGGCCATGGCTCAGAGGAATGCGTAGTTGATTGCTAAGCCAAACGCTGCGGGTTCAAGCCCCAGCTTCGGCAGCATTTGTTTTTCTACGAAAATTGCCAGCTTATCTGAGGCCACCTGTGCGATAATATGAGAAAATATTAATCTATGTCTCCTCCTCTGTGCCACGTAGGTGTATGCTTTATGTCTTTCCTTCTATGTGTCTATCTGTCTCTCTCCGTTGTATTAATGTCTTGATCTGTCCCAGCCGATGGCCTCAGTCGCCAGTGCTGTTACGTGTCTGTAGTTCGTTGCATTCATGTGCGAAGTACTGTGATGTCCAAGTCCAAAATAGCAAGGTTTCAGATTTGCAAACTGAATAACCTGCATGTGAGTAAGACGACAGGTCATATAGATTCCTTAGCGAAACCTAAAAGAAGCAAAATGTAGTTTTATTAGGCTTTATAGCAATTGTAGTCAAACCAATTGCAAAGAATGACGAACGCATTCACAAGCGTAGCGAACTCCTTGGTTTCGTTCAAACATCGTCGAAATGTCTCCAGTCTGGCTTTGACTAATTGCTTCTGTAACAACTTTTGCTCATCTGAAAAATCCAGACCCTATGAATCGGAATCAGTTTAACCTTAGGATATCTTCGGTCATACGCTGTAATATACAGACTCGTGACTAAGCCGAACCACAGGAATGTGGAATTCTCTGGAAAACGCTGGTTTTGCTTGACGTTACAATTTATGGTCAGGAAGATACTACTCTTAAGAAATCTGGGATACGCTAATGGCATTGACATCATTGGAAGTTTCCAGCATAATGTTGCAAAGGAATTTAAGACGTTTTCACGTAAAACTTTATGGTCTGGTAGTTAATGAGGACAAGTACAACTGGCCAACAAAAACCGGCTTATCGATCCACTTCCTTGGACAAAACGTCGCTATTGATGATCACAGACTTGCGGTGTTCATTGTTTTACAGGTCTTTTAGCCTTAGCTAAACTGCGTTAAGGCATCAAGTTCGATTATGTAAGAAGAAAGCTTACCAGCATCGGTTATGTGTCAGTGTGTATTGCACCTTACTAATGAAGCTGTAAAGATTGAAAACTATGGGCAAACGGGATAGGCATACTTAGGTGTGATGAGACTCTCCTAGCCGCACTTAGATTTGGTGCATTCTGATGCCTTTTTGGTGCGTGAATCCCTTTGACATCAAACCACTATCGATGAATCATTGAACCACCATACGTAGCAATAATGTTAAACAGATCGATTCGTTATTCTAGATTCTGGAACAAGTATTCCCCTAGGCTTAAAATCTGTCATATCAGCGGAGTAGTATCAATTGTTAAGAAGAGTTTGTCTCAAATCAGCCGTTCTAATTCGGCATAAAACAGGAGGTACCGCCATAGTGCGAGAAGTACCCATGCGAACATGAATTGTTGTGAGAAAAAACTAGGCCCTGGGATATAACGAGGCTATTGCGCCAATAATTTGGGTTTTTAGTAAAATCTTAGAACTTGGAGTCTGAGACTGTTCTCCTTCATTGGAACTATCAACTGTCTCTATGCAACATCTCTTCTTTGTTGGAGTGCACTGGTACTCGAATCTCCACTCACTTTTACGTTTTTGAATCCATTCGTTCTCAAGTCTATTTGTACACTAGACCATTCATAAGCAAGTCCATTTGTACTCCCATAATAGCTTCACCCCACCCACAGAAGTTCATAAATCAAAAAAACTTTCAAGTCCTTAATAACAATTAAACCCACAAGAACTGCCATCTATGGTTTTACTTCCACCAATAAACATGAACAAACTATCCCGATCCTTTTCTAAATGTCACATTCTGTGATTTCATCTACCAACCGTAAGCTCTTACGTAAGCTGTCAAAAATAAGTGATAAATTGCTCGCAGTTTACCCTGTTGGCCACAAATGTATACAAACCCCAGCTAAACGTACGGCCAACTAATTAAACTCCATTCCTGGAAAAAAAAGGTTGTCCACCTTCCACATAAAGAATTCATCTTAATTAACCCTGGTACGCCCCGCGCACTACACCATATACGTCCGGTTTCCCAGACCCCTTCACATTAGTTCTCTAATTGAAAATATTAACTCCACTCCAATGGGCAGCATACAGAGATCCTCGCTCACATTCGCTTTAATCCTTTTTTTTATGCGGCATACAAAATGAAATGGAATTCCACCGAAATTGCTACTTCGTGACCATCGAAAAAAAAATTAATAACGTAACGTAACGTGTCCCTTTGAGCAACTGTCAAAATGCGTGTCATATTATTAAGGTTTCCTGTACATCCATGTGTAGAACTTAATTACAAAAAAAAAAAAAAAAAAACTGAATACAAAGTCCTTGTAACACATTTCACTCGTTCCATTCGATTTGCATTTTGTCGAATGTCCTTGTCAGCGCAGATGGGCTCGATGACACTTCACAGATGGTGGGTGAATGTAAGCAGGGATACGATGTACGTTTCCTAATTAGTTAGGTGGTCCTTGACAAAAAAAAATATCCATACATACATGAATGGAATTAGTTGAATATGGGTGACGTTGTAATGACAGGCTCTATCTGTAGTCCTATGAAACTATGTGAAAGCAGGAATACGGCTTTATTTCGCACTAATGCCGACATCTATACGCATAGCACGTGTGCAAATTTTGACGGAAGGGAGGATTTTTAAATGAACAAGGCAATGTGTAATGACATGCCTTGGCATCACGTTGTACACGTAAATTTGACAGATTGACGGATTATATTTTTTTTTTCTCGGTTGGGGTTTACGAGTTGTGTGTGACGTTGCAGATAGAGGAATGTAGGTGTCGATATCGCAGTGGCGTGGTGTTCATATAATCCGAATTGTTACGGGGGGTTACCTAATGAAATTTGATGTATCAAGTTACATACCGGGAAGAACAAGTATATGACCAAAACAATGGTTCATGCAATATTTTTCCTGAAATTTGGGTTTCCCAAAGCCTGTTTGAATATATATATTCAGCCACTCCTGCACTCATTTATTTATGGTTGAGACAGACCTGCTTTTGTCTGTTTCCGGGATTTAGACTTAACGTGAACTATTTAAAAAAAAAGTTAACATTTTCACTGTATATTAAAAGAGGAGCTCTGGTTTCCCCTTTCACATTTTAATCCTACGCCACTGTGAGATAGGAATATTTTAATGCGGAATCATGTAGGTACACATTGATAAGGGACTTAAAAGTTGTTCAGACCTTGTACACAAAGGTGAACACGCTTTCACATTTGTGTTTGCTAATCAACGATTTTTGTCGTGTTTTTGGAGAGGTCCTTAATAACAGGGTACACTTAGACCAGAGGTAGGTTCATTGCAGAACTTTAAGGGGTGACCTGGTTTACATTTTCGGGTACTCCTCTGCCTTACAGACATTGTTCAGAGGTATTCACCTATATGAGCATTTCTGGCTTGTGATAGGGGGATTCATAAGGGTAGTGTCCTTTTGATGCTTCCAATTACACATCTTGCTGCACGCCATAGCTTCTCAAAGAGCATACCAGCCTTGAATTTAGTGTTCAGGATTGTGTTGGTTAGTTTAGAGGCAATTCAAGGTTTAGCAGGATTACCGAATCAGACTCAAACCAGGCGGAGGTTTCACAGTTTTCAATATGTGAACACCTTCAGTCCGCCATAGAGCATACCTGCCTTAAAACCAGTGTTCATGATGACGATGGTTAGTTTAGAGGCAATTCAAGCTTTAATAGGATTACCGACCTAGACTCAAGTCTACTCAAACCAGAAGGAGGTTTCACAGTATCCAATATGTGACCACCTTCAGTCCACCAGGTATTTGTAAAATATTTCACTCGTTCCAATCAACAGATAGGTTGGATTACAAAAATGGTGGATGGGTGAGTAGTCGAGCAGGTTGGAAAAGGCTTAGTTGGGGCTTGCATGTTTAGCAATTTACATAAAGGCGGATTGACAAGGTCAATTTATCTGCTATTTTAAAAAGGGAAACCTTATCTTGCCAACAATGTTACCCATACAATGTTTAAGAGTCCCGGAACCCTAGTTGACGGGCTCAGTTGCGCGATAGTTCGTGCGATGAACTGCCGCGCAGATGGTCTGAGTTCAACTCCCAGCCGAAGCGACACCTAAATGGGTTTTTATTGGCCCTCCTCTCGTGATGATCTGACAAATCGTCCAAGTAGTATCAATTGTCAAGAAAAGCTTATCTCGAATTCGGAGTCTGTATAAAACAGGAGGTCCCACCTTAAAGTACACACGCACACATGAATGGTTGTGAGAAAGCCCGGCCCTGGGTACTAACGAGGCTGTTGCCACAAAAAAATTGTTTTTTTGGAACTCTAGTTTGTGTAAATTTTATTGCAGAGCAAGGCTGTTATTAAATTTTCGGCAGTCTTTCAGTTTTCCAGATTTTAGGGTGAAGGAAACTAGGCATCAGATCGCGGATATACCTATAACTGAATGGTGTCCCATGATTCACGGAAACTTTAACTTTGGTATCAATTACAGATTTTTAATTAGAACGCTTAATTTTTTTACTGATTCACAAAGTATACAGATTGGGGCTATGTATCAAAGAGCACATCGGACCAATGGCCGAGACGGCTTTGCTGGCAAGTACTTACACTTTAATTGAAAGTTTTTACAACCATTACGTAAAAATATGGCTGAATTTCATTAGTACACCGCCCAATTCCCTCTTTCAAGGCCTTTGTGGTCGTGGGTTGTCGCATAGACTTTTGACTTAAAAAAAAAACACAAAAGAAAAAAATTTAAATTGTAGCGGCTCTTGCAAAGTGCCTCCTTTGCAAATTAGCTTTAATAAAAAAAATTATTAATAGTTATATGCAATAAGATATTGAAACCATAAATGTTTGCCAGTTTCCCAAACTAGCATCCAAACTTCAAAGTTTCGGAAAAGTCTGAGTTTGCGCGTACGGATTCCCGGACAGCAATTCAGATAACACTGTAACTTTGTACGGATTCCCGGCAACAAAACAAAGTAAACAAAAATTACTAATACTGCGCTTACGGAATCCTCGGACAGCAATTATAACCTCCCCCCCCCCCCCCCCCCCCTCCATTCTTAGAAACGAATAGAGACAAAGGCGCTCTTCTACGAGTAAGCGGAAGACCGCTTACAATTGGCACCCAACGTAAATGCATACCAAGATGCCAAAGAAGCATCCATCATCTGAGGAAACGGATGAAGCATTGCCAACCCAACTGCCTTCGAGTGGGATGGAGCGCCGAACTTAAGTCGTCAGCATGGTGGACTGCCCAGAAAGGTTTTAATGCGACTACGACGCCGTAAGGGCAAAGATATTCATTGAGAATTTTACGATTATTAACAAGAGACGAGGCATTCCGGACGATGAAGCTCAGCTGGAATTTTCGAAGTTTGGTGGGACGGAGTAAGCCATGAGGCAGACACTTGGCAGCAAGCTATTGAATTGCTTAAAGAACAATACGCTCCAAGTAGACCCTCACATGTCATTTTTGGCCTAATTATGGACGCTAGGCAGAAACGCGATGAGCCAGCCATAGAATACATCAGCACCATGGCACTCTTTTCAGAGCTTCCGTCTAGAAATCATCTACCACCGACCTCAAAAGAAGAGTCAAACGGGATGAGTATGAAACGTTTTCCGAAACTACGAGCGAATGTCAAAGCCCAGCCCAAGCCGGAGGAGAAGCACGAAGTACGTTATACGTTCTGTCGGTTCTAAGTACATACGTTTGAAGGCTGTCGAACAGGCTAAGGCATCAGAGATACCGCAAAGTCTTAAGGAAACCAACATTGTGCTTTGGCTGTGGTTTAAAGGGATTTTACCAAGGGAATGCCCAAAATGTAAAGAACCAGCGGATTGGATCTTTTAATGCTCTGGAACTAATTTCTGCCTGAAATATCCCAGCTGTTACCATTCGCGTTAAGGGGTTGACCTTCGTGGCGGCAGCTAAAACAAGCGTATGGCAAGTGTATGTTTACATGATCTGCTGAGAGAAACCGGACGTAAACTCCGTGCTGAGCAAGCAGATGTGACCTTTGCGGTTGGAATCCCACGTTCTGTACCGATTATTAGGGCAAACACCCGTATCCTTTTGGGCAATCGCTCCAAGGTTTTGAACATCAGCATACTGCCGGGAATGGAAAACAAGGTGACGCTGTTAGGAATCGACCTTCTGGAAGAGGCAGGTATAGTCTTGCACATGGAATGCGGTACTTCATCGACCAACCCCAGAAGAATTTCCGGTATTTCCACCAGACGTTGCAACACAACCAGAGCTGGAACGATATTACTGCGGAAGCAGCAAACCTACATCACCGATTCCAGAGACTTCAAACATCAATATGTCTATTGATGAAGACCCAAGACTACCTCAACCATCGGAGGAATATTCAGCAGTTGAAGTATACGACATTTTCCGTGACTCTTTGCCGTTACATGTACTCTTCACGAGGTATACAAAAAGTATTTTTGAATACGCTAGACCAATCCAAGTGTCTAGACAATAAAATTGTTGGCCCTCCAATCAGACTTAACATGATAAAGACAAACACAACTTACCTCAAACCCGAAGAACAAGAAGAGTTGTCAACACTTCTTAATGGGTATGGAAACTTCTTCAGATGGGATAAAAAATCATGTCAAGCATAACAGCCAAACCGGTCAACATCAACCAGTAGCATCTCCACCATACGGGCTCTCTGAAATAAGGAAAGAGCTGCTGAAAAGTGAGATGCAGAAGCCCGCTTACAAAAAAGCCTTAAATCGCAATATCTGGATGGGTAATTCTGATCGAAAAAACGGCCGATTCGACGATTAGGCAAAGTGTCACGCAGTAATTGATTTTTTTTTCTTTGGCTGTATGGCATGTGGCACCGTCTCGTTGAAACCACATGTTGGGCACATACATATCTTGCAATTTAGCCACTTAAGACTGGGTTATCATTGCACGATAACGAACACCACTAATTGATACTGCCTGACCAGCCTGATGTTCAAAGAAAAACGGTCCGATAATGCCTCCAGTCCAAAATCCTCAGTTAACTGGCAATCGTTATGAATCCATAGGTTTCTCAACAAATGCGACAATCATGAAGATTATCGATGACATCAAGATGAAAATGAGATTCATCACCGAAGTTGATTTTGTCGAAAAAATCAGCGTCCACTTGTTTTTGTTGAAACTTCATGCTTTTTGTAAGCATTCCAAGCCATTAGCGAATGCATTGTAACGATCGCTTCAAGGCCCAATTCGTCAACATAAACCTTATATTCGCTCAAGCCCCGACGGAGGAAAAAGATGATATAGCTAAGGATTGCTTCAACGAGCTCCTTGACCAAAGCTATGAGCGACTACGATGTTAAAATCGTACTGGGAAATTGTAACGCTAAGGTAGGAAGAGGCAGGAAGAGAAGACAACACGTCTGCCAACGGACTCAGGCCAATTGACTTCGCGAAGGAACGAAATGACTATTTAGCCAGCACACGGCTATAGAGGATATCAAAGTTATAAATATCACCTTTATATCCAAAAACCGACTGCCGGTCTAGAGATCAACGAACGGTCAACCAAATTGATCACTTTGCGATAGACAAGAGGCACGCATCCAATATTTTGGATGTAAAAACATTCCGAGGAGCTAACATCGACTCGGAGCACTACCTTGTTGCAGCCAATGTAAGAATGCGGATATTTATCACGCCCCCACAATCCAGAAATACTGTGAAAAAATTTAATGTAGAACGACTGCAATCACAAGAGACCGCAGGGACCTTCGCGTAACGCGTATCGCTTAACCTTTCGATTAACACCACACCACCAGCATCGAATTTCGAAGAACAATGGCAACGATGCAACAAGCCAATAGGTCAGCCGCAAGTAATGTGCTAGGTTTCTCTCGCCCACCAGCAAGAAACTCCTGGTTTGACGAGGAATGTCAACTGATGCTTGCAGCCAAAAACGAGGCCTACAAGGTTAAGCAGCAGGTGAAGACGGAAGCTGCCATTGAGCTCTATGGGCAGAGAAGAAGGGAAGAACACCGGTTTTTCAGAAAGAAGAAAAAAGAGCAAGGAAAGCGCGCCATCACGGATATAGAGAGGTGCCACTCCAGGAACGATGTTCGCAAGTTTTACCAAAGTGTAAAACGTCAAAGCCAAGGATACAATGCTCGAACAGAATCCTGTCAAGATGAACAAGGAAATATCGTAGTTGAAGCACAGTCGATGGTAAGGGTATGGAAGAACCACTTCTGCAGACTGTTAAACGGCGATGACGAACAACTTTCCGATTTCAGGCAGAACGAACCATCAATATTGGTGACGACAGCGAAAACTGCCAAACATTCGTCTTCAGTAAAGTGAGGAAACAATATCTAAACTCAAGCTTAACAAGGCTGCCGGAAATGACGGCCTTCCCGCCGAGCTATATAAAGCCGGCGGAGATGACTTGGTAAGTAACATCCACCAACTCATAAGCTAAATCTGGTCGAGTGAGAGTATGCCTGAAGAATGGAACCTCAGCTACGTTTCCGCACAAAAGGAGGCCCTCTAACTGCGCCAACTACAGAGGCATAAGTGTCCTCAACATAGCTTACAAGAGCCTATCTGCCGTAATATACGAACGTCTGAAACTGTTTGTCAACATCCTGATCGGCCCTTTTCAATGTGGTTTTAGGCCAGGAAAGTCCAGAACTAATCAAATTTTCACCCTTTGGCAGATCCTGGCAAAAAAACCCAAGAAGCCCAAATCGATACCAACCATCTACTCATCGATTTCAAAGCCGCATACGAGATCATTAACAGAGACGAACTTTACAGAGCCATGTCTACTCTACGTTTACCGCCCAAATTTGTCCGGGTTTGGAAACAACCTTATCCTACACATTCGATACCAAAAAATGATTTAGGGAAGAGGGCGCAATGCGTGAGGAATTGGAAAGAACGTCACTATTGACAGATCTAACTTTTAGGTAGTACTATTACGGGAATTGGTCTACCTCGACTCCTCTGACAACAACATCTCGTCAGAAATTAAACGAAGAATTACTTTTGTCAACCACTTTTGTCAAACCCTCACTCGAAGTACTAAGGAAATCCTATAGAAGCCCCTGATCATCCCAGTCCTGCTCTACGGCGCTGAAGCGTGGACCGTCTCAAAAGCGGATAAAGAAATCCGTGATCGATTTGTGAGGAAAATTCTTCGAAAAACCTTTGTTCCCGTTTGCGTTGACGGGCTATGGAGATAGCGATATGCCCCTGGTAAAAAAAACTCCGCAATGGACGTTTAAGATGGCTAGAACATGTATAACGAATGGACACCAATACTCCGGTTCGCAGAGTCTTCCACTCCCAGCCAAAAGACCTCGCCTAAAGTGGCGCACACAAGTAGAAACCGACGTCAGCCAACTGGAGGCATTCAGCTAAGGCCGGGTTTATTAGAGAGGCATGTTGGTTGAGGCCCAGGTTCATTCCGGACTGTAACGTCACTTATGTAAGTAAGTTGATGGTTTTAAATCGCTTTGACGGCCATATTTTGTAGGAAAATTTCGCAATGTAGCTGACAAACCCTCAAAATATTGCTCAACAATGAAAATATGTTGATCTTTCGTAAAGCGCTTAATTTTTACCAACACCCAACTGTCAGCTTTTTATTTCTGAACTGTCAGCTGTCGCATGGCTTGACCTTTTTTCGCGTCGGCAACACAGTGCTATTAAATGGCGCAAAATTCAAATTCATGCCGTCATATACCTGTGGCATATAAAGTAGTCTTTCACTTGCATATTATGCAAAATTTATCTGTCAAAACTAGCATATCACATTCATCTACAAAAACAAAATTCCATGTGATACCACAAAATTCCTATTACTAGCTCATGGTAATACATTGTGGGAAATATTTGCGTATGCAAACTTTTTATCTTTAATGGCCGTAATCGTAGATACATGTACTTTCCCAAAATTTGCCTAATTGTTGGATGTACCCCGGTCACTAATGGAATTTTACAACCTTATACCGTTACATGAGTAATTTTCTACAATCAAATATTTAGAGAAAAGGATTCGAATGAATTTTCCACTTGCCTGACTAAAGAGTACCAGTGTGCTAATGTAACAATGCCGTATCGAGCTATGTATCTAACATATAGCACGGAACTGCACTTTGTTGGATGGCACTTGGAAAATAATAGAATTTTCAATTTCCTATAGTACTTGACGTTTTCTCTTTATCCGCAACTGAAAATAAGGTTTAAGGGAGGTGAGAGAAACCTATGTTGTAGCTACTTGATAGCTCTATACCAGTCGGAGTTTAACATCACTATCTACCCAAGGGAAGGACAAACAAAAAACGGATGTCAGATGGATACAGCATATTTTGTTATGTAGGCTAATACAACGTCCTATTTCATCACCTCATCGATGAGATATGCCCATATCGGTTTACAATCAAAACAGCTTCCCATTCCACCCTAAAGGTGTGCACTCCCATGTCCAATTCCTAAGTAATTCCTTTTCGCTTCGAGCCTACTAATTATTTTGGCATCAGATTTCCATTGTCACTCGTCCATTAGATACTCATGTTTCAACAAAAAAAAAACAAAATACACATACAAACATTAACAGTATTATCACACAAGCAAAACAGGATGAATCGCCTCGGGGATAATGTGTATGCTCTCACAAATCTGTCCGTTTGGACTATCACGAAATAATAAAATTGTCCTCCCTTGGCACTCGATCAATTGTGTGGTCGGTACTAAGTAGATTAGCTGCCATTCAACGAAATGGTAAACCATGTCCTTTCGTCCTGTCTGTTCGTTTGTATGTGTGGTGTTTTTTTTTTGCTCATTGAAATGTGCTTTTAGGCAATCGCTTTGATATTGGCCGAACACTGGACATTTTATTTCATCAAAATTCGGAGCGACAGTACTTTGTTGTGATTGTGCAGTCGGCATTAAGAGGGATTTATGGAGTAGATACAGTATGGGGTACAAGTAAGTATTTAATTTGGGGTTCGCTGTTTGAAATCTCGCGATTTTAATAGATGAGATGCGATGGTATGTTGAAGTTTTGAATAATGAAAAATATTTTACATCATTATGGTTAACTTGCAGCATTATAATTTTTTTTAATACTTTTAGTACTAACAACAAATAATTTGTTTATTATAAACTAGCTGTACCCTGCTCGGGTTGCAACGCAACCACCTAAAATAAATTTAAAGGACAAACATTTCCAAAATATTCAATTTATATTGCGTCATCTTATTGATTTTGTTCATTTCGAAAAAATGGAGGTATTGCAGCGTTCGTCTTGATCGAGCGGTGCTTATTCGAACATTTTGCAGACGTCTTGTCCGTTTTTCAGTTGTCTTAGACGAACGGGCTTGAGTAGTTCGTATCCGAAGCGTTTCTGACCTCAATTCTCGTTGTTCAGATGATTCAGACGAACTCAGCAGCATGTACTAAAAGAATTTCCAGCATTAATGCACGTTGCTCCCGCTGGACTTGGATGTCCGAACATTCCGAGGAGCTAACATCGACTCGGACCACTACGTTGTTGAGGCCATGGTAAGAATGCGGATATCCACAACGCCACAAAAATCCAGAAACACTGTGAACAATTTTAATGTCGAAACACTGCAGTCGCAAGAGACAGCCAAGAGCCAAGAGACCTACAAGGTTAAGCTGCAGGTGATGACGAGAGCTGCCATTGAGCTCTATAGGCAGAGAATATGTGTAGAACACCGGCTTTCTAGAAAGAAGAAAAAAGAGCAAGGAAAGCGCGCGATCGAGGATATACTGAGGTGCCACTCCAGGAATGATGTTCGCAAGTTTTACCAAAGTGTAAAACGTCAAGGCTCAGGATACAAGGCTCGAACGGAATTCTGTCGAGATGAACCAGGAAATATCGTAGTTGAGACACAGTCGATGCTTAGGATATGGAAGAACAACTTCTGCAGACTGTTAAATGGTGATGACGAACAACATTCCGCCGTCAGGCAGAATATTGGCAACGACAGCGAAAACTGCCGACCACCCGACCTGAGTCAAGTGAGGATAGCAATATCTAAACTCAAGCTTAACAAGACTGCCGGAAATGACGACCTCCCCGCTGAGCTTTACAAAGCCGGCGGAGATGACTTGGTAAGTAACATCCTCCAACTCATAAGCCGAATCTGGTCGGAAGAAAGTATGCCTGAAGAATGGAACCTCAGCATCGTTTGTATGATCCACAAGAAAGGAGACCACCTGAACTGCCGCAACTACAGAGGCATAAGCCTCCTCAACATTGCCTACAAGATCCTATCTGCGGTAATATGTGAACACCTGAAACAATTTAGCAACAACCTGATCGGCCCTTATCAGGTTTTATGCCTGGAAAGTCCACAACTGGTCAAATCTTCATAGTTCTGCAGATTCTTGAAAAAAAATCCAAAAAGTCCAAATCGATACCCACCACCTATTCATCGATTTCAAAGCCGCACACAAGAGCATTTATAGAAACGAACTATACAGAGCCATGTCTAGTTTTGGAATACTGCCCAAACTCGTCCGTTTATACTGTCAACATGAAAGGACACACAACACCGACAAATTGGACATAACGTCACCATTGACATAATATATAACTTTCAGATAGTACGGGACTTTATCTATATCGGCTCCGCTGTTAGCTCTGACAACATCTCGTCAGAAATTAAACGAAGAATTACTCTTGCCAACCGCTATTTTTTCGAACTAAGAAGGCAATTCAGTTGTAAAGCCCTCACTCGAACTACTAAGGAGGTCCTATATGAGACCCTGACTATCCCAGTCCTGCTCTACGGCGCTGAAGCGGATGAAGAATCCCTTGGTCGATTCGAGAGGAAAATTCTTCGAAAAATTTTCGGTCCCGTTTGCGAGAGGAAAATTCTTCGAAAAATGTTCGGTCCCGTTTGCGTTGATGGGCTATAAAAACGAAGATTCAACCAAAAGCTGTTCAGCGACATGCCCCCGGTCAAAAAAAAAAACTCCACATTGGGCGTTTAAGATATCTAGGACATGTGGAACAAATGAACACAGTACTCCGGCTCGCAGAGTCTTCGATTCCCAGCCAGACGTCGGACGCAATAGAGGAAGACCTCAACCAGCTTGGACTTGAACTGCGGAGGCAGTTATCTAGGGACCGTGCTAATTGAAGAGGAATGTTGGTTGAGGCCCTGGTTCATTCCGGACTGTAGCACCGCCGATGTAAGTAAATAGGTTTACTGGTCATAAATTCATGGGTTTCACTAAAAGGTCCCCTCAGAAAGGCCCGTTTTTTTTGTGGATTTTGGGGCTTTGAAACCACATGCTATTTTCCTACGATTTAGGTTGTATCAGACATCTCGTTAAATATTTAAGCGGCTCCTAAAATGTCAAACCAACTACCACAATTCGAACTGGCAAGACTCCACCTGTAACTGAATTGCACCCTCCACTGTTCAAAAAACATCATCTTCCCAAAATTTTAAACGAATTCCGTGAATATTCTGTCTAAGTACACCACGTTTTCCGCTTCAGAGTTTGTTTGAGGATTTTCGATGTTGATGTCGTCATGTTCCGTATCCGTGTTGTTCCTAACACCAAACGCTGGCTAACAAAATTGGAATAAATATGTTTTCCCAACAAAAAACAAAAAAAAAAAACATCGCTCCACTCAATCGACATGAAAATCCACGCAGGCTAGATGGAAAATATTCGCGAAAACCCAGCCAAGTATAGCCACTCGACGTAAATGGATTTTGTCCGACCATTGTTGGCATTGCCAGACGAGCGTTTACTCAAAGCAAATAAAATGAGAAAAAAAAAACGAAACGGAAAATTGTGAAATACACCGAGTACCGATTTCCCTCCATCATCGTATTTGAAAATTTGTGTACATATTCACTTTTTATTCTCTAGGATGCTGCTGACTGCATATGCGGTTGAACGCGCGTATTGACTCCATTCGGATCGGTATCGCGGTGAATTTTTATTTGCTCACTTGAGATGCATAGATATCAGCTCTGTGTAGAGCGTTTAATTTGTATATTTGCTCTAGAGGAAAATATTATATACCAGCATTCAATAGTGCGACGATTTGTCTCACAAATTGTATCTTTTTCACTTCATCACGTATCTACAGCTGCCTCGTTTGGGATCACATAATTTGTATCCACATCCTTTCAATAGGGACACTATAGCCTTCTCGAATATACAATTTGGGAATCTTGCTGACATTTGTAACCTTCGTTATCAAGGGTGTAACACTCGCATTCGTCCGCCAAATTGCTCTCCTTAAATACCTATCATCCCTAATCCAAATTGCTCACTTAATTTGTGTAAACTCCCCCATAAATCTGGTTGCTGAGAAGGAACAAAAAAATGAGATCCTTCCCTACAAGACAATGGGGGTAAATACAGTTGAAGGCTCTTGGGTGACATTTTAAATTCTTTTTGAAATTCATTCGCACAATTCGATGCCGATAGGGCGAAATCAATTTCCTCAATCCCTCATATCCATTCCGCACCCCCCCTCCCGCTGAAAACACTTCACAAAAGAGATGCTTATCATTAATCCTCATCATTAGGGATTTGTCGAGAGTTTGACGAAGAGGAGACTCCCGCAAACCCGCACAACGTACACGTAACAGCACATCTTGCCGAAAATCGTCCAAACGACACCACAACCCACGTGCACTAATGGATGAACGAATGGATAAATGTAGACGCAATCCATGTGCTGACGATGCCGGTGATGGTGCTACATCTAGGAATTGGGAGGGACACTACACACACACCCGACCTACCTACTCCGCAGGATTGTAAATTGCTCCTTTGCCGGTAGTGCTAAGGAGGAGATATGAGGGTCGTTATGATGGGATACGTGATCAATATTGATTTTAGGAATTATAGGAACTTCGAGAGAGTATCCTGCTGCACGGATATATTGCTATTTTAACGTTCGGTTTGCGAAGCAATGGGCGGCGGATGTGTAACCGTGTCTAAACCTTAAGTGCGTACGGATATAGGATACGTGTATGTACGTGCAAGGGTTAGGTGGGGAATGGATGAATGTTTGCAAAAAGTTTTATCAGTTGTGAGACTTCACTTTGTTGCTTTTTAAATTGATTTGATTTGGAAGTATCTGCCAACACAAATGAACGCAAAAAAAAAGCGGAAGAATCATCCAATAAGCCTAAGAGGATTTTTATTATACCTCCCCGCATCGTTGAGATGAGGTTTACAACTGAATAGGGCTTGGGAATTTTGGGGTTCTCTTGAGAAATTTGATTTAGAATCACAGGAGTAATTTGAAGGGTCCATCTTCTCAGAATGGATCAGCAAAATTGATGAGTGTAAGATGGAAGTGCTTCCACATATCATTTGTATCTATACGGTTTCGTTCGTGTTCAGAGTTGTCAATGAATCATCTAGTGGTTTATTAGACTCTTGGTAGTACAATTTTATCGGTAGTTATCTGCTGGTATTCTATTTACACATTGTGTTGCCGATTACTTGGCTTGAGGTGCTCCAGGAAGGACCATAAGCAATTTTGTTGGAATTTTCACAATAGTGGTTAAAGATTTTTTTGTGTTAAGAACATCGTATTTGCGGCTATTAAAATACATTTTCTATCCTTAATCGATGCAAGAAATATTCCACTTCTTCTGATACTTTTGGTCAGATGCAGTTGAAACCTCATTGCACCTACTATACTTCAGTAAAACCTAGTATACAAAAACGTTTGATAAAATTGATAGGAGATACAACGGTAGCGAACACAGCAGTCTCGCTTGAACATTTTACCCCCAATACTTGTTCTGTCATTAAAATGTAAACATCGGTTATGGTCCTGGTGGGCTATGGCCTAGGTAAGTCTATGGATCCATCATCTTCGCGTAGTTCGCCTGCCTATGTGCAGCAGGAGTTTGTTAATATTTACGTGGTTACCTATGTTGTTAGAAAAGAAGACACCGAGGCACCCAAACGGTCGGTGCTCGTTCTGTCATTGTAATGTAAATTAAGGTTATGGTCCTGGTAGGTTAGGTAAGTCTATGGATCCATCATCTTTGTGTTCATCACTTGCCTATGTGACCCATCCCGAGCTTTTTGGTTTTTATAAAACGGAATTAGCTGCCTACGTTAATATTTACTAGGTCACTTAAGTTGTCAAATAACAAGATACCGAGGTTCAAAATAGGCTTGACAAAACTGAAAGTAGATAAAACCGTAGCGAACTCTACAGTCTCGCTCGAACATTTTAGACGCAATACCCGTTCTGTCATTATAATGTTAGGCCGTGTAGGTTATTGACTAGGAAAGTCTATGAATTCATCATCTTCGCGTAGTTCGCTTACCTATGTGAAAGCCCCAGGCTTCTTATGTTCTTATGGATAACACTTCTTTTTGGATAACACCGCTTTTTGACGGGTAGCAAGACATCTCATACTTACTTTCTTACTTAAGCAGCGCTAAGGTCCAGAATGAACCCGGGCTTCAACCAACATGCCTCTTCAATTAGCCCGGCCCTTAGCTAATTGCCTCCAGTTGCGCACTCCAAGTTGGTTGAGGTCGGTTTCTTGTGCGCGACACTTAAGGCGAGGTCTTCCTCTACTGCGTCCGACGTCTGGCGAGCCGGAGTATTGGTGTCCATTCTTTCTACATGTCCTAGCCATCTGAAACGTCCAATGCGGAGTTTTTTCAGCAGTGGCATGTCGCTGTACAGCTCGTATAGTTCTTGGTTGAATCTTAGTCTCCATAACCTATCAATGCAAACGGGACCGAAGATTTTTGGAAGAATTTTCCTCTCGAACCGACCAAGGATTTCTTCATCCGCTTTTGAGACGGCCCATGCTTCAGCACCGTAGAGTATGACTTGGATGATCAGGGTCTTATATAGGAACTCCTTAGTAGTTCGAGTGATGGCTTTACTACTGAATTGCCTTCTTAGCCCGAAGAAACAGCTGTTGGCAAGAGTAATTCTTCGTTTAATTTCTGACGAGATGTTGTTGACAGAATTAATAGCGGAGCCGAGATAGATAAAGTCCCGTACCACCTCAAAGTTATATCTGTCAATGGTGACGTTCTGTCCGATTCGTCGACGTTGTGTGCCCTTTTTCATGTTGACAGCATATACTTCGTCTTGCCCTCATTTAACTCCCAAGCCCATTTTTGCCGTTTCCTTCTCTATACTAGCAAACGTGGCTATAACATCACGTTGGGTCCTACCACTGATGTTAATATCGTCGGCGTATGCTAGTAGTTGCACCGATTTTTGAAAATTGTGCCCCTGGTGTTGGCTTGGGAGTTTTGCACAATTAAGTCACATGGCAGCGCATCGCCTTGCCTAAATCCATTTTCGGTATCGATTTTGTCGATGAGGTCATTTCCGACCCTAATGGAACAGGGAGAATTCTCCATCGTCATCCTACACAAACGGACGAGTTTGGGTGGTATACCAAAACTAGACATGGCTCCGTATACTTCATCTCTATAAATGCTGTCGTATGCGACTTTGAAATCGATGAATAGGTGGTGGTTATCGATTTGGACTTCTTTGGTTTTTTTGAGGATCTGTCGCAGAGTGAAAATTTGATCGGTCGTGGACTTTCCTGGCCTAAAACCACACTGACAAGGGCCGATAAGGTTGTTGGTAAACAGTTCACATATTACGGCAGATAGGATATTGTAGGCGATGTTGAGGTAACTTTACCCTCTGTAGTTGGTGCAGTTCAGATGGTCTCCTTTTTTGTGGATCGGACAAACGATGCTGAGGTTCCACTCTTCAGACATACTTTCTTCCGACCAGATTCGGCTAATGAGTTGGTGGATGTTACTTACCAAGTTATCTCCGCCGGCTTTATAAAGCTCAGTGGGGAGGCCGTCATTTCCTGCAGTCTTGTTAACCTTGAGTTTAGATATTGCTATCCTCACTTCACTTTTGGCAGTTTTCGCTGGCGTCGCCAAGATTGAATGGTTCGTTCTGTCTGGCAGCGGAATGTATTTTGTCATCGCCGTTTAACAGTCTGCAGAGGAGAGCTCATAGAAGCAACCTTAGCTATATCATCTTTGAATTTGGCCTTGATGCGAATTGTTGCAATGCCTTCGCTAATGTTACTGGAAGCATAAGACTTCTTGCTAAAGTCTGGCACTTATAACAAATCCGCATCCGAATAGTCGCTGTTTCTGCTCACTATAACTCGGGCCGTAGTAGATGTCACAGTTTTCATCCGGCCTATTGCCTTGCATTTCCTGGATGGCAGTAATGTCTGCTTTGTAGCAGTTCAGGGCTTCCGCTAGTCGTTGGCTTGCGCCTTTCCTGTTTAATGTCCTCACATTCTAGGTGCAGATACGAACGTCGTTGTCCTTTTTTTCGTTTAGCCCGGTCGTCAGCAATAAAATCAGTCCTTTCTGAGGCTATAAGTTGCTTTGTAACATAACATTTTTTATATGGGTGGGTAGTTAACCCAAGGCACAACCCCCAACCTGGAGGGCCAGTTCCAATTTATTAGATACCCCTAGGACACGGGGCCATCAGTATCCACCGCCATCATCTATGTTCAAGGGGCCTGACTAACCATTGAAATTCCTAGACAACCTGTTGTCCGAATATGTAGAAGCAGCTTGCCTAGGTTAGCGTGGGACAACAGGCCGGGTATTCTTTCCGTGCCATTCTGGTCTGGCTACTTTTAGTGTTGCTGTTTTTCGTCGCGTTATCAACACTCGCGCTTATCGTTTAGCAATTCAAATCCGGTTGGATGAGACCAGTACCCTATGGTTATCACTTGGAGGTTGAAAATAAGCACTTGATGTGTAGTCAGATTAACAACCACTGGGCATTGCCAAGTTAAAGCCAATCAGAGTCTACCCTAGTTCTACAGCAATTGGGTGTCTTGTGGGCTTTTTAAGTTTTCATGCATCCAAACTCGCACTCATTTGAAAAATCCAACGGTAAGCTCAAGCAGGTGGGTTGCTGGGGGACCCCAGCCCCCCACTCACATTCCAACTTTGCACACACCAAACTTGAATAGAATTTCAATCCAATTTGGCAATTCCAATTCCAGTGGCAATAACACCTGCAGGGGTTAATGCTTTTTCATGTTGGGGCTTACTGAGGTGGGGGTTATTTCACTGCACCGTTTTTTGATTCCATTTTAACTGAAGCTTGGAGGTTGGGGATTTGAGGTTATAGTTACTGAATAAGCAACGCTGGTCAAGGACTTAAGAATCGACTTACCTATGTCCTACTTCGAGTACTCGATACATACACGTCCTCTATAAAATGTATCTGCAATACGTAACACTGCAATCTGCAATACTTAACACTGCAACGCTAAAGAAACTCCTCATGGATAAAGCAATGAGTACCGAAAGTATGTCCCTCTCAATTTCCTTAATTCAAATTGACTCGCCTTAAATTGTTTGAGGTCCTTAAATTTAAAGATGACAATCTCGTGTTATCGCAATAATTTTATTTCTCTATACAAACGGGTTCACAAAATAATGCACGAATTAATTTTGAAAGGAAACAAAAACTCACAAATGTCCTTTTGTTGAAAATATTCCACCCTACTAACAACCCCACTGTGCAACAATGCCAACACAATGAACGGTGTCAGACAATGCTTGTGTATAATTTAATGTAACAAACGAACGGGAAAAAAAACTCCAAACGTAAGGACGAAAACAACAACAACACAATATCCAAGAGGGATGATAATTTTGATGTTGAGTGAGTGTGCTGTACTGGCAACAATCCAATTATTCCAAACGAGTAGTACAAGTGATGATTTTATGGATTTCGCATAAGGACAACCGGAGTATTATCCCTGCCTACCCCAACCTGGTGAAAGGGGGCGCATATAGTTACTCACCGTACCGAATTTTAGTTTAACCACGAAATATACACTCCAAGACGAAAAGGCGGCGGTTCGTTGTGTGTGTTATTTAAATTAAAAAATAGGAATTTACTTACAAGGACTCGCCACGTCGCTTCGACAGCATGTCATCATCATCGCAACGATTTCTATTTTGTGGCAGATGTCCTAGTCGCTGTTACAAAATAATTTACAAGGCGAGTTGATTATTGCTTCCTTTGTTTGGTAATATCCTTTGGAAGTGTTCTCGAGCGTTGACTTGGCGGGGAGTGATGCTGGTGATGGTGCTAGTGCTGGTGGGCCGGGTTTGACTTTGACGGAATCGATTTCGAAATGTGCGCTCGGCTGGAGTTGTACAGCTTGTTCGTTAGCTTTATGTTTGCAGATGTGAATATGCGGCACATATGTGAAAAAGGGAACCAGACGCAGACCCAGCCCTAGACATTTTTTTTTCAAAGGATTCTCTATATCGTCTGTAAAGGGGCGTATGTGTAGTTGGGGTTGACTTTTATGTTCCTTATTGTATGGAGTCTAATGAAGACGTAGGGGATTCTGACATTTGAATTGATTGGAACACATCTCAATGCACAATATCGTTCAGAGATATGGCAGGTAGGGTTAATAATTGAAAGGAAGGTAACACAAGTCTGAGAAATTCTGAACTTTGTCAGGAAAACCTCATTAATTGGTACCCACGCAATACCCCTTTCGGAATAATTTCGGAATAAGGATGTTCTTGCAATTTGGCTGGTGTGAATGAATGCACCTAATGCCAGATCCAATCAGAAGGGTCTACATATCCATTACAGAGAGAGCCAATTAAAAAAACAATTCCCAACCAGGAAAGGTACAATTGAGAAAAAGTCGGTTGATGTGGCCACAAGAAGAATGTTGATACTCTTCATTAAAAAAATATTTTCCTTAGCTTTATCAAAGGTATGATGGCAGGTATACATCTGCCATTAGTATCAATTCGTAGCCCCGCTTTGACAAATTATTGCCTTACTTTGATACTACATCTGACATTAGTATCAATTCGTAGCCCCGCTTTGACAAATCTTTGCCTTACTTTGCTTTACTTGATTGAAGATGCAGCAATAAGGTGGACTATACGGACAACCTCGACCAAATTCTCTGCTTTAAGTCCCTCCAATAGTTCAAAATTGCAGTCCCATATTTGCGATAGCAAAAAAGTTATTCTGCCTCTAGAAGCTTCTGAAAGTTGGCATTAGTAATCAGTGCAAGTTCACTTTAGCTTCAGTCAAAAATGTTACTTGGATAGGTGAAGAGATATTCAGCCCTAGCGAGGTATCCGTCGGAGCGGAAAATTCTCCGATTTTGTACGATTCGGAGGATTTTAGCTTCGAGGTATTCTTCCAAGAAGCATTTCGGAATATTTCTCCGACATTTTTTAACGCACCCCGGCGAATATCATTTAAGTGCATTCAGGTTCATTTTTCGTGCGATTTTAGACAGCTAAGTGCAATTCTTTTTCCGATTTCCTCCGATACAAATTCTTTGCGGAATTTATTTACGAATTGTAGCGAAGTGATTTTTATTAGATGACACACACCTCGAATGTAACTTTAACCTCCGACGAAGTATGCGTTGCGGAAAATTATCCGCTTCGACGGATACGTCGCTTACTTACTTAATCACTGGGGCAGATTTTTTTTTTCAATACCAACAAGGCAGTGGCATTACCGTTGGAAATTTGACAAATCTGTCCTTAACAAATCCACTTTTAAGGCACGTTAATCTAAGTCTTCTGAAGTCTTCTAAATGTTATATCTAACTAGCAAACCATGCCCTTAATGTAATGCTGCTATTCCAGTCCTCAATGAACATTTACTGTCTTATTGAAGGGGGGTGAGGTTGGTTTCTACTTGTGCGCCACTTAAGGCAAGGTCTTTCTCAACTGCGTCAACCTTATCGAGGGGAATCGTAGACTCTGTGGAACTGATTGTATGGATGTCCATTCGCTCTATATGTCCCAGCTGCTTTAAACGTGCAATGAGTATTTTTTAGCAGGCCAATATCGCAGCATAAGTTTGTCCTGTCCGTTGTTAAATCTTCGTCTCCAGATCCCGTCAATATAAACGGGCTTGAGAATTATTCGTTCGAAACGATTGAGAATTTCTTATACTGATTAGACAAGCTGCCTGATTCAATGCCGTCATAATGAAAAGTCGAAGCACAGATCTTCGAGTTCTTCATTTCCAGACCCCATCAACTTAAAACTTAACCAGAACTTTTCGTTTAAAAAAATTCAGAATTTATTTTTTGGCTTTTGAACCCTTTCATCCTTCAATGACATCATGCCAAATAGTTGCAGCTCCGATCATCGTCTTCGTTGTTTAATCTTCATCTCAAAACCTGTCAACTTAAACGATTAAGGATTTCTTCCTGCCCTTGAATACGTTCATGCTTCAATACCGCCATGACGAAAAGTTGAATCTTCGTCGCCAGATTATAAAATTTGTCTAGCATTAACGGCTTATTTAGGGACCCATACCTTCATTTATGTGTGTGAAGTCATTATTTCTGAAACAAAGAAGAGAATCTCCTGCTTAATGCCGAATCCGATCGCAAATTTGAGAAGCTTTTCATGACAGTGTTGCCTTTGGATATTTGTCAGACTTTCGCAATAGGTGGAGCATAATGAAAACGCAGGTGTTGTCCCTTTGCGGATTTCAAACAGCCATTGGTACGGGTATATGCCACTTCCTAAGCTTGTCCACTTCTGAAAAAATCAGAATCGGGGGACTACCTTCTTAAGAAAGACGGATGATATGCTTTTATAGTTTTTTTTTAGGTACATTTGTTGTAAATGGTATAGACCAGGACGGATTGTGAAAACCACTTATAGTCTTTCCATGGTTTTTAGCTCAACGCGAGGTTTTGAAAAAAAAAAATGAAAGAGCAAAATTGGAACGATACTTACTTACTTACTTAAGTGGTGCTACAGTCCGGAATGAAACTGGGCCTCAACCAACATGCCCAATTAGCCCGGTCCTTAGAAAACTGCCTCAAGTTGTGCACTTCAAGATGGTTTAGGTCGGTTTCTACTTGGCGAGGCCTTACTCTACTGCGTTGGTAGTCTGATTGGGAATCGAAGAATCTCCGAGCCGTCCGGTATCCATTCGTTTAACCTCTCATAGCCATTTTAAACTTCCATTGCGGAGTTTTTTTTATTATTGGCATCGCTGTACAGCGCGTATAGTTCTTGATTGAATCTTTGTCTCCATAGCCCGACAACGTAAAAGGGACCGAAGATTTTTCGAAGAAATTTCCTCTCAAATCGACCAAGGATTTCTTCATCCGCTTTTGAGACGGACCATAGAGCAGGATTGGGAAGATCAGGGTCTTGTATAAGATCTCCTTAGTAGTTCGAGTGAGGGCTTTACTACTGAATTGCCTTCTTAGCCTGAAGAAACAGAGGTTGACAAGAGTATTTCTTCGTTTAATTTCTGACGACATGTTGTTGTCAGAGTTATTAGCGGAGCCGAGGTAGACAAAATCACGTACTACCTCAAAGTTATATCTGTCATCTGTCAAGGGTGACGTTCTGTCCAATTCGTCGATGTTGTGTGTTCTTTCGTGTTGACAGGACCCTGATTTACTGCTAAACCCATTTTTGCTGCTTCCTTCTCTATAATAGCAAACGTTGCTATGACATCACGTTAAGTCTTACCAATGATGTCAATATCGTCGACGTATGCAAGTTGTTGCACCAATTTATGGAAGATTTTGCCTCTGGGGATGGATCAGGAGTTTTACACAGTCCTCTCAAGAATTTGATTACAGAAGTCACATGACAGTACATCGCCTTTCATAAATTCTTTTTTGGTAAGTGAGAGTGTTGACGAGGTCGTTTTTGACCATGGGCACAGACGGTCAAGTTTGGGCGGTATACCAAAACTACACATGGCGCTCTAGAGTTCGTCTCTATAAATTTTGTTGTATGCGGCTTTGAAATCGATGAATAGCTGGTTGGTATCGTTTTTGAGTTTTTTTTTTG
This sequence comes from Rhingia rostrata, assembly GCA_949824845.1. Taxonomy (NCBI): domain Eukaryota; kingdom Metazoa; phylum Arthropoda; class Insecta; order Diptera; family Syrphidae; genus Rhingia; species Rhingia rostrata. The sequence continues at coordinate 72,156,463 of OX463758.1, read as the reverse complement.
GATCTGCCGAACTATGTAGATTTGATCAGTTGTGGACTTTCCTGGCATAAAACCACACTGATAAGGTGGTTGTTAAGTGGTTTAAAGCTTCACATATTATAGCAGATTGGATCTTAAGGGCGATGTTGAGGAGACTTATGCCTCTGTAGTTGGCGAAGTTCAGATGGTCCCATTTTTTGTGGATCTTCAGACGTACTGTCATCCGGCCAGATTTAGCTTATGAATAGGTGGATGTTACTTACCAAGTAATCTCCGCCGGCTTTATAAAACTCGGCGGGAAGGCCTCCATTTCGGGATGCCTTGTCAAGCTTGAGTTTAGATATTGCTGTCCTCACTTCACTTAGGTCGGGTAGTAGTTTTCGCTGTCGTCGCCAATATTGAAGGGTTCGTTCTTCCTGACAGCGGAATGTTGTTCGTCATCGCCGTTTAACAGTCTGCAGAAGTGGTTCTTCCATACATTCAGTATCGACTGTGTCTCAACTACGATATTTCCTTGTTCATCTCGACGGGATTCTGCCTTTTATTCTTGGCTTTTACGTTTTACACTTTGATAAAACTTGCGATATCCTCGAAAGCGAGATTTTCTTGGCCTTTTTTCTTGTTTTCTGAAAATCCGGTGTTCTTCTCACATCTTTGCCTATATAGCTCAGTGACAGCTCTCGTCTTCACCTGTAGCTCAGCCGTGTAGGCCTCGTTCTTGATTGCGAGCATCGGTCGGCATTCCTCATGAAACCAAGGATTTCTGGCTGGTGAAAGCGAGAAGCTAAGCAAATCAGTTGCGGCAGATCAAGTGACCTGTTTTCATCGTTGTTCTTCGACATTCGATGCTGGTGGTATGGTGTTAATCGAGGGGATACGCGTTCTGCAAAGGCCTTGGAGGACTTTTGCCATTGCAGTCATTCGAAATTAATTTTTTTTCACAGTATTTCTCATTTGTGGTGTTGATGTGGTTATCCGCATTCTTACCTTGGATTCAGCAATGTAGTGGTCCGAGTTGAGGTTAGCCCCCTCGGAATGTTCGGACATCCGACATGCTGGATGCGTGCTACTTGTCTATCGCATTGTGATCAAGTTGATTGACCGTTCGTTGATCTGGAGATCGCTATGTCCCCTTATGGACATCGAAGTGAGGAAACCGTGTGCTGACTATAGTGGCATTTCGTTCCGAAATGGGAAAGATGTCTGAACTAAGTTTTCAAACTTTTTTTTTAACTTATGGTCTCACTTATACGCTAGTACCTGCAGACATTTTTTTTATTTGCTTTGACTGTGATTTTATGGTTTAATTTTGCCTGGGATCGAATGCATAACTTTTTATTCAACAGGCGAAGACATCACCACTACACCGAGTGTTTACGACGCATTCGAACGTCAATACTTTATAAACCAAACCTAAGGTCAAACTTGTAAAAATGTTCCACAGTGCCACACTTTCAGACTCTCTAACGTGGTGGAGCATTCAAATGTTCAGATGAGACAATCAACAAAATTGTTTTATAAATTTTTTGGATGACCCGGCATGGGTATAGGAAAAGGCATCTCTAAGTAGAAAAGGGATTTCGTGTTTGTAAGGTATGAACTAGCCAAAGGCTTAGATCAGAACTCGCCGCTATTAGAATTTAAAAAAAACATTTTTTTCAATGCGTAATCTTAGGGTGTATTTTTTATATATTCATCGATGCATACAAATCGACCCGCCCACCGCCATACTGATTTGATAAAACAGATTCATTATGCTTACATCACTATCCCAAACTGATTTATGTCCCAAACCGGTTCCAACCAAAACGCATGATCACTCGATCTTCTTCCAATCAATTTATCTATTTGACATCACTGTGTTGAAAGGTTAAACACGATCTGCAGATGTGTTGCGGCCCAAGTGCATTTTGTTTTAAACCAAACACGCCTAAATACATTTCCAATACCCCTGAGACCCTAAGCCTGTACCCATTGACATCGACTAGACTGTCCCTAATTTATATGTATCTACCCTTTTCTTGTGCGTTCGCCCCCACTGTGCCACGACGTCATACATCTGCCATCGTCATCCTATCTGGCAGCTTACGCTTTACAGTTTGTTGCCCGCACGGACGAAATGTGATTTTCGTTGGAGGACGATGATTCTTTTTTTTTCCTGTTTACTATCTCATTCATTCCTACAAACGCACCACCACAGCGATAGCCCGCATCATACTATCTGCGAGTATCTGCCGTCGTCATGTCTTCGTATCTAAACGCCGGCAGAGGTTTTTCGTGTTTGTGTACGGTAATGGATTTATAGTAAAAACAGAAGGGGGGAGGGTAAAATTTAAAAACAACCCCCGAAAAAAAAGAAACCCAACCAAATGTTGTCTCTCATTCATACGAAGAGTGGTTGGTGTTGTCTTGTCGACGAGGCTCTCTGGTTCTTGCCCTCGTTGTCGATGTTTGAAGCTTCCCTTCAAATATTTTGTCCAATCTACCCCTCTAGGTTGTTGTTTTTGTGTGTCAGCTTGATGTGTAGCCAGCGGCAACAGCAGGTTTCCTTTGTCCAGAGGACACGTATCTCCTATTCTGTTGGTTATTTTGTTGGAATTTTTCATCATCGCCTTCTTAGGGGGTGAATTTCATAAACACTACAGTTGTACAGTTCTACAGTCTCGTGTTTCGCGTTTGGACTTCCGTGCCGTGCAGTTCTGTTTCTGCAACACAAACAAGGAGTATGACGACGGCATAGTGGCGCCGGGAATCATCCCTTAAAGGAATGCAAAATGTGCACCCCCAGCTTATTGTAATGGCATGACGCGGTGAGGTGCCAGAGGTATATGTGTATGTTGAATGGTGGGTCCTTTATTGTTGTTGCTTTGACGTTTTATTATGTTTGCATTGTGCGGTGATAGATTTGTGTGTGTGTGTGTGTGTGTGTTCGGTGTTCATATGTATGTGCATTAGGGGTGGTTTTTTTGGTTTGGAATTTTCCTTTTTGAAATTATATCAAGTTGGATTAAGAAACACCAAGGACGATGACGACTACATAACGTGTATCAGAGGGTGGCGCATCGACACAAGGAGTTGATGGTGAATCGTAAATAATGCCGGAGTACCTACAACAACAATTTCAATACGCTTGCAATGTTGAGGAAGCATATATTTTAGGGATATCTCCCGTCGAGTCGGTGATTCACAGTGGGGGTGAAAAGTCACTGAATGAATAAAAAAAAAAAAACATGATAAGGCTAAAATCGACTATCCGATCAAATCGCATCCTTTAAATAAACATCCCCGAAAAGTGGGAGTGGTTTAAAATTGTGGAGGGGGGGATATAGTTCAGAACGTTTGTCTAAATCTGTTATGGATTGACCAAAACGACGTTTTGTTATGGCATATGTATGAGGTAGACTATGAAACTGTTTTTAATTTTATAGAAAACGCCCCAAAAAAGTGGGCGTGGCAAAAAAAAATTATATAGATTGCATATATCAAAATATTTTGTTCAAACACTTCTTCAAAAATCCTTACAGTTGGACCAAAAACAAGGTTTTTCTGAAAATTGGGAGTGGCAGTTAAAGAATTTAGAAAATGTTTACACTTGTCCTGCTTCATCAAACAGAGAGTCTATATACGAATGTCGAAGCTGAGTTTGTGGCTTAATATGAGCCGTTAATGCCAAATGTTTCCTTTTTCAGCGATTGAATGGCGGGCCGGTCTATTCTAATCTTAAGGAAACCAATCCAAATCCAGACAAACAAAAAACCATCGAGAGGTTACTTTCTAAATTATGAGTCTTTTCAGGCATCATAGCTAGAGCGTATATATCATTCCTTATGAGTCCTTTTAAGAATCCTTAGACGGACTAACAATTTGAACCAAGAATCGCTTAACACAGAAACAATGCGCCAAAATAGTGTGCAAAAAAAATACAATTTTCGGCGCAACAGGCTCGTAAGTACCCATGGCCGAGCTCTCTCACAACCATTCATCTGTCATACGCGATGGCGGGACCTCCTCTTTAAAGCTTTCCTTGACAATTGATATTACTCGGATGATTTGTCAGATCATCACGAGAGGAGGGCCAGTAAAAAAATCATTTTGAGGGTTGCTACGGCTGGGAATCGAACCCAGACCTTCTGCGCAGCATTTCGTTAATCATCGCGCCACCTATCCCGTCGTGTGCCTATCGTCGAATTTGCCGACAGATCGCCCAAGTCTATCCCCCGAATGGTTGACACTGAAACTGATTTTTTTAAGCAAATTTTGATGGCCTATGACCGATTTTATGGCGAGCATAACAAGCAATTTTTGGGGCCCGAGAATCACTGACTGAATAAATTGACAATTTAGCTCCTCGCAGGTCGAAAACCTCAATCCGCACACCTGCTGTAACATTTTCGAAGAACCGTTTAGATTTCTGCCATTATTCCCAATTATCCACTCGCCTTCGCTCAAAGCTTAAGTTTGTCCTTGTTTGACTCGAAAGATTAGTTCTCTGCAATTAAATAGAAACACAAACACCGTCCCAATACTTTTCGCCCACACTGTACCCGACACACTCCACCGCTCTATGTCGAGTCACAACAACCCCCATGGGGATAGTGAAATAATAAAATCAAATGGAAACCCCCCTCTGCCGAAAGCCACCATTGACAAAGTTCAGATCCGCCTTCACATGTAACCCAGGCATGAATGTTTACGCTGTCGATTTCCTTGTACTCGCAAGCAAGTACACTCTTTGCAGTTGTATGGGTGTGTGCGTATCCCTGCGTAGAATTCGTAGTAAAACCACTCATCCTGGCATGGTGTAAAAAATAATCAATAATTTCGTCCTCGGAATTATAGGAACGCTAACGGACATAAGGGCGCGCAAACAAAACAACGACTCTATCCCTTCTAGCCAACCGATACTTTTGTATAGTTGTATCTGTGTGCATGGAACTATGTGTGCATTTGTAACGTGAATATGAAATTTTATTGCTGTGCCTATTCGTTGCTCTGGTGTGTGCGTCTATTTTGGCTGTGGCTGTTTATTTGTGGCAAGGGTCCTTGAAATAACAAAGTTTGTCTGCACCGCAAATAACCCTAAAACGTTTGGAACACAGCAGCACCGAAATGGATAAAGGTGAGGGCTGGAAAGTTTGGTTTATCGTATCCTGTATGTTTTTTTTTTGCTTTTGCTCTCCTTTGTGTGGTGTCTTTTTCCAGCTGAGCTCCACATACATAGACGGGGGAGGAGAACGTTTTTTTTTGCCTCCTTTGTGGGGGGAATTCCTAGCGATGAGTCATAATCAGAAGTAAAACTTCCTACCCAGGAAGAACTCATGCAACAAATACACTTAGCCAACATCCCCGCTCGTCCTTATTTGATTACTCATAGAGTTATGCCACCATTAATGTTAATATGTAGATGTGTAGGAGTTTGAAGATTTCTGGTGTGTTGGTGATCCTTTTGGAACAAATAAATTGGAGGTTTGCTTGCGAGAATCATATGTTGAGTTTTGGATTTTGGAAATTTGATTAAAAACTTTTACCAGCTGAGCGGGATTCGGGCGGATTGTGTGGTGAAGAAAGTTTGATTTTTCCAAAAGCTACTTAGCAATGCATACGTTTCTACGATGTGTAGATACTCGTTTCCTCATATGTTTTATGATGAGATGATGGGTATAGATGGCGGATGGAAGTTGCTCCATTAGGATGTAATCCTTGTATGCACTTGTGGATTTACTTGCATTTACATATCAGATCACATTTTGAGGTTAACTTTGGCAAAAGTTTTTTGTGTAAATATTTGGGAAATTTTACACGAGACTGTGCAATTATTTTCGAGGTAAATGTCAGTTGGTTTAACCACTGACATGACATGAAAGTGCGGGCTAGATGGTCTGGTTAAGGGAGAAACCATTCTAGCAAAATTATTGGTATAAGGTATATGGGACGGGCTATGGATGGCAAACTATTCGGATTTATTCGCATGGTTTGGCGTAGATGGTGGTACCAAACATGGCATACATCCTTAATCCAAAGGTGTTATGTGGTTGATAATTTAGAAGCAATGGCCTAAGACTTCGAATAAATGAAAAACAGACTTGAGCACCGGAGAAATATCAACAGAAGAAGATCACGATCGAAGATATTGAGAGCTGCCAATGTAGGAAAGATGAAAACCTCCAAAACATGATTCAAGATGAATTCTGTCGAGATACAGAAGAGCAAAAAGCTCGTTAGGAATCATGCAAGTGTGTACACCTTGCATGATAGCGAGACCTCCAACACCTCGAAATACTAACCAAAATGAAAACCGCTCCAGTCAGTTTAGATTCCAATTCTGTCGAGATACAGCAGAGCAATAAACTCGTTAACACCCACGCCCTAGCTTTCATTCACGACCATTCATGCGTGCGCGTATACTTCTTGCAGGATGGCAGGATCTTAAGTTTTACGTCGAATCCGCATGGCTAAGTTGAGAAAAGCTTCTCTTGACAGTAGATACTCCTCGGATGATTTGTCAGATTGTCATTGTGAGCAAATCCTGTCGAGATGAGCAACAGAAAATCGTAGTCGATGTTGGGCATATATAAGAACCACTTTGACAGACCATTTAATGACGATGGCGAGGAATCTCTTTCTGTCAGGCAGGCATCGGCTACAAAACCTTCCACTCGACCTAAACGAAGTGAGCCCTGAGTTCTTATAAGACATAAGGCAATGATGACCTACCTGTTGAGCAATATAAAGCGGGTGTCGGCGGATTTGTTGGTGTATAAGGTTCCGCTTTTCTAGATAGACAGGCGAAATGTGTGAACGTTGACCTCCAAGGGTTTTCATCGTAGTCCCTTGATAACTAACTTTCAGTTGTTTATCCTGCTACTTATGTCTTCCCTGACACTTTGTTTCGACTGATTAGTTAGGCTAGAATTAAGCCGCTGACAGTGTTTCGATTGCCTACTTACTTAAGGGCATCCTGGCTATCGATGTTTTTCTCTTCTTTATTGGAGAGACATATTGAAAGCAGAAGGAATATACAAGAGGCACACCTCCAGTATTTTGGATGTCCAAACATTCCGAGGGACTAACATTGATTCACACAAATACCTTGTCACAGCCTAGGTAATAATGCGGATATCAGCCACGCCACAACAATCCAAAAATAATGTGAAAAATTTAATGTCGACAGACTGCAATCCACCAAGACCTTCGCGCAACACGTATCCCTTAACCTCTCAATTAACACCATACCACCAGCATCGAATGTCGAAGAACAATGGCAACGATGCCAACAAGCCATTAGATCAGCCGCAACTGATGTGCTAGGTTTCTCGCGCCCACCAGCAAGAATCTCATGGTTTGATGAGAAATGTCGATAGATGCTCGCAGCCAAAAACGAGGCCTATAAGGCTTAGTTGTAGGTGAAGACGAGAGCTGCCATTGAGCTCTATAGGAAGAACACCAGAAGAAAAAAAAAGCTTTATAAAGCCAGCGGGGATGACTTGGTAAGTAACATCCACCAACTCATAAGCCAAATCTGGTTGGATGAAAGTATGCCTCACATCGTTTCCGATCCACAAAAAAGGAGACCCTCTGAACTGCGCTACCTAAAGAGACAAAGTCTCCTCTTGTCTACAAGATCCTATCCGCCGTAATATATGAACGCCTGAAACCGTTTACTAACAACCTGATCGGGCCTTATCGGTGTGGTTTTAGGCCAGGAAAGTCCACAACTGATCAAATCTTCACACTTCGCAAGATCTAAGAAGTCCAAATCGATACCCACCACTTATTCATCGATTTCAAAGCCGCATACGACAGCATTTATAGAGACGAACTATACAGAGGTATGTCTAGTTTTGGTATACCGCCCAAACTCGTCTGTCTGTGCAGGAAGACGATGGAAACAAAAACGACCTCACCGGCACATTCGATACCAAAAGAAGGATTTAGGCAAGGCGATGAGCTGTCGTATGACTTCTTTAATCTCATTTTTGAGAGGATTGCACGAGACTTCCGAGCCAACACCAGAAGCACAATCTTCGGTGTAACTCCAAGCATACGCCGACGATATTGACATCATTGGTTGGACCCAACGTGATGTCATAGCCACGTTTGCTAGTATAGAGAAGGAAGTAGCAAACATGGGTGTAGCAGTAAATGAGGGCAAGACTAAGTATATGCTGTCAACAAGAAAGGACACACAACATCGACGAGTTGGACAGAACGTCACCATTGACAGATATAACCTTGAGGTAGAACGGAACTTGGTCTGTCTTGGCTCTTCTAATAACTCAGACAACAACATCTCGTCAGAAATTAAACGAAGAATTACACTTGTCAACCGCTGTTTTTTTTTTTAAGGCTAAGAAAGCAATTCAGTAGAAAATTCTTCACTCGAACTACTAAGGAGATCCTATATAAGACGCTGCTCATCCCAGTCCTGCTCTATGGCGCTGAAGCATGGACCGTCTCAAAAGCGGATGAAGGAATCCTTGGTCGATTTGAGAGGAAAATTCTTCGATAAATATTCGGTCCCGTTTGTGGTGACGGGATATGGAGACGAAATTTCAAACACGAACTATACGAGCTGTACATAGACACGACCATAGTAAAAAAAAAAAAAACTCCGCATTGGATGTTGAAGATGGCTGGGGCATGTAGATCCAATAATTACCAATACTTCGGCTTGCAGAGTTTTCTTTCCCAACAAAACGTTCGAGGCAGTAGAGGAGGACCTTGCCTTAAGTGGCACGCACAGGTAAAAACTGACCTCAACCAACTTGAAGTGCGTAACTGGAAGCAGTTAGCTAAGGACCAGGCCAATTTGTAAGGCATCTTTGAGGTCCAGTTTTGTTCCGGACTGTAGCTTAAGTAAGTTGAATTTCTTTCTATGGATGTACCTTAATTGTCAGCGCATTGAAAAAGGGGATTCAACGGTGCATCCATTAAAATTCAGCCACATGCGAAATGGTCATGAAAAGTTTTGAAAAAAGTGGGAGTATGTGCTAGTGAAGTGATGAAAGCTATTGCCCCCATGTGCGATTCCAAACATAACCCTCTCCTGTATGTACTTACTGTTTCAACTACAGCAACCCGGTCCGACATCTTTCAGTTACAACTTTAATGACGAAAAATTTGATTTTTGCCACTTAGACCTCGAATGCTCCCCGAATGCTCAGCTTCTGTAAGTGATAGAGCAATTCCGAATACACTAATGGCATTCCCACGGAAATACAGATCTTAACAGAGAAACCCACATCGAAATCCTTTCTGCAAGTCTCGAGAATGGCACAGTCATACCCATTTTGGGACTTTATTTTAAAATATTCATAGATTTAGATAAAAAAAAAAATTGAAACTTCCTCGTGAGACTTCCATTATATATAAAATATTCCAACAATTGAACAAGGACACCATTTGAACCAGATCACAAGAACCTGCCTTATACTGCAATTTGTGAACATGTGATATGTTTCAAGATTTCCATTCAAAATGCCATGCCACATGTGAAATTCCAAGAAAGTTCAACACCTATGTACGCAATTTATTTGTTATCACTAGGTCAAGTGCTCAAAGTATCTCTTTACAGAATCTCCACATCATTTCACATTCAATGAATGGATTTTATCTCAAACGCTACTGCTTACTTACAGTTCCCAGAAATGACCATATCCCCCCACACATCTGCAACGAATTTTCAGCAGATTTAAAATTTCCATTTAAAGTTTCGCATCTGTTCGTCAGACGATGACGTTGACAATTGGAAACGCTTTCATTCCCCACCCTCACAGAATGTCATACCATCAGATATGAAAATTGTTAACTACCCCCGCAGTATATCACTGTGTCGGAATGCTGAAAAGTTTCCTCCGTTCAATTGGGCGCCTAATTTCCGAAGAAATAAATTTCAACTCATTTCCATGGGATCCTTGTTCTAATTTACACCCAGACCCATAGGACTACGCTGCTCCTCCCCGAGCTTTTATAGTTAACAAAATGTTAACAATTTTGGAGAAAATTTTCAATTTACTGGCGAAAATTTCAACCGAAGGAAAGTGATGAGTCCTTGTCCTCATTTAGTCATTGCTGGCGTACTTAATTAGAAAAGTTATGTGATTGCGTTGGGAGGAGGTTTTTTTGTTTTTTTTAATTTTGTTCCCAAGGAAGTGACGTAACAGGCGTATACACTCATTATGAAATTCGGGGATTTGTATGACTTTGCAATGAATGGGATTAAGTTTGATGGAACCACGATGAATGCAACATCTGGACGCAGCGTGACAGCAGTTTATCAAGCCACATTACACAGAGGGTACCATTTGAGCGACTTTAGTCGCTAATAGAAATTTTTTTTCTACGTGTACGATAACTTCTTGAAAATTTGACACATCTAGGGTGAGCTTACATGACATATACCGAATTTATCATGGCAGATATTTTTGACAGATTTTGAGCACAGACTGAGACCACCACTTCAGTCTTGGAAGTGTTTATGCAACGCCATTTTATCTTTGCTTGGGGCAAACATTTTTAATTTGCTGCAAGACCTTTTGAGAGGAGAATATGTTTCTGACATTAAATGTCGTCCGGACAGCGAAAGGAGGTTTTTCTACGGCGGCGTCTCCTGAAGCCACTAAAAACTCACTTCGGTAAACCGGATCCGATAATTTAGAGCCGTTGGAAGTGAACCAGCTCAAGACAGGCAGGTGAATGAGTTTCAGAGCTCGATACAGTATGTGGCAGGATAAGGGCAGAATCCTGGTGGTAGTAGTAACAAAATGAAATCATGTCCACGATGTTGGAGTGCGCATTCTAGAAACAGCCGATTTATGAAATTGCAATGCCAGAAGGGTGGTGATAAGATTGGTTGGAAAAGGGTATGAAAAAATAGACAGCGTACTGACTGACTTACTTACTTAAGTGGCGCAACAGTCCGAAATGGACCTGGAGATACACCAACATGCCTCTCCAACTAACACGATTCACAGCTTAATGCCTCCAGTTGCGCACTTCAAGTTGTTGAAGTTGTTGTTGTGGCATTCATGCCTTGGCTGCATCAAGGTAGTGGTCCGAGTCGATGTTAACCCCTCGGAATGTTCAGACATCCAAAACACTAGATGCGCGCCTTTTGTCATTCGCAATGTGATCAATTTGACTGACCTTCCGTTGATCTGGAGACTTCAAGTTGTTGAAGGTCAGTTTCTACTTGTGCACGCCACTTAGTCGAGGTCTTTCTCTACTGCGTCTGGCTGGGAATCGAAGACCCTGGGAGCCGAAGTATTGGTGTCCATTCGTTCTACATGTCCTAGCCATCTTAAGCGGCCAATGCGGAGTTTTTTTTGTCCAGGTGTATGTCGCTGTACAGCTCGTATAATTCTTGGTTGAATCTTCGTTTCCATAGCTGTACAGCTCGTATAATTCTTGGTTGAATCTTCGTATCCATAGCCCATCAACGCAAACGGGACCGAAGATTTTTCGAATAAATTTCCTCTCGAATCGACTAAGGATTTCTTCATCCGATTTTGATGCGGTCAAAGCCATACAGATGACGCACTGCAACAAGAAAAATTGTTCTTGGCCCTCATTATATTTGCATCCTGTTTCTCATGTGTGCACGTGCACACCGCCCGCCCGTTCCATGAACCTGGTGAGCAAAAGTTTCTGTTTTTTTGTTCTCAATGTGCCACCGGTATGGCTTTACAATCTTTGATACGGTCCATGCTTCAGCGCCGTAGAGCAGGGCAAGGATAATCAGGTTCTTATATGTGATCACAATGTGATCAATTTTTTTTTTTTTGATTAGATTAGATTTAGATTTATTGTTTTCTTGTTTATAATACAAATAATTTATGTCACAAAAATCATTAAGCATGGCTTTGCCGTCTGCCTGATTGACATGAGATTAAACATTTAATAACAGGTTTGTTTTAATGTTATATTATATTCTTGAATTTAAATATATTGAAAAAATATATAAAAAGCAAAACATACTAAAAAGTTAAAAGTTCTCAGATATAATTTTACAACGGTAATTGGTTGCAGCTTTATAGAAATAAAAGAGTTGTTTTACATCGCTTTCGCAGTTTAGGTAAGGCCATAATTTCTTAATGAGATTTTACGTCGTTTCCTAGAAAATATCTTCTTATTTCTTTAAGGATGGTGCATCTTCCTATAAAATGTAAAACGTCTTCTCTCGCGGATAAGTTGCAAAGACTACAATAAATTGGTAGATCTGGACGATGTGGGATATAATTGAGTCGTATTTGTTCGCCTCTCATCTTAAAGAGAGCCGAAATCAGTTCATTGCTGTTGTCATTGTGGAAGTAATTTTTTTCAGACAGATTGTGTTTTAAAACGCTGTATGTAGCTCGGTGAACGGATGATGAAGCCATATTTACGCAATCCGCTCTGTATTGTTCATCTACTTTGGCAATAAGATTGCCAATCACAACCTTTTGGTATCTTTCATTTCCATAAGCTAAATTGCATTCGAAACTGCAGTATGTTGCTAGCTCCTCGAGTTTTTTTTATACCAGAGCGTATTTCTTTCTATTACCTTCTTGGCAATTATTTTTGGAAGTCTATCGTCCGACAGTTCTAAAACTTTAATTACATAATCTACATGCAATTTCAATGATTTAATGAAAAGCGGTGATAGTCCTGTTTCGATATTAATCATATAGTTTGGTGTTGTGCTTGGTAAGTTAAAGCATCGTTTTATGTAGTATCTAAGGAGTTTCTCTACTGTTTCATATTGACAATATCCCCAAGACTGCGCTGCGTACATCATAACAGATTCTGATATGTACAGCTTGAAAGACCTTGTATTTTACGCTGTGGTCAATTAGTTGATTTGAAAAACATTTTATCCATGTAGCCGATATGGCACTTTTAGCTTTTATTAGTCTTTCCTTTAGATGTGGTTCCATACTAAGATTACTAGCTTTTGTCACCCCGAGATATTTATAGGTTTTCACAATTTCAATGGGCTGTCCGTTGAGATGCCATTTTTCATTTCTGCACTCTCTACCAGCTACCTTCTTAAAAATCATAATTTTTGATTTTGTAAGGTTAACCGTAAGATTCCATAATTGGCAGTACAAATCAAGACGGTTAACCATTAATTGTAAGGATTCTGGCGAATATGCAAATAGAACCACATCGTCTGCAAATAGAAGTGCCTTTATTAAATGTCCCGCAATCTCTATTCCTCCAGGTAAAAAGTCGGTGAGGTCATCGATGTACAAAGCAAAAAGATATGGGCTTAGTGTACATCCCTGTCTTACTCCTATAGATGTTTCAAACCATTCTGATGTTTCGGTCCCGCTCCAGACTCGCGATTGGTTGTCCTCGTATATATTTTCGATAACCTTCCCGAACTTTTGGCTCATCCCAGCGTTATAAAGTTTGAATATTAAAGCTTTTCGATCGATATTATCGAAGGCTGCCTTGAAATCGACGAAAAGGGTGAATAGTTTCTTTTTTTGTTCGATGAATGACCCAGCTATATTTTGCAGTACAAAAATGTTGTCTACGGTTGAATAACCATTCCGAAAACCTGCTTGGAATTCTTTGATCAAATGGTTGTTTTCGATCCAGATTGACATACGCTCATTTAAACGTTTTGTGAAAATCTTATAAAATGAGTTTAGGAATGATATTCCACGATAATTTGCGGGATCAGCGATATTACCTTTTTTGTGAATCGGATATATTATGGCTTGTTTGAACTGTTGGGGTAGGTTGCCTGTTTCCATCATCCCATTGAAAATCACCGCTATTTTGTCGATAAAATTGTTTGTCGCATACTTAAAAAATTCAACGGGTATCCGATCAGCGCCAGGTGCCTTGCCATCTTGAAGTTTTTTTTAGAACGTTACATATTTCTCCCTGTGTAATAGGTGCATCTAGAATTTCATTTCCAATAATGGGATTGCGTAGTGAATCGGCAGTATGCTACTTTGTGGGTTCAATAGCGTTTGGAAGTGGTTTATCAGTGTCCTTGCGTCTAGCTGAGTGCCAATTTGGGATGCTCTGTAGTTGAATTTCTTCTGTTCTTTCTGTTCTTATATAGGATCTCGTTAGTAGTTCGAGTTGCCTTCTTAGCCCTAAGAAACAGCGGTTGGCAAGAGTTATTCTTCATTCTAATTTCTGAGATGTAGTTGTCCGAGTTGATGGCGGAGCCGAGATCGACAAAGTCGCGTACTACCTCAAAGTTATATCTGTCAATGGTGACATTTTTCAAATTCGTCGATGTTGTGTGTCCTTTCGTGTTGACAGCATATACTTAGTCTTACCCTTATTTACTGTTGAACCCATTTTTCCCGCTTCCTTCTCAATACTAGCAAACGTGGCTATGACATCACGCGGAGTCCTACCATTGATGTCAATATCGCTCTGCGTATGCTAGTAGTTACACCGAAGATTGTGATTCTGGTGTTGGCTCGGAATTTTTCACAATCCTCCCAAGAAGGAGATTAAACAAGTCACGTGACAGTGCGGCGATGCACTGATTGCCTGAATCCTTTTTTGGTATCGAATGTATCGATATTAAGTCGTTTTCGGCCTTGCTGAAGCAGCGAGAATTCTCGATCGTCTTCCTGTACAGACGAAACAAGTTTGGGCGGTATACCAAACCTAGACACCGCTCTTTCTAGTTCGTCTCAATATATGCCGCGGCTTTGAAATCTATGAATAGGTGGTCGGTGTCAAGTTGGACTTTTTGGATCTGGAGAAGTGTGAAGATTTGATCAGTTGTGGACTTTCCTGGCCTAAGACCACACTGATAAACGCCGATCAGGTTGTTGGTTAACGGTTTCAGGCGTTCACATATTACGGCAGATATGATCTTGTAGGCGATGTTGGGGAGACTTATGCCTCTGTAGTTGGCAAAGTTCAGAGGGTCGGGATGTGAATCGGGCAAACAATGCAGAGGTTCCATTATTCATGCTTTCTTTCATCCGACCAGATTTGGCTTTTGAGTTGGTGGATGTAACTAGTTGAGTCATCTCAACCGCCTTAAATAAGCTCAGCGGGAAGGCCATCATTTTCGGCAGACTTATTAAGCTTGAATTGAGATATTGCTATCCTCACATCATTTAGGTCGAGTGGTTGGCAGTTTTCGCTGTCGTCACTTATATTGAAGGGTTCGTGCTGCCAGAGAGCGGAATGTTGTTCGTCATCGCCGTTTAACAGTTAGCAGAAGTGGTCCTTCCTCCGACTGTATTTCAACTACGATAGTTCCTTGTCCATCTCGATAGCATTCTGTTCGAGCAATGTATCCTTGGCTTTGACGTCTTAGTCTTTGGTAAAACTTGCGAACATCCTTCCTGGAGTGGCTACTGTCTGGATCATCGGTAGGACGCTATGCTCGCTCCTTTTTCTTCTGAAAAGCCGGTGTTCTTCCCTTCTTCTGTGCCTATAGAAATCAATTCCAGGTCTTTCCTTCACCTACAGCTTAGAATTGTAGGCTTCATTCTGGCCTGCGATCATGTCGGCATTCTTCATCAAACCAAGGGATTCTTCCTGGCGCGAGTACATCAGTTGCGGCTGATCTAATGGCTTTTTGGCATCGTTGCCAATGTTCTTCGACAATCGATGCTGATGGTATGCTGTCAATCGAGTTGTTAAGGGATACACGTTCCGCGAAGTTCTTGGTGGTCTCTTGGGGATCGCAGTCTTTCGACATTAAGTGTTCTCACACTATTTCTGATTTGTGGTGGCATTGGTTGATATCCGCATTCATGCCTTGGCTGCATCAAGGTAGTGGTCTGAGTCGATGTTAACCCCTCGGAATGTTCAGACATCCAAAATACTGGATGCGCGCCTTTTGTCATTCGCAATGTGATCAATTTGACTGACCTTCCGTTGATCTGGAGACCGCCATGTGCTAGCTAAAGTGGCATTTCGTTCCACAGCCTAAGTCCATGGCCGGACGTGTTACCACGTAGGCTGAGTTTTCCGACAATACTGCTAAATATGTCTTCTCTTCCTACCTTTCCGTTAAAATCTCCCATCGGTAATCGCTCATAAGTTTCCTTAAGAACCTCGTAGAAGTAGTCCTTCCCTATATCACATTTTCCTGTTGTCGGAGCTTGAGCTCATATAAGGCGTTTGCTGATTGTAACAATGCCCTCACTTAAGTCTTGAAAGCCTTAAGACTTTTTGCCTTTAAGTTTGTTTATGTGATTGTGACAGCTGATAATCACCTTATCCGATTCCAGCCATCTATTCGCGACTGTTTTGTATCCACTAGTTCGTATCTTAAAGCATGACAATCCATGCATGGTACCATCCATCAATCTCACTTGGAGAGCACACATCAGTTAAGTAGCGAATAAAAAGAAAAGTAGACTGGCGCTAGCGATTAATTCAGTTTATGGGAAAATTGCTGCTTTATAACTTAATTAACAGTCTGGCGTCCCGCGTCCCGCGTCCCACCCACAACCGGGCGCAAGTGAAGGAATATCGCGCTGGTAATTGCTCAGACATTATTAGTTCCAATCAGCATTCAAGTGAAGAGATTTCACACTCCAAAGGGACATAGACGGAGACTATGTCAGAGCTCCAGCCATTCAGCCAGAGTCAGCAGCGCACTCAAGTCGTTCCATAATTACATTTTCCCTCTTTGGTTGCAAAAATGATGAAAATTACTTTTTTCTAAAAAAAAAAAAAAAAAATTGTTTGTCCGTTGTCTGATGTTGTATGGAACTTGTACTCGTATCGTATGTGTACTCAAACTCGAATGAGGATGATTGTCTGTTGGTCTTCATTTGCAATTGCATTTCTGAACAGATGCTGCGATGCTCCTTCTGCTGCTGGTGGTGCTGGTGGACAGTTTTCTGACAAACACTCGTACACATCCTTCTGCATAATTGATGTGAGAGAAATTATGATTTATGAGCTGCGTCGGTGGTGACTGTGGTAAGTTCTTCATTCCAAATAGGTTGTAGGGTACATCCTGTGCCGTGTGGGACAGTAATTTGTTGCCTCTGAGTGGAACATTTTTTTTTTTTGGTTTTACTCAGTCACAGAAGGTTTTTTTTTGATGAAAGTCCTTCAGGTATGGCTATTCCACTTGATGTTCAGTTGAACTTTTAATGACGGTTTTGATGGTGTCAGAGTTTAGTAATCAGGTTCCATGTAACTCTTCACCCTGTAACTTCTCAGACTTCCTTGAGGCGAGGTATGAAAACAACAAAAAAGGCGGGCTATACCTTATGCCATATGACAGAGTCTCTGTTAGCTATTTTGAGAAGAAGGGGAGGTAAACGATAATGACGTAAAGGATAGCTACGACAAAGCGTGGTTAGGAAACACAAGATTGACGAATAAGATATTTTTGTAAGAAGAAACTTTAGGAATGTTTGGAACTGTCAACAAATTTTTTAAATCGCTAGTAAAAACTTTTAGCATTATAAATATATGAGTGGTGGGTGCACGACTGGGTCGTACGAAACTTTCTCTTTCACAGCGAGTTGGGCGTTGGATCGAATACCAAACATGCGAGAATTTGACGATATTCATAACTTGGCCAATATACGTTAATTGCGGAACTTGAAGGAATCGGTGTATACGATGGTCCGGCCAAAAAGAGGTTGAAAAACTGTGACATTTACTGCGGAACCGGTTATAGTGAGCAGAAACAGCGACTTAAGTTTCCAAGACATTAGCGAACCCATTGTAACAATCCGCAGCAAGGCCAAATTCGCTACCATAACCTTAATATGAGCAAATGCCCCAATGAGCTCCTTACAAAACCTATGAGCAACTTCCGAGGTACGATGTTAAAATAGTGATGGATGATTTAAACGCAAAGGTTGGAATAGAAGACATCTTCAGCAGTATTGCAGAAAAACATGGCCTACACGACAACACGTCTGGCAACGAACTTAGGCTAACTGACTTCGCTACGGCACGAAATGTCACCTAGATATCCATAAGGCGAAATGGCGGTCTCCAGATCAACGAACGGTCAACCAACTTGATGACATTGCGATAGACAAGAGACACACATTCAACATTTTGGATGTCCGAACATTCCGAGGGGCTAACATCGACTCGGATCACTACCTTGTTGCAGCCGATCCAGAAATACTGTGAACAAACTTAATGTCGAACGACTGCAATCGCCAGCGATCGCCAAGGCCTTCAAATTCTCGGTAAACACCATACCACCATACACCATCGATTGCCGAAGAACAATGGAAACGATGCCAACAAGCCATTAGATCAGCCGCATCAGATGTGCTAGGTTTCACGCACCCACCAGCAAGACACACCTGCTTTGACGAGGAATGCCGACAGATGCTCGCAGCCAAGATCGGAGCCTACAAGGCTAAGCTGCAGGTGAAGGCGAGAGCTGCCATTGAACTCTATAGGCCAAGAGGGAGGGAAGAATATTGGCTTTTCAGAAAGAAGAAAAAAGAGCAAGAAAAGCGCGCGATCGAGGATATAGAGAGGTGCCACTCCAGGAACGATCAAGTATTACCAAAGTGTAAAGCGTCAAGGCCAGGATACAAGGCTCGAACAGAATCCTGTTGAGATGAATAAGGAAATATCGTAGTTGAGAAACAGTCTATGCTGATGATATGGAAGAACCACTTCTGCAGACTGTTAAACGGCGATGACGGACAACATTCCGCTGTCAGGCAAAACGAACCACCAATATTGGAAACGACAGCGAAAACTGCCAATCACTTGACCTGAGTGAAGTGAGGATAGCAATATCTAAGCTCAAGCTTAATACGGCTGCCGGAAATTATGGCTTTCCCGCTGAGCTTAAAGCCGACGGTGCTAACTTGGTAAGTAACATCCACCAACTCATAAGCCAAATGTGGTCGGAAGAAAGTATGCCTGAAGAAGGCAACCTCAGTTCGCCCGATCCACAAAAAAGGAGACCCTCTGAACTGCGCCAACTACACAGACATACGTATCCTCAACATCCCATACAAGATCCTATCTGCCGTAATATGTGAACGCCTCAAAACGGTTTACCAACAACCTGATCGGCCCTTATCAGTGTGCCCGGAAAGCCAGAACCGATCAAATTTTCATACTTCGGCAGATCCTGAAAAAGACTCAAGAAGTCCAATTCGATACCCACCACCTGTTCATCGATTTCAAACAAAGCCGCTTACGACAGCATTTATAGAGACGAACTATACAAAGCCATGTCTAGTTTGGGTATACCGCCCAAACTCGTCCGTTTGTTTAGGATGACGATGGAGAATTCTCGCGCTCAATCAGGTTCGGAAACGACCTTACCGACACATTCGATACCGAAAATGGATTTATGCAAGGCGATGGGCTGTCATGTGGCTTCTTCAATCTGATTCTTGAGAGTATTGTGCAGAACTCACGACCCAACACCAGAGGCACAATTTTCCAAAAAAATCGACTAGCATACGCCGACGATATTGACATCATTGGTAGGACCCAACGTGATGTCATAACTCCGTTTGCTAGTAAAGAAAAGGAAGCGGCAAAAATGGGTTCAGCAGTAAATGGAGGGTAAGACTAAATAGAGGCTGCCAACACGAAAGGACACACAAAATCGACGAATTGGACAGAACGTCACCATTGACAGATATAACTTTGAGGTAGTACGGGACTTTGTTTAACTCAGCCGGCTATTTACTCTGACAACAACATATCTACAGAAATTAAAGGAAGGAATACTCTTGCCAACCGCTGTTTCTTCGGATTAAGAAGATAAGAAGAATTTAATAGAAAAGCCCTCATTCGAACTACTAAGGAGATCGATCCTATATAAGACCCTGATTATCCCAGTCCTGCTCTACGGCGCTGAAGCAAAAGCGGATGAAGAAATCATTGGTCGATTCGAGAGGAAAATTCTTCGAAAATTTTTCGTTGACAGGCTATGTATTTGATGGCAGGGACATGTAGAACGAATGGCCACCAATACTCCGGCTCGCAGAGTCTTCGATTCCCAGACAGACGTCGGACGCAGTAGAGGAAGACCTCGCCTTAAGTGGCGCGCACAAGTAGAAACCGACATCAACCAACTTGGAGTGCACAACTGGAGGCAGTTAGATAAGGACTGGGCTAATTGGAGAGGCATGTTGGTTGAGGCCCAAGTTTAAAACAGAAACGTTGTTTTTTTTTTGTCAAACCATAAAATATTTTGATAAACTTTCTGAAGAATACATTTTGACAACGGCATTTTCTATGTACCATCTTTGAAAATATTTTGGCCACTCCTACTTTTTGGGTATGTTTGATTGAAGGATGGAATGGGATAGGGTGTTAAACGATTTTCACAGCAGATTGCAGCCTTCTCATATGTTATTTTCTTAAGCTAGAAATAATTTATATGGCAAAACAACGTTTTTGGGTCAGCTAGTATCAAAGAGTGTCGAACTACATAGAGTGCGGATCTCTTACAACGAATATTTTCTATGTGGGGTACTGATATTAATACCCCAGTGTTCACATTGCTACCCCAGAACATCAAACAACAGCCTTGCCGACGCATACGATTGACAAAATTTTCCCTTTGCACTTACCGCCCGCGTCTGAAACGGCTACAAAATTTTTAGCTGTGATGCCTACGCTTTATGTAGTTTTATACTATTAAATCGCGATTAGTGCAGCACCCTGTTTTTGCAGAATTTATATATGCAATACTGCGAGAAATCTGTTTTTATTTGCGATGTTCTAGGAATGTGTATTAAGAAAAAAACACTAAAATCGGTCGTCAATAAAGTTAAAAAGCTGAAAAAAGTGCTGATTTTCCGAAACATTTAACAAGCTTTCCAGCAATTAAATGCATCCCAACTCGAACTCGGGCCTTTTTGCGTTTTGCATGGTTGATAGCAATTAACATTCCCGGAAAAGTGTGTTTTTATACTTACAATTGGTACTTAAGCCGGGTTTTATGCAAATACAGGGTGGCGCAAAAGAAATCAGAAAATGCTATAAATTTTGCGATTGGCCCCTAATGTCAGTTCTGTTTTGACATTTGTGTAGTAAACACATGCGAAATACACGTTAATAAACAATGTTACGCTACACTGCTCCAGAACGTGGAATAATCGGTCGGTGACTTTGGCACAACGTGAATTTCGTCGCAGATTTCCTAGCCGTCCAACGCCTACTGGTGAAACACTGCGACGTTTAGCCGCTCGCCTCGAAGAGACTGGCACAACACGAGATGCTGCCAGGCGTGGCAGACCTCGGATTAGCCGTTCTGCAGAGAATATTGCTGCTGTAGCCGAAGATGTCATGGAAGCGCCGTCGACATCGACCAGACGACGTGCCACGCAAATGGGTATCAGTCGACGGTCTTTACAGCGAATTTTGGTACAAGATTTGAAGATGTTTCCGTACAAAGTCCAGACGGTGCATCAGCTGTTAGCTGCTGACCGCCAATCGCGTCTAACATACGCTCAAGCCATCCTTAATCACCGCCAAGAGGAAGATGATTTTTCATCAAAAATAATCATGAGGGATGAGGCCCATTTCCATCTTAGCGGGTACGTAAGTAAGCAAAATTTACGCTTCTGGGGCACTGAAAATCCGCGTGTAACCCACGAAGGTAATGGCTCTTCGTGGGTTACCCGCTCAAAGTCACTGTATGGCGTGCTGTTTTCGCTGGAGGAGTCATCGGACCTTTTTTCTTCGAAGACGTCGCGGGCCAAACGGTTACTGTGAATGGTGAGCTCTACAGAGCAATGATCAACGACTTCTTTTTGCCGCAACTTGATGAATTGGGATTGGAAAACATGTGGTTCCAACAGGACGGTGCAACGGCACACACTGCACGTGCCACAACCGATATGCTGAAGGATGCATTTCCCGGGCGCCTAATCTCCCGTTTTGGCGATCTGCACTGGCCAGCAAGATCGCCTGATTTGACCGCTCCAGACTTCTTTTTGTGGGGCTTTTTGAAGTCGCGAGTTTATGTCAACAAGCCTCAGACTCTTGCAGCTCTTAAAGACAATATCCGTCAAGAATGTGAGGACCTATCGCCGGAAGTTTTGGCCAAAGTGATGGAAAATGCCATAAAAAGGGCTCAACTGACAATCAACTGTGGCGGCGGCCATTTACATATTCTCGACTTGATGTAAAAAAAATTAAAAGACCAAATAAAAATAATCCACAAGAAGAATCAAAGTTTTTCTTTTTTTTTTAAATTACAGCCAAAAAACATCGGAAGGTTATTTTTGCGCCACCTTGTAGCAACTGTCAAGACTAATGTTTTCCAAAATGGCGGCAAAGCAAAGTAGTGTATACCATCCCGGCGGACACCCTGTACTTCCAATATACTTATGAATGAGCCAAGAGCATAGAAAGTGTATACGAGTCACGAGACCTTTTTAACGTCATGTATCTGCAATCCATTATATCTAAGCAACGGTATCCAGGTTTCTAAAGAGAAGTCCTACTATGTATTAACACCATAAGCTGTTAGGGTTTGTCTTTGACACGTTTCTTTGCATCAAACCGGATAATTAATGGATTAATGGATGGTTGCCTGCAATGGAAAACCCAACAAAAGGACGAACAAAGGTAAATTACAGATGCCATCCTGACACATGTACATTCATGTACCTGTGTTGGTAGAGGACTTTTTTTAGAACGTAGTTCCATACCTGTTTTTTGAATAATCTACTTGTGACCACTGATGTATTGACAACAGCTGATAATGGAGTGAAATGGAAGAGGTGTGTAAGCCCTGTCTTATCGATACACCATCTGATGTGCATGGTGATTTATTCTCATCTGAGATTTGCTTCGGCCAGGACATGAACTGATGACGACCTGCCATGACGAAATGATTTCAATTGAATTTTCTTGACTTTTTTGTTGTTACACTCTTAAGCTAAGAGGGATCAGTGGTGCGATGGTTAGTGCAAAGAACTGCCGAGCAGAAGGTCTGGGATCGATTTCCAGCCGTAGCAACACCTAAATAATTTTTCACCGGCTCTCCTCTCACAATGATCTGACAAATAATCCAAGTGGTATCAATTGTCACAAGTTTGACACGATTCGGATTCGGCATAAAACAGGAGGTCCCGCCATCGTACAAGAAGTACACACGCCGACATGAATGGTTGTGAGAAAGCTAGGCCCTGGGTACTAACGAGCATGTTGCGCCAAAAATTTGTTTTTTTTTAAGCTTAGGTGGGTAAGTTTCATGATACATCCATGATACAACTACTAAAGATATCACTCTCCGCATGTGCCATAAGCGTCGATGACGTAAATACGTTAAACGAGACAAAAATAAAAACGCGAAGAACGATTTCACAAGTTGCTTTAGACTTCATAAAAAAATGAATGTTTTCCCTTACAAAGAGTCACAAGCCACCAATTGGCTCCTTGGTTCAATTGAAACCAAAGGATTTTCGGCAATACTTGAGCAAGGCATTGGTGGAAGTAAAAAATAAACGGACCGATCTGAAAAAATTCTTCCGAATTCCATGATGAGAATCAGCAAGTTTGTAACGGGTGTTTTTTTTGTTAGAGGTGCAGAACTTCGAATTGAAATAAAACACAAGATAATCGTGTAAGTGTCCATCAGTTTGATTTATTGGAAGGATAATTTTGAGCCATTAATGTCAACGTATGACTTCGGGCATGTGGCCGCCACGTCTGGTTCGAATAAAGCCAAGTCTAGAGGTTCAATTTTCAACCAATTTTTCGAGCATTTGGGGCCATATGTCAGCAATAACGCCACGAATGATGGCTTCCAAGTAACCTAACGTTTCTAGTTTGTTGGCGTGGACGAGCAACTTCACATATCCCCAAAGAAAATAATCCAAAGGTGTCAAATCACACGATCTTGGTGGCCAATTGATAGTTCCATTCCGTGAAATTATACGCTCATCGAATGTTTCCTTCAATAAATCGGTTGTGACGTGTGCTGTGTGGCATGTAGCGCCGTCTTTTTGGAACCCCATCTCATCCACATTCATGCCATCCAATTCGGGAAAAAAGTAGTCGGTTATCATTTCTCTATACCGGTCTCCATCAACGGTAACTGACTCTCCAGCATCATTTCGGAAGAAGTATGGCCCAATGACTCCACCAGCCCATGGAGCACTCCAAACAGTCAGTTTTTGGGGATGTAATGGCGTCCCAAGAGTCTCATGTGGATTCTCTTCACTCCAAATGCGGCAATTTTGCTTGTTGACGTAGCCATTCAACCAGAAATGGGCCTCAACACTGAACAAAATTTTGCGCTGAAAATCAGCACCGAAGTTCATCTCATTTAAGGCCATACACCAAAATCACCACGCATTGCAATGGTCTCGCAGCTTTAATTCTTGTACAAGCTGGATCTTGTAAGATCGTAAGCCAAGATCTTTGCACAAAATCTTCCATAAAGTTGATGTACAAAGCTCCAATGGCTGTGCACGGTGGCGAATCGATTCATTAGGGTCCTCTTCAACACTTTGCTCTACAGCGGCAATTTTTTTCGACGGTGCGCACTGTTCGACGTCTCTGCGGATGCGTATTATCACGAGTAAACGTTGTGCGAAACGATTCATGGTTAACCGAATTAATTGCTCTGATGGACGATTATGTCGACCATAAAATGGAAGGAGTTTGCGGCAAACTTTGCGAACTGAACCATTATGTTCGAGATAAATTTTGCACGATTTGCAAGCGTTTTTCATCTGTCAACCCCTGTTCATGATGAAATGGCAAACCAAACTGAACATGAATGACATTAGAGTTGCCCGATTTGACCACCAGATGTCAGTTTTATCTCTATTCGAAAAGCCAACCCCTTAAAAAAAACACCCGTTATAAGACCCTGATCATCCCAGTCCTGCTTGCTCTACCGTGCTGAAGCACGGACCGTATCAAAAGCGGATAAAGAAATCCTTGGTCGTTTCAAAAGGAAAATTCTTCGGCTATGGAGACGAAGATTCAACCGAGAACTACCTATACAAGTGAAAAACGACATGCCCCTGGTCAAAAAAAACTCCGGCTTGGACATTTAAGATGGCTAGGATATGTAGAACGAATGGAAACCAATACTCCGGCTCTCAGGGTCAGCCAGACGTTGGACGCATTAGAGGAAAACCTCGCCTTAAGTGAGGCTCACAATTACAAACCGACCTCAACAAACTTGAAGTGTGCAACTAGAGGCAGTTAGCTAATGATAGGGCTGATTGGAGAGGCATGTTGGTGGAGGCCCAGGTTCATTCCAGACTGGTGCGCCACTTAAGTAAGTAAGTAAGTTGTATCTTGCATATGGAGCAGAATAACTAAGTGGCTATACCCACAATACACACGTCAAAGTTTCGATAAGACGCCCTTTGCAAACGTTGTAGGTTGATCGGTTTGCGCCACATTTAACAAGTGCCAAACTAGAAATGAGACGATGACTTCTGGCAACACTTTGCATAATACCCACTGTCGATGGTCTAATAAATTCTACCCACTCCCTGTCACAAATTAGTCCAAACGTTTTGAGCATGTTAACCAGCTTCGACATTCGACATTCAACGTCAATAAATTTTAATCGTCAATAAAAAAATTTTAGTATCTGCTAAAGATCAATCAACCAACCATCGAGTTTATTTTCCCAGCCCAGAAAAACTTAAGCTATACATAGATATGTTCAACCTTGAGTTCTTCGAACCAAATTCATTCAAAGATTCCAAATACATCTCCAAAAATCCGCTCGAATAAAAATGAAGTCGAAACATTTTCACCCTCCAAACGGTTCATTTACATAATTTCCATAAAAACGATCGCCTCACAAAATCGAAAAACAAATAAAAAACCATCTCAACCGCATCATTTTGTATCTAATTGATATTCGTCGCCGCATCTCAGTGCCTACCTGACGCACATTCCACGATCGATAATTTTAGCTCTGTGGCCGCCGGTTAATCATTCTCCATGGTGATCAGGTTTTGTTTCTTTTTTAAACCACCTCCCCAATTACGAGATACTAAAACCATCCATGAGGTTTTAGTATCTAAATCAAACCCATATTTCGACACCTAATTCGAATATTCAAAAAATTAACAGATACTCACCATCAGTCCATTAAACTAATCGTTAATCCAAATCCACGGTATTTAGTAACGTATATTCCACCTCGTAGATACTCGTTTCTACCGATTCCACCGATAAAGATACGCGCGAGATACACACGGGGTAATACAGGCGAAGAATTTATCTATGCGTACAATGACTCCAATCGAGTGGCTAGTATTAGTAGTTTAGTCGTCGTTTCGTTCGAAAAGCTGCCCGCCAGACAAAATCAGAGCAAAACTACTTCGAGACCAGGTGCATCGCTTCCAGATACTTGCAGGAAAACCAGTAGCACAACAAGATTCAGATATAGTCTCGGCCTCTTCTTCTTCTCGCTGGCGAGGTATCCTTCTTCGGGGACAACTTATTTCTGCTTGATAATTATGACATGCATTCTCATCTTGCCGTTTGCAAGGATAAGGGCACACAACACAATGTATCTAAGCCACCTCACACTAGAATATTTGAAATTTCAATTCATCTACAGCAACAACAGCACACACTAACAAATGGTCGTTTGCAAGAGATGCGGTTAAAAATGAAAACAAACGACTTCTTCACCTCGCTCTTTGATTACACCTTTCGATACAAATGCACACTCACATAGATACGAAACACCACATATACAAATAATGCGCCGCACTGCTACCTTACTTCTTGGATATCGATGCCGCAAGTAGCCAAGCAAGCAAGAACCACCGAAACCGCACTTAAACTATTCCACACGATGTATCTACGAGACACGTTCGTCGACGTCTATCTCGCTTGCACTACCGCACGCCGTAAGCCCGGTCTCACCGTCTTATTGTAAAGGTAGGCAATAACAAGGAAAACAAAAAAAACCTGACTTGACTTTTATTACACGAAGTATGGAAGAGGTCGGTTGTAGAAAAATAAAAAAAAATTTTTTGATGAACAACGTAAAACCCGACGACGACAAAAAAAAATGGAAAACGCCAAGCGCACCAAGCTATAGTATCTAGATACAATGAGCAGCAACTACACACACCGCTTGAATGGATTTAAATTTTGCATTCGTACACCTTATGCGATTTTATTTTTTTTTGAAATTTTTTTTGGAATTTCTTTCTCACGTTTTGAACTTTCAACACAAAAACTGCAGATATGCAGATACAATTTCCATGAAGCACTTTACACACACACACGCGCACGCAATATTTCTTTCCAATTTCAAACGCACTAAATCACTTGATGATGAATTTATTGCGTGGATAATAGATGCGAACTTTTCTATGTTTGGATTGATGCGTGTAGACTTGTTTTTTTTTTGTATCTAGTTGGCAAAAGGGGGTGCAGATTGAAAAACCGGTAGATACGTGAAATATTTATGCGCGGACACGTCCTTCGCAAACGACCATTTCTAACGAACTAAACAACTTTAACACTTGCTTTGGAACGGCAGTTACCAGCAACATGTTGAGGGGTTTCCTACAAGAAGTTTGTTTCTCGATGATGCGGAGTCATGTTGCTGAGGTGTTGAGTTTGCGAGGTCAAACTTGTTGGAGTTGAAGGGTTGTTGGGATTTTTTTGAAAATTGTTTGCTTGGACGGTTGGATGTATCTGATGGTGATGTGCGATGCGGATTGTTGTAGTAGATGCAAAATTATTTATATGGAAGTTACAAGTAGAGTTTGATTGGGACTTATGTTGGTGGATAAGTTAGTGTGTTTGGGTAGGTGGGAGATTCAGCAACATGGTTGCATGGTGACACCCTCTGTCGTAATAAGGGTGGTATGCACCAAGGAATATTGAAATATTATTAATTTCTGCCTCTCTTAGCTAGAGGAAAAATATTTTCTGTTTAAATTAAAACTAAGGGAAGAAAATGTAAGTCAACCTGACTTATGACTTTATGTAGTGTCGGGTAGGGACTTCAATACATTGAAGAGTCAACATCCCGTATAATCTGACCAGACTTGGCATAAGTTAACCGCTGCTATATGTGCATCATGACATGCTAACTGGTAAAACATTTGCTGTCGGAATAGGCAACTTAACTTCTACCACAGAATTTTCCATTAAAAATGTTCTGCAACAGGGAGCGGTCAACTCGCCGATTCTCTTCAGCACTTGTTATTGTGGTAGCGGTTAAAGAGTTTAAGGCAGGAGACATTCCTACGGTGTTCGGGCAATACTATGGAGTTCGCTATGGTTGGATCTACTGTCGACTTTATCTCATGCTTTTGTATCCGATCTAGTAGGTGCAATGATGGTTTGGCTGCACCTCACCATACGTGGGCGTTGAACTCAAGTTTGGGGCGTATATATAGAGGCCCGATCCGAAGGGTGAAATATTTCTTGCATGCATCGATAAAGGAAATCTACGCATTTCGCTGCATTCTTACCCTTCAAATATGTGCTCATTCTAAAGAAGGTCGTTACTAACACTCATACCGAGCATGGAAAATACAGAAATCGGCTGGTCCAGATGGTATCTCCCCGTAATTCTGAAAAGGTGTTCTAAAACGCTGGTAAAACCACTGCGTAAGCTTTTCCATCTGTCCTATTCATCGGGACTCTTTCCGAGTCGATGGCTTCATATTGGAGCTAACTTCTTCCAAGTCTCCTCGGAAGCGAGGAGTCTCCTGCGTAACAAGAAGAATACACAAGATCCATGTGTTATCAAAATTGCCCAGGTGTGCTGCGACTAGTCACTCTAACCTAACCTAACCTACACATCTTGGGACAGCTCATATAAAGTTCGCGGTTGTACCTTCTCCATTCGACTTGCTCGCATACAGGACCAAACGTACAGAACAAGAACTTTTTTTCGCGAGAGTTCCTAATAAATGCTCCGCTTCCCTTTATTTTATCCAGGACTTGGTGCAGTAAAGTAGCACTACTGGGGTTGGGATCTAAGTGGAAGTGAAAATGTTTGAACCTTAGGATTTGATTCCACCTGCTTTGCATCTGCTTCCTAGGGTAAGTCTTTGTCGTATCTCAACTAAGGTGGTGCTCTCCGGGTGGATGTTGACTCCAAGGTAGTCCAACGATATCGATATCGTCTGTGTACTCCAGTATCTGGACGGGTTTGTTGAAGATAGAGCAGGATTTACTCCTGCTTACTTACTTACTTATGTGAAGCTACAGTCCCGAATGAACCTGGGCCTCAACTAACTGCCTCCAGTTGCGCACTCCAAGTTGGTTGAGGTCGATTTCTACTTGTGCGCTCCACTTAAGGCGAGGTCTTCCTCTATTGTGTCCGACGTCTGGCTGGGAATCGATGACTCTACGAGTCGGAGTATTGGTGTCCATTCGTTCTACATGTCCTAGCCATCGTAAACGTCCAATGCGGAGTTAATTTTTTGACCAGGGGCATGTTGCTGTACGGCTCGTATAGTTCTTGGTTGAATCTTCATCTCCATAGCCAGTCAACGCAAGCGGGACTTAAGGTTTTTCGAAGAATTTTCCTCTCAAATCGACCAAGGATTTCTTCATCCGCTTTTGAGACGGTCCATGCTTCAGCGCCATAGAGCAGGACTGGGATGATCAGGGTCTTATATAGGATCTGCAAGTGGGGGCTTTACTACCAAATTGCCTTTTTAACCTGAAGGATGAGCGGTTGGCATAAGTAATTCTTCGTTTAATTTCTGACAAGATGTTGTTGTCAGAGTTAATAGCGGATCCGAGATAGACAAAGCCCCGTACTACCTCAAAGTAATATCTGCCAATGGTGACGTTCTGTCCGATTCGTTGATTTTGTGTGTTCTTTCGTGTTGGCAGCCTCTATTTAGTCTTACCCTCCATTTACGGCTAAACCCATTTTTGCCGCTTCCTTCTCTATACTAGCAAACGTGGCTATGACATCACGTTGGGTCCTACCAATGATGTCAATATCGTCGGGGTATGCTAGTAGCTATACAGATTTTTGGAAAATTGTGCCTCTGGTGTTGGCTCGTGAGTTTTGCACAATCCTCTCAAGAATCAGATTGAAGAAGTCACATGACAGCGCATCGCCTTGCTTAATCCTCTTTTGGTATCGAATGTGTCAGTGAGGTCGTTTCCGAGCCTGATGAAGCAGCGAGCATTCTCCATCGTCATCCTACACAAACGGACGAGTTTGGGCGGTATACCAAAACTAGACATGGCTCTGTATAGTTCGTCTCTATAAATGCTGTAGTATGCGGCTTTGAAATCGATGAATAGGTGGTGGGTATCGATTTGGACATCTTGGGTTTTTTTTTCAGGATCTGCCGAAGTGTGAAAATTTGATCAGTTGTGGACTTTCCTGGCCTAAAACCATACTGAGAAGGGCCGATCAGGTTGTTGGTAAGCGGTTTCAGGCGTTCCCATATTACGGCAGATAGGATCTTGTAGGCAATGTTGAGGAGACTTGTGCCTCTGTAGTTGCGGCAGTTCAGATGGTCACCTTTTTTGTGGATCGGACAAACGATGCTGAGGTTCCATTCTTCAGGCATACTTTCTTCCGACCAAATTTGGCTTATGAGTTGGTAGATGTTTCTTACCAAGTCATCTCCGCCGGCTTTAAAAAGCTCGGCGGGAAAGCCGTCATTTCCGGCAGCCTTATTAAGCTTCAGTTTAGATATTTCTATCCTCACTTCACTCAAATCGGGTGGTTTGCAGTTTTCGCTTTCGTCGCCAATATTGAATGGTTCGGATTTACTCCTGCCCTACGCATTTTTTCTGATTCAGCACGAGATTAACTAGATCGCATCTCCTTGCCGGAATAAGGTTCACATTTCGAAGAGTTCAGATGAGCTATTTCCAAACTGAACGTTGCATCACGTGTCCTCTGATGTAAGGAGACAATGCTGTATCAGTCTTGATTGTATCCCGAGTTCCGCCATCTCTTTATGGAAATGGAACTCTAGTCGATGTATGCGTTCCTACGCAGTCCTGAAGTCGAGGGAAAGTTTGTCGATTTGATATGAGTTGGGTTTTTCCAGGATTTGCCATAGTGCGTGAAGATTTGTTCTATGGTCAATCTGCCGGGCCAGAAGCTACACTGCCACGTGATGTTAACTGCTTTACAGAAAGGCTTACGGCGTTGATACAGTATTTTGGATGGGATCGTATATTTAGTAGTCGATAGTTGGTGCAAGTCTTGGGATCGCCTTTTTTTGTAGTTAAGACATTGGAGCTGATATTCTAATCCTCGGACATGCTCTTTTCCATCCAGACTTTGTTGATAGTTTAGTGCATGGATGCTTCCATAGCAGTACCACCGTACTTGAAAAGTTGTGCTGGTGATCTATCAGCACGGGGTGCCTTCTGGTCTTCTGTTTTTTTTTTGTTTTTTGGCTGCACTTACTTTTTTAAATGCTGGGAGGGAGTGTTACCTCTTCTGACTGTGTCGGTTTCTTGCCTTATCACCTCCTCGACATTATGCGCAGTATGGTGCTTTTAGAAATACTTTCTGAATACATCCACATAGTCATTTCGTAGACCATGCGTTCCTACTTTAAAGCCAGCGTCAAGTTGTTAGTCATTTTGCAGAATTAACGGGCCTTGTTTTTTTTTGCACCATTCTCGTTGGACAATGGTCGCCACGAGGAGGCTGGAGAATAGGCGAGGAACCATGCTAATAGCCGGACCAGAAACCATCGTTAACCTGCTACCACTAGACCTTTAAACATAAGAATCTGCCTGCATCCCTATTTGCACTAAGAATCAGCCATTTCAACTGCTGGACCATCAACACAAGAGGACATGTTACCGCTAGACCTTTACTCACATGAATCCGCATCCAAAATTTCACCAAGAATCAGCCATCTCAACTGCTGGAAAATCAACACAGGAGAACACGCTCAAATTCGAAACAGATACTTGGGCTAAGGTGTATCCTCTGACAGCATGCTAAATCTCCCCTGACTTGCAAAGACCGTTCTCCTGCATATTTTCAAGTATGGAAGAGGAACTAACTGGACACCGAAAACATATCCATCTATACTGATGGTTTAAAAATGGAGCTAGGCGTTGGAGAGGATATGTTTTCCGAAACACTAAAGCTAAACAGCACTTTTTGTCTGTCTCAGCACAGCTGTGTCTTTCAGGCTGAGATGTTGGCGGTAGGAGAGGCAGCAAAAGCGAACTCAATGTAGGCGACACCACCAGATGATATCACCATCTTTATTGACAGTCGAGCTGCAATTAAAGCAAAACATCAGCTTTAGAGAGAAAAGATAAGCTTGAGAAGCGTTGTCGTGAAGAACTGAACTTTCTTGGCGTCCAACATAATGTTAAGCTTTGCTGGATCTCCGGACAGAGGCATGTAGGAAATTATCTTCCACCAGCATTGATCAGGCAGACCAGTTTATCAAAGTCCACAACTTATGTGACTTCAAACACGGGTGCGACAGTAAAACTGGCGGAACTTAATCCCCACCTATGAAACATCCAAACCCACTAACTCCTTCAAAGAAACAAGCATTCTGTTTCGACCTTAGTGATGATATTTACTGGACAAAACTTAGTAAAAAGCCACAAACGGAAAACTCATCTTATACAAGGCGGGCCAGAAGCTGCTCTTATATTTGCAAATGGCCGCCAATGTCAAATCTGTCTTAACTTTTGTGGACTAGATAGTTGTAGGATACAAGTGAACAAGCCATGAGGCAATAAACTCCCCAAGAACGCGGAACGATGGTGTCTATTTTTTTTTGCGTTACAATTCGTCTGTAGTGTTGGCGCAGCTCAAATTCCGTCGCTGATTCCCCGGTCGTTCGACACCGACTGCGCAAACACTGCGCCGTTTGGCCACCAACCTTGAAGAGTATGGGACCACACGAGACGTAGTCAAGAGTGGCCGGCCCCCGAGCGCCCGTTGTGCCGAGATTATCGCCGCTGTTGCCGAGGATGTCGAGCTGTCGCTGTAAACATAGACCAGACGCCATGCCTCGTAATTAGCCATCAGCAGGTCGTCCTAAGGCGAATTTTGGTCAAAGACTTACGCATGTACCCGTACAAAGTATAGTCCGTACATCAGCTGCTGCCTATCGACCGCCAACCTACGCCCAAGCCATCCTAAATCTCGAGGACGAAGTGCATGATTTTTCGACCAAAATCTTAATGAGCGATGAGGTTCATTTCTACCTCAGCGGGTACGTGAACAAGCAAAACTATCGCTCCTGGGGCACCGAAAATCCACGAGTAATGCATGAGGAGCCATTACACCCGCTCCAAGTTACTGCATGGTGCACTGTTCACACTGGAGGGGCCATCGGGCCATTTTTTCGAGAACGCCGCTGGTCAAACGACAACAGTGGACGGTGCGCGCTACAGGTCCATGTTTACCGAGTTTTTTTTTCTGCCACAATTGGACGAATTAGGACTGGAGGACATGTGCTTCCAATAGGACGGACCAACGGCACACACTGCGCAAGCTACAACCGGTATGCTGAAAGTCAAACAACATCGGATGACTTCTTTTGGCCCACCTGTTAGATGATGACGTTTATAGAGACTGCGGTGATGAAGAAAAACACGAGGATACCCACCACTTGCTGTGCCACTATCCAGGCCTCAGTAAATTAAGAATAAGAACTTCACGAAAATATTTGTTTCATGACCTTACGGTTCTATCCGAGATATCTATCTCTAATCATTTCAGATTTGCAAAAACAGCCGGATGACTTGAAAGGGACTTCAAACAGACAGTAGCGGGCAATTAAAGGAACCAATCAGACACGTCAACTCCCAACGGGCATCCCAATGGGTCTATATTAACCTCATCAACCACCAACCTAACCTATTGTGTGGTAAAGTGCTATTTTAAGATCCCCTCCATTTAGACTGTATGGATCGTGTCGCAGCGGGGAGGGGGTTGTTTTTTTTGACAGATGGATCTGATATTTTGTTTCCTACCCTGGTCTGTCGCCATCATGCATTGGAATATTGATGATCGTGCGTTTGCTGTCGAAGCCTATTTTTCAAATGGATGTTCAGGTCCTGTTGTGACCTGTCACAGATCTGAAATCAATTGTCTCTGGAGGAACTACGACGAGTATGATAAGACAAAGAATTGGAGTCCCTACTCCATCGGCAATGAAGGTTCAATCTTGCAACGGCACTCTGCGCCCAAACATGAACTGGACTTTCCGCCTTTGGACGCGAATTTTTCAAGATGACATTTGCTTCCAACCTATAGGTTGGCAGTCGTTAAGTAATTCTCCGTCGTTTTTTGTCGAACAATAAAAGATTAGATAAGATATATCGTAGGTGGCCATGGCTCAGAGGAATGCGTAGTTGACTGCTAAGCCAAACGCTGCGGGTTCAAGCCCCAGCTTCGGCAGCATTTGTTTTCTACGAAAAATGCCAGCTTATCTGAGGCCACCTGTGCGATAATATGAGAAAATATTAATCTATGTCTCCTCCTCTGTGCCACGTAGATGTATGCTTTATGTCTTTCCTTCTATGTGTCTATCTGTCTCTCTCCGTTGTATTAATGTCTTGATCTGTCCCAGCCGATGGCCTCAGTCGCCAGTGCTGTTACGTGTCTGTAGTTCGTTGCATTCATGTGCGAAGTACTGTGACGTTCAATGTCCAAGATAAGATAAACTATCTGAACCGTTTTATGTTCTATATTTCATCCCTATTAAAATTTTAGCCACTCCCACATTTTGGGAACACTTAGCTTAAGGATGGTATGGAATAGGGAATCAAACGATTCGGATAGCGGAGTGCTCCCTTTCATATGGTATCCTGAATATGATTTACAAAATCGACAATGCCTGCTAACCCAATGACTCATTTCATCCCTCATTGCTCATGACACACCCTTCATTGATCCCTTATTAGCTTTACCGGCAGTATTTCCCTAGTCCAGTTGAATGTATTCGAATAGAAATCATGCTACAAAGCAATTCCACAGAACTCTCTAGGTGTGACCTTAATACCATCTAATGAAAGCGTAAATTAACAGATATCTGCACACTCTTACACGTATCCTTTGTAATGCACCGAACTGACATTTATATGGTAAGCAAGGAATAATTCACAATCCCCCCACTCCAGCCAATGTCAGCTCACATGCGACAATATCGTTATAGCGTGTCGTGTCGCGCCAGTCATTCTTCCAATCGGGAACTCCACTTCTCATTTGAAGGAACATTACTCAGAGGTACCAAAACAACAACAACAACAACATTAGTGGTCGGTCTAGACAGTCCCGGTTTTAACCTCACGTCAGGTATAGTCACCAACATGGCGATAGACTTTAACAAATTACCAATGCATTACTTTGGTCAGGAGCGTGTTTCCATTGGAGAGTGTCCTTTCGCCAAAAAGGATCCCTTCACCAGAGTGTGTTTGCAATTCATGAACAACCGCGCATAAATAAAACTGTCATTCGAGCGAATGAAAAAAAAAAAATCCAAATATTTACCCGCCATTACCACCCCATATCGTCCACTCTATGAAAAAGCCCCTGAACTGGACAGGTGAAAGGATTTATACAATTCGCACAGCAATGGGAAATTAAAAAGTATTCCCAGGATATGGATAGAAACTGTTCGGTGTACACTCGGAATAAAGTTACAATGTCACAGCCTCACCCCGTGAAACAGTTAAAGGGCTGTTTCGGCTGAAAGTGGATATTTGTGGAAAATTTATTTTCAATAAATTTACGCGAATAAATTGGGGATTTTCGGGAAAAGATATTAATTTACAAAGTGTATGGAAGCGAGGTGTGTTTCAAAGTTTTGAAACACATTGAGTCGACTGAATGAAATTCGAATACAAAAATTCATTTTAAATAATTTTCCTGTTGTTAAATTTCTTTTAAAAATCAAATCATAAAAATTCTGTATTTGGTTTAGGGTTGAGTGAAGCAATTATTTAATTGTTGCAAAAGGACACAAAGTCGTATGGCATTGATTTGTGTAAATAAGTTTTTGAAAATATAGTACAAATAGGGGAAGCGACTCGGACCACTTCCTTGTTGCAGCCATGGTAAGAATTCAGATATCCACCACGCCAAAACAACCCAGAAATACTGTGAAGAAATTTAATGTCGAAAGACTGCAATCGCAAAAGATCGCCAAGACCTTCGCGCAACGCGTATCCCTTAACCTCTCGATTGAGACCATACCACCAGCATCTAATGTCGAAAGACAATGGCAACGCTGCCAACAATTTATTAGATCAGCCGCAATTGGTGTGCTAGGTTTCTCGCGCCCACCAGCAAGAAACCCCTGGTTTGATTAGGGATGCCGACAGATGCTCCCAGCCAAGAACGAGGTATACAGGGATATGCTGCAGGTGAAGACGAGAGCTGCCGTTGAGCTCTATAGGCAGAGAAGAGGGGAAGTACCCAACTTTTCAGAAAGAAGAAAAGAGCAAGAAAAGCTCGCGATCAAGGATATAGAGAGCTGCCACTTCAGGAACGATGTTCGCGCGTTTTACCAAAGTGTAAAACGTCAAAGCCAAGGATACAAGGCTCGAACAGAATCCTGTCGAGATAAAGAAGGAGACAACGTAGTTGAGACACAGTCGATGCTGAGAATATGGAAGAACCACTGTTGAACGGCGATGACGAACAACACTGCGCTGCCTGGCAGCACGAACACTTCAATATTAGTGACGACAGCGAAAACTGCCAACCACCCGACATGAGTGAAGTGAGGATAGCAATATCTAAACTCAAGCTTAATAAGGCTGCCGGAAATGACGGCTTTCCCGCCGAGTTATATAAAGCCGGCGGAGATTATTTGGTAAATAACTTCCACCAGCTCAAAAGCCGAATCTGGTCGGACGAAAGTATGCCTGAAGAATGGAGCCTCAGCATCGTTTGCCCGATCCACAAAACAGGAGACCCTCTGAACTGCACCACTTAAAAAAAAAAACAAACAAATTTTTGGCATAACAGGCTAGTAAGTGCCCAACGCCAAGCTTTTTCACAACCAGTCATGTATACTTCTTGAACGGCAAACTTGAAATGAGCTTCTCTTGACAACTGATACTACTCGGATGATTTGTCAGATCATCACGAGAGGAGGGCCAGTGAAAAATCGTTTAGGTGTTGCTACGGCTGGGAATCGAACCCAGACCTTCTGCGCAGCAGTTGATCTCACTAAACATGACGCCACTGAGCCGTCTGCACCAACTACAGAGGCATAAGTCTCCTCAACATCGCCTACAAGATCCTATCTGCAGTACTTTATATGTGAACGACTGAAACCGTTAACCAACAACCAGATCGGCCATTATCAGTGTGTTTATAGGCCAGGAAATTCCACAACCGATCAACTTTTCATTCAAGAAGTCCAAGACGATACCCAACACCTTTTCATCGATTTAAAAGCCGCATACGACAGCATTTACAGAGACGAACTGAACAGAGCCATGTCTAGTTTTGGTATACCACCCAAACTAGTCCGTTTGTGTAGGATCACGGTCGCAAACTACCTCACCGACACATTCGACGCCAAAAAAGGACTTAGGCAAGGTGATGTCATGTGACTTTTTTAATCTGATTCTTGAGGGGATTGTGCAAAACTCCCAGACCAACACCAGAGACACAATCTTGCTTAAATCGGTGCAACTACTAGCATACGTCGACAATATTAACATCATTTGTTGGACCCTACGTGATGTCATAGCCACGTTTGCTACTATAGAAAAGGAATCTTAAAAAAATGGGCTTATCAGGATTTCAGGTTAAGACCAAGTACATGCTGTCAATACGAAAGGACACAACACCACGACGAATTGGACAGAGCGTCACCGTTGACAGATATAACTTACTCTGTCTAACTCTGACAACAACATCTCTTCAGATATTAAAAGAAGAATTACTCTTGCCAACCACTGTTTCCTTAGGCTGAAAAGATCTGATCTGGCCCCAATATGTAAAGCTTATAAAAAGCTCCAATCTTGAGTTTAACGCCCACATCTGGTCAGGTGCAGCAAAAGCATCATTGCACGTACTGTATGGTGTCATTAAACCGACAGGAGATTCAACAGTAGCGAACTCTATAGTCTCGCTTGAACATCGTAGGAATGTATCTTGACTTGACTGTATCGCAAGTACGGTAAGCGAGTGCACTAGTCCACGCTAGTTCGAGCTAGTCCGCAAACCGTTGACGATTGTTCACGCTAAGGCTACTAAATTTTTATGTACAAAATATTACAAGTGTGAACAAGCGCGGAGCAGCACGAAAGCAAAAAAGCGTCATCTGCGACCACACTATTGATTATAATGGGTGGTTAATTATTTAAGGGCCGATGTTGAATGTGGACCACACCTAAACGTCAAGCTTTCTCTGCATTTCATTTGACATTTCTCAATTTCAGACTTAACTCAATTTGAACCACGGAAAGATACACAATCGAGCGACGAATTAAAGTTATTCAGGCTTAATATGAAAATGGGCGTTCAAATCAAAATGCATATCGTGCACTTCGGGATTTTTTGCAGTCAATTTAATCGTCCAAATGTGCGTAAGATCGGAAAAATTTGAAGAAACCGGGTCTGTAGGAGTTGTGAAAACACCAGTGCATGCTCGTTCTGCTTGTACTGCAGAAAATATTTCTGCTGTTCGCGATGGTGTGGCTGAAGCGCCGTCCACCTCAACTCGTCGTCATGCCCAACAATTGCACCTCTCGCGCTCGTCGTTGATGAACATTCATGCATGAAGACTTGCATACATGCTAACAAGGTGCAATTGACTCAAGAACTAAAGCCTCCGGACCATTTCAAGCGTCGTCAATGGTCAAAATGGTGGCATGAAATGGCAGCAGTGGATGATCAATTTTTGAAGAAAATCAGCTTCAGAGATGAGGCACAAATTTCACCTCAGTGGATTCGTCAATAAGCAGAATTGCCGCATTTGGGCGAAAGATAATCCAAGAGTGACTGTCGAAAAACCAATGCACCCACAAAGAGTGACTGTTTGATGCGGTTTATGGGCTGGCGGCATCATCGGGCCGTATTTTTTCCAAAATGAGGTCGGTCAGGCAGTTACTGTGAATGGTGTTCGTGAGATCATAAGGAACTTTTTATGGCCCGAATTGGAAGATATGGATGTGGACATTATGTGGTTTCAACAGGACGGTGGCACTTGCCACACAGCTAACGAAACAATGGCTCTTTTGTGCGACAAATTCAATGGCCGTGTTATCTCACGTGGTGGCGATGTCAATTGGCCGCCAAGATCATGTGATTTGATACCGTTGGACTTCTTTCTTTGGGGTTATTTGAAAGAAAAGGTTCGACGTAAGCCAGCAACAATTCAAGAGCTAAAGGATGAGATAATTCGGCATATTAACGGCATAGAACCTCAATTATGCCTCAGCATCATCGAAAATTTGGACCATCGGATGGAGGTGTGCCGCCGAGGTCACGGCGGTCATTTGGCCGATATTTTGTTCCATACATAATTGAACCATACCAATATTTTCGTAATAAAAATAAATGACAGTAATTTTCTAAATTATTTGTGTTTTATTCAAATCAACATCGGCCCTTCAAATTTAACCACCCTTTACAAACATTCGATTTACTAGCGTTCTAACGTGAACGCTTACTAGCGCTGGTTGTAACCGCGGCTCAATACTCTTTTACGGCTATTACACCAACAAATGCTCAATCGAATTAGCCACTTCATATGCATATGCATGGAATATGCATATCAATAGCATATTCCGCCACTTTAAATATTCAACCGTAGTACTCGCCGTACCATGAATCCAAATCAAGGATATCTTCAGACGTGCTATGATATTTAGAGATTCATTCCTAAATAATAAAAAAAAAAACACGAATGTGGAATGCTGTACGAAGCACAGTTTCTCCTCTTCATTACAATTTACAGGAGTTGAAAACCAACATCGGTATCTCCTATTTTCTTCAACTCAATTTCCCTAATGCCTCTGTCACCCACTGTAATGTTAGTCATAAACACTTAAGCGCGTGTTTATTATAAAAAAAAACGTTATTAAGTAGTAAAGCCTTCACTCGAGCTACTAAGGCGATCCTTTACAAGACTTTGATCGTCTCATTCCTTCTCGATGGCGTTGTATTAGAGATCAAGTTAATGCGGATGAAGAAATCTGTCCCATCTACGATCTATGGCGACGAAAATTCAAGCCCAAAATATATAAAATATTTAGAAATATAGAATCGGTAAAAAAAAAACTCTCTGCCTTGGATGTAAAATTGGGCTAAGATACGTAAAGCGAATGGAAACTAATACTCCGGCCCGATAATTCATTGATTTGCATCCAAACATCAAACCCATTAGAGGAATATCTCGCCTTAATTGGCATGCTCTCCATCTCTCCAATCCTTAGTAAGTTTACCAAACGTCAAAAATCAGCTACTTAATACCTCTTTACTTACTTACTTAACTGGAGCTACAGTCCGGAATGAAGCTGGGCCTTAACCAACGTGCCTCTCCAATTCCTCAGGTAACTGCTTCCAGTTGCGCACTCCAAGTTGGTTGAGGTCGGTTTCTACTTGTGCGCGCCACTTAATGCGAGGTCTTCCCCTACTGCGTCCGACGTCTGGCTGCGG
Organism: Rhingia rostrata; assembly: GCA_949824845.1. Taxonomy (NCBI): domain Eukaryota; kingdom Metazoa; phylum Arthropoda; class Insecta; order Diptera; family Syrphidae; genus Rhingia; species Rhingia rostrata. The sequence goes on along the minus strand of OX463758.1, from coordinate 72,115,983 downwards.
ATCGAAGACTCTGCGAGCCGGAGTATTGGTGTCCATTCGTTCTACATGTCCTAGCCATCTTATACGTCCAATGCGGAGTTTTTTGACCACGGGTATGTCGCTGTACAGCTCGGACAGATATAATCTTGTAGGCGATATTGAGGAGACTTATGCCTAGTAGTTGGCGCAGTTCAGAGGGTCTCCTTTTTTGTAGATCGACCAGATTTGGCTTATTAGTTGGTGCGTCTTAGTTACCAAGTCGTCTCCGCCGGCTTTATAAATCTCATCGGGAAGCTTATTAAGCTTGAGTTTAGATATTGCTATCCTCACTTCACTCAGGTCGGGTGGTTGGCAGTTTTTGCTGTCATTGCTAATATTGAAGGGTTCGTTCTGCCTGACAGCGGAATGTTGTTCGTCATCGCCGTTAAACAGTCTGCAGAAGTGGTTCTTGCATATCCTTAGTATCGACTGTGTCTCAACTACGATATTTCCTTGTTCATCTCGACTGAATTCGCTTCGAGCCTTGTATCCTTGGCTTTGACGTTTCACACTTTGGTAAGACTTGCGAACATAGTTCCTGGAGTGGCACCTATCTATATCCTCTATAGAAAGACCTTTTCTTGATATTTTTTCTTCTTTCTGAAAAGCCTTTGTTCCTTCCTTCTTCTCTGTCTATAGAACTCAACGGCAGCTCTCGTCTACGCCTGCAGCTTAGCCTTGTAGGTCTCGTTCTTGGCTGCGAGCATCTGTCGGCATTCCTCATCAAATCAAGCGTTTCCTGCTAGTGGCCGCGAGAAACTTAGCACATCAGTTGCGGCTGATCTAATGGCTTGTTGGCTTCGTTGCGATCGTTCTTCGACATTCGATGCTGGTTGTATGATGTCAATCGAAAGTTTAAGGGATGCGCGTTACGCAAAGTTATTGATTGTTCATTGATCTAGAGACCTCCATGTCCCCTTATCTATATCGAGGTGAGGAAACCGTGTGCCAGCTATAGTGGCATTTCGTTCCGTAGCGAAGTCAATTAGCCTAAATCCGTTACCAGACGTGTTGTCGTGTAGGCTATGCTTTCCGACAATACTGCTAATGATGTCTTCTCGTCCTACCTTTGCTTTAAAATCCCCCCGCACGATTTAAGCATCGTACTTCGGTAGTCGCTCATAGGCTTTGTCAAGGAGCTCATAGAAGCAATCCGTAGCTATATCATCTTTTTCCTCCGTTGGGGCGTGAGCGCATAAAAGGCTTAGTTTGGCGAATTTGGCCTTGATGTGGATTGTCACAATTCTCAATGTTACAATGTTCGCTAATGTCTTGGAAACATAAGACTTCTTGCCTAAGTCTGGCACTTATAACGAATCCGCATCCAAATAGTCGCTGTTTCTGCTCACTATAACATGTCACAGTTTTTCATCCTCTTTTTGCCCGGCCCATCGTATCGTATTTCCTGGATGACAGTAATGTCTGCTTTGTAGATATTTCCGCGAGTTGTTCGCTTGCACCTCTCCTCATGTTTAATGTTCTCATATTCCAGGTGCAGATACGAACGTCGTTGTAAATTTTTCGTTTATCAGGGGGTCGTCAAACAATAAAATCAGTCTTTTCCGAGGCTATTTGTTGTTTCGCCATTGTTAGTTTTTTCCATAGTTGGGTAGTTAACCAAAAGCTCAACCCCCACCTGGATGGCCAGTTGTAACTTATTAGATTCCCCAGGACACGGGGCCATCAGTATCCACTACGGGATTGAGAGCTGCCGTTGGCCTTTCGGTTCATCCGCCACCATCTCTGTTCAACGGGTCTGACTAACTCTTTGTCGGAATATGTCGAAGCAGCTTGTCTTGGTTTTCAGGGTATTCATTCCGTGCCATTCGAACCTCGCTGTTTATAGTGTTGCTGTTTTTCGTAGTGTTATCAACACTCCCGCTTATAGTTTAGCAAGTCAAATTCGGTTGGATGAGACCAGTACCCGATGGTTACCTCTTGGAGGTCAGGTTACCTGATATGTAGTCAGAATTACAACCACTGGGCATTGCCAAGTTAAAGCCAATCAGAGTCTACCCTCGTTCCATCAAAGGTATTGATGGTTTGGTGTTGTCTTGAAATCTATGCTTACAAATATCATCTACTGTTTAAAATTTTTAACGCCTTTGGCTCTCAGCCTTAGTGATTAAGCACACGTATTGTCAAATTATCCTACTTTTGATTCACACATTCAAGAATTTCATTCTTAAAATCTGAAAGCTATGAAATATTTGATAACCCTGCTTCTCCATAACCCATTTTGTTAAAGCCCGTTAAATGGCACTTAAATGCTGAATTTAATAAACCTAACTGGTTCTGTGAAAACCTAACAAGATGTTTTTTTCTTTTTTTTTTATAAAAAGATAGAAATAATCGAAATGTTATGCAAAATGTGACGCAGAACGTTTTAGCGCTGTGAAAATTATATTCAAAAACATGGCATCAGTTGTAAAGATATTCCGAACATTTAACGGTAAATGGAGTCCAGGAGAACAATGGCTGGAGCTGATTTTAAAATTCATGACTTTTATGTAGGGCATTGTGGTTCCATTGACTTTACTCGATGTTTTGCAAAGCAAACAAATGGAAAACCTATTTCTGGCTACCAACCAGACACAAACGAGTTTAGTAAATCACACCCAACGGATGATCTTTTTGGTCAAAATATTCATAATAGTAGGCATAGGAATGTAAGCCCCATGTGGTATGAACTAGAGGTTATGCAAGAGGTAAGAGTATCTGAAAAATGTTGTTTTTCCAACTATCCATGTTGGTGGGGTTGTTTTTTGTTTTTTTTTTTAATGGCTTACAATGTAAATACTGGACGGCTTATCACTAGGGAAAAAGAGGAACTCTAACGGTAAACCAAGAACGTTTTGGAATATTTTATCGACCAGGGTATTCAACAGATTAAACTTCAAGTTTAATGCCAGCCATTCTGCGTTTGCTAATACCTGTTCTATCGGGTTTGTTTAATGACGAGATACACAACACGTTGAGATAGTAGTGTTTGAAAAGTTTTGATAAGCAGGATATGAGGTTGGAAAGCGTATAATATTTTATAAATATTTGCGACTTGATACATTATGTATGAGAAAACAAAATTATATGACAGCACTTCCATAGTTGGCATGTCTGCAATTGAATAGCCGGAGGTAATTTTTTTTTAAATTTAAATAAAAAACATACGTTTGCAACTGACATTGTATTTGTTGTATTTGTGTTGTCACGTCGCGTCGTCGGCAAAAAAAATCCTTTACATGGACGAAGTATAGGTATTGAGCTGTTTAATTATGTTCTTCAGACACATTTTAAAAATTTCTTACGGTGTTGCCAAAAAAGTCGATTTTTCTACAAAAGAAAAAAAAACCTCTGGAAGCAACAAACAGCTTACTTACTTACTTAAGTGACGCTACAGTCCGGAATGAACCTGGGCCTCAACCAATGTGCCTCTCCAATTAACCCGATCCATAGCTAACTGCTTTCAGTTGCGCACTCCAAGTTGGTGAAGGTCGGTTTCTACTTGCGCCGCACAGAATGCATATCTGCAGCTGACAATTGTAGCTGAGTCAGAAGTTAAGAACAAGGCAACCCGTAAGCGCTTTCACAATGTGTATCTTCATGAATCTGTAGCTTGAAGTTGAATGAAGGGCAACTTCATGGAAATAATGTATCTCGAGATACCAGCTGTAGGTACGAATTCTGTGCGGCCCTTAAGGCGTGGTCTGCGAGCCGGAGTACTGGTGTCCATTCGTTCTACGTGTCGTAGCCATCTTAAACGTCCAATGCGGAGTTTTTTGATAAGGGGCATGTCGCTGTACAGTTCGTATAGTTCTTGGTTGAATCTTTGTCTCCATAGCCCGTCAACGCAAACGATTTTTCGAAGAATTTTCCTCTCGAATCGACCAAGGATTTCTTCATTTGCTTTTGAGACGGTCCATGCTTCAGCGCCGTAGAGGAGGACTGGGATGATCAGGGTCTCCTTAGTAGTTCGAGTGAGGGCTTTACTACTGAATTGCCTTCTTAGCGCGAAAGAAACAGCGGTTGGCAAGAGTAATTCTTCGATTAATATCTGACGAGAAGTTGTTTTTAGAGTTAACAGCGGAGCCGAGATTTACAAAGTCCCGTACTACCTCAAAGTTATATCTGTCAATGCTGACATTCTGTCCAGTTCGCTGATGTTGTGTCTCCTTTCGTGTTGGCAGCATATACTTCATCTTGCCCTCATTTACTGCTGAACCCATTTTTTCCGCATCCTTCCCTATATTAGGAAACGTTGAGTCCTACCAATGATGTCAATATCGTCGTCGTATGCTAGTAGTTGTACCGATTTTTGGAAGATTGTGCCTCTGGTGTTGGCTCGTGAGTTTTGCACAATCATCTCAAGAATGAAATTGAGGAGTCACATGACAGCGCATCGGCTTGCCTTAATCCATTTTTTGGTATCGAATGTGTCGGTGAGGTCGTTTTCGACCCTGATGGAGCAGCGATAATTCTCCATCGTCATCCTGGCGGTGTACCGAAACTAGACATGGCTCTGTATAGTTCGCCTCTATAAGTGCTGTCGTATGCGGCTTTGAAATCGATGTAGGTGGTGGGTATTGATTTACACTTATTGGGGTTTTTTTTCCAAGGATTTGTTGAAGTGTGAACATTTTATCGGTTGTGGACTTTCCTGGCCTGAAACCACACTGATAAGGTCCAATCAGGGTTGATAAACAGTCTCAGGCGTTCACATATCACGGCAAATACGATCTTGTAGGCGATATTTTGGAGTATTATGCCTCTTGAGTTCGCGCTGCTTAGAGGTTCTCCTATTTTGTGGATCGGACAAACGATGGGGTTCCATTCTCCAGGCATACTTTTATCCGACCAGATTTGGCGGATGTTACTTACCAAGTCATCTCCGCCTGCTTTATAAAGCTCAGCGGGAAGGCTGTCATTTCCGGAAGCCTTATTAAGCTTCAGTTTAGATATTGCTATCCTCACTTCACTCAGGTCGGGTGGTTGGCAACTTTCGCTGTCGTTGCCAATATTGATGGTTCGTTCTGCCTGACAGCGGAATGTTGTTCGTCATCCCCGTTTAACCGTCTGCAGAAGTGGTTCTTCCATATCCTCAGCATCGACTGTGTCTCAACTACGATACTTCCTTGTTCATCTCGACTGAATTCTGTTCGAGCCTTGTATCCTTGGCTTTGACGTTTTACACTTTTGTAAAACTTGCAAACATCGTTCCTGGAGTGGCACCTCTCTATATCATCGACAGCGAGCTTTTCTTGCTCTTTTTTCGTTTTGCTTAAAACCGGTGTTCTTCCCATCTTCTCTCGTTATAGAGCTAAACGGCAGCTCTCGTCTTTACCTGCAGCTTAACCTTGTATGCCTCGTTCTTGGCTGCGGGCATCTGTCGGCATTCCTCATCAAACCATGAGGTTCTTGGTAGTGGGCTCGAGAAACCTAGCACATCAGTTGCGACTGATCTGAAGGCTTGTTGGCATCGTTACCATTGTTTTTTGATATTCGATGCTGATGGTATGGTGTTAATCGATAGGTTAAGGGATACGCGTTGCACGAATGTCTTGGCAGTCTTTCGACAGTATTTCAAGTTTCAATTTTTTTTGCAGTATTTCTGGATTTTTGGCGTGATGGAGATCCAAAATCTTACGTTGACTTCAACAGGGTAGAGGTCCGTGTCGATGCCAGCTGCTCGGAATGTTCGGACATCCATAATACTGGATGCGTATCTCTTGTCTAACGCAATGTAATCAATTCGGTTGACCTTTCGTTGATCTGGTGACCGGCATGTCCCCTTGTGGATTTCGTGGTGAAAAAACCGTGTGCTGGGTACGGTGGCATTTCTTTCTGCGAAGCTAGTTAGCAAAAATCCGTGGCCAGTCAAGTTGCCGTTTTGGCTGTGTTTTCTGCCAACACTGCTTAAGATGTCTTCTCTACCTGCATCTGCGTCAAAATCTCCAAGCAGGATTTCAACATCCCTACATCGGTAGTTACTCATAGAGCTCTTAGAAGCAGTTTTTCACTTCATAAGCTTTTTCCTCCGTCGGAGCGTGAGATGCCAATAAGCCTAATAAGCCAAATTTGGTCTTGAATCGGATCGTTACAATGCATTCGCTAATGTCTTGAAAAATTAAGACTTCTTGCCTGAGCCTGGATCCCATAAAAAATCCGCATCGGAATAGTCGCTGTTTCTGCTTACAATAACTCGGTCCGTAGTAGATGCCACAGTTTTTCATTCCCTTTTTGCCCGGTCCATCCCATCATATTTCGTAGATGGCAGTAGTATCTGCTCTGTAGCATCTAAAGGCATCCGCTAGTTGTTCGCCTGCACCTCTCCTGTTTAATGTTCTCACGTTCCAGGTGCAGATACGAACATCGTTGTCCTTTTGTTGTTGAGCAGGGTCTTCAAGAATAAAATAAGTCTTTTCGAAGCTCTTGGTTGGTGGCCTGACTAATTGTTGAAATTTTTATATGACTTCTGGGAGAATAGGTCCCTTAGCCAAAGGACATCTTCGCAATCGTTCTTATCTACCATCGCCACGACTTAAAAAGTGGGGATAGAACCAATATATACGGCCATGTGAATAGGTGTATAATGTTCGCTACATGGATGCTGAAGGTTGGAGTCAGTAGGGAGCAACTTCTCATTCTCATTGAATTCTTCAACGCCACGTGGCTTACAAAATAAGCGGTTTCCTCATAACTCCACCAATAAGGAAGTAATGGCTCATTCCCAATAAGCCCAATCTTCCCAGTTACACAATTCCCTTCAACTCTACATGTCGACATCAGATGCAAATGAGTCTTCGTAATGAAATGATATTTAGATCTAAAGTCATGACACAATTACGTATTAAGTGTAATCCAAAAAATATACGAGTATCTGGCACTTGCCTTCACATTATACGAACAGATAGATCATAGTCAGATGTTGTAATAGAAACTTCTCGCACTAAATCGTAATTTATTATCGTCAATTATGCAGATGTATCTACGAGAATACACGAGCTTGTAGTTATGTCTCAAATTTACAAACATCTGTTCGACATGATATGCCAGCTTCAACTGTGGAGTGCGGAGAAATGTGAGATTATGCAGAGGCATCGGGGAAATTACGAAATTACGAAATTACGAAATGTAATATTGTCAATCAAATGTCATAAGAAAATGCAATTACAACAATTTAAAAAGATACATAGATACAACCAAGTTGAGATACATTCCCAGACGGATGCCGTTTGTCGCCGCCTCTCTGTGGGTGTAACAAGTGCTGGTGAAGAATTCAGATATTCTTGAGAATGTTGGTTGATTAGTTCTGTGTGTACACAGGCATTAGGCAGGGGCAAGTGTTAATTACGGGATTATTTGTCAATTAGGGACTTGTAACCTCCGCTATAGGTTAGAAGTTCTTAATTAATTTATAGAGCGCTGTGCATTTGGATTTCTTCTGAATTTTCTGATGACATTGGTGGATATTAATCTGTTTGGCTTAAAATTTAAGAAATTTATTTTCTTAGATGTTTTGTTTGTTAAAGAATTCAGAGACTAGAGAGTCTGAAAAGGGTCTCGTCGGCAATGAGAATTTCTTCCAAAATTCAGGTTTAGAGAGTGGCAGTGCCATTCAAGAGACTCCTTTGGGTAAAGGGTGTATACCATCTGGTAAGGGTAAAATAAATAAAATATGTCGTGTGTTAGGATCACATCCTATGATGAAATAGGTTTTGCGTTCTTTATTTTTCCGCAACCTTTTTCCTTAGGTTGTCCTGAGGAATTGGTCCTACATGGTCATCATCCAAGTATGCCAAATCCAGGCGATAGTTAATCTCTTTTATTTGGCGCCGTGACATAAGGCCAGGCGTCATAGCCGGTGTTGGTCCCTTCTTCTCTGCCTATAGAGCTCAACGGCAGCTCTCGTCTTCACCTGCAGCTTAGCCTTGAAGGCCTCGTTCTTGACTACGAGCATCGTTCGGCATTCCTCGTCAAACCAGGGGTTTCTTGCTGGTGAGCGCGAGAATCGAGTGGTTAAAGGATATGCGTTGCGCGAAGGTCTTGGCGGTCTCTTGCGATTGCAGTCTTTCGACATTAAATTGTTTGCACATAATTTATGGATTGTTGTGGCGTGATGAATATCCGCATTCTTACCTTGGCTGCAACAAGGTGGTGCTCCGAGTCGGTGTTAGACCCTCAGAATGTATGGACATTAAAAAACTGGAGGCGTGCCACTTGCCTATCACAATGTGATCTATTGGTTGACCGTTCGTTGATCTGGAGACCGCCATGTCCCCTTATAGATATCGAGGTGAGGAAACCTTTTGCTGGGTATAGTGGCATTTCGTTCCATAGCGAAGTCAATTAGCCTAAGTCCGTTACCAGACGTGTTGTCGTGTAGGCTATGGTTTCCGACAATACTGCTAAAGATGTCTTCTCTTCCTACCTTTGCGTTCAAATCTCTAGGCACGATTTTAACGTCTTACTTCGGTAGTCGCTCATAGGTTTTGTCAAGGAGCCCATAGAAGCAGTCCTTACCTATCATCTTTTTCCTCCGTTGGGGCGTGAGCGCATATAAGGCTAATGTTGGCGAATTTGGCCTTGATGCGGATTATTACAATGCGTTCGCTAATGTCTTGGAAATATAAGACTTCTTGCCTAAGTCTTGCACTTATAACAAATCCGCATCCGAATAGTCGCTGTTTCTGCTCACTATAACACGGTCCGTAGTAGATGTCACAGTTTTTCATCCTCTTTTTGCCCGGCCCATCCCATCGTATTTCCTGGATGGCAGTAATGTCTGCTTTGTAGCAGTTTAGGGCTTCCGCTAGTTGTTGGCCTGCACCTCTCCTGTTTAATGTTCTAACATTCCATGTGCAGATACGAACGTCGTTGTCCTTTTTTCGTTTAGCCGTGTCGTCAATAATAAAATCAGTCCTCTCCGAGGCTTTTGGTTGCTTCGTAACCGTTAGATTTTTCCATGATTGGGTAGTTAACCCAAGGCACAACCCCCAACCTGAAGGGCCAGTTCCAATTTATTTGATACCCCTAGGACACGGGGTCATCAGTATCGACTGAGGAATTGAGAGCTGCCGTTGGCCTTTTGGTTCATCCGCCACTATCTCTGGGCCCAATTTATAACTTTGGTCTAATGACGCTTGGCCTTAAGTTACGGCACCCTTTCATTTCAATATTGACTGCGATAGTATCCTGATTTCTTTGATCAGAGAGAAGAAAGATATTTAAGAGCTCTTCGCAAGAACACATGATCTAGGTTTACTTTCAGATTATAAGCTGCCCTACGTAAAGAACGAATGTAGAGCAGTTTGTAATCTGGAATTCTGAGGTTATAGGCAGCCTAGGGCACTCGGAACTGAACTAAATCTTCTCCGTGTTTTGTTAGCAGGAGAAGAAAGGCGACGAAGTCGCTTTGGAGTTGTGAATGTTAATCTGCAAAAGTAGGTAGGCAGGTAGAAGTGGCGATTCAGCATGAACCCAAATAGCACTTATGTGCCTTTTTGCTACCAGTGCGACCTTTATTATGATTTTTGTGGATGTGAAACAGGCGGTCTCTAGTTCCAGACTATGAGGGTTAGAAAACGGATAAGAACTTTTCGAAGAATGGTTGGTCTAAAGCACGATATCTTGCTCCTGCGATGGCCTCACCACGCAGTCGCCACTGCTGTTATGTGTCTGTAGTTCGTTGCATTCATGTGCGAAGTACTGTGATGTCAATGTCAATGTCAATGTCAATGTCAATGTCAATGTCAATGTCAATGTCAATGTCAATGCTCCTGCTAGTGCCGGACATTTGCAAATGAAATGGGAAAGGGTTTTTCTATAATTTGTGTTCCCGCAACTGCGGCATTAGTGGTTGTATGGGATCGCAGTGTGCCTTGAGACTATCGCCGTAATTCTTGCGATATCTGGGCGGGTTCCATTAAGTAGATCGTTTGTTCTGTTCCTGTCGTAGGAAGGCCATATCTCCCTCGATATGACGAAATTTGTTAACCTTCTCCATTTGAAGTCGGCCTTCTTCAAGAAGTATGAGTGGATTTGGCCCTTGATTGCATCGAGCGGGATCATTGCCGCAAGTGAGCCATGAATAGCTGAGCCTTGCCTGGCCTTTCCGGTTCGTCTGCACGCTCGTTTCCTTCAGTGTCACTGTGCCCTGGAACCCAGAAAAAAGTTACCCTGAAGCGTTCGCTAAGGTGGGCAAGTTCGTTTCAGCATTCCTGTATCAGCTCGGAGGATATGGTAGTCGAGTTGATGCCCTTTATGGCCGCTTGACTATCTATGATGATGGCAATATTTTTCTTTTTCGTAGTGGAACGCCCCAGTTGCGTGCCAGACTCTCGGGAAGCCAGTAGTTCCACGTGGAATACGCTGTCGATATTGGGTAGGCAGTGTGGTACTGATATTTTCGATGATTCCGATTAGACTTCGGACCCCATATAATGGTTCATCTTAAGTCCGTTGGTGTAGACGACCGTGTCAAAATCTCTTACTATGTCGTTCGTGTTCCACAGAGCTTTGGTAGGAAAGCCTACGTGGAAGGATGCTGAAAAGCAGCACACCGAATTTCGGTGCCTACAAGAGAAAAGTGATTCTGCACTTCCTCAGGGCTTTGCGGACTTTTAGTCCAACTCCTAAGTTAAGACAATAGAATTACGAAAAAGGTCTGGGCCGGGGCTTGTGCACCATATTGGCAGACAATATGGTTTGACAGAAGATGTTCAGGCACCCAAAGGCTCAATCTGGATGGCGACCCTTGGGGCATATGCAACGAGTGCTCGTTACCCCGATTATAATTTAGTAGTAGTAGTACTAAAGGGTTTAAGGGTTTTTCAATAAGAGCGCTACAAAAGTCTTTTTTTAAATAAAACAAAAACGGTTTTAGATATCAATGAAAGTCTTTATTCCTGTATGGACTTCGATTTCTTTCGCATGGCCACCACGGGCACGCTTGCAGAAGTCCAGACGCTGAACCCAATTTTCGACGGTTTTCAAGCATAAATCGGCCGATACTGTTGCAATTTCACGTTCGACATTCCTACGAAGTTCATCAATCGTCGCTGGCTTGTTGGCATAGACCATAGACTTTACGTAGCCCCACAGAAAATAGTCTAACGGCGTCAAATCGCACGACCGAGGCGGCCAAGCGACTGGACCATTTCGTGAGATAACACGTTCTCCAAACTTGGTTTCCAATAAATTGATTGTGGCATTCGCTGTGTGGCTTGTGGGGCCGTCCTGTTAGACCCACATGTCCTCCAAATCCATATTATCCAATTGGGGCCAAAAATATTCGGTTATCATTGAACTGTGACGATTCCCATTCACAGTAACGTGCCGGTCTTGATCATCACGGAAGAAGTACGGCCCAATGACGCCGCCGGCTCAAAAACCGCACCAAATAGCACGACCTAGGCGGCCAAGCGACTGGACCATTTCATGAGATACCACGTTCTCCAAACATGGTTTCCAATAAATTGATTGTGGCATTCGCTGTATGGCTTGTGGCGCCGTCCTGTTAGAACCACATGTCCTCCAAGTCCATATGATCCAATTAAGGCCAAAAATACATGAACGGTAGCGATTCCCATTCACAGTAACGTGCCGGTCTTGATCATCACGGAAGAAGTACGGCCCAATGACGCCGCCGGCCCATAAACCACACCAAACCGTAATTTTTTCGGGATGCAATGATGACTCACGGAATACGTTTGGATTGCTGCCTGACCAACACCGCTATTTTGTTTATTGACGAAGCCATTCAGCCAGAAATGAGCGTCATCGCTGAAGATGATTTTTCGATGAAAATCCGAATCATTTTCAAGTTGTTGCTCAGTCCATTTCGCGAACATATGACGCTTCTGGTGGTCAAGCGGCGTCAGTTCTTGCGTCAATTTAATCTTGTAAGGATGTAGGCCAAGATCTTTTCGAAAAATTCGCCACAACGACGTCACAGAGATGCCCAACGTTTGAGAACGACGTCTGAGATACACATTTGGGCTTCTTCAACTGAAGCCTCAGCGGCAGCAATATTCTCGACACTACGGGCTCCTCTTTGTCTCACTGGCACGGGAACATTTTTTATTGTGACTGTGGATTCAAATTTTTCCACTAGACGCTCAATTATTGATCTGCTAGGACGATTATGACGACCATAAATTGGACGTAGCGCTCTTAACGTTGAGGCCACTGACTCCGAATTTCGGTTGTAAATTTTAATAATTTCGACTCGTTGTTGGATCGTATATCTTTCCATAATGAAATGGCAAACCTTACTGAAGAGAAATGTCAAAAGAGCGGCAAGAAATATGGCGTCGTTTGCTTTTGTAGCGTCCCTGTTGAAAAACCCGATAGTAGTAGTAGGCACTGGTCTCATCCGGCCTGTTATGCCTTGACAGAATAGTTGCCATGGAATATCCGACTTGCTATTCTATCATAATCGCATTGCCTGCCATTTGAACATCTACGTGATAGAATGGATAACCGAAACCTCAAGCCCTACTCGGTGGTGATCTGCCTCTAGCATAGCAAGTCGAATATCACATGCCAACTATTCTGGCAAGGCGTTGTAGGCTGTATAAGAACAAATCAATGCTTAACATGGGTTTCAAAAATAAGCACAATTGTCAAAGGGCTGTCAAACATTGTCCACTGATTGACGTTTACCCGTGGTAATCCGCCTCCTAATAAAAAAAAACATCCAACCATAAAGCCGTGTACAATAAGCACCTCCCTGCCGGCTTGGATCCTGCACAAACATGCCCTAGCTATAACAAAAAATTTAACAAGAAGTGGACAACAATAAAATGCTAAATAAAACTATTTCCACCTCAACGTCTTGAAAGTGCACTTCGCACAAGCCCATCCAACATCCGACAATAAAATCTTTAACAAGCTCAAACATTTGTGCGAAAGTGGATTTCCCTTCATATCCTGCGAGATACTTGAGTGTACACAAGTTCAAAAGAACCATCTTGGGACGGAACATTCTCTGTGCTACCTCACGAGTGATGTATCTTTTGCTTCTGAAAATTATGCTGATTTTCCCAGTAGCACTGGAATTGAATTTGTTGCCATCAAAGGACTCAAGTGTAAATGCTATTCTAGGTGGAATTGTTGTTTGCCCTTTGTGTGTGTGTGTGTGTGTGGATTTTCGAGAATATCTGCAAACCCATTTACTGTTTTCTTTGGAATCCAAATTTCTCTTGGAAAACTAATAGATATTCCTCCGCTACATGAATATATGAATTCATCTTCCCAATTTGAAATAACAACACTAATCCTTCCCTAAATGCTTTTTGATAAGGGGTCTCTGAGATTTGTAACGAAATCCTTGATTCATAATATCAAACAGCAAAGGACACAGGGGACTAATGACCCTTTTGATCCACAAATATTTACCCCATATAACTACATCCGGGGACGCCTATACGAGGATATAATTAGTCTCCAAGATGAATGTTCCCTTAATGCCTTCCCTAAAGGATACTCAACCGGGCTTAACTCAACCAAATGGCAATTGCGACTTCCACGTAATTAAATAATTGGATTCCGTCTCCCCCTGTCGGAGATTTATTATTGTGACGCAAGGTGAGGTAAATCCCAGTGAAGCACTCCTACTTGCTATTGCTATAGCGGATAACGAAAACCACCCTGCCGCGTTGTTCAAATGGACTCGTACAAAATATGCACCCGGCTCTGAGAAATTCAAACATTTGTGTCCTCTCGTGTCCTGTAATCCACAGAGCACACAGTTCATTATTCGAACTCTAATGAGAGGGTGTACCACAAAATTTATACGCGGCATACATGCACTTTGAGAACGGCTAAATCAAATTCACATTTAGCCGCCCTCAAAGGGGAATAGTCCAAGATCGACGAGGCGCACATGAGTCCTGAGTCACTGCACCACCCCTTAAGAAATTATATACACATCAGCACTAGAGTGGACTTTATACGATATACAGAGCCGGTGTATATGTTATCCTCGCTTTCGATAACCCGCCCATGTTGCATGTCCTTCCGAAGGAACAAGTAGAACAAAAAATAATAATATTACCAGCAGATTGGATTTCGGGGGTGGACATCATGTACTCTCCTATAAAAAAAGGATATAAACCGAATGAGTGTACGGTCTGTTGCCGTTGTGTTTGATCCCGATTTACAGATGGCAATTTCGATTATGAACTGCATTCGTCGTTTTTTTTTTTTTCTTTGTTTCTGTTCCTGCGAGTAGAGTTATAGTCCCCTTTGGGGTGCAGCGGACGATCAGGCATATAAAATCAAACGACCGTTGGGTCGTTGGCAGTTCTGCTCAAAAAAAAAAAAAAACTTACGCCCAGAGTGGTGTGTCCTTGTGTCTATGACACCCGGGATGTCGAGGTAATAAAGTTCTGTTTATATTCACCATGACATGATGGAAATTATAAGGCTGCTAGTACGTGGATGATAAGGACGACCTATAAAATAAAAGTTTAGTGTGAAAGGTGGTGGCATATTCGCCATTTGTTTTTTTTGGGATCTCTATCGATTGGACGTCAAATGATTTAGGGAAGGTTATGAGCTGTAACGTTGATGAGGATAGCTCGATGCATGTCCTCAAATGACCTACATCCGTAATTGTTGGGTGATATTTAAAAAGAAACACACAGGTGTCAGAAATATAGCACCGATTTTTAAAGCGAACGGTTCAAGAAAACGGGCATGCTTTACAGAAGTCGTTGGGGTTTATTAGGGGCCACTTGCATTTATTCAACCATCCAATGTCTAAATTACACCAGGTAGTAGGCGTACTTACAGAATCTTAAGAGATTTCCCTCCGATTCCTTAGGAGGTATGTTGTAGCAACATTTTTGGTAGAATCAATATTTGCTGTCAAAAAACAGTTTCCTTACTTCGCAGCTTTTAATGTTGCTAAATTCTTCTTACGATACATACAATGTAACCACTGTTGCCTTTAAGCACAGAAGGTAAAAAGATAAACAAATTTGTGTCCCTAATTTTTGAAACCTTGAGTTTTCACCTACCAACTCCGACTTTCAACCCTCCCGTGGCGACCGCTCAGTGTCTAGTACGCTGATGTTTGATAGGCTGTCAATGCCTGGGTAAAGTCTTTGCGGCAGCCGATGTGAGTGGGCGAAAGATGTGTACCCACACTAATGCACGTATTCCATTTCCAGGAAGCAGCGGAAGAACCTCCAGGATGTAGCCGATGGTGGCTTATCCAATCCCAGTTAGGATGGACAAGGTGAATAACCAAAATGAAGTGCTTCAATATATTCGGACAACAGGTCATCTAGGAATCTCAAAAGTAGGTCAGGTCAGGCCAGATCCCTTGAACTGAGATAGTAATTGATGAGCTGAGAGGCCAACGGGCAGCTCTCAATAGCGTAGTGGATACGTAAGGAACCGGCTGAGGGTTGTGGTTTTAACGAAAAATGTTGCCACTAAGCAACCAAGAGCAACCAAGAAAACACAGATTTGATTGTGAACGACCATGCTAAACGGACACCGAGTTTTTTTTAGGATATGAAAGAATGACTGTTTCACGATGCTGACGAACAATCTCCCGCTGGCAAGCTGCCATAAATGATGGCCTTCTCGCCGAGCTTTTTATAACTGCCGCAGATGATATGGTAACTAAGACTAACCAATTTATAAGCGAAAATTGGTCGGATTATGGTACGCCTAAAGAATAAAAGATCAGCTGACCCACAAAAATTAAGACCATCTAAGCTACGTCAACGGTCTTCTCAACATCGCCTACAAGATACTATCGTACGTATTATGTGGCCGCCTGAAAACGTTAACCAACATCCTTATCGGAACTTATCAGTGTGGTTGTTAGGCAAAAAAAAGTCCTCGGCAGATCCCCAAATCCCCTAATCGATATTTTCAAATCGATGTCTACGACCCATTCAGCGATTTCAAAGCCGCATACGACAGCATTTACAGAGACGAACTATACATAGCCATGTCAAGTTTTGGTATACTGCCCAAACTCGTCCGTCTGTGTAGGATGACGATAAAGCATTCTCGCTGCTCCATCAAGGTCGGAAACGACCTTACCGGCACATTCGATGCCAAAAAAGGTTTTTAGCAAGCCGATGCTCACTTACTTACTCAAGTGGCGCTACAGTTCGGAATAAACTTGCGCATCACACAAAATGCAAGTTAGCTAAGGACCGGCCTAATTGGAGAAGCCCGGTCCATAGCAAACTGCCTCCAGTTTCGCACTCCAAGTTCGTTGAGGTCGGTTTTTACATGTGCGCGCTATTTCAGACGAGGTCTTCCTCTACTGCGTCTGACGTCTGGCTGGGAATCGAACAATCTGTGAGGTGGAGCATTGGTGTCCATTAGTTGGTGTTTAGTTTTACAGGTATAAAACTTCATATTGAAATAAAACACAAGAAAGTCGTTACAATTTCCATCAATTTGGCTTTGTTAGGACAATTTTAGGCCATTAAAGCTAAAATATGATTTTGGGCATGTAGTCGCGGCTGGTTTGAAAAAAGCCAAGTCTAGAGGTTTATTTTTCAAACACTTTTTCGAAAATTTTGGGCCGTATGTCGGCAATAATGCAGCGAATGTTGGCTTCCAAGTCCCCCAACGTTTCTGGTTTGTTGGCGTAGACGAGTGACCTCACGTATCCCCCAAAGAAATTAACCCAGTGGTGTCAAATCACACGATCTTGGTGGCCAATTGACAGGTCCATTCCGTGAAATTATACGCTCATCGAATGATTCCTTCAATAAATGAATTGTGACGGGCGCTGTGTGTCATGTAGCGCCGTCTTGTTGGAACCACATCTCATGCCCATTCATGCCATCCAATTTGGGAACAAAAAAATCGGTTATCATGCCTCTATGCCGGTCTCCATTAACGGTAACTGACTCTCCATCATTATTTCGGAAGTAGTATGGCCACAAGCCCATGGAGCACACCAAACAGTCAGTTTTTGTGGATGTAATGGCGTCTCAAGGGTCTCATGAGGATTCTCTTCACCCCAAATGCGGCAATTTTGCTTGTTGACGTAGCCATTCAACCACAAACGAGCCTCATCACTGAACAAAATTTTGCGATGAAAATCAGCATCGAAGTTCATCTCATTTTAGGCCCATGCACCAAAATCACGACGCATTGCATGGTCTCACGGCTTTAATTCTTGCACAAGCTGGATCTTGTATGTTCGTAAGCCAAGATCTTTTAGCTCCAATTATTGTGCACGTTAGCGAATCGATTCATTCGGGTACTCTTCGACACTTTGCTCTACAGCGGCAATTGTTCCGTCGGTGCTCTCTGTTCGAGTAACGAGTAAACATAGTGCGAAAACGATCCATGGTTACCGAATGATGGACGATTATGTCGACCATAAAATGGGCGGAGTTTGCGGCAAACTTTGCGAACTGAACGAACCATTATGTTCGAGATAAATTTTGCACGATTTGCAAGCGTTGCTCATTTGTCAACCTGTTCATGATGAAATGGCAAACCAAACCGAACATGATTGACATTAGAGTTTCCCAATTTGACCACCAGATGTCAGTTTTATCTCTATTCGAAAAACCAACCTCTAAAAACAAGACCACTTATATGAGGATTTTTTTTAATCAGGGACATGTCGCTGTAAAGATCGTATAGTTCTGGGTTGAATCTTTGCCTCCATAGCTGGTCAACGCAAACGAGGCCCAAGATTTCTCGAAGAATTTTCCTTTCGAATCAACCGAGAATTTTTTCATCCGCTTTTGAGACGGTCCAAGCTATAGCGTCGTAGAGCAGGACTGGGATGATCAGGGTCTTATATAAGATCACCTTAGTAGTTCGAGTGAGGGCTTTACTACTGAATTGCCTTCTTAGCCCGAAGAAACAGCGGTTGACAAGATGAATTCTTCGTTTAATTTCTGACGAGATGTTGTTGTCAGAATTGATACCGGAGGCGAGGAAGAGAAAGTCCCTTACTGCCTCCAAGTACCAATCTACCAATGGTGACGTTCTGTCCAATTCGTCGATGTTGTGTGTCCTTTCGTGTTGACAGCCTCTACTTAGTCTTACCCTCCATTTACGGCTAAACCCATTTTTTCCGCTTCCTTCTCTATACTAGCAAACGTGACAATGATGTCAATATCGTCGGCGTATGCTAGTAGTTGTACAGATTTTTGGAAAATTGTGCCTCTGGTGTTGGCTCGTGAGTTTTGCACAGTCCTCTCAAGAATCAGATTGAAGAAGTCACATGACAGCACATCGCCTTGCCTAAATCCTTTTTTGGTATCGAATGTGTCGGTGTGGTCGTTTCCGACCCTGATGAAGCAGCGAGAATTCTCCATCGTCATCCTACACAAATGGACGAGTTTGGGCGGTATACCAAAACTAGACATGGCTCTGTATAGTTCGTCTCTATAAATGCTGTCGTGTGCAGCTTTGAAATCGATGAATATGTGGTGGGTATCGTTTTTGACTTTTTGGTTTTTTTTTCAGGATCTGCCGAATTATGTAGATTTGATCAGTTGTGGACTTTCCTGGCTAAAACCACACTGATAAGGTTGTTGTTAAGTGGTTTAAGGCTTCACGTAATATATAAGATTGGATCTTGAAGGCGATGTCGAGGAGACTTATGCTTCTGTAGTTGGCGAAGTTCAGATGGTCCTCTTTTTTGTGCATCTTCAGGCGTACTGTCATCCGACCAGATTTAGCTTATGAATTGGTGGACGTTACTTACCAAGTAATCTCCGCCGGCTTAATAAAACTCGGCGGGAAGGCCGTCATTTCGGGATGCCTTGTCAAGCTTGAGTTTAGATATTGCTATCCTAACTTTACTTAGATCGGAAAGTAGTTTTCGCTGTCGTCGCCAATATTGAAGGGTTCGTTCTTCCTGACAGCGGAATGTTGTTCGTCATCGCCGTTTAACAGTCTGCAGAAGTGGTTCTTCCATATCCTACGATATTTCCTTGTTCATTTCGACAGGATTCTGTTTGAGCCTTACGTTCAATCTCCTTGGCTTTGACGTTTTACACTTTGATAGAACTTGCGAACATCTTGCCGGGAGTGACACCGTTCTATATCCTCGATAGCATGCTTTTCTTGGTTTTTTTTTTTAGTTTTTGAAAATCCGATGTTCCTTGCTCCTGCATTACCATCTTTAATATATAGAGCTCAATGGCACCTCTCATCTTCACCTGTAGCTTTGCCTTTTATTCCTCGTTTTTGGATGCGAACGTCCGTCGGCAGTCTTCATATAACCAAACGTTTCTTTCTGGTGGGCACATGATCTTAGCACATTAGTTGCAGATGATCAAATGGGTTGTTGGCATCGTTGCTTCTTCGACATTCAATACTGAACTTGGCGGTTTTTTTTCCCGCAGTCCGCATTCTTTCCTTGGCAGCAACAAGGTAGGTGTCCGAGTCGATGTTAGCCCCTTGGAACGTTCGAGTGCGCTTTTTTTTTGGCTCTGCTACTGTGGGTAGGCTCACCGTGAGATAAGAGCCGTAAGACCGTAAGGCTCTTATCTCGCGGTGTATGCATACTTTGTGTTAAAATCTTTTAGCACGATTTAACCATACTACTTCGGTAGTCGCTTATAAGGTTTGTCAAGGTGCTCGTTGAAGCAATCTTTATTTATATCGTGCTATTTCCTCCGCCGGGGCGTGAGCGCATATTAGGCTTATGTTGTAGAATTTGGCATTAACGCAGATTGTTACAATGCGTGTGCTAATATCTTGAAAGCATAAGACTTCTTGCCTAACGCTGGCACTTTTAACAAATCCCCATGCAAATGGTCGCTGTTTCTGCTCACTATACCACGGACCTTAGGTAGAAGATATCACAGTTTTTCATCCTCTTTTTTCCCGTCGTTTAACCAAAGCACAACACCTCACCTGTAGGGCCAGCTTTGATTTGTTAGATATCTAGGGCATGGGATTCTCGGTATCCACTACGGGGTTGAGTGCTGCCGTTGTGATCTCAGCTCTTTAGCCACCATCTCTGTTCAACGGGCCTGACTATCCCCTGAAATTCTTAGATAACGTGTTGTCCAAATTTGTCGAAGCAGCTCAAATGGGTTGATAGGTTGTTTACTTTGTCTATCCTCACTGGGACTGTAGACGCCACTGTTGACTACATCTTGGGCATTCTTCCGCTGCCGCATAGGAAGGATTTTTTTTTATTAGGGGACCGTACCCATAGGAAGTTTTGGTCCATGAGTGGTGATTTATTTCCTATCTACCCCATATATCTGCAGGGGGTTCCTCTATCCGCCACCCATCGTCGAAGACGCGTCTAATGGGATACTAGCAACTCCACAAGCGGAGTTAACTAGAACCAAAGAGTATAGAACTACATAGAGGAAGCATCACAGCTAAACATTTTCTAGCCAAAGGGGAAATTTCGTAGACCGTATGCTGCGGCAAGGCTGTTGTTTGATGGTGGAGTAGCAACGTGAACACTGGGGTATCAATGCCAGTACCCCGCATAAAAACAACTTTCCTTGTATGAGATGCGCACTCTATGTAGTTCTATACTCTCTGCTAGAACTAAAAAATGTCCTCAACACACAAAACCCACAAATTTTATAAGACCAACATCACCCCAGTATTAGCAAAGAGTTGAGCAATGACGATTTGCTTCCTAATTATCCTTAACATTCAAAATCCGCTTGTTGTAGTCATATCCCCCTAATAAGGAAAGCGTTAGCCTTGAAAAGAAACCCTTTCGACATCACATCAATGAGTCTACTCCTGTCGTGCAAGAGAAATACCAAATCACACCCCCCGGATGATGGCATTATTCCACCACCTTCACAGCCTTACCGCGGTGCACCCTCCAGCCCCCGGAACATGAATAATTGGAGAAAATTTAATCACATAAAACGGAACGACTCAGAAGCCTTGAACAAAAAGGAAACAAAAAATGATAAAGCAAACATCAAACCATAAATTCATGCTTCAATGTCTGCACACAGTGTCTTCCACCTCCAAGATTGTTGTACCTAACCCTGGTCTCCGCCTCCATCCTCGAGCGCCTTATGCTCCGCACAATTGCTTTCGCATTAATGGGATCAACAGCCCCATTGATTTTTTTCCTCCTCTTTGTGTCCTTGTTCTTATATTTTTTTTCCGCCAAAAGAAATACGAATGCTAACCTTGTAAAAGTAAATACTCTTCTGGTTCCAGTTTCAGCCCTGCCAAGGGATGATGATATCCTTCGTATGGACACATATCCCAGCGCCATCCACATGGACAAAGTTCTCCACACAACATCAGACAAACAACAGAAAAAAAAAACCCGGGAAGGATATGGGAACGACATAAAAATATCCAACACCGAATGAATTATTCAGGCTTGGGTTGGGCTATAAAAGATTTTGGGAAATGCACACATTGGCGGGATTATGGGGGTTGGTGAGGCGGCCGGCGCGGCGATGCTACGCATGAAATGGGATTTGGCAGGTCGTAAATGGAGAAAATTACATTTGAAGTGAATTGAGGAATTGTAAGCAGCAGCATGTCCCGAGGGACTGAAAGCGAACCCGGGTCTCTGTAGCCTTCAATTAGAGGCTTTCAGATAATGAATGTTATTTTATTGTTTGTTGCGGGGGGGGGGTCTAGAAGGCGGCACAGCGTTATAAATTTTTAATTTTAATTATATTTTCAGTTGGTTTCGTTTTTGAAAAAAAGGACCGCAAGGCGGTGGACACACGTGCTACCAAAACGTGACTCTTCATTGTTGGCAAGTGACAAGGATTGCCATGCCGTTGGCTAGGATACTTGTTATAATTATTTTTCAGTAGCGGTGAGGTAGGTTAGCACAATTTCTTTGTTGAGAATTGTTTTCGATTTTTTTGAAGACACAAAATATTTGACTATGGAGGTGTAACTTTATTCAAAACATTTTAAAAGGCTTCTGTATAATTCTATTGCGGATTAATGCCAAATTTGGTAGACACTGAACTCGCCCGCTTTAAAAATGTGTTTACCTTCTGTTCACTCCCACCGGAAACTGGTCTAATCCAACCAAATTTGGCTTAAGGCCTTATCGGAATGGCTGCAGTGGAATATCCTCTCCAATTGGTCAAAGCACGGGCGTGGATGTTATATTAGGCGTTTTAGCTTCGGGGATACTACTTATTCATGTGGGATTAGGAAACAACCAAGTGCCTCTGAAAGGACTGATTTCAATGTGCTTAACGAAAACAGGACATCGACGTTAAGCTAAGGGAAAAATAGCGTTGCGAAATGGCCGAAGTAAGATTTTATAATCGTGATGGAGAATTTTGTAATGACTCGGTAGGAAAAGAGGAAATGTTCAGCAGAGGTCTCGAAAACAAAGCCTACATACTACCATTTCTATGCAACGGACTTGCGGAACGAAAGGACAATACTGCGAGAATATGAAACGTATAAATACTGCAATAGTAACGTCGCACTCGAAAGCATATTTCCAGTGTCTAATGTCGATGACGAATGAAGATCTTTTCAAATAACAAAAGCGCGCCCTATGCTCCTCACAATTGCTTTCGCATTAATGGGATCAACAGCCCCATTGATTTTTTTCCTCCTCTTTGTGTTATTGTTCCAAAAGAGCGACTTACTACTAAATTTTCGTTTAAGGACAAAAAACAGTTCTTGGCAAGAGTATGTTAGGTAGGGTTAGGTTACTAATGTCTGAAAACATAGCCTACACGACAACACGTCTGGCAACGGACTTCGTCTAATTGACTTCGCAACGGAACGAAATGCCACTACGGCCAGCACACAGTTTCTCACCTCGATATCCATTAGACATGGCGGTCTCCAGATCAACGAACGGTCAATCAACTTGATCACATTGCGATAGACAAGAGAAACGCAACCAGTAATTTGGATGTCCAAACATTCCGACT
The DNA here is from genome assembly GCA_949824845.1 of Rhingia rostrata. Classification (NCBI taxonomy): domain Eukaryota; kingdom Metazoa; phylum Arthropoda; class Insecta; order Diptera; family Syrphidae; genus Rhingia; species Rhingia rostrata. The sequence goes on along the minus strand of OX463758.1, from coordinate 72,093,097 downwards.
CCTTGCAGCAAAAGTAAGAGCGCGGATATCCACCACCCCACAACAATCCAGAAATACTGAGAAAAAATTTAGTGTCGCAAGACTGCAATCGCATAAGACCGCGAAGGCCTACGCTCAATGCGAGTCCCTTAACCTCTCGATTGACACCATACCACCAGAATTGAATGTTGAAGAACAATGGCAACGATTCCAACCAGCCTTTAGTCAGCCGCAGCTGATGTGCTAGGTCTCTCACGCCCACCAGCGAGAAATCCCTGGTTTGATGAGGAATGTCGACAGATGATCGCAGCCAAGAACGAGGCCTACAAGGCTAAGCTGCAGGTGTAGACGAGAGCTGCCGTTGAGTTCTATAGACAGAGAAGAAGGGGAGAACACCGGGTTTCCAAAAAGAAGAAAAAAGATCAAGAAAAGTTCTTTCTATAGAGGATATAGATAGGTTCCACTCCAGGAACGATGTTCGCAAGTCTTACCAAAGCTTTAAACGTCAAAGCCAAGGATACAAGGCTCGAACAGCATTCTGTCGAGATGAACAAGGAAATATCGTAGTTGAGACACAGTCGATGCTTGGAATGTGGAAGAACCACTTCTGCAGACTGTTAAACAGCGATGACGAACAACATTCCGCTGTCAGGCAGAACGAACCATCAATATTGGCAATGACAGCGAAAGCTGCCAACCGCCCGACCTGAGTGAAGTAAAGCAATATCCAAACTGAAGCTTAAAAAGGCTTCCGACAATGACGGCCTTCTCACTGAGCTTCCTAAAGACGGTGGAGATGACTTGGTAAGTAACATCCACCAACTCGTAAGCCAAATCTGGTCGGAAGAATGTATGCCTAAAGAATGGTATCTCAACTACAGAGGCATAAGTCTCCTCAACATCGCCTACAAAATCCTATCTGCCGTAATATGTGAACGCCTGAAACCGTTTACCAACAACCTGAACGGCCCTTATCAGTCTAGTTTCAGGCCAGGAAAGTCCACAACCGATCCAATTTTCACACTTCGGCAGATCCTGGAAAAACCCCAAAAAGTCCAAATCGATACCCACCACCTATTCATCAATTTCAAAGCCGCATACGACAGCATTTATAGAGACGAACTATACAGAGCCATGTCTAGTTTTGGTATACCGCCCAAACTCGTCCGTTTGTGTAGGATGACGATGGAGAATTCTCGCTGCTCCATCAGGGTCGGAATCGTCCTCACTGACACATTTGATACCAAAAAAGGATTTAGGCAAGGCGATGCGCTGTCATGTGCCTTCTTCAATCTGATTCTTGAGAGGATTGTGCAAAAATTTACGAGCCAACACCAGAGGCACAATTTTCCAAAAATCAGTGCAACTGTTAGCATCCCCCGACGATATTGACATCATTGGAAGGACTCCACGTAATGTCATAGCCACGTTTGCTAGTAAAGAGAAGGAAGCGGCAAAAATGGGTTTACCAACAATTTAGAGACAGCAAATATGCTGTCACTACAAAAGGTCAAGCAACGTCGACAAATTTGATAGAACGTCACCATTGACAGATATAACTTTGTGGCAGCTCGGGACTTTTTCTACATCGGCTCCGCTATTAACTTTGACAACATCTCAACAGAAATTAAACGAAGAAATAATCCTGCCAACCGCTGGAAATGGACGTTTCAGATGGCTAGGACATGTAGAACGAATAGACAACAATACTTCGGCTCGTAGAGTCTTAAATTCCCAGCCAGACTCGGACGCAGTAGAGGAAACCTTCTCCTCAGTTGGCGCTCACAAGTAGAAACCGACCTCAACCAACTTAGAATGCGCAACTGGAGGCAGTTAGCTAAGACCCGGGCTAATTGGAGAGACATGTTGTTTGAGGACCAGGCTCATTCTGGACTGTAGCGCAAACTTGACATGTGACGTTGGGCCAAATTATGAGTATTCTGTGATATTAGCCTGTCGACGACATTTATTTTCCATCTGTAAGCGACTGCAAGAGACATGACTTGTAAGGGAATTTTCATAACTGTATGAACACACATATGAACATATGTATATACATAGAGCACAGTCAAAGTAAGTACGCATCCTAATACTGTGTCCGGACTGTTAAGGTGACATTTTGAAGGTAAATAAATAATAAAAATAAATTTGTGGCGCAACAAGCTCGTTAGTACCCAGGACCTAGCTTTTTTTCTCACAACCATTCATTCAACCACGATGGCAGGACCTCCTGTTTTGTGCCGAATCCGAACGGCTTAGTTGAGCTAAGCTTTTCACGACAATTGATTCTACTCAGAAGATGATTTGTCAGATCATTACGAGAGGAGGGCCAGTGAAAACTCATTTAGGTGATTTTCGTACCTTCCGCGCGGCAGTTCATCGCATAAACCATCGCTCCACTAAGCCTGAAATTTTGAAGGTGTCTAAAATAAAAAGGTGTCCGTCCTACTGAACTTTCCGGAATAGCGAGGCTGTAATGAACTTGAAAAAAAAACATTACAGTTGCGGCCACTTGCAAAAGTTATATCATCTGCGACAGGGCATTACACGTTGACTCGCCCTATATCTAGCAAATCTAAATTTAAATAATTCCATCAGGAGAAAACCCAATTCGACATAAATCACAAATAATAAACCCCCGTTTCAATATTTTAAAAATATACTTCCATGGAAAAATCCCCCATTGCCAAAAAAAAATGGAACTTGCGATAAATCTATGTCAAGTCAACATCCCCTAACCAAAAAAAAAGGACGAAAAAAAAGATCCTTCAACATGTTCATTCTCGAAAGAAAATTGGAAATGTGCAATATTGGATATTGCTTCGCTTCTGGTAGCTCCAGAAAATATTACACCCTTCCCATTGGAATTCTTTGAGAAGGACTCAGCGCCCACCCATGTGCCACCCACTCACACAGAAGTGAGAATCAAAATTAAACTCCATTGACCCCTTGGACAATCGTTCATTCCTTTCAGTTGGCAATATTTATAGCTCGGACTGGCGTTCGAATTGTTGCATCCCATGTCCCCCACCCAGCCAGGGCCATATGGCATCCATTCACTTCCTACAACCAGCCAAGGAAACAATTAAAATACAAAAGTTGACTTTAAAATTTAAAAGTCCTGCTGTAATGGGAGCTTTTGTTGTTGTTGTTGTATTCACATGACAAAGGATGGGTATCATGGAAGAAAGGGACATCCACCACGAGTAATTCAACATAAATACTTTTGTCTGCGAAACAATAGACCGACACAGTCCAGGAGAGATCCTTTGGAAATTCCTTCGCTTCGTTACATTGCAGCAACAACGATTAAGTGTGTCGCCCCGTCGTATCCATAGTCGTCATCGCGTACAAACTGTTGCTATCGGCTGTGGTCGGGTACCAAAGGACGGAGGATAAAGCTTTTAATGTTCCCCTCGACAGAAAGCGATATGAATTATCCACCAGTGGAACAATTGCGATTGCAGGGATGCGCTCAGTTTGGCCGCCGAACAAAAACCGTACAAGTTATCATCATCAACAAAAAGGTTAGAGAATGAAATACTTTTACGCAAATTAATTGTAAAAGATACTGAGAGACGATGCAGATGGGATGAGGACGAGAGGTTGGAGCTACAGCACGAGGGAATAGCATTTGTGTTGCAATCGTCTGCCATTGTCCGTGGAAGTGTTGTCTTGAGTGAGCAAATAATGAACATGAACACCTAAAGCATCTTCTGGCTATGAGCGGTATACTCAAATGTGTGGTTTTAGTGAGGGGGAAATAGGTTCCTCTACTAGGTTAAAGCGTAGTAAGTGGCTGAGTAACAGTTTATCCTCTTGTCCATTAAATTCTGAAAATTTAGGAATGCTTGTGCAAAAATGCTGAAAACTCTTCAATAAGGCCTCTTTGAAGCCAAGGCTCTGAAAAATCCTATCTTCTAGTCCAACTGCTCGTAGTTATCTCAAAAAAGCAGATGGCACTTGGGAAACTTCATGCAGGGAATCCTCACAGCTACTATGGACATCAATTTGCCAGGTAGCTCCACTGAAGCTTTCCAAGACGATATCAATAGAGATTATCTACTTGGCCACTAACTCCCGCAGTCTTAACACAAAAGATATAATTCCTTGGGAGTACACAGTTAAATCTTCAAATCAGCGGTACCAGACTGCATTGTAGCAGCCGAGCTGAAAAGCACTCTGGATCTCATCATACCATGGGTGGGAGCAATCCTAAAATTCTGCATCGGGCTGGTTTATATTCCTAAGGTATAGAGGGAAGTAAATGTTGTATTCATACCTCAATCTGGTAAAAGTTCTCACGGCAATTCGAAAGACCTGAGACAGATCAGCTTAACCTTCAGTCCTTCGAAAAACCTTGAAAAAAAAAAACACAAATTGTTGGCGCAACAGGCTCGTTAGTACCCAGGGACCAGACGGCATTGTACCAGCCAAACTGAAAAGCACTCTGGGTCTCATCATACCATGGGTGGAAGCTATCCACAAGGATTGCATCGGGCTAGTTTACATTCTTAAGGTATGGCGGAAAGTTGTATTCATACCCAAATCTGGTAAAAGTTCTCACGTCAATCCGAAAGACCTGAAACAGATCAGCTTAATCTTCAGTCCTTCGTAAAACCTTGAAAACAAAACAAAAACACAAATTGTTGGCGCAACAGGCTCGTTAATACCAAGGGCCAAGCTTCTCACAACTTTTCATGTGTGTTTTCATGATACACGATGGCGGGTACTGTTGTATGCCGAGTCTGAAGCTTTGAGATAAGCTTTCCTAGACAATTAATACTACTCGGATGGTTTGTCAGATCATCACGAGAACACTACAAACAAGAAACAGGTCCAGGTGAAAACTGATTTAGGTGTTACTATGGCTGGGAATTGAACCAAGACCTTCTGTTTGGTAGCTAATCGACGGTGCAACTGATCCCGTCTGATCATACCTGAAGAACACTTGTAGTACTACAAACACGAACAATTAGGAATACCAAGGGTCTTGGAAGTGGCTTTCATCGGCCACCCTGTACTAAGCTTATATCTCTGGAAATGTAAGACAAATCAAAAGCCATTGCATCGGTAAGAGTAAGGCTAGAACAATCCGGATGATTGTCAGACGGAGAAAGTCACGCAGTATTCAATGTTTAACCTAGTCATCCGAATGACAACCTGTCCCGATCATCCGGCCCGAATAGACAAGGCGATTGATTACATGGGCATCTGAATAACTAGTCTGGAAGATCCAAAACACAGCATCATCTCATACCGTTGGTCATCCAAATGACAATCCGGATGATAACTGGATAACTGGCTATTACTCGGAATGACGACTTTGAAACAACTGCAGTCATCAGGATGACTATTGGACTTGGCTTAAGAACTCTGCAATATCTTCAGGATAAACTTCAGATCCATGTATATCGTCAAGTTAGTCAGGTTAAGGCTGACCACTGACTTTGATATGGTGGAATGGCTTAAGGAATCTCGGTTAACAACGTGTATATTCCTGGAACCCATTGCGGACCTAAAGAAATACCCCAGCGATCCAGAAAATAAAATGTGATCGGGGAAACTAGGTGGTTGGGTGTTGTAGAATGAGGGTAACCTCTGATTGACTTTAACTTGGCAATGCCCAGTGGTTGTAACTCTGACTACACACAATGTGCCTATTTTCAACCTCAAAGTGATAACCATCGGGTACTGGTCTCATCCAACCGGATTTGACTTGTCGATAACACGACGAAAACAGGTTAGCATGGCACGGAATGAATACCCAGGCTGCTCTCCCAGGCGAACATAGACAAGCTGCTTCGATATATTCGGACAACAGGTTGTCTAGAAATTTCCAGGGTAAGTCAGGCCCTTGAACAGAGATGGTGGCGGATGAACTGAAAGGTCAACGGCAGCGCTCAACCCTGTAGTGGATACTGATTGACACGTGTCCTAGGGGCATCTAATAAATTGGAACTGGCCCTCCAGGATGGGGGCTGTGCTTTGGGTTATAGTGTGGATGTGTTATAAGTGCCAGACTTAGGCAAGAAGTCTTCTGATTCCAAGACATTAGCGAACGCATTACAACAATCCGCAGGTAGGCCTAATTCGCCATCATAAGCCCTATATGCGCTCACGCCCCAACGGAAGAAAAAGGTGATATAGGTAAGGATTGCTTCTATGAGCTTCTTGACAAAAACTATGAGCGACTACCGAAGTGCGATCGAAATCGAGCTGGGAGATTTTAACGCTAAGGTAGGAAGAGAAGACATCTTTACCCGTATGGTGGGAATACATAGCCTACACGACAAACACGTTTGGTAACGCACATGGTTTCCTAACCTCGACATCCATAGGGGGACAGATCAACAAACGGTCTAGCAAATTCATCATATTGCGATAGACAAGAGGCACGCATGCAGTATTTTGAATATCCGAACATTCCGAGAAGCTAAAATCGACTCGGACCACTAGCTTGTTGCAGCCAAGGTAAGAATATCCGCATTCTTACCTTAGCTGCAACAAGGTAACACTACAAGGCAACACTACGCTACAACAATCCAGAAATACTGTGAAAAAATTTCGTGTCGAAGGATTGCAATCGCAAAAGACCCCAAAGAGCTTCGCACAACGCCTATCCCTTAACCTCTCAATTAACACCATACCACCGGCATCGAATGTCGAAGAACAATGGCAACGATGCCAAAAAGCCATTAGATCAGCCGCAACTGATGTGCTAGGTCTCTCACGCCCACCAGCGAGAAATCCCTAGTTTGATGAGGAATGTCGACAGATGATCGCAGCCAAGAACGAGGACTACAAGACTAAGCTGCAGCTAAAGACGGGAGCTGCCATTGAGCTCTATAGGCAGAGAAGAAGGGAAGAACACCGGCCTTTCAGAAAGAAGAAAGAGGATACAGAGAGGTGCCACTCAATGAACGATGTTCGCAAGTCTTACCAAAGTGTGAAACGTCAAAGCCAAGGATACAAGGCTCGAACAGAATCCTGTCGAGATGAACAAGGAAAGTCTTACCAAAGTGTGAAACGTCAAAGCCAAGGATACAAGGCTCGAACAGAATCCTGTCGAGATGAAGAAGAAAATATCGTAGTTGAGACACAGTTGAAGCTAAAGATATGGAAGCATCACTTCTGCAGACTGTTAAACGGCGATAACGAACAACATTCCCCAACATTCAATATTTTCAACGGCAGAAAAAACCAGACCTGAATGAAGTAAGGATAGCAATAGCTGAACTCAAGCTCAACAAGGCATCCCGAAATGACGGCCTTCTCACCGAGTTTTACGTATAATACCGGGAAAGATGAATTGGTAAGTAACACCCACCAACTCATAAGCCAAATCTGAGCAGAGGAAAGCATGTCGAAGAATGGAACCTCAGCATTATCTGCCTGATCCACAGAAATGGAGACCCTCTAAGCTGCGCCAACTACAGAGGCATACGTCTCCTCAAAATCGATCCTATCTGCCGTAATATGTGAACGCCTGAAACCGTTTACCAACAACCTGGTCGACCCTTATCAGTGTGGTCTTAGCCGAGGAAAGTCCACAAGCGATCAAATTATCACACTTCGGCATATTATGGAAAATAAAGTCCAAATTGATACCCACGACGTATTCATCGATTTCTAAGCCGCATACGACAGCGTTTATAGAGACGATCTGTACAGAGCCATGTCTAGTCTTCGCAATACTCCCCAGCCAACGCAAGAGGCACAATCTTCAATATATCGGTGCAACTTCTAGCATGCACCGGAAATATAGGCATCATTGGTCTGACTGAACGTGTTGTCATAGTCACGCATGCTAGTATATAGAAGGACAGCGAAGGCTTATCCTTCAGAGGCTTTAAAATTCTGGTCACTACGCTGTGTAGATACGTCTCGACACTCTTTTCTTTCGTATAAGTGTGTGGCGTATCTCCTTAGCATCATTCTTCGACAAGGACAAGCTGTCCAAAACGCCTCTAAACAGCGTTTTCCCTCAGATCGTGCTGCAGACTATCATCTTGATTACGAAATTAGATCCCCAATTAGCATCACTTTGGTGCTTCCAAGTGTACCTAAGTCGAGTTGTTAATTGTTTTCGAACGCTCAGATCCGCTGAAGAATATCGTCCGTCCAACCGCATACACACCGAAACTATTATCTTAATTGAGTTTCAACTTATCGTCGCCATCCTTCAGTGGAGCTCTGGAAAGCTATTGGGACAATACAAAATTTTACAAAACTACTCATACACTCCCTGACCTCTTCCGTTTGTTCGCCAAAGCACTCGTGCACAGCCTAACTTTCTCCACTGGTTCTGTGATGCTCCGCAGCTCCATTGGACGAGGACGGATAATTGAAGCAAAAGTTCGTCATCGTCATTGTCATCTTCGTTTTAATTAAATCTCTGCATCCGACCTAGTTCCATTCGAATTTCATAATGAGTTATAAATGCATTCCCCAGGAGGTCACTCCCGTTTGGAGGGAGCAGGGCGGCTAGCCCAACAAAGAGCAACTCCAATAGAAGTAGATGGATGAAAAGTCCTTAAAATTCAATTAAAAACGATCCAGAGGAGTAGCAATGTAGTGTACGCGGATCCAGATAACACGATTACTAATCGCTAACAACTAATTTCGCTATAAGCCCATGAGCAACAGGAGGGAGCTGGGCGGACGCCCAAGCAAGACGGTTTGCCAAGGTCCAACTGAGTTGAGGCAAATTAAAATGTCATGCACACGAAAAGGAGCAACGAAAAGAAAACGGGCGCACCGGAGGAGGTCCAATAAGTTGGTGGATGTATCTAAAGATACACAAGGCTTCATGGGATGCTATGCATGCACACTCTGTTGTGCGAGGGCGGCGACGTTAAGAGACGATTTATTCTGCTAATTGCGATTCAATGGAAAATGATGAATGAATGGTCGGGGACCGTTCGATGGATAAGGCTATTCTTCTACAAATTGCTCCATGAATAGTGTCTGCAGTTACCTACCGATTCAGATTGATTACAATTGCAGATAGAGATGGTAATAGCTAGGCAATGGGCATCATTAGGATCGTTAGGTGATGGATTGTGTTCCATTTTTAAACGATTCATTCACGATTCCCAATGAAAGCGGTACGATGAGCGACGGAATATTTGGAGATCTACTTCAGAGGCTCTAAGGAGCTGCGGTTTAGCTAAAGGGAAAGTGTTGTTGGACATAAGAATGTTGCGATGGATGGTGTTAGAATGGAAGTTTTTACGTTATGGATGAAACTCAGATTTGTTTGGAACTTGCATGCCGGATACCAATTGCTGAAACGGCGACCTTGTTTAAATTTAAAGTTCAAAATTAGGTAAAAGATTGATAAGCCTACACTATAGGTTAGGTTAGGTTAGAGTGGCTGCGTTCACCAACACACTTAGACCATTTTGGTCCAGTGTGATACCACGTGGATCTTGTACATTCTCCTTGCTATCCATGGGAAAACCTTTCTGAGCTTTGGATAAAGCGGAGGAGGCTTTTCACTTCCGTTTTTGTCAAATCACTGAGATTTTTAAATACTAAGCTCCAAGATGTAGCTTCCCTTTGTTTTATAGGGCCATGCATATTTCAACGCCTTTGTAACTCCAACAGAAGTCGTTGGAGTAGAGGCCTAGCCTTTTAGCTTGCCTGCCTGCCTTTGTAACTCCAACAGAAGTCGTTGGAGTAGAGGCCTAGCCTTTTTGCTTGCCTGCCTGTTAAACAGTGTCCCGTGATCACACCTATGGTGGCGCTAATAACTGGTCTATCGAGCGAAATCAGTCCCTTTGATCTGGACTCAAACCTTTACCTTCTGAATCCTGAGTATGCAACGCTGCCCGATCACAAGAGGTAGTACCCATATTACAACGTTCCAAGGTAGAACGGAGTGAAAACTTCCATTAAACCTCTATACATAACACACCCCATACTAATGCACTCTTACGGTCTCTAAGAAATATTTATGCCATTAATGTCTTAATGTGTCTTCGGGCATGTGGCCGCCGCTACTGGTTCGACTAAAGCCAAGTCTAGAGGTCCAATTTTCAATTACTTTTTCGAGCATTTGGGGCCATATGTCAGCAATAACGCCACGAATGATGGCTTCCAAGTCCCCTAACGTTTCTGGTTTGTTGGCGTAGACGAGCGACTTCACGTATCCCCACAGAAATTAACCCAGTGGCGTCAAATCACACGATCTTGGTGGCCAATTGACAGGTCCATTCCGCGAAATTTCGCGCTCATCGAATGTTTCCTTCAATAAATCGATTGTGACGTGCGCTGTGTGTCATGACGCGCCGTCTTGTTGGAACCACATCTCATGCACATTCATGCCATCCAATTCGGGAACAAACAAATCGGTTATCATGCCTTTATGTCGGTCTCCATCATCGGTAACTGACTCTCCAGCATCATTTCGGAAGTCGTATGGCCACCAGCCCATAGAGCACACCAAACAGTCAGTTTCTGTGGATCTAATCGCGTCAAGGGTAGCATTTGGATTTCCTTCACTCCAAATGCGGCAATTTTGCTTGTTGACGTAGCCATTCAACCAGAAATGGGCCTCATCATTGAACAAAATTTTGCGCTGAAAATCAGCATCGAAGTTAATCTCATTTTCGGCCCATACACCAAAATCACGATGCATTGCATGGTCTCGCAGCTTTAATTCTTGTACAAGCTGGATCTTGTAAGATCGTAAGCCAAGATCTTTGCACAAAATCTTCCATAAAGTTGATGTACAAAGCTCCAATGGCTGTGCACGTTGGCGAATCGATTCATTAGGGTCCTCTTCAACACTTTGCTCTACAGCGGCAATTTTTTTCGACGGTGCGCACTGTTCGACGTCTCTGTGGATGCGTATTATAACAGAGTAAACGTAGTGCGAAAACGATCCATGGTTAACCGAATTAATTGCTCTTATTGACGATTATGTCGACCATAAGATGGACGAAGCTTGCGGCAAACTTTACGAATTGAACCATTATGTTCGAAATAAATTTACACGATTTGCAAGTGTTGTTCATTTGTCAACCTGTTCATTATGAAATGGCAAACCAAACTGAACATAAACGACATAAGAGTTTGACCACAAAATATCAGTTCTATCTCTATTCAAAAAGCCAACCTCGTAAAAAACACCCCCTATATCAAACATCTATTTACCCAACAACATTATATTCCCAACTACATGAATTCATAAAACTTGCATTATTAACCCATAACCCCCAGAGCAAAATAAATAAGCAATCTCACAATTTTATTTTCCTTATTATCCTGCCCAACAACGCACCCCCAATCCTCTATGCCAATTGAAACTTCCTGCAGGAGTATTTCCATCATCATCTGTAAAAATAATAAAAAATTCCCATCGCATGGTCATTTTTTTCATGACATCGCAATTAATGCTCGAATAAAATTCTCTACACACCCATAACAAGGACATTATTGGCATCGCTCAATTTTGTTACCCATCCACTTACTTCCGCCAAATTTAAGGCTTATTGTCAGAGTTTGTGTATTCTACCCCCGATACGCGTGAGTTCATAAATAGAGACGGAGGGCTTTCCGCTGATGAATAATTTTCTAAAAAACTCTGCGAAAAAGGAGAACTCAGACAAAATAAAAGCCAATGACTTGGTGTCCTTGTTTATATTTTCCCCATAAATTTTCTTTATGGTTTGGTGTTTATTTTTTTTTTCAGCACTCTTTGAGTGGGAATTATGTGGGGTGGAATTTTCTTTAGAAGGATGAAAACTTGGTGGACAGTAAACAGGACACAGGAGACTCTTTCTAAACTTCTACCACCCAAGGGCGGTAGCCTCCTTCTGTAAGAAAAAATTGTACTCTCAAAGTTGTATCATGTAAGAAAAAATTACCCTGCAAGTCAGAAATTGACAAAATCGTTACTTTTAAACATTTTTTATTTACTTAAAATATTAACTTACTACTAGACAAAAATGCTTAAATCTAACTTATCAATAACTGGTTTACTTAATCTAACTTATCGGCCCTTAGTGGGCGCTGTAAGCTTATATTTAGCTGTTTTATTTTGCCTTTAGGCTTAGATTTGTCGGTTTTTTTGTTTTATATTTAATTTTAATTTACAAAGAAAAAATTGAAAACTTTGTTTAGTGACTTTTTTTTGTTTTATATAAAAGCTTATTCGAGATTATATATAACTAAAGACTACTTAAACTACTTAAGCCTAACTTAAGACTACTTAAACCTAACTTAAGACTACTTAACTACTTAAACCTAACTTAATTATAATCGGGGTGGCGAGCCCTCGTTGCGCATGCCCCGAGGGGTCGCCATCCTGATTGCGTCTTTCGGTCCCACGGCAGCCTGCGTTCAACCATATTGTACGCCAATATGGTGCACAAGCCCCGCCCCAGACCTTGTTAATAATTTAAAATCTTATCTATGGAGTTGGACTAAAAGTCCGCAAAGTCCTGAGGAAGTGCAGAATCACCTTCCTCATATAGCCACCAGAATTCTGTGCGCTGTTTTGCAGCATCGATCCTATCGCGATCCGATACCGCCGTGCTAAAGCGGAGGAGCTCCGGAGCATTGTCGACGTAACCGTCGCGGATTAGCCGTTTGTCCCGCGCGTCACGATAGCGGTGGTATAAAACCGGGATACCGTTCCTGTCTTGTACTAACCCTAACGAATCGATGTAAATGAATGCCTCTGGTGGAATAAAGCCCGATATGAGCGTGCTCTCCATGTATAAATCATTGGGATAATAAGCCCCAAAGATCAGGCTGTTGTCGCTAGCCATCGCCCTTGCAGCGTGCCTTCGAGTCACCTTAATTAGGAAATTGACAATTCTATTCAACTGAGCCCCATTGTATAGAACCTCGTTGCGATAATATTTTATGTACTCGGAGTCTGGCGTTCGGTACAATCCTAAGCAGGATCGGAGACAACGTCTCTCAAACAGCCGTATCCTTTCCATGTAGGATGGTGATACATTGAACCACACGGGACAACCGTAAGCGATGATCGGCCTTATGAGGGCCATGTAGCAAATGACTTTCACCCTTGAATCAAGTTGACTGCTATGAAACAATCTTCTTGTCAGAGCATAAGCCCCCCTAGCCCTGGCCAGACAAGCATCCACATTTTTATTAAAATATAGAAACTTGTAAAGCCAGATGCCAAGGTATTTGACTTCACTTCTCACCGCCAACGGCCGTCCATGCTGTCCCATGATACAAAATTTTTTCCAGTTTTTTCTGGTATCGTAAGAAGCCCTCTGCACTGGGGTCCTGAACAGAATTGTTTCGGTTTTTTGGAAATTGATCCTCAATTTCCAATCATCGCAATATCCCTTAATGTGATCGAAGTCACGTTGCAAAAGTGTGTTGATGACCTCGATTTTCGGACCTGATCTGTACGCCACTAGATCATCTGCGTACGCTATAGCGTGTCTGAGAGAACCTACAAGATCACTTGTATAAATGTTAAACAATATCGGGGAGTTCACCGCCCCTGTTGTAAACCGTTTTTAATTTCAAAGACTTTACTCGAAGTTACGTTGCCACATTTGACAACGAACTTCTTTCCCATAAGCATTTCATAAATCATATATAGCATGGGTTTACGCATGCCCAGTCTGGTCAGCTTGTAGAAAAGCTCCTCTAACCATACGGTGTCGAAGGCCTTCTCAAAGTCAACCCGACAGGCCCCTGTGCACTGTTTTTTGGACTTATTCCATTGAATTTCAGACACTAGTTTCGATGCGGCATGAATGGTGTCATGCCTCGCTCGAAAACCAAACTGATTTTCCGGAATAATTTTGTTTTCCTTGACCCACTTAAGCAGAGCCCTATTGACTATTTTCTCAAATACCTTGCTTACATTCGGCAGAAGGCTTATTGACCGAAGATTAGCTGGGTTTGTTTTGTCCTTGCCCTTTTTGGGGATAGGATGTACCACCGCCGTTTTCCAGTGCACCGGATAATGTGCATTATTCAGTGCATTGTTAAACAGCGTGGTGAAAATATCGACTGCTTCTACTGGCAGGTGTCTCAATACGACGTTTGGGACACCGTCCTCTCCCGCCGACTTTTTATTTTTCAATGATACCAAGATGTCCAGGAGTTCATCTTTTTGCACGAACAGCATCAGGCTATTGGCGACTATGCCATTGGAAGGGTTTTCGTCATTGAATACGGAAAAACCGTGATTCTCAGATCGCCAAGCTTGAAGTTCAGTGCGCAGATGAAAGTGATTCAGAAAGGCTCTTTCCTCAATATCGCGATTTGGGCGAACAGGATTGTTCACCGTATACACGGTCTCGAAAATAGCGCCTATCGAATTCGCCTTCTCCTGAGGATCTTCGATCGTGAAAAAACCGTCGTTCGAGTCAACGTTTTCCGGACTTATACCAACAGCCGTGAGTGTCTGTCTGTTTTCTGTCGTTTTGGAAATTCGGACACATGGAATGTCGTTATAATCTTTTCGCCTGAATATTTTATTTATTTGGGGGAACATATTCGGGCTACTGGTTTTTATAGCCCGAATTTTGTTGCCCCAGTAAGAATTTATAGATTTTCTGTAATTCTCCGATATTAATTTTTTTAGGTTTTTGATCAGTGACTTCAGTGTCCGAACCTCCGGGTCTTGTCTGTCAGTGAATTGTCTACGCAGCCGTTTAAGCCTCGAGACCAGTCTGCTTTTGTGTCGGTGGAGTGCATCGATTGTTGGCGTTCGATATTTCTCCGTCTGGTCGTCAGAACTAGTTATCTTAGGGATAGCTAGATCCATTGACCTTGTGAGGACCTCATTCATTTTTAGTAAATTTTGGTCAATTTCGTCGTTTGTAAGGTTTCTGTTTGTCGGTGGATCAATTTCGCTCAAACGTAATTCTCGCTTTACAATTCTGGTGAAACGCGGCCAGTTCGTCTTTCGGTAGTCGAAAGAACGCACTTGGTCGAACTCCTCCAGTTGAGTTTGCTCGTTTGGGATACTAAATACGGCATCAAGTCCGAGGTGGTCACTATCGTAATCGAATGCTCGCACGCAGTTCCGCGCGTGTTCGTTATTTGTTAGTTCTAGTCTATTGTCCATAAGCGCTAAGTCCAGAAAAGAGTTTCCTCTTGGAAAGGACGGGATATCCGTCGCGTACAAACTAAGTTTGTACTCAATCATATTTTGCTCCCGCCAATTCTGAAGCAGTCGACCTCTAGTGTTCTCGATAGTATTTCCCCAAGCCGCATGCTTACCGTTAAGATCGCCGGCCAAAAAGTAATAATTTTCAGCCGATTCAAGCTGTAGGCAACGAAAAAGTGTCTCGAGCTCTGCTATAAATTGAGTTTGTTGAGTTGCTTCAGGTGCATAAAGCGACACCACATACATTCTCCTCCGACTATGGAGAGGAATGCATACGATGCATGCTTCCAACACCTGGAACCTACGTACTTCCCCGCTATATATGATGCTATGGCGTAAGCCTTTGCGTAATAAGACAGCGACCCCACCCCCTTGGGAGGAGTGGGGTCGGTCTCTTCTTACTACATGGTAGTTGCTGTATCCCAATTTGTGTCTCTGGTTTAGCTTAGTTTCGCTGACCAAAAGTACATCCGGGAGTTGGTTTTTCAACAGATTTGAAAGGACGGCTCTTCTCTCGACCCTGACTAATGAATTAACATTCACAGCTAGGATCCTAAAGTTTACCTCATCCAACGTACTCATCATGTTCATGGCGCGCTAGACTGGGCAAACATCGAATAGATATAATCTATTCGTGCTGCTTGGTCGTTCAATTGTTTTTGGAACTGTTCGATCTTGCTATTCAACGACAGCAAGAACTTTTTCAGATCCAAATCTGCTTCAGGTGCTTTCTCAGCAACCGTAGGCATTTTTGATGTCTGGGGTTTACCCGGTCCAGCTGCCATTTGGGCAAAGGACACGTTGGGATCTACTCTATTTGTAAAAGAGCGACTTTTAGATCGCTTTTCTTCTTCAGCAGCCTGTTTGCGAGCTAGCATACTCTTTCTCTTCTGTTGGAATACAGGACATCCCTTATAATTAGCAGGGTGTCCCGCGTTTCCACAAAGAACACATGTGAGCTTGCTCATGTCTTCAACCCTTTCCCTACCTAGAGGACACTCATTTATAATGTGTTTCTTGTCGCACTTAACGCATCTAATCCGCATGTTGCAGTTAGAAGCGGCGTGCCCGAACCTCTGGCAGCGCATACATTGCAGTATGCGATCTGTCCTTTTTAATTTTTCCCAATGGACAGCATGATAGTATACGCGATTAATTCTGCGTACACTATCGATTTTGCTATTGGGGGTTATTTTGACAAGGAAAAATGGTAACCTTCGGTTACCACCTCTACCATTGACCGCGGTAAACGGCTTTACGCCGACGAACTTTACATCGTCGCTCTCAAAATACTTGAGCTCGTTTAGGAGCTCCTCTTCATCAACCCTGGGATCGATTCCTTTAAGGATGAGCGTTTTAAGTTTTTCTGCTTTCGGCGTATACGTGAAGTATTCTGCCTTTAGCCCCTCTAGTTCTTTGCGGACTTTTTTATAGTCCTCCATATTATAGCATATAATCTTATGCTGTGTGGCCGAAATATGTTTGACCACGAAGTCCTTTATAAATATTTGCTTACATAATTTTATACTATCGCTTGTAGGCAAGTCACTTACATTAATCGGGGGTACATCTTCCCTCTTTTCCTGTTGTCGTTGCTGCTGCTGCGATTGTTGCTGCTGCCTTTGTTGTTGCTGCTGCTGCGATTGTTGCTGCTGCCTTTGTTGTTGTTGTTGCTGTAGTTGTTGTTGATGCTGCTGCTGTTGTTGCGGCTGCTTATATCGCTGCTGCTGTTGCTGTTGCGGCTGCTGTCGCCTCCTCTGCTTCTGTTGTTGTTGTTGTTGTTGCTGCTTCTGTTGCATATTCAAACGTTGTTGCTGAAGCATTTGCTGCGCTTTCAGCTCGTATCGCTGTTTCTGCTCTTGTCGCCTTCTTTTTTCTTCGAGGGCTTCTTGTTCCCTTGCCTCTCGAATCCTCTCCAGCTTAGCAGTTAATTCTGCGATGAGGAGCTTTAATTTGGTCTCATCATCGTTTAAAACCGGCTGAACATCCTCAACTTCCGCTGGTTCTCTGAATGGGTTTCCCTCACCAACGTAGCGGGGTTCCCCATCATCAAACTCGGATTCCTCGAGGTCAGAGTTGTACTCCTCCTCTTCTTCCATTGTTGTTGGCCGCGATACATTTTCCGCTACCTGCATACATCTCCCTGCATTGAGATTTGGCATCGGATTTAGCTTCCTCCGCCTCATCTCACCCTTTTGGGTTGTTGCCGTATCACTTGCTGCTGCTGTTGTTGTTGGTGCAGCCTCTTTTGTCGCTGGTACCAGCTTTGTTGGCATACCTGCCGTCGCAGATGCCGATGATGTTGTTGCAGTTGATGGCGATGCAGGCATCGCCTGCTTCTGCCGTTTGTTTGTCGCCGACCTGTTTCCCCCCTCTTGCGGGACTTCATTCGCCGCACCGGTTTCCATAGCCGGTAATTCGGCCGAAACATTCTTCTTTGTAAGTTTTCTTCAACGTTTAAATTGAAAAAAACTTAAAAGTACTGGGGTCTGGTTGGACTCGAACCCACGACTCCCACTCCTGAGTCACGTGATAGCACCACTACTCCACGTGGACAATAAAATTCACTTGGCTTACTAGCCACTTATTCGCTTTTCACTTGGAAATATACTTCCGCACAGACTAGTCAACTAACCACTACGAGAGTTGGAGAGCGACTGATTGACAAAATCGTCACACAGCCCAATGGACTAATGCCCTTGGTAGACATCCTTGTATGCTACGCAGGTACATGCAGGTAGCTTAAGGGTTAATAGTATTATCTGCAATTAGTCTACACGATGTTTTTTGGCATAAAATAGAGGCGCACCTAAATTGTAAGATGAACTCGACTTACTTAATTGAGTGGTGCTACAGTACGGAATGAACCTGGGCTGCAAACAACATGCCTCTCGAATTAACCCGGTCCTTAGCTAACTGCCTCCAGTTGCGCACTCCAAGTTGGTTGGGGTCGGTTTCTAATTGTGCGCGCCACTTCAGGCGAGGTCTTCCTCTACTGCGTCCGTTAACTGGCTGAGAATCGAAGACTCTGCGAACCGGAGTATTGGTGTCAATTCCTTCTTCTAGTCCTAGCCATCGTAAACATCCAAAGCGCAGTTTTTTTGACCAGGTGCATGTCGCTGTACAGCTCGTATAGTACTAGGTTAAATCTTCGTCTCCATAGCCCGTCAACGCAAACGAGACCGAAGATTTTTCTAAGAATTTTCCTCTCGAACCGACCAAGGATTACTTTATCCGCTTTTGATACGGTCCATGCATCAGCGCCGTTGCGCAGGACTGGGATGATCATGGTCTGATAAAGGATCTCCTCAGCAGTTCGAGTGAGGGCTTTACTACTGAATTGCCTTCTTAGCCCGAAGAAACAGCGGTTGGCAAGAGTAATTCTTCGTTTAATTTCTGACGAGATGTTGATGTCAGAGTTGATAGCGAAGCCGAGATAGACAAAGTCCCGTACTACCTGAAAGTTATATCTTATCTGTCAATGGTGACGTTCTGTCCAGTTCGTTGATGTGGTGTCTCCTTTCGTGTTGGCAGCGTATAACTACTTAGTCTTGCCCTCATTTACTGCTAAACCCATTTTGCCGCTTCCTTCTCTATCCTAGCAAACGTGGCTATGACATCACGTTGGGTCCTACCAATGATATCAATATCGTCGGCGTATGCTAGTAGTTGTACAGATTTTTGGAAAATTGTGTCTCTGGTGTTGGCTCGTGAGTTTTGCACAATCCTCTCAAGAATCAGATTGAAGAAGTCACATGACAGCGCATCGCCTTACCTAGATCCTTTTTTGGTATCGAATGTGTCGGTGAGGTCGTTTCCGACCCTGATGAAGCAGCGAAAATTCTCCATCGTCATCCTAGACAAACGTACGAGTTTGGGCGGTATACAAAAACTAGACATGGCTCTGTATAGTTCGCCTCTATAAATGCTGTCGTATGCGGCTTTGAAATTGATGAATAGGTGGTGGGTATCGATTTGGACTTCTTGGGGTTTTTCCAGGATCTGCGGAAGTGTGAAAATTTGATCAGTTGTGGACTTTCATGGTCTAAAACCACACTGATAAGGGCCGATCAGGTTGTTGTTAAACGGTTTAAGGCGTTCACATTTCACGGCAGATAGGATCTTGAAGGCGATTTTGAGGAGACTTATGCCTCTGTAGTTGGTGCAGACGGGATCAGTGGCGCGATGGTTAGTGCTATGAACTGCCGCGCAGAAAGTCTGGGTTCGATTCCCAGCAGTAGCAATGCCTAAATGATTTTTCACCGGCCCTCCTCTCGTGATGATCTGACAAATCATCCGAGTAGTATCAGTTATCAAGAGAAGTTCATCTCACATGACTGGTTGTGAGAAAGCTTGGCCCTGGGTACTAACAAGTATTTTGCGCCAAAAATTTGTTTTTTTTTTTAGTTGGTGCAGTTCAGCGGGTGTCGTTTTTTTGTAGATCAGACAAACGATGCTGAGGTTCCATTCTTCAGGCAAACTTTCATCCGAACAGATTTGGCTTATGTGTTGGTGGATGTTATTTACCAAGTAATCTCCACCGGGCTTATAAAGCTCAGCAGGAAGGCCGTAATTTCCGACAGCCTTATTAAGCTTGGGTCTCTCAGGTCGGGTGGTTGGCAGTTTTTGCTGTCGTTGTCAATGATTCGTTCTGTCTGACAGTGGAATGTTGTTCGACATCGCCGCTGAACACTCTGCAGAAGTGGTTCTTCCATATCCTCAGCATAGACTGTTTCTCAACTACGATATTTCCTTGTCCATCTCGACATGATTCTGTTCGAGCCTTGTATCCTTGGCTTTGACGTTTAACACTTTGGTAAAACTTACGAACATCAGTCCTGGAGTGGCACCTCTCTATATCCTTGTTCGCGAGCTTTTCTTGCTCTTTTCTTCTTTCTGAAAAGTTGGGTACTTCGCATCTTCTCTGCCTATAGAGCTCAACGGAAGCTCTCGTCTTCACCTGCAGCTTAGCCTTATAGGCCTCCAGGGGTTCTTGCTGAAGGGCGCGAAAAACCTAGCACATCAGTTGCTGCTGATCTAACTGCTTTTTGGAGTCGTTGCCGTTGTTCTTCGATATTCGATGGTGGTGGTATGGTGTAAATCTAGCGGTTAAAGGATAGACGCTGCTCCGAATATATCGAAAGAGCTCATCTTTAGCTCCTTTGATGGAAGGCTGGGTATTCATTCCGCTCTATTCCCCCTAGGCTGTTTATAGTATTGCTGTCTTGTTGTCTGCGAGTATTGATAACAAGCGTTTGGCAAGTCAAATACGCCTGGATGCGACCAGTATCCGATTTTTTTTCACTTGCAGGTAAACATAAGCATGATAATTGTGCTTATTTTTACCTCCAAGTGGTATTGGTGTATTCCGAGTTACAAACAATAGGCAATGCCAAGTTAAAGCCAATCAGAGTCTACCCTTTCGTTCTACAAAACCCAATAATGTGCAGGCGGCATGAGTAATTTAAGAAAATTTTCAGTCAGCCTTAAGCAAACGATGAACGCATGTATGAATAGTCTGTGGACCCTATTGGTGCAAGGAAGCCTTTTTTTTTAAATGCAACGATTGTGATATCGATTTCATAATTCCAAACTTCACAATTGTCGATCACAAATCGTCACTCTAATTGCGGACCATTGCTGTTATTTCTCATCGATCGATATCAAACAAAAATGTGTGCCATAGGTTTTTCATTTTAATTATTATATTCTCTGCTAAGTATAATTTAATTATATTATAACGCATAATCGAATCGATATGACAACATCAAAGGTGTCAATCAAAATCCTTTAGTCCAACAGATTGGATAGAAATTTTTATTTCATGGTAGAAGCAGTTACGTAGTCCTTTAATTAGAGAGTTTAATATCCTTCGCATACATGTACGCTTTAATGGTCTCGATTTTAATTAACCGTTTGTTTATATTTACATATCCATTCACGGATTTAAATAAGCAATTTATTGTTAGGTAAATATTTTAATTTTCTCCTCAATATTGATTTTGCATAATATCCTAGCGAGTTAATTGATTTTTTTTTCGCAATCATTACCACATCATTGCACGACCAATTGTAAATACGTGTTTGTGTGCTTTTCACAGATTTCATGTTTTTTTTTTTTTTTTAAATATTTAATTTTCAGGATGAACACGCACAACAACTCTCGACAAGAAATTTACGAAACATTCCCTTGTTAGTATGATCCTTTACCCTCGTTAAATTCCCGCATATTGCCGAATGTTTGTTTAGGATCGACATCGATAAAAAAAAAAACACCTCCGCATCCTTTTTCTGTCATACACTTCATTTACCACCCGTCCATTTCACAATCATCAGAGTAAAAGAAATCCTTCTCCAATGACAATCCCACTCGATATAAATCTGTCAGATAAAAATGTGTCAACCCTTTTGTGATACTTGAATCTGTCAAATCTCACCTGAAGGGAGGCGTTGTGACAGTTCAAACGAGGGATGTTCCGATTCACAATAAATTGAAACAAATCACAGTGAACGAGAAGCGGACCTTACACATCTGTCACATTCGAGAGCCGCCCTGACATTTTGATTTTTTCCACTTTGAAACAAAAACTCAATCACCAACTCGAGTCGCCTTTTATTTGAGCTTAACCCTCGTTTGTGCACATTCTCAGAGCAAATTTTAATGTTTAACCTTGCAATGTTCCCAGGTTTACCCTTTTTTTGGCATACACTCAGTACCACCACAATCCGGGCTATGTTCCTCTCTCAACCCTAACCACCGACACCTTGTATCAGTGGGTTCGCCACATTTCCTTTCTGTGGAAGCTCGTTAGTGTTCATGATTCTGTTGGTGTTTGGTTTGGAGCCGCATAGAGAATACAAGGGTCATAGTGGAGAGGCTGAGTAATGAGATGAGGTAAGCACTACTATACCCGACCCAGCTACGAAGCCAAACCGCACTTGGTTAGGAATTGTAGAAATGGTTTCGCAACACTTGTGCAACACTTTTGCAACACTTTAGCTGTTTGGTTTGCGAGGTTGTGCAGAGTCAATGAATTTCACATGAGGCTGGGAATTGTTTCGGGCTAAATATTTCACACCTTTGCTGGGACATAATCTGGGTGGCTATTCAAAGGAAAAACCATGACAAGTATGTAGGGGGCAATAGTGGAGGATGAAAAAGTAACTCTAAGCATACAGCAGGAACAGACGTAGTATTCCAGAAGCGCGGTCATCTTAAAAATGCTTTTTGAATAAATGGGATGCGCCATCTTTATGTCGGTATGTGAATAATGAATAACTTAACCAAAAACCGACGTATTTTCAAAAGTGAGGGATTTTTGTTTAATTTGTTTTTTTATAATTTGTTGGGAATAGTTTTTTGAAATCAAGTGGCTGCGTCTACTGACCAAAGGTTAGTGTGCCCCTTTGCTAGGATTTCCATCACTTATTCGAGCATTTTGGGCGGTACAGCGATGATTTCGGCACGTAACAGGTGTTTCTTTTTTAGAGGTTAGTTTTTCGAATGATAAAACTGACATTTTTTGGTCGAACCGGCAACTCTAATGTCATTTATGTTCAGTTTGGTTTGCCATTTTATCATGAACAGGGGTTGACAAATGAACAACGCTTGCGAAAGGTTCAAATTTATTTCGAACAAAATTAGTTCGCGAAGTTTACCACAAGCTCCTTCCAGTCTATGGTCGCCATAATCGTCCATCATTCGGTAACCATGGATCGTTTTCGCACAATGTTTACTCGTGATAATACGCATCCGCAGAGACGTCGAACAGTGCGCACCGTAGACAAAAATTGCCGCTGTAGAGCAACGTGTTGAAGAGGACCCGAATGAATCGGTTCGCCACCGTGCACAGCCATTGGAGCTTTGTCCATCAACTTTATGGACGATTTCGCACGAAGATCGTGGCTTCCGAACTTACAAGATCCAGCTTGTGCAAGAATTAAGGCTGCGGAACCATTGCAATGCGTGGTGATTTTGGTGTATGGACCTAAATTGAGATGAACTTCGATGCTGATTTTCATCGCAAAATTTTGTTCAGTGATGAGGCTCGTTTGTGGTTGAATGGCTACGTCAACAAGCAAAATTGCCGCATTTGGAGTGAAGAGAATCCACATGAGACCCTTGAGACGCCATTACATCCATAAAAGCTGGCTGTTTGGTGTGCTCTATGGGCTGGTGGAGTCATTGGGCCATACTTCTTCCGAAATGATGCTGGAGAGTCTGTTACCGTTAATGGAGACCGGTATAGAGAAATGATAACCGACTACTTTGTTCCCGAATGGGATGGCATGAATGTGGATGAGATGTGGTTTCAAAAAGGCGGCGCTACATGCCACACAGCACACGTCACAATCGATTTATTGCAGGAAACATTCGATGAGCGTATAATTTCGCGTAATGGACCTGTCAATTGGCCACCAAGATCGTGTGATTTGACACCTTTGGATTATTTTCTTTGGGGATGTGTGAAGTCGCTCGTCTACGCCAACGTAGACACCTACGTATTCAGGTGAGGACCTGACTACAACAAGCTTCCTTGCTGCCTTAAAGCGATTTGTCGGCCAACGTGCTTTATGTTCGATTATCCACAGCGACAATGCAACCCACTTCATTGGTTACTTGGAAGCCATCATTCGTGGCGTTATTGCTGGCATACGGCCTTAAATGCTCGAAAAAGTAGTTGAAAATTGGACCTCTAGACTTGGCTTTATTCGAACAAGCCGTGTGGACCGCATGTCCGAAGTCATATTTACACCGTAGTGACATAAAATTATCCCCAATAAATTCAAATTGATGGAGACTAAGACGACTTGCTTGTGTTTTATTTCAATTTGAAATTCTATACCTCTAAACACTATTTATGTGCATGAGCTCGACAATGGCTCATATACTTTGCCATAACGCCCCACAAATAAAAAGGATCAAATCTGGAGATCTGGATGGACACCTCTCGGATTTTGGATGCATTAACTTTATTTTTAGTTTGGCATGGCACATGGTGCGCCATTTGGTTGAGACCAGTAACTGTCACTCTTAAGTTATCTTCTGATACTATCCGGCCGAATTAAGTTCGATCTAACACTGTGGTGGTTTGTGTCTTCAATAACAGAAGGATACAACTTGGGAATGTCAATGGGCTCAGTGGCGTGAATGTTAGTGTCGTGAACTGCCTGGCAGAAGGTCTGCGCTCGTTCACTTCCAAGTACCCAAATGACTGACCCTCCCCTCATGCTGATCCGAAAAATACAACAAGTAGTACCAATTGTCTGCACAACTTATCTCAACTTAGCGTTTGGGTGCGGCATAAATCAGGTGGTCCCCCTCGTGAAAAACAACACACGCACAAATGAATGGTTTTGAGAAAGCAAGCCCCTGGTTTCTATCGACCGCCAAAGATGAGTATTTGGTATTTCGGTTAATAAAATGTAGAAAGTCTCAATCAAAAGTTGAAAGCCAGAATCATAATATTTTGAAATAAATGTTTGGATCTAGCTGATTTAATACATGAAAATGGAATCAGATAATATGGCTACCACACCCCAAAACGTTCGCTCGTAACTCCCTTAACTCAAGAAACGATTCTGAGCATAGTTAGGCAAAACTTCTGGTCAGTACATGGGAAACTAGTAGTACGCAAGGTGATGCGTCAATGCATTCGTTCTGTTCGAGCTGAGCCATCGATAAACTATCAAATATATGGCGATATACCTCTGCTACGCATGCAGCAATCAAGGACTCTTAACGTTGTTGGTGTGGATTTCTGTGGCTCTTTCCAAGTGCAATTTTGTCGCCTGTAAAACCTTACGTTGCAGTCTTTATATGTTTTTCAAGCTGTTCACCTTGAACTAGGTGAGGACCTGACTACAACAAGCTTCCTTGCTGCCTTAAAGCGATTTGTCGGCCAACGTGCTTTATGTTCGATTATCCACAGCGACAATGCAACCCATTTCATTGGAGCACACGCAATGAAATGCATGAATTGTACCTGATGTTGCTAAAGCACGGAAATAGGAATGAGGAATGACCGGCTTCGCTATTAACTCTGACAACAACATCTCGTCAGAAATTAAACGAAGAATAACTCTTGCCAACCGCTGTTTCTTCGCGCTAAGAAGGCAATTCAGTAGTAAAGCCCTCACTCGAACTACTAAGGCGGTCCTATATAAGACCCTGAGACCGTCATCATCCCAGTCCTGCTCTACAGCGCTGAAGCATGGTCCGTCTCAATAGCGGATGAAGAAATCCTTGGTCGATTTGAGAGGAAAATTTTTCGAAAAATCTTCGGTCCCGTTTGCGTTGACGGGCTATCGAGACGAAGATTCAACCAAGAACTATACGAGCTGTACAGCGACATGCTCCTGGTCAAAAAACTCCGGATTGGACGTTGAAGATGGCTAGGACATGTAGAACGAAAGGACACCAATACTCCGGCTCGCAGAGTCTTCGAATCCCAGCCAGACGTCGGACGCAGTAGAGGAAGACCTCGCCTTAAGTGGCGCCCACAAGTAGAATCCGACCTCAACCAACTTAAAGTGTGCAACTGGAGGCTGTTAGCTAAGGACCGGGCTAATTGGAGAGGCATGTTGGTTGAGGCCCAGGTTCATTCCGGACTGTAGCGCCACTTAAGTATATAGGTACTATGGTCACCGGTCATAAGTTTTATCGAGGTATTTGTACAAAAAAATTTTAGTGATGTCATGCCAGGAGCTTGTAATAGCAGTCTTCAGTGATGTTCACTATCAGGTTCATTGGCGTTATGGTTAGTGAGGTAAACTGCCGCGCAGAAGCGTTCGATTCCCAGCAGTAGTAAAACTTAAATTATTTCTCACTAGCCCTCCTCCCGTGATAATCTGAAAATTCATCCGAGTATTACCAATTGTCAAGAATAGCTAATCTCAACTTAGCACTTCGGGGTCGGCATGAAGCAAGAGGTCCCGCCATCCTGCAAAAAGTACATACGCACACATCAATGGTAGTGGGAAATCTAGTCTTCGGGTACTAACTGGCATATGTCGCCGAAAATTTGGATTTTTTTTGTTTTTTTATATCGTTGGGGCATACTATTCCTATGTTGGCGAAGTTAGCCTTGATGTGAGTTATCAAAATGCGTTCTCTGAAATCTGAAATTGAACTTCAAGAATCGGCCACTTATTACAAATTCGCATCCGAAGAGTCACTGATTCTGCTCTGTACATGTCACAATTGTTCATCTCCCGTTTGTCCCGTTAATTCCATAATATATCCTACATGGCAGTAATGCCTGCTTTGCATCAGACGACAGCTTCCGATAGTTGCTTGGATGCATCATTTCTGATTAGAATCTGACCATCCCAACGTGGAGATACGAACGTCGTTGTCCTCTTTTTGTTAAGCATGCCCATCAACAACAGTCCTTTCCAAGGCTATTGGTTACTTTCTAGCAATTCTGCTTGCACTTCCGATAGTTGCTTGGGTGCACCATTTCTGATCAGAATTCTAGCAATCCTGTTGCAGATACGAACGTCGTTGTCCTCTTGTTAAGCATGTTCACCAACAACAGTCCTTTCCAAGGGTTATTGGTTGCTATCTAGCAATTCTGTTTCCACGTAATTGAGTAGTTATCACATGACCCCATCCCACCCTGGAGGGTTCAATCGCTCGATGTCTAACCGACTACGTTGTACCAATAGTTTCTATCTATTCATGTCGAGTTCATAGCTTCCCATCTTTTTTTTTTTTCTTTGAGAAGGAAATATATTTCCTTCTCATATTAACAGAGAGCATCATGACAACAAAGGATTTCTTACCCCACTTGTGCTCCTACAAAGTTCAACATCGCTCGGATGATGCTTATGATTGTTTCAGCACACTTTCCGACAAGTGCTTTCCTGAAATGATTCGTCTACAAATACGGATGTGTAGGTACACATTCTGCAACAAAACGTAAAATCCTTGCTTTGTCATATTTCAATACCCTCTCCATACCACCTTCACAAAGTGCAATCACGAAGGAGTTGGTCATACTTCTCGTACGTATCTCTATAAAGTATCTGGAGAATAAGTTCTTGTGACAATTTTTCTTTTTTTATTTTGAGTATGTCTAAAGTTTTAGCTATGAATTTCCTTAAAAAAGGACCCATCAACATCTCATGTGTAGGTACCTACCACAGATTTATCAAAAATAGAAAATCAATTCTCCAGAGTTGGTGAAATCCCCACCCACTTTGTCTTTGACAGTCCAAAATGGAACAGGCACAGATAACGGTCAATTTATCGACACAATGAGTCATATTTCATATGGAATTGAAATACCAAACCAAGAAAACTCTCAAATGATTATTATTATCGACACATCCTTATCGATCTTTGTGGACGTACGGACAGCAATGACGGGAGAAACAAATGGTGAAAAATATTTCAGACTTTCGCTGGCAATGACCTCGACGTGGTAGTAGATCCAGTAGATGGAGGAAAATAAAAAACGAGGATATTTTATCGAGGATACTCAATTTTATTTCTGGATACCAGCCAAGGAGGACTGTAATTAGAAGAAAGTGACAGAAAGTTTTTTTTTTGTTCCTTCTAGAGTAACCAATTTGAGGAGAAAATTTAATCATTTGCAACGAGGACATTTTTTTTGGTTCCTTTTAAAACTAAGTGCACGGACGAAAAATATGAGAGGGGGTGTGTAATTTATTGAGCCACTTGGTGGGTGTTTGAAATGGATTCCGTTTTTTCCTATGGCAGGGAGTTGCAATTTCTGGGAAGGAAGCAACTCTATCAATAAAAATGTTGATTCACACATACAAAATGGAGGAATTTGGCTTTGTGAGTGTTTTTGTGCTACACATCTAGAGGACTTAAGTAAGTGGCAGAATGAACCTGGGCCTTATCCAACATTCATCTCCCATTAGCCCGGTCTTAAAGTAACTTAAGTTGATGGACGTCACCATGTAATGAGAGGTCTTCCTCTACTGTATCCGACGTCTGGCTGGCAAACGAAGACTCTGCGAGCCGGAGTATTGGTGTCCATTCGTTCTTCATGTCCTAGCCATCGTAAACATCCAAAGCATGTTTTTTTTTGACCAGGGGCATGTCGCTGTACAGCTCGTATAGTTCTTGGTTAAATCTTCATCTCCATAGCCCGTCAAAGCAACCGGGACCGAAGATTTTTCGAATCGATCAAGGATATCTTCATCCGCTTGTGATACGGTCCATGCTTCAGCGCCGTAGAGCAGGACTGGGAAGATCAGGGTCTTGTATAGGATCTCCTTAGTAGTTCGAGTGAGGGCTTTACTACTGAATTGCCTTCTTAGCCCGAAGAAACAGCGGTTGACAAGATGAATTCTTCGTTTAATTTCTGACGAGATGTTGTTGTCAGAATTGATACCGGAGGCGAGGAAGAGAAAGTCCCTTACTGCCTCCAAGTACCAATCTACCAATGGTGATGTTCTGTCCAATTCGTCGATGTTGTGTGTCCTTTCGTGTTGACAGCCTCTATTTAGTCTTACCCTCCATTTACGGCTAAACCCATTTTCTTCGCTTCGTTCTCTGTACTAGCAAACGTGGCTATGACATCACGTTGGGTCCTACCAATGATGTCAATATCGTCGGGGTATGCTAGTAGTTGTACCGAGCCTCTGGTGTTGGCTCGTGAGTTTTGCACAATCCTCTCAAGAATCAGATTGAAGAAGCCACATAGCAGCGCATCGCCTTACCTAAATATTTTTTTTGGTATCGAATGTGTCGGTGAGGACGTTTCCGACCCTGATGGAGCAGCGAGAATTCTCCATCGTCATCCTACACAAACGGACGAGTTTGGGCGGTATACCAAAATTAGACATGGCTCTGTATAGTTCGTCTCTATAAATGGTGTCGTATGCGGCTTTGAAATCGATGAATAGGTTGTGGGTATCGATTTGGACTTCTTGGGGTTTTTCCAGGATCTGCCGAAGTGTGACATAAGACTTCTTGCCTAAGTCTTTCCTTAGTCTGTTCACTATAACACGGTCCGTGGTAGATGTCATAGTTTTTCATTCTCTTTTTGCTCGGCCCATCCCATCGTATTTCCTGGCTGGCAGTAATTTCTGCTTTGTAGCAGTTTAGGGCTTCTGCTAGTTGTTCGCTTGCACCTGTCCTGTTTAATGTTCTCACTTTCCAATACAAACTGTAGTCCTTATTTCGGGTTTCCTGTGCCCCCTCGCTTAACATCCCTACCAGTAGGATCAAATCTGAAATAATGGTGGCTCCACGCCATAGGTTCTTTGTGCACTTGTGCACAACTATACCAGCCTACGTATAATGTCTCGAATTTTCATGACAGTAATCCCAAAATTTGACTGTTGATAGTATCGAGGATGAATTCAAGGTTATACTGGTAGTTTTTGCGTCTTAAAAGATTAGACGCGATTTGTTTCCATAGTTTGTGCTGCTCATTCCCTGTTTGACCACATCAACTTTCAAGCCCTTTATCGATCTGAATTTGTTTTGAATATCTTCCTTTGCGAAATCCTTGACCGGATTAGTTTTCTTCTTGCTTTATCTTGCTTAAACGTCAATCTTTCAAGACAAACTCCAAAAATTTGCATGAAGAGGCGGCAAACCAAGTGGCAGTGCTTCAACGGAGTCGGGGAGGTTTCGTAAAACTTCACAATTATTAACTTGCGAAGGTTTTGCCTTGAAAAAAAGGTTGCCTGAACAACCATTCCGTCGATCATTGATAGAATCACTTCATGATTAATCCTTAGAGTTTTATGATTATGAATAACAATTGCTTTAGTTAACTTCGATTTTTGTTGCTTTTTTCGCTCAACTTCTTCCCGGATGGTAATATCCATTTCCCTTGTGAAGTCGAATTTTAAAGGTCTGAAAAATCTTGTTGATGCTGGCCTTAGATTTTTCCAGTAAGTTAGAGAGAGAGTTAGAGTTCTTTTTGTTAGTAGCTGTCAAGGGTTCTATACATGTGAGGAACATGAGGAATATACTTGCGTCCGTTATAGTTTGATCTGAAAATGTTTACTTTTGCTCACTGTGTCCTGAAGAGCAATCGCTGCCCCATTTAGAAACTCAGGTAAGCTCATGGCTGAAATTTGGTTTTAGTCATCAAAATCCTCTTCGTGGCATGGTCAGGCAATGTCTGTAAGGTCATTTTCACCAAACTTTCAGAGACTTCCAAATTTTCAGGATAACGCAGTACCTTAGCTTCCGAGACTTTTTGGTACGAGTTTGTCGGGTATACCAACCCCAGACATGGCTTTGTATAGTTTGACTACATACATGCTGTCGTATGCGGCTTTGAAATCTATGAACAGTTGGTGGATATCGACATGGGTTGCTTGATTTTCTTACAGGATCTGCCGAAGTGTGAAGA
This sequence comes from Rhingia rostrata, assembly GCA_949824845.1. NCBI lineage: Eukaryota > Metazoa > Arthropoda > Insecta > Diptera > Syrphidae > Rhingia > Rhingia rostrata. The sequence goes on along the minus strand of OX463758.1, from coordinate 72,062,650 downwards.
TTTCATCAGTTGAACTCCCCTGGCCTAAAACCAAACCTATAAGGGCTGATCAGGTTGTTGCTGACCGGTTTTAGGGGTTCACATATTACGGCCGATAGAATCTTGTATTCGATATTCAGGAGACTTATACCACTGTGCTTGGTGCAGTTCCATTGTCTCTCTTTTCTGTGGATTGAATGAATATAAGTACGTCTCCAAAATCTATGCCTAGCTTCAGTCAAAGATGTAAAGCTGGAAGAAAAACGACAATGGCCACAGGGTGTGACAGAAACTATTGAAATGGAAGATGAACCAAAACGACAGTGGGTATTCAAAAATAGACAAGCCAGTCCTTAGCCGGACATAACTGCTTTCGAGGATATCTTCACGCATATAGACTCAACGAATCTCCCAATTCGACTTGCACTTCAGGGCAGCTAGTTACTAATTAGTTGAAGAAATGCGTTTGTCCAAGTGCCCCCACTTTTCAGTATCTTCAGACAGAGGGTACTGAGCCCTCTTGTTTACATTGACTACGGAGTACGGGAGTCCAGAATTGAAGAAGCGATAGCCCTGACATAATTGCACATCATTCGTTTTTATTTTATGCAATATGGGATGCTGTACAATAGGTTGCTGCCATAATCCAAAAGGAAGTAAGATGAATGAAAAAACTGTTGACTCAAGTACGATCTATGGAAAGAACCACCAAAAATTTTTATGTTTCAATTTATGAACAAGAACACATTTTAAAAATTTTCTAAAATGTCGCACAATCCATGAGCTGCTTAAAAACCGCTTTGTAGCCAATTTTCACAAAACAGACAAACGGTATTTGTGCATAAGTTTGCTGAGCGAAAAATCAAATCGGGATTTCACGATGAAGGAACTCTGATAATCGATGTATCGTACGTAATATGTGTTCATGTACAGTATGTTCGGCAAGTTGCGAATGGTTAGTAATGGCTTCCAAACGTCATCTGTCAAAGTGCAAAGTTTTCAGTATACTCTGCCATTTAATCATGGAAAGATTTACAAACGAGCAATGATTGCAAATTAGGTCTTGAAATTTATTATCGAAATTCGTGCTCTGTAAAAAATGTGCACCGTTGTTACGACGTCATAATCGACCGTTGAATCAACAATTGGTACTGTTATCATCAAATTTTGCATCAAATTTACTTTGCTGGACATTAAACCATCGCCTCGAATGCGTACAGTGCGTACCGAAGAGGATATTGCAGTCGTTGAGTCCAATGTTAATGACGATTGTGAAATGTCAATTCGTCGCCGTTCTCAGCAATTGGGCATGTGTTACTTCATGCTGAAGATGGAAATTGGGGTCTGATTCCAACTGCTCCATAGCTTCAGCCAACACACATCGCTCGTTGGCCATGGTCGTTTACCTTCAGCTCCTGGATCAGTTAAAATTTTAACGGGTGCAGGCTCAAGTCACGATGCAAAATTTGCCAAGTTGTGATCTGCCGAAAGGCCGAGTTCTTGCAAGCGACGCGAAATCGAATGCCACGGACAGTGGCTATGTTTTCCATAGATCTTGCGTTTCGTCGACGTACAGGTGTTGGTTTATCGTTTTCTGAACCAGTGAACCAAATTTTTCCGCTACATTGCGAATAGTCCTCTCGGTATCTCATCTCCGTCTGTGGTAATTTGATAAGACAGACTGAATAAGTGAACGCCAATTTGGCAGATGTAACTTCAACAATATGACCGCCATCAACTGTCAAATTTTTGAAGTCTATATTGGAAAACCCTTTATGTTTGTGTTTTTTAGGCATAGCCGCTTAAAGTTGGACGTTCGAATAAGGTCGTTTTCAAGCTACGCTGAGGAAAAAGAGGAATTTTGAGTCTCAATCGGCCAATCGTTCCCTAATCCTTTTTTTTTTAAATAAAATAGTAGACTACCATATTGTTTTAGCTTTCCACTTCGACGTTCGGCTCGATTCGCCCATGTTTAGTGTCCCCTTCATAAAGACAGCATTAACCTGGTTTTGTCTTGCTTTCCCTCTAAACCTATTTTGATTCCCGCATATTCGAAGAAGCATCGGTGACAGACGTGCCATATCACAGCAAGAATACATCAGCTATCACTGAGGTTCATCATCATCCAACAATACTTGGAACTGACTCCGTCTTCCCAGACACACTGTAGCCTCCCACAGTTTTTTTTTTTTTTTCATGCCTTCATATGCACCCCATTCAGTTAAATATCGAAAGGATATGTCACCGTACAACTGTCACGAATGAAATAGCGACACTCCCGGCCTTTGCACTCGAAAATCCTCTCGCCTATGCAATGCCAACACACTCCATGAACCCGACGACGCGATGTAAAAGTATCTACATGCCGCGTCGGAGTCATTGTAACTGTGCCACCCTATCACCAGCACCGCACCAACTCGAGCGTCTAACAACTCGAATCATGATAATGAGGATGAGACCGGGGCTTTTGGTTCCCCAATCCCCAGTGAACGCTCGCTGATGTCGTTTTCGGAGACACGACACCATTTCGGATTATGGCCCAAAGAGCTGCGGCCACCAGTGTGTTTATTGTGAAAATCTGCCAGCGATTTAGCCCTCGCAGCTATTTGTGTGCGTCTGCCGGCGAAGGAGCACACAGTCCCAGTCTCCAACACAAGTATAAGTGATGAGTTTTAATTCCCCCCGCAGAAGATAGCATCCACACGGCGGTTGTGGTAGAAATCTGCGGAAACTGCAAGCGAAACACATTTTAGCAGATTAGTTCAGTGCGCTGAGTCCTTCCGCAGGGAAATCTCGGAAAATCACAAAAAATCAATTCGAATCCCTTCGAATCACTAGGAATCCCTTCGGGGCGGTGGGTGAGTCCGCATCCCTGCGCGGGTCAAATAGATAACGAGACCGATTTTCACATAATGAATTGCAACGAATCCCTGAGACAGATAAATAATTATTTGGGAACGATCCCCTCGCTCATTTGTTTCTGAAAATATTTCGTCGGTGGTAGTGGTGGTGGTGGTGGTGGGTAAGTGCATTGATTCCATCGGGTGTTTGCAGATTCAGGGCAACAGCACAGCCCGACAGTTTAGTTCAATTCAAGATAATGCTCAGAATTTTCGAGATACAATCTCGGGTCCGTGGGGTGCAATTTAATTGCTAACACTGCTCGGATGATGGGAATTGAGTGGTTTTGTGTTGGGCATTCGCTTGACATCTGCCAGCGTGGTTTCAAATTTGATTTGGAAGAGTGTAGGTGGGGGAGTTTTGTTTCAATTTTTCTTCGTCACTGATGAAGATGCGGACATGGACGACTAACGAGTCAATGACATGAAAATAAATGGATTTCTGATCTACGATAAGCAGATGTAAATGTGTGACTTCCTCGTCAGCATCCCCCTGCAGTGTAGGCCAAGGAGGGACTGCAATTGAGGTTGAAGTCATTAAGATCGTTAGAGATTAACCAAATAGCATTCTACTCTGACCGGAGGGGGAGTTGTAATAGGGGCAGCCAGCGGCAAGAAGTCTTTGTTCAGGCGATGACAGTGGGGTCCTTATGAAGATGCCAATATAAGCCTTAAGTGCGTTCACACTACGGCGCAGAAAATATGACGACATCTAGGTTTTTTTTTTGAAAAAGGCAAACAGCCTTATTACGACTTTTATACAAGGTGGGCCAAAAGAGATCACCCTATTGGAAGATGCTCTTATTTTTGCGAATGGCCGCCAATGTCAAATCTGTTTTGACATTTGTGGACTAGACAGATGTAGAATAAAAGTGAAAAAGCCATGGAGCGATACACTCCACAAGAACGCGGAATAATCCTGTCTATTTTTTGGGTAACAATTCGTCTGTAGTGTTGGCACAGCCCGAATTCCGTCGCCGATTCCCCGGCCGTCCGGCACTGATTGCGCAAACACTGCGCCGCACCGTTTGGCCACCAACCTTGAAGAGTATGGGACCTTACGAGATGATGCCATGAGTGACTTGCCCCGGAGCGCCCGTTGTGCCGAAAATATCACCGGAAACATCGACTAGACGCCGTGCCTCGCAATTAGCCATCAGCCGGTCGTGCTTAAGGCGAATTTTGGTCAAAGACTTGCGCATGTTCCCGTACAAGTCCAGTCCGTGTTGGACGATGCTGCCTGTCGACCGCCAAACGCGTGCAACCTACGCCCAATCCATCCTTAATCTTGTGGACGAAGTGGAAGATCTTCCGACCAAAATCATAATGAGCGATGAGGCTCATTTCCAGCTCTGCGGGTACGTGAACAAGCAAAACTATCGATTCTGGGGCACCGAAACGAGGAATGCACGAGGAACCATTTCACCCGCTCTAAGTTACTGCATGGTGTGCTGTTTACGCTGTAGGGCCATGTTAACCGAGTTTTTTCTTCCAAAATTGGACGAATTAAGACTGTAGGATATGTGGTTCCAACAGGACGGAGCAACGGCAGATATTGCGCGAGCCATAACCGATATTCTGAAGGCCATTCAACATCGGCTGACTTCTTTTGGCCCACCTTGTACAAAATACTCAACCAGAATACCTGGAAGTGACGAATGGTCGTCAAACAATATGGTATCCAACAACAAAATAGCAATCTATACCGATGGATCTAAAATGGAAATAAGAGTGGACTCTGGGATCTACTCTGGAAAAATCGGATCAAACACACATCCATTCGATTGGCAATCTTCAAGGTCCAATGCGGAGTTTTTTGACCGGAGGCATGTCGATGTACAGCTCGAATAGTTCATGTTTGAATCTTTGTCTCATTAGCACGTCAACGCAAACGGGACCGAAGATTTTTCGAAGAATTTTTCTCTCGAATCGACCAGAGATTTCTTCAACCGCTTTTGTGACGGTCCATGCTTCAGCACTGTAGAGCAGGACTGGGATGATCAGGGTCTTTAATTCTGAATTGCATTCTTACCCCGAAGAAACATTGGCAGGGGAATTCTTCGATTAATTTCTGACGAGATGTGGTTGTCAGAGTTAATAGCGGAGCCGAGGTAGACAAAGTCCCGTACTACCTCAAGGTTTTATCTGTCAATGGTGACGTTCCTTAATCATTTTTTGGTATCGCAGGTATCGATGAGGTCGTTTCCGATCCTGATGGAGCAGCGAGAATTCTCCATCGACATCCCATACAAACGGATGAGTTTGGCCGGTATACCAAAACCGGACATGGCTCTGTGAATGGCTTTGAAATCGATGAATAGGTGTTGGGTATCGATTTGGACTTCTTGGCTCTCTTCCAGGATCTGCCGAAGTGTGAAAATTTGATCGGTTGTGGACTTTCCTGGCCTAAAGCCACATCGATAAGGGCTGATCAGGTTGTTGGTAAACGGTTTCAGGCGTTCACATATTGGTGGAGGTGACTTATGCCTCTGTAGTTGGCGCAGCTTAGAGGGTCAAACAATGCTGAGGTACCATTCTTTAGGCATACATTCTTCCGACCAGATTTGGCTTATGAGTTTTTGGATGTTACTCACCAAGTCATCTCCGTCGGCTTTTAAAAGCTCGGAGAGAAGGCTGCCATTTCCGGCAGCCGTATTAAACTTGAGTCTAGAGATTGCTATCCTAACTTCACTCAGGTCGGGTGGTTGGCAGATTTCAATGTCGCCTTACAATATTAAATGGCTTGTTCTGCATGCCAGCGAAATTTTGCTCGTCATCGCCGTTTAGCAGTCTGCAGAAGCATCCAGTATATCTCAACTCAAAAACGTTCGTTTTGACGTTTTACACTTTGGTAAAACTTGCGAACATCGTTCTTGGAGTGGCACCTCTCTGTATCCTAGATCGCGTGCTTTTCTTACTATTTCGTCTTCTTTTTGGAAACCTGGTGTTCTTACCTTCTTCTCTGCCTATAAAGCATGCGGCAGCTCTCGTCTTCACCTGCAGCTTAGCCTTGCAGGCCTCGTTCTTTGCTGCAAGCAACTGTTGGTATACCTCATCAAACCAGGGGTTTCTTGCTGATGGACGCGAAAAACCCAGTACATCAGTTGCGGCTGATCTAATGGATTGTTGGCATCGTTGCCACTATTCTTCGACATTCGATGCTGCTGATATGGTGTCAATCGAGAGGTTAAGGGATACGCGTTGCGCGAATGTCTTGGCGGTCTCGTGTGATTGCAGTCTTTGGACATTAAATTTTGTCACAGTATTTCTGGATTGTTGTGGCGTGGTGAATATCCGCATTCTTACCTTGGCTGCAACAAGGTAGTGGTCCGATTCGGTGTTAGCTCCTCGAAAGGTTCGAACATCGAAAATACTGGGTGTGTGCCTCTTGTCTATCGCAATGTGATCAATTTGGTTGGCCGTTAGTTGATCTGAAGACCGCCATGTCCCCTAATGGATATCGACTTAAGGAAACCTTGTGCTGGCTATAGTGGCATTTCGCTCCGTAGCGAAGTCAATTTACCTAAGTCCGTTACCGCCAAAATGCTGAAGATGTCTTCTCTTCCAACCTTTGCGTTAAAATCTCCCAGCACGATTTTAACATCGTACTTCGGTAATCGTTCAAAGGTTTTGTCAGGGAGCTCATAGAAGCAATCCTTACGCGTGAGCGCCTATAAGGCTTATGTTGGCGAATTTGGCCTTGATGCGGATTGATACAATGCGTTCGCTTGTGTCTTGGAAACATAAAACTTCTTGCTAGGTTTTTTCCATCATTGGGTAGTTAACCCAAGGCACAACCCCTAATCAGGAGGACCAGTTCCAATTTATTAGATACCCCTAGAACACGGGGCCAACAATATCCACGTTTTGGGGCGTGATGAACACTTGAAATTCCTAGACAACCTGTTGTCCGAATATGTCGAAGCCGCTTGTCTAGGTTCGGCTGAGACAGCAGGCCGGGTATTCATTCCGTTCCATTCTGGCCTGCCTGTCGATAGTGCTGCTGTTTTTCGTCGTGTTATCAACACTTGCGCTTATGGTTAAGCAAGTCAAATCCGGTTGGATAAGACCAGTACCTGATGGTTACCACTTGGAGGTTAGAAATAAGCACTTGATGTGTAGTCAGAGTTACAACCACTGGCCATTGCCAACTTAAAGCCGATCAGAGTTTACCCTCGTCCTATACAACACCCAACCCAACGCTTTTGTGTTTTTCTTCTTATCTTTCTTAACCCTTCTGATATCGAAGAGTGTTTTGGGCTTCATTAGCGGATTGCGGAAGACATCTTAAATCCAAAAAACGAGTTCCCATTATAAATAATAACCTCATCTGCCTTGCCAATGCGAGAGGAGAGTTTTTCAACCGATTGATAAAGGGTCCTTGGAGAATATTTGACGCAGTCGCTAACGTGTACAGTCCCTAGTGCATTTAGCCAAAAAACTGAGATAAAATAGCATGCATCCTTCAAAAAAAAAACCTCAAGTCAGAACGACTTTTGCAACGTCAGCCGATCATTTTTTCGAAACATAAAGGACAAACATATTGCGTTTCCCCCAAACACATCATTTTTCTCTTTTTATTGTTCCACCCTTGCAGTTGGTTAATCACATACAGGATGCCGAATGTGTTTCGTAAGAAAATGATTTTACATCCCTAAACAGTGCTGACAGTTTCACACCATATGAGCTTAACCGCACACAAAAATGAAAAATTGTCTCCTGGTAATAAATTCCCGAGCTATGCCAGAGAGCATAAATAAGCGCGATTCCCAGCACCAAGATACACACTCGTCCATAAGTCAAAAGGACTTTATACTTCCAGCGCAGATACTCACATCCGCCATAAGTTCACAACGACCGCACTACGCTCTTGTTGGTGCAGCTTGACTTCGTCAAATGGAAGCGCAAAAATTTGCATTTTGTTTGGCGTATAAAAGTTTAACACAATTCACTCTGTTTCTGGATGCGGTACTAAAAATATACGGATGCAGGATGTAGCGGTGGATATTAAGTGACCACTTTGTACGAGAAAGGGTCAGGAGACGGCTTTAATTCGAAGGCACTCCTTTGAATAATTGGGATAAACCTGGCAAAGCTGCAACTATAATTTGCATAACATCCGAATGTCAGAGTCCAGAATACCTTTCTAAGGATTAAACCAAAAAAAAAAAAAAAAAACTCAAGAAGCAGCCTCTTAGAGCATACAGAGGTGTTGATGTTGATGTTGATGTTGATGCTGTATCAGGAGTTGTTATAAATTTCCTCCCTTGTCTCTGGTAATGTCATTCAAATAGTCAGGTCGAGCTGGAACTCTTCTTGGCAACACAACCTGGCCCACTTACTCGGCGATCTGTTAAGTAGCCATGGAGCAAAGTTTGCATGCCAGAAAGGTGTGCAAGACGACGAACAAATCCACAGACATTTGCACTGGGAAGGATTGAAGGAAGTGTTATGCAAAAATCCTGGCAATAAAAACAGATGAAGAAAGTTTTACGGAGCTTAGTCTTTGCCGCTTTCAGTGTTCAACGTGTGAGTTGAAAGTTGGAATTTACTGCAATTGCACCGGGAGGATGGGAGGTAATTCCAGTTGTTCAAAGGAGTGGAACATGATTTACGTTTGTTTTAGGAGGAGTCTTGCTGCTTTTTGGGTTTTTAGGTTTCAGGTTTTTTTTTGTATGTCAACTCATTGGAGAGGTGGAACTGGATGAATGTTAACTCCTATGAGTTATGACGGAAAGTTGTTTTATGGAACGCAGAATTGGTAGGGAGTAGCAAGTTTTTTTTATGATTAATTAGCATGATGGTGAGACGTTTCTTGTTTTACAGTCGCAAGGTCATACAGACGTTTCTTAATTTGTTGTAGTATAGAGTGTTTCGTAACATAAAATCAAGTTCAAGCTATTGTATCTAGTCAGGCGTTATTCTTATGGTTTTTAGTAAGTAAGTTGATGTCAGTGTATCGAGAAACACCGGCAAACCATCATACTTGCAGTTCATTGACTACCAACACAGCCGTTCTTATGCTGGGACACTTGACGTACCAAACCAACAATTTCACTTTGATAAAGCACTATCGAAGCTATTTCCCACCCAGCAAAGAAGCTGCCTTATGGAAACACGTATGGCGCACTCTATGGTACTCTATAAGGTTTCCTTACCGAAGCCTTACTAAAGCATTACAGAAACTCACAAAAAAAAAATAAAGAAAAGCAATTGGTGTATTTCTTTGAAATACTGTTGTACCCACAAAAAATTTAAATGTTTTGAGCAATATGCTCATTAGTACCCAGGTCAGAGCTTTCTCGCAACCATTCATAGGTGCGTGTGTACTTTTTGCACGATGCATGGCAGACCTCGATGGCTTGGTCTTTGAAACGGAAGTTCGCTCTTCCTTGTCTTCTCGAACATGGGGGCTGGGATTCGAAGATCCTCTTAGCTGAAGCATTATTGTCTATTTGCTCGATGTGGCCGAGACAATGTAGTCGACTTCTCGGGGGTTTTTCCAAGATCTGCCGAAGTGTAAAAATTTGATCGGTTGTGGGCTTTCCTGGCATAAAACCACACTGATAAGGGCCGATTGCCTTGTAGGCAAACGGTATCAGGCGCTGGTGGGCGCGAGAAACCTAGCACGTCAGTTGTCAACATTGTTGCCATTGTTCTTCGACATTCGATGCTGGTGGTATGGTGTTAAGCGAGAGGTTAAGGGATACGCGCTGCGCGTGGTTCTTGGTCATATCCACAACAATATGGATCACACGAGTCGTGGTAACAAAAAGGCACATAAGTGCTACTTGGGTTCATGCCAAAACGCCACTTCTACCCTACCGTTCGACACCTATATTCGTCTTGTTAATGTTACTTATAATCAAGACGTTGTCATCCTTCTTAAACTCACCATCACGATCTACAAAACTGTTCCTGAAAGCATTAATTTACAGCCATCACTCTATACATTTTCCAAACGGCTCTTTTCTATTTCAACATAAAAGAGAGGCATCCCCCGAAAAATAAAACGCAATACGACGTTTTGGCTTTTTGGACTTCATCCACATCTTGGTTCAGCTCATAGAGCTCGTGGCTGTATATTCTCCTCCATTCGCCCTCCTCGCACACAGGACCAAAAATCCGCCGAAGCGTTTTTCTCTAGGAGGAGCCCATTATCAGCTCTCCCATCTTGCTTATCGTCCAGCACCCGGCGCCATAATGCAGAACTGGCAGGATAAGGGTTTTTTTAGAGCACACATTTCGTCCTTTGAGTTTGAAGTTTCTGTTTCGCCAAACCGAAGTAGCAACGGTTTCCTTGGGTAATTCTTCGCCGGATCTCCACTACGGTGTCATTCGTGGAGTCTTTGTTTACTCAGAGGTAGGTGAACACCTAAAGTACCCCGAAATCGCTGCTATCAATAGTGACATTTTGTCCTAGGCGGTGGACAGATGCTTGTTTGTTTGTTGATAGCATGTACTTAGTCTTGTCCTCATTTACTTCTAGGTCAACGGATTTCGCCTGTTCTTCAATCTCGGTGAACGCTCCCATCTCGGCACGCTGGGAGCGACCATAGCCCAGCAGCTGGACAGACCTGTTGAAAAAAGTGGCATTGACACCTGCCCTTTGTACTATCTGCTCCAGTACGAGATTGAAGCATTCACATAGAAGCGCGTCTCCTTGCCAAAATCCTGTGCATGTTTGGAATAGTTCCGAGAAGCTATTTACTTGCAAACTGCACTTTGCAGCGCGTGTTTTCCAGCGTCACGCGACACAGCCGAATCAGTTTTGCCGGGATTCCGAATTCGGCCATCGCCATATAGAGCTCCTGACGATGTATGCTATCATACACGGCTTTGAAGTCAATGAATAGGTTGTGGGTTTCGACTTGAAATTTCTTGGTATTTTCCAGGATTTGTCTCAGTGTGAAAATTTGGTCAATAGTCGATCTGCCGGGCCAGAAGATGCACTGGTACGTGCCGATAAGTGTGTTGCAGAGCGGTTTTAGATGTTCACAAAGTACGTTGGATAGGATCTCGTATGCGAAATTTAGCAGGGATATGTCTCGACAGCTCTTACAAGACATAGCATCGCCTTTTGTAGATGCGGCATATTTTCTTGGTGCATGCTTCCTACCAAAACCTCACCACTATATTTAAAGCCATCAAAAAAAACATGTTGGTATTGCCAGAACTGTAAGACTGCACATCACAAGAGACTGCCAGCCTTAACCTTTGACCTCTCGATTAACACTATACCACCAGCATCGAATGTCGAGGAACAATGGAAACGATGCCAAAAAGCTATTAGATCAGCCGCCACTGAAGTGCTAGGTTTGTCGCGCCCACCAACAAGAAACCTTTGGTGTGGTGAAGTAGGCCGACATATGCTCGCAGCCAAGAACGAAGCCTACAAGGCTAAGCTGCAAGTGAAGACTAGAGCTGCCATTGAGCCCTATAGGCAAAGCAGAAGGGATACACACTGACGTTTCAGAAAGAAGAAAAAAGATCAAGAAAAACGCGCTATCGACGATATAGGGTGTACCGAGAAGCAAGTTTTACCAAAGTGCAAAACTTCAAAGCAATTGACGCAAGGCGCGAACAGAATCCTATCGAGATGAATAAGTAAATATCGTAGTTGGAGACACAGTCATACTGAGGACATGGGAAAACCAGTTCTGCAGACTGTTAAAGAACGAACCCTTCAATATTGACAACGAAAGCCAACCACCCGACCTGAGTGAGGTGAGGATAGAAATATCTAAACCAAGCTTAATAAAGCTTCCGGAAATGACGGCCTTCCCGCTGAGATTTATAAGGCCGGCGAAGATGACTTGGTTAGAAACATTCACCAGCTCATAAGCCAAATCTGGTCGGATAAAAGTATGCCCGAAGGATGGAACCTCAGCATCGTTTGCCTGATCCACAAAAAAGGACACCCTCTGATTTGCACCAACTACAGAGGCATAAGTCTCCTCAACATCGCCTACAAGATCATAACTGCCGTAATATTCGAACGCCTGTAACCGTGATCGGCCTTTACCAGTGTGTTTTGAGGCCAGGAGAGTCCACAACCGATCAAATTTTCACACTTCGGCAGATCCTGGAAAAATCCCAAGAAATCCAAATCGATACCCAACACCTAGTTGTCGATTTCAAAGCCGCAGACGACAGCATTTATATAGACGAACTATACAGAGCCATGCCTAGTTGTGGTATACCGCCCAAGCTAGTCCGTTTGTGAAGGATGACGATGGAGAATTCTCTCTGCTCCATCAGGGTCGGAAACGACCTCACCGACACATTCGATACCGAAAAAGGATTTAGGCAAGGCGATGCGCTGTCATGTGACTTCTTCAACTTGATTCTTGAGAGGATTGTGCAAAACTCACGAGCCAACACCAGATTCACGATTTTCCAAAAATTGCAACTACTAGCGTACGCCGATGATATTGACATCATTGGTAGGACTCAACGTGATGTCATAGCCACGTTTGCTAGAATGAGAAGGAAGCGGAAAAATTGGGTTTAGCAGTAAATGGAGGGTAAGACTAAATAGAGGCTGTCAGCACGAAGGACACACAACATCGACGAATTGGACAGAACGTCGCCATTGACAGTTATAACTTTGAGGTAGTACGGGACCTTATCTGTCTCGGTTCCGCTATTAACTCTGACAACAACATCTCGTCAGAAATTAAACGAAGAATTACTCTTGGCAACCGCCGTTTCTTCGGGCTCACTCGAACTACTATGGAGATCTTATATAAGACCTGATCATCCCAGTCCTGCTCAACGGCGCTGATGCATGGAACGACCGTCTCAAAAGTGGATGAAGAAATCCTTGGTCGATTTAAGAGGAAAATTCTTCGAAAAATCTTCGGTCCCGTTTGCGTTGACGGGCAATGAAGACGACGATTCAACTATAAGAGCTGTACAGCTACATGCCCCTGCTCAAAAAACTCCGGATTGGACGTTTAAGATGGCTTGGACATGTAGAACGAATGGACACTTATACTCCGGTTCGCAGAATCTTCGATTCTCAGCCAGACGTCGGACGCAGTAGAGGAAGACCTCGCCTTAAGTGGCGACCACAAGTAGAAACCGACCTCAACCAACTTAAAGTGCGCAACTGGAGGCTATTAGCTAAGGGCCGGGCTAATTGGAGAGGAATGATCTTTAAGGCCCAGCTTCGTTCAAGACTGTAGCGCCACTTAAGTAAGTAAGTAAGTGTCTTGTGGTGGAACACATATCCCATATACTATTCGTGGTATTGACCGGACACTGAATAATAGGAAACATGACTAAAAGGCCAAAAGTCTTCTGCGGACGCTTTTAGAGAAAGTCGGGAGAACATCTCATATTTCATCGGGACCGAACGGAAACCCTGGTAAACCTCCAGTGAAGTGTATGTTTCGACAGCTTGGGAGACCTGGCAATGATGCCTCACTTCAGATCTTAAAAGATTTATCAACGGCATATATGGGTGAAGATGTTGATCGTGTGTGCACTTCTAACCTAAATTCACCGACCAACTTCTCTATTAGTCCACCTCGCGTATAGAACTAACAATCTGACAAGGAAGTTATCGCCTGAGTGTGTCCAGGCTCTGCTTTTCACTTAATTTTCTGACACAAGCTGCCGAAGAGTTAAAGTCGATAATCATACAGCCTCATCTCAAGACGCTCATTGAGAGATCTACTTAAAAGCTAACGTGAGTAAAGTTTTTATTCTAAAAAAGAGGTTAAAGGCGAGGTAAGGAAGCAAGATTCTGGGCCAGATTTACCCTAAAACAAAGCGCCATCTATGTAATAAGAAATTTCATACAGCATGTCGAGTTGCATGGTTTAGTAAACGGCTCAAGGACCATCCCGAAAAAAAACGCGGTTTAAAATACATATTTTCAAAAGTACCATTTCATCTCTGAAACCGTTTATTTTAAGCCCACCAATACCACTGTAAGCTTGAAATCCCCATAAATGGATCCTTTAATATCATTCACCTCATTTATCTCACCCGCAATCCAAAAAAAAAGTTCTCCAATTGTCTCCATTAAGTCGCTGAGGATTTTCGAAAAAATATGCAAATTGGCCAATCGTACTTAATGTCATTTCCAGGCGTGCAATCCATTTGCTTATTTTGGGATTACGCACTACTCCTCCCGACATAATCGGACACTCTACGCCGATGCTGACGTATCTCACGAGGTATTTTATTTCTGCGTCAACAATATCCTTCCGCTCTTTAATGGAAATTAATTAACATGCAGTACAACCCGTAAATCATTTATCGACGAAGCCTTGGCCATATGCACCATCCGAAGGACAATATATCCTCATTTCGTTTTTCTTTTTTCTCGATAGCAATATTGGTGGTGAGATGAAAATACAGTTGTTAATAATTAAAATTGCATTCTCATTAAGAGCTTCCGCAGATAAAAAGCAATCAACGCCAGGATACCATCCCATCAATTGTTTTAAGTTGCGGAACTTTTGAAATTCATATTCAGGACAAATTGACTGGCAGTATACAAAATTCGTAAATGTTGATATTTTATTGTTTTCAAAAGGACATTGCTTTCATGTTTCCATGTCAGAAATAACTCCCACTGCGTACGGACAAAAAGGACTATCTAATGAAAGCTCTCTTCTTGAATTCGCATTTAAATTCACAAGCAATGAATCTGCACATGTGTCCAAAACAATCCCTGATTTCATCAGCAGTCCAATTCTGTTTTTGTGATAAAAAAAAAAAAAACAAAAAAGAAACTCCAAATGCCAGCAAAACAAATCAAAGGCCACAGGAAATCCTAATCCAGGACCAACGCACGTACACAGTATCTACGGACAATTGGATTATATTGTGCTCCAAAACAATTGCAGCAGACCTGACTGAAGATAGTTTCTCTGCCGGCACACATATGGTCATGATATTCGTGACATGAATTCAGAAACCATGCCAGAGAGATGGTATCATGGTATAGGCGAAACCGCTGCATAGGTCGAAATGTATTCAAGGAATGCCACCGAGGCAGTACGGATTTTATTTATTCCCACACGCACCCTGGCATAGATCTGCTGCTAATGGGAGAACAGACGGATTTATTCAGATCCTGAGAGTGGGTTTAAATGCGTTTAACTTGTTCATGAAGCTGGATGGTATGAGTCAACTTTTGCCGAAAGATGTGGAGTGTCACAGAGACTTTTTGTGCCAAATGTCCAGTTGGCAGCTGAATGTGGATGTGTCACTCTAGACAGGACATTTTTCATTAATTTTCTATTCATACCCACAAAAAAAGTGGAGGCCAAGATGGAGAATCTTCGAAGTCAGGAATAGGGGGTTCATTATGTGGCAGTATCGTCTCGTCAGGGCGAAAACAAAAAAAATCCGGTGTTCCACAATAAAAATGGAATGCTCCCTCTCGATACAAAATGTAAGGACATCGGAGGACTATGTGAGTGGTACTTACATTTTTAGCAGCTGCATCAAAGGAGGAGGAGAAAGGAGGAGATTTTTCCTGTCAATGACCCTCGCTTGTGGTACACCATGACCAGGACCTCTAGACAGTGAAAAACGAGGAACAGGAAAAAAACGTTAAATCGCATGCTTCGAGCTTGGAATTGATTTGGAATCGAGCCAACAAAAACCGTGTCTGTGTAATTAATGAGTTGTGACACTTGGATTGAGAATTTTGTCCTGCAGACGCAACAACATTTTTTATTACAAATTTAGGAAAGGAGGTGTCTATTTATTGTCCTTTGTCTACCTCCTTACAAAAAGCAGGCGTTTAGCTGTTTAATCACTTTTTTTGGATTTAAAACGTCTAACGCGTAATATTTTTGGCTAGATCCATTCTAGCCGATGGAAATATTCCATTCGGAAAATTCTGAACTGAAAAATTCAACCGGGATTTCTTATTTTTGATTGGTAACAACAACTTTTGCAGGTTTATGGGAAGGTGGGTAGAGGTGGCGGAACAGCACTAACCCATGTAGCACTTATGTGCCTTTTAGTTACCACGACTTGTATGACCTTTATTACGATTGATATGTAATACACGCGGTCTCGAGATACGACCTGTAAGGTGTAGAAAACGGATAAGATCTTGTATCCTTTTACCCGAGATTTGGCTAAGGTTCTCGAAGAATGGTTTGTCTTAGTCACGCAACCTGTCTCTCCCTAGTGACGGACATTTGCATATGACATGGGAGAAGGAAGAGAGGACAAAGTGGTCCGTGCAGATTTCTTTGCAATAGATAAGAGTCAGTCAATCTTTTGGAACTCCGAAGATTACAAGGGGCTTAAATCGATTAAAATATCTTTGCCGAAAGATGTAGAGTGTCACAGAGACTTTTTGTGCCAAATGTCCAGTTGGCAGCTGAATGTGGATGTGTCACTCTAGGCAGGAATTCAGTAAGAATTCAGTCTTCCAAAACGCCAAAATGTCGACAAAATGCTGCGAAAAAAATGAACGGAGGAAGGCTGCAATCAAAAGAGTCCGCCCTTTGCAGAACGCTTATGACTTAACACGTTACTTACTTAAGTGGCGCTACAGTCCGGAATGAACCCCAGTCTAAACCAACATACCTCTCAAATTAGCCCGGTCCTTCGCTAACTGCCTCCGTTTGCGCACTCCATGTTGGTTGAGGTCGGTTTCTACTTATGCGAGCCACTTAAGGCGAGGTCTTCCTCAACTGCGTCCAACGCCTGGGTGGGAATCGACGACTCTGCGATCCGGTGTATTGCTGTCCATTCGTTCTACATGTCAAAGCCACCCTAAGCGTACAATCCGGAGTTTTTTGAGCAGGGGTATGTCGCTGTACAGCTTCTAGAGTTCTTGGTTAAATCTTTATCTCCATAGCCCGTCAAAGCAACTGGGACCGAAGATTTTTTGAATCGATCAAGGATATCTTCATCCGCTTTTGAGACGGTCCATGCTTCAGCGCCGTAGAGCAGGGCTGGGAAGATCAGGGTCTTGTATAGGATCTCGTTAGTAGTTCGAGTGAGGGCTTTACTACTGAATTGCCTTCTTAGCCCAAAGACACAGCGGTTGGCAAGAGTAATTTTTCGTTTAATTTCTGACGAGATGTTGTTGTCAGAGTTAATGGCGGAGCCGAGATTGAAAAAGTCCCGTACTACCTCAAAGTTATATCTGTCAATGGTGAAGTTCTGTCCAATTCGTCGATATTGTGTGTCCTTTCGTGTTGACAGCATATGCTTTGTCTTGCCCTCATTTTATGCTAAACCCAATTTTTCCGCTTCCTTCTCTATCCTAGCAAACGCGGCTATTACATCACGTTGAGTCCTACAATGATGTCAATATCATCGGCGTATGCTAGTAGTTGCAACGATTTTTGGAAAATCGAGAATCTGGTGTTGGCTCGTGTTCCTCTCAAGAATCAAGTTGAAGAAGTCACATGACAGCGCATCGCCTTGCCTAAATCCTTTTTCAGTATCGAATGTGTCGGTGAGGTCGTTTCCGACCCTGATGGAACAGCGAGAATTCTCCATCGTCATCCTACACAAACGGACCAGTTTGGGCGGTATGCCAAAACTAGACATGGCTCTGGAGAGTTCGTCTCTATGAATGTTGTCGTATGTGGCCTTGAAATCCATGAAGAGGTGGTGGGTATCGATTTGGACTTCTTGGGTTTTTTCCAGGATCTGCCGAAGTGTGAAAAGTTGATCGGCTGTGGACATTCCTGGCCTTAAACCACACTGATAAAGCCGATCAGGTTGTTGGTTTTTGGTTTCAGGCGTTCATATATTACGGCAGATAGGATCTGTTAGGCGATATGGAGGTGACTTATGCCTCTGTAGTTGGCGCAGTTTAGAGGGTCAAACAATGCCGAGGTACCATTCTTTAGGCATACATTCTTCCGACCAGATTTGGCTTATGAGTTGGTGGATGTTACTCACCAAGTCATCTCCGCCGGCTTTTTAAAGCTCGGAGAGAAGGTTGCCATTTCCGGCAGCCGTATTAAACTTGAGTCTAGAGATTGCTATCCTAACTTCACTCAGGTCAGGTGGTTGGCATTTTTCACTGTCGCCTTACAATATTAAGTGGCTCGTTCTGCCTGACAGCGGAATGTAGTTCGTCATCGCCGTTTAATAGTCTGCCGAAGTGGTTCTTCCATATCCTCAGCATCCAGTATGTCTCAACTCAAAAACGTTGACTTTGACGTTTTACACTGTGGTAAAACTTGGGAACTTCGTTCATGGAGTGGCACCTCTCTATATCCACGATCGCGTGCTTTTCTTGCTCTCCTTTCTTCTTTCTGAAAAGCCGGTGTTCTTCCCGTCTTCTCTTCCTATAGAGCTCAACGGCAGCTCTCGTCTTCACCTGCAGCTTAGCCTTGTAGGTCTCGTTCCTGGCTGCGAGCATCTGTCGACATTCCTCATCAAACCAGGGGTTTCTTGCTGGTGCGCCTGAGAATTCTAGGACATCAGTTCCTTCTGGTCTAATGGCTTCTTGGCATCGTTGCCATTTTTCTTCGACATTGAATGCTGGTGGTATGGTGTTAATCGAGGTCTTGGCGGTCTCTTGCGATTGCAGTGTTTCAATATCAATTCTCAGTATTTCTGGATTGTTGTGGCGTGGTGGATATCCTCATTCTAACCTTGGCTGCAACAAGGTAGTGGTCCGAGTCGATGTTAGCTCCTCGGAATGATCGGACATCCAACATACTGGATGCGTGGCGCTTGTCTATCGCTATGTGATCAATTTGATTGACCGTTCGTTGATCTGGAGACTGCCATGTCCCCTTATGGATATCGAGTTGAGGAAACCTTGTGCTGGCTATAGTGGCATTTCGTTCCGTAGCGAATTTAGTTATCCTTAGTCCGTTAGCAGACGTGTTCGTACGTACTTCGGTAGTCGCTCATAGGTTTTGTCATGGAGCTCATAAAAGCAATCCGAAGCTATTTTTTCATCCTTTTTTTGCCCGGCCTATCCCATCGTATTTCCTGAATGGCAGTAATGTCTGCTTTGTATTAGTTTAGGGCTTTCGCTTGTTGTTCGCCTGCACTGGTCTTGTTTATTGTTCTCACATTCCAGGTGCAGATATGCGAACGTCGTTTTCCTTTTTTTCGTTTAGCAGGGTCGTCAGCAATAAAATCAATTCTTTCCGGGGCTATTGGTTGCTTCGTATCGGACAGTTTTTTCCATGGAACCCAAAGTAACCCAAAGTACAACCGCCAAAGTGGAGGGCCAGTTCCAATTTAGTAGTTACCCTAGGACACGGGGGTACCCATCAGTATCCACCACGGGATTGAGCGCTGCCGTTGGCCTTTCAGTTCATCCGCCACCATCTCTGTTCAAGGGGCCTGACTAACCCTTGAAATTCATAGACAACCTGTTGTCCGCAAATGTTGAAGCAGCTTTTCGAGGTTTGAATGCGACAACAGGCCGGGTATTCATTCCGTGCCATTCTCAGCACTTGATGTGTAGTCAGTGTTACAACCACTGGGCATTGCCAAGTTAAAGCCAATTATATTCTACTCTCGATCTACAACACCCAACCACACGCGCTTAAGCGCCAAACTTTCGCGTAATGCTTTCATATATTTCGATAGTCTAGGGCTAATACAGGATAGATCGACGGTTCCGCTAATCTCCTAGTTCCGATAGATAATCTACCGATTCCGAAGCACTGTCCATAGACAGCTCGGCTCCTATACCATTAAGACGTTCACGGTCAAAGCAGTGGAGAGCACCAATGGTTCAGTAATACGGTAGCAACTGAGGACTTGTTGTAGATGCTTAGCTAGATAGTGTTGGTTGACTCATTAATTGTATTCCCAACTTACATTGTTTATGGCTTTGGTTAGGTTCCACTCTCTTACTACAAATCTCTAGCCTTTAGTTCGCCCAAAACATATATGCGCTATTTTTTACCTTTAAGCCTAAAATGTTCAGAAGATCGCGATCATTCCATGGCTCGTTAAATTTTAACACAAGTCGAACAGTTGTACCACATTCTTTGGGGACGTTGATGTGGTTTTCTAACCCTTATTTCATGGAAAGCAAGAATTGGTCCGAATATTTGGTATTAGTGCTCTGCTAATTAGCTCATGAAAGGTTCATGTTTCGCCGACTCTCCCACAAGAAACTTGATTCGTTTTTAGAGGTCCTTCGTTATGTCGGTGTACCACCAATCAGGTTTTGACCCAGGGAAGTATGCCAGCACCTTTTGTAAATAAATGGAAATTGCTTTATGATACCATTCGCAGTCCCTGGAGGGCTTTGCTGCGTGCCTAAATTATAATTTATGCATAATTTAGGCCTACATCCATCTTTTACATGCACTCAACTAATTGAAATTCAAGAGCTATAAGGAAAAAATATGACAAAAGGGTGTTAAGTCACCTCGGGGTCCAAAAAACACCCTTCGGTGCATCACTGCACTGTTAATTAATTCCATAAAATTAGAAGCTCATTAGGTATGCCTGTGACCCCATTATGAAGCATTTGTTGGGTACAAGTACCTCATTAACTCATTAAGTGTTATCAGAGCGTGACTTGGCAAGGCATTATGACTCACCCCTAACACAATGAACGCCACCTATGCATGGTCTAGACACGACCCCTTCACCTTGTCATTTGCACAAATTATAGGAAACATTCTGTCTGGCTGTCCATCAGGAACAGTACTTTTGTAAAACTTCCCAAACACCACAAATCAGTGGATAAATACCGTTCCCAACATCAGCCCCCATAAAAAAAAAAAACGCCCTACGCGTCTACAAGAAGAATGGTCTACTAAATTCCGCATTGAACCTATTTTTACCGGAAATTAAATTTAATTCTTAAATTTCAGCACACGCCAGGATACACCAGGATATAGCGTATACCTACCATCAAAGAGTCTAGTCCTAGTATGTGCGTGCAAAAGACCATTTATCATGCTGCCTTAAGCCATAAAAACACCGACAAACCCAAACAAACCCGGGGAAACCAGAATACTCTCGATGGCAACTTGGAAAGCCTTACCTTTGTCTCAACCCCGGGCTCCCTGCCGCCACGTTAACGTTCCAGTCGAATAGCCAATGTTTTTGGACTACTCGTTGACGCTGTGTAGAGTGTGTGGTGTCAGGTGAAAAGGACTAAGACCAAAACGACTGCGAGTACACCGATTTTATGAGTCTGTCATAAATCAAGTCGATGCTTAAAAGTTTTCCTTGCGGGATAAGGGTGGGATAAACGGGGGTGTATGTCGGGTGTACAACAACCGTATCATATCGACTCGACTACGGCATCGAGTATGACGTGTCTTCAGAAAGAACTCAGCACATAGCTGAGTCATGTCGCAAGGAGAGGGTAAACTAACATTGGTTGGTACCTATTTATACAAGAATATCATTAAATATGCAATCACAAGGACTCCATCAGGAGGTGTGGTGCTTTCGTCGTCATTTTACCCAGAAACCGAGGGGCTGAGTTGCTGTGAGTATACCAAGGTAAGAGAGTTAATTAAAACGACGCTGGCAGATATTGGTGTCCTTTTGAATGGGTATCCTTCTAGAAATATTCGTCCTTCAATCATTATACATCAGCGCATGTTTGCTGAGCATTGACCTTTTACAAACGTGATGGGTTAAGGTGATGGTATGGCATCTGCGGTATTCTCTGTACCTTGGTGTTATATTTCAGAACTCAAGATTCGAAAAGGAGTGGTTGTATCTGTTTGATGGAGGACACTTAATGTCATGGAGAGATCTTTAACTGGTTAAAGTTTGAAGACTTAGTCTCCTTCCAAGCAGCTCGATACTATGATATGTGCTTGCAATTTCATTCAGCGGGTTAGTTGAGGTCTGTACCGAACTTGTTGGACTACGAAATGGGAATAGGTAGCTAGAGGTAAGTTAATTCATGAATTAAGATTTTTTTAACGGAAATAAATGCCCATGTAATAGCTGATTGATGGTTGGGTGTTGTAGAACGAGAGTAGACTATGATTGGCTTAAACTTGGCAATGCCCAGTGCTTGTAACTCTGACTACACATCAAGTGCTTATTTTTTACCTCCAAGTGGTAACCATCGGGTACTGGTTTCATCCAACCGGATTTGACTTGTTAAACGATAAGCGCGAGTGTTGATAACACGACAGCTATAAACAGCCAGGCCAGAATGGCACGGAATGAATACCCTACCTGTTGTCCCAGGCGAACCTAGACAAGCTGCTTCGACATATTCGGACAACTGGTTGCCTAGGAATTTCAAGGGTAAGTAGGGCTCCTGGAGCCTGGCGGGTGAACTGAAAGGCCAAAGGCAGCGCTCAATCCCGTAGTGGATACTGATGGCCCCGTGTCCTACGGGTATCTAATAAATTGAAACTGGCCCTCCAGGATGGTAGTTGTGCTTTGGGTTAACTATCCAACCATGGAAAAAAATAGCCTCGGAAAGGACTGTTTTTATTGTTGATGACACGGCTTAACGAAAAGATGACCACGACGATCGTATCTGCACCTGGAGTATGGGAACATTAAACAGAGGTGCAAGCGAACAACTAGCGGAAGCCCTAAACTTCTACAAAGCAGACATTACTGCCATCCAGGGAATACGATGGGATGGGCCGGGCAAAAAGAGGATGAAAAACTGTGACATCTACTACGGATCGTGTTATAGTGAGCAGAAACAGCGACTATTCGGATGCGGATTTGTTATAAGTGCCCGGCTTCAGCAAGAAGTCTTATGTTTCCAAGACAGTAGCGAACGCATTGTAACAATCAGCATCAAGGCCAAGTTCGCCATTATATGCGCTTACGACCCAACGGAGGAAAAAGATGATAGCTAAGGACTGCTTCTATGGGCTCCTTGACAAAACCTATGAGCGACTACCGAAGTACGATGTTGAAATCGTGCTGGGAGATTTTAACGCAAAGGTAGGAAGAGAAGACATATTTAGCAATATCGTCGGAAAACATAGCCTACACGACAATACGTCTGGGAACGGACTTAAGCTAATTGACTTCGCTACGGAACGAAATGCCACTATAGCCAGCACACGGTTTCCTCACCACGATTTCCATCAGGGGACATGGCGATCTCCAGATCAACGAACGGTCAACCAAATTGATCACATAGCGATAGACAAGAAGCACGCATTCAGTATTTTGGATGTCCGAACATTCCGAGGAGCTAAAATCGACTCGGACCACTATCGGAGATCCAACACGCCACAACAATCCAGAAATACAGTGAAAAAATTTGATGTCGAAGGACTGCAATCGCACGAGACCGCCAAGACCTTCGCGCAACGCGTATCACTTAACCTCTCGATTAACACCATACCACCAGCAACGAATATCGAAGACAACGATGCCAACAAGCCATTAGATCAGCCGCAACTGATGTGCTAGGTTTCAGCAGGAAACCCCTGTTTTGATGAAGAATGCCGACATTTGCTCGCAGCCAAGAAAGAGACCTACAAGGCTAAGCTGTAGGTGAAGACCGCGATGACGAACAACATTCCGCTGTCAGGCAGAACGATCCATTGACAACGACACCGAAAACTGCCAACCACCAGACCTGAGTGAGGTGAAGATAGCAATATCTAAACTCAAACTTAATAAGACTGCCGGAAATGACGGCCTTCCCGCTGAGATTTATAACGCCAGCGGAGATTGGTAAGTAACCACCAACTCATAAGCCAATTGTGGTTGGAAGAAAGTATGACTGAAGAATGGAACCTCATCATCGTTACCCCGATCCACAAAAAAGGAGACCCTTCGAACTGCGCCAACTGCAGAGGCATAAGACTCCTCAACAAGATCCTATCTGCCGTAATATGTGAACGCCTTAAACCGTTACCACCTGATCGGCCCTCATCTGTGTGGTCTTAGGCCAGAAAAGTCCACAACCAATCAAATCTTCACACTTCGGCAGATCCTGGAAAAACCCCAAGAAGTCCAAATCGATACCCATAACCTATTCATCGATTTCAAAGCCGCATACGACGAACTATACAGAGCCATGCCTAGTTGTGGTATACCGCCCAAACTCGTCCGTTTGTGTAGGATGACGATAGAGAATTCACGCTGCTCCATCAGGGTCGGAAACGACCTCAACCACACATTCAATATCAAAAAAGGATTTAGGCAAGGCGATGCGCTGTCATGTGACTTCTTCAATCTGATTCTTGAGAGGACTGTGCAAAACTCACGAGCCAACACCAGAGGCACAATTTTCCAAAAATCTGTACAACTACTAGCATACGCCGACGATATTGACATCAGTGGTAGGATCCAACGTGATGTCATAGCCACGTTTGCTAGTAAAGAGAAGGAAGCGGCAAAAATGGGTTTAGCCGTAAATGGAGGGTAAGACTAAATAGAGGCTGCCAACACGAAAGGACACATAACATCGACGAATTGGACAGAACGTCACCATTGGTAGATTGGTACTTGGAGGCAGTAAGGGACTTTCTCTTCCTCGCCTCCGGTATCAATTCTGACAACAACATCTCGTCAGAAAATAAACGAAGAATTACTCTTGGCAACCGCTGTTTCTTCGGGCTAAGAAGGCAATTCAGTAGTAAAGCCCTCACTCGAACTACTAAGGCGGTCCTATATAAGACCCTGAGACCGTCATCTTCCCAGTTCTGCTCTACGGCGCTAAGGCATGGTCCGTCTCAATAGCGGATGAAGAAATCCTTGGTCGATTTGAGAGGAAAATTCTTCGAAAAATCTTCGATCCTGTTTGCGTTGACGGGCTATGGAGACGAAGATTCAACCAAGAGCTATACGAGCTGTACAGCGACATGCCCCTGGTCAAAAAAACTCCGCATTGGACGTTTAAGATGGCTAGGACATGTAGAACGAATGGACACCAATACTCCGGCTCGCAGAGTCTTCGATTCCCAGCCAGACGTCAGACGCAGTAGAGGAAGACCTCGCCTTAAGTGGCGCGCACAAGTAGAAACCGACCTCAACCAACTTGGAGTGCGCAACAGGAGGCAGTTAGCTAAGGACCTGGCTAATTGGAGAGGCATGTTGGTTGAGACCCAAGTTAATTCCGGACTGTAGCGCCATTTAAGTAAGTAAGTAAGTAAATACATATAGTTGCTTCCCTTGTTGGAGAGGAATGCATATGACGCAGGCTTCCAGCAGCCGGAATCGGTGCACTCCACCTCTATATATGACCTTATAACTAATGCCTTTTCGTATAAAGATAGCGACTCCGCCTCCTTGAGTGGAGTTGGGTCGGTCCCTTCTTAAGCACATTGGGACTCTGGTCAGTAAGCAACAGGAAAAGATTAGCTCTACGTTCGATCCTAATCAGTGAATTTACATTCACAGCCAGGATCTTTAAGGGTCTCCCTGACAGCGCACCCATTACGATCTAAGTTGCGTTAAGCTCGGCAACAAGGAGTAGATATAGTCTACCCTTGACGCCTGCTCCCGTAACTGTCCTCCTCGGCGCATGTGCACATTCACATGCACCATCAATTGGAAATTTAGGACGATGACATTTCAAGAATATCACGTATGTATGTTGTATCGAGCTTAAAACAAAATCAACTTATAGTAGTGTAGGTACCGCAATCCGGTTTAAAATTGATTGAATTTTTCATACATGTACCAATGGCATTTCAGACATGACTTCAGGTCCGCTACTGAATGATAAGAATACGATCGCAACGTAATTCGCACATCGCGAGTAAAAAAAACGCATTAACAAGGAAGCATATCCTTATGAAGCAGTTGGACGATGTAGCGTGAATAATTTTGTAAATATTACACTAAACAGATTCATCACATTTCATACTCACGTAAAGGGTTTTTCAATAAAAGCGCTACAAAAGTTTTTTTTAAATAAATCAAAAACGGGTTTGGATATCAATGAAATTCTTTATTCCTGCGAAAGGACGTTCGATGCCATTATGTATGGATCTGAATTCCTTTTGCATGGCCACCACGGGCACGCTTGCAGTAGTCCAGACGCTGAACCCAAGTTTCGACGGTTTAAAGCATAAATCGCCCGATACTGCTGCAATTTCACGTTCGATATTGGTACGAAGTTCATCAATCGTCGCTGGCTTGTTGGCATAGGCCAGAGACTTGACGTAGCCCCACAGGAAATAGTCTAACGGCGTCAAATCGCTCGACCGAGGCGGCCAAGCGACTGGACCATTTCGTGAAATAACACGTTATCCAAACTTGGTTTCCAATAAATTGATTGTGGCATTCGCTTTTTGGCTTGTGGCTCGTCCTGTTGGAATCGCTACCGTCCTGTTGAACGGTAGCGATTCCCATTCACAGTAACGTGCCGGTCTTGATCATCACGGAAGAAGTACGGCCCAATGACGCCGCCGGCCCATAAACCACACCAAACCGTAATTTTTTCGGGATGCAATGATGACTCACGGAATACGTTTGGATTGCTACCTGACCAATACCGCTATTTCGTTTATTGACGAAGCCATTCAGCCAGAAATGAGCCTCATCGCTGAAGATGATTTTTTGATGAAAATCCGAATCATTTTCAAGTTGTCGCTCAGCCCAATTCACGAACATACGACGCTTCTGGTGGTCAAGCGGCTTCAGTTCTTGTGTCAATTTAATCTTGTTAGGATGTAGGCCAAGATCTTTTCACAAAATTCGCCACAACGACGTCACAGAGATGCCCAACGCTTGAGAACGACGTGTGAGAGACACATTTGGGATTTCTTCAACTGAAGCCTCAGCGGCATATCCTCGACACTACGGGCACTTCCTTGTCTCACTGGTAAGGGAACATTTTGTACTGTGCCTGTGGATTCAAATTTTTCCACTAGACGCTCAATTGTTGATCTGCTAGGACGATTATGACGACCATGAATTGGACGTAGCGCTCTTAACGTTGAGGCCACTGACCCCGAATTTCGGTTGAAAATTTTAATAATTTCGACTCGTTGTTGGATCGGTTATCTCCCCATAATAAAATGGCAATCCTTACTGAAGGAAAAGGTCAAAAGAGCGGTAAGAAATATGGCATCGTTTGCTGTCCCTGTCGCTCAACTTTTGTAGCGTCCCTGTTGAAAAACCCGATATATAGAGGGTTTGAACAAATTACGTGGCCTGGAATTCGACATAGTTAACCGTAATCGTAAATATCTGTTACTCCAAACATCTGTAAAGTTGTTAAGCTAATGGGAAAAAAATAATTTACTTGCTAAGTACTCAACTACGAATCATTGAAACAATCAAGTATTTTGGCAATTTCTGATCAATCACAACAAATTTTAAATTGTGATGAAAATTGTAACTGAAAAGTCGTTTTAATTTTGATAATTTTTGTGTATTTTATGTGACTTCAGAAGAAAGGTTCTATTTGTGCGTCTCGATTAAGGGGAGCACTTCCTATACTAAATCCGATGTCCGGCTGCAAATGGAAGACGCTGCAGTTTTGAAATCAAGGAAATGGTGGTGAGTATCGATTTGATCTTCTTGGTTTTATTTAGAGTCGACTGAAGTGGGAAGAAGTTTTGGACTGAATTGGTTTCTGTGTCGAAGTGTGAAGATTTTATCAGTTGTGGTCTTAGCTGGTGTAAAAACTCACTGAAAAAGCCCCGATAAAGTCCAAATCAGAAGTGTTAGGTTAACTGCCCACATCAAGCAATCAATAGCTTCCCAAAGCACTGATTTTTTTGTTGACGACCATGTTAAATGAAAAAAGGACAAACAGACGTACGCCGTTGAAGTAGTTCCACCACAATGTGAACAGCTGTTGCTGGTTGAGTACTGTTGTTGGAGATTGTTTGATGCACTGCGGTACTGACACTCTCATTCTTTGGCAATGCCTGCCAACCGCTAGCCAGAGGCTGATCGCACTTTTTGTTTGGGAAATAAACTTACAGACCAACGGCTCTAGCGGTCTTCACCGGGATGATAAGCTTTGAGTTCTTTGTTTCAGTGTCATTCAGCACTCCATTTCCAGGTTGCGGAATTGCTTCGTCAACTCTACGAGCTTGTGTTTCTACAATTTTTTCATGTACTCGCACATTTCAGCGAATGTACTCTTATCGACAATGGCTTGGATGATCTTCTGCAGAATGAAATCCTCCATGTCATCTAAGGCGGTACAAGCTCTTTGGCTCCGATAGTGGATACAGCTTGTATGGCTTCGTTTCGAGTTCGTCTTTGTTGACTTTCTCTTGTTTAACACCCTAGACACATAAACGTCCTTCGATGTGGAATTTTTCGGCATGTCCATCGTGACTACTTCATCGTTCTCTGGCTTGTTGAAGTCGGTCGCGAGCGAGTCATTGCTCTGAACTAGCTTCAGCGCTTTGCTGTCATCCTCTTCGCCTTTGAATTCCAGCTGTTCATCTTCATCGACAGTGTTGGATTTTGTGTCGTCCATGCTGATTGCGGATTGTCAACTGCTGGCTTCGTCCTGGCTAAGGCGATTACGGTCTGCTGGTGGCTTTTCGCGCTCATCGCGCTTTGGTTGGCGGTTTTTTGCAAGAAGTTGCTGCTATTTGATTCGGTGACTCTCTTGGTTCGACTTTGTTTCCTGACTTCTCCTCGACGCCCACACAAGCTTTGTTGGCGAATATGTCCTCCGCGTATTTTTTTCTCCTCTTCAGCTGATGTTGCTGATGGGTGGTTTTTATCTGCATCGCTTGTAAGTGTCCTGTCGTCACTTATTCGTCGTCAGAATTCTCCGACACAATCGTCGATAGTTTCACTAATCTCGAAGTTTCATCAGATGAGTTCGTTACGTTGGCAAATATGTCCTCCGCGTATTTTTTCTCCTCTTCAGCTGATGTTGCTGATGGGTGGTTTTTATCTGCATCGCTTGTAAGTGTCCTGTCGTCATTCTGTGCGTCTTCTTCCTCCTCATCGTCATCCAATATTTCAATATCAGAATGTTACACCAAAGTCAATCAATATGACGATTAAATTCGGTGTAACATTCTGACTTCTCCGGCTCTGATGGTACCATGGGTTTCAGCTGAATAAACCTCCTTTTCGTCAGGCTTTTGGAGATGTCTTCCAATACGGATACTTCATCCTCAAGTGCTTGTACATACTTTTCAGCTACTTTTCTTTTTCTTAAAAACTGTCCGAGACTGCCTTTTCAGCCACGGTCTTCTACGGCTTGGTGTTGTCTGCATGTTCTTTATCTTTGTCAGTGAATTCCTACAGCTTATTCCACCGCATTTTCCTTGTTTCAATTTTCTGCACCTGCGTCCGTATCGGCAGCTTTATATTTCTTTGTCTCCAGGGGAAAGATCTGTCTCTCGAGGAAACCTCTTCCTTAACCGATTCTTGCAAATAAACAACATCATCATCTTCATTCTCACCTTTCTTATCGCTTTCCGCTTTCGCGTCTTCTTCTGATCCGAGGGTCTTGCAAATGTCGTTGAGGGTATTTTCTACATCCTTCTCGGTATACTACGCATTTTCCTTAGGTTCCTCTGGCTTTCATTATAAGATCATCATCATCGTCATCATCTATCAGGAAGACTTCCTGCTCATGTCGTTTTAATGGGTTTTCGTGGGTTGTACGCGGATATTTGGTGTCCCAGAAGCGATCATTTATTAACATATCTACAGAGATGGACATGGGGCTGGTTACTCATGATGATTTTCGACGGACATATTTCTTCCTCGAGGTCGAGATTCAGTATGGCCTGAGTGTAGTTAACACTCGCTTGGCATTCAACAGCTAACATCCCCGATGCACTGTCTGCACTTCCTAATGGTGCATCTGACATTCTTTTATCAAAATTCTTTGTAAAGACCTCCAATTGATGACCAATTGCGTGGTACGTGCGTTGTCTGCTTGATACTCCGTGGTCCTTCGCAACATCTTCAGCTACAGCTGCCATGTACTACGCAGAACGGCTGCTCTAGAGCAGAAAACTAAAATACGAACCACAAACATATGTATAGCAACATTGGCTATATTTACACCGCGGACAGTATCGGTAGCTTCGCCCGGGTTCGGTATAAACCTGTCGAACAGCTACTACACTGTTTAGGTCAGTTCTCTAATTGAAGTAAACTGGAACGTTCCAAATTTAACTCCTTATTCTCCCTTGCGCTAAATTTCAACATGAATTCATCCGAACTTTTGTAAATCGAGCATTTTTTATAAATTGCAACAGATGTCACCACCAACAGCCCTCATTCTTGAGGCTGATATTTAGAAATCATCATTCAAGGCAATGATGTCGTTAGACCTGCAGGGGCAGAAAAGTCTGAGACTACAATTTCAATTGCAGGGCCAAGCCATAGCCGCCGGTGAAGACGTTGACCATATTCGCTGGAGCCACAAACTATAAACAACAAAGCCACACTTCGAATGATGAGACCACAAGGATACAAGGCGACTATTTCTCCTTCTTTGTTTCGAAGGGAGTGTCTGTAGTATCTCTGGCTTTGATTACTTACGCACACTTAAGTTTCTCAAAATTCCCGAATTAAAATGGGCCTAAACCATCACAGCTATCGAATTAACTCGGCTCTAAGTTCTTTAACAGCCTGGATTTGCGCACTACAACTTGGTTGAGGACGGTTTCTTCTTATGCACGCCACTTAAGGCGAGGTCTTGCTCTACTGCATCCGCCGTCTAACTGGAAATCGACGACTCTGCAAGCCGGAGTATTGGTGTCCATACCTACATATCCTAGCCATCTGAAACGTTTTTTGACTAGGGGTATGGCGCTGTATAGTTCACATAGCTCGTGGTTGAATCTTCTTCTCCATAGCCCGTCAAGACAAACAGGTCCGACGATTTTTTCTTCCAAAACGACCAAGTATTCCTACATTCGCTTTTCATACGATCCGTGCTTCAGCGCTGTAGAGAGAGACTGGGATAATAACGTTCTTGTATAGGGTCAACTTAATAGTTAGAGTGAGGGCTTCACAGCTAAATCACCTTCTTAGCCCAAAGAAACAGCGGTTGGCAAGAGTATTCGATTAATTTCTGACGAGATGTCATTGTCAGCGGAGTGGAGGTAGGCAAAGTCCCGTACTACCTCAAAGTTTTATCTGTCAATGGTAACGTTCTTGGCAATTCGTCGATGTTTTGTCCTTTCGTGTTGACAGCATAAACTTGGTCTTGCATCCATTTGCAGCTAAACCCATTTTGCTGCTTACTTGTCTATACCAGCAAACGTGGCTATGACATCACGTCAAGTCAGAGCAAAGATGTCAATATCGTCGTCGTATGCCAGTAGTTGCACCGATTTATGGAAGATTGGTCCTCTGGTGTTGGATCGGAAGTATTGCACTATCCTCTCAAAAATCAGATTAAAAAAGTAACATGTTAGTGCGTCGTTGCCTTGCCTTAGTCCTTTTTTGGTATCGAATGTGCCAGTGAGGTCGTTTCCGACCCTGATGGAGCAGCGAGAATTTTCTAGCATTAGCCTGCACAGACAGACAACTTTCGCCGGTATACCAAAGCTCGACACGGCTCTGTGTAGTTCGTCTACATAAATGCTGTCGTATGCGGCTTTGAAATCGATGAATAGGTGGTGGGTATCGATTTGGATTTCTCGGGTATTCCAAGGATCTGCAGAAGTGTTAAGACTTCATCAATTGTGGACCTTCCTGGCCTTAAACCATACTAAAAAGGGCTGATGAGGTTGTTGTTAAACGGTTTTAGGAGTTCCAATATTACGGCAGATAATATCTGTAGGCGATGTTGAGAAGACTCATAACTCTATAGTTGGCGCAGTTGAGGTGCTGAGGCTCAATTTTTTAGGCAAGCCTTCATCCAAACAAATTTAGCTTATAGTTAGCTTGTAAATGGAACTTACCAAATCACCTCCACCGGCATTAAAAATCTCGGCGAGAAGGCTATTATTTCCGGCAGCCCTGTAAAGCTTAAGTTTAGATGTTGCTATCCTCACTTCACTTAGGTCGGGTGGCTGGAAGTATTAGTTGCGTACCTCTTGTCTATCGCAATGTCAGAGGGTTTCTCGTTAAATTCAGTTTCTGGTACGGATGGTGCAAAGTCAGGAAAGCTAATAATTTCGAAGTCCCGACAAGCGGAGGTGATGAACGTTTAAGTACTTTACCGTCATGTTAAGGAAATACTAGCATTGGTTTGCTATTGTCATTTGATTGCTGCATTTCGGTTGCTTAAGATACATTTCATGAATATTACATTGAATTTGAGCTTCGAAAATGCTGTCCAATTCTTAATCGTAGGATCCAAGAGTAGCCTCTCTCAGAGGGTTTCCATTTAATTGAAGCTCCCAGTATCACAGCTGAGCAACCCAGAGCTGCTGTACGGGTGGTTATAAAACTCTTCTAGTCCATGTACAAGGTGATCTTTGAAGAAGATCCCAGCTTATGGATATATCCTTAGTCTGATGATGTCAGCTTAAAGCTAGAAATGGGGTGTGAATATTGACATTCTTTTTAAATTTCTTCTTCAAGACCAGACGAACTTGGTTGTATCTACACATTTGAGAGTTCATATTTCCTGCTTAAAGCTCCAGTTACAAAAAATGGCGGTTCATTTGAAAAACACTTGAAGAAAGTACGCAGACTTAAGGGTTTTTTGTAGAGTCTTTTATGGTGCATCTATTGTCAAGATATCTGCTTAGGTATGCAATCTTAAGCCACCTTTTTCTATGCTTAACAGAGGAAGTAGAAATAGCATCACTGCTATTAGGTAAGGTAAGATTAGGTTGGTGGGTTGATAAGGTAGTCGTTGTGCGTAATCCTCATCACATTCAGGTCAATATAGACCCATTGTGATGGCCGTTGGGGGTCCACGTGTGTGGTTGCTTTATTATCCCCTTACTGTCCATTGTTGTTAGTCCCTTTCCCGCCATCCAGATGTTGTTGCAAACCTGAAAAGGGAGAGGAATTTATATAGATCCGTGAGGTCATGGAAAAAGTATTTTCCTAAGGTTATCGTTCTTAATTGGCTGAGGCCTGGGCAGTGGCACAGAAAGTGGAGAGTATCCTCGTGTTTTTTTCATCACCGCAGCCTCTACAGAGGTCATCATCTATAAGATGCATTTTCAGTTTGTGGCTTATTAGTAAGTTGTGTACTAGAATCGAGACAGATTTCCTGTTTCTTCGAAGAGCTTATGGGTTTTGGATTTGTCATACTCAGGCCACATCCTTTTGGAAGTTCCACAGGTGGGGAGGTAGTACCACCTGTTTCTTGGCAATTTTCAATGTTTTCTGTCCCACCCGAGATTTTAGATTACAGAGTGGTGGTTTAGCGGACTGGAGGCAAATCCTTTTCTCTTCAGTTCATCAGCGTTTTCATTGACCTGTATGCCTCTGAGTCTGGGGACCCAGCAGAGCTTAAAATTATGTTGGACGCCAAGAAACTTTAGCTCTACACGACAACGCTTCACAAGTTTAGTTTTTATTTCGCCAGCAAAGATTGCTTTTATTGCAGCCTGACTGTCAATAAAGATGGTGATATCATCTGGTGATATCGCCAGCATTGAGGGCGCTTTGGCTGCCTCTGCTACTGCTACTCTCAGACTCGAGCCTGCTGTGCCCGGAGAGACGAAAAGTGCTGTTTAGCTTTAGTGCTTCTGAAAACTTTCCAGCTTCAACGCCTACGTCCATTTTTGAACCATCTCGTCTCTGCTTACAAAAAAATGCAGGAGAATGGTCTTTGTAAGTCATGGTGAGGTAGCATGTAGTCAAAGGATACAGCTGAGCTCAGATATCTGTGTAGATTTTGAGCATGTCCTCCTGAGCTCGTTTTACAGCAATTGAGCTGCCTGATTCTTCGAGCACTTTGGCTGCAGATTCTTGCATGTAAAGGTCTAGCGGCAGCGGGATTGGAAACAATCCTAGTCCAGCTATTGGTGTGGTTCTCATTGCGCTAGTATCGCCCACACATGCTATCATTTGCACCTTTGTCATATTTTTTTCAGATGGGTGACTTTATTTTTGGATTGTCACCAGACAAGCTGTAGGTCTTACAATAGCCATGTACATCCATAGGATTACTCGGTTACACGTATAGAAAGCTATTGTGGCCTTATGTGCATTCGTACTCATTAAGGTTGCAGTTAAGTTTTCTGTCAAGAATGACACGCAGATACTTTGCGCTATTGGATAGTTTGAGGATAATTCCTTCGATAGCCGGTAGGTCAAATATTGGCATCTTTCTCTTATTAGTAACGAGAACGAGTTCTGTTTTCTGGGGGTTGATGCCAAGTCCACATTGTTTTGTTCACTCGTTGAGAGTTTTCAACGCGTGCTCGAGTAGTTCACTGATAGTGGAAAGGACTTTCCCTTTAACAGGTATAGCTACCTCATCTGCGTAGGCTATGACTTTTACCCCATGGCGCCGTAGCTTGTATCTCATTGATGACTTTGTTCCACAACAGAGGTGAGATAATGCCTCCTTGTGGTGTGCATCTTGATGTTACTACTTTGAGATGTGTGTCTCCCAGGTTCGCGTTTATGTTCCAATAATGTTAGAACCTCTTCGAATGCGACCCCGAGTTTCGTGGTAATGATTCTACCACAGATGGGCTTCACTGGGTAAGGGCGACTTCAGTATGTGAGTCTTCATTGATCTAAATTACTGTTGATAAATCCGCAAAAGTCAATCCTTCCGTGTAACACGTTGTCAACTCCAGATAAATGTTGCGCACATCATCTAATATTTCACTCAATTTGTAAGTGCCCCTGGTTGTCATTTCAGAAACAATTTTCAAAATTACATTACCACAAGCCTCTTCGCAATTTATACTTCTGTGCTGGCATTCACCAAGATGTCGAAATGTTCCCCAATGGAAGAGTACATGAAACCCGCACTCGCACCCGCAACTACCGAAAAGGATTTCGTCTGAGTAAGTAATTAAATTTCAAAATTGCTTGCATTCGTTCGCACATTAATATCCCAGATATACGTTGGCACTATGCAAATATATCAGATAGGTACATACCGGACTCAGGCATGTGTGAAGTTATTGAGCCTGAAATCGCAATTAATTTTCAACTCTTAATCGTATATACGAGCACAGAGTCGTGCTGGAGGGCTTTACTGGCTGCTGTACAACACACAATCGGGTCGTTGTTCTTGACTCAATAAATAACCTTCAACGGTAATAACGAATCGAAAGTACCATTAAGGCTGAATGTCTGCGAAAAATTATTTAAAAACGTTCAATATGTTGAAACGGATTAATTAAAATAATTAAGGAAATATTATGAAAAAATCAATGCAAGGACATGTACTTGAAAACAAGTTAAGTAATGGAGAGGAGCTATTACATGCGGAAGGATATTGTGGACATATGCATTGGATACTGAGAAGGCTTTGCTATGATGAGATTTTTATTTTTCTGTTGATTGGCGCCCAATGCGAGGTACGATATAACCATATGGTTTGGGTAGATATATGATCTCTGATAACATACGATAAAACTTCTCCTTCTCCTTCTCATAGGAGGTGTTAAAGTGAAAAACAGATTCTGTTTCAGAGCTTCAAAATGGTTTACTCAGATTAAAGTTGGATAAGATACATTAGCGGCGCTATAGTTTGAAATCGACCTGGGTATCAACCAACATGCCTTTCTAATTAGCCCGGTCCTTAGCTAAATTCCTCTAGTTGGCCACTCTCACTTGGTTAAGGTCGGTTTCTGCTTGAGGGCGCCACTTAAGGCGAAGTCTTCCTCTAATGCGTCCGACTTCTGCCTGGGAATCGAAGATTCTGCTAACTCTCCTCCCAAGAACCAAATCGAAGAAGTCATATGACAGCACATCGCCTTTCATAAATCCTTTTTTTTGGTATCGAATGTGTGGTTGAGGTCGTTTCCGACCCTGATGAAACAGCGAGAATTCTCCACAAACGGACGAGTTTGGAAGGTATATCAAAACTAAAACAACACTGATAAGGGATGATCAGGTTGTTGGTAAACGGTTTCAGGCGTTCACAAATTACGTCAGATTGGATCTTTTAGGCGATGTTGAGGAGATTTATGCCTAGTTGGCTCAGTTCAGAGGGTCTACTTTTTTGTGGATCGGGCAAACGATGCTGAGGTTCCATTCTTCAGGCATACTTTCTTCCGACAAGATTTCGCTTATGATTTGTTGGATGCTATTTACCAAGTCATCTCCCATGGCTTTCTAAAGCTCAGCGGGAAGACCGTCATTTCCGGCGGCCTTGTTAGGCTTAAGTTTAGATATTGCTATCCTCTCCTCACTCAGGTCGGGTGGTTGGAAATTTTCGCTGTCGTACCATCGTACCATCGTACCATCGTACC